>OZ025294.1:419345353-420842509 GCA_964019185.1 Maratus speculifer | reverse complement strand
ACTAAGAATTTCGTCGGGATTTTTTATTTATGATATAAGGCTAGTATAAATAAAAATATTTTCGGAGCAGAATTTTACAAAATATTTTTTTAAAATTTTAACTAAATGTTTTAAAGATGTTTTTACATTTTCCAATGGCCAGTAATGGCGTTCGTTCTGGTCAGTAAGTGTTCTTTTTCTCGACATTTTAAAATTACTAATACATTCCAGAAATTATTTATAAACGTAGTTAATATATTTAATTTGGTTGAATTAAATTAATCTTCAATCAAAGTATTCTTAAATTATTCTTTAATCTTTCATTTCGAATACCAAACTTAAGAAGCTTACCAAATTTAACAAAATATTTAACTTTAAATACCAAATATAAGAATGAATTTTACTTGTTTACAATTATTTTGTTGCCATTTCACCAAAGTAAATACCTAAATAAATCATAATGTAATTCCTTTAAAATCCGTAAGTATAAACTGCATAAATAATTTTGGCAGAATAATGAAAATATATTTTATTTAATATATTAATAATGATTCTATCTATAATTACTAACTCCATGGTTGATTTTCCTTCTTAAAAAGATACGGGTTCAATTTTTTATTTGCAAACGATTTTGGCGGAATAATGAAAATATATTTTATTTAATTAATTAATCATGATTCTATCTATAATTACTAACCCCATGGTTTATTTTCCTTCTGAAAATAAAAAGATACGCGTTCAATTTTTTATTTGAAAAAATGCGTTCATAATAGAAAAACATGTAGAATAAATTAATCATTAAAATAATATTTTTTAAAGGTTATTCTGTAAAATAAATAACATTCTGCAAATCTACATATCATAATTTATTCTTATGTTTAATTTCAAGTCAAAATACTGAATAGATTTTTTATAAAGTGTACGACAAAATGTAACTTGAGTGGCCTAGTAGAGGATTCGCTTCGCTCATCCTAATAAAAACAGTAAGCACTTCTAATCTGGAACGGAACGCCTAATAAATATCTCCTGTAAAACTATCTTTCTGACAGCAGCACTGTTCTTGTCATGCAGTCAACTTTAACCTCTTCGCTGCTGGCGATTATTACAGTATTTTTAATTATTACTGAATTATTTCTTCTCTCGTTTGACTTCAGATCAAGGTTTTTTTTTTTTTTTTTTTTTTTTTCATTAACTCGAATCTTAGAATTCGAAACATATTATTCTTATATCGAAATTTCATTTATATTTGAGTATCATTAATAAAATGGGACAAAACTGATGTACCCATTTGGGTACTCAAGGACTGAAGAGGTTAACACCTGTACTATCGAAAAAACATTTAGCAAAAATATAGGGTGTAGGGTATTTTTTCTTATTTTCATACGGTAAATGTTTTCTATATTTTAAATATAATTCCAATAAGATTTCTTAGCTTAGAACTTATGTAATTTTTAAATGTTCAGTAAATACATTTCCTATACAATTAAACAAGCAGCAACCTCAATGCTCTGGTAAAAATAAAATGACTCTAAATTAAAAGTGTATGTTTTGTAAAGAAAAATATATGTTCGGAATTTCATTTCGGGAAAATAATTGTTTTTAGATTCTTTTTCATTACTTTTAAATGTTGAATACTTCCCATGTTTTAATTATTTTTCTGTAAAGAAAACTTAGTTTAAGTTTTTTCGATTATTTTAATCAAAATAGTTTGATAAAAACAACAGAACGAAAAACAATTTTTATTAAAGGAAAAAAGAAAGAGGAATCACACTACATGCTCTGTTTTTTTTTTTAAAATTGTCATTTATTTTAATGCCTTTACTTCCGAAAAAACATTTAGCAAAAATATAGGGTGTAGATTATTTTCTCTTATTTTCATACGGTAAATATTTTCTATATTTTAAAAGTTATTCCAATATGATCACTTAGCTTAGAGCTTATGTAATTTTTAAATGTTTAGTTTAATAATAATAATAAATGCATTTTCCTACGCAATTAAGCATCAATGCTCTCGTTGAAATAAAATGGTTCTAAATTAAAAGTGTATGATTCGCAAAGAAAAATATATGTTCAGTTCTTCACGAAAATAATTGTTTTTAGATTCTTTTCAATTGCTTTTAAATGTTGAACGCTTTCCATGTTTTAATCACTTTTCTGTAAAGAAAACTTAGTTTTAATTTTTTCTACTTTTTTAAATCAAAATAATTTGATAAACAATAACACGAAAATAAATTTTTATTACAATTAAAAGAAATAGAGAGAGAGAAACATACAGTACATGCTCTGATTTTTTTTTTTTTTTCTAAAAATGACAATGAAAGAAATAACTTGTAATCCGGAAACGCATAAAGGATGTCCCCGCCCCCCTCGAATGAAAATAATATTTATTTTATAAAGGCAATATTCATCAGTACTGACATTTACTGGTTTTGTTTTACAGAAAAAAAAATATTCAGCTGTGTAGAAGAAAAGTAAAAATGCAAAGAATTCGAACAGTTTAATTTTTATTGTGAAAAGAATGGAGGGACACATTTGTCTACCTCAGGTATGAAGAGGTTACATATTATTCCAATAACATTTCTTAGCTTAGAACTTGTGTAATTTTTAAATGTTCCGTAAATACATTTCCTATACAATTAAACAAGTAGCCACCTCAACGCTCTAGTTAAAATAAAATGACTCTAAATTAAAAGTATGTGTTTGGTAAAAAAGAAATATATGTGCAGAATTTCATTTCGGGAAAATAACTGTTTTCAGATTCTTTTCAATTACTTTTAAATGTTTGAATGCTTCCCATGTTGTTTTAATTACTTAGTTTTAATTTTTTTTTCTATTGTTTGAATCAAAATAATTTGATAAACAACAGAACGAAAAACAATTTTTATTGCAATTAAAAAAAAATGAGAGAAATCACACTACATGCTCTGTTTTTATTTTCAAAAAATGACACCGAAAGAAATAACTTGTAATCCGGAAACGCATAAAGGGTGTTCCCCCCCCTGTAAAACTATCTTTTTGACAAGAGCACTTTTCTCGACAGGCAACCAACTTTACCACCTTCGCTCTTCATGACTGGCCGAGCAAGGGGGGGGTGGTCGTTGAAGATGATGGGAGGGTGAGAGAGGTCTTTGTCGCGGCCCGCGGTCCGGAACCGATCCGCTAGACAATGCTTCATCCATACTGTCAAATGTTACACAGAAATTCCATTAGGAGGAGCTCTGCGGGATGCCTCTTCGAACCGCAAGAGGTCGCCACCAACTGCACACCAAAATGTCAACCCCGGCCCTTTTTGATAGTGCGATGGGCATTTATGTATTGTATTCGATTTATAAGATAGAAGTGCATCGCTGGAAGGGGTCTTCGGGATTTAAAAAATAGTTTCCGAAGAGTTTGTTTTCGAAATGAAGTGAAATAGAGTAGCGTTTTCATTTAGTTTTTATCAAAGTATTAAAGAATACTTTTTTTTCGATGATACTATAAAATTCATTTATTTATTTATTTTAATATCAAATTATTAATATTAGATGAGAATTTATTTTTTTTTCTTTTCTTTCTTTCTTTTTTAATAATTAAGACAGTTTATGTTTCGATTTAATTTAAAATCTCGTACACAATTTATGTAATTTTAAATTCGCCGAACTGACAAAACTATATAAAAATACGTTTATCGAAAAAAAAAGTATCATTTCATGTAGCGATTTCAAAAAAACAGATTTTTTTTTTTTTTTTTTTTTTTTTTTTTTTTAATAAGGAGATTTAAGAAATATAATATAAATATTAAGGGGAAAAGATGAACTATTTCATTTTATAAATATACGGAAGGAAGAAATTAAAGTGCTGACCATGACTGAGTAAGATATGAGAACCAACTAATTTCTGCTTGTAATTTATAAAAATGTAGTTATAACTTTTTTAACAAAATTTCAATCTTCCTTTTAATTTATTTCTGTCTTAACCAACCAAACTATTGTTTAAAATTTACTATTCATTTATACAGCTTAACGATTTCTAAAGGAAACTCCTTTAAAAGTTACAAAAATTGAAAGTATCAAACACAATACATATTTCTCTTCTTAATTCTTGACTACAGTTTAATAATATAAACTCATATGCTTTGGGTAATCATAATCTGACAAAGCATAAAAAGAAATTTGACAAGACTTTGACTCAAGACCTCCTTCGAATTATTCTGATTAATGAAGCAGTCGATTCCACAATTTTACTTAAAATTTTAAAAAAAATTAAAAACAAAAATCAGTTTAGTTCTTTTGTAGTTGTGCACGCTATGTCGTTACCATTGTCTGATCAGCCATTTTGAGATTTCGAAATAAAAGACAATGCAGCCAAAAAACAAAGAAAAGAAAAGAAATTCACATCACCAATCAGATGAAAAGACGGTCTCATGGTGACACGATAGGAAACGAAATGACCCAATCGGAATTTAGAAGGAAAAATAAGTGAATAATAACAAAAGAGGCAAAACGAAACCTGCAATTAGTGTCTGGGAATTAGATTTCGCGTGTAGGGACAGGAATTGTCCATTTGTTGAGAAGTGACAGTTCTTGGCCGCTCCTTTGCCAGTCCATCTAGTTCCGTTGTGGATTTTTTTTTTCTATCATTTATGCTTTTTCCAAAATTTACACTACACACCATGTGAGTGGAAACCATTTCTGGCCACATGATTCGCAACAATTTGTTGTTTTGGAATGATAAGGTTTCGTTCTAACTATCGTGTCTACTCGCGTAATGGTCGCACTTTTTGTTTCTTTTTGCCATTTTTTTTTATTGTGAATGTCTACGTGTGACTATTAAGTAAACACTCTAATGCTAAAACACTATTGGTATGAAAAAGCACGTTATAATAAAAGTAGTAAACTTACCAAATGTTTCCAGATTGTGTGCTGTTTATTAAATACCATTTTTTCTTTTTGTGGTAATATTTTTAAAGACATAACATTTACAAATAATCTCTGTGAAACTTTTGACAAAATATTCTCGTAAACTCTTCGACTAGTAATGACGATTGCTTCAAAATGAGGGTGCGACTATTAAGGGTGTATTTCGATTCAAACTGCTTAAAAATTCTTATTTGGAAAGTACACAAGGTGCCGTGATTGTCGATTCTTTGATAAATGAAGAAAATATTTCAAAAAAAGCAATCAAAAACGGCATTTCGAACCGATTTTTCCCAAGCGGAAGTTCTGGGAACGAAAAAAAGGGTCATACTGATAAGGTAATTGTTTATAACTCAAATTCTAATGATGTGAGCGTAAAAAGACATCACACGGCACCTCATACGTCCGTTCAAGAATCCACTCAGCAAATTCAGGTTTCTACTTTTAAAAATGCGTCTGAAATTGTATAGGAAAATTTCGAGCTGTTGAAGGTGGAAGAGCGTTTTTTCTAATACACCCTTAAGCGAATAAATACGGTACTTCAATTACGCTTTTAACAAAATTTAAATAAGCGTTACAATTTTTTTTCTTGTGTGTGTGTGTGTTAATAATATTACAGTTAGAACCCTACCAAATTCACTAACTTTAAAAATATTCTGTGGCATAATTAATGCATCAGTTGAAAATGTTGACAGATCATTACGTAAATGATGTCATCTCATTGCAGAATATTTATTTACTTTAAAATACAATCTAATGAACTGCAAATTAGATTAAGTAAATGTACATCACCGAGCATCAACCTAATTTATACAGCGTATAGTGTGTTCGGTTAATACAGCGACTACAAAAAATACAGGAATTCAATAAAATACAGGTCGCAATTTATTTAGTTAGTTAAAAATGTAAAGTGTATCATTTCAAACCGAATGAAGATTTTAACAATACTTAGCAAAACTTCAATAGAATTCTTCTGCTTCATTCAAAATTTAACGACATCAAAAGAGATAGGGAAAGTGGCCACAATCCACATTGTTTGTGTCCAAACAATGAGAAATGGGTATACTATTATTTTAACACAATCAAACTGGTTGGTAAATTTATCATCATTTCATTTATAGTGACATTTCATGATACTTGGCTTACAAGGCCAATGCTTTACCTGTTAAGCTAACTGGGCAACAGCCGGGTGGGATTTTTTGCTCAGATATTTCCAAGTATCTGGGTTCCATTCCCCGCCCGGGCAATTTTTCGCTTAGTTGGAAATGTTCAATTCGAGGAATGGGTGCTTCACATTTGAAAATTCAGAAGACATAGTCTCAAAAATGTGCGGTTGTACACAAATATCTCGAAGAAGTTATGTTTCGTTTTGGAATTTTTCTTTATGAAAATAGAAAATCATAAACCAGTCCACAGAAAACCGTTTCTGGTTAACTGATTGCAATAAGTAAGATTTAAATTTTGTGATTTTAATTATAATAGCAGCCCTTGTGTTAATTCATGATTGTATGAACGATTATAGCGATTGAGCTGTAATTAAAAGAGGAAACATTTTTGATTCTTAAAATCTTATTTTCAGCTTTGTCAGCATTAGCAAGATTTCAATACTTAAAGTATAAAATTAAATAAATATTTAAGAAATATCATGATTCACCAAGAAATACGTTTTATAAGGAATGTATTTAAAAAGAATTATTCTGATGAAAATATGAAACGATATGAAAGCATCCTAATCCCATAGTCGAAATTTAGAGAAGAAATTTCGATGTAGAACTATTGAGAAACTTTGTAAAAACAAATAAACACTGTTCGATTCTTAGAATCTATTCTAAAATACCTCAAAATGCTCGTACATGTATTAAAAAAATACTCCTGTAAACCTTCCGAGGTTTTTTAAATTAAAAATAAAGAAGCAGAAACTTTATTTAATTAAATGTGGGTTGTTTTCTGTGTGTCTACTTGATTTTAATTTGATTTTATTCTTTAAATAAAACTCATGGTTTAAGTAGGATTACTGACTTGGAAAAAATAATGATATTTTCCAATCATAAAGGAATCAAAGTGATTCAAATACAATAAAAAAAAAATTCTCTCGTTATATTTTACCAATATTGATTGATATAAAACATAACTTCAGAATCAGAGTGGATTCATAAATTAGTCAAAAAAAAGTCCCTAAAAAAAAAAAAGTACTGAGGTTTATTTAATTTCATAATTCAATGTGGAACTTTCATTTCATTTGTGAAATAATTTTTTTTCGTTCAGACCTTGATTGATAGAGATGAAATTACTGAGTGTTTATAAAAGAAAGGTAAAAGCTGACAAGTGTACAGTATTACATACCAGCACCTATTATGAGCTCGCGTTCGACCCAATATGGCAGCAGTTATAGACTATCTGACCAGTCTTCGGGTCGCGTGATTTGTTGTTCTCTATCAATTTATGAGATGCTTGGGCAAAATTCCCCCAGTCACGAAACACCTTTGAATTTTACTGTTTTACTGAATAGAAAATGCGTGTCTCATACAGAAAATAAAAAAGAATAGAAAGGAAAAAGATAACAATGCTGGTAACTATAATATTTGGGATCGCAAATTAACGGAACACGCACGATTCCACACGGCCTTTTAGGAGCTCAATTGAAGTTATGACTGAAAGTAAGTGACTGTTTAACGCAATCTAATATCCATATTCATGATTCAAAATTTTGAAATCTTCGTTATTGTTTTTCTAAAAGTGTCTTAGGATCTAGATAATGTGTGGTTAACCTTTCAACGCTCAAGAGCTGTTTCAAAGCTGTAAATTAAGGCTGTTTTTAAATCTAAAGATGATCTTTTCTGAGATATTTTTAATTCATTCATTCAAATACGATATACGATAAAAAAAGATTCTTTTTTGGGAGGGAGGGGAGGAGGGAATCGTTAATATCTCAGAATAGTTTATTGTATTTTCTTTTTCTTGTTTATATTATATTTTCCTATATTAAGAAACATTTGTCCTTTGCTTCTTACAGCGGGGAGGAATGCCTAGATACATGAAGTGCACGAACCTGCCTATTAACGTTAACTTTTCGGATCAGAAACTAACGATCAAGAAATACACCTAAGATTTACAACTATTATCCAAAAGAATTATGAAAGAAATCAGTTAACATGCTAAGAAGACCTATATGCAATCGAGTACGAAACAAAATTATAATACATGGTATTCATAAAAGAATGCCTCAGTTATACATTTTTATAGTATCAACTAAGCATTGTAGAGTGTTCATTCAAGGCCACAAATAAAGAGTAATTGAAAAATTTTAGATAAGCGCATATGCGATTACTGCTTTCTTATTGACTCTCTCTCCGTAACATTTACGCAAAAGGGCGACTCCTGAACCTAAAGCGTTGCTGCTAGAGTGAAGATTTAAAAGTGGTAGCCATGCGATTTTTTTCCTTTTGGGGCTTTATAAAAGATATCGTCTATGTGCCAACGCAACCTAATGACTGGCTAGAGTGGAGATGCTGATTGGAAGAGGCTAACTCTTTCATGCTTCCGAACTTACTAACCGAAGTGTGAGAAGAATTAGGCTTTAGGATGGATGCATGCCGAATAATTAAAAGTGCATCACACATTAAGTATTCGTTAGAAAAAAAAGTAGGTTAAATTATCTTGAATTTGATGAACAATTTGTTGTAGGGGAAGATACTTGAGCCACTTTTTAAATTTTAATTTTTTAAAATTTTTTATAATTTCTTAGAACAAAATTAAATATTAAAAATGTTAATTTGATATTTTTTCTTCAACTGAAAACCACTTTCAATTAATTTTGAGCCATTTTTCTATGTCTAATAAATTTTTACTTTTTTTGTACATCGTGTTTCTAGTATCCCCATGAGAGGGATACTTGAGCCATGGTGAAGGGATACTTGAGCCAGTACGGAAAAATACCAGCAAAGGTAATTTTTTATTTAATTTTTGCACAAATATTTTACAGAATGATAAATTATGATACATAAATTCCTTCAAAACCAATAGAGAAAACAAAGCTAGTCATACGATCATTTTTTTTATCGTTATAAGTGTTGGCCGAAGGATCATTTCAACTTGAGTTATATCGATGGTAGTAACATCCTCAGATGGGGGCCATTTAAATTTGATATCTGCAATTCTTCGAGCAAATTTAATTTCCAATTCATCTTCTGAAATTTTAAGCATTTGTCCAACAAATCTTTTTACAGTTTTCTTTCTGGCATAGTTTACTAGCAACCAATCATCAATAGAAGGTTTTCTGTTCTTATCATCCCCATCATTGACAGAATTTTCATCTAATGATATTGTCGAACTCATGCTTTTAATTGCTGTTGGAATCTGAGCCAGATGTACCATTCCACTCTTTCAGACACTTTTTGATTTCACAGGAAAAGATTTTGTCTTCACCTTTGGCTCCATGCAAGTAAGTTCGAACTGTGATTTTGTTCCTTTTTTTGTTTTTTGAGCGCTCTTTTTACCAATTTTTCTTCAATTTTCTTTCAAAAAAAGTTACAGTATGCGACGTTACAATTTCAACATAAAATATTAATATATTATATTGAAAAATAAATATTTTAATATTTTGGACTTAACTAATTAAAAGTATTAGAGATTACGACCTGTAAAAAAGTTATTTTAATGTAATAAAAGTTAAATTGTAAACTATGTTTACATTTATCTAGACAGGTTATTTTGTTACTCAAAATGAAAAATAAAATGGATATTTTCATTAAAAATATATACATTTTTAATCATCTTTTTTCTAACTCATTATTTTTTCAAGAAAAAAAAAATATATTCTCTTTTTTATTCAGAAAAAAATTATTAGTGAATGTAAAGACATAATTTTATTTTTGTTTGTTTCATTCATGTCTAATTTTCTAGTGGGGTTGGTTGGCCATGGCTCAAGTATCCACAATCTCACTGGCTAAAGTATCCCCATTACCACTATTTTTGTTTATCAGAGCTTTAATAAATAATGCATGCAGTTATTTCAACTATTTTAGATTAAAAATACAATTGAAATTATACTTATTAAATTTATCTTTATTATAGCAACTTTAAACTAAACTTCGATTACAAAAAAATGTAAAAAAACATGCACCTAAAAATTTACTTCAGATAGGGAAAAACAACTATTAATCATTATACTTTCAAAATGGTACCAAGGTATGTGATTTCTTTTTTACATGTTCAGAACTATAAATATGTTACCATATTATCAGTTTTAGAAAGAAAAATTAATTAACTGTAGAGATAATAGTGGTGGCTCAAGTATCCCCTATGCTCAAGTATCCCCACTTTCCCCTAATGTCAGGTTCTGCCTGCGAGTGGGCGGTTAGTTATTTAAGATTATTGTCATTTTATACTATATTTTTTTTATTGTACATATATTGCATTCATATCACCTTTTGTAGACTTGGAGTTCTAAGTTAACTTTTTTTTTTTTTAATCTTGAAGTTAATCTGTGAAGTATTCTGGTTAGATAGTATTATATGAACAATCCATTATATCAATGAATTGTTTTATAATTTTGAATAGCCTGTTGCTATTCAAAAACGCATACCTCTAATAAGGCAAGGTTAAGCTTAGGGAGAAAATTGAGATAGTACCCTTTTCGGTCAGAGATGTGTTCCTATCTTTTGAATTCTGGTGGACTGATAACTGAGACATAATCAGTTCGATGTGTGGAAGCCAACGTGTATGGTTAATTTCTCTCCAGAGAGTTTTTGGAGAAAGAGCGTAGGCTCTTGACGTATATGATCAGTATGTCCGGAATATCTAGACGGATCTCCGATAAGTCGGTTTTAACGAAAGTAGTTTGAGATACATATATATACATATTAATAACTGCACCCAGTACGCAGAAGGTATTTGCTGCATTTAACTTAATGTCGTACCGGATCATCTATATCCGAGTTCTTAATCGTAAATATTGTTTTGTTATACACTGTTAAAAATGTGAAACATTTACTGCATCGTCACTCTACCACTTTTATAGAAAACGTTCACTCTATTATAGAGCATTCTCAATGGACAAAGTAGGATATTCTATAAAAGCAGTGGAGTGACGATGCAGCAAAAGTTTTACATTTTTAACAGTGCATGTAAATATTGTGTAAGTAAATTGTTAGTTAATTTTAATTGGATGAGTTAGTGACCGATATTACGTAGTTATATAGGTGGTAGCAGCATCCTAAAATAAAGAAACATTCTTCGAAGTTTTGTGGACTAAGAAAGGGTGCAACATAGTCTAAATGAAAATTTTACAGTATACCATTGAAACTGAAACATTGTTTAAATTAACACAACTGCTACGTAAAGCTAAAGTTTGGCCAAATATGGCCGCAGTCACGCGTTGCCTGACCATTCCTCAGGTCGCGTGGTTTGTTGTTTTTTGTCAGTGGGATGCTTTGGCAAAAAGCACCCAGTCACGAAAACCTTTGATCTTTTCGGTCGCTGAATAGAAAGTGAGTGTGTCCAGTCGCAGAAAAAAAAGACAGCGACGTCGTGACTGATATGTGCTGATGGCCATAGTATTTTGAATAGCAAAGGAACGGAGCACGCATATTCATAACGGCATTTACAAACGCGAACCCAAAATTGGATTTTTTTCTATATATCGGTTGAAAATCCAGTAAGAAAAGCAGACGATGTATTTCGAAATGCAGAGATTGGCTTTATTGTTATTCGAAAGTATATACAGACGATTCGAAAGAATATTTGAATAAACAGTTTGCGAATAGTTTTAAATATTTATTTATAAATCCTTTCACAGCATGTATTTTTTTAAATAGAGGTTATATACTTTACACTGTTAAAAAAATAAAAATAAAAAATAAATAAAAGACAGTTGATTTTACAGTATAAGAATGGCAACTTGATTTCCAGTTTATGACCGTAAAATAAATAATATTATAATATAGTGATATAATTTTTTAGTCTTATAAATTAATTAAACCTTACAATTATTGCTTAACGATACATTTTTTTCTTATTTTACGGTTTATTATTGGTCATTTTATGATTATAAACTAGCACCCCTGTTTGCCAGTATTTATATCGAAAAATCAACATCTTTTTTCCAAAATTAAAAACTATATTTTACTTTTCTCCACAGAAAAACGAATAGAATGTGGTAGGGGTCTGCACGAGCCCGGGCCTGGCCCGTGGCCCGTACTCGTCCCGGGCTGCGGACCGCGGAATGCTTCCAAATTTTCTAACGGGCCGGGCCGGCAAAAAAAAAATTGAACGGGCCAGGCCCGGCCAATAAAAAAATTTCGGGACTGCGGCCCGTTATAAAAGTTTCAGCAGAGACGATAAAATATGAGTTATTTTCAATACATATGTCTTTAACGAGAATTAGTAAAAATGTGCTAATTTGACAACTAGTTGATGACACTAGTTTGACAACATTAATACGGAAGTGTAACTTGTACAGTGTAGAGATCGGAATCGGCCAGTTACATTGTGTATAACTTGGGCTTAGTATTTTTTTTAGCAGACTAAAAATCTAAGTAATCATTATTATTGCTTATGTGTATTTCATGTAAAATGAAATGTAAAATCATTCCATAGATATGTATGCAGTATTCTTTAAAGGAATCTTAATTATAAAAAAAAATTCTGATTTTTTTTTAGAAACAGTAAAAATTGTGTCGGGCCATAACGGGCCAGGCCTGTTTTCACTAATTTCTGTACGGGCCGGGCAGGGCTTAAAAATGAAAAATATAAGCGGGTCGGCCCGGGCTCGTGCCGAACTTATTTGTTTTACAACGAGCCGGGTCGAAAAAACTTTCCTACAGGCCGGCCCGTGTAGATCTCTAGGATGATACAATCTCAAAACTCTCTCATACATGTTAACACTTTTAGAAAAAAGAATCATAGTAAAGTCACCGCTTAGGTGATTTACATCAAAATCTGAAACAATTTATATCAAGTCTCAACTGAATCTGAAGTTTGATGAAAATCCGTGCGTTAGTTTTTGAGATAGAATCAATTGCAGAAATCGTAAAAAAATTTTGATAGAAGCGCTATCTGTTGAGAAATTTGCTCCAAATGTTAAAGAACACTAATTTATATCAGGGACTAACTGAATCTGAAGCTTAATGAAAAATCGTGCATTAGTTCTGGAAATGGAGTTAGTGCAATAATCATAAATAATAGCGCCACCAGCTGGACGATTTACATCAAAAAAGTAATCAGCACCCTATTATATCAGGAACTAATAGAATCTGAAGTTTTATGAAAATCCGTCCATTAGTTCTAGAGATAGAGCGCCACAAAATTTTTATCACATGAAAAATGACAAACTCACAGACATACATTTTGTTTTCTATTTCTCATTCTCTGACCCCTAAAATGCGTCAATCCGTCGAAAACGGGAAGTCGAGAATTTCCATGAATCCAATACTTTCTTCTTGTAAAAGACAGAAAAAAAAGGAAAAAAAAAAGAGAGAGTTCTGACTAATAATTTTTTGATTAATTATGAAGACATAAATGATGTCAATGAAAATAAGCACTAGTAAATTTTTTGCTGATTTTTCTGAAAAAGAAATAAGAAAATTTAAAAACAATACGCAAGTAAAACGGGGGTTGTCTTTCAATACCTCCATATTTGATGGCTTTGCCTGTAGAACCACTTCTACTACATCTGTCATATTGATACAGGGAAACTAACAATACCATCAAATATAATTATAGCCTACACGCACAAAGTTCAGTTGTGTACGAGGGGGGGGGGGGGGGTTAAATGAATGAATTAATTATGTAAAATTTAGGGGTTTTTTTCGTTTCAGATAATATTTCAAAATAAGCAGCATAAAAATGTATTTAAAGGAATAAAAGAAAAAAAATGACATCGCATAAGAAAAATATAGTTTGATGTTTTAAAAAATTCATTTACATTATAAAATACTTTACTTTTTTTTAGAAATTAATATTATCTATTTTGAGAAGGGTGTATTCCAATCTAAACTGCTTATTTTCTGATTTATTTTTAAATTCATTTTTGCTCTTAAACGCATCAAACTGGTAAATTCTCTTACTTAGAAACTACGCAATGCGTCGTATTTGTCAATTTTTTGATAAATGCAGAAAATATTGCAAAAAATTCTGTCGAACATGGCGTTTTGAACTGAATTTTCCAAAGCGGGTGATCTGCGAACGAAAAAAATATGGTCATTCAGAGAAAATAATTGCTTATAAATCAAATTCTAATTAATGAGCGAAAAATGAAAGTACATGGCCTCTTACACATCTCTTCAAAAAACACCTCAGCAAGTTTTAGGTTTTTACTTTTAAAAATGAATCTGATATTGTCCAATTGAACAACCAATTAGATCACGCTGACAGCTTGACAGATCCGGTGTTTTGTTTAAGGAAAACTAATTTTATAAAAACTTATTTTAAAATTCACTGCAAAAATTTACAGGAAAGTACATAACAATAAATTAGTTGTATTCTGATTATAATATAGACACTCAGAATATCGTTGAATTTCGGTTATATACCTTAATCTATAAAAACGGTCGAACGACATGTAACTTTGCCTCAAATTTTTTACAGCATAGGTTTTAATAAAACTTTTGTACATAAAAAAGAAAACAAAAAAAATCTAAGTCTGCAAACTTTGATTTCGTAACATCCTATAAATATTGTGAATCTTTATATAATTTTCCAATCTAAAGTTGCAAATGAGTATAGGAAGCTTTTCGGAATTTTTGGAAACTTTTGTACAAATTTCAAAATACTAATAATTATCTAAAAAATATTTTAAGCTTACAAAAGAATAAAGAATATTCCTATCTACATTATGAAAGAAAATTATTGTTGAGATTTTAAAATTTGAGTGTACAAGAAAGATAAGTTTTTTTTCCTCACAGGATAAGATGAAAATCCACTTTTTTTTCTTTTTTTCCCAGAAAATTCCTTTAAGAGTGTATTTCGATTCAAACTGCTTATTTTCCGTTTTATTTTTGAATTCACTTTTGCTCTCAAACGCATCCAACTCGCAGACTCTCTTATTTAGAAAATTTATACGGTGCTTTTTTTTTCTTTATATATATATATATATATATATAAGTACAGAAAATATTACAAAAAATGCAGTAAAATTTGGCCTTTTGATTCGAATTTTCCGAAGCAGGAGATCTGAAAACGAAAAAAAGAGTCATACTGAGAAGGTAATTGTTTATAAATCCAATTCTAGTGAATGAAGCGCAAAATGTCATCACACGGCACCTTATAAGTCTCTTCAAAAATCACCTTAGCCAGTTTCATGTTTCTACTTTAAAAAATGAGTCTGAAACTGTATCAGAAAATTTCGAGCTGTTGAAAGTGGAAAAGTATTTTTTCGAATACACCCATAAGACGACACGGTACCTTGAAATTGGCTAAAATATCTATTTTCTTTTTCCAATATTAACTGAAAGCTTCTTTAGTTGTGAATGTTTTAACACTTCATTTTTAGCAATAAGAAAATTATATTGCGAGATAGTGTCAATTTTCTTAATATTATCTAGTGTAATGATCCATACACATGAAAACTTTAAGCTGGTTTTTCACCGTGTTCCTATTTTTATAACCTTGCTTGTTCGATAAACACTAAAACTTTCTCGCTAATTTTGATAAGGGTTTGTTTAAATTAAGGGTTATTTAATATTTTTGTGGATGGATTTAACATTTAAGTTTATAGCATTTTTTTTTTCATTTAAATTGAGACTTTGTTGAATTTCCTTCATTTTTTGATATACACGAGAGAAAAAAAAATCATATTCATTGCAATATCCCATGCATCTAAAAATCCATACAGAATTTTATGTAGTATATTCTAATGAATGTGGAAAAAAAATCGAAGCTAAAATATTCATATTTACAAAAGTAGAAACGATTTTTAAAAAGTTAATTTTAAAAAACTAAATTTTGTTAAAATAGTCTATTTTACAAAAAAAATCTTTTTTTATATTATCTAATTTTCAGTATTACGTATTGTGCCACCCCATATATTACAGTATTATTCAAAATTGAAGCGATGGTTTCAAAGATACTCTGTCCCCTTAAAAGGTTTGATTTCGTTTTATTTTATGTTGGTCGATTATCTACACGTGGGTTATAGGCCCTAAAGGGGTGGGATGCCCTCCGTGGGAGGGAACCCAACCCGTATTTACGCAAGGAAATCCAAGGTTCGAAGAAAACCACGGAAAACCCCGAACGGTTAGGCCGACAGCCGCGATTGGGTTTGAACCCAGCACCTACCGTCTACCAGTTGAGAGGTCACAACCTCTCGGCCACTGGTGGGGCGTCCCATTAAAAGACTTTTCTTTCGTCACTTTTCCAGTTCTACTGTCACTTTAACTCTTGATGTCTCAGATTATAAATTCGTGAAAATTTCATTTTTCGTGAACTTTTGAAATTACATTAGAAGATTTCCAAAATCATTTCACAAATTTTAGAAGGATTTTGCCATTTAAAATTAATTAATCAAACTTGAGTTTATGGCGATTTTGCACATTATTTATGATTCCACTCAAAATTTTTATTTAAAATATTTTTTAAGTATTTTTTGGAATTAGAAAATGTAATAAAAATCTATTGATATAATAAACTAAAGTGACAATTCCGGGACTTCTCATTCTCCAAAAGAATTTATAGCTGCCATATTAGGCATAAGTAACTATTCCGATTAAGAAAATAAAGAAAATATGGAAATGTACGCATAAACTGCTTTGTATCGCATATATTCTCCTTTATTTTTCTAAAACCTTTTAAAACTGTCCAATGATAACATATTTTAAGCACTAAATTAAAAATAACAGATAATCAGCTATCGAAAGCTTACGTGCATTGATTTATTTTGTTGGTAAATATTTAATTGGACCATCTGTCAACAATTAATTAAAACAAAGAAATTATCTGATTAAATTATACTTTTTTATGCATTTTATGAGCTTGGAAGGTTTTGCAGATAAAATGAATATTTCTTTTCAATTATTATTGCAATTAAAAAATTACATCAATACAGATAAAGCGAAAAAAATTTAGTTATGTTAATGAAATTAATAGTTGCAATTTACTTTGAAAAATGATGCAGATAAGTAATTAAAAATTGTTATTTAGTGATTACAGAATAATTAAAAATCAATTTCTGAGTGTTAAAATAATAATTCACAAAACTAATATCGGGTAAAGAATTATATAAATGCAGTGTGTCCAGTAAATAACACCCCGATTTCAAAATTAAATTTCTCAAAAACAAAGATCAATAGAATTATGCAGTAAACGGTTTGTTTATCAGGTAAGCTGTAAAAATCTTATACAAAAGTTTAGAGCGGTAAGTATTTTGAAAAGATCGTGTTCTGATTGCAAAGAATGCTTTGATTTGACATTTTTCTTGCTTTAGATTGCTGCCAGAGAATGTGTTTTTCGGCTTAAAGTACCATATTTCATAGTTTTTTTTTTAAATTAAATTTTTGAAATTTCGAAATTCTAAAAATTTACTTCGAAAAATCTTTAAAATATTGCACTGTAAGCTGAAAAATTATTTCTCTGCAGACAAGAAAAATGTCAAATTAAAGCATTCTATGCAATCAGAACGCAGTTTTTTCAAAATATTCCCTGTTTGAAATTTCTGTATAAGATTTTTACAGCTTACCTAATGAAAAAACCGTTTACCGCATATTACTATCGATCTTTGTTTTTGAGAAATTTAATTTGCTGGACACACTGTAGAATGCTTTAGTAAAAATACTTTATAGCAAATTTTGTAGAATTAAAGATAACTTTTCGTGTAATATGTATGTGTATATTTCACTTCGACTTTTTTTTTCTATTGGATAAATAAGATGCATCTCTACATCTTCTTTTTCCTATTTTGGTTGCAGATTTTTTTTTTTTTCTTTTTTGCAATAATGCTTTCCTTTTTGTAAACGGTTTCGAAAGGGAAACTAACTTTATAAAAAGTATCTGCAACCAAAATCGAAAAAATAACAAGTAAGAAAAATCATGCGTTAAGCATAGATTATGAAGCACTTTCCAACACTTAATCAAATCTTTAACAAAACTTTGTTATTTAGGGAAATAATAGTGTATAGCCAAATATACCCAAATATGTATTCCAGTACTTTTGAACAGCTCTGTATTTCATATGTCAAATGATATAATGGGAAAATTTAGTTTAGCAAGAAAATACCCAGTAGCTTGAAATTTCTTTTTCAGCATTTCATACTATTAGGTGGAAACATACTTGAATACTTTTGTTCAGCCCTGTAGTTTACATTGTACCTTTATTACACGTCAGCATTAGGCTAAAATTTATTGTAAACTAAAACACTTTTAAAACAACTGAAATCACATTCTCATAAATCATCATTCATGGGCGTCGAAGCTCAGCGTAAAAATGCATAGCTTATTTAAGAACCACGTTTAAATAATTTACGCTCATATTCAGTAACGTTGGTAAGCTCTTTTGGGTAGCCCTGTATATCAACTATAACATTTATACACACCATATAATGTGCATATATTTAGCGAAATATAAACGCGCATATCATAATTAAAATGCATTTCATCCCTCCATCAGCCATCATCGGACACATATACGGTACTTCGGAAAGAATATACTATTTGAAATCTTTTGTATGGCCCTGTAAATGCTATGTACTTCATATTATGCAAGACAGTAGCGTATAATTCATATTAAGCTTCAGTGACATATATCAATTTTATTATACATGAAAAAGCTTAACATATTTAAAATATGTCACACACAATTCTCCCTTTTACCATTATCTAATGGAATTCTTTTGTGTGGCCATGTAAAAGAATAATAACTACATTTTTCACCTTATATTTTATAGAATGCATATTTTAATATGTTTGACAGGGTATAACATCTTTAAAATTCCTTTGAAACGATTTTTACATATAGGCCGTAATGTAATGGGAAACTTTTGATTGGCCCTGTAGATAAACTATTCATGGTAGAAACTTCATTTTCAATAGGGTTCGTGCTAGGGTAAACGTCAATAACGTCCTAAAATTTCATGGCAATCCGAGTATATTAACGATTTTTCCCCATAGGCCGTAATTTAATGGGAAACTTTGATTCGCCCTGTAGATAAACTAATCATGGTAGATACTTTATTTTCAATAGGTGTTGTGCTAAGGTAAACATCAATAACGTAGAAAAATTTCATAGCAATCCGAGTATATTTACGGGAGTTAGGGCGCGGACAGACGGCCATCTGGCCAGACGGACAGACGTCCAGGCAAACCGAATGCATAAGCATTTTTCAACTTTGTTGGAAAGTGCTAAAAAACGATAGCGATGAAGAGATATATGCACCTTAACTATCCGATACAAAAAATAAAATAAATAAAAATATAGGTAAAAATGTCGAAATGCAAACGAGATATTAGCAAATAACCTCCCCTTAAGATTAGTATTATCTTGCAAGTGCTTCACCTGGCAGGGACTGGAGCCTTAAAGGTTTAACAAGGTCATTATAAAGTTGAACTGAAGGGAATTTTCAAATTCTCTCTGCTTAAGGCTCCTGTTCTTGGCCGACGAAGAGCTCGCAAGCTAATGCTATTCCTATGGGGAGATTATTTTCTAATATCTGGTTTGCATTTCGACATTCTTACTTTATTTTGTTATTATTATTATTTGCATCGCTCAGGGACAGGAACCTTAAAATGTGATTACCGCTAAACTTTTGCATTCAACTGCAACTAATAAGCTGCCCTTTACCGCCCTCTATCAGCAGCCCGCAGAACCAGCCAGTCAGAACGGTTAGCTAATTTCAGATATTATCCGGTAATTATGCCTCGGTAAGTCGTCTAATAAAACAGCACCGCCACCTATCCCCAGCAGACTGCCGTGACAGAAATCTCTCGGATGACACGAAATTAAAGGTCTGGAATTAAAAGAGGACGCGGTCCGCATAACTGATACATTCCCTCGGCGACAAACCCTACCGCACCCTCCTCCCGCCCAGAAAGGTCGCTTCGTTATTAGGAAGACCGGGGCTATTACGCAAAACCCGAACAAATTATGGACACTCTGTTACGAGACTGGAATAAAATATCGGGGGCGAAAGATTTTGGCAGCCAAGAACTTTTTACGCATCACGTTTCACTATTGTATTTTATGCTTCTTGTTGTGTTCATCTCGCCATAAAACAATAGAATCATCCATCATCTAGAATACTGATATGGGGGGGGGGGAGGATGGGAAGGGATATTAATCTATAGACTATTGATTTTTAATTTATTGATGCTGAAGACTATTGATTTTTATGTATGTAATAAAACCTGTGTATACAAAAAAATCTTATGTTCCTTGCGATTGAATCGTTCGCGTTTTCGGCAACCAATCTTTCCATATACAGTAAATTCTGTGTCCAAGGCGGAATAGATTGGGACCTAGAAATTTTTCTATAGTAGACAATATTCAGTCTTAGACAAATTTTACTTTATATCTATGGATTCGCTGAAACTTAAAAATCTTTCCGAGTTCGAGAGATTTCTGTCTAGATTTCTATAAATTTGAAAAAAAAAAAAAATCTACCCGGAAGTAGATGATTTTAGAGCAAGTTGAAGAGAAATCTATCGCAAAGATTATCATTTGGAAATAGTAGTAAATAAAACAGCAGGGGGTGGAGTGCGCTATATACCTTCTGGATTTTTTTAAGGAACATCGTAAGCCCTCTGTTTTTTAAGAAAGACATAGTACATCGACTCTAGGGAGTATACCTTCTGCTTTGAGTGACCCCCTTGTTTTACGGCTAGACCACCGATAGAAAACCTGAGACCTTTCATTTACAGATTTTAAGACGAAAGGTTTTTTCAAATAGAGCCTCCTTTCACTACCTGTATTTTAGCTCCTAGTCATGTTCATTCAATCAGAAAACAATATAATAATCCAGCATTGAGAAAACTCCTATAGAGAAGACATATATTGCAGAATGTTTATTTTTGCTTATGAAACAACAGAGTTTTTACAAGCTATCTCAGATATATATATATATAATTTCTGTAAATAGTTTCCGATATTTCTATCTGATAAAGTACGTCAAGAGTGACTTACACGACTTTATTTTTCCGTCCAAATCTTAAGAGAATATTAATGACTTCATTGCTTTACAATTTTCTTTGAGGACAATGAAATAAAAAAAAAAAGAAAGAAATATTTCTTTCACTCCTCGAGTGCATGGCATTCCAAGACTTGACAGATAACCGTCGTTTTATCATCAAATCGAAAGCCTCCAGAGAACACCGAAATTCCGCCTTTGGAAATCTTTTTCCTTTCCACAAAAATTTCTTTACGGGGCCATTCCGTCCGACCTTTTGTTTTTCTGGACAAAAAGATAGACCCCACCCATCGCACCAGTCACGCGATTTTTATTGGATCGGATGGTCACACGCATCTTCTGAAGTTTTAAATTCTCCAGAGATGCGCCATTTTAAGTTGATAAGATTTTGGGTGGAGTTCGAAAATGTGAAGCTTTATCATTGCAAAAAGTTTTATGCGTCGAACCGTAATCTCTTTTACATGCCAATTAAACAGCAAAAGGGTAAAGGGAATTATTAAGAATCATTTCGGAGATATATGAGTGTAATTCAAAATGGGAAACCAAGTTTTCTCTTTATTATTATTATTAGCATCTGTCTCCATAAAAATAAAAATGAGGACCGATTTTCCACAAAGAAGGTCATGTGTTTCGTTTAGAGGAGCCAGAGATTTCGAAACTGAGAAAAATCTTTTTTTTTTTTTTTTTTTTAATTTGCTTTGAAAATCAAATAAAATTTAGGATCTAATAGTAATATCACAGATTAACTCTAAAATAAGGGAAAATATTATCTTAAACCTCAAGTACGCAGAAAGTGATACATACTGAATTACAATACATAATGAAAAGGACAATATCAGATAACAGTAATCTAATTTACACAACAACTAGTGTTTTTGCTTACCCATCATACGTAGCATAGGGTAAATCTTGCAATCGTTTTGAAAATCGAAAAAAAAAAAATTACGGTTTTACACGTTTCAGATACTGAAAGAATAAAAGCTCTTTTCCTTTTCTATCACAGGTGTTAAGACACTTATTGTTAAAAACATTATAATGTAAACTCTAAATGAAGATTACAGAAAACAATAAACAAAAGACTTAAATTGTTTTCCATCAATCATCGCATAATTAAAGAGCAACCAGGAAATGATTTTAGCAAGAACAATTTTTCTTTTATTGAAAGTGAAAGAACTGTCATCGTACGCAACATAACCTTCAGTTGTTTACAAAAAGAGTATAATCTACAAATAATGAAATTGATTTATAGTAAATAAGTGATAATTAACTATCAAGGACATTGTCATCAATAAACATTAAATTACTTTCACGATATAAACATTCAAATAATAAATTTTGTTTTTCATTGTAACATAATAATAATTTTTCTTGTATTTTTCACAGATTTCAAAATGTAACAACAGAGAAAGGAGCTTTTTGTGAATGCTCCGTAAATTTTTAACCAAGTTTAATATAATATTCTTTTTTCTAAATGGTGCAGTGTTTTTCGTGTCTTCATAACTTTGCGTTATAACAAGTGGATACCACATAAGGATACTACAATACGAATCTAGCGACGGCCTGCCCTGAGATGAAAACTAATTGAAGGTAAGTCAATCTTACCTGGCTTTTTTCTGTTAATAACAGTTTTTTTTAGTAAAACTGATGAGGGCGTACTCATGCAATTAATATGTTATGCAAATTATCGCTAACAATTTGATTATGAGACTGAAATAAAAACAAAATCAGGTCAGGCAGTCCATAATTAAACAATTTAGCAAACTCTAAAGAAAAAAAAAAAAAAAAAAAAAAAACTTTTCTATAACAATATCATGGCTACTGTAAAAGACAGCACAACAATTGAAAAACTAAATGCCAATAATTACTCAAATTGGCGATTTAAAATTGAAATGCTGTTGATTCGTGAAGACTTAATTGAAGTTATTACGGAAGAGGTTCCAACCCCCATAACCACAGATTGGGCCAAAAAAGACAGGAAAGCCAGAGCGTTAATTAATCTCAGTATTGAAGATAGTCAAATAGTACACGTTAAAAATTTGAATTCGGCGCGGGAAACATGGGACACTCTAAAACAAATTCATGAGAGATCCAATCTCTCCAGCAAGCTGTACTTATTAAGAAAACTGTACAGCACAAAACTAAATGAAGGTGGTAACATGATAGCCCACATTACTAAAATTCTAGAAATTGTGGATAAACTATCTGCCATAGGAGAAAACATCACAGATTCCCATATTTCCGCATTACTATTGTGTTCACTTCCCCCTTCTTACGATACATTAGTGACGGCTCTTGAGGCCCGTCCAGAAACTGAACTCACAGTACTATTTATAAAAAATAAATTAACGGATGAATATATCCGTCGAACGGAAAGCTCTGAAAATTCAGAAAATAACACCAGAGCATATAAAGCTCAAGGAAAATCTGTCAACTCTGATCATAAAAGAATGAACAAATATTGTTCACACTGTAAAATGAAAAACCACACAAATAAAGAATGTTGGTTCCTAAAAGGGAAAAATAATAACACTTACACTCAAAACAAGCAAAATAAAACTAAAAACCATTCCACTTCGCTATGTTTTGAAGAAAACACTGAAGGCAGAAAAAATGCTGTATATGAAAAAAATGATGTAGCCTTACTTACAGAGCAACCTGATAACAAAAACACCTTTATTGTAGATAGCGGAAGTTCCAGCCATATCGTAAACTCAAAAGAAATGTTTACAAAAATAACAAACAATATTGAAACCAATCTGTTATCAGTTAGCAGGGCAACAAAAAACGGATGCCAGGTACATTTTGAAAGGGATAGGTGCAACATTACACACAAAGGTGAAACAATACTCCAAGGTAAATTAAAAAACAATTTGTATGAAATACACGTAAATGAAGATGAAAATAGTAGCTACTACACAAATGTAACGTATAATTGCACAAATGCAAATTGTATAGATTTATGGCACAGAAGAATGGGCCATAGAAATTACGACACAATAAAAAACATGGTGTCTAAAGAATTAGTAAGCGGTGTAACGATAAATAAATGTAAACACAACAATGTATGTGAGGTATGCATTCAATCAAAAACAAACGAAACACCATTCCCAAAATCAGGAGCATATAGAGCCAAAGAAAGACTAGAATTAATTCACACTGATGTATGTGGCCCTATAAACACACCCACTATAGGGGGGAAAAGATATTTCATCACTTTCATCGATGACTTTTCGAGGTTTTGTATAATTTACCTAATGTCAAATAAGAGTGACGCGTTTGAAAAATTAAAAGAATA
Organism: Maratus speculifer; assembly: GCA_964019185.1. Classification (NCBI taxonomy): domain Eukaryota; kingdom Metazoa; phylum Arthropoda; class Arachnida; order Araneae; family Salticidae; genus Maratus; species Maratus speculifer. The sequence goes on along the minus strand of OZ025294.1, from coordinate 420,818,231 downwards.
CATCGCTACAGTTAAAAATAAATTTGGTAAAATGCCAACTGCGATCAGATCCGACAATGGCGGCGAATATATAAATGACGAAATTGAAAAGTACCTAAAGTATAATGGCATAGAACACCAACTTACCGTCCCATATTCTCCAAGTCAGAACGGGGTTGCAGAAAGAAAAAACAGGTCGCTTCTGGATATGACTAGGAGCATGCTAAACGAAGCAAATCTCCCACATAAATTATGGGGAGAGGCCATATGTACCGCAAACCATTTGCAAAATCGACTACCTTCTAAATCCATCAACACCACACCATATGAACTTTGGCTAGGTAGAAAACCAAACATAAAATATTTAAAGGTTTTCGGCTGTACCGCATATGCCTATATACATAAATTTAAACGAGGAAAACTTGATAATAGAGCAGAAAAGGGCACTTTCGTCGGATATGACAATCGCTCTAAAGGGTACAGAATCTACACCAGTGATGGAAGAGTCATACTAGCTAGATCAGTAAAATTTATCGAAAACAAAATAGATAACGCAAACACTAATGAAAATACAAACACAAATGATTCAAAGTCTGAAATCAAAAAACAGGCTCAGCAGAAAGAAAAAAATGTAATGGAACTAAATCTAACACCAGAAAACATCGATACGGATACACCATCCACATCTTTACAAACACAACACGTTAGAAGATCCGAAAGGGAAAATAAAGGAGTACCACCGGACAGATTTGCTTATGCAGTCCGGCACAATCCAATATATGAGCCCAAAAGTTGGCAAGAAATGATAAATCTTGAGAACCCACACGAAAAAAGGAACTGGATCGATGCGACGCGAGAGGAAATAAATTCACTTAAAGAAAACAAAACATGGACATTAGTGCATCCACCACAAGGAGCTAAAGTAATCGGATCAAAATGGACATTTAAAGCAAAATATGATGAATTTGGAAAAATAAAAAGATACAAGGCTAGGCTCGTAGCTCAGGGTTACGGACAAAAATACGGGATAGACTATGACGAAACATATGCGCCAGTGGTGTCACACACGACACTCAGAAGCTTTTTAACTGCCGCAGCATATCATAAGTTAAAAATACATCACATTGACATTAAAACAGCTTTCCTACATGGAGAACTGGAAGAAGAGGTATATATGTCTCAGCCTGAAGGATACATAGACACAAAAGAACCTTTCAAAGTGTGTAGACTGGAAAAGGCAATTTATGGCCTAAAACAAGCAGCACGAGCTTGGTATATAAAAATTACCCAAACACTTAAAGAATTAAACTTCACACAAAGTACAGCAGACACTTGTTTATTCATACAAAAACAAGGGGAAAATAATATTTACATCATAGTGTATGTTGATGATATACTCATTGCAGGAAATGATGACCAGATAAAAGATATAATAAATAAATTGAAAACAGAATATACTCTTGAAGATCTAGGAGAAATAAATAATTACCTCGGAATAAAAATAGAAAAAACGCAGAATGGATTCAAACTGAATCAAACTGCAAAGATAGAAGAAGTAGCAAAAAAATTCAACTTAACAGAATCTAAACCATACAGCACTCCAATGGAGGTAGGATTTCAGCGATTAAATGATGAAGGTAAACAAATGCCAAACAACACGAAATACCGTCAAGCAATAGGTGCATTGTTATACATCGCCACGATATCAAGACCAGACATACTTGTAGCTGTAAACATTTTAAGCAGAAAAAACGAAACCCCCTCCGAATCGGACTGGAAAGGAGTCAAAAGACTTATACGATACCTAAATTCAACAAAAAACCTAAATTTGGTTATCAGCACACAAGAACCACCGATCTTGGAAATATATAGTGATTCGGATTGGGGGGGTGATTTAAAGACAAGAAGGTCAACTACAGGAAATTTATTCTTACTAGGAAAAAATCCTATAATGTGGATCACGAAAAGGCAAACCTGCATTGCACAATCCTCTGCAGAAGCAGAATTCGTGGCAGCGGCCAGTGCTACGCAAGAATTGACGTGGTTATTAAAATTATTAGAAGATCTTGGCGTACCACAACAATTGCCAATTACTATTTTCGAAGATAACATCTCTTGCATAAAGATGACAGAATCTGGAAAATATTCCAACAGAACAAAGCACATTGATATCAAGTATCATGTAATTAAACAGCTTAAAGAAAACGGAATAATCCAACTACATTATTGTCCAAGCAAATCAATGATTGCCGACATCCTTACAAAACCGGAACCCAAACCTGAATACATAGAAAATAGAAACAAACTCAAACTACTGGATAATCTCCATTGAGAGTTTAAGGGGGGGTTTGTTAAAAACATTATAATGTAAACTCTAAATGAAGATTACAGAAAACAATAAACAAAAGACTTAAATTGTTTTCCATCAATCATCGCATAATTAAAGAGCAACCAGGAAATGATTTTAGCAAGAACAATTTTTCTTTTATCGAAAGTGAAAGAACTGTCATCGTACGCAACATAACCTTCAGTTGTTTACAAAAAGAGTATAATCTACAAATAATGAAATTGATTTATAGTAAATAAGTGATAATTAACTATCAAGGACATTGTCATCAATAAACATTAAATTACTTTCACGATATAAACATTCAAATAATAAATTTTGTTTTTCATTGTAACATAATAATAATTTTTCTTGTATTTTTCACAGATTTCAAAATGTAACAACAGAGAAAGGAGCTTTTTGTGAATGCTCCGTAAATTTTTAACCAAGTTTAATATAATATTCTTTTTTCTAAATGGTGCAGTGTTTTTCGTGTCTTCATAACTTTGCGTTATAACAAGTGGATACCACATAAGGATACTACAATACGAATCTAGCGACGGCCTGCCCTGAGATGAAAACTAATTGAAGGTAAGTCAATCTTACCTGGCTTTTTTCTGTTAATAACAGTTTTTTTTAGTAAAACTGATGAGGGCGTACTCATGCAATTAATATGTTATGCAAATTATCGCTAACACTTATTAGCAGCAATATTGTATTAGATATTGTATTCATTAAATAGTACTAATATTTTCCTAAAAGTCAGTTAATAAAAAATCTCAATTTGTGGAGAATCCCTTATCATTCAGCCGTTTTTAGAGAGCAATGTAAAAACAGCTTACTTATAATAATAATATCTTTTTAAACTTTCACGATATTTGATTGGATGTTTTTTATAAGTTACTCCATAGAATTGACTATTAAATGATGTAAAAGAATCGTTTTCATCGTTCGCGCATGCAGATAAAAATTATTTCATAAAACTACTCATATTTCATAAAATATTTAATATATTTATATTCCAATTGCGCTATATATTTTTTAATAGATTTTGCCGGTATTTCTGAAATTTGCGTTAAATTTGGTCAAAACCCCTGTATAATATAACCAAAAAACATACCAGAATTTTTGAATTAAAAAAAAAAAATCACTCTTTCTCCATGAATATACACGCTATTCTTACAAAAATCAGTGTACATGTTGTGCAGTATCCACATATTTGTATTCTGCAGCGATAAATCATTTCGTGCATTTTCATGTACAGGGTAATCCCAAATATTTCTGTTATTCTTTAATTTTTTGTCGGCCCCCTAATTGCCCTGCTTATCAAATGAATGTTGATAAATATGAGGTCAGACATAATCTTCATAATCCTGAAGTTTCAGAAGAATCCGATGAGCATATTTTTAAATATTTCACAAAATGTCAAAAATTGAAAGTTTTCAAATACTTATTGGTACACAGTGTATATATATATGTGGGGAACTGGGGCACATTGATACTTGGGGCACATTGATACACCCCCTGTACAGCACACAGGATCATTACAGGAAGTTTCACAACAGCTCCAAAAGGTGATACTAGTGAAATTAACTAAATACAGAAAGTTTTGGAATGATTCAATAGTTTGATGAAGTGGGATGGGTGATTAATTGTTTTTGTAGGTCAAAAGTAAATTTGAGTTGTACAATTGAAATGGTATTATACAACTGTTCCAGTATTTTCAACCAAAAAGAATACCCTCCCTGGCAAGTAAAGCTACTCTTTATCAGCTCCTCATTCTTTATTATTAGATAAATTATGAAGTGTTGGATTTGCGACTCATTTTATTCAAAATGGCTGTATGGGGCACATTGATACAGTCTTTGTCGGGGCACATTGATACAACCTAAATCCTTTTCTAGTTCATTTTTTTCATAACTTTTTATATTTTTTTGTACAATGCACTCCTTAATCCAACCATTTTTCGTCGAAAATTTCTACTATTAGTTTTTATTGGAGTGAAATAGCTCTAATTTCTTGATATTAGAATATTTGCAAACAGAAGACCTACAAACTTACACAATATCTAGTGCTAGTAGAATTAACAAAAGAAATGGACGGCAGCCTGGCAAATCTCAAATTTATATCGATTCACCAGAGAAAAAAGTATTATCGACATGAGAAATGTTAAGTAAGAGAAACAAGCTGCAGAACATTACAGGATAACTATATTATAAACATAATTTTTAATATAATTATCCTTTATTTTCTGCTTGTAAACCGATTTATAAACAGAAAACCTGTAATTCTTTCACCTTTCCTAAGAAAGAAGATAATTCTGCGGTTAAAGTGCCAGATATGACAAAGTTACCACAGCCAACAAACAGACAAGGAACAGCCAGAACATCAGGTCATTATACATTTCATTTTGATTGCTTTAATATCGCTTACAAATAAATTGTGTGCGATTTTAATGTCTATAAATATATATAAAATGGTTTGCTAACTATTTTTCTATGAAAAATATGCATTGGTGTTATTTTGTATCCATTTTTCCCACACGTGTCAAAGTGTATCAATCTGCCCCGGGGATGGGGCACATTGATACAAATTACTTTTTTTGATTTTTTTAAAATTACATGTAAAAATAATATATAAAACAACGATTGTACATTTTTATAACACACTACACAGGTTTTGCTAACATCACATAGAAAAATAACTTGAAATTTCTGCTTTCTATACACCAAAATATTTTTTTGGAAAAAGCTGTATCAATGTCCCCCAGTTCCCCCTATATATATATATATATATATATATATATATAAACTTTTTTACTAATGATAGTTTTGGGGTCTGGGGGTCGTGATCGGTGTAGATCTGCAAAAATTTTTCAGAAATTCCAACATGGGAGCGATCGCAATAGGTAGTATTTCATACGAAATCTACCTAAAAAGGAAAGAGAAAGATTTCTTTCACTCCTCGCTTGCGTGGCGTTCCAAGACTTGACAGATAACCGTCGTTTTATCATCCAATCGTAAACCTCCAGAGGACATCGAAGTTCCGTCTTTGAAAATCTCTTTCCTTTCCATGAAAAACTTCTTCACGGCGGCCATTCCAACCGACCTTTTATTTTTCTGGACAAAAAGATAGACCACACCCATCACACCAGTCACGCGAATTCTCATTGGATCGGATGGTCACACGCATCTTCCGAAGTTTTTAATTCTCCAGAGATGCGCCATTTTAGATTGATAAGATGTTGGGTGGAGTTTCAAAATGTGAGGCTTTATCATTTGCTTTCGGAAAAAAAAGTTTTATGCAGCGAAACGTAATCTCTTTTACTTGCCCGTTAAGCAGTGAAAGGGTAAAGGATATTATTATGAGTCATTTCGGAGATATATGAGTGTAATTGGGGAACCAAGTTTTCATTTTTTTATTATTGTTATTAGCATCTGTCTCCGAAAGAATAGAAATGAGAACCGATTTCCCACAAAGGTTAAGCATTTCGTTTAGAGGAGCCGTTGATATCAAAACTGAGAAGAGAAAAGTCCATTTAAAAAAAAAAAAAATTCATTTTAAAAATTAAGCACACCATAGCATCTAACAGTAATACTATTTTGGAACAACTTCAAAAAAGGGAAAAATATTATCTTAAACCTCAAGTACGCAGAAAGGGATACATATTGAAATACAATAAATAAATAAAAAGATAATATGAGATAAGAGTAATCTAAATTAGTTACCAGCTGACTAGCGTTAGAAACCTGATAAAAATGTTTCTAAAAGTTTATTTCTATCGTAATTAAAACCAAGCTGATTTAAATCAACGAACCTTGCTTTTGGAGGCACACACATAAAGGGCATCAATAAAACATGAAAACGAAGATAAAATAAACTTGGGGGAAAAAACATTTAAAGGTTTTCATATGTGAAAAAGATACCATTAAAATGCAAACCTTCCATAATTTTTCCATCACTTTTTACAGACATTTACACCACATGTACAAAAAAAAATATATCTATAAATTCAACTACTAAAAAAAAAGAAGAATAAGAAAAGAAAAACAGTAAGATTAAAATTGATACTTTAACTAGCTTAAGGAATATGTCCTCTGTTATTTTTTGCATTTCTTTTTGAAAAAAAAAATAACATGATATCTTTATTTCCTTCCTATAAATGCTTTCTGATATTTCTGTCTGACAAAGTACGTCAAGAGGGACTTATACGACTTTATTTTTCAGTCTAAAACTTAAGAGAATGTTAATGACTACATCGCTTTACAATTTTCTTTGAGGGCAATGAAATAAGGAAAAGGGAAATATAAGGATTTCTTTCACTCCTGGCATGCATGGCATTCCAAGACTTGACAGATAACCGTCGTTTTATCATCAAATCGAATACCTCCAGAGGATATCGAAATTCCACCTTTGGAATTTTTTTTTCCTTTCCATAAAAAAACTTCTTTACGGAGGCCATTCTTATTTTTCTGGACAAAAAGATAGACCCCACCCATTGCACCAATCATGAAACTTTTATTGGATCGGATTGTCATGCGCATCTTCCGAAGTTTTTAATTCTCCAGAGATGCGCCATTTTAGTTTGATAAGTTTTTGGGTGGAGTTTGAAAATGTGAGGCTTTATCATTGCTTTCGAAAAAAGCTTTATGCTGCGAAACATAATCTCTTCGTACCTGCCAATTAAGCAGCGAAAGGGTAAAGGGTATGATTAAGTGTCATTTTGGTGATATATGAGTGTAATTCAAAATGTGGCACAGAGTTTTCTTTTAATTTCTTTTTTTTTCCTTTTTTCTTTTTCTTTTCTTTTTTTTAGCGTCTGTGTCCGAAAAAATATTATGAAGACAGATTTCAAACAATAAAGTTACGCATTTTCTTTAGAGCAGTTTTGTTTAAAATAGCAAATAAAGCCTTTGTGCACAAATGTTTAAAGATAGAAAACCAACGAATATAAATGCACAAATAAAGTATGAGAAGGTAGCAAATAGCTATTTCGAATCTACTATCGAGATTCTTCACCAGTGCAAAACTCAGCGAGCTAAAAATAGCAAAACTGGCTCAGTTTTGACTAGCTCGCTGAATTTTGCACGCTGAGTTTTTTAGCTCGCTGAGTTTTGCACTGATGAAGAATCTCGATAGTAGATTCGAAATAGCTATTTGCTACCTTCTCATACTTTATTTGTGCATTTATATTCGTTGGTTTTCTATCTTTAAACAGTTTTATTTATTAGCATTCACTACTCACCCGATAGGGAGTTTCTTTGTTTCCTTTATCTGCGACCTACGTTCTTGAATAGAATGAGAAACTGCACATCATTGATACATTGAGGCTTGTTCATACCATAGGAACATTGGATCTTACAGTAATATCTCGGATCATCTTCAAAATAAAGAAAAATATCAAATCTCAAATACGCAGAACTGATACATATTAAAATGCAATACGTAAGTAAAAATATAATATCAGAAAACAGTAATCTTTATTACTTACCAACTCACTAACGTCAGAAACCTGACAAAAAAGTTTCAAAAAGTTTATTTCAATCATGGTTAAAATTAAGCTGATTTAAATCAACAAACGTTAATTTCAAAGGCACACACAAAAAAGTCTTTAATAAAACATAAGAAAGAAGATAAAATAAACTTGAAAAAAAAAAGTCATCTCAAGTTTTCAGTTTTTGGAAAGGATCCCCTTAAAAAATCCTTGCATAATCATGTCCATCACTTTTTACAGACTTTTAGATAACGCGTATAAAAAGTTGGCTGATAAAGTAAAAAGAAACAAAGATCAAAATCGATATATTGACTATTTTTGGGGATATTGTTCCCTATTTTTTTCCCTTTCGTTTATATATATATATATATATATATATATATATATATATATATAATATCTTTACATCCTTCTTATAAATGCTTTCCGATATTTCTATCTAACATAGTAAGTCAAGAGTGATTTATACGACTTTATTTTTCAGTCCAAAACTTAAGAGAATATTAATGACGACATCGCTTTACAATTTTCTTTGAGGACAATGTAATAAAAAAAAAGGGAACGAGAAAGATTTCTTTCAGTCCTCGCCTGTATAGCGTTCCAAGACTTGACAGATAACCGTCGTTTTATCATCCAATCGAAAACCTCCAGAGGACATCGAAATTCCGCCTTTGGAAATATTTTTCCTTCCCATTAAAAAAAAAAAAAAAAAAAAAAAAAAAAAAAAAAATTATTTACGGCAACCATTCTTATTTTTCTGAACAAAAAGATAGACCCTACCCATCGCGAGTCACGCGATTTTCATTGGATCGGATGGTCACACGCATCTTTCGAGTTTTTAATTCTCCAGAGATTATCTTTTAGATTGATAAGATTTTGGTGGAGTTTACAAATGTGAAGCTTTATCATTGCTTTCTGGGGAAAAAAAAAAGTTTTATGCATCGAAACGTAATCTCTTTTACCTGAGAATTAAGAAGCATAAAGGTAAAGGAAACTATAAAGAGTCAGTTCGGAGATATATGAGAGTAATTAAGAATGGGGCTCAGATTTTTCTTTTCTTTCTTTTTTTTTATTTCAGTATCTGTCTCCGAAAGAATAGAAATTAGGACCGATTTCCCACAAAGAATGTCATGCATTTCGTTTAGAGGAGTCGTTGATTTCGAAACTGAGAAAGATCTATTTTTTTTAAATTTGCTTTGAAAATCAAGTACAACTTAGGATCTAACGGTAATATCACAGATCAACTCTAAAATAACGGAAAATATTATTTTAAATCTCAAGTACGCAGAAAGTGATACATATTGAAATACAATAAATAAGTAAACAAACAATGTCAGATAACAGGAATCTTAATTAAATACCAGTTCACTAGCCTCAGAAACCTGACAAAAATGTTTCAAAAACTTTATTTCAATCGTGATTAAAATCAAGCTGATTTAAAACAACGAACCTTGATTTCGAAGGTACCCACGAAAAAAACATTAATAAAACATGAAAACAAAGATGAAAAAAAATTTTTTTTTTGGGGGGGTGCATAAAAATCCATTTAAAGCTTTTATATGTGGGAAAAAAATCCCCTTAAGATGCAATCCTCTTATAATCTTAACCATCACTCCTTAGAGACTTTTACACCACATGTACAAAAAGGTTATTTTCAATTTTAGCTGATAAAATAAAAGAAGAAAGATTAAAATCGATATTTTGACTATTTTTGGGGATATTGTCTCCTGTTATTTTTCCCATTTCCCTTAGAAAAAAAAGAGAACGTAATATCTTTATTTCCTTGCTATAAATTCTTTCCGATATTTCTGTCTGACAAAGTACGTCAAGAGTGACCTATACGCCTTTATTTTTCAGTCCAAAACTTAAGAGAATATTAATGACTACATCGCTTTGCAATTTTCTTTAATGACAATGAAAAAAAAATAAGAAGAAAGGCGAAAGATTTCTTTCACTCCTCGCGTGTATAGGCGTTCAAAGACTTAACACATAACCGTCGTTTTATCATCAAATCGAAAACCTCCAGAGGACATCGATATTCCGCCTTTGGAAATCTTTTTCCTTTCCATAAAATAAAACCTTTTTTACGGCGGCCATTCCGTCCGAACTTTTATTTTTCTGGACAAAAAGATATACCCCACCCATCGCGAGTCACGCACTTTTCATTGGATCAGATGGTCACACGCATCTTCCGAGTTTTCAATTCTCCAGAGATGCGCCATTTTAGGTTGATAAGATATTGGGTGGAGTTTCAAAATGCGAGTCTTTATCATTCCTTTCCGGAAAAAAAAAAAAAAAAAAAAAAAAAAAAAGTTTTATGCGGAGAAACATAATCTCTTCTGCCTTCCAACTAAGCAACAAAAGGATAAAGAGAATTATTAAGAGTCATTTCGGAGATATAGGAGTGTAACTTAGAATAGGGCAAAGAGTTTTCTTTTATTATTATTATTATATCTGTCTCCGAAACAATACAAACGAGAGCCAACTTCCCACAAAGATGCATTTCGTTTGGAGGAAATGTTGATTTCAAAACTGAAAAATGCCCATTTTTAAAAAAATTCAATTTGAAAATCAAATGCAACATAGGATCTAACGGTATTATCGTGAATCAACTTTAAAATAAGAGAAAATATTATCGTAAACCTCAAGTACGCAGAAAGTGATATACATTGAAATGCAATACATAAGTAAAAAGGTAATATCAGATAACATTACTCTTAATTAATTACCAGCTCATTAGCGTCAGAAACCGATGATAAAAATGTTTCAAAAACTTTATTTCAATCGTGATTAAAATTAAGCTGATTTTAAATCAAAGTACGTTGATTTAAATCATCTGTTACAAAAAAGGCATTAATAAAATATAATAATGAAGATAAAATAAACTTGGGGGCAAAAAAGGCATTTAATGTTTTCATATGTGAAAAAAATCCCCTTAAAATGCTACCCTTTTTAATAAACTTGTCCATCACTCCTTAGAGACTTTTACATTACATGTACAAAAAGGTTTTATTTACAATTTCAGCAGATAAAACAAAAGAGGAAAGATTGAAATCGATATTTTGACCATTTTTAGGGAGATATTCTAATATTTTTTCCATTTCCTTTAGTAAAAAAGAGAACACAATATCTTTATTTCCTTTCTGTAAATGCTTTCCGATATTTCTGTCTGACAAAGTACGTCAAGAGTGACTTATACGACTTTATTTTTCATTCCAAAACTTAAGAGAATATTAATGACTACATCGCTTTACAATTTTCTTTGAGGGCAATGAAATAAGGAAAAGGGAAATATAAGGATTTCTTTCACTCCTCGCATGCATGGCATTCCAAGACTTGACAGATAACCGTCGTTTTATCATCAAATCGAATACCTCCAGAGGATATCGAAATTCCACCTTTGGAATTTTTTTTCCTTTCCATAAAAAAACTTCTTTACGGAGGCCATTCTTATTTTTCTGGACAAAAAGATAGACCCCACCCATTGCACCAATCATGAAACTTTTATTGGATCGGATTGTCACGCGCATCTTCCGAAGTTTTTAATTCTCCAGAGATGCGCCATTTTAGTTTGATAAGTTTTTGGGTGGAGTTTGAAAATGTAAGGCTTTATCATTGTTTTCGGAGAAAATGTTTTATGTGTCGAAACGTAATCTCCTTTACCTGCCAATTAAGCAGCAAAAGGGTAAAAGGGAATTATTAAGCGTCATTTCGGAGATATATGAGTGTAATTCAGAATAGGGTACAAAGTTTTCTACTTTTTTATTTATTTTTTTAAGCATCTGTCTCCGAAAGAATATAAATGCGAACCGATTTACTACAAAGAAGGTCATGCATTTCAGCTAGAGGAGAAATTGATGTCAAAACTGAGAAAAGTCGATTTTTTGAAAATTTGCTTTGAAAATCAAATACAACATAGCGCTAATTATCCGAACAAGTTGGGACTGACCCATAGTTCGGTCTAAAACCTTCATACTAGATTTACCAGGAAATTACTCCAATAGTGCAATAATGAAAAAAAATCTAAATACCGTAAAATGAATAGGAACAGCGGGGTGAATAGGAACGAAACTTCCCGGTCATACAAATAAATTCATTATAAATATATGTGATGATATTTTTAGTTGCCAATTTTTTTATAAGAAGATAATAACATTAAGGTTTGGGAAATTCAGTTTTGACATGTTTGCACAACTACAGGGGTATATAAAAAAAACTTCAAGAGGATCCCCAAAAACCTTATTTTTTCAACGTCTTCAAAACTTTGTATGTAACTACAGTATTTTTTGCATTCTAAACCTAAGAGAGGGGATTTTTAATTAATGATAGACCTGTAAACGATATGCTGTATTAAATTTTACTTATTTCTAAACTATATAGTGAAAAAGTGAAATATAGCTTGTAACATCAGCTCCACCTATCTCATTCCTCCATGAATCAATTTCTTCCTTTTTTTCCCAGAAATGGAATACTCCAGTTGCCACAATTAGAAAAGCGTATTAAAAACTACAAAAAAATTAATATTTCAAAAACAAATTAAGATACATCTTTCAAACAAATTTCATTTAAAAGCACATTTTTTTTCTCTACACGATGGTGTAAGAATTGAAAACGTGCGATATTTAGAAGTTAAAAAAATTGTAGTAGTAAATATTCCAATACCGAAATTTCATTTCCAATTTGAAAGTGTTGCCATTCGCAAAATGACGTATGCGTTACGCACAGATAAGTTTTGGCCTTTATAATATAGACGAGGTGGAACCCGTCGAATTTCGACGAAAGTAAATTTTTAGGAAGAAACTGTTTCATTGATTTATAATAAACCCAAAAAATTAGCTACGATAAAAAATACATCTTAGATTGGTCAGTCTAAAGGTGCTATTACACATGTGCTGCTGCAAGCGTCAAATCGCAGGCGTCTCCATGTAATCCTATGGGACCAAGGGAGTAGCTTGGTAGCGCGCGATTCTCTTTTGTCGGAGCGTCTTTGACGCGTGGAACGAAGCGAGTCGCCGGCAACAGCCAATCAAATGGTTGGAAATCCAAATGATGGCAAAGACTCTTCTCGAACAACCAATGAAATGCTAAGAACACGAAAAAACGCAGGCGATTTTTGTCGCTTGGAAATTTTACGTGTAATAGCACTTTAACTCTCAAACAAATATAATTTTAAGCTTAAAAAAAAACTATTTTTATAAAATTTAATTGTCCAAATTATTAAAATCAAACTTTAATTGCATATGTAATCAGTAAAATATAACAACGATCAGTTATTATGATGAAAATATCAATTGAGACTCTTATGTTTGGTATAAAGCGAATGAAAATATATATATATATATTCCAAATTGACATGATTATAAAATTTCCATGTGAAATCTAAAACCGTCATAATTTTCATCGTCTCAAAATTTATATACGCACTTTTCATAGTACTATAATTTGATAATTTTAAAATCACTTTTGTTATTATATAAAGACGTTATTTGCATCCGCTAAAATCACTCCATTTTTACAGATCCAGTCTTAAGCATCTATATAAAAGTATGCATATGACGTCATTAGGACGGAATATTGCACAAACGCAGCAAAAACAATATTCAAGACTCTCGGCAAAACAAATCTTCACTTCTTTATTTATAATTACTTTATTCCATGTTTGATCAGAAATCATTCATTTGCCTTTTTTTTTTTTTTTTTTTTTAATTCGGAAAATTTTATTACATACACACCACAGCCATTGAATATATCAGCCCTTTCACTTCTATGGGAGAAATTTAGCGAGTGACCGTAGCGCCCTCCAGCCGCCGGTATTCCAAAACTCAAAGGCTTTGGTGTTTACATTTGGCTAATGAAAAATGAAGGAATTCGTAATGTGTAACGTATGACGTTCTTTCTGCATAGTTAATTGTTTATATTTTGGTTATATAATTAAATTTGAAGGAGAAATTAATGTAAAATTTAGCTTTATAACATTATTTTCCAAGGATGTAAACAGGTATTTCATTTTAAATTTATTGTTTTGTGTTTTACATAGTTGTTTACATTAAGCTAGGCCTAAAAGTATTATTTCAGAAGTATAACGTAAATAGTTTTACTGATTTTTCTTAATTGTGTAATTTGTTTTTCTTTTGATGATTTAATGTTTTTATAAAATTGTTCGTTTGTGATGATATTTTCTATTTGTTTCCAGAATTATTTTCATGATTATATTTAAAATCAAAACTAGAATATTTAAAATCAAAGTGAGAAATTATTGTTGTGTGGAACAACTCAATTGTGTAAATTTTGTAATAGTAATTTCCAACTGTTATGTTACAATCTGCTAGCTGTTAAAATAAATAATTGTTATATTGGATTTTCTGAAAATTCCCTACGCCTCTATTGGATAGTAGAAGGAGAGATGCAGTGGAGGGTATACGCTGTATGCCTTCTGGATCTTTTTAAAGAGCACCATATACCCTCTGTTTCTCAAGAAATCTAGTATGAACATACCCTAGGGTATACGCTATGCCTTCAGCGTATACCATCTGTTATTTTTGCGACTAAACCAGTAAAATATTCTTCATAATTGAATGGAAATAAATTACCACTCTGCTTTTCAGATAAGCATATTAATAGGTGTAAATTAAAATATCGAAAGATAGAATGAAACTACTTATTTATTTATAATATGATTTCTAAACCAGAAAATAGTTTCAAAAGTACATTTAACGGCAGTAATGTTTAGTTTATATTTCATGTATCAAAAGTTGATTGATTTCCTGTTTGCTAAAGGAGTTCTTTATATATTGACATTCCCTCTCCCCCTTTGTGTATACAAATATTTCTTCTGTTTTCTGAGATACTAAAAATATAGTAATATTTAATAAAATTTCTAAAATAAAACTATAAATGTGATTAATATTTAAGAAAAAGAAGAAAATTCTGTGGTAGTAGAAGATTTAGATCATTAAACTTACTGTTATAAATAAGTGATAAAAACAACAGAAGATGGCAATTTTTTTAGTGAGGAGGGGGCAATTGATTTGATGATTCATTATTTATTTACTCTTAGTACTGTAAAGATAAGGCAGGAAAAATAAAAGAATTTTATATATCTACTTTACATTTTAAATAAAAAATTTAAGTACTACTTGGTTATCCCGTTGACCAATTTCGATGCATTATACAAATCGGCAAACTATTAGCCAAGTTATACAAATTGACCCATTTTAAATAAATAATAAAGAAAGAATAAAAAATTTTCAGTAGAACATCAATAAAAGTCTAATTAAAATAATCATTCGATGATATAACTAACATGTGTATCATGTTTAATGTCAATGTGGCATTTGTGATCAACCATTATTGGCATTTAATCTTTGAAGTTGGCGACAGTAATTTGGTCGGCAGAATAACCAAGTAGTACCAAAATTTATTATGCACATCAGTGTCTTGAAAATATTATGAAATGTATGCCAAACTATAAAAATATTGAAACATATACAGAGTTTGACCCTGAGGGTTTCAGGGTCGTTCGAGGGTCGCTCTGCCCCTCTTGCCCTTCAACCAAAAACTAGCCCCCCCCCCCCACCCTTGTCACTCAAAAAAAACCACTCATCTTGCCCTGTATTTGAAAAACCGCAGCCTTTCAGCGATAATGCAGACGTACTATAGCGCGTAAATTACGTAAAAAAATGGTGACTGAACGCAAAAGATAGCTCTTATGCGTCCCACAAGACGTGTAATTTTGTCAAAAAATCTCAGAAAACGGCCAATTTTGTCAAAAAAAGGGAAATAACGACTAATTTCTGGCAAAATTCGTGAAAAAATGGATAATTTCATCACAAATCCCGAAGAAACGGCAGATTTCTTCAAAAAAAAATCATGAAAAAACAACAAATTTCATCCAAAAATCGCAAGAAAATGGAAAATTTTGTCAAACGGTTCATCAAAAACGAGAAATTTCGCCAAGAGATCATGAAAAACAGAAACTTTCGCCAGAAGATTTGCAAAAAAAAAAAACCCGACAAATTTTGTCCAAAAATCGCAATGAAACGGAAGATTCAGTTAAATTCATGAAAACATGTAAATTTCATCAAAGGAACACAAACAAAAGTTAATGCCAGAAGTAAATTTTTGTGTTCTAAAAATTTATTTTCCTGCTTCAAAATTGGGTTTTTAATGCTTAAAAAGGGGATTTTCATGCTTTACAATCAGGGGCGTGCAAAGAGAAAATTGCACCCTAGGCTTAATTACAATTTGACTCCCCCCCCCCCCCCTGCCAGCTCCCAACTTTTTCTTGTGATAGCCCAAAAATGACGTTTATAGTATAAATCTAACGCCCTCTTCGTCCTCTTCCCCTTTCACACGGTTCTGTTCACAATTCTCTTTTGACTGTACAAAACTTTCTAAATGTGATTCCTAAAGGCACCTGTTTATTAAACAAAAAGAGCCCTTTATTCAACAAAAGTATTCTTTAAAAGAAAATAAATAAATAAATCCGTTTTTCTCTTTTTTAAAAGAAATGCGAACAGTAGTGATACTTGTTATTTTCTACACTCAAATAAGCATTATTTCATAATTAAATTTGTATCTTGGCAATTATTTTTTAAAAAGTAAAAAAAATTCTTTTAAAAGTAATAATATTGGTTTTATCAAAGAATCGCAGGGAAAGTTTACAGATCTCAACAAAAACGGTAATTTTGATATAACTATAGATTTAACTAATTGTCAATATTGTTGCTTAAAATGAGCCATCTAAGTGTAAGAAAATATCCTTTACTCAATTTGCAAATTCTATAAATTTTATGCCGACAAGTGATACCTTAATTCTAATGTAACAGTGCATTGTTGCTTAAAATGAGCCATAACTGTAAGAAAATATCCTTTACTCTAGGGGTGCACAACCTTTTGAAGAGAAGGGCCACTTTCAAATATATCTGGGTGGTCGAGGGCCACATCAATAACATGGAGAGAATTTGAGTTAGAGGAGGTGATCTGTAGCCTACAATCTGATAAAAAAAATATGTGGTTTCAGAGGAGAGTGTATGTGTGTGATTGGGGGGGGGGGGGGGAGGGGTACCCATTTAAGTTCACTTACCCAGTCAAAATACCCAATTCAGTTGTTAAGGATATATCAGCAGTTTTTACATTTTTATTTGTAACAGATATAGCAAGGATTATTTTCTAGATTTAAAGATGTTCCTTGACATAATTCAGGAGATTATGTTTTGTTTTATTAAAAGTGTTAAAAAAAGAGCATAAATGGCTGGTGCCAAAAAATGTGAATTTTATGAACGAAGCAGAGAGAAGGAGCCGATTGACAAGATTTTTTTTTTATCTACGTTATTTTAAATTTTTCTGCGCCTGATCAATAAAATTTGGGATTTTTACCTTGCCGATCGACGAAATTTGAGATTTTTAAAAAGCGATTGATAAAATTCGTGATTTTTACAAAGTTGGTTGATGAAATTTGCTATTTTCCTTCGTATGATCAGCGAAATTCATGATTTTTCTGTGCATAATCAACGAGATTTATAATTTTTCCGCACCTGATTGACAAAATTTCCAACTTCAATGCGCCTGGTCAAAGAAATTCACGTTTTTCTGAAGCCAATCTATGAAATTTTCGTTTTTACAAAGCCAATCAATAAAATTCGGGATTTTTACAAAGTCGATTGATAAAATTCGCTATTTTCTTTCCCACAATCAACGAAATTCACGATATTTCAACGCTTGATAGATGAAATTCACGATTTTTCCACGTCTGATCTACAAAATTTGCAATTCTTACAAACACGATAGACAAAATTCACGATGTTCATGAAGCTGATCGACAGAATTCACGATTTTTACAAAGTCAGCATACACAGTTTGTGATTTTTGCAAAGCTGATAAACGAAATTCACAATTTTCCTTTGCATGATCGATGAAATTGGCGATTCATCCAAACCTGATTGACGAAATACACGATTTTATTGCGACTGAATAACAAAATTCGCAATTTTTCTGCGCCTGATCGACGAAATTTGTGATTTTTCCAGACCTAATCGACGAAATTCGGGATTTTCCGATTAAGTTTGGCAAAATTCACGGTTTTTTCGAAGCTAATCGACAAAAATCGTGAATTTTACGAAGCCAATCAATCAAATTTGCGATTTTTACAAAGCCTATCTGCGAAATTCGTGATCTTTGCAAAGCCAATCGACGAAAATCATAAAATTACTCCGCATGATCGATGAAATTCTCGATTTTATTCGAGTCAGATAGATGTAGTTAGCAATTTTTCTGCGTGTGACCAACAAAATTTGCAATATTCCCATCTCCGACCAAAGAAATTTGCTATTTTTCGAAATGCGATCATATTACTAGCAATTGTTCGGTCTTCGATCGACGAAATGCACACTTTTTTTGCTGTAAATTGACAATATACACATTTTTCTTCGACCGAGTATTAATATTCGTGATTTTTGTATTAACATTGACGAAATCTGCATTTTTTATGCAGCAAGATAAAACTCGTGATTTTTTTTTTCTCTTGATAAACTGACAAAAACACGATTTTTCCACAGCTGATCAACGAAATTTGCAATATTTTCACTCGTCATCACTTAATTTGCAATTTTCCAGTGTCTTATCATCGAAATTTGCATTTTTTGTGCCTTATTGACGAAATTCGCTTTTTTTTTTCATGCGATAAACCGAGAAAATATGCTATTTTTGAATATGCTATTCTGAAGAGATATATTTGATGTAATGTAAGTGAAAAATAAAATTTTTTATTATTTTTAGCATAATTACTGTTTATTTTTTTTATGATTTAATTTGATATTTTGAACAAGCAGACTCTGATTTCGGCATTTTTGTTAGACATATTGAAGTGAAATCAAACCAATTGTATATAATCTTGAATCCATAAGAGTAGGGATGTACAACCTGTGGCCTGCGAATTTCGTCAATTTACAACTGGAAAAAAATTCGTTTTTTGTATATAGGTCACAGGAAAAATCATCAATTTCATCAATTTATCATGAGAAAATATAAAATCTTCTCGGTCACTTAAGAATCGCATATTTCGTTGATCAGGCACAAGAAAATTGCAAATTTTGTCGATCAGGTTTGTTGGTTGATCAAGTGTGGAAAGATAATTAATTTTTTCAATCAGCTTTGTAAAAATTATGAATTTTATCAGTTAGTTCCTATAAAACGCAAATTTGGTCAATCAGACATGTAAATTTTTCAAATTTCATTGTATATTAAATATTTGAAATTGCATGAAATATAAATTGTATATAATTTCTGGATTTACTTATTTATTTCTATTTTGCTTATTTTCAGATTAAATATCAAGCCTAATTTTTCAATAACAGTGTCTTCTGTATAACGGGAATTTCACAAGCTGTTGGATTACAGTTATGTTCTCCTGATGTTGTAATGGATGTAATAATTTTTTCTTGGTTTAGATTTTTAAACATGATGTACTCAAAACAAAAATTTTTAATTGAATTGAGAAGTAAAGAACATTAATTTGTATGAAAAGATATTGTAAATAAAATAAATTATTACTGTCATAATTATAATTTTGAATTATAATTCAGTTTGTCATGTGTCGAAAATTATTATATTTAAATTAAAAAATTATTATATTTAAATTTCATTTGAAAATAGAATTCATTCTATTCATTTGACATACATTTATTTTTATCATGTAATTGGAAGCTGATTTATTACTAAATAAAAATTATTTTAAGAATAAGTCAGAAACTAGTGACTATGGATTTAATAAATAATGACTTTCTGCAAACAAATATTTTGTAAAATGTGGAGGAAAGGAGAGGATATAATTAATTTTTATTTTATTTCTTATTTGTGTGTTATGATTTCTTTTTAAAATATTAAGTTAGCTACATGTTTTTAAAATGAAAAAAAAAAAAAAAAAAACTGTAGAATAAATTTTAATTACAACACTTATATCTAGGCTATTGCATCAAAATCTCTTCAGTTAAAAACATTAATAATTAATGGAAATATGTTTTATATTCACATATCACTGGAGTTAATGTGAAAAAATGCAAAAACGATATTTATATTCTTATTAAAGTTATGAAAGTTCTTATTAATTTAATCCAATTTTTTAATAGAGTTTAATAGAATTTTCTTCACACGAAATATAATGTACATTGAGTAAAGTTATGGTAGTGCAGAATTCAAATATTTTATACAATTTATAATAAATGATAAAATATTATACAAATTAATATTACAAAAAAAAAAAAAAAAAAAACACATTTTCATGATGACTTAATTTTTTATCCATTAAACTAGTTCAATAAATTTAAAACTTTTTTATAAATTTTGTAATCTGCAAGATTTTAAAACTTAAAATGATTGCCTATATTGCCATATAATAAATGGAGTGTGTGTGTGTGGGGGGGGGAGTACTACAAGGGGTGGTCAAATGAAAAAGAATGAAATGTCTTAACAACTAAAGTAATTGAAATTTGAACATGCCACTATGAGATAATGTAGAGAGACGCGATTATAGTGTCCAGCAAAAGGAGGAGAGAAGCAGGCAGTTGTGCATTCCATCCAATTGATGTGGCAGTGAGTGTGAAAGCATCATGGCTTTCCCCTTGCAAAATTTAATGACTGAGAAGCAGTGAATTATCTGAGAAAATTTTAGTGCAAAGAGGAATTTGATAACACTTTGCTGCTCTTCAATCGTCTAAATTTGTATTTGGAAAGGTCCTCACGCACACTGCCCTCACACACACTGCCATGTTTGTTGGCCAAAACATTCAAATGCCAAGGAAAAAAGGAAGAAAAATGCTGTAATTTGTGAAATTTTTGCTAATAACTGTAAAAGTAACTCTCACAGTTTTAAAATAAATCATGGATCCTGAAGCTAGATATTCAAACTTCTACCGGTTTGGTTGTTACAACGTTTTGCACCTTTATATTTGAACACCCCTAGTATTTCACATTTAAAGGGCTTCTTCACTTAGGCAGAAAAACCTGCTCACTAATGTTTATCAAGTAGCCTTTTTTTTTTTTTTTTTTAATATTTCATTTAAATATCAATATTTAAGATTTATTTTTCCATTGGATAACAGAGGTCAATTCTTATAAAGGTTTTTTTATTTCTAGGAATACCTTTTATGATGATGCTTTTAATTTCAAGTCTAGTACTGAAAGTGAAAGCAAAATAAATAAATAAATAAAAATAAAAGACAGCTTTTGTACAGATCGATTTCAACTATGCAATAAAAAAATACTGAAATTAAATAAGATATCTTTACAAGTTTAAGATTAACTTCAGCATGCTTTCGCCTAAGTGAAGTAGCCTCTTAAGATGATTGCAAATGCGTATTTCAAAATTTGCCAATTTTTTGATCAATCTGATTACAGATAATGCCCGAGTTGAATTACTGAAGCAGGATTTGCTGAAAAACAAAATTACTTTATTATGCATAAACAAAACAAATCACACAATTTATTTTAACTTGTAGCTGTTTAGCTATTAATTACAAAGAGATTCTAATATGACTTGTATTTTACCCTTTATGCTGAATATAAAAAAATAAAATCTTTAAAGGATATTCAAAAAATATTTTTCCACACAACAGATTTCTGACATATTTTCAAACAAAAATAAATTTAAGAATGAAGCAGAAAATAAGAAGTTCAAAGTCTTCTTTGAAAAAATACATTTATTAGAAATTTTCTTGATTTAACTAGTAAACTCATGTTAGGAGAGTCGAAATGCTTCATTCTTAAAACAAGCTTGTCATCAAAATGACTGTTTCTAAAACTTGCACTTTTTAAAAATAATAATAAAGCTCCCCAAAACTAACATAATATTTTATAATACATTGATTAATACTCAAGTGATGAGAGCATCAAAATTGTATATGATAAAATTTGTGCAAACATTCAAAATAAATGCAAAAAATATGTATTGTGACAAAAAAATTTAAATAATGCACAAATGTGAATAGTTGAAAAACTTTCAGAAATATGGCTACGTAGGAGAATGAAACAGAAACTTGTGCATTCTGTGAGAATGCTATTCCTACATATGAGTGGGGTAACAGGTTATTGTGTTAATTCAGATTAATTTTTCCATTTGACTACAGTAAATAATATTTACTCTTTTTTCTTATTATTGCTGAAGTGTATTTTTATTAACTAATTGGCTTATGATGATTGAACCCAAAGAAAGTGCACAATGCAAGATTTTTGTGAAGAATCTTCTTATGTTTGATAATAAATTCTCTTGTTTTTTGTCTAAAATTATATATTTAATTCAAATTCCCTTTACATGTAAAGATATATCCTGAACACACCCTTTCCTCAGATTCTGGATGTATACTAGCAAAGTTTTGTCACATTTTCAGCCTCAACTATTTTGATATAAAGTTATGAAATTGCCACATGTAGATGTACATATTTAATGTTAACAGACAGGTTATTTTTTCTGTCTTTTTTATTTTATGGGTGTTTTCTAATACATTGTTGAAAAGATGAAATCTGTTAAATAGGAAACCTTGCCTATGGGTGCTATATTTGCATTTACATTATTTTATGAAAAGATTTTCACTGTTCATCTTTATAAAATACGTGAAATATACTTAACGGAATAACGCTTAACATAAAAAATCTGTTAACATGAAATGATGCAATAGTCCGGACAATATACTGTGCAATTTAATGCATTGTTATTCTTTAAATATGAAACAAAAATCGTTTAACACACACATACACACAAAAAAAATCACTTTTGATGCAATACACATTTTGTGTTTAACATGGAATTTAGTGAAGCCTCGGACAATTGAAAATTGTTTTTGCCATGTGCAATTCTCCAAGTTGTAAATTCTATGGCACCTCAAGAATCAACTGATATTGCGACTAAGCCGACATTTAATGAAATGACTGTCTTACAAAATCATTAAATGAATATTTTGCAGTCGATGATGTGTCTATAGAACCAATTTTGGCAGACAAGGAGATTTTGAACAATTCGTGGACAGTATGGCATTGAAAAAGACACTTCAAAAAAAAAATACCTGATTTTTTCTTCCTTAAAATCAATATTTTTTTTTTTTTTTTTTTTTTTTTTTTTTGTACTAATGGGTGCAAACTACTAGTAGTTTAACAGGAAATCAAGATAAAATTTGACGACATCAAAAATATTGGTGGATTTTGTTCTTTTTTTACGAATCTTTTAATAAATTCTTTTAATGCGAAAAATATCTTTGGTCTGATAAGTTTCGTGTTAAACATATTTCATTATAAATAATTATACAGGTAATAATAATGTCAAATTGTAATATGATATCAACTTTATTATTTTTTATATTATAGTGCTTTAATTGTGAAAAAACATTTTGAGAATGTTTTTTTTTAAGAAATAATGACCAAAATAATAGTACCATTACTTGTCACCAGAATTAAATATATCCAATAGGCATGCCTTCATGTTTGCTATACTCAATGTATTAATGATTACAAAATTATTAAGAAATACAACCTTAAAAGGAAATCAGTGCTATAGGTATAACTTACAGATAGTACTACAATTAATGGTAACAAAATACACATAAAAATAAAAAACTAATGCAGTTAAAAAAAAAAAAATGTATACTACATGTTATAAGAAATCAGAAAAAAAAATGTAAATTTATGTGACCCATGCATTAAATATTAACATACTAATTCTGTGTTGGATTCTACTTTGGAAAAAAAGAAAGAAAAGAAAAGAAAGAGATAAATATATAATTTCATAATTCAATATTTTGACTTCAAATATTTGAAACTGATCTCTAAATTTATTGGATATAAACACTTAAAAATCAATGGTAAGATTCTTCTTTTTTATATTTTTCAGAATAATAAAAATGTATTTGCTGTCAGAGTAGCAAAAAATAAATTACAATTAATATCCAATAAATAATAAAATGAGCAAAAAAACTAATGCATACTTTCTAAACTCTCTGAACTATGAACAAAATAACTTGATATGACCTTGAAATACGATCTGTAAAAGGAATTCTGTTACGAAAATTAGACTTCATCCTATTCTTCCTTGTAATATATGCATTTTCTTAATTTGAGTAAGAAGCATAGTGATAGCAGCTTAATCTATATTATAATGAAAGCTTTCTTACGTGTCTTAATTAAATATAATTGTTCTTTTACTATAATGAAGCTGTATAGTGAGTGTTGAATTTAAGTACACTTTTTTGAAAGGTGGGGGTGATTGCATTGTTATAGCAAGAATAGTTACTAACTTCAAATGTAAAAGATATAATTAAACATTATTGTATAAACTTTATAAGCATAAACTCGCCAATTCTTCAGTGTGTGTCCATTGGGCAAAACCCTTAAATTCATTTTTTGTATGATGTGTAATGAAGCTGTAACTTGAAAAATCCCCATATTTGCTACACATAATTTTCTTTAAAAATATTTGCAAGAGAAAAGTTAATATAAACAACGATTTTGAATTACATATTTTCAGTTCTGTGTTGATAATATTGTTTCCAACTAATTTTGATTAACCCTTTGATTACGGGGTTGGGACGTATGTCGTCCCAACGACAATTAGTTAATTATATTCGAACCACTTTTTTTAAAAAATTCTCTGATATACACTTACAATAGCAAACTTTCAAACGATTTCTACTATAAAGAAATTCTTTTGTAAATTGTGGTGCGAGTGAATACATAAATAGTCCCCAGTATTAGCCCGTAATCTAAAGGTTAATTGCAATGCGTTAAAATGATATTTTGATCTTTATCTACTGATATTCTCTAAATCTGGTTAAATATTTAAACATCCGCTGATTAGTCATATCAATTTAGCTTCATTAAAGGTTTCAGGTCATAGTTTTTAAAATATAAGTTTGTTTATAACAAATATTCTTGCTATTCTGTATTTAGGGGGGGGGGGGGGAGAAGAAATGAAAATGTGTGATTTTTAAGTGTGTGTGGGGGGGGGGAGGGGGGTCAATAATATTGCTTTCTGAAATACATTAATAAAAAGTTTCTAATCAATGATAACCAAAGCTGAAACTAAAAAGTATATTTGTAGACATTTTTAAACCTGATATTTTAACAAGAATATATTATAACAATATTTCATTATGTTAAATGTTTTTGTGAAATAATTATTAATCTTATGAAAATTTTCAGTTTTTTTGAGACAAGTTTATAGAATTTCGAAATAAATTTCATATTTTTTGTAGCAATTTAATACTTTAAAATATTTGCTTGGTGTGAATTAAAATCACTTAAATTTTTTTTATGCATACAAGCTAATAAAAGGGGAAAAACTGTAGATAATTTTATATTATATTGGGTTTTTAATATCTGTACATTTAAAAATTTTATAATATTTTTTCAACTAATTCAGCCATATAATCTTAAATAATTTTTATTGAACATATTTTTAGCACATTGATTTAATTACAAACATTTATACTTCGAAAAATGTATATGAATCAAATTTTTTACTAATTATGCACTTTTTTTTTGTCATATCAAATTTATGCTCACTAAAAATTTCCTTGAGATTCTATGGCTGATTTATGTGAAGAAAATATTGTAAAATTTAAATGTATAGTTCTTAAAAATCCAATAAATTACTTAAAAAAATCTGTTTCTTTTTCCCTTTTTATTATCTTGTATATATGAAGAATCTTAAAGTGAATTTAATTCATACTAAGCAAATATTTCAAAGTAAAAGAAATCTAAAATTCAATTTATTTCGAAATTCTATAAATGAATGTGTCTCAAAAAACTGAAATTTTTCATAAGATTAATAATTATTCCATAAAAACATTTAACATAATGAAAGAAAACGAAACGATGGCAACGGCAAAAATCGTATAGAACACTGGTGGGTGGTTTCCCTGCAGCGCAATCTGTTTCGCCTACCAGCCGCTGTGGCGCTGAAGTGCGCTAAGAAATTTAACACGTAGTGACTGAGCTTAAGTATTCAATAGCTTTGATACACACGGATAAATAAAATTGCACTCGTTTAGCTTTCTTATACAAACTGAGTAAATCCGGTAAAGTCACTCAAATATTGTTTAAAATACATTTTTGTAAAGAGAAAGTGTTGTATCCTTTGTAAATTAAGTTTGTAATAACTAAAAAAAAAAAAAACCATTTAATTGATGAATAAAAACGTAATAAAACCAAAATTCATCGAATTTTATATCAGACGATTTCTTTTGACATGATATTTTTATTTCAGTTTTTTATCAATTTTAAGAGAAAATGGCGTATTTCTGTTGCCACAATTACAAGATTCGTACTAAAAACTATAAAAAAAATAACAACTCATAAATAAATTGTGATACAACTTTCAAACAAATTGCATTTAAAAGTACATTTTTTTAAATACAATGGTGAAAAATTGAAAATGGGCGATATTTAGAAGTATAAAATTTGTAGTACCGAAAATCGCAAAACCGAATTGCATGCGAAAGTGTTGCCATTCACAAAATTACGTATGCGTTACGCACAGATACGTTTGGCCTTTATAATATAAAGATTTAAATTTTTCAAAGTAAAACGTAGCGCTAAGAACGGAAGGCTGCCTGCCTTCCAGCCAGCGAGCGAAATAGTTCATGGTAAAGAAGCAGTTAACTTCCATTGTTATCAATTAGAAGTTCTTTGGGCACATTATCGGTGCTACGTGAATTTATTCAGCTTTGAACACAGCTTTTGAGTACAGAACTGATAAATCAGGAGGCTGTAACACAGAATAATCACCCCACGACTTAAATTCCAGAATGAGTTAAAATTCACGCATTCGTTCTACTAACAAGGAAGGTCTCCATGCGGGCATAACTTGAAAAATCTGAAAAAATTACAGAATGTTCTGCTCGTGTGGATATATAAGTTTATAAAAAAATTTCGGCGGAACCTCCATTTAGTAATCGTAAAAAAATAATGAAAATTTCGTTATTTGGCGATTTATCGCCGGTTGGCGATGGAATGAAATTTCAAAAAGTACTTTATGTCAAATACACTTCAAGGGGAAAAAAAAGTTTCATGTTGAACTTGTTTTGATAAATTCAATTTAAATAACTTTAGTTTTGTAAGTTTTAGTTTGTTTTAAGTATAATTTTGTTATTATTTATATGTAATTATTTATATGTATTTATATGTATTTGAATTCAAATTTAATCATCAAAATTTGAGATTTAAAACGAAATTCATAATTTATATTAATTAAAATTGTTTCAAGCTCAAAGTCCAATTGAGCAATGTCGATTAGATTTTGTTGCTATGGAAACATCTAGATTTTATTTTTTGAATACGCTTAAATATATGAAGATAATTTTTCTCAATATGATTTTTTTTATCTATGAAAACATTTTTTCATTAATTAAATAACTATTTCAATAAATAATATATATATGTAATATAATATGTATATATATGTATATAATATATTAAAATCTCTCATTGTTTATGTTTAAATTTATTAAATACCATTTACACGCATTCTAAATATCCAACAGTTTTGAGTTGCATTATAATCGTTTGCTTTTGGCGTGGAAAAGGGCTGCTCGCCAAATCGAGTGACGCCAAATATTCGAAAATATTTTATTTTTTTTACACATATTCTTCTGTGATTCCGCCGCTAATTTTGACTGATCCTTTATTACATACATAAGTACTTCAATTAGTATTTTTTTCATAAAATTCTGAGTATGCCCAGTATGGAGACCTTCCTTGTAAGTCCTATATTGGTAGAAAATACCCGGAAACCCAATTTTAAGGCCCAAACACATTTGACCACTTCTTGAAGTTCGGAGTCGGCTCGTTTGTTATGGCAAGGCGATGTTTTTGATCTTAATGAGTTTTGCAGGAAAGGGACGGTTGTCCGACAAAAGGAAAACTTTTCCGTCAAGTAGGGTGGATTGCTTATCTCCCGATTCTTTTGTTAATTCCCCTCGTATCTATTATGAAGAAACCGCAAATGGATCCTATACAAAAGACTTCGCCACTTTTTCCAAGAATTCAATTGAAGGGAAGAGCATTGAAATCTGAACGGAGCCTTAGCGGTCGACTCGTAGGTTTAAAAGGCTACTTCACTCAAATGAAAAGACCCGTTCGCTAATGCTAATCCTACAGGGAGAAATTTATAAAGATATCTCGGTTGCATTTTAATATTTTTAGATGATTCTTTTTGCATCGGATAACTCAGATTGATCTGAATGGAGGTCGTTTTTTAATTTTTCTATTTTCGTTGCAGATATTTTTTATGGGGTTGCTTTCGCTTTCGAAACCGGTTCCGAAAATGAAAGCGTCTTCGTAAAAAATAACTGTAAACAAACTGAAAAAAGTAACTAACGGCATGCATACAGATCGATCTCAGATATCCAAAGCCAAAAAAAATCATTTAAAAATATTGAAATGCAACCGAGATATCTGTATAAATTTCTTCCATAGGATTAGCATTAGTGAATGGGTCTTTTCGTTTGACTGAAGTAGTCCCTTAACACTGTGATTTCCTGCTATCAGTCCTCCATGTTTCTATACATTTTGGAGCAAGAAACCGCAATGGTAAACCTACGAGTCAACCGCTAAAATTGGTTCGCAGGCCAAACATTTGTTTAAAAATGACGTTTTAGAAGTATTTAGAGAGGTTTTTGTCATTTTTGATTTTCCAGAAATGTTTCGTATAAATAATGGGTAACCCGCAGCTGCCCATTATTTCCCAGGAACATTTCTGAATTCCTTTTTACAATGCAGGAACATTTCATAAATTACACTTTTTTTTTTTTTGTTACATTTATTAGATTAGATGCCAATATATTATAATAATCCATTTTTTAAATAAATAAATAAATATAAAATTTTTGACGGAATGAAATTTTCGCCTTGCTTTTTTTTTCCCTTGCCGAAAGTTGAATTAGCTGGTGTATATACCATTCCTTTTAGAACTGATTGCAATAAATTAATAGAATACATCTGGAAAAACAATAGAAAACTCAATAAATAAATAAACATAAAGCACATTTAAAAAAAAATTCGCCAGTCTACTGCTCTCTCACGTTTATATCTCAATCAGAATATCACAATAGATTTTGATCATACGAAATCATATTCCCAACATCCAATTATTATTTATCCATTATCAGAAAATGCATAGAAATCCTATGCAAAAACAATCGAGCGTGTAATGATGCCCTATCGTATAATATACCGAGTTTACGGTTTAGCATCCTGAAAGTAAAATCCTGACAATTTGAGAAAATGGCGTATTAAAATTTATAGTACCAACAATTAAATATTTCTTTTACCGTTCACCTAAAATACTACTAATTCAATCTTCAAGCCACGAACCTTGTTCATTTTCAAAATGAAATCATATGTGTAATTATAAAAGAAAATATTCTCTGAAGAAGAGCCTGATTAAAGGTTTGAAAGTACTGAGATGTTTTTAAATAAAATTAACTATTAACATCTATATTTGATTATTTTAATCGCCTAGTAAACCTGAACATTTTAAAGTTCATATTATAATCCATTTTTTTTTTATTTAAAAATACTGATTATTTTTCTTTACTTTAGAAAATAGTTAAAGCAGTTTATGAATCATTTAGGGGAAACTAAAGATAACTGACCCACTTTTAACTAATGATTTTTAACTTATTAAATATTGAACCCAGAACAAAGTTGTATGTATCGTTTTATTCGTTATACAATGTGCTTTCAGGACAAAAATGCGACTTATAATAAATTTGAAAAAAGATAGATTTTAATCTTGAAAAAATAGTGGGTTAATCCCTCCCCACATATGTGAGGCTTGACCCACTACATTTTATATTGAAATATTGTCAATAATAAATATAAAAATAAAATCAGCTTAAAAAATTCAGAATAACTTTTTTCTTTAAGGTTTAAACAAACAAGTTAAGTTTTAAAAATGCAGAATACCTTAATTAAATAAGGTTTAAACAAATGAAAAAAGTTTATGAAATGCAGAATATCTTTATGCTAAACGGTTTAAAAAAAGTAATAAGTTTTAAAAACGCAGAATTGTAGCTTAAAAGCTACAAGGTTTAAAAAATAAAATAAGTTTAAAAAACCCTGAATACCTTTAAGCTACAAGGTTTAAAACTTTAAAAATCCCAGAATGCCTTTGACCTCTTTAACTGATGTTACAGTCTCACAGACCGTTGCTTTTTTCTATTTTTATAGTTTAACTTGTAAACTACTGAAATTTTATTTCATTTGAAATTTTAGTACTATCATCAGAAACATTTGAATCGATGCATTTTAATTAAAACAGCCTTTTACAAAAAAAGTTAAGTACAAAAACACTATACCCTATAAGTTAATTTCGTCTTTTATTCAACTTTCGATAGAGCGATCTGACAAACCGCTTCACAGTACAGTTATGTGCCAATATCTATTACATCAGTTAAAAGTTAATTTAAAAAAAATAATAATTTTTTAGCATTCCAAACTTTTTTTGTAGCACTCCAGAATAAATTTACATTCTTTTACAAATATAAACATTTGCCCTTTATTATATACGGGGTATAATAAAAATACTTCCGAAAACAATTAACGAAGCTTTCACCATGATCAATCCTTCCTCCTATTAACTGGGTCAAGCAGGACCGTAGCTAGAAGTGAACAATTGGAGGGGGGGAGGGCTCAACAGAATGTAGGGGGGGAGCTCATAATTTTTTTCTCTCTTTCTCTGCCGCAGAAAGATAAATGAG
The DNA here is from genome assembly GCA_964019185.1 of Maratus speculifer. Lineage (NCBI taxonomy): Eukaryota > Metazoa > Arthropoda > Arachnida > Araneae > Salticidae > Maratus > Maratus speculifer. The sequence goes on along the minus strand of OZ025294.1, from coordinate 420,787,690 downwards.
TGCATATTCACATTGTAGGTACTATGTTTCTTATTAAACTGTTGTAATTACTTCATTTTATGCTAAGAAAAGTATATGATGATGAAAATTTTGAGTGTATAACAGGTGCAAACATCATGTTAGCTTCATATGTACAAATAGGATGAGGGAGTGTTGAAACACTTATTTTAGATACAATTTAGTATTTCTGCAAAACTGTGAAGTGCCTTAAAATTAGATTTTTGAACAGAATTTCATTTGGATTTTCGGTACAGAAATTCATTGAGTAACCTTGGAATCTTTTCCCGGGGGGGGGGGGGGGCTCAAAATATTTCAGGGGGGCTGAGCCGCTCATAGCGCCCTCTTAGCTATGGCTCTAGGGTCAAACCTTCCTAAAACAGCCATTTTGTAAAGAATAGCACATAGCTATTTATATAGTATATATAGTTATTAGTTAGATTTATTGAGCAAACTTTATGCCAAAAATTAAAGCTCAATATTATTGCAATAATTTAAACCAACTTACTTTAATTTCTACGACATTTTTTATGTAAGAAACTCTTATAAACCATTCTAACAAACTCACATTTTATATTGAAAAATCTTCATAGAGGATTCTGTCTGCACTGATGTTTTATTTATCTGCATCAAACGAAAGTTGTTGTTTGATGATCCCACTAGCTGCAGTTAAAATCTAGCGGTTAAAGTTTGAAACACATTTAAATATGAAAATGGACGGGTAGTTCAATCCCACCGTATGCTGAACCTAATTTAAACAAAACTTAAAAGCTTCATACAAAAAGATTATACAAAAAGTTTAAAACAAAATAAAAACGTGGAAAAAAATTAAAAATGTCCATTTTTTTTTTTTTTTTTTTTTTTTTTTTTTTTTTAATAAGATGAATATAAATTGGTAACGTACAAACATTTTTAGAGGAATATATGTTAATTAAAACATTGTTAATATATTTATTTACTTAAATGTAAATAAATTGAATTGATGACTTTTTAAAAGTCATTTATGACTGACAATCCTGAATTTTCCTATCAGTCATGAAAATACTGGAATTTTATATTGTGACACATACATTATCATCCACATCTTTGTTTGATTATATATCTAGTCGACACTAGACTATTTGTGCCTTATAGCTTTGTTTTATTGCTGTCCCGTACCTTCCTGTAAGTGGGGAGGTATAGGACACATTTTGAAACCTACAATTTCTTTAATTATAAAATAGCTTTTGCATGCTATGTTTTATACTGTGCACTGAGATTAAAAAGTGTTTCACTTTGTCCTCAATAAATTGAAATTTTTATTTTTGTGCCAAACAAATTTGATTTTCTTACTTTTGTAAAAAGTAATTTTGTTTGTCCCACACTACCCCACTCTCCCCTAGAAGTTTACACTTTTGGAAGCAAAAGGTGAATTTGACTGCTTCGTAAGCAAGGATAATGCATGAATGCATAGTTCTTAAATGGAAAGTCATTAAAGTTTAAATAACATTAAGACACACATTTATATATATATATAAAAGACATATTTACTCTAAAATAATTATAGAATATAAAAATTATTAGTGGATCAAGATAGAATATTATATACAGGGTGAGTCATAAATATCGAAACAATAGGCTATCTCCTTAAAATATTGCCCTTAGACTCATACTTCCAATTGCAAAAATTCATAAAAAAATGTGAAATTTTTGATAAGATAAATTGCGACTCCATGGGGGGGGGGGGGGGGTCTAGTTGAAAAGTTACGAAAATTAAATTTTTACACGGCCCCCGTAGGACAAAAATTCCAATTAGGAAAACTTTCCTTATTCAGTCCTGAATAAGACACAAAAAGTTGCATCTTCATATCTCCAAAATTCGCAAAGTTATAGCCGTTTAAAAAATTCATCCGGTTTTAAGGGATTAGACACAAATTGAAATGCACGCAATTAAAAAAAACAATGTTACTTTAACAGTTCTAGAAAACGCGTAAAAAATCTATTTCTTGCTTTAGAATTTTGATTTTTTTTTCTTTTTTTTTTGTGATGGTTAGCCTTATAATTTGCTAAGAAAATAATATTCTAAAATTTCTCATACAATTTATAAAAGTTTCATGTGATTAGTACTGGTTTAAATGGGACAATCAAAAATCGTTATAACTCGTAACATTATTTATCGGATTTCAATTTCTTTCCATTTAATTAAAGATGAAAATCTGATTTTAGTTTTGTTCCAAGGTTTTTTTTTTTTATATTAATTTTAAAACTATTAAAAATATTTATTGAAAAAATAATATAACTGTTAAAAAAATCATATTTTCAAAAGCAAACATTTTTTCAAAAGTAAACATTTTTTTCAAATTTGCCGATACAAAACTAATGTTAAAAAAAATAAAAAATGACGCGTTTCACGTTCTTTTTTCTTTTAAAAATTCTTAACATTTAATAATCTAAAGACAAGAAATAAAGAATAAGAAATTCATTATGCAGAAAAACGAAGTGTATTGTTTAAATGTCATTCAGTTATTTTAAAAAATGCTTTTTCTAAGATGCAGATTAAGTCTTTTTTTTTTCTTTTTAAATTTACCTCTGACAACTTCAGGCTTTTTATCGTCCTCCAGAGGATGTTAAAAAATCTGTATTCTGGGCCCAGGTAGGGCCAGAACCGAGATGTTACTTTCTTCTGAAGACCCGCCAGGCCAGGCCTAGCGTACTTTTCATAAAGGAGGGGACTACTTCCTTCAACTTAGGTGCACTCTGGATGAAATTTTCAAGCCCGATCTCGACAAAACCCGTATTTAAAATCACTGTCTCTGACTGACTTAATACGTGCATAAAATAAATAAAATTCGGTTCAATCGAATTTTTTACAAAAAACATATAGATTTAAAAATCTTTATTTTATAATAAAAAAAAAAAAAAAAAAAAAAAAAAAAAAAAAAAAAAAAAATTCTTTAAAATTCATTTTTTTAAATAGATTATTCAAAGGCTTAAATACAATAAAACCAGTGAAAAAAAATCTGCCTATGACGGAATTCTGTCTTAAACGGAAAATATGTTGATCCATGCAAAATAAATGCAATAGTACCTGAAAAGAAAATAAGCTCCAATTACATCTTCTAGGGAGAGCATCTGTCTATAACGTATTTTTTTCTTTCCTATGTGATTCCGTCTTAAAAAGTTTTAGTGTATAACATTTTTCAGAGTCTCCAACGCATGGGATATAACGATATTAAAATATAACTGAAACATTTACATATAAATAGAGATTCATTGATAAAATAAATATATTACAGCCTTTGACACTTCTTTAATAATAAAAAGTATAAATATAAAAAAACGAAAAGGTATAAAAGAATTTTTTGGTCAAAACTCCTCCATATGAAACATTTTTTTCCCACGCCGAATTAAAAAACTATGTAGAAATTTGCGACTGAACCGGGCCATGATTTAAACTATTTTCCAGACCGGTCCGGGTTATGATGTTGACATTTTTTCAGGCCACGCCGAACTTTTTCCCCTATGGGTCGGTTTGGGACCTGACCTAGATATTTTGACTTGGGCAGACGTCTGGTATACCAATTTAGCGTAAAAACTATACGCTGCTATTTTATGTCCAAAGAAAAAGCGCTATCTTAAACCGATTTTTATTAAATTGCAATTTGTGAATGTTCCCTAACAAGCGTTGAAATTGAGACAAGAAATCGCAGTTTAGAGGCAGGGAAAATTGGTGTAAGTCGGGAATTTTTGAGGATTTTGGGATTAAATATCTCTGTGGGATTTTTAGATACGGAGATGAAATTTGTTTTGTTCATTTTAGGAATGGATAAGGAATAATTGCCTAATTGGGAATTTTGCCCTACGGTGGCCGTATAAAAATTTAATTTTCGTATTTTTTCCAAAAGACCCCCATGGAGTTGCAACTTATCTTATGAGAAATTTCACCTTTTTTTATGAATTTTTTCAATTGGAAGTATGGGTCTAGGGGCAATATTTGAGGAGATAGCCTATTGTTTTGATATTTATGACTCACCCTGTATATATAGTCACTTACTCTTTTGCGATTATCCTTTTCTTTCAATTAATAATCCTAAGGGTGTTCTAGATAACTGATTAATTCCTTTTTTCATTTAAATTAATGAAGCTACCATAAAATCCCCAATTAGACTAGAATTAATGTGCGGTCTTGATGAAAATTCAAACAGAAAGCTGCTCGTTAAGGGTTATTTTGATTCAAATTGCTTATTTTCCGATTTATTTTTAAATTCATTTTTGCTGTCACATATGCATCAAACTGGCAAATTTAGAAAGTACAAAAGGTGCCGAGATTGTCGGGTTTTTGATAAATGCAGAAAATATTGATAAAAAGGCAATCAAAAAACGGCATTTTGAACCTTTTTTCCGAAGCGGGAGATCTGAAGACGGAAAAGGAGGTCATACTGAGAAGATAATTGTTTATAAATCCAATTCTAATGAATGGAGCGAAAAATGACATCACACGGCACCTTCTACGTCTCTTCAAAAATCCCCTCAGCAAGTTTCATGTTTCCACTTTTAAAAATGTGCCTGAAATTGTATCGGAAAATTTCGAGCTGTTGAAGGTGGAAAAACATTTTTTTCGAATACACCCTTAAACATCCCATACGGGGGATGATCTCTTAACGATGTCATAAAGGTATTAGTAGTAGGGAAACGACAGTTTAAGGACAGGAGCAGGCGGGACTGCGGGACCGTCCCGCCTGCTCCTCCGGCTGCCCGCTGCCCCGCCTGCTCCTCCGGCTGCCCGCTGCCCCGCCTGCTCCTCCGGCTGCCCGCTGCCCCGCCTGCGGTCCCTCCTGCTCCCACCATCTCACCGCCGCCCTCCTGCGCCCCCTAGTGGAAAAAAGGAACATTCTATTCTAACAGGATAGGTGATCAACCTTCCCTAATTAAAAATATTATCAATCACATCTCAACTCGGAATCATACTATATGATGAAGATTAAATTTATATTTGAATTTTGAACAACCATAATTTTAATGAGTATTATTAATTAAGCGAAACACTGGAAAAATCACAGTTTTTAACCATTTTATTTAGATTTCTTCAACTACAAGATGAGATTATCAATTTAACTCAAGAAAGTTAAACATATATTTGAATTTTGGTTGATAGACATCTTAATGAGTAGTATTAATTAAGTAAAAACAATAGAAAATATCCAGTTTTATAGAAAAAGACTGATTTCTTACGATTTTTATCAACTATATGATCAATGTAACGACTTAAAAGTTGAAAGTTAAACATGTATCCTAGTTTTTCAACAGCTATAGCCTTAATGAGTATCGTTAATTAAGTAAAAAAACAATGGAAAATATCAAGTTTTATGGAAAAAGACTGCTCTCTTACGATTTTTATCAACTTAAGAGAGAAAACTTAAACATACATTTCAGTTTTTCAACAGCTATAACCTTAATGAGCATTCATAATTAAGTAAAAAACAATGGAAAATATCGATTTTTATAGAAAAAGGCTGATTTCTTACGATTTTTATCAACTGCAACATCAGTGTATCTACTTACAAGTTGAAAGTTAAACATGCATTCTAGTTTTTCAACAGCTATAATCTTAATGAGTATCGTTAATTAAGTATAAAACAATGGAAAATATCAAGTTTTATAGGAAAAGACTGATTTCTTACGATTTTTTCAACTCAAACTTCAGACTATCAATTTGGTAGAAAGAAATTTAAGCATGCATTCGAGTTTTGGACAACCATTTCCTTCATGAACATTATTAATTAAGCAAAACAACAGAAAATATTAAATTTTTAACTGATTTCTTCATATTTATTTATTTTTTATATATATATATATAAAATCAGAATACACAACTTAAAATAGAAATTTAAACATATTTTTTAATTTTTGAACAGTCGTTACCTCAAAGAATTTCAATAATTGAACAATTAACAAAGGAAACTAATGATTTTTTAACGAAAAAAGACGAATTAAACGAATTTGGTTAACTTTTACTCTAAATGGAAATTTCATCATACTTTTATATACTAAGTAGAATTTTAATGCATAACGAACACATTTCAGTAAATATTCAACGCACACGCAAATATGAAAACAACACCTGCTTCTTGTGACGTCATATTGAAACCAAAAGTTATTCCTCCGAAGTCCCTCACCATACCTTTTCACCCCCATCTCCCCCAATTTTTTACCTTAGGTAGGGAAATGGACAATGCAATGACCTCTCATTCTTGTATATTTAGAAGTCTGGGAGAAAAAAAGAGACATTTTATACACTCCAATTTCATAACAGTTACCGCAATATCCCAAAATTTGAATTTTGGAAGACATAATCAGTATAATTAATTAAACAAAATAATAAAAATATTATTTTTTAAGGTGAAAAGGTGAATTTAAGCGAATTTGATTAGTTTTACAATAGTCTTTTGAACAACAACTTGGAAATATAGATTTCTAACAGAAGAATTAAACGTATATTTTAATTTTAACAACAAAAACTTAACAAGTATCATTAATTCAACAAAAATAAATATCACTTTTAAAGAAAAGACGAATTTGAATAATTTTACACTAGTATTTTCAAAAGCAACATAGAAATATCAATACTTATTCACATATTTCACTTATTCACTGTATTCAGTACTATATTTAATAAATATGGATACAATTTAAGAATTTTCTAATCTATAATTAAATATTAGCTGTATATTTAATGTTACCCATGTTTTCAACATTAGTTCATAATCGTGAATTTTGTATTTTAAATACCATGTATTCAGGTTCAGATTATTTTCGCTTGAAATCATACAGAATTTTTTAACAGAGTTTGTTTTTGAAATCATTGAAGCAACTGTATTTAATATTTTTAACACCAATTTTCTAAGATTTTCTAACATTTTCCGATTATACATTCTTCAGAAGTACATTTCTAAATGCTACAATCACTTTACATATCGAAAAGATATCATTGAAGCAACTGTATTTAATATTTTTAATACCAATTTTCTAAGATTTTTTAACATTTTCCGGTTATACATTCCTCAAAAGTTATTATTACGTATTCTAAACAATAGAAAATATTAATTTTAAGAATAAAAAGACGAATTTAAACAAATTTTATTAGTTTTACACTATTTTTTCTCACCTCCAACACGGATATATCAATTTTAACAGAAGAATTAAACGTATATTTTAGTTTTTAACAACAAAAATGTAATAAGTATCATTAATTAAACAAAAATAAATATCAATTTTCAAGAAAAGACAATTTTTTACACAAATTTTCAACTTTGAAATACATTTGCTTACATATATTGTTACAGTATATTACTAAACTTAAACTTTTTAAAAAGTTTGAATGTCTTTACAAAGGTTCATACTTATATTTTTCACGTCTTGACTGCATTCGAAATCTTACAACAAAAGTATACTTTTATTATTATTATTATTCTAGAAAACCTAAAAAATCGTTTCTTGCTGCTTTAGACACTTGACATATTAAAACTACTCTACCCATATAACTAATCAAATTAGGACATGATTCATCTTACACTTCAAAATTTCTGAATTTTTACAATACTTATTTTCATCAAACTTTATTCTTGATCCTATATATTTTAATAGCACAGAATTTTAACATCTGTTTTTATCTACTTATCAAAAAATTATTAAAACACCCAACAACATTTTCCAAATATGAATATTATCTTTACAATTTAATAATGCAAAACATACACGAATACAAAGTTTAATTTTTACAAACATTTCATATTTCAAATCAAACTATTCGAAATTTTCACAACATAAGAGCAAACATTAGACGAACTTTTTAACATTAATATTGCTTAGATCTTTTCATCATAACTTTTAACTATGATAATTATCCATTTTTAGGTTGATTGTCGAAAAACTGTAACTGAAATTACATAAACTTAATGTAAAAAACCATGTTCTCACACAATTTCTTGAAATTCAACAAAGAATTGACTATTACTCCAATACTTATCTACTTCAATCTCGACTCTCGATAGTATATAGATATTGCATCATTACATACTTACAACTCTTTTCAAACGTTTATCAGAAAATCAAGTCAATCAAAGTCTAGTAGTTATCACACCTGTTCCTCAGAAATATTACTATCATATGAAACAGTAAAGAAAATTAATAGATATTTAATATTTAATAACTTCATACGTGAAATTACTGCTGAATGAGAATACTAATAATCAATAAAATCAACTGTTGGACAAAAAAATAGTACAGATTACCGAAAATTCAAATCATTTTTTCTACAAAAATTACAAAAATTAACAAATGAATGACCAGTTAGAGAAATAATTAAAAAAAATAATGAACATATTTACAAATTTATTAAAATCACACCTTTTTCTGGATTACAAACCACAATTTCTTGAAAAATTTAACACCGAATTTGTAAGATTTTAATCCTAGTATTACACACACTCAATAAATATTCAAAATTAACAAAAAAATAATTTTTTAGTCTCATCAATAAGCAGAAATTCTATATTAAAAGAATATTTTCATAGTAGTACTTATAAAAATGAGAGTTTACAAACTGATTTTCATAATTTTATCACATTTAAACTTAATTTTTTACATAAAACATTATTTAATCAAATTTTATGCTTTCTAATTCAGTAAAATTCAATACTTTTTTAGTTTTTAAACCAATACCACAATATTTATTTACATCAAACTTGATTCTTCATTTTTTATATTTCCACATTACACACGTGAGATAAATACTAACTTGGATCAGGAGTTGAAGTCAATTGATTCCATTCGATTTTCATCATGTAAGCATTGCTCCTACACGAAATTTCTTACTTCTATAATCATCTAATGTATTAAAACTAATCTACTCATATTTTTAATCAATTCATCAGATGTTTCATCTCGCACTTCTGAATTATCGTGCATCAAGTTGCTTAAAATATAAATACTATCTTTATAGTTTTAATGATATATAGTATACATGGTTTATCTTGAGTTAGCACTTCCATAGTATTAATCAAATTATATGTTTCATCTTGCACTTGATCTTAATGATTTCATCTTGCATCTGAATTATCGTCCATCGAGTTTTTTTTTAAATAATAATATATTTATAGTTTTTGATTATACATAGCATGTACGAATACAATGTTTAATTTTAACATTTCATATTTCAAATAACCTATTTCCGAAACCAAGCTATGTGAATTTTACCACAATGCTTATTATCATAGAATAATTTGTGTTTCACACTTTTCTAAAAATTATCAGATATGTACCCCTCAGAGAAATTACTATCATATGAATAAATGAAGAAATTTTAATTTATATTAAAGGTACACGAAATTGATTGCAATATACATGTATTTAATAAAAATAAATAAATAAGCGATTATTTATACATTAAACCTTTACTAAATATATATTTATTTCATTATACAGATGTTTCAACAAGATGAACCAAAACAGCAGCAAACTTCAGAAATTAATGATTCGAATGATTCATCCCTAGCACATGTAGCGTTAACGAATAACACATATGTGAGTACTTATATGAGAAATACTAGAATTCGTAAATGAAACGTAATTAGAGTAAATACAAAATGATTTGTCTTACTATCTACACTTTAACAAGCGCTTTTTACCTATATTATTGAAGAGAATCCTAACTGTGTCCATTTATTTCTATTACAGATGTGGTCTATTTGCTACAAACACTTCTTAAGTAAATGGAATTTAACAGAACATAGAAAAATCTATACAGGTGAAAAACCTTACACTTGGAAAGATTACCATAAATGCTGTTTTCAAGGAGACGTGAATCAAAAATGCACACATCATCATATAAAGCATCGTCAGATATATGTAAACTTAGCGAAGATATTCAAAAATTAGTCAGACTTTTGAAGAATTTAGAAACAAAGGAAGATATTTAGGCTATTTATCCATCATATTTTCACAACACTTACCACAATATCTCAAACTTAAAATTTGGAAGACATACACACTGCTGAAAAGTAATTTTGTGATTCTTCTAACCAGTATGAATGTATAGATATTATTTTGCAATGTATTCTTTAAATGCTCACATTAAATATTCTTTTATATGCATATATCGTTGTGTTTATTTTTCTAATACCTATTACATTAATGAAATACATAACATTTTAAGTGAAATAACACTCTCACAACTTAAAAAATGCATAAGAACATACAAAAATAAGCAGATGTATGAAAAAATATGCAAGTTTACAAAATAATTTCATTGTTTTCTAGAAATATTAAGAAAAAATATTTACAATATGAAAAAATTGCAAAAGTGAAAAGAAAAAACACAAATGTAAAAACAAAAACCACAAAGTGAAAAACTCATAACAAAGTTTTTGAAAAAAATATTTACAACAAATTTTTTTTTTACAAAAACCAAAACTTCCAAAAATATTTTTTTCAAAAAAAATTTTTTTTCCAAAACATTTTTTACAAAAAATTTTTTTTTCAAAATAAGTTTTTACAAAAGTAAAAAAAAGAAAATCACAACGTTAAAAAATGAAAAATTTTTGTTAAAAAAAATGTAAAAAAATTGCAAAAAAAGTTGCAAAAATTTCAAAAAAAGTTATGAAAAAAGTCTCAAAAATTTTGTTGGTTTTAATAGCAAATGCAATGGTTTCGCCATTGCATACTGCATTAAAACCAACGAAATTTTTGAAGCTTTTTTCATAACTTTTTTTGAAATTTTTGCAACTTTTTTTGCAATTTTTTTACATTTTTTTTTAACAAAAATTTTTCATTTTTTAACGTTGTGATTTTCTTTTTTTTACTTTTGTAAAAACTTATTTTGAAAAAAAAATTTTTTGTAAAAAATGTTTTGGAAAAAAAAAATTTTTTTGAAAAAAATATTTTTGGAAGTTTTGGTTTTTGTAAAAAAAAAATTTGTTGTAAATATTTTTTTCAAAAACTTTGTTATGAGTTTTTCACTTTGTGGTTTTTGTTTTTACATTTGTGTTTTTTCTTTTCACTTTTGCAATTTTTTCATATTGTAAATATTTTTTCTTAATATTTCTAGAAAACAATGAAATTATTTTGTAAACTTTCATATTTTTTCATACATCTGCTTATTTTTGTATGTTCTTATGCATTTTTTAAGTTGTGAGAGTGTTATTTCACTTAAAATGTTATGTATTTCATTAATGTAATAGGTATTAGAAAAATAAACACAACGATATATGCATATAAAAGAATATTTAATGTGAGCATTTAAAGAATACATTGCAAAATAATATCTATACATTCATACTGGTTAGAAGAATCACAAAATTACTTTTCAGCAGTGTGTATGTCTTCCAAATTTTAAGTTTGAGATATTGTGGTAAGTGTTGTGAAAATATGATGGATAAATAGCCTAAATATCTTCCTTTGTTTCTAAATTCTTCAAAAGTCTGACTAATTTTTGAATATCTTCGCTAAGTTTACATATATCTGACGATGCTTTATATGATGATGTGTGCATTTTTGATTCACGTCTCCTTGAAAACAGCATTTATGGTAATCTTTCCAAGTGTAAGGTTTTTCACCTGTATAGATTTTTCTATGTTCTGTTAAATTCCATTTACTTAAGAAGTGTTTGTAGCAAATAGACCACATCTGTAATAGAAATAAATGGACACAGTTAGGATTCTCTTCAATAATATAGGTAAAAAGCGCTTGTTAAAGTGTAGATAGTAAGACAAATCATTTTGTATTTACTCTAATTACGTTTCATTTACGAATTCTAGTATTTCTCATATAAGTACTCACATATGTGTTATTCGTTAACGCTACATGTGCTAGGGATGAATCATTCGAATCATTAATTTCTGAAGTTTGCTGCTGTTTTGGTTCATCTTGTTGAAACATCTGTATAATGAAATAAATATATATTTAGTAAAGGTTTAATGTATAAATAATCGCTTATTTATTTATTTTTATTAAATACATGTATATTGCAATCAATTTCGTGTACCTTTAATATAAATTAAAATTTCTTCATTTATTCATATGATAGTAATTTCTCTGAGGGGTACATATCTGATAATTTTTAGAAAAGTGTGAAACACAAATTATTCTATGATAATAAGCATTGTGGTAAAATTCACATAGCTTGGTTTCGGAAATAGGTTATTTGAAATATGAAATGTTAAAATTAAACATTGTATTCGTACATGCTATGTATAATCAAAAACTATAAATATATTATTATTTAAAAAAAAACTCGATGGACGATAATTCAGATGCAAGATGAAATCATTAAGATCAAGTGCAAGATGAAACATATAATTTGATTAATACTATGGAAGTGCTAACTCAAGATAAACCATGTATACTATATATCATTAAAACTATAAAGATAGTATTTATATTTTAAGCAACTTGATGCACGATAATTCAGAAGTGCAAGATGAAACATCTGATGAATTGATTAAAAATATGAGTAGATTAGTTTTAATACATTAGATGATTATAGAAGTAAGAAATTTCGTGTAGGAGCAATGCTTACATGATGAAAATCGAATGGAATCAATTGACTTCAACTCCTGATCCAAGTTAGTATTTATCTCACGTGTGTAATGTGGAAATATAAAAAATGAAGAATCAAGTTTGATGTAAATAAATATTGTGGTATTGGTTTAAAAACTAAAAAAGTATTGAATTTTACTGAATTAGAAAGCATAAAATTTGATTAAATAATGTTTTATGTAAAAAATTAAGTTTAAATGTGATAAAATTATGAAAATCAGTTTGTAAACTCTCATTTTTATAAGTACTACTATGAAAATATTCTTTTAATATAGAATTTCTGCTTATTGATGAGACTAAAAAATTATTTTTTTGTTAATTTTGAATATTTATTGAGTGTGTGTAATACTAGGATTAAAATCTTACAAATTCGGTGTTAAATTTTTCAAGAAATTGTGGTTTGTAATCCAGAAAAAGGTGTGATTTTAATAAATTTGTAAATATGTTCATTATTTTTTTTAATTATTTCTCTAACTGGTCATTCATTTGTTAATTTTTGTAATTTTTGTAGAAAAAATGATTTGAATTTTCGGTAATCTGTACTATTTTTTTGTCCAACAGTTGATTTTATTGATTATTAGTATTCTCATTCAGCAGTAATTTCACGTATGAAGTTATTAAATATTAAATATCTATTAATTTTCTTTACTGTTTCATATGATAGTAATATTTCTGAGGAACAGGTGTGATAACTACTAGACTTTGATTGACTTGATTTTCTGATAAACGTTTGAAAAGAGTTGTAAGTATGTAATGATGCAATATCTATATACTATCGAGAGTCGAGATTGAAGTAGATAAGTATTGGAGTAATAGTCAATTCTTTGTTGAATTTCAAGAAATTGTGTGAGAACATGGTTTTTTACATTAAGTTTATGTAATTTCAGTTACAGTTTTTCGACAATCAACCTAAAAATGGATAATTATCATAGTTAAAAGTTATGATGAAAAGATCTAAGCAATATTAATGTTAAAAAGTTCGTCTAATGTTTGCTCTTATGTTGTGAAAATTTCGAATAGTTTGATTTGAAATATGAAATGTTTGTAAAAATTAAACTTTGTATTCGTGTATGTTTTGCATTATTAAATTGTAAAGATAATATTCATATTTGGAAAATGTTGTTGGGTGTTTTAATAATTTTTTGATAAGTAGATAAAAACAGATGTTAAAATTCTGTGCTATTAAAATATATAGGATCAAGAATAAAGTTTGATGAAAATAAGTATTGTAAAAATTCAGAAATTTTGAAGTGTAAGATGAATCATGTCCTAATTTGATTAATTATATGGGTAGAGTAGTTTTAATATGTCAAGTGTCTAAAGCAGCAAGAAACGATTTTTTAGGTTTTCTAGAATAATAATAATAATAAAAGTATACTTTTGTTGTAAGATTTCGAATGCAGTCAAGACGTGAAAAATATAAGTATGAACCTTTGTAAAGACATTCAAACTTTTTAAAAAGTTTAAGTTTAGTAATATACTGTAACAATATATGTAAGCAAATGTATTTCAAAGTTGAAAATTTGTGTAAAAAATTGTCTTTTCTTGAAAATTGATATTTATTTTTGTTTAATTAATGATACTTATTACATTTTTGTTGTTAAAAACTAAAATATACGTTTAATTCTTCTGTTAAAATTGATATATCCGTGTTGGAGGTGAGAAAAAATAGTGTAAAACTAATAAAATTTGTTTAAATTCGTCTTTTTATTCTTAAAATTAATATTTTCTATTGTTTAGAATACGTAATAATAACTTTTGAGGAATGTATAACCGGAAAATGTTAAAAAATCTTAGAAAATTGGTATTAAAAATATTAAATACAGTTGCTTCAATGATATCTTTTCGATATGTAAAGTGATTGTAACATTTAGAAATGTACTTCTGAAGAATGTATAATCGGAAAATGTTAGAAAATCTTAGAAAATTGGTGTTAAAAATATTAAATACAGTTGCTTCAATGATTTCAAAAACAAACTCTGTTAAAAAATTCTGTATGATTTCAAGCGAAAATAATCTGAACCTGAATACATGGTATTTAAAATACAAAATTCACGATTATGAACTAATGTTGAAAACATGGGTAACATTAAATATACAGCTAATATTTAATTATAGATTAGAAAATTCTTAAATTGTATCCATATTTATTAAATATAGTACTGAATACAGTGAATAAGTGAAATATGTGAATAAGTATTGATATTTCTATGTTGCTTTTGAAAATACTAGTGTAAAATTATTCAAATTCGTCTTTTCTTTAAAAGTGATATTTATTTTTGTTGAATTAATGATACTTGTTAAGTTTTTGTTGTTAAAATTAAAATATACGTTTAATTCTTCTGTTAGAAATCTATATTTCCAAGTTGTTGTTCAAAAGACTATTGTAAAACTAATCAAATTCGCTTAAATTCACCTTTTCACCTTAAAAAATAATATTTTTATTATTTTGTTTAATTAATTATACTGATTATGTCTTCCAAAATTCAAATTTTGGGATATTGCGGTAACTGTTATGAAATTGGAGTGTATAAAATGTCTCTTTTTTTCTCCCAGACTTCTAAATATACAAGAATGAGAGGTCATTGCATTGTCCATTTCCCTACCTAAGGTAAAAAATTGGGGGAGATGGGGGTGAAAAGGTATGGTGAGGGACTTCGGAGGAATAACTTTTGGTTTCAATATGACGTCACAAGAAGCAGGTGTTGTTTTCATATTTGCGTGTGCGTTGAATATTTACTGAAATGTGTTCGTTATGCATTAAAATTCTACTTAGTATATAAAAGTATGATGAAATTTCCATTTAGAGTAAAAGTTAACCAAATTCGTTTAATTCGTCTTTTTTCGTTAAAAAATCATTAGTTTCCTTTGTTAATTGTTCAATTATTGAAATTCTTTGAGGTAACGACTGTTCAAAAATTAAAAAATATGTTTAAATTTCTATTTTAAGTTGTGTATTCTGATTTTATATATATATATAAAATAAATAAATAAATATGAAGAAATCAGTTAAAAATTTAATATTTTCTGTTGTTTTGCTTAATTAATAATGTTCATGAAGGAAATGGTTGTCCAAAACTCGAATGCATGCTTAAATTTCTTTCTACCAAATTGATAGTCTGAAGTTTGAGTTGAAAAAATCGTAAGAAATCAGTCTTTTCCTATAAAACTTGATATTTTCCATTGTTTTATACTTAATTAACGATACTCATTAAGATTATAGCTGTTGAAAAACTAGAATGCATGTTTAACTTTCAACTTGTAAGTAGATACACTGATGTTGCAGTTGATAAAAATCGTAAGAAATCAGCCTTTTTCTATAAAAATCGATATTTTCCATTGTTTTTTACTTAATTATGAATGCTCATTAAGGTTATAGCTGTTGAAAAACTGAAATGTATGTTTAAGTTTTCTCTCTTAAGTTGATAAAAATCGTAAGAGAGCAGTCTTTTTCCATAAAACTTGATATTTTCCATTGTTTTTTTACTTAATTAACGATACTCATTAAGGCTATAGCTGTTGAAAAACTAGGATACATGTTTAACTTTCAACTTTTAAGTCGTTACATTGATCATATAGTTGATAAAAATCGTAAGAAATCAGTCTTTTTCTATAAAACTGGATATTTTCTATTGTTTTTACTTAATTAATACTACTCATTAAGATGTCTATCAACCAAAATTCAAATATATGTTTAACTTTCTTGAGTTAAATTGATAATCTCATCTTGTAGTTGAAGAAATCTAAATAAAATGGTTAAAAACTGTGATTTTTCCAGTGTTTCGCTTAATTAATAATACTCATTAAAATTATGGTTGTTCAAAATTCAAATATAAATTTAATCTTCATCATATAGTATGATTCCGAGTTGAGATGTGATTGATAATATTTTTAATTAGGGAAGGTTGATCACCTATCCTGTTAGAATAGAATGTTCCTTTTTTCCACTAGGGGGCGCAGGAGGGCGGCGGTGAGATGGTGGGAGCAGGAGGGACCGCAGGCGGGGCAGCGGGCAGCCGGAGGAGCAGGCGGGGCAGCGGGCAGCCGGAGGAGCAGGCGGGGCAGCGGGCAGCCGGAGGAGCAGGCGGGACGGTCCCGCAGTCCCGCCTGCTCCTGTCCTTAAACTGTCGTTTCCCTACTACTGGTATTGAATTTTTATCTGAAAGGGCTTGACACTGACAATAGAGAAATGTCTGTCCTGTCCTCTATTCATTTATTCGCATTCCACAGTTATTTTTTGACATTCTTATAAGGAATTCGTTTTTATACACTCGCGCGCGCAATTTTGCCGATTCCACCGAAGCTAGCACAGGTAAGAAAATACAGGCTTCTGATTGGCTGAATAATTTAAAGAGCATTTTGTTTTCGTGCATTTTTGAGTTTGCGTTTATGTAATCATCAGTTTCTGTTTGAAAACCTTTTAAAATATGGAGTTTTATTAATTTCCTTCTTATTTTAGATACTTAAAAGATAGATAAAAAGAAAGATTTTTTTGGAAATTAGAATTAAAAAAATTAACGATTATTCATCTCTATTTTTCTGTATCACTTAAAAATAATAAAATTGGAATTTCTTCTTAATTATTTCAATATGATATTCACATACATACTCTAATACATTCAGAAAAAATTACTTATTAACAATAATCACACTTCTTTTTTTTACGGCGTTAAATACGAGACATATACAAACCCAATTGTTCCATATTACTTTTTTTTAATTGTAATTTATTATTATTATTTTAACATGATATACCCATATACACCGCCAATACGTATATTTACATTCAAAATAATTTACTTACAAACAAAAAATTGCTCTTTAAATTATTCAATAAATCAGAAGCTCGTATTACCTTACCTATGCTAGCTTCGGTGGGATTGGCAAAAATGCCTCGCGCGCGAACAACAGTTTGTTTATTGAACAACATACATCTGATTTGTGTGCTCGACATGAAGCCTGCTTATAAATTATCGTCAATATTACAGGGACGAGACAGCACAAGGAAATTTTACAACACAAGAGATACACAGCCGGGAGCTCCACACAAAGAGTGCGTGCAATGGAGTCAGTGGGATTCGAACCCCCAACCTCCTACTCTCGAAGGCGATTAGCGGCGTGGTGCTTTGACCACTCGCCCACGGAGGCACCCCGAACAACAGACAACAACAATTTGAATAACATACATCCGACTTGTGTGCTCGACATGAAAGTCTGCTTAGAAGTCATCGTTAATATACAAGGACGAGATAGCACAAGGAAATTTACAACACCAGAGAAACACAACCAGGAGCTCCGCACAAAGTGTGTGTGCAATGGAACCAGTTGGAATTGAACCAACCAACTCAAGGTTAGCAGAGAGGCATCTTAACCACTCGGCCACGGAGGCCCAACAACAACACAATAAAAAATGTGTGTGGCACTCGGGGACTGCCGCGGTAAAGCTATTGCATAGCATTTTTTATAAACTTATGCAAAAATACCGCGTAAATGTCTGCCGAAGTCTACCAAAGGATACCGTGCTGAAGTCTGCCGAACTGAAACGACGTTAGCAGGAGTGTTAGGTTTTTTCTCGTTACGGAATTTCTAGATTCGGTCGCCGCGCTCAAAGCCCGCGATAAAAGCTATGCAATAGCTTAATAAATTACCAAACAAAATATGGTCGCGCTACGAAAATTAGATCGCGAGTTATAAGCATTTTAAATTTTTCGACCCTCACGGTGGGGGGTCTCCTGTCACCAAAAATTAACAATGTCTCATAATAAATTACCAAACAAAATTTGGCCGCGCTACGAAAATTAGATAACGAATTATAAGAATTTTAAAATTTTCGACCCTCACCGTGGGGGTTTCCTGTCACCAAATATTAACAATGTATCATAATAAATTAACAAACAAAATTTGGCCGCGCTACGAAAATTAGACCGCGAGTTATAAGCATTTTAAATTTTTCGATCCTCGCCGTGGGGGGGTCTCCTGTCACCAAAAAGTAACACTGCCTCATTATAAATTACCAAACAAAATTTGGCCGCGCTACGAAAATTAGATCGCGAGTTATAAGCATTTTAAAATTTTCGACCCTCACCTTGGGGGGTCTCGTGTCACCAAAAATTGATAGTCTCATAGTAAATTACCAAACAAAATTTGGCCGCGCTACAAAAATTAGATCGCGAGTTATAAGCAGTTTAAATTTTTCGACCCTCACCTTGGGGGGGGGGGGGTCTCCTGACACCAAAAATTAACACTGTCTCATAATAAATTACCAAACAAAATTTGGCCGCGCTACGAAAATTAGATCGCGAGTTATAAGCATTTTAAATTTTTCGACCCTCACCGTGGGGGGTCTCCTGTCACCAAAAATTAACAATGTCTCATAATAAATTACCAAACAAAATTTTGCCAAGCTATCAAAATTAGATTGCGAGTTATAAGCATTTTAAAATTTTCGACCGTCACCGTGTGCTGTCTCCTGTCACCAAAAATTAACAATGTCTCATAATAAATTACCAAACAAAATTTGGCCGCTCTACGAAAATTAGATCGCGAGTTATAAGCATTTTAAATTTTTCGACCCTCACCGTGGGCGGTCTCCCGTCACCAAAAAGTAACACTGCCTCATTATAAATTACCAAACAAAATTTGGCAGCGCTACGAAAATTAAATCGCGAGTTATAAGCATTTTAAATTTTTCGACCCTCACCGTGGGGGGTCTCTTGTCACCAAAAATTAACATTGTCTCATAATAAATTACCAAAGAAATTTTGGCCGCACTACGAAAATTAGGTTGCGAGTTATAAGCATTTTAAAAATTTCGACCGTCACCGTGGGGTGTCTCCTGTCACCAGAAATTAACATTGTCTCATAATAAATTACCAAACAAAATTTGGCTGCGCTACAAAAATTAGGTCGCGAGTTATGAGCATTTTAAATTTTTCGATCCTCACCGTCGGGGGTCGTCACCAAAAATTAACACTGTCTCATAATAAATTACCAAACAAAATTTGGCCGCGTTACGAAAATTAGATCGCGAGTTATAAGAATTTTAATTTTTTCGACCCTCACCGTGGGGGGTCTCTTGTCACCAAAAATTAACATTGTCTCATAATAAATTACCAAACGAAATTTGGCCGCACTACGAAAATTAGATCGCGAGTTATAAGCATTTTAAATTTTTCGACCCTCACCGTGGGGGGTCTCCTGTCACCAAAAATTAACACTGTCTCATGATAAATTACCAAACAAAATTCGGCCACGCTACGAAAATTAGATCGTGAGTTATAAGCATTTTAAATTTTTCGACCCTCACCGTGGTGGGCGGTCTTCCGTCACCAAAAAGTAACACTGCCTCATTATAAATTACCAAACAAAATTTGGCCGCGCTACGAAAATTAGATCGCGAGTTATAAGCATTTTAAAATTTTCGATCCTCACCTTGGGGGACTCGTGTCACCAAAAATTGACAGTCTCATAGTAAATTACCAAACAAAATTTGACCGCGCTACAAAAATTAGATCGCGAGTTATAAGCAGTTTAAATTTTTCGACCCTCACCTTGGGGGAGTCTCCTGTCACCAAAAATTAACACTGTCTCATAATAAATTACCAAACAAAATTTGGCTACGCTACAAAAATTAGATCGCGAGTTATGAGCATTTTAAATTTTTCGATCCTCACCGTCGGGGGTCGTCACCAAAAATTAACACTGTCTCATAATAAATTACCAAACAAAATTTGGCCGCGTTACGAAAATTAGATCGCGAGTCATAAGCATTTTAAAATTTTCGATCCTCACCTTGGGGGACTCGTGTCACCAAAAATTGACAGTCTCATAGTAAATTACCAAACAAAATTTGACCGCGCTACAAAAATTAGATCGCGAGTTATAAGCAGTTTAAATTTTTCGACCCTCACCTTGGGGGGGTCTCCTGTCACCAAAAATTAACAATGTCTCATAATAAATTACCAAACAAAATTTTGCCAAGCTACCAAAATTAGATTGCGAGTTATAAGCATTTTAAAAATTTCGACCGTCACCGTGGGGTGTCTCCTGTCACCAAAAATTAACAATGTCTCATAATAAATTACCAAACAAAATTTGGCTGCGCTACAAAAATTAGATCGCGAGTTATGAGCATTTTAAATATTTCGATCCTCACCGTCGGGGGTCGTCACCAAAAATTAACATTGTCTCATAATAAATTACCAAACAAAATTTGGCCGCACTACGAAAATTAGATCGCGAGTTATAAGCATTTTAAATTTTTCGACCCTCACGGTGGGGGGTCTCCTGTCACCAAAAATTAACACTGTCTCATAATAAATTACCAAACAAAATTTGGCCGCGCTACGAAAATTAGATCGCGAGTTATAAGCATTTTAAATTTTCGACCGTCACCGTGGGGTGTCTCCTGTCACCAAAAATTAACAATGTCTCATAATAAATTACCAAACAAAATTTCGCTGCGCTACGAAAATTAGATCGCGAGTTATGAGCATTTTAAATTTTTCGATCCTCACCGTCGGGGGTCGTCACCAAAAATTAACACAGTCTCATAATAAATTACCAAACAAAATTTGGCCGCGCTACAAAAATTAGATCGCGAGTTATAAGCAGTTTAAATTTTTCGACCCTCACCTTGGGGGGTCTCCTGTCACCAAAAATTAACACTGTCTCATAATAAATTACCAAACAAAATTTGGCCGCGCTACGAAAATTAGATCGCGAGTTATAAGCATTTTAAATTTTTCGACCCTCACCGTGGGGGGTCTCCTGTCACCAAAAATTAACAATGTCTCATAATAAATTACCAAACAAATTTTTGCCAAGCTACCAAAATTAGATTGCGAGTTATAAGCATTTTAAATTTTCGACCGTCACCGTGGGGTGTCTCCTGTCACCAAAAATTAACAATGTCTCATAATAAATTACCAAACAAAATTTGGCTGCGCTACGAAAATTAGATCGCGAGTTATGAGCATTTTGAATTTTTCGATCCTCACCGTCGGGGGTCGTCACCAAAAATTAACACTGTCTCATAATAAATTACCAAACAAAATTTGGCCGCGTTACGAAAATTAGATCGCGAGTTATAAGCATTTTAAATTTTTCGACCCTCACCGTGGGGGGTCTCTTGTCACCAAAAATTAACATCGTCTCATAATAAATTACCAAACAAAATTTGGCCGCACTACGAAAATTAGATCGCGAGTTATAAGCATTTTAAATTTTTCGACCCTCACGGTGGAGGGTCTCCTGTCACCAAAAATTAACACTGTCTCATAATAAATTACCAAACAAAATCTGGCCGAGTTTTGAAAATTAGATCATAAGAAACATAAGTTTGAGACTTGATATCCTAATATATGAAAAATACCGCGTCAATGTCTGCTGGAGTCTACCGAAGGATACCGTGCCGAAGTTTGCCGAACTGAAACGACGTTAGCCGAAGTGTTAGGTATTTTTCGTTACGGAAGTGTTAGGTTTTCTCGTTACGGAATTTCTAGATTAGGTCACTGCGCTCAAAGTCCGCGATAAAAGCTATGCAATAGCTTAAAAGCTTCGGCAACGTTTTGCTGTTGCCAACTTTTTTCTGGAACATTTTAGATATGAAAACTAGCATTTAAGGCCCGCCACACACTAAGGAGACACGCGTCAAAAATCGTGCAACATGACGCATTCAAACCGGCTTTTTCTTTGTTATCAGGGTGAAATTGTCGCATGCCTCATGTTTTTTCTCTCAATGTCTAACAGGTGTGTGGCGGGCCTTTTACAGGAAAGAGGTAAACTGCTTTGAAAACCTAAAAAAAGGCAAAACGTGCCTGGAATTTACTTGAAAAACAGATTCGATTACAATACTTTTTTCAATTGAAGATAACAGATAGAAAAAATATATATTAATTAGAAGTTTTATTTTTATGAATATAGTTGATTTGAATTTCTTTATATCAGACTTATCATATGCCTTTACCTATAATTATGTACTACGCATTTTGTTCTATGTTAGTAAAAGAGCTAAAATACCTGGTGTAATGGCTTTATGTATCTTTTTTTTTTTTTTTTTTTTTTTTAATTAACTGAAATGACTTAAATTTATTAAATGTAAATGTTATTTAAAATTTGAAATATTGCTAAAAAATGAAAAAATCCATTTATAGGTTTTTCGGTGGACTTTTTCATATAGAATCCAATCAAAAAAAAAAAAAAAAAAAAAAAAAAAAAAAAAAGAGTTTTTGGATAGGGCTTTTTTTTTTTTTTTTTTTTTTTTTTAAATCAGAGCTTTGCGAATCCTGCTTTCAATGACTAACGGAAGATCATTAAGAAATTTTTTCGATACAATATAATCGATCGCCGTCGTCCTATAATCGAATTCTTTTATGCGTCCCAGTAAATGAACACAAAGGTCCGAATTCCCCTCCGTAATATTGAGTCCTATTTACTGTGTATATTCCTCTTAAAGGAATTGTCTTTTTTTCTTCTTTCTCAAAGTAATTCTGAAATATATGCTTAAATTTATATGAAGTGATAAAATTTTACTCCCAGTGTGTCAGTTTTTAAAACATAAAATATTAAATTAAGCAAAGATTTTAGAGAGATTTAGACAACTAAGAATAAAAGAGACATCCTTTAAGAAAAGTACGCTGTAAAAAAAGAGTTAAAAACATGGATTTCCCGAGGAGATATTTTGAATATACGAGTGCATCAAACGTCCATAGAGCTAACATACAGGGTGGGGGGGGGGGGGTGATTCCGAAACTGAGTAGCCAGCACCCTTAATCAATGGAAAACATATTGCAGTACATCTCAGCAATGCATATGCATTTTATTATACTTAAAATATCAGAACACATTCAAATACATCTAAAAAGATTTTTCACCATTACTCCCACAATGCCACTCGGCCACTCGGCAAAATAATTCCGTTGCCCATAATGCAGTGGAATTATTTTGTGCGTCCCTGTAAATGAATTGTAAATGCTCTTTGTTCTTTACTTGCGAGAAATGAAGAGAACAAGTAATATTTCCGATCAGTGATTCTCACTCATTTCGTGATGTTTCAAATAGTTCAACATCATCAAATTGATATTCCCCTATAGGTTCCCCATGTAAAGGAATTATTTAGGTGTCTCTCTAAACGAACTGTAAATGCTACATGTTTATTTTGTTTACTGGGCATTCTATAGCAAATATCAGTAATATATATATAATTACCAAGTACATTCTCTAGAGTTAAAACACGGGCTATCGACAGACAAACCGTAACCATAAACACTTTTAAGCTCACAGACATAATGCCTGAGAACTAATGTGCTAATATATGTATGTATGTACGTATACGTAAAGCAATAACTCTTGGTAGAAATACTTAATTTGATTCAAATTTGTTTTCTAGGTTTATTCTGATAAGACGCTTTCCTCATTAGTTTCCAGGATTTGTTGGTTAAGAATAAAAGAGGGAAATGGGGGGCTAACCGCCCCCTTTAATTCAAATAAATGATTTATTTATTTATTTTTTATTTTTATTTATTTATTTATTTATTTATTTATTTATTGAAAAATCTTATTTGTTTCAAATTTGGTATCACGGTTTATTCTGATAAGGCTTTTCCTTGATTAGATTTAGAGGCTCGTTGGTTAAAAATAAAAGAAGGAAATGGAGGGCTAACCGCCCTACCCCTGCTTAATTTAGATGGATGGGTTTTTCGTACAGAAATATCCAATTTGCTTCAAATTGGGTATATCGATTTGTTCTGATAAGGCACTTCTTTCATTACATTACAACGTCCATTGGTGAAGCATAAAAGGGGTAACGGAGACCTAACCCCCCCCCCCCCTCCATTTATTTTTTATTTTTTCGGCAGGCAATATTCTTTTAAAATAAGAGTACAATACGTATTTAGTGTGAAATACCTGTGAACTAAATGGTCTTTTAAAAACATTGGTCATTAAAAATTTTGTTTGCGCATCAGACAATGTAACAGCGCAATGGTATTAGCTTCATTTTCAGCAATGCGGAAGAACCTGTCATGGGATAACCCACATTATTTTAAAACTCAAAGTAAAATTACCAAGATATTTCGCTTGAAGAAAACGTCTAAATCTGCTTATTGTTGATAAAAGGGAGAAAAGCGTAAATAATACGTTCTAATATTGCGATTTTTGTGATATTGTTAAGCACAGAAATTTCAATTTTCGCGCAGTAGTTATTTTTAAGTTATAAATACTTGCTATAAACTTATTGTAAAAAGTTCGAAATTTAAACGAAAGAAAAAGAGCAGAAAGCGTTCTAAATTACTATGTATTCGGAATGGTTGAGGCTCTAATTATCCAATTTGGTATCGCTGCTAGTTTGCAGACATAAATGCTCACCTGGAACTGTTTTAAAAAAATCGAAATTTAAAAGAGTGTAGAGCAACAAACATTCTTAAATTCCGATTTTTGCTGTACTGTTGGTACAAAAGTCTGGAATTTTGCATGGTGGTTAATTTTAAAATTTATAAACGCTGAGAGGTGAGGGTTCTAAATATTTTGAAATTTAAAATGGAGAAATGAGATAAAAATGTTCTGAATTACAAATTAATTGGATTTTTTTCGACTAAAAACTTGAAATTTATCTAGTGGACTGGACTGGAAACTACGGTATTGATGGGGAACTCGAAAAACTATTGATAAGAGTTTTAGTGCTGCCATCTAGTGCTGTAATGATGATATTAATTTGTCAAAATGATGAGAAACTATTTATAAATTTTCAATCAGTACTTAATTAGAGCCGCAATTAACCAACATGATTTATTAATTTACTTAGATTAAATACCAGCCGGAGTCCACCGGAATTTAAGTATATATTGTGCAATTAACATTTCTAAATGTTGCATTTTGCTCGTAGATATCAGAAAAAAAAATCCTTGGTGAGTAAGATTTTCTAAAATTTCGCTTCTAAATGTATTTGTTATCCATCAAATATGCGAATGAAAAGATTAGGACAGAATTTTTTGTCAGAAATTAAATCGTGTATTCAACCAGCATAAACATTAAAAAGTATAGTAATAATCAAAATTATTATTATTATTATTTAAACTCATTAACGCTAAGTCATGTAATTTTAGGTTTCTAAACTTTGTGGCAAAAAGCTCTTTTCACACCAGTAAATATGAAGATAGATGTATATTTTCTTCCACGAGACAAATTGACTATAAAATAAGATAAAAATGACTCTTTTTTTAAAAGTGGTGGGAAATCCAAAATTTAAATTTTATCGAAGAAAATAATTTAGGCGTTAATGGGTTCAATAAAAATAAAATGACTTTCTAAAAATCTCATCAAATGGACTGTTTTGAAGCGATTTATGAGATAAAAAGACGGCGATCAGTAGATTAAAATCAAGGATGTATTAGAACAATTTCTGAAAATATATATTACAAAAAAGTCATTGAAAAAAAAGTAAATTTTTAAGGGAAAGAAATGAGAATACCTGAAACTTTTTGGCATCTTGATTCAAAAGGAATTTAGGAAAGTATCAAAAAGTCCCGCATTAAAATCCTCCCACCTTGACTTACAGGCGGAGGAAGATTTCGAATTTAGATCAAATTTCCCAAACAAAAACTAAACCAATATTAGAGATAAACCCAGCTTCATGACTAAGAATAAGCTCTAAAGAACTTTTGAAAATTCTAATATACACGCACATATACATGAAATAGATTTTAAAATGGCGAAAACAAAATCAGAGAATTTCAAAATGTTAAAATATGCCAAAACTAAGATAGTATAGCTTTTATCAGGTTTCAATCCGTTTTTACAAACGCACATGACGTTGTATATTTACTTGCTTTTCGTCCATTATATTTCCAACATAACGTAATAGTTGCTTTAAAAAAAACATCCGTTAAGCTATTTATTTATTTTTCCGTTTTCATTTGGAAATCTTGCTATAAAAGAATTCTGACGTAGTATTCAATTTTTTTTTATTCATTTTTTTTTTTAATCAAGTATTTTTTAGGAGCAAATCTTGCAATAGTAAAGTAGGTAATTGTTGTAGTAAGAATTTTATTGTGGTTATTTTTAATTGTTGGCAACTGCTATAACGAAAAATGTTTATTTTTTTCCTGTCGTATTTTGTAAGAGCTACTTTGTCCCACACTACTGTCTGAAAAAAACCCGGATGATAATGTAAAGTCTGATGGAGGCGTTCTTTTCAAATATCTCGCTCAAAATTTTAATGTTTTGACCTGATTTCTTTTGCATAGGATAGCTGAGGACGATCCAAAACCGGATTAGTTTTTACTTTTTCGATTTTGGTGTTAGATTTATTTTTTAAAAATACTTTAACTTTCAGAATCGGTTACGAAACTGAAACTATCATAATATAAAAAAGAATATAAGCAAAATCGAAAAAGTAAAATCTAGGCCGGTTGTGGATCGTCCTCAGCAAAAGAAATCACGTCAAAACATTAACATTTGAGCGAGATATTTGAAAAGAACGCCCCCATTAGACTTCACATTATCATCCGGGTCTTTTTCAATCAGTAGTGTGGCGTCTTAAGGCGGTATTCAAATTTTTGAATCCTCCCCATTTCCCATTCTTAAAGAAGCTGCATTAGTCAGGCCCTAAAAATGTGTACGTAAGTGGCGTAGCAAGCGAGAAGCGGAGGGGGCAGTCCGCGCCGGGTATCACCCTCTAAGGGGTGACACCCAATTTTTATTTGCAAATATATACACATAATCTTATAAGATTTTGGAGAAAGTTCTGGAAAATGAAATTTCTAGCGCACGACGCATTAAAGCTATTTTTTTTTTTTTTTTTTTTTTTTTTGTGAATGTGAAATTTATACAGAAAAGGGTGTCTAAAAAAGATATTCATCAGGAATCAAAAAATAATCTATCCAACGAGTGGATATTGAAAAGCAAAGAATAGTAAAGAATGTTTTAAAGAAAAACTTTTCTTTTACAAATTGACTTATGCAAACTATGGGTTAAATAATAAATCGCTCCTGTCTTTTTTTTTTTTTTTTTTTTTTTTTTTTTTTTTTTTTAATGCAGAAGGCGAAAAGGTAAATAAGGAATGGTATTGTCATTTGTTAAATTACATAAAATTGTGATTGAAAAAATGTGACAGTTTTTTTTAGGGGGGGTGACATCATGGTGGTTGGGGGTGACACCATTTACTTCCGTCCCAGGTGTCACCCATCCTAGCTACGCCACTGGTGTACGTACACACATTAATTAATAAAGGCTTCAAAGATCCAAGAAAATGTATAGGTGAGAATAAATTCGTTCCAGCACCTGCTCGGTGATCAATGGAGTATGGAGTAGATTTTTTTGTTTTTTATAAGAAAGGCATGATTAATATCGGAGCTGTTCAAAAGATTCCACAAAATCCAACTGTAGTGCTGCCATCTATTTCTAAAATTAAACTTGTAGTGCTGCCATCTAGTATCTTTTCGTGTTTTGAAAATGGAAAATTGCAATAAAAAAGATGCAATGCGCGGGTTTGACGTAAATAACGCAAGTAAAGTGGCTCTTTACCTACTTTTTTTCTTTTTAATATATAAAATGTTTAAATATAAATATTGTACTTTTTTAACTATTTGGAAAATAGTTGTTGTTCTCGGTAAAGAGCTGGGAAATCTGAAGTATATCTGAATCTTTTCATGGGTTGAATTCCGCAACTTATTTCATTTTATTCGTTTTTGGATAGATCCATGTTTAATGTCCAAAAAATGGAATACTTCTGTTGCCACGATAATAAAAAAAAACTACAAAAAATTAATAGCTTAAAAGCAAATTGAGACATAGCTTTCAAACAAATTGCATTTAAAAGTACATTTTTTTTTTCTTTTTATGACGGTGTAAAAATTAAAAATGTGTGATGTTTAGAAGAATTTTGCAGTATCGAAAATGGTAAAACTAAAATTTCATTTAAAATTTGTTTATGATTGGTACAGGAATATTAATTTTTAATACATGTCGTACGCAATACAGGACTCTGTTATTAAGTAAATCACGTTTTGATTATCATAAAAATGATGTTTATTATTATTATTTTTTTTTTGTAATATAGAATTTATTTATAAGTCTAAAATTTTATTCTTTGAAAATATAATTTTCCAAATAGTCGTTGTAATTTGTTAAATTAAATTTTTCTTTAAATTATTATTTTTTTAAATCATTTATTTTATTTGTATTAGCAATAAATTGTAAGTAAAAGAAACATGAGCAGCGCAAGAAAGCAAACGCTTTCTAGTACACTATAGCGCTATAGTGTTACAGCTATAGTGTTGCGCTATAGTGTTTGCAGCTATAGTGTTGCGCAACACTACAGCTATAGTGTTGCGCTACAGCTATAGTGTTGCGCTATAGTGTTGCGCTATAGTGTTATAGCGCTATAGTGTACGCACTATAGTGTTATAGTACAATTACTACAGCAAAAAAAAAAGGGGGGGATGTGATTTAAGAAATTACAACATTTAGAAAATTATTTTTTAAAGGACTAAAACTTAAGACTTATAAATGAATTCTATGTTTAAAAAAAAGAAAAAGGGGAAAAAGTGAAAAAGCGCCCCCTATAGGCTATAAAAAAGTTAAAAGTAGCTAAAAAGTAAAGCTAGCACGACCTGACTTATGCAGGGGTTGCGGTCCAGGTCCTCTTTTTTAAGGGTAATTAGGATTTTTCATAAAAAGGTTCCAAATGATTAAAATTAGCCAAAAGAAATCAAAATTCGGTACTTACATATTAACGCCACCGCAGCTACAGATTTGGCGGTTTTTAAATACCGCCAATTTACACCTAAAATATTTGCGACAAATCATAAAATAAAACTCTTTATTTGAAATCAAAACACTTCCAAAATTCAAAACACTTTATTTTAAAAACAAAGTAGCCAATCAGATTTCAGTGGAAAATGAGCCGATAAAGAGCAAAACAGTCTCTTTTTGACAAATCCCAAATGCGCATTTTCGTAGCATTAAAAAAGGGCGCCAAAAAGCAGCAAACAACAAGGATACAAGGAATCCAAAATATAACTGCGAGCGCGTGAGAACAACAAGATTTCTCATTATTGGCGCAGCAGCGCAACTTCTGCTGCGGTGGCTTAATACGTAAGTACCCAAAGTTCATATATTTTCAAACATTTAAGAAAGTAAAAGTGGGTCCCCTTTGCTTTCATTATCCCATTCATCTATGCGAAAAACAAACTACATAAGAATATTAATAATTAAAGTTTTATTATAACAACTTGGTATTCTATGGTTTTCAAAAGAAATTCCTTATTAAAATTTTCCACGTAGCGTGGCAAGTTAAAACCATTCATTATGACCCATTTGCGACATTTTCTTTTGGCCATCTTATAACATACACAGAAATGCAATGAAAAACTTTGCAAAGAGATACTTCTCTCGACCAATCTGCTATTTTCTTCTACAATTATCTGCCAAATTGGCCTCAGAAAAAATCTGCCAATGTGCTTATTAGATATTTTGCAAAAGCAACTGAAAATAATGTTTTACAGGTCGGAAATAACAATATTCAAAATATGATTAGGATTCGTAGACAGACATATTAAAGATGTTAAAAGTTGTCTTAAAAATAATAAAGTCCTTCACTTTTAAATAAAAAACATTTAATTCACGATCACACAGAAAACACGCCATTTACAATATTAAAACAAAACTAGTCGTTGGAAGCCACCGTAACACTTACCCATCATAAATATGCATAATATAAAATATGAAAATAAAACACGTGTAAACTATTTATAACATGCATTGCAATTCCAAAACAAAACTTAAACATGCATTTAAATACTTTTAATATACATAGTAATGCTCTATAATGAATGGCTGATGAACTCATTTCGACAAATAATACAAAACGCCGAAATACACAAGTAGTACTAGATCGCGTAAAAGAAACATCCTTATAACTCTAAAAATAATAATCATATTAACTAACAATTTACTGCATCGAATTAAGCGTCTCATTTCCAATTAAAATATGTCTTTGTATTGAAATTTGAATAAAATACAGGGTCATGAAAAATCGAAGAATGTGGAAAACAGGATTACAGATATCTCGGCAACTAATAATTCGATCGACTTCGTTCTTTACACTAAATTTGTGTTATTTTATTGTCTTTTATGTCCACTCCTTAAAATTAAAAAAATCGAAAATTTTTATATACCTTTCATCAGAATGAATTTTTCGGAGAATCCGAAAAAAATAGTTCCGGATAATCGAGGTTACTGATATTAAATAGGCTTCGTCCCATTCTTACATACTAAGTACATACAAAATTTCAAGTCTCTATCTCAATTTGTTCGGGAGATAGAGCGGTTACAGACAGACAGACAGACGGACGGACGGCAAAATTTTTTTTCTAAAAATATGTTTTTCGGAATCTCCAGCATCTGAAACGTGTAAATCCGTCAAAAAATTTTTTTTCGATTTTCAAAACGATTGCAAGACTTACCCTATACTACGTATGATGGGTAAGTAAAAGGGAATAACAGAAAAGTTTCAATTTCTTTCTCAAGAAAAATACCAGTTCAGTTCAGTTGAATTTAATTTATGTAACTGGCACAACATACCCCCCCCCCCCCTTTTTGAGTCTGCGAATGCTGGCTCAAAACCACTTTGCTGGAGCGAAGCAAGCCTCTTAGGAATTTTCACAACATGACCAGCCTTAGTTTCCATTGGCTTGACATGAAAGCAATAGTCCAAGATCTGACTGCACAAAATCCTACGTCATCAAGTACAAGGAAAAATCCTTTATTTTATAGAAGAGTAGTAATAGGGGAATCTAATCACCCATGACTTCCGGAAGGGAGGGGTGCATTAGCCAAAAATTGATACCACTAGTGGTTGACTCGTAGGCTTATCATTGTGTTTGTCATACAATCAAAAGTATGAAAACACAGAAAAGAATATATATATTATTAATAGTAATAATAGTATATAAAATAAATAAATAAAATATTCTGTTTATCAATTGCAATGAATTATATTTGATATAATAAAGCGCGAGAAATAAAAAACAAGTTGAATGTCGATTCTCCCATTGCAGAATTCAGTTTCGCCTCCGATTAAAAAAAAAAAAAAAAAAAAAAAAAAAATCGATAGAGGTCTTTTAGAAGGGTGACCCCGTTTAAAATGCAATGAACTAACTTCATTTTTCTTGTGTTTATCAATATAATAGCAAACAGAACGGCGTGAAATACCCAGTTGATTAGCAATTTCTCTCTGAAATATTGGAATTGCGGAATAATAAAGAGATACAATTTGACGTGCTACTTCTTCATTGACTAGATTCATCAAAAACAAATTTGTTCTTCAGTTTAAACGCTTTTTTATCGACTCTGAGAAAAAGGAAATGCATTTTAACAGTAAAATTGTATGAATGTCTCGTTTTAACGGCCAGATTACGAAACTAGTCGTTGGGAACCACCGTAATACTTACCTATCATGGATATGCATTATATAATATGTGCAAACTATTTATAAAATGCATTGCAATTCCAAAACAAAATTTAAACATATATTTAAATATTCTTAATATACACAGTAATGCTCCATTAATGAATTGCTGATGAACCCATTTCGACAAATTATGTAAAATACCAAACTACACAAGTAGTACTGGATTACGTAAAAGAAACATCCTTATAACTCCAAAAACAATAATCATATTATCTAACAGTTTACTGCATCATATTAAGCGTCTCATTTCCAATTAAAATGCATCTTTGAATTAAAATTTTAATGAAATACAGGGTCATGAAAAATCGAAGAATGTGGAAAACAGGATTACAAATATCTCGGCAACTATTAATCCGACCGACTTCGTTCTTAATGCAAAATTTGTGTATTTTATTGTCTTTTACGCCCTTTCCTTAAAATAAAAAAAATTGAAAATTTTTATATACCTTTCATCAGAACGAATTTTTCGAGAGTCCGAAAAAAATAGTTCCGGATAATCGAGGTTACTGATATTAAATAGGCTTCGTCCCATTCTTACTTACTAAGTACATACAAAATTTTAAGTCTATCTCCATTTGTTCGTGAGATAGAGCGTTTACAGACAGACAGACGGACGGTAATTTTTTTCTAAAAATATGTTTTTCGGAATCTTCAGTATCTAAAACGTGTAAATCCGTCTTTTTTTTTTTTTTTTTTTTTTTTTTTTTTTTTTTTTTTTTAAACGATTGCAAGATTTACCCTATACTACGTATGATAGGTAAGTAAAAGTGGGCCACAATTTTTGACACGACACTTTTTAGCTTGTCTGAAAGAAATAGCATCGGAGGCTAAAAAAATAAATAAATAAATAAATAAATAAATAATAAAAAAAGAGTAACTGTTATTATCAGCTTTTCCCTCTCCAAAAAAAAAAAAAAAAAAAAAAAAAAAAAAAAAAAAAGATATACATATGTCATAGTTCTATTGGCAATTTCAAGTAACCAGTGTTCTAATTTTATTAAGATTTAAAATGCCGAGTATTTTTTTTTTTTTTCACTTGGTCACTTCTCCATTAATTATAAATATATACATATTTTAGCTCAAAAAAATAATAAAAATTAAAAGTTAAGTTTAACATTGCATTTTAAACCTACTTGTCTACGGTTACTAGTTTATAAAGATTTCCGACGTATGTTATCAGCAGATAAAATTTCATTTTTTGTAGGGTTTTTTATTTTTATTTTTTTAGTACATTTTAAATATTGTAAGATA
This sequence comes from Maratus speculifer, assembly GCA_964019185.1. NCBI lineage: Eukaryota > Metazoa > Arthropoda > Arachnida > Araneae > Salticidae > Maratus > Maratus speculifer. The sequence goes on along the minus strand of OZ025294.1, from coordinate 420,754,398 downwards.
TGGCATGCAGGTTCCATGCCAAGTGATAATTTAAGACAAAATTGATTCAGCTTTTGTGACAATTTTTCATGAATATTTTATAGGTAATACATAGACAAGTAAACATATAACTGAAGATAACTTTGTTGGGCCACCATTTATTTGAACAAAATTTACATTACTTAAATATATATATATATATATATATATATATATATATATATATATATATAAATTTACAAAATATAAAGCTTTTTTTTTTAAATCCCTTCACCATTCCCAAATATACTCTTTTAATCTTCGCTTCGCACCAATAAGATAAGAGTCCAAAAGGTAATGGAACTTACTGTAAGAATGGGTTCCTATTCCATAACATTGGTTGAACCCTTTATATACAAGGTGCACAACTAAATTTTGGGGAAGTTTTGATCCATGAAAAATGGAAAATTTCAAGAAAATACAAAAAAGGGATTATTTAAAGTATCGTCCCTCACTAGCTACACATTTTTGCCGTCTCTCTGACAATACATGATTTTCGCGATGATAAAACAACGCGTCCTTGGACCGAAACCATTTATCCAATGAATTTTGCACCGCTTCAAATTTAACCAAGTTTATCTTAGCTAAGCCATGTGCCATCGACCAGAAGAAGTGATAATTGGAAGGGGCCGTATCTGGTAAATATGGTGGGTGCGGTAGCAGATCCTATTTCAGCGTTTTGATGGTGTCCTGAACGATGGAATTGCGATTGCAATGAACGGTGTCGTGATGCAATATCAGTCGTTTGAGTCTCGTGTCCCATTCTGGTCGTTGTTCGAGCAATGCATGGTTCAAATTATTTAGTTGTCAGTAGCGATGTCCATTGCCAGTTTCGCCTGGTTTCAGCAGCTAATAGTACACGATTCCATTCTTGTTCCACCAAACGCTGGTCATTGTCATGTTTCTAAAGTGATTTGGCCATGCCGTTCGATGTTGATGCATCATTAGGTGAAAGCTACGATCATTTGTATTTGGGATTCTCGAAATATATCCCTTTTTCATCACCAATAACAATTCGAAGGAAACTCTTTCTTCTGTGCCGCAAAAGCGAATTTCGATAATGGCTCTTCGATTTTTCATCTATCTCTAATTCAAATCATGCGGCACCCATTTTCCTTCCTTTGATTTTTTTTTTCCATGACAATGTCCTTCAGCTACAATTTTCTTCAGATTAAAGCAGAAAAGCAAAACTTCCCGCAAACCCTGTTTATTTGGCGCAAAACTTGATATCTTTGTTGTTAGAAAAAATATTTTTGCGTTGCAATATGTATTGATGTTACGACAGTTTATTATTAACAGATGATCAAGCTATTAAAAAAACATAACTTCAGGCATGTATGTCGTCTGCATATGCCGTTAGCACCATCCATGTGTGAAAATCAGAAACTTAGTTGCACACCAAGTACACATATATACATAACTTATTACATCTAAATAAGCTCTGGAATGTTTAGAGGGCACTAAAGCGATCAATTCCTTGATTCCAAAAAAAATTTACTGTTTCGGTACTTTCTAGCTTTTTGAGTGACCCATTCAAAATTATCAACGTATTCTAAAATTCTACTAATATTCTCTCAAACTATTAAATCGCAATGTTCGCAGTAGAAATAATTTAGATAAAAAACTGTAGGCAGACATTGTCACTCATTATAAAGCAAAACATTCTTCTAATCATGATGTACCGTTTCATTAAAAGTCTTCATCCTGTTCAAAAATTTCATCCTTTAAGGGTGTATTTCGATTCAAACTGCCTATTTTCCGATTTATTTTTGAACTTATTATTGCTCTCAAATACACCAAACTTTCAAAATCTCTTATTTGGAAAGTACACAAGGTGCCGAGATTGTCGATTCTTTGATAAATGCTGAAAATATTTTTAAAAAAGCAATCAAAAACGGCATTTCGAACCGATTTTTCCCAAGCGAGAGATCTGTGAACGAAAAAAAGGGTCACACTGATAAGGTAATTGTTCATTAATCAAATTCTGACGAATTGAGAGTAAAAAGACATCACACGGCACCTTATACGCCTCTTCAAGAATCCCCTCAGCAAGTTTCATGTTTCTACTTTTAAAAATGTGTCTGAAATTGTATCGGAAAATTTCGAGCTGTTGAAGGTGGAAAAACGTTTTTTCGAATACACCCTTAACTGTTGTTCTAAAAAATATCTTTATTTCACAGTAGCCTCCTTTTTCTATTCTTGGTACAGCCTAATATAGCCTTTGTTTGAAAAAAAAAGTAATAAATAGAAAATACAAATAGTTATTTTTAGTTAATAGGTTACATCATTCGTCAGGGGCACTGATATTAGATTCCAATAACTTGCTATTTTGTAATGCATTGCTACAAAAGAACGTTTAAACTAAAAAGCCTTCAAACAACATGTTTATTTATTTTTTGGGGGTGGGGGGTGGGTGGATGTGTGCGCACTTTGTTGTGACAAAATGAATCTACATTATTAACATGGTTCCACATTAAATATTCATTTTTATTCATTTTTTTTTCATTCAGGAGAACATTTTATAAATGTTCGCCTAGTTATGATACTTTGAATTTCATGCAATTACATGTTTTTCGAGTTAACAAATATTTTTTATATTTTAAGTATCATTAACCCTTTAAGACTGGAAGAGATTTGATAGAAATTAAAGGTCTTGGTTTTTAATCGTAACTAATAGGTTTATATTTGTATGAAGAACAATATTTAAAAAAAATTTCCGATGTCAGGTTACGACAAGAAAGGATCCACACAGTTGTGTGGTGTAGAATCAGCTTTAAATCACACAAAAAGAGGATATTGTTTTTCCTTTTCCCTTAGGATCCCCCACTCAATGGACCTTATGCACGTGACGTCAGACGCCAGAGCTGGCGGTATGCTAACCGGTTAATCTAGTCACTGCACCGCCAGAACTCCACTATGCGCAGGCGCAAACATCGCTAGCAGACGACTTCAGCCTTTCTGGATACATTTTTACGGAAAATTTACAAATTTAGAGAATTTTCTTGCAAGCAGAACAACAATTTTGAACTTATATCACCATATATTAAGTATATGCTGCTACAACAAAGAATTCTTTTCCGGTATAGCTAACAAACAAGCAATAATAATTCACACTCCATAGACTGCTATGCTAAACACCGCTAGCAAATACCGCCAGCAGACGAATTTTAGCCTCGACCTCAGGTTGCGTGCATAAGGTCCATTGAGTAGGTTAGATCTTAAAAGGACGCTTTTCCCTAATACACACGTTTTTAATAATATGCCCCTAACAGATCCCCACTATTATTTCCGAAGCAAATCATTTTCTTTTACAAGAACATGAAAAGCTTATTAATATATATTTAATAAAAAAATGAACATATTAATGTAAATAAACTTCCAAAAATATGTTAATCGAAAATAAATTTACGATAAAATGTAATACTTAAGGGTGTGTTTCGATTCAAACTGCTTATTTTGCGATTTATTTTTTAATTCATTTTTGCTCTCACAAGCATCAAACTGGAAAATCGCCTTATTTAGAAAGCACACAAGGTGCCGTAATTGTCAATTCTTTGATAAATGCAGAAAATATTGCAAAAAAAAGCAATAAAAAACGGCATTTTGAACCGATTTGTCTGAAGCGGGAGATTTGGGGACGAAAGAAGGGACATACTGAGAAGATAATTGTTCATTAATCAAATTCTAATGAATGGAACGTGAAATGACATCACACGGCACCTTGTACGTCTCTTCAAAAATCCCCTCAGCAAGTTCCATGTTTTTTACTTTTAAAAATGTGTCTAAAATTGTATCGGAAAATTTCGAGCTGTTGAATGTGAAAAAGCGTTTTTTCGAATACACCCTTAAATAATTTTAAAATTATAAAGTTCACAACTGATCAATAACAAGAATTACACAAATCACAATCTAATTCCCAAACTGAAGTGAAGTAATGGTTTCTGAGAATTATCAGAATGTAGATTCTATAGCAGATGAAACACATGCTTGCTGGAAATTTAAAAAAAAGTAGTTTTGAATTTAACCCGGGAGAACTCGCTGGATGAGATTTTCTTTATCCATCGTGCCTTTTTTAAGACTCTTATTCAAAACATCTTTCATTTTAATAAAATTTCAAAATGTGATTTCGATTACTTTAACGCTTTTGTGAATAAAATTACTAAGCAAAACAAAAGAGTTGATATTAAGTGAATCGAAAGTAAATGAAAAGCAATTGGGCACCGCGAGAGAAATTCTCACTTGCGAGTTCTCCCGGGTTAAATAAGGGGAATTACGGTGAATAAATATGAAAAAAAGAAAAAATAAACGAGATGTGCAAGTAAATAAATAATGAGCAGGAAGCAACAGAAAAAATACTCCTACAAGCCCTGCAACACATTCAAAATTATTCCCCCATTCTCTCAGATATTTATCCAAAAAACTAACTTTTTTATTACATTCGAAAAAAAACCTGTTTTCAAAATTTCATGCAATCAGACATGTATACACACATTATTTTTTTTTTTTTTTAAGTTTTACTACTTGACTGTTCCAAAACATTTTTCTTTACATTGAATAAAAACAGCTTTTTTGTTAAAGCCAACAATTATGAATATTTGATATCAAATAACTGTCTAAGAATTAACAGTTGCTAAGAAAACACTTCACCAGGTGCTGGGCGATAATTAAACATGTATTTTCCTGATATATTTTTGGGATGCGCATCACTATTGAATGACAGAGGGAAGAGGACAATTTTTTTTAAATAGGACTTTTTATTAGAAAGTATTTTTTCTAAAAATTTCAAAGATGGAAAGAAAAAATATATAATTATTTTTATTAATATTTTAATATGCATTCATATAGATTTTTTTCAGCTTTTAGAAAAACTTTTCAAGTGATACATTCCAAAACTAAGAAAGAATTTTGTTAATCTATTATTAATCAATACGCTATAAACAATAAAATTTTTATTTATCCTAATATTTTAGATACTGTCCATCTCTAGTATTTAAGATAAAAACTCTACCCAATTAATTTTAGTTTTTGAGGCTCTCTTAGTTCAAGTGCCACTTTCTTTCTTTTGAGCCAAATGGTTTGAATGTAACTAATGTTTACAGTGATGCCGTTTGACAATCTACAAGTCGGCAAAATTTATTAAATCATGTTTTTCGATAAAAGTCTATTTCATGACCAACTGTTTTCTATTAAAGGCTCGTTTCTGATTTTTTGTATCATTATACAATAAGTACTAAAACAATTCATTATTCCACACATTTAAAAAATGTTTTTTCCTTTGACACGAGGATTACAGGAAAGCAATGAAAGTTTTCTTTTTCACTATTACGTTTTTGTTTTAAATATTATCATACATATAATTGAAGTGGCACTCTTAAACCCCCTGGCCAACGATAAGGCGGAGCCTCGTTCGAGGGGGCCCCCCACCCCCCCTTCCCCAACAGCAGAGATGACCAACTGATTTATCAATAAACTGTTATGCACATGGACTTACTGTCTGACTAATGTCACACTATGTTCATGTCAAGAAAAATTAATAAATCAGAAATCATGACAAAAAATATATATCAAAATAATTTTACTTTACTTTAGTTTAATTTTAATCTATATGCCCAATAATTTGATCAGAATTGCAGAAAAGTTCTTAATTTTAATTAAATTGGAAAATTCAATACTAGCGAAAGACATTAATATTTTCCCACATTACTGCCCCACCAGTGGCCGAGAGGTTCTGACCTCTCAACTGGTAGACGGCCTGTGCTGGGTTCGAAGCCAATCGCGGCCGTCGGCCTAACCGTCCGGAGTTTTCGTGGTTTTCTTCGAACCTTGCGTAAATACGGGTTAGGTCCCCTAGAATGACCCCCCACGAAGGGTACTCCCCAGGGCCTATATCCCTAGTGTAGGTAATCGGCCGACACAAAATAAACCAACCCACATTACTATTTAGATATTAACATATAACAATGATATTAACATTACGGATTTTTAAAATTCCTCTACCTTAAACAGCAATTAATTTGAACTGACAATGAACTTTGTTGTTATCCTTAAAAATTAATTTCTACTGATAGATCGCGAGGCAGCAGCACCAATAATCATCTCATTGAGTTCACAGCTGAAATTTTAGAAGTAATTAAATCTTTATTTATGTATTAAAATGCAATCGCTCTTCCAAGCCTTAACTTGGTGGAAAACACCTAAAAACACGATTTCAGCAGTTGACTCGTAGGTTTACCGTTGTGCTTTCCAGCAACCAAAAATATGAAAAAAAGGAGGATTGGGAGTAGAAAAAGAATATGGTAAACCAATGAATCAAACACTAAAATCAAGTTTTTAGGTGTTTTCAGACTGCAGGTGTGACTTTCAGGTGTGCTTGCAGACCTACTGCGTTTTAATATACGAATCAAGATTTAACTAGTCCTTGATTTTTACCTGTGAACTCGATAAGGTAATTGTCTGTGTTGCCGCCTTTCGGTCTGTGAAAAAAATTGATAAATTGACCATCTCTACTTTTTACACGCGCACGAAGCTAAATATAGCTTTATATTTTTTCCCTAATAAAACCCCTTAACAGTTAAAATGAAAAACACCAAAAAAACTTAAATTGTTTTTTAATAATTATGATAATCGATTTTTCATAAATACAAGTGAACTATGAGAAATCGATTTAATATACCCTCCCCCCTCTAAAAAAAAGAAAAATATATACTATTGCAAAAATATTACACCTGTGGAATGCCAGAAGAGTGGAGGATCAATGCTGCCAGTTGCAAGCCCGATGACATTGGGCTCGGCTGAGATGATAAAGAAAGTGCAGAAAGAAAGACTGGTGGTGATGCCTTTGAGCCCGGTGACGTTGGACTATCATGATCGTAAATACAAGAACAATGCTGCTGATTTGTAGCCCGATGGCGTTGGGCAGTGAAGCCAAGAGACGGAAGAAAATGCTAATGATGAAGCCAGGATTGCCATAATCTGAAGATGGTGAACTGTTAGATGTTGAGGGACAGTGAAAGAGCCAGTGAATAGGAGATTGGGTTGTACCTAAGACACCTACATCGCATTTGTTTATAGTGAATTGAAACAATTCGCGGTTATTATCGGAAGCCTGCCATAGAAACACATTTTATTTACGCGGGATTTTTAAGCTACGAATCCTATTGTTTTATTTTAGTTTTTTTCAGTTTTGTTTTTTGTGTGTTTTTTATTTGGATTTTTGTTTTATTTTAGTTTTTTTCAGTTGTACTTTTTGTTTGTTTTTTGCTTGGATTTTTGTTTTATTTATTTTTTTTTTTTTTTAGTTGTGTTTTTTAATTGGATTTTTGTTTTGTTTTATATTTTTAGTTTTGTTTTTTGCTTGGATTTTTTTTTATTTGTTTTGTTTTGTTTTCAATTTGTAAGTTTGGATATATCTTATTTATGTTTTGTGTTTGTTATTTTTGTACATTTGTAACTGTGATAAATTTAAATACGAAATCGCCGAATAGATTGTTTAATATGAATATATACTTAAAAAACTACATGTATACTGAGAAAAAGTAATTTATATATATGTACAATGGCCAAACAAGTTAAAAATGTATGTTTGAAAACTGTTACAAAAATTTAAATATTTACAGAAAAGGCTGCTCAAATAATGAAACATATATATAAACTAAATAATAAGATAATAATACATATAAATAATATAAATAAGAAAAAAAATGCTATGAGGCCGAAAACAATCATTAACCGTGAAAAATGTAGTTTTAGAATTCTACATGCAAGCCCACTAATCAGCATTCAAATCTGTATTCTGCAAAATCCTGATCTTTCAATACTTTTTAAACAGTCGATTGCATTATATTTCGTTACATTATTGTCTAAACACATGAATTCTTGTTAGATTTTTCCTTATGAAATAAATTTTTACTTTCATGTTAAAAATTATATTAATTCTAAAAAACATGATTTATAATAAATATTAAAATACGACATTTCACAAAGGAAAGTAAATGATCCCCTCACTTGGCCACAGAATTTTTTTTAATTAATAATTTTGGCTCAAAAAATAATATCGGCATCCTTATAAGGAAAAATACCAACTTTACATCTTAATAATTCACATTTCTGTAGCCATTTTTTTTTCTAATAAAAAATGCATGTACAGTATAACTTCTTTAGAATTATTTTATTTATTAAACTTTATTTTCCAGAATCATCGCGATTGTGGCTTTTCTGGATTTTATAAAATTCCAAATTACAGAAGGTTTGAAACTGGGATGCATTTAAAAAATAATAATGCTGATATCTGTCCTAAGTATGGTTATGCAGGGTGATTCATAAAAGATGGGCAGAACTTTAAGGGGTTATAGTACACTTAAAGACAAATAATATTAAATAGGAGACTAAGGGTCCCAGACGTATTCCCAAGGAGATAGGGGGCATTAAAGTTTAGGGTCCGAAATTTCAAATGATTATAAAAAATGGAAAAATTGGTCGATTCGTTTGCGGTTTTTGCAAAAAATTTTCTTTATGCCAGTATTTTCTTGAAATAAAATTTTAAAGTTCAATTTCAAAAAATGCCGATAGGGGGCGCTTTAGACTTTGGAGTAACAAACAACAATTTTTTAACGTTATTTTTTGTATTTCTTTAAATGATTTCGAAAGCTTAGACTTAAACTTAAATTTTGATCTAAAAATCTGAGTCCTAACGAGTAGTTGAGTAGCGTAAACTGAAATTTGAAATTTGAAACCCTTCTCCCCCCAGAACAAAAATCAGTTATTCCCGATCTTTGTGTCGTAGATTAGGCTCTAACTACTGCCGCGTTTTGCTAAAATTATTCTTTATGTCAGTATTTTCTTGAAAATAAATTTTAAAGAAAAGTTTCAAAAAATTCCGATAGAGGGCGCTTTAGACTTTGGAGTAACGAACAACTATTTTATACCGTTATTTTTTGTGTCTCATTAAATGCTTTCTAAAGCTTAGACTTAAATTTTCAGCCCAAAATCTGAATCGTTAGACGTGGTTAAGTTTCTGGGGAGAGGGGTTTGAAATTTCTACTCCTGAGCACAGTTCAGTTTACCATGTCCACACATTGTGTGCTGTGATACGAGGTAAAAAGACACAAATTAGGATTATGTTACCAAAGCATATTTATTAACATGTAATTACAATAAATGTTCAAAATTGTGACCACCAGAGGTTATGCACACAGAACAACGGCGAAGAATGGAACGGCGAACATTCGCGAAAACATCAGGCTTTTCGAGCACTTCCCCTACAGCGGCGGAAAGTCTGGCGACCAGTTCCTCGGGGGATTCAATGGGTGTCTCATACATAAGAGCCTTCAATTGTCCCCCAAAAAAAGAAATCGAGGGGTGAAAGATCTGGCGAGCGAGCAGGCCAAGCAACAGGACCACCTCGACCAATCCATCTGTTCGGAAATGTGATGTCCAGATAGTTGCGGACGTCTCGTACGTAATGGGCTGGCACTCCATCGTGCTGGAACCACATGACCCGCCGGATGCGTGGAGGAACAACGTTTAACAGGTCTGGCAGCACATGTTGCAGAAATGTGAGGTATGTTTTACCGTTGAGGCGTTCAGGAAGAAGGTACGGTCCGATTAGGTGGTCTCCGAGGATTCCTGTCCAAACATTGATGGAAAAGCGTCTCTGATGAGCATGTGGATACGTAGCATGTGGATTGACATCCGCCCATACATGTGCATTGTGTGTGTTAAATGTACCTTCACGTGTGAAGGTACATTCATCGGTGAAAAGCACAGTTCGTCCAAAATGTGGATTTAGCGCGTTCTGCTGCAGAAACCAGCGGGCGAATTCAATACGATTTGGATAATCCCCTGGAGACAGTTTCTGGACTCGTTGCACATGAAACGGGAGCAAATGTTCATCCTTCAGTACCCTCCAAGTCATGGATTGTGAGGTATCCACCTGCCTAGCCACTGTTCGTGTACTTGTACTTGGCTGCGCCGCTACTACATCCAGAATGGCTTCTGCAACAACTACTGATTCGTCCTTTTTTGCACGACCTGCATTCGACCGGGAAGCGAGAAATGATCCCTTCTCACACAACTGTCTGTGCAAGCGCTCGAAAGTTTTGCGGTTAGGCAACCGCCTGTTGGGAAATCGCTCTCCGTACATTCGTTGTGCCTCTGCACCATTTCCATCTGCCGCTCCGTAAATTAAATGCATCTCAGCCTTTTCCTTATTCGTGAAGGGCACCATCTTCCGATTCATTACTACAGCGACTTACACTTGACTCACCGTTCAGTGGTTTTTATGCCTGAATCGTGTCGAAATTTTACATACGTGTTCTTCTTCTTCCCCATTTGACATTTGCATACTTTCTGTCTCCTTCTTCACCCGGTGACTAGCGTCAGGAATGGAGCTTTAACGTTTGCATGAGCGACGTTTCCAACTGTGCCAGTGCCTTTATGAGTGAATTCCGACTATGCAGTCCTTGACGAAAGTTGTATTTTTGCCTCGTATCACAGCACAGAATCGTTGGGCATGGTTAAGTAGTGCAAACTGAACTATGTTCAGAAGTTGAAATTTGAACCCCCTCCCCTCGCTACTGAACCACGCTCAGCGATTCAGATTTTGAGCTGAAAATTTAAGTTTAAGTCTAAGCTTTAGAAAGCATTTAATGAGACACAAAAAATAACGGTATAAAATAGTTGTTCGTTACTCCAAAGTCTAAAGCGCCCTCTATCGGAATTTTTTGAAACTTTTCTTTAAAATTTATTTTCAAGAAAATACTGACATAAAGAATAATTTTAGCAAAACGCGGCAGTAGTTAGAGCCTAATCTACGACACAAAGATCGGGAATAACTGATTTTTGTTCTGGGGGGAGAAGGGTTTCAAATTTCAAATTTCAGTTTACGCTACTTAACTACTCGTTTGGACTCAGATTTTTAGATCAAAATTTAAGTTTAAGTCTAAGCTTTCGAAATCATTTAAAGAAATACAAAAAATAACGTTAAAAAATAGTTGTTTGTTACTCCAAAGTCTAAAGCGCCCCCTATCGGCATTTTTTGAAATTGAACTTTAAAATTTTATTTCAAGAAAATACTGGCATAAAGAAAATTTTTTGCAAAAACCGCAAACGAATCGACCAATTTTTCCATTTTTTATAATCATTTGAAATTTCGGACCCTAAACTTTAATGCCCCCTATCTCCTTGGGAATACGTCTGGGACCCTTAGTCTCCTATTTAATATTATTTGTCTTTAATTGTACTATAACCCCTTAAAGTTCTGCCCATCTTTTATGAATCACCCTGTATAAAAATGCAAACAAGTTGATAATCAAAAATAATTGAGAAAAATTAATTCCAAACGCTCTTATATATAAATTAAAAATAATAATAATTACGTAATTTTTTGCAGATTCCCATCTGTTGTAAAGCACCAAAACAATAACTATTATTATTATTATTATTATTATTATTATTATTATTATTATTATTACGATTTCTGATTTTTTTAAATTCTGTAAATGACAAAAATCACAAAAAATAACAGACTTATTATGTAAAATATCGAACCTAATTTTTTAAAACCAATTTATATATACCGTGTATACTCGTGTATAAGTCTAGTTGACTCCCCCCCCCCCCCCCCGTAATTCTTAAGCAAAGTTTAAAAAAATGAATTTTCGTGTATAAATCGAATAAAATTTCTAGTAATATGTTGAAAAATGATTTGTAATCGAGGATAATAAAAAAAAATAATGTTGAACTTTCAGTAAATTAGTAAAAAGTAAAAAATAAATTTCACGTTTCTAATCAGATTTTTTTAATTCAATCTTTTAAAACTGCATGATTATGTAAAACTGGAGAAGCTTAAACTATTTTGAAAATTATTCACATCAATTTAATAATACTTAAAAAGAAGAAAAAAATCTTTAAAAAATTTATTTAAGCCTTTTTTACAATGGTAAACAGCTTTTTAGACTTTTAAAATACACTACTTCTTCTTTGTATTGTAGGACTTTTAGAAGAGATATCTAGAATGTTTCTCAGGTTTACTCTTTTAAAACGGCGATTGAAATGTTGAAAGTATTAAACGGAATTCTATCGCAAGAGAAAATGGGTGCAGATTAATTACCGGGACTTGTTGAGAATTTTTTGTCAATTACAGGGAAAGGGCCGTGGTTTGCTTTAACCCTCACTCGAACCTATCCCCATACGTGATTACTTAAAAGATTTGTCTATTCCCCGATTATCTGAGATATATTTATTATTATTATTATTAACATGCATATAAGTCGACCCTCTAATTTTCAACGAAAATGGGGGGGGGGTGGAATATACACTAGTTAATAATAAAAAAGAAAGAAAAAATCAAGCGTCAAGCATAGATTATTAATCATTTTCCAACACATTCAGAAAAATGTAACAAAACAGCGCCGTTTAAAAAATTAAAATACTACGTCTCATTTCATCAAATAGAAATAAATGTATAACCCATTTCACAATCGAATTTCAGCGGTTCCCATTTAAAAACAGAAAATTATCCAAATTTTTTAGCAGCCCTGTATATCATATAAAGATCTGTATCTATTAACAACATGCAATCCAAAATTTAGCTCATTCAAGAGATACATATATTTCAGAAAATTCACCTTCAGCAAATATCCTCTGAAAAGGAGAATGCTATGCGAATATTTTTGTGCAGCCCTGCATATGGAGTATAGAATTTATGTATAAGGAGTAATGTGCAAAAAACTAATTAAATTTAAAAAGGCATACCGAACTTAAAACGTAATCTCTAGCAATAACTATGCAAAGACAATATTAATACTTATTTCTTTTGTGTGTCTCTGTAAATTAATAAAAAATGCTCTGAATATCCTTTTTTAACATGATTGTAGTGATTTCAGTTTCAATGCATTTGAAATGGCGTAATGTCATTAAAATACTCTCCAAACGATTTTCCTCCTTTACCGTAATGTAATTGAATTCTTTTAAGTGTCCCTGTAAATGAACCATTAATTGTAAATACTTCATATGCAGTACAGAACATGCTTTGCTGTTCCTAAGCTTTATCAATTGCATGAAAATCCGAGTAAATTTACGGGAGTTAGAGCGTGAACAGACGGTGTCGGTCCGTCTGTCTCAACCGAGTACTTATACCATCTCAACCGAATGCATAAGCATTTTTTAACTTTGTTAGTAAGTGCTAAAAAAAAAGACTACTTGGTTATCCCGTCGACCAATTTCGCTAAATTATAGAAATCGCCAAATTAATAGCCAAATTATACTTGTTGACACAATTTTTATTTTAAATAACGAAAAAACAAATAATTAGAAGAATATTGATAAAAATACAAATAAACTAGTTGGATGTGTCAATCCCAAAACTTTCTTCTATCTCATAAGTACATTTTAATATTTAAAAAAAAAAAATGTGATGACCCCAAAGTTACTCACTATCGAATTTCCTCGAACATTTGACCTAGCCTAATGAGATTCTGGCATCCGAAAAGCTTAAAAAGCAAAATTTAATTAATATTCTGAGAAAATGAGCTTAGTAGTGCCTCATGTTGGTAATTTATACTAAAACCTTATAAGCATCTATTTATATCAAGACCTAACAGAATCTGAAATTTGTGAGAATTTCGTCCATTAGTTCTTGAGATATAGTTACAACAAAAAATTTGCAAAACGTAGCACAGCAACACCATATCTTGGGAAATTTATGCCAAAACGTAAAAAAGAGTCTAATTATGTTATGGTGTAAAAGAATCTGAAGTTTGATGAAATTCTGTGCATTAGTTTTTGAGATATAGTTAGTTTAAAAAAAACCGTGTAAAATATAGCACAGCAGCACCATCAGTTGAAGGATTTGTAGCAAAACGTAATCATCGTGTAATTATGTTATATGTTGGTATAACATATTTTGTAACGAAATCTGAAGTTTGATGAAATTCTGTGCGTTGGTTGTTGAGATATAGCTATCGGAAAAATCGTGCAAAATGCAGCATAGCTGCACCACCTGTTGCAAGGTTAATACCAAAATGTAATCAGCGTCTAATTATGTTATATATTCTAGTGTAACAGAATCTAAAATTTGATAAAGTTCTCTGCATTAGTTCTTGAGATATAGCTATCGCAAAATTCGTGCAAAATGTTGCATAGCAGCGCCATCTATAGGGCAGTTCATATCAAAACCTTATCAGCGGCTACGTATCTCAAGGTATCGCAGAATCTGAAATTTGGTGAAATTCTGTGCAATAGTTGTTGAGATATAGCTATCATGAAAATCATGAAAAACGTGGCATAGCAGCGCCACCTGCTGGCCAATTTACACCAAAACATAATCAGCGTCTATGTATATCAAGGGGTCACAGAATCTGAAGTTTGGTGAAATTCTGTGCATTAGTTCTTGAGATATAGCTATCATGAAAATCATGAAAAACGTGGCATAGCAGCGCCACCTGCTGGCCAATTTACGCCAAAACTTAATCAGCGCCTATGTATATCAAGGGGTCGCAGAATCTGAAGTTTGGTGAAATTCTGTGCATTAGTTCTTGAGATATAGCAATCTTGAAAATCATGAAAAACGTAGTATAGCAGCGCCACCTGCCGGCCAATTTTCACCAAAAACCAATAGGCACTAATTCATATCAAGGTCTAATTGAATATAAAATTTTATTAAATTTCGAGCATTAGTTCTTGAGATAGAGCGCCCACAAATTTTTTGTCACATACAGACAGACAGACTCACAGACAGACACACAGACTCACAGACAGACGGACAGACTCACAGACAGACATTTTCTAAAAATAGTCAAAACGTGTTCAGGACCTTCTAAAACGTATAAATTCGTCGAAAACCGGAAGTCGAAAATTTTCATGAATCCAATACTTTCTTCTTGTAAAGATAGAAGAAAGTAAAAATCGAAAGAAGAATCACTTAAAGACATTTTAAACACGTGTGTCGTATTTAATGTCATTGAATGTGACATTCACGATCATCTGTTATTAGCACTTAATTTTATAGTTTGGCGATAGTTTTTTGGTCGAAGGGATAACCAAATAGTACCAAACAAGAATAATAAATAAATAATAAATATCTCCCAAATCTTACCTAAAATAATCTGACTTATACACGAGTGTATACGGCATATATATATTATAGAGAGAAATTTAAGGCATATATGTCATACACGCACGGGGAAATAATTGGCGCATTATTTCCCCTCAGGGAATTTGGCGAAAATTGTGTTTTTGAATATTGCTATAACTGTTAATATTTACGATGTATGCGATATTTTTTATATCTATTATTGTGTTTATAAATTATAGCTGATTATTTATTGCTTCAACAGTTATTTCTTTTTTGATAAATTGTCGAAAAAAAAGAAAACTGCATACGCGTCAAAGGTACAACTCTGTTATCCCGTCGACCAAAATACTATCGCCAAATTATAAGATTAAATGCCAATAATGGATGATCGTGAATGTCAATTCAATGACATATTAAATACGATACGCGTGTTTAAAACGTCATTAAGTGATTTTTATTTGTATTTTTACTAATACTCTACTAATTATTTGTTTTTTTTTTATTATTTAAAATAGAAATTACGTGAATATGTATAATTTGGCTGTTAGTTTGGCGATTTGTATAATTTGGCGAAATCGGTCGATGGCATAACAGATTAGTACCGCGTCGAATTTATAATCTCTTCATTTTTTGAAGTCAATTAAAATAACTGGATTACCATATGAGGCGTAAAATCGCCATTTTGTTGCGATTGCGTATATGACATCTGTGCCAAATTTATACGCCATTTTGTTGCGATTGCGTATATGACATCTGTGCCAAATTTAAATAAGACTTACAATTAATTTACAATTAAAAAATGAATTTATAATTACATTAGCATATTTAAAATAGTGACATATAACGCTAATGTTAAAATAAATAAAAAGTACTTACAAATATTGAAATCAAGAGAAATTATTACAATAATAAAATCCGATTTCGAAAAGTTTTGGTACCATTTTCTTATTTTTCGAGAAATAAAAATAGTAAAATTAATAGATTTTGAATTTTCACAACTTAATATTGAAAAAGACATCTATATTAAGTATAAATGTAATACAGGAAGATCTTATAATTTTAAAATGTATAAAAAAAGTAGCAAGTTTGCTAATCTGTTTATATTTCTTAATCATTTTCTGAAATTCATACATATATGCGTAATGACGCCATCTATGATATTTAATTTAAAATAAAAACGAATAAACATACCGAAATGGCTTTCGGGAGGCATATTTCAGATGTGTATATTGCTGGGACGATTACTGTTTCTAAACCAATAGGAGAGCGTCATTATCACGGTCAAGTACACGCCCACACAGTTTGATTGACAGGAACTCGTGGACAATTGACGGTGTTAATTATAACGATAATCTGTTGCGGATGAAAGTGAGCTGACTGGCTGAATGGTTAGAGCGTCGAGCTTGAAACCGGAGGATATGGGTTCGAGTCCATCGCGGGCCGAGAGTCCGTTGGTGATTTTTTTTTTTTAAATTATTGGAGGCTGTCTTTTATTAATAAATAAGACATTTAAAAAAAAATATTTCAAACCCTTTTAATATTCTAAATATCGTTCCAAAATGATTTATATATATATTAAACAAATGGGAAAAAAAGTATTCTGCGGAAATATCCGTATAAGCAAAATTCTTACTTTAATTTTTATTTATTTATTTATTTATTTATTTCAGGATCAGAGGAAGTATAATTTCTAATTGAAGTAAATAAAATTCAGTCATTTTGAAAAAAAAAATTCTTTCGTACCTTTAATTTTTAATTACCGAGTACAAATTCAAACAATTCGAGTACAAATAAATAATAAACACACACGATCAATTGTTCACGAGTTCCTGTCAATCAAACTGTGTGGGCGTGTACTTGACCGTGATAATGACGGTCTCCTATTGGTTTAGAAACAGTAATCGTCCCAGCAATATACACATCTGAAATATGCTTTCGGGAGTATCGGAGAAGTTTCGGGATTAGAGATGCCCAAATTAATGATGTTATACTGTATATATACTATTATCAGAATATTATCTCAATGTAAAATGATTTATTATTGAGGGTGTGGAGACTAAGATATAAAATTAATGAGTGACTTCGCTGCAATCGAGACAGACGCCGGAAATTTCTTTTTCATGGTTTTACTTTCATATATTACAAACCACACGCAGCATAAACGCGCATAATATTTACATATATACATTAAAGTAATTTCGTTTCATAATCATTCTTTTAACATTAAATATCAAAATAAACAGTAGCTTTAACTTCATTGCTACCGTTTTCAATTCTTCGAACAACAACATTCCAAGACATTCTATCATAACAAACCTGCCGTTGCCATTCGCAACAAACAAAAACTGGCTTCAGTGGGTTTCTTCTTCTCGCGACATCCTCCCCACCTGAGTTTTGGAAAAAACTCAGCAAAGAGAGGCTGAAAAATACTAAAATGTTACATACATACAAATATTAATCTAAGCAAAAACTTAAAATAAACACTAAAAATACACTCTAATACAAATACATACAATCAAAAAATAAAATAGAAATAATGAAAATATTTTTCAATCTTTAAAGTTCAGGTTTTAGAGTCAATAAAGGAATGTTCATATTCAATAATGAAAGTTCAATGGTGAAAGTTCAACTGAAATGTTCAGAATTTACAAATCAAGTCTTTTAGGAGGATTTACTCTTCGACCAGAACGAGTCTGAGTATCAATCTTTTCAATAGGTTTACTATCTTTTGACTGTTCGTCAATCGTATCAGCTGTGATTGGTGCTGGATCAAACAAAAGAGGTTCACAGTCTTCCTGTGTGATCTCAAGAGGGTAAAGTCTTTGTACTGGTCTCAAAAATGTTCCTTTAGCTGTTTTCAACTTAACAAGTCTGACTACTCCATCTTTACCTGGGAAAAGTTCTATAACCTTTGCCAAAGGCCAAAACAGTCTCTTCTTATCATCTCGGCCAATCAAAACTACATCTCCAACTTTAATATTATCATGCTTTTTAGAAATGGAAGATCGCAGGAAACCTAAGTACTCCTTTTTAAATCTGTGTTTCAGATTATCTCTTACTCTTTGAATGTGTCGCCATCTTTTCAAAATATTAGTCCTTTCAATTTGGTCTAAATCTGGAACTTCGCTTGTGCGAATATCTTGTAGAAATGATGCTGGGGTGAGAGCTCTCAAGTCAGATTCTTCTGATATATAGCTTAGTGGTCGGTTGTTCATTACTGATTCACATTCGCAGACAAGAGTTAATAATTCTTCATAGGTCAGAGACGAATGTCCTAAATTTTTTCTAAGCAGGTCTTTAAGAATTCCAATTAGCCTTTCCCAAAACCCTCCCCACCATGGGGCGGAGGGTGGGTTAAACTTCCAACGAATTTCATGAACTTCAAATGTTCGTTGAATCAGTGCCCAGTCTAGATCTTTCAGTGCTTTGTTTAAACCTGTAAAATTTGTTCCATTGTCAGAATACAACACAGATATCCGCCCTCTCCTTGCTATAAATCGTCGCAGAGCTTGAATCATGGCATTGGTACTCAGAGACGGAATTAATTCCAGATGGACTGCTCGGAATACAGCACAAGAGAACAAGACAATCCAGACCTTTTCTCCAGATTTTGTCAGCAACGGACCGGCCAAATCTACTCCTGAAACTTGAAAAACTGCTGCTACTTTAGTTCTATCTGTAGGGAGAGGGGGAAATGGCACTTCAATATGTTTTACCTTTTGCTTCTTGCAGATAATACAATCGTTGATTATACTTCGGATGGTTCTTTTTCCTTTTAAAATCCAGAATCTTTCTCGTAGAATGGTCAAGAGTATAGATGTTCCAGCATGCTTATTCAGAATATGTTCTTGCTCAATAATTCTTTTCACTACTGCATGTTTCGAAGGCAGAATCACTGGAGCGATAAAATCATATGGTTCATCTTCATTAGTAAGTCTTGATTTCAATCGTAATAATCCATCTTCATCTTTAAAAGCTTGAAAATTAGCAAGAGATTTTCTGCCATTTTCGTTAGAAAAGTATTCTGTCTGCACAGAACGGAAAAGTATCTTTTGTGCATTCAATATTTCTTCTTTTGTAAGTTCTGTATGTCTTCTCAAATCCCGAGCTTTAGGGTGGAAACGCATAATCCAAGCTATCACTTTGACTATTTTGGAAAATTTCGAGATTCTGTCAGCTAATTCAGAAACAATAGTTTTAAATTCGACATTGCAAGCAGAAACAACAGTTTTTCGTTTTTCCTTTTCAACTTCGTCTTCGTTAACATTGACAACAGATTTGGGCCATTGTTCTTTTGGATTTTTCAACCATTTAGGTCCTAGCCACCATTGGGACTTCAGAAGTTGCTTAACTCCACATCCTCTAGATGGAAGATCAGCAGGATTCAACTCACCAGAAATATGAAACCAATTTTCAGGATCCGTGAGCTGTCGTATTTCTTTCACTCGATTAGAGACAAAAACTGACCATTGTTCCTGTCGTTTAATCCAACTAAGAACTGTTGAAGAATCAGTCCAAAAATATTCATCAGCAATTTCGACTTCTAGAGCACCTTTTATGAATTTAAACAATCTTGCTCCAATAGTAGCCGCCATTAATTCTAACCTTGGTATCGTTATCTTTTTCAAAGGCGTTATGCGTGATTTGGCTTGCAGTAAATTGACGTTCACTGTACCATCAGGGGACTCGGATCTGAGAAAAATACAGGCTGAGTAAGCATCTTGACTTGCATCAACAAAAGTGTGTAAACTCAAACTAGATGCTTCTGTGGCACCGCTCCATCTTGGAATTTCAATAGACTTCAAAAGATGTAAATCTTTAAACCACTTTAAAAATTTTCTTTTAGTATCTTCGTTTAGTTCTGCATCCCATGGTTCCTTTGTTTTCCAAATAGTTTGAAGCAAAAGTTTAGGTTGTATTAATGCAGGGGAAATAAATCCTATGGGATCGAAGACTCGGCTGATAAGGGACAAAATTTTTCGTTTAGTTAATTTTTCTGATTCATCAAAATTTAAAAGTTCAGTATCGATTTTAAGAGTATCAGAACTCTTATCCCATATTAAGCCTAATACAGACGTTTCAGAATTTTCTTGAGGAATAGTATCGCAGTTATTGTATATCGTATTTTCCCAACCTCTGAGGTCAAACTTTGCTCTTTTCATTACTTCTGTAGAGGTTCTTATAAAATTATCTAGCTCTGAAGTATTGTGAACACTTGTCACACAATTGTCTACATAAAAACTGTTGCGCAATTTAACAAGTATTTCGTTAGAAAATTCTCCTTTCAATAATTCTTTTGACAAATGATGATGAATTACTGCCATAAGAAGAAACGGGCTACTTGTAACCCCAAAAACACAACGAGTATGTCGAAGAACTCTTATAGAACCATCGTCATTGTACCAAAAAAATCGTAAAAAATTTCTGTCATCCTTATGTAGAGATATCTGCAAAAAAGCTCTTCTTATATCAGAAATAACACCAATTTCATGAAGACGAAATCTGGTCAAAATCAAAGGAATAGTTTCTATAAAATTAATTCCAGTCTCTAGACAATCATTCAAGGAGGGAAAATTTGTCATCTTAGCCGAAGCATCAAAGACAGGCCTTACTTTCATTGAAGATAGGGAGGACGTTTCTTTGATTACAGGACGATGAGGAAGATAATGTGTAATGGATAATGATAACTCATTTTCAGGAACTTCTTCAATTACTCCTTCGTGAATCCATTCTTCGAAAATTTCATTGTATTTCTCGCGTTAGCCAGTTTTCTCTAATTTCTTAGTAGTGGATTCAAGTCTTCTTAAAGCTAGCTCATAATTAGTAGGTGTTATGTTTGAGCTGACGCTTTGGTCAGGGTATCAAAGAAAATATAATGTTATGTTTATTTGAAAGTGGAGAAAGCACTTTTTATTTGCCTCTACCCACAATTAGGCCAAAGTGATCGTGATAATGATAGCACATCACGGAGAATGGGGGCCTGCAAACGACCCTAATTACTCTCTTCATTATTTCATTTAAAATAATAAAAATATTCTTTATCCAATGATGAAGAAAAATCAAGTATAAAGTTATAAAAATATAAAATTAAAAAGGTAAAAAGTTACCTGTTGAATCCTTGGCTTTTGATGACAAATAAATCCAGACAATAGGCACAAGAAATTAATATACGAACAATTTTCGAAGAAAAAAAAAATATATTTTATTTCATGAAGTACTTGTTGCTTTTTTCATGAATAAATATTTCTTCACAAATTTATATTTTTGGTGACTCGTACATATTAATTTCTCACTTGATAAACAACCATTTCATAACATATGTTAATCACAACTATTGCTATCTCCAAGCAATAAAAATTCTTTTCATAACATATTCTAGATATCTCAACAACATGTAATTAAACAATTTTCTTCATGACATAAAAGGAGAATAAATTATTATTTCTTTTTGAAAAAGAACACCTCTCATAATATGAACTTTCAAAACAAAATACATCATACTTCATATTGTATAGATACATGCCAATATTTTCTTTATAACGCCCCGTAAATATTAAGAAAAAATTATATATATATTGGGCCAGATAATGAAGTAAAAAGGACTTATGCAAATAAAATTTCTTCACCTGACGAAAGAAAAATCTTCACCAAGACGTCATGTAAACTATAATATTATTTCTTGAAAACAAAACAGTTCTTCACCTCTGCCTACTTCTCAGAGGATGGAGAATAAAAAGATTATCGAAGAATTGGGCACATTAGATTTGTAGAAGAAAACTCGTTGATGAAGAGATGATGAGAAAATGAATGAATATTTATAAAATACGTGACGACATTTTTACAACACTTGTGAAGATAACACGAGAGCATAAACTGAAGACGTATAATGAGACCTTATATAATTTCCGTAATCCAAGAAGAGAATGCACAAACAAAACAATTTTCGGGATGCTATTGCAGTGAGAAGTGCCTTGCTACTAGCCGCCTTGAAAACTCAACATCATTTCCAAAAAGAGAAGGCACAAACGAATACATTCAGGAATGCATTAAACCACTTCATTGCTCCTCGCAGCACAGAGGGACTTGGCTTAACAGAAATCAACATCACTTTCCTAGATGAATTTTGAGGGCAGCACTTTTTCTTTGCCGCACTTAAAAAAAATCAGCATCGTAATAATCTCAACATAACAAAAAAAAACCGTTCCATCCTTCGTTAACGGGGGAGCACCTCTGCCCCGAACTTTCACTCATGCGACTGCATCCATCACAGCAGGTGTCTATCAGCGCAACTGACGCAGGTGGCCGCGAGCCCAGGGGAAAAGGAGAAAGGGTTATTGTAAATGCAAAATACGCCAATTTGGCAGTTAGCAACAGAGGGGGTGAGGAAAAACTAAGCCAAATTACAATATACAGTATGAAAAGATATGTAACTAATAAGAATAAAATTGATAACCATCTTAAGAAGGAAGGCCAAAGCTGGTGGCCATGTACATAACGGCTTGAAATACGTCACCTGTGAAATTTAATTTGATAGGTTAGGGGTGTGTCCGAATAAACGGAAGTTCCACCCAAAAGAACTAGCGAGAAAGTTCTCGAACAAATTTAAAACCGGAAGGAATGATTTCAAACAGAATTTTACCGGCTTGGAACATTCGAAAGCTAAGTAAGAAAGAAAACATTACAGGCGACGAAATGAAAATAAGCGAAACCGAAATTAAATTTAAATTGAGAACATTAATAAAAAGGAAGGTGATATGAAATAAAATGGCTAATAAAATGAATTAAATTAAATATATGGGGGGGTTATGGAGTAACCACCACATATTACCCAGGGTCCCCCAAAAGAAAATATTGGTGAGATGACAAAAATGACAATTTTTCATCGAGACAATATTTTCTAACACATGTACAAATATGCTAAATAATTACACAAAATAAATATCAGAAATAGTTATAAAAATATACATAATTGTTGTACATGATATTTAAATAATAAAAAAAAATAATTACTGTTATGATAGTAATCCTTATGAAAATATACCAACTGTAGTAAATGTTAACATGAAAGGTATATAAAGTTTCTTCCAGAAGTATCTATCATATATATCAAAAAAAAATTTAAAGTCTATGTCTATGTGCAACAGTCCTTAACTTTAACGAGTCTCTTGTTAGGCTGTGCAAAATGCACTATAACAGTAGAATGCTTTAACATATGTCGCAATATGTGATTATACAATAATATGTATATTTATATTCTCAGTTGTGAACAAAAATGAAATATACTATAACTGTATATGAATCATGTTATAACTATATATAACATATATGGTTTCAAATAACACATAATAAATTAAATGAATTTGTAAGTTGAAAATTGAACAACCATAAAAATATATATATAAATAGTGCAGAGAGATTAGTTATGCTCTCATAAACAAAAATTACCTATATCACCACATAGCCTTTTACGCTTTCAATAAATCTTAAATGAATAACTTTAGTATTATTCAATAACACATTTTCGCAGAGAATAAAATAATAAGTTGCAAAAAGAATGGTAACAAAAGCATGATATTATTTTCCAATAAAAATATCTTCAAAATGAATATAATAATTTTCAAAGAGAGAATTTTTACACTCTCATAAAGGAATATTCTTAAACATTTTCAATATAAATTGACAATAATTGCATAAATACCTTTAATGCTATACTTCATTCAAAATAAACATAAAACATAAGATGTTTAATACTTTGAAAAAAAAAAAAGGGAACTTATATGAATATGTCAATCTTATATATGACTTGCTAATGTCAACTTACAAAGAAAAAATGAATTATGTCAAAACTTTATATAAAAGACATCTTGAACATATTTACTTGTAATTTTCAAAGCATTTGTAACAAAAATAAGTAAGTGATCACTTTTGCATTTGTCATAAATCAAGAATTTGCTTTATATAAATATATATAATGACTCATTAAACATCTTTGGATAAATATATATATTATGACTCAATCAACATCTTTGGATCCAAAGTATAAATACTCAAAAGTATACAAAAATATTACTTATTGTGAGTCATTCACTTTCTATATTTCACCAAGAAGAGAAGAAAATATTAGTATGAATAAGTTTATCATGCACTTTCTCTCTTTTTTTTTTTTATCAAGAGAGGTTAAATGTTACAGCATGCATGCATTGTAAGGAAAAGACACAATAGGGAAAATAATTTGATGAGTACTCATCTTTATGTTTACCTTATATCAATTACAATTTCACCTTTCTTATTAGAATGCACATTTGTCAAAAATAACTTTAAATAATGACATAATATTATAACAAGGATATAAAAGACAAATTTTTTCTCAATTTTTTTTGCATCAACTATTGTAATTAAAGACTTTATAAAATTTAAAAGTATGGCATACATGAGATTATGTGTAAATATTGTAAAAATTATGACTTATAGATAAATGCAGTAACTAATAAAACTATTAAAATTCATACATACATCCCGAGGATGACCGTTGAGTTGTACCAGGGAGAAGAAGACTTAAATAAAATGAAAAAAAAAATAACAGCTGCCTGCAGCCTGGAGAAAAGAAAAAAAAAAAAATTACATAGCGATTCTTCTTGCTGGACAATCAGTACGGCTAGCTTCGACTGAATATATTACAAAGCAAAAGTCATCCTGTAAAAGGAAAAAGAGAGTTAGTCTATTTTTTATGTAGTTTATGATTGCGAGGACGAAGATCATAACTTCTATATTGAGTGGATTTGCTTTTAGCACCAGTATGAGTGCCATCAGGAGGAGCTTGTGACAGTACCGATTTACTGGAACATGAAGATGTTTGCTGGCATTTAGAAGAAGAAAGAATTTGAGGAGAAGTATTACAAGCTGCATCATGATTTGAAACTTGAATAGAAGAGTGCTGTCTCACAGGAGTGGAGGATGCATTATCAACAGCTGGTTGATCATGTGATGCACCTTTTGAAGAAACTGAAGGATGTTGCAGTGCTTCATTTCTCTTTTGAAGCTTCAAGATTCGATTAGTGTGAATCAACATTGGTGAAGCATGACTATTATTGGGATCTTGAATTTGAATGAGCACAGGAGAAATTATTTTCTTGACCACGTATGGGCCTTGTATCTTTTTGTTAAACACAGTAGGAAATTTTGCATAAACAATGTCATTAACATTGATGTTGGAAAACTTTAATTTTTCTCTGGATTTTTGGTACACCTTTTGTCTGGATGATTCG
Source organism: Maratus speculifer (assembly GCA_964019185.1). NCBI lineage: Eukaryota > Metazoa > Arthropoda > Arachnida > Araneae > Salticidae > Maratus > Maratus speculifer. Next base: position 420,729,042 of record OZ025294.1, on the reverse strand, counting down.
TTATTCTTGTAAGCTTGATAGTATATTTTTTCAATAACATCCATCAATTTATGAATTTCATATGCAGTGTTGAGAATTTTCCATGAAACTTGAGATTTATAATTGGAATAAATATCATTTATTTCTCTGCCAAAATGAAGAAGATTTGGAGTGAATTTTGTGGCTGGATGAGGTGTAGCATTATATATGGATTGGTGAATTTTTAGAGCAGTTGGTATATCACATCCTTGTGAAGCCATTGTGTTCACAGACGATTTTATTTGAGAATTGACACGTTCACTTAAACCGTTAGCTTGGGGATGGGCTACAGAACTATGTTCCAACTTAATGCCAAGCTTTTTGTTAAAATATGCAAACATATCACTAGTAAATTGAGAACCATGATCAGTAAGAGTTAATTCAGGTTTTCCATGAGTGGAAATATAATGCAATAAAGCCTTTGTAACTGACTCAGCACTGATATTATTCAAGGCATATAATTCTAAATGACGAGAAAAATGGTCTATCATTGTTAACACATATTGACGATTTCTCAATGGGCCGAGTAAATCCATAGAGACCTTTTGATTGGGAGCTGTTGGGAGTGGTGCAGGTAGGTATGGAGCAGTGTTTTTTTTATGATTCTTATTTACTAAACAAATTTCACAAGAGTTGACATAATTAATGGTATCAGAAACAAGGGTTTTCCAGGTAAATCTTTTCTTTAAATTAACAATGGTTTTATGAATTCCAGTATGAGTAATATGAGCAATTCTTAAGGCCTTTGCTCTAAGTGACACAGGTAAAACAGCTTTGTGTAGCTCGATATCTTCTGAAGAGAAATGACCATTATAGCAAAGTAACTCATTACTTGGATTAATATAGTAGCCATTTAAACTTTTAGATTTTTTGTTATTTTTAAGATCTTCATAAATTTGTTTGATTTTTGGGTCCTTTTGTTGTTCAGAGAAGATGGTGTGATCAAGAATTTCTAATAAAGGATCTTGGTTATTATCATTATTAGAAGGTGAAGAATCACTCTGAAGATGACATGTGTGGTGGACTTTGTGAACTAAACCACATGGAAATTGAGAAATGTCATTATGTAAATCGTTTTGATTATCAACAATGGGTAGAGGTTCTTGTGAAGAAATAAGATCTGGATTATTATTGAGATCTTCAGTAGGAATGTGAGGAGTTCTACTCAGAAAATCTGCCAAGACATTTTCTTTGCCTGGAACATGTTGGAATGTGTACGAGTATTCTGACAGTTCTAACATCCAACGAGTAGTAATATCAGCAGGTGATGTAGCTTTTTTATAATTATTAAGTGGTTTGGCATCAGATAGTAGAATAAAGGGTCGACCAAAAATATAGTATTTAAAAGCAGTTATGCCTTTGTAAATGGCATAAAGTTCCAATTTGATGGCAGGGTAGTGTCTTTCTGATTGAGATAGAGTTTTAGAATAATAGGAGATAGGTTTTAGTTCACCATCAAATTTCTGCATAAGAACAGCTGATATTGCTGTTTTTGAGGCATCTGTATTAACATAAAATGTTTCATTCCAGATAGGAAGATTGAGCATAGGTTTATGAAAGAAAATGTCCTGTAATTCTTTAAATGCATTTTCTTGTTCAGATTTCCAAGAAAACTTATTTTTAGGTTTGGTGACTTCGATGAGAGGAGTAATCAAATTAGAAAAATTGGGTATAATTGATCTATAAAATGAACACAAGCCGATAAAACTCTTTGTTTGCCTCTTGGTTTTAGGCTTTGGAAAGGAGGTAATTTTTAAAATATTACTTGTAATAGGAAGAATTTTATGATCTGTGAGTTGGAAACCCAAAAAGTTAATACTAGTTTCCATAAAGGTACACTTTTCAGGAGACAAAGTAATGTTATTAGCAATAAGGGTGTCTAATAACTTTGTGAGTTTCATGGACATTTCTTCAAATGAATTAGCACCCACTACAATATCGTCTTGATATGCATAACAGGAATCAATTTGAGATAATTGAATAACAGAGTCGATTAATTGTTGGAAAGTGCTGGCGGCCGTCTTCAAGCCAAATACTAAACGTAAATAGGTAAAAATTCCCCATGGAGTAGTAAAACTAAGTTTATCTTGCATATCTTTAGGTACATCAATCTGCCAATATGCAGAGGGTAAGTCAAGAGTGGTATAATATTTAAATTTTGACAACTGCACCAATAGATTTTGAATCCTAGGAAGAGGATATGAAGATGGAATTATTATGGAATTTAACAATCTTAAATCAAGAGCCAAACGATACTTTTGAGGCTTAGACATATCAGTTCTCTTCTTTTTAACAAGAAGCATGGGACACGCCCAAGATGAATTTGACCTCTCAATAATACCAGCGTTCAACATTTGATTAATTTGGTCAAGAGCTTCTTGTTCAAGAGCTTGTGGCACGGGAAAAGGTAATGTTTTTACTGGATGAGAATTTAACATGGTAAACTGAGGATTGACCAGGTCAGTATGACCTAAAGTGTCAAGAGATTTCGAAAAGGCAAGCGCTTTACTACATAATAATTTTGTTAAAGCTTCCCTTTCATGAGGAGGTAAATGTTTAAGATCAAAGTCATTTGGAGATAATTCTTGAATACGTTTTCTCTTAATCTCTTCAGATGGCAAAATTAGGTTACAATACTCAATTTCAAATTCTAAATCAAAAGAGTATTCTTCAATATCTTTTTCATCTACATTGATACATTCACCAATAATTGAATTTTTATTTAAATGAATATCGAGCTTTGAAACATTCTGACATACAACCAAAAATAAATTATTTTGAATGGAAGATTTTGAGTGTAATGATTCATGTAATACCAGACCCTTGTTTTTTAAATTGGGTTTAAAAAGAAAATATTCAGATGGAGGATTCAGATACTTCACATGTAAATAAACAAACGAATTAGGAGGTATTAATTCTCTATTGAGTAATTGTACCATATTGGAGCTCACCAAAATTTTATTACCCATACTTAAATGAGGTTGCTTTTCACCAACATAACTACTATCACTAGTATTTTTAGATGAGGAATTCTTGTTAAGTATATTATTATCATTAGTAGACACATAATTCACCACATTAGCATAATCAGTTGGAAAATAATTAGAAAAATAAGTAAAATGACCATCAATATAAGGATTATGAAAATTCATAGCAGAATGAGCCATATTATTTGTAAACAAACCATTATTTTGAACATTATAACAATAAGGATAGGTTGTATAATTGTTGGACAACTGCAAACTTGAATTATCACAATTTGCACAAGTATTATCAATGTAAGTATCACTCGTTAGATTATTTGATATAGGCCTTTCATAAGAAGGCATTCTGTGTGCATCAAGAGAATATGGTACATTTGAATTCACATAATTATATTCAGAATTCATAAAATAGCAAGTAGGAGATTCATTATAACTTTGAAAAGGAATGTGCTTGTCTTTAAGTAATATAGACTTAAAGCTTGGTGAAATAGTAATAGAATGTTTGTTAATAAACTCAAAGCCAAGTATGGCTTGAAAGTGAACATTTTGAATTTTTGTAAGGTAAAATACATGATGAAAAAAATATTTATCAATCTTAAAAGCTATCTCTATGCATCCTTTGAAGAAGACCTTAGAATTTATGGTCGATACAGATACATTTCTGGATAAAAATTTGTAATGAAGCCTGGATTTAATGCTATTAAAGCATTCTTCATCCAAGAGAGATAAACTTGATCCAGTATCTATTAATGTGGCGATTTCATTATGTTGAACATTTATTAGGATGCATGGAAGAACATAAGAGTTGTTAAAAGAACTGCATATGACATGATTTTCTTGTATGTCATCATTATTTTCAACATTTTGTTTAGATGTCAAATAATTATGTAAACAGGAAGATTTGTTAGACTTAGATGTCATAGGAGAAGTTTGGACAGCTGTGGATGCCACTAAAGTGACTGACGAGCGTTTGTCTAATTGTTGATGTTTGTTGTTGTTGTCAAAGTGTACTGACCCTGAATGAGAATTACGGGAGAGAAGGCGGTCAGTAGAACCAGTCTCCCTTATTTGTTTAAATGGTAAACATTATTATTTTCAGAAGAAGAAGAGGTGTGGCTTTTCTTTCTGTAAGGGTGAGACGAAACCTGAGTTGAAGAGTTTTGATTAGAATTACCAATAATGTTTTTGAATTTGTAGCATGAGTCCATACGATGATTAAATTTCCCACAGAACGCACACTGCACAACATCTCGTCTGTGATAAAAGGATGTAGAATTTTTTTTGTGAGAAAATTTGTCAAAGGTTGGTTGATAAGGACGTTTCCGGTGAAAGTTTTGATGACGAAAATTATTGTTACGTTTATTTGTAGCCTCTTGTCTCGGTGGAGAAGGCGAAAATGTCCTAGGTCTTCTTTGAAAATTACGAGAAGTATGAGAACTGTCCTTTTGAGTTTGTAAAGGAGAGTAGTTGGTTTGAGAATTGTGATAAATTTTATCCTTCGTATGCTTTATAGGAGTTTTATGAAGAGTATTACTAGAATTATCGTGGACATTTTCAGAATCGATACAATAGGCTTGATTAAAATTTTCATAAGATTTTTTAGGGGGAGAGTCATAAATATTTTGAAGAAAAATTGCTCGTTCAAGAGCTAATTCGAAGGACGTAATATTTTCTTCTAAGATTTTACGTTTGATTTGCTTAGGTAAAGCCTCAAGAAAATGAGTAAACTTTAATGAATTAAGAGCAGAAAGATCCAATTTTGGGTAAGCAAGTCGAAGTTGTTTATCCAACCGAAAAGCAAAATTTTTAACTGATTCATTTGAATCTAAGGTCAAGTTCTGTAAAGATTTTAGAGAAACAGACTTTTTTGTGGGTAAGAAATAGTCTATAAATGCCTTTCGAATTTCACTAAAATTAGAGTTCTTGAGCTGTGACTGAGTTTCCAGAAAGAAGAGTAAGGCGGTGCCCTCAAGTTTTGATTTAAAGAGAACAAAAAGTTCCTTGTCTGTAAAGTTATTTAGTTCCTGTAAGTCAGATAATTGATCGAAGAAAAATTCTACAGTCTGAGGGTTACCGTCGAAAGGTTGGATTGCAATATTTAGTTTGGCTTTTGGAGGCATGATGAAATAATTAATATAAGAACTCAATGTATGACATGATAAATTTGGTTATTTGGCAGGTCCTATGATGAACAATATATATAAATTGACCCGTTACTTAAAATATTGATGACTTTCATTTACTTCATACATCATTTTTATATGTAAAAAAAAAAAAGAAGAAAACGTATATTAACATATTAGTATCATATGAAGAATATAAGACCCAAATATTTTATGTAAATATTTATATATAATATGGCTCAAAACATAAATTATTATATGTATGACAAGAAGAATAATTTATCTTAGCATGAACAATAATTTTTACCAGTACCTCCGTTAAATAATGCATATATTAGTTATAAATTATAATAATGCAAGAAGAAATATATTGATAAATTATGTTGTATATATAATGCACTGCTCCAGAAAAAGATAATATTTCAATACAAGATCAATATAAATATTGTATTTGATTACTGCACCATACCCAACAAAATATAATTATATAAAACATTAATCACTATATGAAGAAAAATAACTTGAAAAAAAAATAATGAAGAATGTTCAAGCGTTGGTCACTGCACCAAAGGAAATTATATGTTATGTTTGAGCTGACGCTTTGGTCAGGGTATCAAAGAAAATATAATGTTATGTTTATTTGAAAGTGGAGAAAGCACTTTTTATTTGCCTCTACCCACAATTAGGCCAAAGTGATCGTGATAATGATAGCACATCACGGAGAATGGGGGCCTGCAAACGACCCTAATTACTCTCTTCATTATTTCATTTAAAATAATAAAAATATTCTTTATCCAATGATGAAGAAAAATCAAGTATAAAGTTATAAAAATATAAAATTAAAAAGGTAAAAAGTTACCTGTTGAATCCTTGGCTTTTGATGACAAATAAATCCAGACAATAGGCACAAGAAATTAATATACGAACAATTTTCGAAGAAAAAAAAAAATATATTTTATTTCATGAAGTACTTGTTGCTTTTTTCATGAATAAATATTTCTTCACAAATTTATATTTTTGGTGACTCGTACATATTAATTTCTCACTTGATAAACAACCATTTCATAACATATGTTAATCACAACTATTGCTATCTCCAAGCAATAAAAATTCTTTTCATAACATATTCTAGATATCTCAACAACATGTAATTAAACAATTTTCTTCATGACATAAAAGGAGAATAAATTATTATTTCTTTTTGAAAAAGAACACCTCTCATAATATGAACTTTCAAAACAAAATACATCATACTTCATATTGTATAGATACATGCCAATATTTTCTTTATAACGCCCCGTAAATATTAAGAAAAAATTATATATATATTGGGCCAGATAATGAAGTAAAAAGGACTTATGCAAATAAAATTTCTTCACCTGACGAAAGAAAAATCTTCACCAAGACGTCATGTAAACTATAATATTATTTCTTGAAAACAAAACAGTTCTTCACCTCTGCCTACTTCTCAGAGGATGGAGAATAAAAAGATTATCGAAGAATTGGGCACATTAGATTTGTAGAAGAAAACTCGTTGATGAAGAGATGATGAGAAAATGAATGAATATTTATAAAATACGTGACGACATTTTTACAACACTTGTGAAGATAACACGAGAGCATAAACTGAAGACGTATAATGAGACCTTATATAATTTCCGTAATCCAAGAAGAGAATGCACAAACAAAACAATTTTCGGGATGCTATTGCAGTGAGAAGTGCCTTGCTACTAGCCGCCTTGAAAACTCAACATCATTTCCAAAAAGAGAAGGCACAAACGAATACATTCAGGAATGCATTAAACCACTTCATTGCTCCTCGCAGCACAGAGGGACTTGGCTTAACAGAAATCAACATCACTTTCCTAGATGAATTTTGAGGGCAGCACTTTTTCTTTGCCGCACTTAAAAAAAATCAGCATCGTAATAATCTCAACATAACAAAAAAAAACCGTTCCATCCTTCGTTAACGGGGGAGCACCTCTGCCCCGAACTTTCACTCATGCGACTGCATCCATCACAGCAGGTGTCTATCAGCGCAACTGACGCAGGTGGCCGCGAGCCCAGGGGAAAAGGAGAAAGGGTTATTGTAAATGCAAAATACGCCAATTTGGCAGTTAGCAACAGAGGGGGTGAGGAAAAACTAAGCCAAATTACAATATACAGTATGAAAAGATATGTAACTAATAAGAATAAAATTGATAACCATCTTAAGAAGGAAGGCCAAAGCTGGTGGCCATGTACATAACGGCTTGAAATACGTCACCTGTGAAATTTAATTTGATAGGTTAGGGGTGTGTCCGAATAAACGGAAGTTCCACCCAAAAGAACTAGCGAGAAAGTTCTCGAACAAATTTAAAACCGGAAGGAATGATTTCAAACAGAATTTTACCGGCTTGGAACATTCGAAAGCTAAGTAAGAAAGAAAACATTACAGGCGACGAAATGAAAATAAGCGAAACCGAAATTAAATTTAAATTGAGAACATTAATAAAAAGGAAGGTGATATGAAATAAAATGGCTAATAAAATGAATTAAATTAAATATATGGGGGGGTTATGGAGTAACCACCACAGTAGGTAGGAAAGAATGATCCTTTTTCCAGGGCAAATGGACTTCATATCTTCCATCATTCTTTTGTTGAACTGTATCTTCAAAATGTATCATGACAGCCCTTTCCGAATCTTCTTTACTATTTTGTTCAATAGAATCTCGAATACCAAGAAGTTCTAAATCCCATAATGCTGAAACAGGTACATCTTCTTGTGATAGCATACTGACTACAGTCATATTTACATCTTTCTGACTATCAACCTGAGGGATCTTGCCCATTAAAGTCCAACCTAATTTAGTTTCCATTGCCACCAAACCGCAATTTAGTTGTTCTTTTCTTCCTGTGAATAGCTTACCAGCAACATCTGCTCCTAAAAGTACCTCAATAGGCCCTGATTCTCGAGTATCACTTAAGCGTATTCCTTTATCTTTTAGCTCGCGTATCCAAAAGCCATATTTAATCGCAGAAATATCATTACATATGACATCTTGATCTAAAGCATCCAAATTACAAATATAATTACCATCAAGGCTACTTAAATAAATTTTGTAACATTTGTGCTTAAGCATTTTTGTTTTTCTACCTCCAAATAATGAATGGGAAAACTCTTCTTCTCTTTGAAAATCAAAACCTAGTTCTTTTGCAGTGGATCGCAAAATGTAAGATTTCTGGGAACCTGTATCGATTATTATTCTTGCCTTACGGGTTGAACATTTCCCTTTTAGGTTTACAACTAACGTTTGTAATGAAACTTCATTGGTAGAAGAAAATTTCTTATTCATGTTGTGGTTATGCGTAAAAAGTGTATCAACATTTTTTTCTTTGGCTTCATCGTTATGTGATTTTGATATCTCTTTAGATTTATTACATTCTAAATTAGGACACATAAATTTTACATGTCTTTTCGAACAATTTTGACATCTAATGTTCGATCTTGTACAACAAACAGCAAGGTGGCCTTTAGTAAAGCAGATACGGCACAAACCTTTACTTTTGATAATCGAAAGTTTTTCAGACAGAGGCATAAAAAATGCCTTTTTGCAAAAACGCGATTCGTGATCTTTTAAACAAAATACGCAAGAAACATCATTAGAATTGTGAGAAATCAATTCTGCAGCAGAAAAATTGCCGCCCTTAAAATTCTGGCTTGTTGCCAAGTTTTTTCTTTCTGGAACAAAGCCGCAAATTTCTGATCTACTCAATTTTATTTTTTCTTCTGATTGTACCTCGTTTTTAAGAAACAAAATTATGGCATCAAGACTGGATAACTTTTGTTCGCTTTCTATACTTTTTCTCTGTCTTTCGAAAGAACGTAAAATATTAACCGGTAATGCACTTTCAACTAAAGGATACAGTATGACACCACACATTTCGGTAGTAACACCTAAAGAACCCAAAGCCCTGATTTGGGCGGAAAGTTTATTATATAAACTACTCAAAGAATCAATTTTCTTTTTTGTCGCATTATTCAACACAAGTTTCAATAATTCCCTGACATAAAAATCAATTAACAGATCGGTTCTACCATATCTTTCTGTTAAACTCTCAACAGCTAAAGAATAATTTTCATTTGTTACTGGGAATGATTCTACTAATTCCCTTGATTTCCCTTTCTCTGATTTAATTTTCATTGACTGAATTAAATAATGGAATTTATCCACATTCGTTAAATTCGCATTTTCATGTATATTTTTAAATTGATTCCAAAACGTGAGCCAGTCCTTCAAATCACCCCCAAACTTATACAATTCAACTTCAGGGAGTCGCTGACATAAAGTTTTTATTTTATCACTTTCTGTTTCAAATTTATCAGTCGAATTATTTTCATTTCGAATTAAATTTTGACTCAATTTTGTCTTAAAATTATCTAACAAACGTTGCGCTTTTAACTGAATTCTTAAAGAATTTTCTCTATATTCTTCAACAGAATTAAATTCTGCTTCAAATTCTGCGTCATCTTTCAAACTATCTAAATAATTTTTATGAATAATTTCTAGCGCATCAGATTTCTGCTTAAATAAATGGAAAAGAATTTCGATTTCCTCATGTTTGGCATTCGCGTCATTCAATATATTTTCCAATTTATTATATGCTTTAGTAAAAGCTGAACGCTGAGTAGTTTTATTTCTTTTTAAATTTTCCATTTCTACTATCTTAATAATGATAAATCTTATATTCTAACAAATATCAAATACATAACTTCAAAATGGAAAATTTTTGTTCTTACCTTCAATCTTCAATAATTTCCTTAAATCTGTCAGAAAACAACGAAATCGCCCACCCGGGGGCGCCAGTAAATGTGGAGACTAAGATATAAAATTAATGAGTGACTTCGCTGCAATCGAGACAGACGCCGGAAATTTCTTTTTCATGGTTTTACTTTCATATATTACAAATCACACGCAGCATAAACGCGCATAATATTTACATATATACATTAAAGTAATTTCGTTTCATAATCATTCTTTTAACATTAAATATCAAAATAAACAGTAGCTTTAACTTCATTGCTACCGTTTTCAATTCTTCGAACAACAACATTCCAAGACATTCTATCATAACAAACCTGCCGTTGCCATTCGCAACAAACAAAAACTGGCTTCAGTGGGTTTCTTCTTCTCGCGACAGAGGGGGTTCAGCTTTCTTTCTTTCTAACCGATGGCCAGGCCCCTACCTGCCGAGTTATCTCAGCTTAACGGGTTAGATACCTGGTATCGGGGCGGTCGACCGCCTAATTGCCGCGTAGCGGCAATAAACCTGATTTCTTTGCTACGCATGCCATCATTTCTGCAGTACTTGCTTGTCGTTGAGCATACTTTGTTTCGCCTGTTTGTTGTTTGAACTGTAATTGGCTTCGCAAGATGGTCTCGTAATTTAGAGCCTTGATCAGATGACGAGACCTTCACCTGGCAAGGCACCTCCAGAGGTATAATTCACAGGTAACTTGGAGGACTTTGCACCCACGACGGATTTTACATGCACCAGGCGCCATTAGCGTACATGATGTAATTTTTGCCGGCAAAGTGGCGAACCACTAAGACAAGTACCCGGGTCGGCTGTTTAGGTTAAGTGCTTTGTTGGTAATCTTTGTGGTTTATTGCACATTGGGTTAACTTTGTGATTTGTTGCCGTACACCTTGTACTCATCTTACCAGACGAAATGGGACTGGATGTTTTTGAGCCTAAACAATGGTACTGAACTTAGCTGAGTAGGGGGTTCAGCTTATAAAGTCATTAGTATAAAACCTCTTTCAAGCGACTAGTGGACCAACATGTATCAATATTTAGAATTTAAAATTAATTCATAATACTTCAGGAAAAAAACTGTAAATTTAAAAATGCATTAAGACCGATTTCTCTAGTTAATACAGTTGATAAAAAAATTGCAGCCTTTGATATGACTATAGATAATGGTTGCAATCTTTAAATTTTACTGTATTAAAAATCGGCCTCATAGCATATGCAGCAGAAGGCCAGAATCTTCCGCCACCAGCTTACCTTTGACTTCTTCCACCAACTCAGGGAAGGTTGGGGAAAAGTCATACTTACTTCATCCACGGCTGCTTCTTCAACTGCTACTGCCATGGGCTTCCAGAACTTGCGTCCGCCATCCAACGATGAGGCAATACCCAAATAAAAATTATCATTTGAGCATGCCATCCATCCGTCAATGCTCCCATGTTCCTGTCGACGACCTGAAAAAAAAGAATCAAGAGACATTACATGAGCAGTTTCCATTTTTTTTCAAGAGCAGTTGCTAGTAGAACCAACAAGCTTGAAAATTTTTTTGGAAATGAATTTGAAATCGAATTCTATTCTATATTTAATTTGCTGTCGCACGAGATGAAGATTCAAACAATTAAACATTGTTACGTAACAATATTTCTAAATTATAGCTTACCGCCGAAACCTACATTGTTGAATTAATGGATAATTATTTGAGTGTTAAATTTTGAATGTTTACAAACAATTAATTTTGTTGCCATACCAAGAAACTAAATTATAACGAAAGTAGAGACAACAATGAGAATAGAGTTGAACAGTTTTAGGTGTTATGAAAAGTTAATTGAAATGACGTCATTCTTTCGCAAGTATTTTATCTTTTGTTGTCATTTTTGCATAACAACCGAAAAGAAAATGTAATTAAAATTCGTGCTATTTCAGAACATTATAAATGAATGATTTCTGATAAAACATGCAGCTATTACAAACTATATTTAATTTTGAGTATTTATATTAATGTTACAAACAAATAAAGGCATATGAATGATTAGATAGCCAAATATTTTATCGCTTCTTTCTTTTTTTTACCTAACAGAGGCGGTATTAAATTTTGAAAAAGCAGAATTCCGGTTTCTTAGTTTTAAAGTTACATCCATTTTATCGTTGAAGCGTATTTATATACTAGGACTTCCCTCAAAGGGATTAGTCTGAGCGATATTGCTTAGAACATGTTTTAATAATAATATTCTAAAAGCTAAAAAAAATGCTATTTTTAATTGATTATATATTGTCACAAATTGAAATGACAAAAAATTGCAAAGTGAATGGTACAGTCGCAAAATATTAGATAAAAATTCCTATACACAATTGAAAAAAATGGGAAATTAAACTATACAAAACAGCCATGCATGGATATAAAATGCGAAATACGCAATACATTAAAAGTAATACAGATAGTAAAGCATTAAAATATCTTGTATCGGAATTTGATTTTTTTTTTTTTTTTTAATGACGTCAAGAATTACACAGCAATTTTAGTACCTAAAAGTGGCGCAAATCATAATGCCTGAGTAGAATGAGGGAATTTTTTATATGGTGTGTGGTGCCCTTAACCCTCTGGATCCCAAACCACCTGAGACCGCCTGAGATATTTTGAGGTATTTTAATTCGTATATCTTAATTCTCACCAGAATATTAAAATAGCAATATTTGCTTTAATTAATAGCAGAACATTCCGTATTTAAATAAAACCAAAAATTGCCATTGAATTTTTCTGGTTTAAAATCAGATTTTCGGAATTATATAATTTCTAGAACGTCTTCTATCATGGGAATTAAAGGGTTAAATAATTAGAACAAAATAGTTAATATATATAATAGTATAATGTCTACATCTGTTTTCTATGTATGCGATGAAGTTTTCAATAAAAATTTAGGGTATTCTCTCTTTAAAAAATGATACATAAAAATCTCGAAAACGCCAACAAAGGAATACAATGTGACCTTTCGAGTATGTCAATCTGTGTGCTCAATCTGATTAAATGGGTCGTGCATGCTGGCCTTTACATACGCTGTTTTGTTCTCTTTTCTAACTCATTCTCATGAAATTGAGCTATATTTCACTTTAGCATGTATAAAATAAAACAAATTGGCAATCATGAACGTGGTAGAGAGTTTAAAGAGGTATACGCTTATACTTTCTGGATTTTTTAAGAACCACTGCTTTTTTATAGCCCCTCTTTTTCAAAAAGCTGCAGTATATACATTATAGGGTATATTCTCTAACTTGAGCGTATGTTCTCTGATTAGAACGTATATCCTGTTTTTTTACGACTATTCCACTGTTGGCAATGTCTATAGTATAAGGTACTAACGAGATCTGAATATCTCGTCTGCATAAGCTTTGAGCCGTCAAGTGTCATCACAAATGATTTATAAATATGAACATATTTTTTCAGTATAACATGCTGGCTGAAATACGTCAATGTGTACTCGATTATGCAGTTTTACCCGAAAAAGTTATTATTTAAAAGACCTGCTAGTGAAATTGAGAAAATGACTCTATGATAAAATCCCTAGATTAATAAAGCTGAAAAGTTAATGCAGCCCCCCATACTAATTTGTAATGGAATTTTTTTATGGTGACGTGTTAATGAAAATAAATATTTTTTGCGCGGCATGTTCTACAAAATATAATTCTAGTGCTCTTGATAAATGCATATCAATTTTATTATGTTTCTACGGGTTTAACATCATTAAAAAGTACTTGGAATTATTTCATCCAATCGGCAGTAATGTAACAGAATAATTTTGACTGTCCCAGTATTCAAACCCTGTATCCGACTAAAATTTGCAATGAAATTCGGCAACAAATAGATATTTAAAATTTCAAACGATTCGATTGGATAGTTTTTGTGCTGTTATATGCGGATAGACAAACAGATGGACGGATCAGACGACTTCCATAGGTACTAAATATTTATATTAATTGATGACGCACCTAAAAAAACAATTAAATTGAAAACCAGATGTAAAAATTGAAAACGCATTTCCAGAAATTATTGCTCAAATATAGTATTGTAACCGATTTGTTTTGTGTGTCCCTGTAATTGTATTAGAAATACTATGAATGTCCTATTATAACGTAATCCTAATGAAATTCATTGGTTTATATAAGTTTCACACATTTGGAATAGCGTAATTTCATTAAAATACTCTGCAAAGGATTTCCACCAATAGACCATAATGTAATGAAATTCTTTTGGGTGTTCCTGTAGATAAACTATTAATCCCATATACTTCATATACAATACCAAACATGTCTAAATAATGTTTACCAATTGCATATAAATCGATGTATATTTACTGGTGTTAGAGCGTGGACAGACGGATAGACAAGCCAAATGCATAAACAATAATAATAATAATAATAACAATAATAATAAAGCAGTCTCAGAGGCTGAAGATTGCATCCTTATCAATTCACTTAATGCTAAAAAAAAAAACCTTGCCAAGGAATTTAGCACAGGATATGGTACACTTTTTTATATAATTGGCGCCGAAATATCGTTATTTACATTGCATGGTAACCGGCTGTTGTTGTTTGTCTATTAATAAATTGTTTATTTTTTTTTTCTGTATTCATTTAATCTAGATTTAATCGTGTTTTTTTTATTGTTACTTCCTTTTTAAAATATTTAAAATTAATTTAAAAATGATTTTCGCCAAATTTTCGCGAAACCCGACGCTTACATGATATCTCTGCCCTAATTTCATGGTACTTTTCCAATATCTTCACCTTGGCGTTTTTATAAATCATGGTCCAGTTTGCGCTTCAGAAATTGAGATTTCAAACCTGATGATCGTTCATGTTTGTTTTTACTCATAACTATGGCACAGATGTCATATTTATGTGTAAAAATATAAGCTACATGTTAGTGCGATTCCCCCCCCCCCTCCAAATTGGTGAAAACGTTGTTTCTGAATATTGCTGTAAGTATTTTACGATTTACTATTTATTGTGATATTCTTTATTATATTTATTACTATGTTTGTTATTTATACTGTTTATTCATCGCTTCAACTATTGTTTTTTTTTTATTACTTGATTATCCCGTCGACCAAAAAGTATTCCCAAACAATAAGATAAAATGCCAATAATGAATGATCGTGAATGTCGCATTCAATCACATTAAATACGATACATGTGTTTAAAACATATCAAGTGATTTTTTATCACACTTTTTATTTGTATTTTTATCAATATTTCACAAATTTATTTTTTCTTTCGGTATTTAAAATAAAAACTAAGTCAATATGTATAATTTGGTTGTTTTTGTTGTTGTTGTATAAACCCCTCATGGGGCCGGTGAGCAGCTTTATATTTCTTTATAGCTGTCTTAATCCGCAAGTATAATTTGCAACGAGATAACCAAGTAATGCCAATATTTTATTTAAACACGACAGAATTGTTTCCAATTTGCATGTGCGAAATATAAAAGATGGGTACTGCTCTGTTATCCCGTCGACCAATTTTGCCAAATTATATAAATCGCCAAATTATACATATTGACATAATTTTTATTTTAAATAACGAAAAAACAAATAATTAGTAGAATATTAATAGAAATATTAATAAAAAGTCGAAATAAAAATCACTTAATGACATTTTAAACACGAGAATCGTATTTAATGTCATTGAATGTGACATTCACGATCATCCAATATTGGCATTTAATCTTAGAGTTTGGCGATAACTTTTTGGTCGACGGAATAACCTAGTAGTACCAAAAGATGCTAATGGCGGTTATAAAGTGCTATTGTAAAGAATATCACAAAATCTCAAGTAATAAGTTACTAAGAATTAAGGCTTTTTTCTTTTAAACCAACAACAACAACAACAAAAATTCCAGTTTGTTTCTTAAGTTTAAATATAATTTATTGTAATTCATAATTGTTTGCGTATTTTCCTTGCTCCATGTGCTTAAATCTGGGAATCTAATGAAAACATCCAGCCGGTGAAAATTGACGCATACCAAATTTTTGTGACGCATGCAAATAAATTTGTGCTTTTCTATCAGCTTTTTAAATATAATTTTTCAACTATTTGGAACTATTTTTTGAAAGTAGGTGCATTCTGTAGGTTACTCTCATAGGTACCGTTTGGTACAATCAGAATTACAATTTGACATGTATTTTTTCTGATTTGCTTAGAGAAACAATTATGCTTGACTTTTAATATCGTTACGTACTATGTGTATTAACCTTCGCTTCGCTCAGATAACTATTTCCTCCATGTACTCTGATTCGGTTGTTTTTGAAAACATCCAGCTGGTGAAAAATGACGCACATCAAATTTCTGTGACGTATACAAATAAATTGTGCTTTTTGTCTGATTTTTTACTATAACTTTGAAACTATTTGGAACTAATTTTTGAAAGTAGGTGCATTCACAAGGTTACCTTCATAGGTACCTTCTGGTACAAACAGAATCGAAATCCGACAAGTATTTTTTGAGATTTGCTTGACGAAAGAATTTTTTTGACTTTTAATATCGTTACGTACTCTGAGTATAAGACTTCGCTACGCTCAGACAATTAATATCGTTACGTACTCTGAGTATAAGACTTCGCTACGCTCAGACAATTATACAAAGACTATATTTACTGTTAAAAGAGGTTAAATAGAAAAACGCATCGAGTCTAAGTTTGATGAAATTGCGTAAACAAAATCGGAGTGAAAGCCGGTTACTTAGAGTACATTAGAGGTCTACGCGGGCCGGAATTTCCAGGCCCGGGCCCGTAGGAAAATTATTTCGGCCCGGCCCGTTGTAAAACTCAAAAATTCTGCCCGGGCTCGGCCAGTTTAAATTTTTATATTTTAGGCCCGGCCCAGACCGTACAGAAATCAGTGAAGACAGGCCCGGCCCGTTTTGGCCCGTTATAATTTCTACGATTTCTAAAAACATCAGATTTTTACCATATAATTAAGATTCCTTTAAAGATTACTGCATACATATCTATGGAATGATCTTACAGTATATTTTACAGGAAATACACATTAACAACATTAATGATTACTTAGATTCTTAGGCTTTCAACATTCGAATAAAGATTCATAAAAAAATTAATATGGCTTAGAATAAAAGAATAAAGAAAGAAAGCTAAAAACATCGTTAATTTTGAAGCTGTTTAATAAAAGAATATTTATAAAAATATTTCTATTCATTTTATTAAAGATTTTAAATTTAAATTCATTCTTAAATTCAAAGAAGCTCCTTTCTGATACATTTCTAAATCATTTTTTTCTCAGAAACGCATAAGATTAGCAGGTATCTTTATTCAGAAATTATATAATCAAATGTCATTATCCTTTTTTTTTTTTTTTTTACAAGCAATTTAAGAATATTGCAAACAAATAAAATACTGTCATAATTAGCGTTTTGAATAGAATTTCCGGAAGCAATAGCATGGGAAGGGAGAAAAACTTTCAATCATTTGAGAAACTATTATATCTCAACAAGGTTATACAAGTATTTTATTTACCAAAAAAGAGAAACGCTATTCGATTCCAAATTCCTTCAATAGTTAGACTTATAACTTTTATATTTTAACAATTTAAAATTCATCTGCAAATGTGTCAAACTTTCGCATTATTGCGAAATTAATTTAAAAACCATCAAGAAGTATATACCCAATGATTAAGCTATATTAAGTTTTTTATCGCTGTTAATAATTTTACAAATCATGTTTTCTGCAATACAGATCTTGAGAACTGTTAAGTCTAGTTCCGGTCCGGCCAGTCTGTATGTAGAAAAATAATGTAAGTTTGATCTTGGCCCGGCATGTGTCAGCTAAAAAAATATTAAAACGGGTTACACACAATGTAACTCTCCGATGCCGATCTCTACACTGTATATTTTTATACTGATGCTGTCAAACTAGTATGGCTCGCGATGCACGTTTATACTTATTCTCGTTAAAACCATTTTATTTTATTGTTGCTGCTTAAATCTTCAAATCGGGCCGGCAGCCCCCAAAATTTTTTTATCGGCCCGTTCAATTTTTTTGCCGGCCTGGCCCTCCCCGTTTATGTTGTTTATGTTGTTGTTGAAAAAACTATTCTAAATCTGCCGGCCCGACCCGGCCCGTTTGAAAATTCGAAACGATTCCGCCGGCCCGCGGGCCGGGCCCTTGCAGACCTCTGCAGTACATGTCAGCTCCATTTATACGATTATGGAGAATCATTTGTAATCATTGTTAAACAGAAAAAAATAATTAATTTACAGAAACTAAAAAAATTAAATAAGTAATATTTTTTTTCTGACAAAGAGCACTGAATCGACTCAGTACCTTGTTTTTTGTCATCATTGACCCAGATTTAAGTGTGAAGAAAAAGCCTATTTATTGCTGGGATACAGGGTTGCGCTGCTCCTAAAATTTTCGTACTTTCCTACCACAATTTTTAATCAGTAATATTTATTGTATAATTCTATTGTAGGTGTTAAACGGACCTTCCATGAAGATTTTTGATTCAAAATACTGGTTGCAACGTGTGAAAATTTTAGGAACGGTGCGAACCCTGGGGATATTACAGTTGTAGTTTTTATTTGAAGAGTCTGTAAGTTATTAATTGTGAATTTTACATTGAGCTATGAAAAATAAAAGAATATGTTCACCACGAGCCAATTAAAGCTGCATAAAGCTGACATTATCAGATGTATCCACACTTCATTTACTCTTTAAGACGGTCAATAACATGATTATTACAAGGGTCGATCCAAAAATAAGGATCCAAATGAGCTCCAGTTGTAGGGGAAGGTGCAAGGCGAAATACGGCAACAGCCGGGTGGTGCGACTGTTCCCGGACTCGCGATTCCCCCAGCTTTGCTGCGCCGCTCATCTTTGGTCCAGCAAACGTCCGAAATGGAAGTTCCCCATTGTTGACCCCGCCTAGTGCGACAATCGTTCCGTAAGTCACTTTTTTTTTTTCCTGAGAAAACTTAGGTGAGATATCCCAAAGTGCCGGAAAGGAGGATTGACAAACGGCGTATTGTATTCGGATAAATTTCACTTTGTCATATAACACAGAAAACACGTGAAATCTGAAGTTGTGCAAAAAAGATAATTATTCTGAACAAAATACTTGCAATGCAATGCGCTTGCACGGCACTATCCTGAACCCAGAAGTTACATATTTTTTCCACCAGATGCCGTATTCGAGCGCTTGAATCGCCAATAGGGATTATCGCATGTCTCACCCACTTTAGAGACCGGACCTCTCACCTAATGATTATCACTAGTTCCCCAAGTTAAAGAAATACTTGAATGACCAACGCTTCCGGAGATACGATGACGTCAAAGATTTGAAATGCTTCCTTAATGGGTTGGCGTTGGAGTTCTACGATATTGGGATACAACAATGAAATTGGGATACATAAAATAAGCAATGTTGTCTATTTGTAAATTTAATGGGAACCCAAGCGATGTAATGGAGGGTATACGGAGGTATACATCGTATACCCTCCGGATTTTTTAAAGTTGATTCACATGGGAAGAATATGATATTGAAATATAATGATATTAAAATATAATGAAAATGAAACATATAAATGTTCCTCTATAACTCATTATTAATCAATCATTTGACTGTTTTGTAAAAATTAAATACCACTTAAACTCATTTATTGCAAAAACATCAATCAAGTTGTAACGGGAGGGTACACATACTGGTTGTCATTTGTAACGGTTGGGTGGTTATGTAGATGAAATGAAAACATAATTCTAAATATAGGATAAAATCAACAGTTTATTTAAACCGCTAGGACTTGGAGAAAGTGGAGTTTCAGTTCGAGAATTTCAATAACTAATCACAATACCAAGAGGTTAAATCAAACCTATACTCACAACCTCAGTCTAGACTCAGTCGGGGCACTTCAAACCAGCTTCTCGTTCAGACTTCGGCTAAAAGCTAGATTAAAGCTTTATAAGACAGTCTGTGGCTGCAAACACTCTTTATTATTTAAATACTCAACGTATTAAACTATTTCTTACCACCGGCACTCTTCTTGGGTAACTCCGCTCGTGATAAACACACTCGGCGCACGCTGCTGGCTAGCTCGCTCTAAAACTCCATCTAATTCACTGGAGGCTAATCTCTTCACTACTAGCTATCTATCTCTGCGGGCTACTGCCGCTTCACCACACTGGCTGGCTTTCGCCATTTTCTCGCCACTACTAGCTGGCTTTCGCCACTCCACCACTCGCTGGCTTTCGCCTTCTCCCCCACACCACACACACTCCAACTCAAAGCTTTTATATGTTGCAAACTGAAGACTGCGCTATGAATTTGCATATTACTCTTAACTGCGACTTAACTGTAGAACCGAGGGCGATACACACGCTCTGGAAAGTTAAAGTTGAATAAAGCATAGATGTCGCTTTCACGCTACACATGTTAAAACATTGACGTCATGATCTCACTAAAATGCTAGAGTGCCTTTATATACAAAGGACACTCCCTCACAAAGTCAGGAAGAGTTTTTCTGTCATTATTTATTTTATTATGAATAAATTATAACAGTTAATCTATATATTCAAATTCTAGAATCAGTGAAAAAAAATCCATAAAAATTCGTTACAGTTTTTTTTTTTTTTTTCCTGAAAAGTTCTGATTTTGTGACCACGGGTTTTTTGAAATGACCTATTCAATTTTAAAAATTATAACATCTTTTTAAAAGAGGTTTTCAAGGAAACAATTATATCAAAAAGTTCAGAAATAATAATAGTTCAACATTTGAAAAAGAAAAAAAATTGAAATTTTTGGAAGCTATAAATCTGTTTAAACGGAAGATTAGAAGCAAAACTTATCGGCAAAGCAGTGAACAACATTCTTTGTCTTTCTTTACTGGTAAACGCAAGTACCATTTCCTACACATCATGCTCCTAAATTCTCCAACAGCGGATTATATGCGCATATGACAGAAGAACAGGAATAACAAACGTTGAAGTAGTCCAAATTATGAAATGAAATGATTTTATAAACATTTAATAGCTTTATTGGATTTTCATAAAAACATATAAAAATAAAAATTTTAAAAATGTGACAACTATTTGGAGATAAAGTAAAAGTTATCCAAAAAAGAAAACTTTGGTTGGATCAAAAATGATAACGGTAACAAAAGCAAACTCCCCTCCCCTCCAGAGATATTTTACGATACTAAGTGCCACACACCCCTCCCCAAAAAAGTCATAATGTTATATATGCACAGCCCCTAGACCGTTATTCTAATTCCACACCCATGAATTCAATATATATATATAGTGTGACCACACAAATAAAGCCACCATGATTTTCTGCTGTAATCGGAGACGAAACAACACCATCAGAACGAAACAAATGTATTAAGAAAGACTATATAGAAATGCATATTTATAAGGAATAACTCATTCCCTGCTCTACTTGATCAGGAAAACTAATGGTTATGTAATTACATCTTTTAACTTAATATTAATTCATATTTTAACTAACAATCAAAATAAATTTAAAAAATACTATAGCATTAATTCTTTTGTAATAGTACCCCTTTAAACATGTTTTTCTCTCACACTTACCATAATTCCAACTCTGGATTGTTCGAACTTTTCTTGTGTTCCCGACCAGTTCGAATTAACGAGAGCCGACTGTACATAATATTGTTTGCAATTCGAAAATTTTATAAATGCATAAATTTGTGAACATGCAAATTCAATGAAAATTGGTTTCATGCATTATCCTTAACTAAAAATTAACAGACATTTAAAAAAATTTCCAATTCATTCTTTAGGAAAAAAAAAAATTATTTCGTGAAACTAAAAGATAGAATAGTTTACCGCAAACATTTATAGTTTACTGATATTTTTTTAACTAAGGTCAATAGTATCAAAGTAAACGCAGCAAACTTATCGAAGATTATTATTATTTTGTGTGTGTGTGTGTGTGTGTACATACCTTCAATTAATTTTTCTGCAAAATGCATTATATATACCATGTTCTGAAAAAGAATTTTAATATCATTGAATAGAAATTCAACACAAAATGTCGGGTTGAAAATGAGCCCGGAGCCCATTATCGTGCCAAATTATAATGAAAAGAGACACTAGCAAATGGTGATCTAGAACGACTTTCGTGTGTTTCTCTAATAAGTAAAAATAGAATCAACAGAAACAGAGTACAACATATTCAAAGCAAAGTAAATTGCAATCAATAAAAAGCAATAACTGTCTAATAGAAAATTATAGTTAAGCACTGAAAAAAAAAAAAGTTGATAAAAATTATATGTTTATGAAAAACATTTGCTCTGAATTAAAGTTCAATGACGACGTTTTTCATTTCATGTGTCTGATGCAGCAGCTTTTAAATATCTTTGAATCCTAGGATTCAAAGGTATTTTAAAGTTATTTAGTTGTGTGTGACCTATTGCTTACGGAGTTATTTAGTTAAAAATGAGAATTATTTAGTTAAAATTTAGTTACGGAGTTATTTAGTTGTGTGTGACCTATTGTCTGAAAGAATACTTCAGTGACACGGAGTTCTATTTACAAATCAAAAACCTAGTAACGTTAAAAAAGGTATGTTATGTAACTTCTAATAATTACATTTCATTTTGAAGAAATCAACTTGTATTAAATAAAATAACTTGCAGAAAAACACCCTTTAGAAAAAATATAAAACTGGATCAATAGAAGCATTTTATAAAAAAATATATAAAACTGGTACTGGATTAATAGAAGCATTTTATAAAAAATATATAAAACTAAAGCAATAAAAACAGTTTTAAAAAATTTGTTTTTTTTTTCTTCTTTTACAGTTTTAGATGTAGAACCCGTTGTCAAGATGTTTCAACCAAGAATCATGTATCAAGTAAATGCAAATTAAAAATTAAAATTACATAAAATTATACTTCAAATGATGTTTATATTTGCATTTGATCAAATCAGTAAAAACCAAAGCTTTAACATTTATGAAAAACAAAGCTAAAAAATGTAGCACATGTTCAAGAAAAGTATTTATTCTGAGTTAAAATTTAATGTTAACAATTTGCTTCTAGTAAAAGATATGTATTTGGTACTGTAATTTTAGAAAGAGTCATCAGTTTTAAAGGCCTTCAAAATCGATATTTTGTTATAATTCTGAATCAAATACAACAAACAGCATGCAGATATTCAAATTACGAACCGTGTCAATTTTAAATTGATAAGCTTATCTTTCAATACTAAGTTAATTGATTTTTAAATTTTCATGTTTATTTCTCAAAACTGTGTTCGAGTTTCCCAGAAAAAGGGCTCAAAACATTTATTTTGTGAAGGTGTGCATGAAATTATTATTCTTGGTACAAATTCTATCAATTTACGGATAAAACCCATTAAAAGAAGTCAATTTCATCTGTTGTGATTGGAATGCATTTGAATGAAATAGTAATTATAATTTAAATATAAAACCTGATTAAACGTATAGGCTTACAAAATTCAGTGTATTTTTGTATATAATTGTATATTCTTGTAATGGAAACCCAAAATGAAAAATGGAAATTAGATTTTGTGGTTGTAAAGTTGAATTGAATGAAAAATTTTGTTTTCTTTTATATTTGTAGAATAATTTTAACGTCTTTAATTATTCATTAAAATTAAAACTGATATTAAAATGGATAATGTTATGTACTAATTTGCCTGTAAAAGATAATCATTGGTTTTAATTGAAATAACAAGAAGAAAATATTGACATTTTAAATATAGGTATATTTTAAAACTTTACTTTTACAAAACTGATGATTCTCATTATAACAGGTATACAATCATATTCTTGCTTCATATGTGAATTACAGCAAACAATATAAAAGATATGCTTCAATAATTGATGATTTCATTAATTATCAACAACCTATATTTTAATTTTGTGTTTTGCATTTTACATAATTATGTTTTTTTTAATGAAAAAAAAAAAATAGACCTATAAAGTGAAATCGTTTATAAATTGGCACAAAACTGGCTAAAGGAAAGTTTTTTATAATAGATCTTCTGTATTCTTTGCAGATTTAGATGTAGGACACGTCAGTAAGTGCATTCATAAATGAATGTGTATAATTTGTTATGTGACATAGATAGATACTATTGCTGAAACGATATTCATTTTTATGTCATTTGATTAAATTTGTGAAGTACAGATATGTAATATTTGTACGTAATATAAAAAAGATATTATTTTTATTTGTTAATATCAACTTAATTGTCATAACTGCAAAGTTATAAAATGGAATAAACTTTGTGCTGCAAAACTAATTTAATTTCTTAGCACAAGTGGGCTGTTTCCATATTAACCATAATATATCTCTAATAATACTTTTCTGTTGATTTTAAAATCAAATAAATATTTGTTATTTTTTGACGGCAGCAAGACGTTATCTATAATAGTAATCATGATATAAGTAATAAAACATCCCACTTGCACTTAAGTAGTTATAAAAATAAAAATACTTTTTATTGTATAGAAAAAAAATGATTAATTAGACCCAACATTATGTTTCTACTCCAGTAATAGAATCAACAAGCAGTATAGATATGTTTGTCCTTAATGCACTGATGTTTTAAATGGAAATATAAAGAGGAAAATTCGTTGTTATCAATGTAGACACAAAATAATATCTTAAAGTTGGTTAATTTCCATACATAGATTTTGAGATTATGAGTATCAAAATAAAGAATTCACGATATTTTTGAAAAAAATTATTTAAAGACATACAAAAGTGTACTTTCTTCATCAGATGGGTATTTTTTATGTAGTACCTATACATAAAAATGCAGAAAATGTTTATAAAAAGTAAATCTAACAAAATGCAATATCAATTAATCTGAAGAAAAACCGTGCAAATTTCGTTATAGTAATAAACTTTGAGCCGAATGTGTAATCGTTATACAGCGAAAATTTAAAATAATGCACTTTTGAAGGAATACATTGAACAAGATGGAAAATCAATCAGTCTGAAGAGACGCCGAGAAAATACATTTCGTTAATGAACGTGTAGCCTTCATGCAGCGAAAATTTTAAATAACATACTTTTGAAGGAATAAGTTCAACAAAATGCATTTACTCTGAAAAGAAACCGTTAAAATACATTTAGTTAATGAACGTATTACTTTTATGCAGAGAAAATTTAAAATAATATACTGTTTTGGGGAAAAAATCGAACAAGATGAAAAATCAGTCGAGTACTCTGGAAAGAAGCTATGAAAATACATCTCTAAAAATAATTAGTAAAGAAATTTTTCAAAATTCCTCGATATACCCCCTGACACAAGTGGTACGTACCGAATCTATCTTCCGAAAAATATGGTGGATGTCCGTTCTCATAATCGGAATTTTCGGATGCGTTTATCAAATAGCAGCATTTTTATTGTTACTTGCAATATCCAGTCGTTGTAAATTTGAAGATTGAAAATAAATTTATTCTAGACTTTCCTACAGTCACAGTTTGTAATCTGAACAGAATAAAAAAAAGATTTTCTAGAATGCATAGAAAGGAATTTATCATTTAAGGGTGTATTTCGATTAAAACTGCCTATTTTCAGATTTATTTTTGAACTCATTATTGCTCTCAAATACACCAAACTTTCAAAATCTCTTATTTGGAAAGTATACAAGGTGCCGTAAAGGTCAATTCTTTGATAAGTGCACAAAACATTGCAAAAAAAGCAATCAAAAACGGTATTTCGAACCGATTTTTCCCAAGCGTGAGATTTGAGAACGAAAAAAGGGGTCATACTGAGAAGATAATTGTTTATGACTCAAATTCTAATGAATTGAGCGTAAAAAAACATCACTCGGCACCTCATACGTCCCTCCAAGAATCCTCTCAGCAAATTTCATGTTTCTACGCTTAAAAATGTGTCTGAAATTGTATCGGAAAATTTCGAGCTGTTGAAGATGGAAAATCGTTTTTTCGAATACACCCTTAAGGAATGTTCGGAATCATCTGAAGCCATGCCAGAAGGAGTAATGGTTGGAATAATATCAGAACGACGGAGTTCGGTATCTTGTTCTAAACAGTTTAGCGGTCAAAGAGTTTAACAAAGTACATGGCATTAAAGTATGAAGACCGGAAAATGTTCGGTTACAACGAACAAGAGCTTATACCTTATTGCTTTTTTAGTAGCATTTCTTGTAGAGAGGAAGATTTTACTTATTTTCAAAGCTTACAGTATGGCAATTGTTTTACGTTTAATAAGCGAAAAAATAATTCCGATGTTATAAAATATATGATGATATTATATTCCGGTGTTATTGTTGAAAAAACACAACTGGAAATTAATTTAGACCTGGATTTTCTTTCATACCTTGATGTTACACCACATATTGGAGCACGAATAGTTATTCATGATCCCAGTGAAGATCCGAATCCCGAAGAAGGGGAAATCAATATAAGTCTAGGATTTGAGACATTAGTTCAGATAAAACAAGTACGTCATAAAAGACTTAAAGCTCCCTATACTGATAAGTGTATCTATTACAAGAACAATACAGAAATTCCAGGAAAAAATCAGAAAGAATGCGTGCAATTCTGCATTCAGAAACAAAGCTTACAAGGAAGGTCTCCATTGGGGGCATACTCAGAATTTTTTGAAAAAAATACGAATTAAACTACTCATGTAGATAATAAAGGATCGGTGAAAATTAGCGGCGGAATTACATTATTAGATATGTAAAAAAATAAAATAGTTTGGAATAATTGGCGTGAAAAGCTGAAAGCGACGCGGGATTTGGCGAGCAGTGCATTTCCTCGCCAAAAGCAGACGATTTTAACGAATCTGAAAATTGATTTTAATTGACTTCACTGGTAAAAATCTGCAGCATTTACTACAACGTCACTCCACTACTTTTATAGAATATCTCTCTTCTGACCAATGAGAATGCTCCATAGCACTGTGAATCGACCGTGTCATACACTGTTAAAAATCTGCTGCATTTTGTTGCAACGCACTCCACCGCTTGTATATAATATCGCTATTCCAACCAATGAGAAAGCTCCATTTCACGGCCAAGTAACTGTTTTCTATACAAGCAAGGGAGTGCGTTGCAACAAAATGCAGCAGATTTTTAACAGTGTATTTTTCAATTTGGAACAATTTTAATCAATTTAAATTATGTTTTAAATGATAAAATATATTAATTTCATTTTGTTATAAGTACATATAAACGTATACGACAAAATTACACTTAAAGTAAAGTAAAAATGCAAAACTAAAATTACTTAACCTAAACTTATTTAAATAAATTGAACATAGAAAGTTTTTTCTTTAAAAAGTATTCGAGGCGTAAAAGCGTATTTTTCAAAATTTCGTTTTTTCGCCAACCGGAGATAAATCGCCAAATAAACGAATTTTTTATTATTTTTTTACGGACGTTATAAGGAGGTTCCGCCGAAATTTTTTTTATAAACATATATAACTATATGAGAAGAACATTCTGTAATTTTTTCAGATTTTTCTGAATATGCCCGTATGGAGACCTTCCTTGTTAGTTAATTGTTCATGTGTAGATCCAACCATGTCTGCCTTAAAGGATCAGATGCAATGCGATATGTCCAATTTCACCGATGCTTGTTGTTTAGACAACGTTGTCGATCACATAGCAGTTCACGGTTTACCATGTGATTGTCCACCACCTTGCTTCATAATGAGTTATGAAAAAAGGTTGTCCGTTTCTAAATGGCCTTCACCATCGTTTAAATGCAGTTTCTGCAGAGATAGACCTTTAATTTCTAGGACAATGGCTAGTGTTAAAGTTCTATATTCCACTTTTGATCAAGATACTTATGAGCAAAACCCCATGCTTCAAAATTCTCAACTTTACAGCAACTTTAGAAGCCTAATAAATTTGTGGTTGGGCTTATCTTTACTTATCATATTTGAAATAACAGAAATATTCACTAGCGTATTGGCCTATTATTATAAACGAAATTCGGAAAAGATTATATTTTCCGTGCTTAAAATAACTTAATGATATTTAAATTATTTTAAATTATTTATAGGCTGTCTCTCATATGTTTTAACAGAAACAAAATACTTTTACTAACATTTAACTGATCAATATTTTTGAAAAAAAAATACTTTTAAATAATGTTTATTTATTTATTGGCTTTTGCAATTTTAATCTTTTATCACCGGCTTTTCAAAACAGAAATTTTTACCTAATTGAACAAGAAAAATCTCTGTTTAAATATTACAAAATTTACAATAAAAATTTACTGATGAGAATAATAAATCGTGACTAAAATAAGAATGCCTGTACAAGGTACGGGTAAATCAGGGAAGCTATTAAACAGACAACTACAAATAAATCAGTCACTTAAACAAATTACATGTCACAGTTTCAAAATTTTTTAGGAAACTGTGCGCAAATACTAGTTTGCGAACTTTTATTGTGCTCATAATATGTTTTAGATATTTAAATTAAGTAATTGGTTATCAGTTATAGCCTATAAATAACACAAAAAAATTAGAGCGGGGTGCGGCGACGCAAATGACTAAGTCAATATAATTATATATTAATATATAATTATATATAAATATAATTATTAGGATGAGCGAAGCGAATCCTTTACTAGGCTACCCAAATTACATTTTGTCGTACATTAAAAAAAAAAAAAAAAAAAAAAAAAAAAAAAAAACATATTTTGACTTGAAATTAAACGTAAAAATAAATTATGATCTGTAGATTTGCATAATATTATTATTTTTTTTTTTACAGAATAACGTTAAAAATTATTATTTTAATTAATTTTCTTTGCAAATTTTTCCGTTACGAACGCATTTAAAAAAAAAAAAAAAAAAAAAAAAAATGAAACGCGTATATTTTTAGAAGAAAAAATAAATCATGAAGCTAGTAATTATAGATAGAATCATGATTATTTAAATAAATAAAAAAAAATATACGCATCAAATATCTTTTACGCATTTTAAAAGAATTATATTATGATTTAAAGTTATTTCGCTGAATTTATATTTCTAAAATAAAAAATAAAATAAAGTTTTTGCCTGTTAAAAATGCAAAAATAATATATAAAAATTGCTTTTTTTAAGCATTCATCTTATGAAATAATGCTTCGCGAATACGAATAAAGCATGGCTTTTGCTAATTATATATTAATATATAATTCTATATAAATATAATTATAGATTAACAGAACTCCCAAATGGTCCGCGAACTGAGCATCAATATTTTTTAACTGAAAATTTCATGATCTATTTCTATAGAATTTGCGCGAGAATTACTTCAAAAGTTAGTTTCTTGGCAAGTTGCAAGAAAAATCTGAAAGGAAAATTTCTCTAAGAAAATTCTGATGTTCAGTTGGCGGACCATTTGGGAGCCAATAAAAATACATTTTTGTTGGCCTTTTAACAATTTGAAATATCGTAGCGTCATCTATCTGTGAAGTTAAAATAAGGGAACATACGAAGAAATTCCCGACTTCACAGAGTCGGAGTTCACCTTCAACGATACTTTTGATAGCTGTCACTGTTTACGTGTTACTGAATTTTGAAAAACCTCATTTTTAGGGCAATCTGTTGTGATTAGTGAAGTTAAGATCACTTTTTAAAAAAAATTACAATGTATTATAACTTAATTTTCAAGTTACAAATGAAAAGTTTACTTTTAATTATTTATCGTAAATAGCGTATCTTATATAATGCAAACATTAAAAAAAATTATGGTTTTATTAATCTGTTTTACAATGGAAAACCCACCTGGGAAGAGGCATTTTGCAGATTAAACTGAAATGTGCAAAAACGTCAAGTCACAAAGTATGTGTAAAAATTGCTGCTCATATAATGACACTTGAAAATAAGTAGAAGTTTATGAATTAATAAAATAAATACACGGACGCACGTGTTTGCGTGATAGTTTTCTGTTATTCATTTACCGGAATCAAGAGAATGAAGCATATACTATTTGTTACACATTAAAAATTAATAAGTGGTGTAAAAACTTTGCCACGCCTCGCATTGTTCGCATTCATATTATAACTATGCACTACAGCAGTCTATAAACATTCACCGCAGAAGACAGCATTCGCTTTCTCTCATTATGCTTTCTAAGTAAGCAAGTAAAAAATATTAAAAATAATTGTTAAAAGACGTTTAAATGGGTAAAAGTTCAAAGATTACTATTGCAAGTTAAACTGTTTCAAAATTCAAACTTGGTTGATTTCCTTGTGATTTCAAAAATGCACTAAACAAACATGCAACGAAATGCATACAAGCTAATATAGAAATGTAATCAATTGAATCGAAAGGAGTAACATAGAAAGAGGTGGCATTGAAATTGATGTTTTTAAAACCTTGGCTTGGAGATAAGATTAATTAAAAGATATATTTAAAGAAAACTGCAATATAGTACTTTGAAAGAGGAGCAAATGTAAGAAGCTGTGATAAATATCGTAAAAGATATTGCCACCTTTATATTAAAGCAGATTATTAAAAGCAATTCTTTCATCGAGACAGAATTTTTTAATTTGTCATAAGAAGAAATAAGAGTTTCAGAATTCTTAATGAATTAAAATTAAATTTATGTGGATGAAGCTAAACTTTTTTCTTGTTACTTTTACATTAATAATACAGTTCACCTAAGACATAGGTTAAGCAACAAAAAGCATTTATGCTTTTCTGGTTTAAATTTAATTTTTATGTAATTAGTTTAGAAAACTTTCACTTTGAAACTATCGTTTGTTCTTCAAAAAGGGAACGGAAAATCGAAATCAATTTAGATACTGAATGTTTAATGAATTAATTTTATGTAAGTGAAGTATTCTTGTTTTAATAATATAATTCGTGGAAGATACATAATTTTAGAATTTGTGCTGCTGTACAAATATTAATTTTATCTGGCTGTAATTTCCTTGGTAGCATTCATATTATTTTAGAAACTATTGCTAGTTCTTTTAAAGTTGAAACAAATTACCAGAAATGACTGATTGAGATTTATGCTTAGATAGAAAGAACATTTGTATGCCTTAATATTATTGTTCATGGAAGACAATACGATAAAAAGAAGAAAGAATTTAGATTTTGCATAAAATTTCAATTTTAGTCAATTTCAATTAGTTTGATTCTTATTACCTTAGACTATTCCGTTTGTTCTTCTAAAGTAGAAGAAAACAAAAACGAATTATAAAAAGTGACTAATATAGATACAGAATATTTAACGAATGCATTCCATGTGCATGAAGCGTTCCTATGCCTTACTATGATAACTTGAGAAAGTCTATCTAATAAAAAGCAGAAAATATGTAAGTTTTGAATTATATTTTATTCTTAATTAGCTCTAATTGATTTTGTAAGCTTCCACTTTATCATCTTAGATATTAATATTAGATATTATCGTCTGTACTTCAAAAATGGAAGCAAATGGAAATGAACTAACCGAGACGACTCATATGGATAAGAAAGCTAAAAGTAGAGGAAGCAGTCCCTATAAAGCGAGAGTTACCTTTCAACTCGGTTCAGAAGACGATGAATCGAGCACTCATTCGTGCGACGATAAGAACGAGTTAGAGTTATCAGAAATGAAAGGCAGAGATCTTTTCAAAAGAGGTGTATCTAAAATCATGGAAGACACAAATTTAAAAGATGAATTAACAAAAGATTTACCCAAAGAGGATGATGAGGATATTAATAAAGATCTTGCCTCCGTTACAAAGTACCTGTTGAAGAAATCGTCTATTTACGCAGTTTCGCAGGTGGGTCATGCCGAATCGCCTTATCGCAAAATATTATGGGTTATTGTGTTAGCAGCAGGTTTATTCGGCTGCGGTTATGAAATATATCGTTTCCTTAATTTATATTTCCAGTATCCCGTAGTCGTCAATTTGCAAGTAGAAAATGAAAGATCTCTCGAGTTTCCAGCAGTCACTATATGTAATCTGAACAGAATGCGGAAGAAATACGAAATTTGCCTGGAACGTGACACATTTACCACCAACTGCTCAGTTTCACGAGACGATGTGTCCGCTATTGCGATTTCAGAAAGAATAAACAAGGTATCTTGCTTGGGCGATTCAGATGTTATTACAGACACAAACTTCCATAACAAAATTGCTTTTACAGCAAAATACTCCCAGTTGGATTTTTCAAGCCGTCAACGCTTTGGACATCAATTCAAAGATTTGATTCGAAGTTGTTCCTTTAATGGTGAACCCTGTTCTTGGGATTATTTCTCATATTTTCAAAGTTTCAAATACGGCAACTGCTATTCATTCAACAGATTTTCCATTGAAGGCGATATAGTTTTAAAAACATCCTCTGTCGGTATCATGAGTGGGTTAGAAATGACGCTGAATTTCGACCCAGAAAATTACTTGCCAGTGACTTCAAGTGTCGGTGCCAGAATAATCATTCACGACCCCCGTGACGATCCCTCTCCTGAAGAAGAAGGAATGAATATCAGCCCCGGTGTCGAAACGACTTTAGCCATGAAGTTGAGAAGTGTGAGCAGGCTACCAACTCCTTACAAAGATCACTGCGTTCACTACGCGAAAGATAAAATAGTGAGAGGAAATAACCGGAATGAGTGCGTCAAATTCTGCAGACAAGAAGACAACTACGCACGTTGCTCATGCACTGATCCAGCTTTGCCTTCCTTCAACAACTACAGACATTGCAATATGAAAGACACCAACGAAACTTGCTGTCTCCATTCTGCTTCGAGTCGCATGGCTATTGACGGATTACCTTGTAACTGTCCATTACCTTGCTTTGAAACTACTTACGATGTGCGACTGTCCACGGCTCTTTGGCCCTCTGAATCCAACTATCTCGACTCTTTGTGTGAGGAATGCTCAGGTGAGGAACAATCTGACAAAGACGATAAGCAATTATTGCAAGATCTGCGTCAAAAACAAGCACGGCTCAAAATATACTATTCCTCTTTGGAGAGAGCCGTTTACGAACAAAAGGCCATGTTTCAGGATTCTGAAGTGTTCAGCCACTTGGGAGGACAGTTGGGCCTGTGGCTCGGTATGTCGATCGTAGCCGGCTTTGAGTTGGTGGAAAATATGATTTACATATGCAAATACTGTGCTACCTTAATACGCAGTTCAGAAACTAAATAAATAAAATCACCTGTTTACAAAATATCCATTAAACTTAAATATACAGGTAATTATGAATATTTGTAATATGATTACGATAAAAAATTGCGTTCGTTTTCTTTTGATAAATATTTAAGGGCACATGGAACATAAAATGGTTCAAATTTTTTGAGTTTTCAATCATGTCAACTTAAAGAAATAGAGCTAAAAGATTATGGTGCTAATTGAATATGGACCTAAAAGATTAGGGTGCTGGGAGGTATTAAGATAATACATTTTATACACTGTGAGTATGTACATGATTTTCGGCCTTTTTCTCAAAATTTGTTTTTTTTTTTATGTTTGGAACATTTTTCTAATATTCTATTATAGATAAATAGTTGAAACATTTCAAAATTGTGTAACCAATATTTTCTTTAAAAATATCTAACATTATAGGCTTGAGTAAAAAAAAAAAGCTTAAAATAATGAAAAATATGTTTTTCAAATTTCTACAATTTTCAAAGTTTTTAAGTAAAGTATTTTAAATTTTATTTCTGTTAAGCCAAAATTAAAATGGTTCCTTATTATTCTCAGACAATATGTTCTCTGGCACCATAAGAAATTTTAAGGTGATCTATTCAACAGTTTATTAGAAATGTGTAGAGAACAGACATTATCGTTCAAAAATATATAAAATGTTAATAAATTTTTAAAAACTAATTGATGCATGAAATTATTATTTTTTCATTTATAAATGAGCTATGATGTGTATATTTATTATATATATATATATATATATATATATATATATTTCATTTCTATCTCTATTTTTAAGAGCAACTAGCGGCCTTCGCCCGCTACGCTGATCGGTTTGGATGTACAGACGGGCATTAAATAGTTTAATATTTTATTAATTACGGGCATTAAATAGTTTAATGCTATTAAAATGCATATCAAACAATGTCTCAATATATAATTATGCAATGGAATACAACCCTGTGAATGAATAAGAAATATTATTTGCACCACAGATTGTACAGAATGTATATTATAGTATGTACTTCATAGATGCATATGAACTTTATTATGTTCGAAAGAGTGTAAGACCATTAAAATGCACTTGAAACTTTTTCCCCATTGACCATAATGTATCGGAATCCTTTTGATTGTCCCTGTAATTGAACTACGCATCCGATTTTCATAAAATTTGAAATGACTCGACAAAATTATCTAATAATTATATATTTGAAGTTTCAAACGATTCGGCTGTCTAGTTTTTGAGTTGTTATATGTGGACCGACGGACAGACAGACGAATGGGCAACTCGGGATCTTGAGCTTTTTTCCGTTCAATTCAAAACAAACGCGACATTTCTCCGTTTCCGGGATCGGAGGAGATAACGTCACATACATACGGTTGGATTTTAATAGTGTAGATTCATGATGTTAAATACTTCGCAAAAACTGCTTGTTTTTGCTTGTCGATAAGTTAACCTTATTATGATGATTATTATTGCCTTTACAAATCATGCAAGATGGTTAATATTATCTGGAAAATTTGATCAATGAGATAAAAATGTCTTTCACTTTTGAAAATTTCCTCTAAGATTTCTTACTGTTCGCGATTAGTTCGCGATCGGTATTATTTTATTAAAAAGCTAGCCCGGGTAGTATACATCCGGAATGCCCAAAATCCATTTCTTAGGATGAGACGGGGGAAGGGGGGGGGATAGACAGTTTGGGAACCAGTGTCTTAGATCATGAGTTTCCATAGAAATACTATAAAGAGAATAGCTTCTCAGAAATTTGCTATTGCATCATTGCTTATATTTGTCAATGTCTCGATATTAATCCTCTTTTTACTTACCCATCATACGTAGTATAGGGTAAGTCTTGCAATCGTTTTGAAAATCGAAAAATTTTTTTGACGGATTTACACGTTTTAGATAGTGGAGATTCCGAAAAACATATTTTTAGAAAAAAAAATTTGCCGTCCGTCTGTCTGTAAACGCTCTATCTCACGAACAAATTGAGATAGAGACTTGAAATTTTGTATGTAGTTAGTATGTAAGAATGGGACGAACCCTACTTAATATCAGCAACCTCGATTATCCGGAACTATTTTTTTCGGACTCTCGAAAAATTCGTTCTGATGAAAGGTATATAAAAATTTTCGATTTTTTTTTGTTCTAAGGAATGGACGTAAAAGGCAATAAAATAATACACATTTTGCATATAGAACGAAGTCGATCGGATTGTTAGTTGCCGAGATATTTGTAATCTTGTTTTCCACATTCTTCGATTTTTCATGACCCTGTATTTCATTCAAGTTTCAATTCAGAAGTATATTTTAATTGGAAATGAGACGCTTCATCCGACGCAGTTAATTGTTAGTTAATAGAGTTATTACTTTTGGAGTTATAAGGATGTTTCTTTTACGCAGTTCGGTACTACTTGAGTAGTTTGTCGTTTTATATAATTTGTCGAAATTGGAACATCAGCAGTTCTTTAATATAGCATTACTATGTATATTAACAATACAGTAGAACCCCGCTAATTCGGACCCCGTTAACCCTTTGAGGGGCAAGCAATTGCGTTCATGTAATTCGGAACTCCCACCGGAAATTTGTAAAAAAAATTATATCAAAAAGAGGAAAAGCAATTTCACGACTGTTTTCCACCAAAGCTAGAAAAGTGAAATTTAATGACATTTTTCTGGTGTGAATCTTCATCAATCGTAGGTGGTATATAATATATACCACCGTCCTCAAGGGGTTAATCCGGATCTCCAGATAATCCGGATCGGTTTGGTCAATTTTTTTTTTTTTTTTTTCAAATTTGAGAAGCAAGTGGCCATACGGCTTGCAAAAGGTATAATAAACTGGCACCGCAGAAATTTACAAACTTTTTTACTACAAAGTGGATCGGATTATTAGTTGCCGAGATATTTGTAATCTTGTTTTCTACAGTCTTCGATTTTTCATGACCCTGTATTTCATTCAAATTTCAATTCAGAAGTATATTTTAATTGGAAATGAGACGCTTAATTCGACGCAGTTAATTGTTAGTTAATAGAATTATTATTTTTGGAGTTATAAGGATGTTTCTTTTACACAGTTCGGTATTACTTGAGTATTTTGGCGTTTTATATAATTTGTCGAAATTGGTACATCAGCAGTTCCTTAATATAGCATTACTATGTATATTAACAATATTTAAATTTTGTTTATGAATTGCAATGCATTGTATAAATAGTTTCACATGTTTTATTTTCATATACATATCCATGATGGGTAAGTATCACGGTGGCCCCCAACGACTAGTTTTTGTTGTTATTGTTGCAATATTTTGTAAATGGTAATGTAATTTTTTTTAAATGAAATTCTAGTTGTAAAACAATATGCCATTTTATGAATTATAACGTTCCTACAAGTTAACCTTTCTGAATAAAATGTTTTAAGACATTGTTGATAGATAGCATTAGATTTCTGGCAAACTTCAAGTAAAACAAGTTTTTATAAAATAAAATATAAAAACTATATATAAGATCCTACTCTATTCATTGTATCACAGAAGAAACACATATACATACATGTGTACTTCTGAAAAGATTAAAGCAGCCAGTACCTGGAAAATATTTGAGGACCTCAGAAGTCAAGGGGTTCAAGTGACAAAATTTCGATTTGGAGTAAATTGAGTTTAAAGATAATTTATGTTAAATTGGAACACCAATAACAATTGAGTGAATTGAACTGGGAAATTTCTGCTTGTTGCATTCCGGTCTTTGAACTCTTATTTCAATAACTGTTAAAAAATAAAGTAAAATTTTCTTTAAATATATAATTAATCAATATTGTTTGTTTTTAGAAAAAAGTGGTTTGCCTCTATAACTCAGCAAATAATAAGAAAATCACTTATATTTCTTTACCGGAAATGAAAAAAGCATATTTTTAAGTCGTCTGTGTATTTAGTTTATTTTTTTCAATTTTGTCACTTATACCCCTTGGCTTCTGGGGTCCTCATTTAAATTCGAGAAAAAGATCTATTATATGTTTGAAACTTTCTAAAAACTCACAGAAATTTTCAAAATTTCCTACCCTCATAATTAAAGAGCGTAAATATGGATTTAAAAAAGTCCTTCCGGCAGTGCGAGGAGGAAGCGGTAGCTTTCATATACTTATTTATTTATTTATTTATTTTAAATTAAGTTATATTATTCAAACATACGAAGCTCAAATTAGTGGAACTCGATTTTATAAGATTGAATACTAGTTTTTGTCAATACTGAATATTAATAGGAATTTTTAGAAATTAGTCATCTTTTATTCAACCTAGTTTTATTTTAACCGATTTAGAGGGTCGCCAAATTCCTCGATATCATGAAGTGTATGTCATTTTAAGGCAACATGATGGATAAAACAAACCAATGAGATTGGTCGAAATCTTAATTCATGTGCACATGCACACTCATGTTGAAATCGATTAATAAATACGAGTGCTGTCGTGGGCAAATTGATTTTTTTTTAAAAATGCCACCCATATTAGAAATTCAAACTGCTTTATATCTCAGGTGTTTTTTTAAGGTAAAGACAAAGCAAAAAATACTCCGGAATTCATTATTAAGATAAATACTTTAGAAAGAACCTTTTTTTCGATTTCTAATTTTTTGTAATTACATCATTATACATTTAAAAGATTTTTGACAAACTTAAATGGCTGCCATTTTGAAACAAGAGGGCGGATGAAGTTGGCAGGTGAACACGGTCAAGACATTGTTATGTACTATGTACACACGGAGTTATATCCAAATCAGTTTATAAATATGCATATTATCGCGTGACAAATTTCAGACCGTTTCAAAATGTCAACCACACTGGACATTGAAAGTGCTATAACTCAGCCATTTTTTAAGATATAGATGAAACAAAAAGTGCTCTGGAATCAAGGTACAATGCACACAAAAGATTTTTTTTTTAATTTCTTACTTTTTTGTACCTAATTTTAAAATTTAAATTAAAAAAAAGATAATAATTTTTCGCCATTTTGAAACAAGGTGGCGGATGGAACTGGCCAACGAAATCGGTTCAGACATCGGTATGCATTATGTACGCACCAAGTTTCATTCAAATCGGTTTATAAATACGCGTGTTATCACGGGACGAAATTCAGGTCATTTCAAAATGTGAGCAACACTAGAAATTAAAAGTACTATAACTCAGCCATTTTTTAAGATACAAACAAAAAAAATACTCTGGAATCTTTGTATCAAGGTCTGATGCATAAAAGGAAAATCTTTTTCAATTTCTCACTTTCTTGTGCCTAATTTTAAATTTTTTTTTTTTATATATATAATTTAAATAGCCGCCATTTTGAAACAAGATGGCAGATGGAACTGGCTAACGAACTCGGCCCAGGCTTTATTATGCCTGTGGTTAGACTTGGTTAGACTATGTACACACCAAGTTACATCCAAATAGATTCATAAATACGCGTGTTATCACGTGACAAAAATCAGATCGTTTTAAATGTCAGCCATAAGAAAAATTCAAAATGCTATAACTCAATCATTTTTTAAGATATAGACAAAATAATAAAGAATACTGCCCAGTTAAACTGAAGGCATTGAGCTCACAGGCTACAAATACTAATTGCACATTAAAGCTTTATATTTTCAAGGGTTAATTCCGTTCGAAAAAAAAAATTAAGAAGGGGAAACAGCTCTCCCCTTTTCTCTTTTTTTATACTTAATCATTGAACCTCCTATACTACCAAAGACATGCTTTATCATATAAAAAATCTATATCCAAAATTCAGAGCAAATTAGATAATTCTTAATAAAAACCCATTTAGCATTTATATAATTTAAAAAGAGTTATCCCCCTCTTTTATACTTAACCATTAAACTTCCAAAACTATTCAGAGATTTGAACGAAATCTGACAATTCTGCTTGAAAAACCCATTTATATAAATTAAGGGGGGGGGACATTAGAACCCCTGTTCCCCTTATTTATACTTATTCAATGAACACCTAATAACAGTCACGGAATCGCCTCATCAGAATGATCCTAATCTAAATTTTGAACGAAAATTAATTCTGCATGAAAATCCCATTTATATCAACTAACGGGAAGGGGGCATTAGAGCCCCTGTTCCCCTTATTTATACTTATTCAATGAACACCTAATAACAGTCACGGAATCGCCTCATCAGAATGATCCTAATCTAAATTTTGAACGAAAACTTAATTCTGTATGAAAATCCCATTTATATCAACTAACGGGGGGGGGCATTAGAACCCCTGTTCCCCCTATTTATACTTATTCAATGAACACCTAATAACAGTCACGGAATCGCCTCATCAGAATGATCCTAATCTAAATTTTGAACGAAAACTTAATTCTGCATTAAAATCCCATTTATATCAACTAACGGGGGTGGGGGGGCATTAGAACCCCTGTTCCCCCTATTTATACTTATTCAATGAACACCTAATAACAGTCACGGAATCGCCTCATCAGAATGATCCTAATCTAAATTTTGAACGAAAACTTAATTCTGTATGAAAATCCCATTTATATCAACTAACGGGGGGGGGGGCATTAGAACCCCTGTTCCCCCTATTTATACTTATTCAATGAACACCTAATAACAGTCACGGAATCGCCTCATCAGAATGATCCTAATCTAAATTTTGAACGAAAACTTAATTCTGCATGAAAATCCCATTTATATCAACTAACGGGGGGGGGGCATTAGAACCCCTGTTCCCCCTACTTATACTTATTCAATGAACACCTAATAACAGTCACGGAATCGCCTCATCAGAATGATCCTAATCTAAATTTTGAACGAAAACTTAATTCTGTATGAAAATCCCATTTATATCAACTAACGGGGGGGGGGCATTAGAACCCCTGTTCCCCCTATTTATACTTATTCAATGAACACCTAATAACAGTCACGGAATCGCCTCATCAGAATGATCCTAATCTAAATTTTGAACGAAAACTTAATTCTGCATTAAAATCCCATTTATATCAACTAACGGGGGTGGGGGGGCATTAGAACCCCTGTTCCCCCTATTTATACTTATTCAATGAACACCTAATAACAGTCACGGAATCGCCTCATCAGAATGATCCTAATCTAAATTTTGAACGAAAACTTAATTCTGTATGAAAATCCCATTTATATCAACTAACGGGGGGGGGGCATTAGAACCCCTGTTCCCCCTATTTATACTTATTCAATGAACACCTAATAACAGTCACGGAATCGCCTCATCAGAATGATCCTAATCTAAATTTTGAACGAAAACTTAATTCTGCATGAAAATCCCATTTATATCAACTAACGGGGGGGGGGGCATTAGAACCCCTGTTCCCCCTACTTATACTTATTCAATGAACACCTAATAACAGTCACGGAATCGCCTCATCAGAATGATCCTAATCTAAATTTTGAAAACTTAATTCTGCATGAAAATCCCATTTATATCAACTAACAGGGGGGGGGGCATTAGAACCCCTGTTCCCCCTATTTATACTTAATCAATGAACACCTAATAACAGTCACGGAATCGCCTCATCAGAATGATCCTAATCTAAATTTTGAAAACTTAATTCTGCATGAAAATCCCATCTATATCAACTAACGGGGGGCATGAGCCCCCTGTTCCCCCTCTTATACATATCGAATGAACTCCAAAAACTAATCAGGGAAGCGCCTTGTCAGGATATACCTACATACAAAATTTCAAGTGGATCGGATATTTTTATCATGAGTTATCGCGTTACGTACATACGAACATACATACAGAACGGACGGGCACATAAGCTCTCAGGCTATGATAGCCTGTGAGCTAAAAAGTGTTCTGGAATTGTTGTTTTAAGTTCTAAGACATAAAAGAAAGATATTTTTTAACTTTTAATTTTTTCGCATTTAATTTTATTTATTTATTTATTTTTTTAATTAAATGACCGCCATTTTTAAACAAAATGGCAGATGATGCTGGCAAACGAACTCGATCGAGACATTTGTATGTACTGTGTACATACCAAGTTTCATTCAAATCGGTTCATAAATACGATAGTTATCGCATAACAAAAATCAGATATATATACAGGGTGTATCTAAACTACTGGGCAAAACTTTAAGGGGTGATAGTACACATCAAGCCAAATAATATTAAATGGGAAACTAAGGGTCCCAAACGTCTTCCGAAGGAGATAGGGGCCATCAAAGTTTAGGGCCCAAAATTTAAAATGATTATAAAAAAAAGTAAAATTGGTCGATTCGTTCGCGGTTTTCACGAAAATTATGCTTTATGTCAGTATTGTCTTGAAAATAAATTATGAAGATAAATTTCAAAAAGTGCCGATAGAAGGCGCTTTAAACTTTGGACAAATATTTTTTACTGTTATCTTTTACATCTCATAAAATTTTTTTAGAAGGTTAGACATAAACGTAAATTTTGTACTGAAAATCTGAATCGTTGAGAGTGGTTAAGTAGCGCAAACAGAACTGTGTTCAATGGGGGTGGGAAGGTTCAAATTTCAAATGATTATACAAAACAGAAAATTTGGTCGATTCGTTTGCGGTTTTCTCTAAAACCATTCTTTATGTCAGTATTTCCTTAAAAATAAATTTTAAAGATAAATTTTAAAAAATTCCGTTAGAGGGCGCATTAAACTTTAGAATAACCAACAACAATTTTTAACTGTTATTTTTTGTATCCAAATAAATGCTTTCAAAAGCTTAGACCTAAATTTTGAGCTCAAATTCTGAATCGCTGGGAGGGGTTAAGAAGCGCAAACTGAACTGTGTTCAGGAGTTGAAATATTACCCTGCCCACCCTACGAACACAGTTCAATTTTTCTCTACTTAATTACTCACAACGATTCAGATTTTGAGCTCAAAATTTAAGTCTAAGTTTTTAAAACATTTATTTAGATTAAAAAATAATAACAGTTAAAAATTGTTGTTTGTTGCACTAAAGTTTAAGGCGCCCTCTAACGGAATTTTTTGAAATTTATCTTTAAAATTTATTTTCAAGGAAATACTGACATAAAAAATGGTTTCAGATAAAACCTCAAACGAATCGACCAATTTTTCCGTTTTTTATAATCATTTGAAATTTGAACCTCCCCACCCCTATTGAACACAGTTCAGTTTGCGCTACTTAACCACTCTCAACGATTCAGATTTTCAGCTCAAAATTTAAGTTTATGTCTAAGCTTCTAAAAAAATTAATCAGATGCAAAAAATAACGGTAAAAAATAGTTGTACGTTACTCCAAAAACTAAAGCGCCCTCTATCGACATTTTTTAAAATTTATCTGTATAATTTATTTTCAAGTGAATACTGACATAAAAAATAATTTTAGTGAAAACCACAAATCAATTGACCAATTTTTCTGTTTTTTATAATCATTTGATATGTGAACCTATCCACTCCCATTGAACACAGTTCAGTTTGCGCTTTTTAACCACATATATTGAGCTCAAAATTTAAGTTTATGTCTGAACTTCTAAAAAATTTTAATGAGATGCAAAAAATAATTTTTCGTCACTCCAAAATCTAAAGAGCCCTCTATCGGCATTTTTTAAATTTTATCTTTATAATTTATTTTTAAGACAATACTGACATAAACAATAGTTTTAGTGAAAACCGCAAACGAATCGATCAATTTACCCGTTTTTTTATAATCATTTCAAATTTTGGAACCTAAACTTTGATGACGCCTATCTCCATTGGAAGACGTTTGGGACCCTTAGTTTCCCATTTAATATTATTTGTCTTAATGTGTACTATCATCCCTTAAAGTTTTGCCCAGTAGTTTAGATACACTCTGTATATATGGTTATATATATATATATATATATATATATATATATATATGTCAACATTTGAACGGAGGGTGATGAGATCTGGTTTGGGATCTGGGGGTCATGATCGGTGAAAATATACCAAAATTTTCTGGAAGTGCTTTCCTCCGGACGGCTGCAATAGGTAGTTTTTTACTTTTTGTAATGAAAGCTACCTAAAAATGCTGCTTTCGAATATTCAAGAGAACTGGGGCAGCCGTAGGTAGATTCGAACTGTAAGATTAGCCTAGTAAATTTTCTATACATTTTGATATCGATTTTTTACAATTACAACTTTATAGTAGCTCCAACGAAATCTCTGTAAATTATTCTTCTGATTCCATCCTGTGCCTAAGAAAAATCTCAAGAAGATCCATCTTGATGTGTTGATAAATCGAATGCAAATATTAAGCTATATATTGCAGTCTGTTTACAACTGGCTCCAGATAGAAAGAGTATCGAGAAATTACTTTGATATGTACAATAATCACTCCAGATTACATTGTAGCACCTAAATGAAAGGCTTGTGAGCGTGTTTCTTGGTTCGTATCATTCCCTAAAGAAAGATTACAGAGATTTTCTTTAACAGTGATAACATAATTAGAAAAATGTGATATGGACTTACAGTTTTCTAACCATGTTGTTTTACATAGATCAGTAAAGTTTTTTTTTTCTATAAGCTCTCTTCAAATAATGTTACCACTCGTTTTATTGTTTCTATAGTGTTTGTCACAACTTATTTCTAGTATTTGATGGAGATCATTTACAGTTTACAACACGGTTTGAACGGTAGTATGTCTCGTATTTATTTTATTTATTAAAAAACGAGTAAGAAAAAGCATGCGTTAAGCATAGATTATGAAACACTTTCCAACTTTTCCTGTAATCTTTAACAAAACTTTGTTATCTAGAGAAAGAAAGCATTATTGTCCTAGCCAAATCCGTATTCCAGTACTTTTGTACAGCCCAGTATTTGATATCTCGATTGATATATAGACTATATAATGGGGAAATTAATTTAGAAAGAAAACGCCTAACTGGTTGAAAATTTCCTTTCTGAAATTTATAGTAATAGATGGAATCATACTTGAATACTTTTGTTCAGCCCTGTAGTTTACCTAGTACCTTTGATACAAGAAAGTATTTTTTTTAAATTTAGATCAAGCAAAAATACTCTTTAAGCTACTTAAATCACATTTCCAGAAATTATCATCCTAAGACGACCATGTATCCTGTTCCTTGAGTGACCCTGTATATCATTTTATCTATATTCTACAAAACTTTCTAAGTAAATTGAATGCAGTTCAACATAAAAATGCATAATTCATTAAAAAACATCTTTAAGTAAATTACACTCATATTCAGTAAACCTTTCCAAGATCTTTTATGTAACCCT
This sequence comes from Maratus speculifer, assembly GCA_964019185.1. Lineage (NCBI taxonomy): Eukaryota > Metazoa > Arthropoda > Arachnida > Araneae > Salticidae > Maratus > Maratus speculifer. The sequence goes on along the minus strand of OZ025294.1, from coordinate 420,684,778 downwards.
GTATATATAAATTGTGTTACTATTAGAGTTTATATACATTATATAATATGCATACATTTAGTAAAACTTAAAAGCACATATCAGAATTAAAAATCCATTTCATCCATCCAACAGCAATCATCCATATTTTATAGTACTTCGGATAGAATATACTACAGTAAAACCTCCATAACGGACACTCCCGAATAGCGGACACCTCTATTTAACGGACAGTTTTTCAATTCCCACTCCCAAAACTAAAATTTTTGTATGTTTAACCTCCGAATAACGGACATTCCGAATAGCGGACACTATTTTCCTGATAAAGGATCAAAAAGTATTTTTTAACAAGACAAAAATGAAAAAAAAAAGTTAAAAAGCCTCTAAATTTATCAGGGTAATGAGTTCCAAATTTTGTAATCACAGATAAATGTGGAGGATGAGCTGAGGAAATTTCTCCTTCAAGTTCAGAGTTGAATTCAGGGGGTTCCCTGGGAGGGACATCTCCCAGAACATTCAAATGTCTATATCCCCCTGGAAGATTTTACGATTTTATGTTTTTAATGATCAAAAAGTGTAATCTTCATCCCCGCTCTGAACTCTATAACGATCAATAACGTGACAGTTAAAATCAAATTACATGCAATCAAATTACAAGCAAAACTTTTGTAACATTTTTTAAAAATAAGAATGTTAATGAACAGCAGTTAAATATATGTACAATTTTATTTAAGTTTTATTGTTTAAAAAATAATTTTAATTTCACGTTAATCATATAATAGATGTTTTAGGACATATAAATGTCAACTAATGAAATATTAAGCATTTCTTGGCGATTTTTTGTATCTCTGAGGTTTTCCCAATAGCGGACACCTCCGTATAGCGGACAATTTCTGCGTTCCCGAGGTGTCCGTTATTTAGAGGTTTTACTGTATTTGAATTCTTTTGTGTGTCCCTGTAAATGCTATGCACTTCGTATTATACATATAATAACACATATTAAGCCTCAGCGACGCATATGAAGTTGATTATTACATGAAATCGCTTACTATATTTAAAATATGTCGCAAACAATACCCCCTTTATTATTATGCCATGGGACTCTTTTGTGTAGCCCTGTAAATTAACAATAACAATTCTTTTCACTGCATACTTCACAAAATGAATATTTTAGTGAGGTATAGGGTTCTTGCTAGGGTAAACCTCAATAACATCCAAAAATTTCATGGCAATCCGAGTATATTTACGAGAGTTACAGCGCGGACAGACGACCATCCGGCCAGGCGGACAGACGACCAAACAAACTGAAAGCACAAACACTTTCGACTTTGTTGGAAAGGGTTAAGGGGACGGCGGACGTTAAAAATTTATTTTATTCATTTTTATCATAGCAATATGAAATTTTGTGCATATATACATTTCACCAAAAGCATATAGAATACCTTCAAAAAATTTACAACCTTATTAAAATTTGTAATTTTTTTTTACAAAAATTTAAATTTTTAAACGAAATTTTAAAATGCTCCCCGTGTTTTAATTTTTGAAATATTTTCTTGCTTTTGCATTTTTGTCACTTAAAACTCTATTATAAACAAATTTGTGTAAGATTTTTTAAATTTCCTGATGAATAGTTAATATTTTACAGATTTTTTTCTAAATTCCTTATCGATTTTCATCAAAATTTTGCCTTTTAATAAGTAAAAAATAAAATTTGACTATCTTAATGAAGACGAATTTTAAAAAGCTTACACAATTTCTTTTTAAATAATATCAGGATACTTCCTTATCAATTTTATAAATATTGATCAAAAATTAAGACGCAAAGAGCAATTCAAAAATCTAAAAACGCTAAAAAATTAGTTTGGAGAAAAACAGATTTAAAGTACATAAATAAATTTATCTTTATTATTTACTCCTTAAAACCTTAATAAATGATATTTTAATAAGAAAAAACTTTTTAGGTACTATTATATCCCAGAAATAGACCTTTTTTCTGACGATTTTGCTATAGATGATTTTGCTCAAATAAAGGTCCACTGTCCCCTTAAAAACAAAGATTCTTAGCAACATTTACAAGAATTATTAGATTTCAGTTTGGCGAAAATTATTTTGTGAAAATCTTCAAATGTTCCGGTTGACTTCAGATAGAATTTCTTGGTTCGGGTTGTGTACAATCTGACGCATTCAGGATTCTAATCTTTATTAGATTTGGGGAAAGGAATTTTCCAATTAAAAATTGCACTGCATCGTTCACATCTTACTGAAAAATCTTTCTCTAATTTCTCAGCGTTTTGTTTAGGTAAAATCAGTTTTACCTGTGAAAATGGATCCAGTCTATAACGAAATCCTTCCTTATGCAGAAAAATTGATACCGTCTTGTTGGAAAAATCTCCACACAGTAACACCTACTGAGATAAAAATTGTGTAAAACAGATACAAAAACAGATATAAAACAGAATTTGATTCCTATATTGTGTAATCTTATAACTCTGATTGTATTTTGTGCTTCTTTCTAAGTAGCAGACTTTAAGAAAGCACTAATTAAAAACATATGAAAACAAAACCTGTCTAAAGCAGAAGCTAAAAGATAGAATTTTAAAAGATAAAAAAATTATAGTTGTGACAAAATGAGTACTCAACAATTATACCTACTAAGTCGGAAACTTTTCTAAAACGGAAATATCTGAAATGATACTTCTGTTTACCAGTAAAGAAATGAAGAAGAATGTTGTCCACCTGTTTTGGTGATAAAAAGCTCTGTTTACCGCCCCCCTCTCTCTTCTTCCCACATGTGAGGGAAAGTACGAGAAGGTATTATTACGGTTTATGATATCAATATATACGATGCAAGGTAACAAATTGATAAACTTATCTTTTTCTCCCAGAAAAAAAAAAAACAGGAAGAACGTCTTGTTGTGTGAAAAGTGCTACAGAAAGCACAAATTAGGCCTGAACTCTAAGCAATAAAATGCCAATTTATGTTCTGAAACAACATCAAAACAAATGAGCAGTAAAAAAAAAAAAGAGAGAGAGAAAGACTCTGAAGATGTATAAGCATATGACGACATAGTGTATAACTGTATAAATTCAAATATATATATATGTAATCAATTCATAATATTTAACCAGCATAATCTTACACTTTCGTATGTAATTCTGAGAGAGACATTTTCGTACCTGGTCCAAAATTTTTTTTCAAACCCACACCAGCGGGGGAGATATATGATATCAATATATCATATACCATTGAATATGACGATGTAAGGTAAGAAATTGATAAACTTATTTTTTTCTCCATTAAAAAAAAAAAAAAAAAAAAAAAAAAAATCCTTTCTTTTAAAGTAACTAAAAAATCATGATCACAATAAGATCTTCATTGCAGTTGAAGTTATAGATATATCGCCCCTTTTCTCATTTTTGTAATACGCAAACGACCCCCCCTTAATATAACGGACACCGAAATGCCGGCACATGTATTTCACTCTTTCCATACCTTATATGGTCATAAAACCGAGTGTGGTTTTCTGAATACCAGCTGCCCTATATTAAAAATGCTGCATAAGATATTTTGCGCGACGTACATGTTCGAGTAGATCCCCTCCCATGCTACCGTTTCCTTATATAGTACCCATTCGCGAATTTTAGCCCACTTCAAGAGCGCCAGGTCTAACTGCAAAAAATTCCTTTGCTTTTTCAAATTCCAATATCAAAGTTTAAACTCTTTTGTCGCCAATTAGCGATTATCTTGTTAATATGCATGGTACAAAATCTCTCTCTCAGAAGAAAAAAATTGCACTTATATTTTTGCCAAATATCATATACATGCCAAACATTGTAACCCTTTGGCGATAATTGACAACTGGTGTTATCTTAGTTCTCACTCTAAGGAGGAGCACTTTACCTCTCTCTGCTGTCCTTGTCAGTACCACGTTGGGCACCTATTATCTCTCGAAAGGGCAAAATAAAGTTACATGTTAAACGAACCTGGATTCCTTAATTACTTATCGTGTTTTTCATCGCTCTCCCTTTCACGGCAATCATGATGGTCATTTAATAGTCAATCATGATGGACAATATTTAACATACAAGATACAGTAATCAGAAAATTTATAGTACACTGTTAGTTGAATTATGTAACAAAATTGTATTATTAAATACTTTTAAATATTAACTGTTTCTTTCTTTAAAGTTTTCTTTGATATAAAATTACTTCATATATTAATAGCGATATTTTAATGACTTAATAACTGAATTAAACAAACAGATATTCGAGATTTTTTTAAAGATTCCTGCGAGATTTCTACGAGTAGAATTAAAATGCACGTTTTCATTTTATATTCGTGTACTTTTACAATGAGTATTTTTTATTCTGTTTTGAATCTGTTCAATTCTAATTTTCGAAAATAAAATCGACTTAGATTAATCGATATTTCGGCCCAGCAGGGTTCGGATTAACAGGACATTATTGTATACCTTTAAATCCAGTGGCGTAGCTAAGGGGGGGCAAGGGGGGCGTCCGCCCCGGGCGCCGAGGCCTAGGGGCGCCAAATTGAGAGAAATTGTTATGTATCTATATTGGGGTGGGGGCGCAAAATTTCTTGCTGGCCCCGGGCGCCAAAAAACATAGCTACGCCACTGTTTAAATCTACGTCTTAAGTTAAATCCCCCCTCCCCCGCACGCACACATCCTGAGGGATGGATATATTAATGACACTGCTCATTTCTGGAGAACAGTTTTTAATCCTAGAAGACTCGAGTTATATAAGTTCGTGTTTTTTCTTTAAATAATAATCGATCCACTTGACATTTTTTCTTTTATTTCACACCACACACACATATAGTCGACCAGACACTAACATATACTATTTACATGAAAAGAGATACATATTTTTTACGGGGAAGTAAAATATTCTTCCTCGCATCGAGAAATCGTAACAACTTCTACCCTTTTAAACAAAAACATTGCGCCACAGGTGGCTTTCAATTGGCGTCTGCACGGCGCCTTCGGATTGCTTCACACGTGATTTGCAACAGCTTGCCCCCCCATGAACCTATGGGGTTCATCATAATACATGTTGCAATACGATACATTAAATCAAATACAAATTTCAAAATATAATAAGAATATACATACTGTTACAGCGTATATAGGGTTCTTTTGATCTTATGGTTAGACAACTTCAAACTCTTGCTCTTAGAAAAGTAGAAAATAATTTATTTACAGATCTTCAGAACAACAGAGTCTTCGAAACTCACAAATATTACAAGATATTCCCAAATAACTGTTTAAATCTATTGAACAAGTACAAATATAGGTCGCAGAGACTCTTTATACAATGTCTCAACACTATATCACATTCAAAATAACGTAGAGAAAACTCAATACATCAAGCAAACTTGCTTGGACAATCTCTAGTAGCTCACTCAATGACTGACTGGTAAATAATAACAACAGCTCGCATCGCTTCTCTTCTTATATATAGTCTCGTAGCATGTGCTAGAAATTTCTAGAAAAACCTGGAAAACCACGGAACAACAAACAATGTATCAGTATATCTAAGGGGGGTTACCATTAAGAGGGAAGGGTTACCATCGCCAACAATCGCCAAGTTTGTCGCCAACTTGGCGATATATCGCCAAATTTGGCGACCAAAATTAGTCGCCAAAAGTGACGCCAACTTGGCGATATCTTCATTATTTCGCCAATCTGCCGTAGACATACACTGAAAATAATGGACAAGTTTGCTTGATAACAGAGACAATGTAACATAATATTAGTAAAGGAATGGAGCTTAATAAGATTATTTACATTATTTTACAGTACAAACACTAACTATTTACAAAATTCGTAACACTACCCCCTCCTCAAAGACTGCACGTCCCGGGCAGTGCAATCCTTGAGTTAGAGGAAAACACTTAAAATAAATAAAAAAATAAATAAATAAATAAATAAATAAATAATAACAATAATAATAAAATTTACATAAATAAGAACTAATTACTATTTACATATTTACAAAAAGTGACTTTCATGACCATGGTCTGAAATTCCAGTTTTGAATTTTTAATCACTTTCGCCAAAATAAGGGGCTAGCCGGTTATAATGTACGACCCTGGGTTTGGTGTGTGGCGATTTTCGTATGCGTACGACGACGTCATTCAGCCTGTTGACGACTGTGTAAGGACCGTCCCAGTTTCTTTGTAGTTTTGGCGACAGTCCCTTACGACGTATCGGATTCCACAACCAAACTTTGTCACCTTCGTTGAACTCATGTCCAGTTGCCTTTGTGTCGTACCGTGTCTTCATCTTTTCTGATGCCAGTCCAATTCGGTTCCTCGCTAGACAATGAATCTCCTCAATCCGTGCCTGGAGTTCATCGACATATTCCTCAGGCGATGAAGGAGCATCAGGAGGACGACCAAACAAAAGATCAGCAGGCAGACGAAGATCACGACCAAAGAGCATTTGAGAAGGGGAGTAACCAGTGGCCTCATGAGTGGCACTCCTGTAGGCAAGCAGGAAAAGCGGTAATTTCTTGTCCCAGTCCTGTTGGTCTCTAGACACCAGGAGAGAGAGGCTATTTAAGATTGTACGATTGAACCGCTCCACCATGCCGTCCGATTGCGGATGTAGAGGTGTAGTTCGAGTTTTGTCCATGCCGAGTAGTCCACACATTTCCTTAAACACAGCCGAATCAAAGTTTCTTCCTTGATCGGAATGGATCTGAAGAGGAACTCCGTATCTGGAAACCCAGTGTTGAATCAGTATGTCTGCTACGGTTACCGCCTCTTGATTAGGAATGGCATATGCTTCAGGCCACTTAGTGAAGTAGTCCATGACAACGAGGATGTACTTATTGCCATCAGATGTTCTTGGAAGTGGACCCAGGATGTCTAAAGCAATTCGTTCGAAAGGAGCTCCTACATTATAACGTTGCAATCGTCCACGGGTGCGCCTCTTTGGACCTTTACGTGCTGCACAGGTGTCACAAGTTCGACACCACTTCTCCACGTCACTGCGAACATTATTCCAGTAGAAACGCTCTCGAACCTTTTGCAGGGTCTTCATTACACCAAAATGACCTCCTGTGGGACTACCATGCAGTTCTTGAAGGACTATAGAAATTCTCGACTTAGGGAGTAGTAGTTGCCATCTACATGTCTTTCCATCGTCAGACTCCCATTTTCGGTACAAGATGCCGTTCTTCAAATATAAGGAATCCCAGAGAGCCCAATAACGTTTAGTCGTAGGATGGTAATGGGCCATGTCTTGCCAGCTGGGCTTCCTGTTGGACTCCTCTTTCAGCTCTAGAATGGGCTTAATTTCAGGATCAGCAAGTTGATCTTTACGCAGGCTCTCGTCACTCCACGGATCTTGCGATGATGTAGACCCAGTTGTAACTTGTCTTACTGTAGGACTTTTGACATTAAATTTCTTCTCAGCCCGGTCGCAGTATCTACAATTCTCTGAGCAGGGTCTTCTTGAGAGAGCATCTGCATTTCCATGTGATGAGCCTTTTCGATGGCGTATCTCCATATCGTACTCTTGAAGCTTTTGTATCCACCTGGCTATCTGGCCTTCAGGGTTCTTAAAATTCAATAGCCAAGTTAGAGAAGCATGATCAGTTCGGATCAGGAACTTTCGACCGTAAAGATAGTGATGAAATTGGTCTATGGCTTTCACTGCAGCAAGAAGTTCTTTTCTTGTTACGCAGTAGTTTCGCTCGGCCTTTGACAAGCACTTGCTGAAATAGGCGATAACACGCTCCTGGCCGTCGATTTCCTGGGACAGTACAGCGCCAATGCTTTCGTTGCTTGCATCCGTATCAAGTATAAACTGTTTATCGATTTGAGGATACGACAGAATTGGAGTGGATGTCAAGGCCTCCTTAAGCTTTTCGAAAGCAGCGTCACATTCCTGTGTCCACATAAATTTTTGATTGGCTTCTGTTAATTTATGAAGTGGTCTTGCAATCATCGAGAAGCCTTTGACGAATTTTCTGTAATAGGTGCATAATCCTAGAAAACTTCGAAGCTGGTGAACATCTGCTGGACGACTCCAATTTTTCACGGCCGATATCTTCTCCGGATCAGTCCTAACTCCTTCCGCCGAAATGATGTGTCCAAGGTAGGCGACTTCATTGCGAAACAAACTGCACTTCGAAGGGCTTAACTTCAAATTAGCTTCCTTTAATTTTTGTAGCACCCGCCTGAGGTTGTTCAGATGTTCATCAAAAGATTTTCCTATGATTATGATGTCATCTAAATAAACAAGACATGCTTCATACGACAGCCCCCGGAGAACCGTTTCCATAAGCCGTTCGAAAGTTGCAGGTGCGTTACATAGACCAAAAGGCATTACCTTGAATTGCCATAATCCTTGTCCCGTCGTGAAGGCAGTCTTCTCGCGGTCGTCGGGATGGATCTCTACCTGCCAGTAACCACTCTTCAGATCCAGAGTCGAGAACCAAGTGTTGCCCGCAAGTGTGTCGAGAGTGTCGTCGATCCTTGGTAGAGGGTAACTATCCTTTTTAGTGACGTCATTCAGTCGGCGGTAGTCTACACAAAATCTTGTTGAACCATCCTTCTTTCTTACTAATACAATGGGAGACGCCCATGGACTTGTCGATGGTTCGATGACGTCATTTTCTTCCATATCTTTAATTAAATTCTGCACCTCTTCTTGCTTGGCAAAAGGTAATCGTCTAGGGTGCTGTTTAATAGGAGAGTGATCTCCCGTGTCAATTCGGTGTTGTGCCATTTTAGTTCGTCCAAAGTCTTCAGATGTTTGGGAAAATAAACTTTGGAATTCTCTAATTAAACTTTCAGCAGCATCTCTCTGGTTTGGATCTAAGTCCGTATTTTGTAACAAATCCTTGACTAAATTATCTGAAGATTTCTGAGAGTGATAGGAATTTTGACTTACGCACGTCACAGGAGCACATGATGCTATCACCTCTCCTTTCTTGATAGTCCTCGTCTTATCACTGATGTTAGCAATTCTGACTGGAATGGTCTTTTTCGAGAGGTCTACTACAGAAGAAGCCACCAATACTCCTGCTTGTGTACTATTGTCTACTGGATAATCTATATGGCCAAATCGGTAATTAGTTTCATTTTTAATTTCAGCTGGAACTAAAAATTCTGTTCTTGGATCTAGATTAATGTCTTCTTTGGCTATTACTATTTGTTTACATTCAATTTCGTTATTTAATCCAAAAAGACTTATTTCTTCAAATTTTGAGATCATTTTGTTATTTTTGAAATCAAGTCTGAAGTCAAACTTCTTCAGAAAATCTAGTCCGATTAAGCAAGGATCTGTTATGTCAGCCACATATGCCGTATGGTAATATTTCGTTCCTCCAAAGTTGATAGTTAAATTGACCTTTCCATATATGCCAATCTTGTCGCCCGTCACAGTTTGCAGGGTAACGCATGGTGGAGTCCAGATGAGTTTACATTTCAATTTTCGAGCCAAATCTTCTCTTATTATTGTCACATTGGCTCCTGTATCGACAATCATACGGCACTGAATTCCGTTAATAAAGCCTATCACATATAATTCGTTATCACCGCCGCTCATTTTTGATATCTGGAGGATCTTCAGGTGGGGCTTTTCATTCTCTGGCAACCTCCGCCCCGCGAGATGGCCAAAATTTAGTTTCCCTGCTGACTGTTTGAATTTATCTCACGTTCGTGGATTTTGGGACAATTTCTTCGGAGATGTCCTGTATCACCGCATCCCCAGCACGTGAGATTCTGTCTTCTTGAGCTTGTTCTTCCGTATTTCAAAGCTTCAATCTCTTGATTTAATTTCCTAATTTCTTTCAAGAAGTCTATCTCAGTGTCTGAGCTTCTGTTCACCGTTGCCCCTCGGACTGAATGACGATCTCTTCGGCTGGCTTGTGTAGCTGCTTCCAACTTTAAGGCATATAGTAGTGCAGCCTTTAAATCCTGTACATCTGCCATTCGTACCGCTCTCTGCACTTCTGGATCTTTTATTCCTTCTACAAAATATTGCAGCGAGAGCATTTCCCGTACATTTGTTGGACAGTCAATGAATGCTAAATTTGCAAGCCGTTCAATTTCCGAGGCAAACTCTTGAAGGGTTTCACTCGATTTTTGATGGCGGCTCTTCATTTGTATTCTCGTATAATCCTTGAAGAATTTTTCGCCGAATCTCATTTCAAGTGCACAACTTAGAGTCTCAAAATTGAGTTGCGTCATATCGGGCAATGTTTGCAGCACGTCGGCGGCTTCTCCTCTTAAAGATGCTGCCAGTTGACAAGCTTTCACCTCGTCACTCCATTTGTTCGCTTCAGCTACAATAGTGAATTGGGTCTTGTAAACTTGCCAGGAACTCTTTCCATCGTATGTCGACAGCTTAATGTGCACGGGAGAAGCAGGCGGATTCCTAAATTCTTCATAATTACCACTAGACGCTGAAAATTTCTTCTCAAGATCTTGTACTTTTTTATTTAGCTTTTCATCTACTTCACCTAGTATTTTCTCTTCAACGTTACTGATTTTCTCTTCAACGTTACTGATTTTCTCTTCAAAGTTACAAACTTCATTCTGAATTTTCTCTTCTACTTCCGCCATTTTCTCTTCTACCGAGCCTATTCTTCTCTCTACCGATGAGAACTTTTCTTCTAAAGTTTTCTTCATTTCTTCTTGGCCTTTATTAATCTTTTCAGTCACATCTTCTTGGCATTTCTCAATTTTATTTGTCAACTGTTCCATTCTTTCTTCGTTTTTATTCATTTTTTTCGCCAACTCTTCTTGGCCTTTATTCATCTTTTCCGCCAACTCTTCTTGGCCTTTATTCATCTTTTCCGCCAACTCTTCTTGGCCTTTATTCATTTTTTCTGCCAACTCTTCTTGGCTTTTATCAATTTTATTTGTCAACTGTTCCATTCTTTCTTCGTTTTTATTCATTTTTTCCGCCAACTCTTCTTGGCCTTTATTCATCTTTACCGCCAACTCTTCTTGGCCTTTCGTCAATTCTGCCTTTATTCCATTAATAGCTTCTAACAGTTCTTTCAGTTGACCGTCCATTGTTCTTGTTTTCGCCATAAGATCCCGACTCCTGACACCAAATGTTACAGCGTATATAGGGTTCTTTTGATCTTATGGTTAGACAACTTCAAACTCTTGCTCTTAGAAAAGTAGAAAATAATTTATTTACAGATCTTCAGAACAACAGAGTCTTCGAAACTCACAAATATTACAAGATATTCCCAAATAACTGTTTAAATCTATTGAACAAGTACAAATATAGGTCGCAGAGACTCTTTATACAATGTCTCAACACTATATCACATTCAAAATAACGTAGAGAAAACTCAATACATCAAGCAAACTTGCTTGGACAATCTCTAGTAGCTCACTCAATGACTGACTGGTAAATAATAACAACAGCTCGCATCGCTTCTCTTCTTATATATAGTCTCGTAGCATGTGCTAGAAATTTCTAGAAAAACCTGGAAAACCACGGAACAACAAACAATGTATCAGTATATCTAAGGGGGGTTACCATTAAGAGGGAAGGGTTACCATCGCCAACAATCGCCAAGTTTGTCGCCAACTTGGCGATATATCGCCAAATTTGGCGACCAAAATTAGTCGCCAAAAGTGACGCCAACTTGGCGATATCTTCATTATTTCGCCAATCTGCCGTAGACATACACTGAAAATAATGGACAAGTTTGCTTGATAACAGAGACAATGTAACATAATATTAGTAAAGGAATGGAGCTTAATAAGATTATTTACATTATTTTACAGTACAAACACTAACTATTTACAAAATTCGTAACAATACTTTAAACACTTAAAGAATTCTGGACATACACTTCAACTAGAATAATAAAAGAAAAGATTAGAATGCAAATTTCACTAAAACAGTCAATTGTTATTGAGTTCCAAATTATAGAGTAATTGCACTGGTCTTCTCAAAACAGATTTTTGAGTTTTTATTTTGCAGGCCCTCACCTTGCCGTCTCTTCCAGGAAAGGTTTCTATAATTTTACCTAAACTCCAGAAATTTCTGGGTAAACTATCGTCTTTTATTAAGACAATATCGTTTATTTTAAATTGGGGAATATTAGTTTTGTTTATACTTTGGTGGGCTGATCTCAAATTTAATAAATACTCTCCCTTCCATCGGGACCAAAACAATCTCATCAATTTTTCTCGATAATTATAAGTTTTAAGCAATTCTTTCCTGGAAGAGAGATTCGAGTCAAGGTGCAGGCGTGCTGGAGGGAGAGAAGTTATTCTTCTCCCTATCAAAAAATGTGCTGGGCACAATGGTACGGGGTCCTGGCTTTCATCACTCATGTAAGTGATGGGTCTAGAGTTTATAGTGCCTTCTATTTCAGCTACTATGGTGGACAGTTCGTTGTAATTTAACGATGTTTTGCCTAGCGTTTTTCGTAGGGCTGTTTTAACACTTCGCACCATTCGTTCATAAAAGCCACCCCACCAGGCGGCTCTTTCTACTATATATTTCCACTTTATTTTATGGGAAGCAAAAAATTCTTTCACCTCTGGATGAGCTACTAAGCTCCACAGTTTCTTAAATTCTAGTTCAGCACGTTTAAATGTACGTGCATTGTCGGAATAAATTACGGAGCATAAGCCCCGTCTAGCGATGAACCTTCTAAATGCGAGTAAGAAGGCTTGCGTAGATAAACTGTCTACCAGTTCCAAATGAACATTTCTTGTAACAGCACAGGTAAGAAGTAAAATATATTGTTTATTGTTCTTATCTTTTACGAATAAGGGACCGGCGAAGTCGCATCCTAGAATATTAAACGGTGGAGACTGTTCAATACGATCAGGTGGCAACGGAGCTACTGTCTGGTCTCCTGGATTCGCAGAAAATCGTTTGCAGACAACACATTTTTTGAGTAGATCCTTTATCGTTTTTCTAGCTTTTAGAAGCCAGAACCTTTCTCTAATTTCGACAAGCGTATGTGTCACTGAAGAATGATACACTTTCTCATGTGCATTCCAAATAATTAACTCAGCTAATTTAGTTTTGGGCGGCAGAATAATCGGATACTTTTCATTTTCTAGTAAGATGTTAGATTTTGAAAGTCGCCCTGATACACGTAAGATGCCCTCAGCATCCAGAAAAGGATTTAATTTCATTAGATTAGAATCTCTTGGAAGGGGTTTTGCCTTTTCTAAATATTTAATTTCTACAAAGTATTTTTCATTTTGAATTTGTCGTATCCAATAATTTTCCGCTTCCTGGAGTTCTTCCATAGTTAAAGTGTCTCGATTATCTTGTTTATGCCTAGTCAAATTTATGAAACGCAATACATAGGCTGTTATTCTCAACAATTTATTTAAATTAGAATATCTATTAATGTCGATGATTCTTTCACGAGTAATAACAGTGTTCACGACGATTTTATCTCTGGATTCCATTTCAATGTTAGAAAAGGAACCTTTTACGTTATTGTCAAGTTTTGGCCAAAAATTTTCGGATTTACTTAGCCAATCCGGGCCATGCCACCAGTGCTTGTTACTGGCTAATTCTTTGGAAGTGAGTCCTCGAGTGAGCATGTCAGCTGGATTATCTTTACTGCTGACATGCCTCCATGCACTGGGATCAGAATTTTCTTGTATTTCTGCCACCCTATTCGCAACAAAGGGCTTCCATTTGGCAGCAGAATTTTTGATCCAGTTCAATGTTATTGTGGAGTCCGTCCAGAATACTACCTTTTGAATATTATTGAACACTTTTTTTAGATGGTTGGCTATTCTGGCAGCTATTAATGCACCTAGAAGCTCTAATCTCGGCAAAGTGATTCTTTTTAAAGGCGCCACACGAGCTTTAGAAATTACAAAACAAGTTTTAGAAAAGCCCTCGGAAGTCTGGTATCTGAAGTAGCCCACTGCCCCGTAAGATTTTAACGAAGCATCAGAAAAAAGATGAAGTTGAACTTTATCATCTAAAATATTATCTGTGTTAAAATAATACCTGGGTATCTGAATCTTTTCTAACAGTTTTATTTCGCTATACCATTTTTCATATTTTTCTTTAAATTCTTTAGGAAGTGTGTCGTCCCATTCTAAACCGCGTTCCCATAACTCCTGAAGAAGTAATTTAATTCTAATTAAGAATGGCGATATGAATCCGATAGGATCGAATATTTTGGCAGCGCTGTGCAAAACATGTCTTTTGGTGTATTCCAAATTATCACCATCTGACATAAATGCCTTAAAATCTATTGACAGGACGTCGTTTATATTATCCCAATTAAGTCCCAGAATTTTTAATTTTGAATGACTTTCGTCTGTTTCTATAACTGGGTTACCATTCTTCCATAATTCCCTTAATTCCAAAGAATTTGTATTAAACTTTCTCAAGTTCATATTTGCATCCTTAAGTATTGAGACAGCAGAAGCTGATAAATTGAAAGCTTCTTGGACTGTAGGAGCCCCATATGCCAAATCGTCCACGTATAAAAAATTATCTAACATATTATAAGCAATGGGATTAATTTCTTTGTACTTTCTAATATGTTTCTTAATTGTCGAAGCCAACACGTACGGGGAGCTCGTGACTCCAAAACAATGTCGGTTAAAATGATATAAAGTCACAGGCTTATCTATGTCACAATCATCAAAGTATAAAAAACACAAATAATTCCTGTCCTCTTTAGACACTTCTATTTGCAAGAATGCTCTAGCAATATCGCCCAAAAAAGCAATTTTATGAGACCTGAAATTTAATATTATGTCAATTAAATTAGGATTTAAATTTTCTCCAGCGAAAAGACAATCATTTAGACTTTTTTCATTATTTCTTTTACTGCTAGCATCATAAACAATTCTTGATTTCGTACTAGAAGAATCTGGTCTAAAAATAATTTGGTGTGGCATTACGTAACCAATAAAGCAATCAGTATCGCACTTTTGAATAATACCTTCACTTAATTGTTCTGTCATAATTTCGTTATATTTCTGAAATAAAGATTTATTACCCCTTAATCTCTTTTCCAGACCCACAAATCTCTGTTTCGCAACTTCGTAATTATTTGATAAACTTTGTTTGTTTATTTTAGAAGACCATAAAAGTGGCGCGACATACCTTTGATTCTCAAAAATTATTTCCCTCTGAAATTGCGTAACCACCTCATATTTTTCGTCGTTTTGAATATCAATAGGAAAGGATAAAAAATTATCTACATCCCACAATTTTCTTAAATCATTGTCTGTTGATGTACAAATGACCTTAAAACAAGAAGTTCCATTTACATTATTGCTATGCATTCGTCCAATTAAAGTTTTTCCAAATATTGTTGGTTGAATAAATAAATATTTATTGATTTTCTCTACCCCTCCCGTGATTGTCGCAAACATATAATCACATCCCAATAATATTTGTACAGTCTTTTCATTAATAAATCTGTCAGCAAACTCATTTTCATCTAAACGGAATTTATTTATGAGCTGCGAATCAATATGCGATTTTACTTGCGTCGCACTAATTATGTCTGACACGAGCGCCTGAACTGTTATCCTTTTATACGGAGGATGACGACTAATTATAGTAATATCCACTAAATCATACTCTTGTTCTATGGCGTTAAGATTCGCGAAAGTATAAACTAGCAATTTTTCTTTTTTTACTGGTTTTAGTTTTAAAGCAGTTGCTAAATTCTTTGCAATAAATGTGCGCGAAGATGCAGAATCATATAATAGCCTTGTACTTAATTTCTTGGAATCTCCCATTACCTGTACGCATGCCGTTTGCAAAATTGTCGAATATTTTTCTGGAAAATTTTGAGTTTTAATAACAGATGATACAACCGCTTGATTTTCTTGATTTTGTATAATTTCTGATTTTTTAGTATTCTCAACGGGACTAATTTCAGAGGATTTCTTAGCGGGACAAAACAAATAATTATGTTGAAAACTCTTGCATAACTCACACGGTTGTATTTTTGCTTTACATAGAGATAATAGGTGGTTCTTATAAAAACATCGGTAACATCTTCCTTCTTTTTTTAACTTATAACGCTTTTGTTCATCTGTCATTTCCTTACATTTTAAACTATTATGATTCGAATTACAGAATACACAAACATTTTTTACGACCGTGTTCAGCGCAACTGAAGTGGGAAAATTACCCTTTGTTCTGGTAGGAGCATTTTTTTCCCATCGAGATTTTTCTGGACTTTTTAAGGAATTTCCTGATATAACAGTTGCCGCTTCCCTTGAATCAATCTCAAATTTTATAAATTTCATTAATTCATTAACATCCCCTGGCTTTTCGTTATCCTTTTTTCTTTGAAATTCAATTACCAAATTATGAGGTAATTGCCTTAAAATGATAGGGATTAGTAAATACCCAAAATTGTCCGTAGCTACTCCTATCGCCTGCAAATTTCTAATGCTTATTTCGCATTCATCATACAAATCTCTCAACATTTTCGTATTAGAGCATGACCTGATCGGTTCGATTTCTAATAATTTATTTATAAAACCGCTAATTAAAATTTCCGTTTTACCATATCTTTTTTCTAATAAATCTAGCGAGTGATCGTAATTACTTTCTGTTAGGGCTAATCCAGATACCGTTTTATAGGCTTCACCAGACAAAAATGATTTCAAATATATTAATTTTTCTATTTTTGTCAAATTATCATTAACATCAATAGTATTCTTAAAACTATTGATAAATTCAAGAAATGTATTAGGATCGCCTTTAAAATTCGGAATATTTAATTTTGGCAAATTTACAGTAGGCAATCGTGTACTAACATAAGGAACCGTACTAGCGTTTGACAACGAACTAGTGTTTCTCGATTCAACATCATTTTTAAATTTCTTCAAATTTGTTTTTATTTTAAATTTCGTTTCATTAATAGTATCATTATAATCGATACTATTTTGAACTTCCGTTTCTAAATTTGTATTGTCAGTGATCAATTCTTCGATTTTCAAATTAATTTCCTTTAATTCTAATTGTTTTTCCTCTAAATTTATCAAAAATTCCGAAAGCTTATCAATATTATCTTTATTTTCAAAATCAATATCTTCAATAAACGACTCGACCTTTGTTATAAATTTAGTTACGGTCGTTTTCATAACTTTACGCTTAGCCTTTAATTTATCTAGATTCATGCTTAGAAATAAAAATTACAGTACCTTTTTTATGCCGAGATTCGAGCTTCGTTTCGGTGATCTTGAAATCACACTTCTGGATCGGGAATCTATGTTTAATCCATCTTAATGTTCCATTTGCCGGGTTTCGGCCTCAGTATTAACACTGCTCAGTGTTGCCAGATGGGCTACTTTTTTTAAATTCAGATTCCCGGGTTTCGGCACCAGTAATGACACTGCTCATTTCTGGAGAACAGTTTTTAATCCTAGAAGACTCGAGTTATATAAGTTCGTGTTTTTTCTTTAAATAATAATCGATCCACTTGACATTTTTTCTTTTATTTCACACCACACACACATATAGTCGACCAGACACTAACATATACTATTTACATGAAAAGAGATACATATTTTTTACGGGGAAGTAAAATATTCTTCCTCGCATCGAGAAATCGTAACAACTTCTACCCTTTTATACAAAAACATTGCGCCACAGGTGGCTTTCAATTGGCGTCTGCACGGCGCCTTCGGATTGCTTCACACGTGATTTGCAACATATATATCGTACATTAAGCAGGATCAAGTAGAACTGTTCGAGTATTAAAAGAGATATTACTTACCCATCATACGTAGTATAGGGTAAGTCTTGCAATCGTTTTGAAAATCGAAATTTTTTTTTTGACGGATTTACACGTTTTAGACACTGGAGATTTCGAAAAACATATTTTTAGAAAAAAAAATTTGCCGTCCGTCTATCTATCTGTCTGTCAGTCTGTAAATGCTCTATCTCACGAACAAATTGAGATAGAGATTTGAAATTTTGTATGTACTTAGTATGTAAGAATGGGACGAAGCCTATTGAATATCAGCAACCTCGATTATCCGGAACTATTTTTTCCGGATTCTCGAAAAATTCGTTCTGATGAAAGGTATATAAAAATTTTCGAATTTATTTATTTTAAGGAATGCATGCAAAAGGCAATAAAAAAACACACATTTTGCATAAAGAACGAAGTCGATCGGATTATGAGTTGCCGAGATATTTGTAATCCTGTTTTCCACATTCTTCGATTTTTCATGATCCTGTATTTCATTCAAATTTCAATTCAGAGGTGTATTTTAATTGAAAATGAGACGCTTAATCCGACGCAGCAAACTGTTAGTTAATATGATTATTATTTTTGGAGTTATAAGGTTGTTTCTTTTACGTAGTTTGGTACTTCTTGAGTAGTTTGGCGTTTTATATCATTTGTCGAAATGGGTGCATCAGCAATTCATTAATAGAGCATTACTATGCATATTAACAATATTTAAAATTTTGTTTATGAATTGCAATGCATTGTATAAATAGTTTTCACATGTTTTATTTTCATATGCATATCCATGATGGGTCAGTATTACGGTGGCCTCCAACGACTAGTTTTTACATGAGTCTTATGAACGATGGTCAAGGGACTCAAAGAAATCTGCGACACCGCGTCTTAAGCGGATCTGACTGTATGTAAGTTTATCAAAAGAAGTGCATGTGCGAAAGAAGTTGAATTTAAACGCTTCACAAATTCGACTTCTCTTTACTGGTTATTTACGTCATAATTTTTTTTAACGATTAAGGGAGTCTGGTATACAGTTTAAAGTAATTTTTATTTATTTAGTTAAAATTTTAAAATTTTTTGTGATGGTTAACCATGTTTTTTGTAAACAAAATCACATAATAAAGCTTCTCATAGCTATTTACAAAGAAGTTTTAAATTAAAAAAATTGTTAAAAATGTGGGATAATTTAAAATCATTGTAACTCAAAATATTATAGATTTTTCTTTTATTTAAATAAACAGAAATATATAATCTTTAATCTTGATTCAGTATTTTTAAAAACATTAATTTATATAAAATTCAAAATTTTAAAAATATATAGATGTAACTTTTTTACTTTCTTTTATCTTTACAAGAAGAAAGTATTGGATTCATGAAAATTTTCGACTTCGGGTTTTCGACGGATTTATACGTTTTAGAAGGTCCTGAACACGTTTTGACTAATTTTAGAAAATGTCTGTCTGTAAGTCTGTCTGTCTGTATGTGACAAAAAATTTGTGGGCGCTCTATCTCAAGAACTAATGCTCGAAATTTAATAAAATTTTATATTCAGTTAGACCTTGATATGAATTAGTGCCTATTGGTTTTTGGTGAAAATTGGCCTGCAGGTGGTGCTGCTATACTACGTTTTTCATGATTTTCAAGATTGCTATATCTCAAGAACTAATGCACAGAATTTCATCAAACTTCAGATTCTGTGATTCCTTGATATACATAGACGCTGATTAAGTTTTGGTGTAAATTGGCCATCAGGTGGCGCTTCTATGCCACGTTTTTTATGATTTTCATGATAGCTATATCTCAAGAACTAATGCACAGAATTTCACCAAACTTCAGATTCCGCGATACCATGAGATACATAGCCGCTGATAAGGTTTTGGTGTGAACTGCCCTATAGGTGGCGCTGCTATGCTACATTTTGCACGATTTTTGCGATAGCTATATCTCAAGAACTAATGCAGAGAACTTCATCAAATTTTAGTTTCTTTTATACTAGAATATATAACATAATTAGACGCTGATTACATTTTGGTATTAACCTTGCAACAGGTGGTGCAGCTATGCTGCATTTTGCACGATTTTTCCGATAGCTATATCTCAACAACCAACGCACAAAATTTCATCAAACTTCAGATTTTGTTACAAAATGACATATAACATAATTACACGGTGATTACGTTTTGTTATATATCCTTCAACTGATGGTGCTGCTGTGCTATATTTTACACTTTTTTTAAAACTAGTTATATCTCAAGAACTAATGCACAGAATTTCATCAAACTTCAGATTCTTTTACACCATAACATAATTAGACGCTTTTTTTACGTTTTGGCATAAATTGTCCAAGATATGGTGTTGCTGTGCTACGTTTTGCAATTTTTTTATTATAATTATATCTCAAGAACTAATGGACGAAATTCCATCAAATTTAAGATTCTGTTAGGTCTTGATATCAATAGATGCTTATTAGGTTTTAGTATAAATTATCCAACATGAGACACTACTAAGCTCATTTTCTCAGAATATTAATGAATATTAATTAATTTTGCGTTTTAGGCTTTTCGGATACCAGAATCTCATTAGGCTAGGTCGAATGTTCGAGGAAATTCGATAGTGGGTAACTCTAAGGTCACCACTTTTTTTTTTTTTTTTTTTTTTTTTTTTTTTTTTAATATTAAAATGTACTTATGAGATAGAAGAAAGTTTTGGGATTGACACATCCAACTAGTTTAATCATATTTTCAAATTTGCTGAATGAAAATTAAAGTAAAATCATGTTTTTTGTTTACCTTAGAGCAATTCTAGGAGCTTAGTCGTATAAACAGGAAGGAAAATCAGCGAGAAGCGACTTTCTGGCCCAATAAAAGCGTTGTCACGTGATGAAAATCGTTGAAAATAATATATATTTAAGGTTTATACCTACTCTTTAAATCATACACAGAAAAAAAAAGATTAAAAAAAGTATGAGTGAAATGAAGCAACACTTTTATTATAAAAGTTGTCTCTATATATTAAAAATATTACTTAAACAAAAATGCATTTTCACGAAAGTCGTATTTCTTAAACATTACTTTTACGTTCGATGCAATTTACGCGATTATCTTACTTTTATTTAATTATATTCTTGTCAAATTTTGCTTTTTCGACTAATGGGATTAATTAATTCCTATATAAGCGCTATAAATTCAATAATAGAATCAGAATACAAAAAATTATATGTATTGCTCTTGACAAGATCCCGGCAAAAGAAAAAAAAAAAAAAAAAAAAAAAAAAAAAAAAAAGGTGCACGATTAAATAAACACCCGAAATATAAAGCTCTGGAAAATAAACCAACAAGGAGAAACAAAAAACCCGAAATAAAAAGCCCTATTTTGGAAGAATTTCAACTCTTGGTTACTGTTGCAATGATGTAATCAAACGCAAGCTGCTTCAAAAGCAATGGTTCCTGAGAATCATCATAATGTAGCTTCTAGCAGATGAAACTCATGCTTGCTGGAAATTTAAAAAAGGTAGTTTTGAATTTAAGTAATGGCAATTACGGTTAACAAAAATAAAAAGAAGAAAAATAAACAAGATGTACAAATAAACAAATAATGAGCAGGAAGCAACAGAAAAAATACTGACACAAGCCCTGCAACACATTCAAAATTATCCTCCCCATTCTCCCTTATATTTATCCAAAAAACAAATTTTTTCTTTACATTCGAAAAAAAAACATGTCTTCAAAATTTAATGCAATCATAGATATATATACACAACATATTTTTTTTCTTTAAATTTTAAAACTGTGACTGTTCCAAAAACATTTTTCTTTACATTGAATGAAAACAGCTTTATTGTTAAAGCCAACAATTATGATTATTTGATATGAAATAACTGTCTAAGCATTAACAGTTGCTAAGCAACCACTTTTCCAGGTACTGGGCGATAATTAAACATGTATTTTCCTAGAATATTTTCGGGATGCAGAGGGAAGAAGACAAAAATTTTAAAAATAAGACTTTTTATCAGAAAGTACTCTTCTAAAAGTTTCAAAGATGGAAAGAAAAAATGTGTAATTATTTTTATTAATATTTTAATATGCATTCATATAAACTTTTTTTAGCTTTTAGAAAAACTTTTCAAGTGATACATTCCAAAATTAAGAAAGATTTTCTGTTAGTGTTAAAAATTGCACTAACCTCTTACAATAAAGCTCGGTGAAAGAATTCAGAACGGCCGATCTAGCAACACTGGGGAAACAAAACGCTGCACCTGCATAGAGACAAGTGTTGACCATCTTCCCCACCGTTGTTCAGTTGAGTGTCGTTTATATTCTGCGTAAGACATGTTTTACAAAGTGCTTGTTCAGTGGGCTGGTTCTTAATTGAGAATAAGAAAATAAAAGAACATAAGACCAGTTTAAAGTTTGATTTTAATATTTGCAAGATACCGAAAGAAGTTCATGAGGGGTGGCTCAAATTAAACATCTACCGTACTCGCCAGATATAAATCCTCCAGACTTCTTCCTATTTCCACGACTCAAACTCTCTTTGAAAGAGATTTAACCTTATTGCTGACATCCAACGAAACGGGACGAAGCTTTTGTACTCCATCCCAAAACAACATTTCTTGCGAATTTTCACGGACATGTATAGCAGATCTCAGCGGTGCATAGTTATGGGAGGTTTTTAAAAAACTTTTCAAGCGATACATTCCAAAATTAAGAAAGATTTTCTGTTAATCTATTATTAATCAATACACTAAAAAAAATTTATGTATCCTAATATTTTAGATACTGTCCATCTCTAGTATTTAAGATAAAACTTTACCCAATTAATTTTAGTTTTTGAGGCTCTCTTAGTTCGAGTGCCACTTCTTTTCTACTGAGCCAAATGGTTTGAAAGCAACTAATGTTTTCACTGCAATGTGCCGACTGACAATCTACCAGTGAGCAAAATTTATTAAATCCTGTTTTTCGATAAAAGTCTATTTCATGATCAATTTTTTTCTATTAAAGGCTCATTTCTGATTTCTTTTGTATCATTATACAAAAAGTAGCAAAACAATTTATTATTTCACACATTTAAAAGATATGTTTTTTCCCTTTAACACGAGAAACACAGGAAAGTAATGAATGTTTTCTTTTTTATTATTAAGTTTTTGTTTTAAATATTATCATACATATAATTGAAGTGGCACTCTTAAACCCCCTCGCCAACGGTAAGGCGGAGCCTCATCGAGGGGGCCCCCCACCCCCCAACAGCAGAGATGACCAACTGATTGTATCAATAAACAGTTATAACTGACTTACTGTCTGACTAATGTCACACCATGTTCACGCCATAAAAATTAGAAATTATGACAAAAAATATATATCAAAATACTTTTATTTTAGATTTAATCTGTATGTTCAATAGTTTGATCAGAATTGCAAATTAATTCTTAATTTTAATTTAAGTGGAAAATTCAATGCTAGCAGAGAAAGACATTATTAATATTTTCGAACTTAAAATGTAATTGTAACATTACTATTTAGATATTAACATATAACAATGTTAGTAACATTACGAATTTTTAAAATCTCTCTACCTTAAACAGCAGTTAATTTGAATTGACTATGAACTTTGTTGTTATCCTTAAAAATTGACTTCTACTGACATACGCGAGGCAGCAGCACAAACAATCACCTCATCGAGTTCACAGCTGCAATTTTAGAAGTAGTTAAATCTCGATTTATGTATTAAAATGCAATCGCTCTGTCAGTCCTTATCTTGGTGGAAAACACTTAAAAACTCGATTTTCGCGGTTGACTCGTAGGTTTACCGTTGTGCTTCCCAGCAACCAAAAATATGAAAGAAAGGAGGATTGGGAGTAGAAAAAGAATATGGTAAACCAATGAATCAAACAGTAAAATCAAGTTTTAGGCGTTTTCAACCAAAATATGGCTTGGCAGACCTACTGCGTTTTAATATGCGAATCAAGATTTAACTAGTCCTAGATTTTTACTTGTGAACTCAATAAGATAATTGTCTGTGCTGCCGCCTTTCGGTCTGTGAAAAAATTGACAAATTGACCATCTCTGCTTTTTACACGCGCACGAAGCTAAATATAGCTTTATATTTTTTCCCTAATAAAACCCCTTAACAGTTAAAATGAAAAACACCAAAAAAACTTAAATTGTTTTTTAATAATTATGATAATCGATTTTTCATAAATACAAATGAACTATGAGAAATCGATTTAATATAACCTCCCCCCTCTAAAAAAAGAAAAATATATAATATTGCAAAAATGTTACACCTGTGGAATGCCAGAAGAATGGAGGATCAATGCTGCCAGTTTCAAGTCCGATGACGCTGGACTCGGCTGAGATGATAAAGAAAGTGCAGAAAGAAAGACTGGTGGTGATGCCTTTGAGCCCGGTGGTGACGTTGGACTATCATGATCGTAAATACAAGAACAATGCTGCTATTTTCTAGCCCGATGACGCTGGGCAGTGAAGCCAAAAAACGGAAGAAAATGCTAATGATGAAGCCACTATTGCCATAATCTGAAGATGGTGAACTGTCAGATGTTGAGGGACAGTGAAAGAGCCAGTGAACAGGAGATTGGGTTGTACCGAAGACACCTACATCGCATTTGTTTATAATGAATTGAAAGAATTCGCGTTATTATAGGAAGCCTGCCAAATAAACACATTTTATTTACGCGGATTTTTAACCTACGAATCCTATTGTTTTATTTTAGTTTTTTTTCAGTTTTGTTTTTTGCTTGTTTTTTATTTGGATTTTTGTGTTTAGTTTATTTTTTTAGTTGTGTTTGTTGTTTTTTTTTATTTGGATTTGTGTTTTATTTTAGTTTATTTCGGTTATGTTTTTGTGTGTTTTTAGTTGGATTTTTGTTTATTTTAGTTTTTCAGTTTTGTTTTTAGAACTTTTTTATTTGGATTTTTGTTTTATTTGTTTTATTTTGTTTTTAATTTGTAAATTTGGGTATTTTTATTTCTGTTTTATGTTTGTTATTTTAGTACCCTTGCAACTGTGATAATTTTAATATAAGTCGCCGAACAGATAGTTTAATATGCATATATACTTAAAAAACTATATATACTGAGAAAAAGTAATTTATATATATGTACAATGGCCAAACAAGTTAAATATGCATGTTTCAAAACTGCTACAAAAAATTTAAATATTTACAGAAAAGGCCGCTCAAGTAATGAAACATATATATAAACTAAATAACAAGATATTGATATATATAGATAATATAAGTAAGACAAAATATGCTATGAGGCCGAAAAAATCATTAACCGTGAAAAAACTAGTTTTAGAAAGTTACATGCAAGTCCACTAATCAGCTTTCAAATCTTTCTTCTGTAAAATAATGATATTTCAATAATTTTTTCATTCAGTTGCACTATACTTCATTACATTATTGTCTAAACACTGGAGATTGCATTTAGATTTCTCCCTGCGAAATAAAATTTTACTTTCATGCTAAAAATAACTTTAATTCTTAAAAGAAAAAATGATATATAAGAAACGTCAAAATATATCACTTTACAAAGGGAAATAAAAAGATCTCCTGACTTGGCCATAACTTTTTTTATTAATAATTTTGGCGAAAAATAATATTGGCATCCTAGTAAGAAAAAGTACCCACTTGACATTCTAATAACTCACACTTCTGTAGCCGTTTTTTTTAATAAAAAGTACATGTATAGTACAACTTCTTTAGAATTCTTTTATTCATTAAACTGTATTTTCCAGAATCATCGCGATTGCAGCTATTCTAGATTATAGAAAAGTCTGGATTACAGAAGTTTGAAAACTGGAATGCTTTTAAAAAATATATAAATATTAATATCTACCATAAGTATGGCACTACAAAAATTAAAACAAGTTGAATTATTTAAAATATTTGAGAAAACATTGCAAAAAATTAATTACGTTCTAATATACATATATATTTAAAAGTAATTACGTATTTTTTTGCAGTTTCGCCATCTGTTGTAAAACACCAAAACAATAACTATAAGATTTTTATTTTAATTTACTATTTTCATTTATATTTACTCTATAAATTAGAGATGCACAACCTTTTCAAGAGAAGGGCCCCTTACAAATATGTCTGGTTGGTCGAGGGCCACATCTATAACACGAAGAGAAATCGATTTTGAGGAGGTGAGTATGGTAGCCTATAGTCGGTTAAAAAATATGATTTCAGAGGGGAGTAACCGGGGGAGGGGCAGTTACCCCTTTATGTTCAGTCAAAATATCCAATTCAGCTGGTAAGGATATATCAGTGGTTTTTACGTTTGCATATATGAATACCAGATATTAGCAAGGATTATTTTCAAGGTGTATTAATATTCCTTGATTTTATTTAGGAGAGTAAATTTTGGCTTATTAAAAGTGCTAAAAAAAATATAAGTGGTTGGTGCCAAAAAAATGTGAACTATAAATGAAGGAAAGAGAAAAAGCCGATCAACAAGAATTTTCCACGCCTGATCAACGAAATTCGCTATTTTTATAAGGCCGATGGAGGAAATTCGCAGTTTTTACAAAGCTGATCGACGAAATTCGCGAGTTTCCTCACGCGATCCATAAAATTCCTGATTTTTCCTAACTTGATCGAAGACATTCTGGTTTTTGCGGCTCTTGATCGACGAAATTCTCGGTTTTTCTGAACCAGACAGACGAAATGAGGGATTTTTCTGTGCCCGATCAAGAAAATTTACAATTTTTCCACACTTGATCGACCAAATTTGTGCTTCTTACGAAACCGATTGACAAAATTCGCAATTTTTTACGAAGTCGATCGAAAAAATCCATGATCTTTCAGTGCCTGATCAACAAAATTCGTTATTTTACAAAGCCGATCGATAAAATTCGAGGTTTTTACAAAGCCGAACGATGAAATTTTTCCTCCCGCAATCGATAAAATTTCGCTATAGATCGACGAAATTCTGGATTTCGCGGTGCCTGACTGACAAAACTTTCGGTTTTTCTGAGTCAGATGGACGAAACGCGTGATTTTTCTGTGCTTGATCAACGAAACTCGCGATTTTCACAAAGCTGATAGACGGAATTTGCAATTTTTCTTCGCATGATCAAAAAAATTTCCGCTTTTACAGCACCTGATCAACGAAATTTGCGATTTTTTCGAGCCTGATCGACTGAATTCGCGATTTTTACGAAACCTATTGTAAAATTTGCAATTTTAACGAAGCCGACCGAAAAAAAATATTTTTTCATGTTTTTTTTAATAATGAGCGTTTTTTATTAAGTCGATCGGCGAAATTTACGATTTTTAACAAAACGATCAACGAAATTCGCGATTTTTACGAAGTCGATCGACGAAATTCGAGACTTTTACAAATTTGATTGATGAAACTCGCGATTTTACATCTCATGATCGAAGTTCGCCACTTTTCTTCGGATGATCAACAAAATTCGCTATTTTTCTTAGCATGATTGACGAAATTCGTTATTTTTACGCAGCTGATTAAATAAATTCACCATCTTTCCGCGCCTGATCAACAGAAGTCGTGATTTTTACGAATCAAATTGCTAAAATCTGCGATTTTTACGAAGCCAATCGACGAAATCCATGATTTTTACAAAGCTGGTAGACGAACATTGCAATTTTTACAAAGCCGATCGACTAAATTCGCGATTTTTTTAAAGCTGCTTGACGAAATTCGCAATTTTTCATCGCATGATCGATGAAATTCGCGATTTTTCTTTGCAAGTTCACGAAATTTGCGATTTGTTTTCTCATGATCAACGAAATTCACGATTTTTACGAAGCCAACTGACGAAATTCGAGATTTTTACGAAGTCGATAGACGAAATTCGCGTTTTTTATTAAGCTGATCGACGAAATTCACGATTTTTCATTGCATGATCGACGAAATTCGCGATTTTTCTTTGTATTATCGACGGAATTTGCGATTTTTACGCAGCCGATCAAGAAACTTCACGACCGTTCCCTGCTTCATCAACAAAAGTCGTGATTTCTTACGAATCCAATTGCCAAAATCTGTGATTTTTTTAGAAGCCGATCGACGAAATTCGCAATTTTTACAAAGCCGATCGACGAAATTCACAATTTTTATGAAACCATAGACAAAATTCGTTATTTTTTACAAAGCTGAACGACGAAATTGATCGCATGATCGACGAAATTCGCAACTTTTACGAAGCATATCCAGAAAATTCACGGTCTTTTTGCACCTGATGAAGAAAAGTCATGATTTTTACGAAGCCGATCAACGAAATTCGCGATTTTTACGAAACATATCGAGAAAATTTACGACCTTTCTGCGCCTGATGAAGAAAAGTCGTGATTATACGAAACTGATTGACGAAATTCTCGATTTTTCCCCACCAGATCGACAAAATTTGCAATTTTCCCGCCCCTGATCGACGAATTTCACGTTTTTCAGGAAGTCGATAGACGAAATTCACGATTTTATTTGAGCCTGATCGAAGAAATTTGGAACTTTCCGCGAGTAATCGACAGAATTCGCGATACTCCCGTGCAAGACCTGCAATTTCGTCCTTAATTGACAAAATACGCGTTTTCTGCGTCCGATCAACGAAATTTGCGATATTTAACTAATTCTACCGCAATCTGCATTTTTTTTACCAGCAAGATGAAATTTGCGATTTTTTATCTCTTGATGAGCTGAAGAAACTCACGATTTTGTTTCGCAGCCGATCAACAAAATTTTCAATTATCCCGTACATCATCACAAAATTTGCGATTTTTCCGTGCCTTATCAATGAAATTTGTGATTTTTTTCGTCTTTGATCGACAAAATTCGCGATCTTTTCGTGCCCGATGAACGAAATTTGCGTTTTATTCAAACGATAAGTCGAAAAAAAGGGATTTTTCAGCAACCGATGAACTTAGTTTTCAATTTTTTCGAGCACTATCAACAAAATTGACTATTTTTTCTTGCTCAACTACGAAATATGCGATTTTTCGCATCTGACGGGCACAATCCGCGATTTTTCTGTACCTGATCGATAAAACGCGGGATTTTCCCTTCCCAACTGGCGAAATTTGTCATTTTTTCCCGAGCCTCATGGGCAAAATTCGCGATTTTCCCATTCCCGATGAACACAATTTGCGATTTTACCTAGCCTCATCGACAAAATTCACTATTTTTCCGCACTTGATCATTGAAGATTGCGATTTTTCTGTGCCCAGTCAACGAAATTTGCTATACTTAAGCGACTAGCGAAATTTGACATTTTTCCGCGGAAAATTGACGAAATATACTATTTTGTCCTGTGACTGCACAAAAATTGCAATTTTTTTCTAGCTGTAAAATAACAGAATTCGCGGGCACTCATCAACGCATCGCGGGCCACAGGCTGTGCATCTCTACTATAAATGATAGAAATTACAAGAATAACAGACTTATAAAAAATATTGAACCCAATTTTCTAAAACCAAAAAATATATATACCGTATATACTCGTGTATAAATCTACCCAACCTCCCCCTAATTCCTAAGAAAAATTTTGGAAAAAAAATTGAATTTTCGTGTGTAAGGTGAATTACATTTCTGGTAGTATGTTAAAAAATGATTTATAATCGAGAGTAAAAATATTCAGTAAATTAGTAAACTAAGTAGTAACTTTCAGTAAATTAGTAAAAAAATTTTCCCAAAGTTTCTAATCAGATTTTTTTTTAATATTCAATGTTTTAAAACCGTGTGAAACTATTTTGAAACCTACTCACCCCAATTTAATAGTACTTAACAAAGAAAAAAATGTTTAACAAATTTATTCTGCCTTTTTTACAAGGGTAAACAGTTTCTTAGACTTCTAAAATACAGTACTTCTTCTTTGTATTGTAGGACTTTTAAAAGAGATATTTAGAAAGTTTCTCAAGTTGAGCTCTTTTAAATGAGGGGATTAAAATGTTGGAAGGAATGCCCCTGTATTGCAGAGAATTCTAACCCAAGAGTAAATGGCTGCAGAATAATTACAGGGACTTGTTGAAGATCTTTTGTGAATTATAGAGAAATAACCATTTTTTGTTTTTATCCCTCTCTCGAACCTATCCCCATATGAGATTATCTAAATGACTTTCAAATCCCTCGATTATCTGAGATATTTATTATTATTATTATTATTATTATTATCTTGCATATAAGAGGACTCTCTAATTTTCAACGAAAATGGGGGTGGATTTATACAAGAGTTAATAATAAACAAGAAAGAAAAAAATCATGCGTGAAGCATAGATTATTAATCACTTTCCAATACAATCGGAATAAATTAACAAAACTGCGCCATTTAAGAAATTAAAATACTATATCTCATTTCACAACCAGATTTCAGCGGTTCCCATCTAAAAATGGAAATTTATATTTTAGCAGCCCTGTATATGATATAGAGATTTGTATCTATTAATAACATGCAATCCAAAATTACTTCATTTAAGAGATACATATATTTCAGAAAATTACCCTTCAGCAATTTCCTCTGAAAAGAAGATTGGTATGTGAATACTTTTGTGCAGCACTGTATATGGATTAGAATTTATACATAAAAAGTAATAAGCAAAAAAAAAAAAAAAAAAAAAAAAAAAAAAAAAAAAAAAAACTAATTAAATTTAAAAGCGCATACCGAATTTTAAAACGTACACTTCAGCAATTACTACGCAAAGAAAAAATCGGTCACAGTAAGTGACCGATTTTTTTTGTGTGTCTCTGTAAATTAATAAAAAATGCTGTGAATGCCCTGTTTTAACTTGATCGTAGAGAAAATCAGAGATTTATATCAGTTTTAATGCATTTCAAATAGCATAATGTCATTAAAATACTTTCCAAACAATTCCCCCCAACACCATAATGTTATCTTTAGAGTGCCACTGTCAGGGGCGGATCCAGAGGATCGTTTTTTTTTGGGGGGGGGCGATGCTAAGAAACATAGAATCAACATAGTCATAATTTCTGTTCATGAAATCATTCCTTGTACAGTTATTATTAAATGAATGATCAAATGCTTTTCCGCGATCTTCTGACGAAATACGCTTTTTTTCCGCGACCTTTTGATGAAATTCGCTCTTTTCCGCAATATTTTGACAAAATTAGCACTTTTTTTTTGCAACCCTTTGAAAAAAGTAGCTAACTTTGGACGAAATTCGAGCTTTTTGCGTGACACTTTGACAAAAATCGCGCTTTTTCAGCAATCCTATGTCGAAATACGTGCTTTTCGGCAATTCTACGTCAATGTTCGCGTTTTTTTTTCGCGATCCTGTCAAAATTCGCGTTTTTTTTCTCGACCCTTTGACGAAATTCGCACTTTTCCGTGATCATTTGACGAAAATCGCGCTTTTTCGCGATACTTTGACAAAATTAGCACTTTTTCAGCAATCCTATGTCGAAATTCACGGTTTTTCAGCGATCCTATGTCGAAATTCGCATTTTTTCCGAGTTCCTTTGCCTTCCCTTTTCGCAACCTTTTGAAAAAAGTAGCGCTCTTTTCGCTAACTTTTGACGAAATTTGAGCTTTCTACACGACACTTTGATAAAAACCTTTTCAGCGATCCTATGTCGAAGTTTGCGTTTTTTACACGACCCTCTGTCAAAATTCGCGTTTTTTCCGCGATCCTTTAACGAAATTCGCACTTTTTTGTGGTACTTTGACAAAATTAGCAGTTTTTTGCAACCCTATGAAAAAAGTAGCGCTTTTTCCTCGAACTTTTGACGAAATGCAAACTTTTTGTGCAACACTTTGACAAAATTCGCGCCTTTTCAGCGATCCTATGTCGAAGTTCACGTTTTTTACGCGATCCACTGCCATTCAAAATTTGCGTTTTTTCCGTGACCCTGTGATGAAATTCGCGCTTCTTTAGTGATCATTTGACGAATTTCGTGCTTTTTCACGATACTTTGACAAAATTAGTGCTTTTTCAGCGATCTTAAGTCGAAGTTTGCGTTTTTTACGCGAACCTCTGTCGAAATTCGCATTTTTTCCGCGACCCTATGATGAAATTCGCGCTTTTTAGCGACACATTGACAAAATTAGCGCTTTTTCAACAATCCTATGTCGAAGTTCGCGCTTTTTCAGCGATCCTATGTCGAAATTAGTACTTTTTCCCCGATACTTTGCCTTCCCTTTTTTAACCCTTTGACAAAATTAGCGCTTTTCCCACGACCTTTTGACGAAATTTGCTCATTTTCTGCGATACTTTGACAAAATTAACTTTTTTTGCAAACATTTGACAAAATTCGTGCTTTTTCCTCGACCGTTTCACGAATTTCGAGCTTTTTCCGCGACAGTTTGACAAAACTCGCGCTTTCAGCGATCTTGTGTCATAATTCGCGTTTTTTAGCGGTCTTTTGTCAAAATTCTTTTTTTTTTTGCGCGATCATTGACAAAATTCGTGCTTTTTCAGCGATCTTTTGTCGAAATTTGCTCTTTTTCCGCGACACTTTGATAAAATTAGCGCTTTTTAGTGACATTTTAATGAAATTCACGTTTTTTCAGGAACAATAGAATGTCTCCGACGGAGTCGCAGAAATCCCTTCGGAAAAAAGTCTGCGATCGCCCCCCCCCCCCGGTGGATCTGCGCCTGGCCATTGTAAATGAACCATTAATCGTACATACTTCATATGCAGTACAGAACATGCTTTGCTGACCCTAAATAAGCTTTACCAATTCCATGAAAATCCGAATATATTTACAGGAGTTAGAGCCAGAATAGACGGTGTCGGTCCGTCTGTCTCAACCGAGTACCTATCATACCATCTCAACCGGATGCATTAGCACTTTTTAACTTTGTTGGTAAGTGCTAAAAAAAGAATAATATATAAATAAGGTATTGCTTGGTTATCCCATCGCCTAATTTCGCCAAATTATACAAATCGCCAAACTGATAGTCAAATTATACATAACTGACATATTTTTTACTTTAAATAACGGAAAAATAAATAAATAGTCGAATAATCAATAAAAATACAAATAAAAAGTCGAAATAAAAATCACTTAATGATGTTTTTAACACTTGTATCGTATTTAATGTCATTGAATGTGGTATTCACGATCATCCATTATTGGCATTTAATCTTATAGCTTGGCGATAATTTTTTGGTCGACGGATAACCAAGAAGTACCATAAATAATAAATACGTCCCAAATCTTACCTAAAATCATTAGACTTATACACGAGTGTATACGGCATATATACATTAAAGAGACAAATTTAAGACACATATGTCATATACGCACCACATTGGCGTAATATTTCACCTCCGGGAATTTGGCGAAATTTTTGTTTTTGAGTATTGCTATGACTTTTAATATTTACGATTTATTGCGATATTTTTATATTTATTATTATGTTTATTATTTATAACTGATTATTCATTGCTTCAACTGCTATTTCTTTTTTGATAAATTGTCAAAGCAAAAAAAGAAAAAAAAACATACGCGTCTAATTGATAATTTCCTCTATTATTGAAGTCGGTTAAAATAACTGGGTTACCATATGAGGCGTAAAATCGCCATTTTGTTGTGATCGCGCCAATAAGGTACGTATATGATATCTGTGCAAAATTTAAGCAAGACTTACAATTAATTTACAATTAAAAAATGAATTTATAATTACATTAGCATATTTAAAATAGTGATATATAACGCGAATGTTAAAATAAATAAATAAATATGTAGTACTTACAAATATTGAAGTAAGTCAAAAGAAATTATAATAACAAAATCTGATTTCGAAAAGTTTCGGCGCCATTTCATCTTTAGATTAAAAAAAAATAGTAAAATTAATAGATTTTGTATTTTCACAACTTAACATTAAAAAAGACATCTATATTAATTATAAATGTAATACAGGAAGTTCTTGCAATTTTAAAATGTAAGAAAAAATAGCAAATTTCGTAGTCTGTTAATATTTTAAATCATTTTCTGAAATTCATATGCGTAATGGCGCCATCTATGATATTTAATTTAAAATAAAAACGAATAAATATACCGAAATGGCTGAGCTACAGAAGTTTCGTGATTAGAGATGTCCAGATTAATGATGTTATACTTTATATATAGTAATATTAGCGTACCATCTCAATGCAAAATGATTTATTATTGAGATGGCCAACTTATAAAGTCATTACTAAAAAACATCTTTCCAGCGATTAGTGGACCAACATGTATCTATATATAGAATTTAAAATAAATTCATAATACTTCAGGAAAAAAACTGTAAATTTAAAAATGCATTAAGACCGATTTCCCTAGTTAATACAGTTGACAAAAAAATTGCAGCCTTTGATATGAGCTATAGATAATGGTTGCAATCTTTAAATTTTACTGTATTAAAAATCGGCCTCATAGCATATGCAGCAGAAGGCCAGAATCTTCTGCCACCAACTTACCTTTGACTTCTTCCACCAACTCAGGGAAGGTTGGGGAGAAGTCGTACTTACTTCATCCACGGCTGCTTCTTCAACTGCTGCTGCCATGGGCTTCCAGAACTTGCGTCCGCCATCCAACGATGAGGCAATACCCAAATAAAAATTATCATTTGAGCATGCCATCCATCCGTCGATGCTCCCATGTTCCCGTCGACGACCTGAAAAAAAAGAATCAAAAGACATTACATGAGTAGTTTCCATTTTTTTCAAGAGTAGTTGCAAGTAGAACCAACAAGGTTGAAATTTTTTTGGGAAATGAATTTGAAATCGAATTCTATTCTATATTTAATTTACTGTCGCACGAGATGATGATTCAAACAATTAACCATTGTTGCGTAACGATATTTCTAAATTATAGCTTACCGTTGAAACTTGTATTGTTGAGTTAAATTTTCAGTGTTTAGAAACAATTAATTTTGTTGCCATACTAAGAAACTAAATTGTAACGAAAACAGAGACAATAATGAGAATAGAGTTGAACAGTTTCAAACATGGTGAAAAGTTAATTGAAATGACGTCATTTTTTCGCATTTTTTTTTTTCATATTTTGTTGTCATTTTTTCATAGCAACTAAAAAGAAAATGCAACTAAAATTCGTGCTATTTAAAAAAAAAAAAAAAAATTATAAATGAATGATAAAACATGGAGCTATTACAAACTATATTTAATCTTAAATATCTATATTAATGTTACCAGCAAATAAAGTCATATAAATGATTAGATAGCCGATTTTCTTTTCCATTTCTTTTTTTTCTTTTTAACACTTTTCAACAAAGTTGAAAAGTGTTTATGCATTCGGTTTGTCTGGCCGTATGGCCGTCTGTCCGCGCACTAACTCCCCTAAATATACTCGGATTGCTTTTAAATTTTTATATGTTATTGATGTTTACCCTAGTACGAACCCTATTGAAAATGAAGTTCCTATTATGATTAGTTTATTTACAGAGATAGTCAAAAGTTTTCCGATACATTACGGCCAATGGGAAAAAATCGTTTCAAATGAATTTTATAGGTGTTACACCCTGTTAAACTTATTAAAATTTACATGGATTCGCAAATGCACAAAAATACGCATTATGTAAACTAGCCTATCAAAATAATAGTTATTATTAATTTACAGCGTCACACAAAAGAATTGCATTACACAGTAATAAAGGAGGGAATTGGTCACGATATATTTTAATAATGTTAAACGGTTTCAAGTATCATAAAATTGATTAACGCCGCTGAGACTTAATATTTAACGCATAATATGAAGTGCATAGCTTTTACACGGACACACAAAATGTTTCAAACCTTATATTTTTATCCGAAGTACTGTGCATTATCCATGATAGCTGATGGATGTTTGAAATGCATTTTCAATTATGTTATACGCTTTTAAATTTTACAAAATGTTTGCAAATTATATGCTGTATATAAATGTTATAGTTGATATACATGGTTACACAAAAGAGCTTAGAAAGGTTACTGAATATGAGAGTAATTAAAGGTGGTAGTTATGTATTTTTACGTTGACCTCTTTTCAGTTTACTAAGGAATGTTTGTTGAATATAGATAAAATCATATACAGGATCACGCAAAGAATTAGTTACATGGTGGTCACCCATATGTGATAATTTCTAGAAATGTGATTTAAGTAGCTTTAAGAATGTATTTGTTTGAACTAAACTTTAACAAAATACTGGCGTGTAGTAAAGATACTGGATAAATCACAGGGCTGAACAAAAGTATTGAAGTATTTTCCATCTATTAGAATAAAGAGCTGCAAAAGAAATTTCAGCCAGTTAGGCATTTTCTTGCTAAACTAAATTTTCTCATTATATTGTATATATATATGTATATATATATCAACCGACGGATCAAATGCAGGGCTGTTCAAAAGTATTTCATTACATATTTGGCATACATGCCAAATATGTAAGATGCTACATATCAGTAGCATCTTATTTCCCTAAATAACAAAGTAACAATTCCCTAAATATGACGAGGGTCGATCCAAAAATAAGGTTCCAAAAGAGCTCCAGCCATAGAGGACGATGCGAGACGAAATACGGCAACAGCCGGGTTGCGCGGCTGTTCCCGCACTCGCGATTCCCCCTGCTGAGCCGCTCATTTTGGCTCAGCAGATGTCCGATATGGAGGTTTCCATTGTTGATCCCGCCATGTGCGAGATTCGTTTCGTAATTAGCATTTTTTCCGCTAAAAAACTCAGGCGAGCTTTCCAGAACTGCCGGTGAGGACGACCGACAGTCGGTTTAACGTTTTTTCACGACAATGCACGACCTCACGTCTCCCGTCAAACCCAGGAACTTTGGACATAGTTTGGTTGGTTATACTGTCATGTCCCACCCATCTTATAGTCCGGACCTGTCCCCTAGTGATTGTCACTTGTTCCCGAAATTAAAGACACACTTGAATGGCCAACACTTCCGGTGCAACAATGACGTGAGGGAAGAGTTGAAACGCTTCCTCAACGGTTTGCGCCGGAATTCTACGATATTGGGATAAGAAATTTGAGCCCGTTCGTCTACAAAAAATACGTAGAAAAAGATGGCGATTATGTAGAGAATTAGAGCAAACTTCCTTCTTTCCAACGATGTCAATTTCCATGAGATTTAATAACAGTGTTGTTTTTTTGTAAATTTGATGGGAACCTTATTTCTGGATCGACCCTCGTATTAGTGAAATCCACTTATTCCGAATTCCTACTGAAGTATTCGATCGCAATTAGTTCGGAATCGTTGTACGCTACGGTATTAAATAATAATTGCGATTTGTGAAACATGTTTTAATTAATTTACATCAATGATATCGCTGTCTGAAAATCCGTCTGGAATCACTTTTATTACATTTGCATTTTATTTTTTAATAAAAAAGAATATTGTCCAGTTAAACTGATGGCATTGAGCTCACAGGCTACGCATACTAATTGTACATTACAGCCTTGTATTTTCGTTAATTCCGTTCGAAAAAAAAATTAAGAAGGGGAAACAGCTCTCCCCTTTCTCCTTTTTTATACTTAATCATTGAACCTCCTAAACTATCAAGTACATGCTTTATCATATTAAAAAACCTATATCCAAAATTCAGAGCAAATCGGATAATTCTTAATAAAAACCCATTTAGCATTTATATAATTTAAGATGAGTTATTCTCCTCTTTTATACTTAACCATTAAACTTCCAAAACTATTCAGAGATTTGAACGAAATCTGACAATTCTGATTGAAAAATCCATTTATACAAGTTAAGAGGAGGGGCATTAGAACCCCCGTTCCCCCTGTTTATACTTATTCAATGAACACCTAATAACAGCCACGGTATCGCCTCATCAGAATGATCCTATATCTAAATTTTGAACGAAAACTGTTAATTCTGCATGAAAATCCCGTTTATATCAATTAAGGGGAGGGGCATCAGCCCCTCGTTCCCCCTGTTTATAATTATTCAATGAACACTTAATAACAGTCACGGAATCGCCTCATCAGAATGATCTTATATCTAAATTTTGAACGAAAACTGTTAATTCTGCATGAAAATCCCGTTTATATCAATTAAGGGGAGGGGCATGAGCCCCCCGTTCCCCCTGTTTATACTTATTCAATGAACACTTAATAACAGTCACGGAATCGCCTCATCAAAATGATCTTATATCTAAATTTTGAACGAAAACTGTTAATTCTGCATGAAAATCCCGTTTATATCAATTAAGACGAGGGGCATCAGCCCCTCGTTCCCCCTGTTTATAATTATTCAATGAACACTTAATAACAGTCACGGAATCGCCTCATCAGAATGATCTTATATCTAAATTTTGAACGAAAACTGTTAATTCTGCATGAAAATCCCGTTTATATCAATTAAGGGGAGGGGCATGAGCCCCCCGTTCCCCCTGTTTATACTTATTCAATGAACACTTAATAACAGTCACGGAATCGCCTCATCAGAATGATCTTATATCTAAATTTTGAACGAAAACTGTTAATTCTGCATGAAAATCCCGTTTATATCAATTAAGGGGGGGGGGGCATGAGCCCCCCGTTCCCCCTGTTTATACTTATTCAATGAACACCTAATGACAGTCACGGAATCGCCTCATCAGAATGATCCTATATCTAAATTTTGAACGAAAACTGTTAATTCTGCATGAAAATCTCTTTTATATCAATTAAGGGGGGGGGGCATGAGCCCCCTGTTCCCCCTATTTATACTTATTCAATGAACACCTAATGACAGTCACGGAATCGCCTCATCAGAATGATCCTATATCTAAATTTTGAACGAAAACTATTAATTCTGCATGAAAATCTCGTTTATATCAATTAAGGGGAGGGGCATGAGCCCTCCGTTCCCTCTCTTATACATATCGAATGAACTCCAAAAACTAATCAGGGAAGCGCCTTATCAGGATATACCTATATACAAAATTTCAAGTGGATCCGATATTTTTATCATGAGTTATCGCGTTACGCACGAACGAACATACGAAGGTACATACAGAACGGACGGGCACATAAGCTCCCAGGCTGTGATAGCCTGTGAGCTAAAAATTAAAATATTGCAGAGAATAATTTTTCCCCTTAAATATTTATAAGAATATGAATCATAAGGGAAGAATATGATATTAAAACATAATGATATAAAAACATATAAATGTTCCTCTATAACTGATATTAAGTGATATCAGAGTTAATAATATTAACTGTGTTAGTAATATTAACTGATATAATTTGAATCAATTTTGATTCAAAATACTATTTAAAATGATTGTTTTATTCAAATTTAATATCACTTAACCTCGTTTTTTGCTAAAAACAACCGTCAATTCAAGAATAGTGTTTCTGAATTCTCCCCCCCCCCCCCCTATCTATTTTTAAATGTATTGAAACAAATTAGCGGTACTAGACATTCTTTTAAACCTCGCAGGAAAATTATAGTGATTACCCTTTAGTTTTTGAGAAAAGTGATTTTTTCATTGCTCACACATTTCGATTTGCATTCAACAAAGGTGTTGAGGAGAGCTGGAGGTAAATATCGTAGTAGAAGTAATTCTATGTAATATCAGCTTTTAAATCCTAGATACAATTTTTAATGGTATATTTGTATACTGCAGTGCTTAATAAAAGTATATTTCTTTTACACTATTACAACAAAACTTTTTAATTTTGTCAAATTCTAACAATAATTTGACAAAAAATGTCAAATTGTTAAAAACAGAGCACAGTAGACTCCCTCAAATCTGCAAAGCTTGGGACCAGGGGTTTTGCGGATTTTAGAATTTTGCAGATTTCTGTTCATGGTTTTGTTTATATTTTTTAAAAAGTAATTTGAATGTAATTAATAATGAAATCAAAAGTATAATGAATGCTTACAATATACTAAAATATTAAAATAAGTAATAAACTAAAATAATAAAAAAAAATTAGATAATTTTTAAAATGACTAAATACTAAAACCAAGGGTCAAGTTAATAATCTATGTACAATTAAATATTCATTATAAAGATTAAA
The DNA here is from genome assembly GCA_964019185.1 of Maratus speculifer. Lineage (NCBI taxonomy): Eukaryota > Metazoa > Arthropoda > Arachnida > Araneae > Salticidae > Maratus > Maratus speculifer. The sequence goes on along the minus strand of OZ025294.1, from coordinate 420,645,131 downwards.
TGTGTTTTTCCTAAATTATTCAATGTAGCTTGCCTCATAAAGGTACATTACTAATTCACATCAGGATAATAATATAACAAAGCTTTATTTCAGGTTTAACCAGACTTAATAACTAAAGAAAGCTTGATTAATATGTAAATATATTTGGTAAGATTGTGATTACCAATTATATCTGAAATATCTTGATTTTTTTCAGAAATAAATTATTCTTTCTTCATGAAAAAACATGAATTCAATAACATTAACCAAATTACAAATTAATGTATGGAATTGATATAAAACTGAAAAAGTCAAATTTTGCACCTACATATGAACTGAGTGTTTCATTGTTTACATCCATAAATTATGTGCGGATTTTAGAGAGTTGCAGATTTTAGGAGTGCGGATTTGAGGGAGTCTACTGTAGTTTAATCAAAATTAATCACATAAATACTACGGGATACACAACTAGCTTGTACTGAGTGGATCTCTCAAACATGCCTTCCGTGTCTTTAAAAGTTAATTAAAATCTATCTAGAAAAAAGTGGCACAGACCAAAGAGGCGTTGCAACTTTGGGATCTTCTTTTGAAGTGCACTCAGCACAATACCAAGTTAAAACTTTGACCAGCGGTTTTGTTTTAGCTACAATGTAAATAGAAAGGATTTTTACTATGCTGAACTTTGTTTTGCGAAATTTGAAATGCAGTTTAAATATTCATTCTGCTGGAAGATTCTTGATAATATAGAATGGTTTCTTATGTTTTTTTTTTTCCACTCAATGCTTTAAATATATATGTATATTTTTTAACCAGGTGCATTTAAAAAAATCTTTTCTTTGTATATCGTTTGAAAGCTTTTGTAATGCTAACCTCAAAACTCAATGCATTTTTTTTTCAACTTTTTGTTTTTATTTACTCTAAAAAATTCCAAAATAAGTTGTTTGTGATATTAAAATTAAACAGTGCAATAAACTTGACTTTAAAACATCTCTTTCCAATAAAATATATTATTATACATTTCACATTATGATACTTTACTTAAATGAAACTAACAAAAGAAATGTATGCCTTTTTAACATTTTCCAACATAGTTGAAAAGCGTTGGTTTGTCCATGCTGAAATATATATGAGGACCCCAGAAGCCAAGGGGTACAAGTGACAAAATTTCGATTTGTAGTAAATTGAGTTTAAAGATAATTGATGTTAAATTGGAACACCAATAACAATTGAGTGGATTGAAATAGGAAATTTCTGCTAGTTGCATTCTGGTCTTTGAACTCTTATTTCAATAACTGTTAAAAAATAAAGTACAATTTTCTTTAACTGTATAATTAATCAATATTGTTTGTTTTTCGAAAAAAGTGGTTTGCCTCTATAACTCAGCAAATAAGAAAATCACTTATATTTCTTTGCCTGAAATGAAAAAAACATATTTTTAGGTCGTCTGTGTATTTAGTTTATTTTTTTCAATTTTGTCACTTATACCCCTTGGCTTCTGGGCTCCTCATATGTCATGAATTTTGTGAGTTTGTCATGAAATTGATATATGTTATTTTGGTTTACTATAATATGTTCTGTATCGAAAATAAAGTATAAAACATTTATAGCTCATTTACAGGCTTCCTCAAAGGAATTCTGTTACAGGACGGCTTATGGGGAAAAATCGTCTACAGAGTACTTTAATGATACTACATTATTTTAAATATATTGAAACTGATATACATATGCATCACTAAGGCTTGCTACAAGACACTCACTGTAAAATTTAGTGTGTCTATAATTTTTCATTTATTTACAGTAACACACAAAAGAATTCGACTTATAGAAGAAATTTAATAACATTTGAACTATTGAAGCCTATGAAGAATAGTTGCTGAAAGTGCTCTTTTAGTTCTGGTACAAGTTTATAACCCAAACTATTTTGAAAAGTATTACTTGGAGTATATAAATTCTACAGATCATATACAGGACTGCCCAAAAAGAAAATCTGAAAATTTTGTCAATTATTGATTGCAATAGTAGAAATTGGGTTTTCAAATGTATCATGCAGTTTTAAATTGCACTATTTAAAAAAAATAATACTTGGTGTGAATAAAGTTCATGTATCTTATACAAGACTACACAAGAAGTTCTGAAGTTTGTTTTCATTTTTAACAGCATCTGTGCTGAACAGAAATTTTCAAATGTGCTATTAGTTTAACTGAAGTAACTTTTAGCATATTATGTAGTATGCTATACAGTATAAATGGACTATTCCATGGTAACAGACGTATCAGATGGTGCATAAAACACCCTACAAAGATACTAAACATGTTAGACCCATGTTTTAATGCATAAACTTTATGATGAACAAGGACTCTGCTTCTATATAATGCAATTAAATTTTGAAGATTTCCAGATACAATATTTATTTGTTCAGTAATGAACGTGTCTCACAAATGAATGTTATTTTTATGCCATTATAGAAATTTAAAATTTTCTGAAAATATACATGCAAGAAAGTTAACTGCAATTTATTCCAAGTAACAAAAGTATGACACTTACATAAGATTCTTATGAATAAAAAATATTGGGGTAAATTGACCTATTTATATAAACATTTATTGTAATGGACACGCTCAGTTTTAAATTTATTGAACTTTTAATTTTTTTTATTATTATTTTAACCGTTTGAACGCCAATGTTCCCAAATGGGAACATTGCATTATTAGTAATACAAAGCATATATTTTCCAGCATAATAACAATATCCTTATTTTTCCTATAAAATATAAGTTTGATTTGAACTTTCGAAATGAAAATATTTATGTTTAAGCATTTATCACAGGTATTAAGGAACATGAAAATTCATTAATTTGCATAAAAAATATATTATTTGTTTTTATTGTTTTCTCTATATTACTTACATTTGACCGCTATGAATCTAAATGCTTATGGAATTTGGGAAAATACTCAAGAACAATATAAAATAGCATATAGCTGAAAATAATTTGTTATATTTGCATAGATTGTAAATCAATAATCGCGTTCCAAAATGCAAACACTGAAATGAAAACAGCCAAAAAAACTGCAGAAATATATTTTTTTGCTGTTTTCTAAATTTGTATGCATAAATTAAAACATTTGAAGCTGTAATATAGGAAAAACAAAATTATTATTACATTGCGATATTAATTCAGTGTCTAAACGGTTAAAGTTTTTAGATGATAATCACAGCTTATTTCTAGTAAGTAGAAACATTTAAGTTTATATAAATATATTTATAAGAATTAAACAATCAGAAATTAATTCAAATTATACTCTGTGAAGTTATGTTCAAATGATAGTCTTTCCCTGGTGTCGAACAAAAGTTCTGGGAGTAATGTTATTATTGCTTCTTTACTGATCGTTGAAACACCATTTGAAGACCACACAAACTTTTCTCTGACTTTCTTAAGACACTTCACCGATATATTGACGCTTGGTGAATCAAAAACCTCAGGTTTATTAATTTATACAACTTTTATTTTTATCTTATTTGGCTTGCTTCAAAATATAATTTTGCCCCATGCTTTCATTTTGCATTATCTCTTAACACAACTTAACTAAATAACTTTGACTTAATTCAAAAGCATACTTGATACTCGCAAGATACTTGATTATATACCAAAAGTTACATTAGAGTATATTTGTTGAATGGGCTTATAAACATAATTTTTAGGTGCGTTCATAATTATATAAATACGTAGCAGCTATTGTTGTCGCTCAGTCCATCCGCATATAACAACGCAGAAACTATCCAACCGAATCGTTTGAAATTTAAAATATATAATTATTACATAATTTTGTCGAGTCATTTCAAATTTTATGAAAATCGGATGGATAGATCAATTACAGGGACAATCAAAAGTATTCCGTTACATTACGGTCAATGGGAAAAAATGTTTCAAATGCATTTTAATGGTGTTACACTCATTTGAACATAATATAATTGACATGAATCTATGATGTATGTACTAAAATATACATTTTGTACAATCTGGGATGCAGAGAATATTTATTATTAAATTACAGGGCCACACAAATGTATTCCACTAAATAAGGTTATACGGGGAAACATTGTTGGGGGCGTGTTTTAATTATATTAACCTACTTCACATTTTATGAATAAGATATACGTTAATGAAGTATAATAAAAATTACTCCCTGCATATTTACAGGAACACAAAGATTTCGACCACTGTATTGTATCCAAAGTACGCTCTACTATATCAGCAAGATCTGAATATTTTAAAACTTATAGTACGAACGCACTTCATTTGCTATGCTTCATGTGCAATTTCCAACTTGTATGCTTGAACACACTAGCATTTTTTACAAATTTATTTGTATTTGTTGCATGATGTGAATGGTCATTTAACAATCTTAAACTGATTAAAGCCTATTTAAGTTCATAAATATCAGCAAAATGACTCTCTAATCTTAGAACAATTTCCATTCAAAATGCTATTGCACCCTCCTTAGATTACGTCCATTTAATAATTGACTTTGCGGCAGCTAAAGTCTAGAATAGTTAGAACAGATGTAAATTTTGAAAAAATTTCGGGCCAGGATTTGAACCAGGGATGTATAGGCTGAAACCGCCAATGTTCTTCCAGCTGAGCAATACCAGAATACCGGTTATAATTTGAAGAGCTTTCAATATAAAAAAATTTCTTTTCAGAAACTATGACAAATGATGTTGTACAGAAAAAAAATATATATATTAATGTCAAAAAATTATATTAAGGGTGTATTCCGATTCAAACTGCCTATTTTCCGATTTATTTTTAAACTCATTTTTGCTCTCAAATGTACCAAACTTTCAAAACTCCTTATTTAGAAACTACACAAGGTGCCGTGAGGGTCGATTTTTTGGTAAACCCAGAAAATGTTGCAAAAAATGCTGTCAAAGTTGACAATTTGAACAGAAATTTCCGAACTTGGAGATCTAGAAACGAAAAAATGATCGAACTGAAAAAACAATTGTTTATAAATCAAATTCTAGTTAATTCAGAGAAAAATTACATCACACGGCATCTTATACATCACTTCAAAAATCGCCCCAGCAAGATTCATGTTTCTACTTTAAAAAATGTGTCTGGAATTGTATCGGAAAATTTTGAGCTGTTGAAGGTGAAAAATCTTTTTTCGGAATACACCCTTAATTGGATGAAAAATAAGCAGGTTTACCAAATAGTGTTTTAATGCATAATGGATTGGAAGCAATGAAAACATAACATGTATAAGGTTTTAGCAAAATGTTTAGAGTAACTTTTGTGAAAATCTCAAAAATATGGATTGAAAATTCTGAAAATTATCACTGACAAAATAGGCTTAAAACCTGTTGTTCCCAAAAGGAACCAAAAAGAGGAGGGGATGTATACAAATATAGTTGTATGTATAAGATTGTGTACTTGCAATAGGTGCAACTTACAATAAACAAACAGAAAAATGTTGTCACTGGAATATAAAAAAATAATACAAGAAACTCAGAAAAGTCTTATTCACTAAAGCGTCAACTATTGGAAACTTTAAACAAAATTAAAAAAATTTCTCTTTTAATATCATAATATCACCATTTTAATAAATCACCATATTATCCCCAACTTTAATTAACTAAATCACTAATAAATCAGCAAAACCTCATTAAAAATATAAATAAATATCAAATTAAAATAAATTGATGGCATAACAAACACATATATTATATACCTGATGCGATGGTGAATGTAACAATTATCATGCATTTTTGAAATTCAATCCTACAGTTTGGTGATAGTTTATAATACTTTCCAGCATAGTTGTGAAAAGTGTTTATGATTTGGGTTTGTCTGTCTGTGTTCTAACTCACATAAATTGAGCCTGATTGTTATGAAATTGATAAATGTTATTGGGTATCACCATGGCATGTTCAGTATTGAAGATGGAGCATATGGCACTTGTGGTAATTTAGAGGAACACTCAAAAGAATGCCATTACATGAAGTCTATGGAAAAAAAATATTTATTAATTATTATTATAGATAATTAAATTAATTATTTTAATGATATGACACTATTTTAAACATATTGAAATTGATATATATTGCTGAGGTGGACTACATGGCACTTACTATAGAATGGGATATGCATACAATGTATCATTCATTTACAGGGACACACAAAAGAATTTCATAACAGAAGCTACTGAATTATTGAAGCTTACAAACAATAATTTCTGGAAATGCATTTTCAATTGTGGTATGCATTTTTAAATTGAACAATTTTTTTTAAGTTTTACTTGATGTGGATAAATTCTATAGATCATATGCAGGTCTAGGTCTGCACAAAAAAAAAAAAAAAAAAAAAATCCTGATCCTTTTTCTAACTACTGATTGCAATAGCAGAAATTGGGTTTTCAAAGACGTTAAGTGTTTTCTAAATTTTGACATCATCTCTTATCTTAGTAAATTGTGATGTTTTGTTATACAGTGTTCTGAATGAGTTGAATAGTGTTACATATTCTGTGCTGAAGGCATGATTTTTCATTCTTAACAAAAAGAATTTGCAAGGTAATGGAGAAGTTTGAACCCAGTTTGAACTCAGTTACTGAAATCAAATCTATTTAATACAGTTATCGCTCGTTAATTCAAAATTGGATAAATCAAATCTTTGCTTAATTCAAGCTAAACATGAAGTCCCAAAATTTTCAATGGCAAAATAACGTTAAAAATTTTTATTTATTCGAACTCATTTTCTCTTGACATCATTTAATTCGAACTAAAAAGAATTCTGATATTTTATTTTTCTTTACTTTCTCACAGACTTTAGATCCTTGAAATAGCTTTTTTTTCTCATTTTTGTTAAAATTGTTCTAAACTTGTACACATATAATCCAGGGTTCATACAGAGTTGGGAAGAAAAAATCCAAGGAGTCCAAAGAATTTTAAGGACTTGCCACTTTTCTTGTTATTTATGTGGCATGCACTTGCACACCCTAATTTTAATGCCCCATTTGGAGAAAAGAACATTTAAAAAAAATTTCTCTATTAGAATCTAATTATTAGTGCTGAAATTGCACAGAATTCACAACCTTGGTGATTTTGTAAATTTAAATAAAAAAATACACAATCAAGTTTCCTATGCAGAGACCAATGGTCATATACAAAAAGATCGGTCAAACTCAAAATACTTATTATGTATATTGCATACATCTTTAAAAAAAATTTCAAAGGTACAAAAAAAAAAAAAAAAAAAAAAAAAATGCTAATGTAACACACATGAAAAAATATAATTTTTTTACAATTGCAATTTTTTTTCTTTCTGGTAGCAATATTGTTTGCGTGCAAAACCGCAATACTATTTAAGGAGTTTCTAAGGAGTATTTTGTTTATCTAAGTAGTTCTAAGTACTACTTGGGAAAGTTTTCATTTCCAAGTAGTTTTTAAGGAGTCTAAGGAGTTTGTACGAACCCTGATAATCTCATGCCTTGTATATCCGCTTTCTTAATGCCCCGTCTGTCCACAAATAACATGTCTATCCCTTGCTCCTAATCTCTTAATTAGTTTACGTATTTATATCTTTTAATTTAAGTCATATTCTAATCATAACAGCTAAAATAAATTTAAAAAGTACAATAACATTAATTCCTTATTCCTTTGTAATAGTACCCCTTTATTTATGTTTTCTTTTCATACTTTCCATAAATCGAACATTTCTTGTGGTCCTAAAGAATTCGAATTAATAAGACCCGACTGTACTACAATTACTTATGCAAGTTTACAGCTTCTTAAAAACACTTTGATTTTAGCATTTGAAAAAATTCTACGGCTAGAAATAAAATAACACAGCATGTATGCAAACAAATTTATTAAATTAATACAACTTCCATATAATATACATAACAGAAATTCTTGAATTATAAATTATATATAATATGGAGAAAACATAAGATGATTCATTAAACTATACAAAATTTCAATCAATATATATATACACCATCTAAGATTTTTTTTATTTCAGATGCAAAAATATTTTCAGGCACTTAAATATAATTCAACCTCTTTCACAAATGACTTCAACAACCTAAAAAAATAAAAATTGAATCAATAAAATGAAAAATGAAGACATATTTTTCAACAAATAAGATTTCATAATAACAGGTTATGTATGACTATAAGGAGAAATAATATCATTTAATTTCAAAGAATTGTGTTCGGATTACAGTTCTGATAAAAATAGCTAGATTCATATGAAGAACACGAATTTCAAAGCTCATCTTATCCAAAATTTTAAAAATAGAGTTTTCTGTATGAATCTGTTTCACCTGCACAAAAACACCACAATCTGCAAACAAAAACTAGTTTGATCCAATATTTCTAGTATTGTAAAAACTGGATTTACAATGTAAACCAATGGACATGTGTAGAGGGTTTTTCACCATTTCCCAAAATTTGATTTTCTGGATAAGGTGAGTTTTCAAACTCACATCTACTTATTAATCTAAATGGGAAAAAAAAAACAATATTTTTAAAAGATTCAGAAATATTTTGGGAAATTTTGCAATAATAAACAAACTAGATAAGAGGAAAATTATTTGAATTATTTATCAAATGAAACTCTCACATTGCCATACATTTAATACTATATTTCCCCTATCTTAAGTATGACTTAGCTTGATTTTTCAGGATGTTTGCAAAGCAACATCTATTACCAATTCTCTACAACAAACAATTGGTCTCACTTTTTCAAGACAGTAATTTTCTAAGACAAAATACTGACTTAGCAATTCATGCAGTAATTTAAAGCACTATTAAAATAGCCTGTTATAAAATTAATATAATAATTAATTAGTGGTAATACAAATGAGAATGAGTTATAGACACTTTACTTTATCTTGTTTCAACAGCATAATGGATTGCACAAAACAAAAATATATTTAAAAGGATGATTCCTTTTTCATTTTCATCTTTATGGCTTTTTGAGCATTCAGAGACTGTGGGTAAAAAGATTTCAGTTTCTAATTCTAGTCTAAGAGCATTGTAATTGTACATTTCCTAATTCCATAAAATATTTAGAAAAAAAAAATAATTTAAAAGAACTGAGTGGAGTTATAAATATTGGACAGAATCAATATAAATTCAGATTTAATTAACTAATTTTAATTGGTGAAATCCTGTTAAAATTTATTAAGTGATTGTGCAAATCTTCTGATGTAGTTTTAAAAGTTCATAAAAAATGTTTTAGAAGTTGAAATTTTCACGAATTCATAATTTCGAACATAAAGGGTTAAAATAAATGCAATGATGAATTTTTTAAACAATGCCAAACAATCCCTTCATAAAAATTTCAGAAAGTATGACAAGTTGGATTTGAAAACAGGCATGGATAAAAGTCTTCTCCCCTCTCTTTGATTGTTCTAATTTTATGAATAATAAAAATGATATGTCATTTCATGTCTTCAAAGATAAATGTTCTGAACTTTTAATCTCTTAATTTTTGTTTTATTCATATTTAGTACATGTAATTATATTATTGTAATTATTTGTGTTTTATATATATGTGTATATATTACTGTAGTCTTGTGTCTCTTGATGTTCTTGCAACACTGTAAATGGGTTATTCTGTAATGTGCATTTCAATAAATAAATAAATAAAATCTTTTTTGTCAGGTGGCAACATTTCCTTTTTCAAGATTTCAACCTCAATTTTATAAGCATTCATTTAACCCTTAAAAGAATAATACCATTGAGGGGTTACATAATCTTTTTTCCCACTTGGCACTTTCATAATTGCTGAATCTTCTGAATACTATAAAATTCTTACAAAAATGTTCGTTTTACCTCGTTGCAGAAATTATGCCAGAGTTTTCCCTAAACAGTTTCAGGAAAATGCTGCACCCTGCCTACCTTTTAGTTTACAAAATGGCAGTCCTCTTGTCTCTCATTCAAAAAATTAACACTCTTCTTACCTCTCTATAAAACTAGTCATTGACAGTTACCATAATACGTACCCATCATGGCTATGCTTAATATAAAATACAAAAATAAAACTATGTAAAACTTTTATAAAATGCATTGTAATTCCAAAATAAAATTTCAAAGTATATTTAAATATTTTTAATACACAGTAATGTTCTATTACGGAATTGAGGGTACTAACCGATTGTCACATTGACCTATTTTGATTTATCATATAAATCATCAAACTACTCGCAAAACTAAACAAATTGGCATAATTTTTATTTTAAGTAATAGTACGAGATCCGGCTGCAGAATCAGTGTACCCATCGAGTGTTTGCTGAAAACCAAATTTTTACACATATTTATGATTAGGAGAATTTATATCTACCAGGTTGCCTATCAAAATGTGGCCGCTAGTATTTTTAATTAAATTATTAATAATTCATAATCCGTAAGAAATTTCACTGACTTGTTTTTTCAATAAAATGTCGTCTACATTACGGCAACATCTATAAAGACTCTGAAAAATCATGGTTGCCGTTGCGCACCTGGCCGCACCTCTTCGCAGCCAGGTATACACAGGTATTATTTTGTTACATTTATACACCCACAACGTACATTCATAATTTATATATCAAATTAAAGCTAATTTTTTTCTGTTTATTATTATATACGGTTGCCTAATTAAATCTGGCCGCAAATAAGGGTTGCTGGCTGTTAAATATAATAAATAAAAGCGGTGGAGTGACGCTGCAGAATCGTTTGTTTCATACACTGTTAAAAATCTGCTGCATTTTGTTGCAACGCACTCCATCGCTTGTAATATCTCTATTCCAACCAATGAGAAAGCTCCATTTCACGGCCAAGTAACCGTTTTCTATACAAACAAGGGAGTGCGTTGCAACAAAATGCAGCAGATTTTTAACAGTGTATTTTTCAATTTGGAACAATTTTAATCAATTTAAATTGTGTTTTAAATGATAAAATATATTAGTTTCATTTTGTTATAAGTACATATAAACGTATATGACAAAATTACACTTAAAGTAAAGTAAAAATGCAAAACTAAAATTACTCAAACTAAACTTATTTAAATAAATTGAACATAGAAAGTTTTTTCTTTAAAAAGTATTCGAAGTAGAGTTGCAAAAAGTCGGTTTATTCCCGGGTTTATTTCCAATAGACTAGGTTTATTCCCGGATTTATTCCCAAAAAACAGAATTATTCCTAAAAATTCCGGTTTTTTTCCAGGTTTATTCCGAAACTCACGGTTTATTCCCGGGTTTAAACCGGCTTTTTTCTAACCTTTGCAACGCTAATTCGAAGCGTAAAAGCATATTTTCAAAATTTCGTTTTTTCGCCAACCGGAGATAAATCGCCAAATAAACGAAAATTTTATTATTTTTTTTACGGACGTTATAAGGAGGTTCCACCAAAATTTTTTTATAAACGTATATAACTATATGAGAAGAACATTCTGTATTTTTTTCAGATTTTTCTGAGTATGCCCGTATGGAGACCTTACGGGCATATACTTCATATACGTTTATATGTACTTATAACAAAATGAAACTAATATATTTTATCATTTAAAACACAATTTAAATTGATTAAAATTGTTCCAGATTGAAAAATACACTGTTAAAAATCTGCTGCATTTTGTTGCAACGCACTCCCTTGCTTGTATAGAAAACGGTTACTTGGCCGTGAAATGGAGCTTTCTCATTGGTTGGAATAGAGATATTATATACAAGCGATGGAGTGCGTTGCAACAAAATGCAGCAGATTTTTAACAGTGTATGAAACAAACGATTCTGCAGCGTCACTCCACCGCTTTTATTTACTATATTTAACAGCCAGCAACCCTTATTTGTGGCCAGATTTAATTAGGCAACCGTATATAATAATAAACAGAAAAAAATTAGCTTTAATTTGATATATAAATTATGAATGTACGTTGTGGGTGTATAAATGTAACAAAATAATACCTGTGTATACCTGGCTGCGAAGAGGTGCGGCCAGGTGCGCAACGGCAACCATGATTTTTCAGAGTCTTTATGGATGTTGCCGTAATGTAGACGACATTTTATTGAAAAAACAAGTCAGTGAAATTTCTTACGGATTATGAATTATTAATAATTTAATTAAAAATACTAGCGGCCACATTTTGATAGGCAACCTGGTAGATATAAATTCTCCTAATCATAAATATGTGTAAAAATTTGGTTTTCAGCAAACACTCGATGGGTACACTGATTCTGCAGCCGGATCTTAGACTATAACGAAAGAACAAAAAAAAAAATAGTAAAAGATTAATAAAAATACAAAGAAAATGTTGAATTAAAAATCACTTGATGGCATACAAACATACATAACATGTTTAATGTCAAGTGATTGTGACATTCACAATAAGCCATTACTAGTATTTAATCTTATAGTTTGGCAATAGTTTCTTTGTCTTTGTCTACAGAATAATAAAGTTGTAAAAAAAAATCCTTATAATTCCAAAAATGATAAATCTATTAACTAACAGTTTACCGCATCAGACAAAATGTCTCATTTTCAATTAAAATATACATTTGAATGAAATACAGGGTCATGAAAAATCAAAGAGTGTGGAAAATATCGTTACAAATATCTTAGCAACTCATTATCTGATCAACTTCATTCTTTATGCAAAATTTATGATTATTTATTGCCTTTTACAGGCACTCCTTGAAATAAAAAAATTTGAAAATTTTTATATACCTTTCACCAGAACCAGTTTTTTAAGAAATTAATAGTAGTAATACAATTTTTCAAGAAATTTTTTTTTCGGATAATCGAAGTTACTGATGCTCAGTCGGCTTCTTCCCATCATTACATACAGAGAACCATTAAATGCGAAGTCTCTACCTCAATTTGTTCAGAAGATAGAGCATTTACAGACAGACAGACAGACAGACACACAGATAGGTGGACAGCAAATTTTTTTTTTCTAGAAATATGTTTTTTGGAATCTCCAGTGTCTAAAGTGTGTAAATCCGTCAAAAAAAGTTTTGCGGTTTTCTACATGATTGCAAGACTAACTCTATACTATGTATGATGGATAAGTTAAAAAAGGTGTCCTTTTTCTTTTTTGCATTTAAAAATTAGACTGCATGGTAAAAAAAAAAAAAAAAAATCATTGTTGTCTATCTAGGTTTCAATATTAAAAAAGGCTTTAAAAAAATCAAAAGAATGACTTTAAAAATTAAAAATAGTGCTCTTAAAAATATGAAAAGTGTCCTTAATAATCCAAAACATGCCATTAAGACAATTAAAAAAAGTGCCCTTTCCTCACTGGTATCTTTTTTTTTTAAACCTTGGAGAAACTCTGATTGTGCAACTGTGTAAAACAAACATTTTTGTATTAAAAAAATCGGAAGAGTGGCAACTATGCACTTTCAATTGGCCTTTTCCAATAATTGGGGAATATTTACATGTGATATAAAATTGTGAAGTCTGTTTTGTTCTGATTTATCATCACAAGGAATTTTTAAGCTCCTTGTAGATACTGCTGGCCATAGATTTCAGTGGCATTTTTTCTTTAGATTTATATGTTAGTCATTATTCATTCTTCAAACAATTAAAAGCTATAAAAATTATTACATTGTTGAATAGTTGTTATGGTGCACTGCTAACACCTTAAAGTAATTTAAAATTATCATTTTTTGAATCATTTTTCTTATGTAAATCAGCAGTGACGTGATGACATTTAAAAATTTTATTTTAGTAAATTATTAACAAAACTAGACACAAACATAATTTTTATGATAAAGAAAAAAAGCATTAAAAAGTTAAGGAGAACTATATCATATCACTAATACGAAGAATTAAGATCAACAATTCAATAAGAAATGATGTCACAAAGCAATCAATCAGAAATCAACATTTTATAATAAAGGATCAAAAGAAGATTACAATAAAGCATAGTTTAAATGATGATCAATTATACGACATTTACATTTATACGACATTTTAATGTGGTCCAGATTCATTCCTATTCATTTTAATGTAAAAATATATCGTTTATACGACGCTCAAAATCATTTATACGTCGATTTTTCAATTTTGTATAAGTTTATTTTTCTTGTGTATTTTACGAACGAGCAGAAGTTGGCAGCTATGAATGACACCAAAGAGCGTGTTTAAATGCACTTCATATTATAAAAATGTGGGCTGGTGTTCGATTAGTCTGAAAAATCAGCTTACGTGTAACAGATTACACTGGGAGGGGTTTCTTTTTTCAGGGATGGTCAACTTTCCCGACCTGTTTCAAGTTGCAAATAGACTATCCTTCTAACTGTTATCAGTATTGGAGACTTTTAGTTGCCCATGCAGGGTTTTTGATCTTTGGCTTTAAATGGAAAGGAAATGATGTACTGCAAATGAAGAACCTTTCGGTGAAACATAAATAAAGGTACGCATATTTCTGGTTATTTGTTTATTTTGGTTTGTTTAATTTACAAATTTATGCAAATTATCACATTAAACATTGAAATTAAAATAAAAACAAAATTAATTCTTGGAGTGAGTTAGTTTTGGATGTGAAAATAGATTATACGTCATTATTGTTTATACGACGTTTTTTCGGCAGTCCCTTTGGCATCATATAAACGATGCTCTACTGTACTTTATTTTTATTTGAATAAACCCAATTCTTTTATTTACATGGATAAATGTAGCTTGCTTTAAATAAATCTATAAATAATTAGATTTTTATAACTGAATAAATCTAAATGTTTTACATGAAAAAAAGACCCGCCACAAATAACATCCAATGAGCCTTTTAGAGCAAAATTTAATAAGATCTGGTCTTAATTTTAGAGAAATCCAAAAGATACTACTATAAAATTCCTCGTATATGAGACATATTGAATGTGTTGATTGATAATTATAGAGAATAAAATAGAGATATCAACTGTTTTTCTGAATTCTAAAAGAAAAATAAACTAATGCTGTTACTGTCATAGCTAAATTTATTGAGATATTTCACTTTATTTTATTTATTTATTTATTTTTTGCCTTATAATGCATAAATTATTGCATATAAAAATATGAAAAATGGTAGTTTTATAAACAAATGTATCATAAACCCGCTAAAACAGACAGTTTTTTAATAGAAAAATTATTTTAAGCAATGTCTATTTTGAAATTGACCAAGATAGTTCAGTTACATAAGTTTTATAGGTAAAAAACTATAAATAACAATTTAACTATATTTTGGAGGCATATATATATGTGTGTGTGTGATTAGATTGTGTGATTAGCAATATTCAATCATTTTATTTTTTTTTATATTTGTCTTTTTTTTTCATTTTTTCTTTTAGAATTTTTTATTTTTATTTTATTTGAATAGAAATTTAATTTGCAGCTTGAATTAACAATTTTTAAAACACTTTCTAACATGTTAAAAAGGACTTAGAAATTCAGGCCTAGTAGTGACTTTCTTCGAAAGTATTATAGGAAATATAGGAATTGTTTTAAAGAAAATAAAGGAATTTACCAGGAATTTCTATTTACACGTGAATACACCAACACATATTTCAATAAACTTACATATGTAATATCATAGGCATGAACATTGTTAAGATTATATCAAGATTCACTCCTCACTATTTCAGGAATTTTTATTGTCTTCATTAGAAATATATTAGTATAATATTTTGAATATTTTTTACACTTACTTTTGTAATTTTAACCCTTTTACAGCGTTTGGATTTATAAATACAAACATAACTGAAATAAAGTTGATTTAATTTACTATTATTTTTACGTACAAATTATTCTTTTATAATAAATTTATATAAAATGAATTTATATCTACAGCGTAAAAATTCATGATTGATATAATTGAGTAAAATTATGCAACCAATTGACTAATTATGCATTTTTTTTTTCGTGCAATCGACTTACAAAGACTATTTTTGACACAATGATCATGATTTCCCCCCGCCCATGAGTGATAGCCAAAAATTACGATTTTTATCAACAGCAACACATTTTATGATATATTCCAAAAATAAAATCAGTTTTTTTTTTTTTTTTTTTTTTTTTTTTTTGGCTACGACTGGATGAAAAAAATTCGAGAGCTTTTGCTGCAGGTGAATTATGAAATATACGATTTTTATAAACCAATCAACAAGTTTTGTGTTAAACTACAGAAACAAATCAACAAAATCAATGAATATTGAATGTGACATACTGAAAAAATTCATGATTATTTACGGCGACTGACTGAAGAAATTCATATTTTTTTTCTTAGCACACCTAATGGAATAAGTTCTCAATTTTTATCAGCAACATAATAACAAAACTTACAATTTTTTTCAATGACAAGTAACAAAATACTTTTTTTTTTCAAATAATGGCAAATAGGTGAAGTTCACAAATTTTCTTTTGAGATCCATTGACAAAGATCACATTTTTTTTTTAACCAATTGATGAAATTTGCCATTATTTTCGCAATCAAATGATGAAGTTTCCAATACCATGACAAACCTAAGGAATTTTGTTTTTTTTTTTAATGATTTTTTAAAAATTTTGTATAGGATTGTTTAAAATCTCGATTTTTAAAAATAAATATAAATTGAGGAATTCAGCAAAATTTTAAAAATATGTTCATAGAAAAATCACTTCTGGGCCTAGATAAAAAATAATTGTGAGGTTGTAAAGTTGGAAAAAATATGAAATATACGAAAAATAGAAACTTTTACAGTTATAAAAATTAAGGAGCCCCGCTAGGTCTGCAAATTTGTTTATCTAACTGTGTTCTAACTCTTGTTACCAAATATTCTGTTGTAAATAAAATATATTCAGAATGTCATGCAATTGATATATGTTATTGAAGTTTACCATGGAATGTTTAATGTGAAAAGGAGCCCCCCCCCATTTAAGATAATTTTTAAAATAAGAAATGTAAAAAAGAAAAAAGTTGTTTTCCATAGGGAGTTTAGGGTAGCAGTCCCCCCCCCCCCCTTCCCCATTAACAAAAAGTCCTTTTTATCTTTAATGTTTATTATTTTTAATCACTTGAAAACTATATTTATATTTTTTCAAAATTCATGAAAAAAAATTAACTAATAAAATTTGAAAATCTAAGGAGCAACACAATTGCTCTTACCTATGCCAATAGTACTTTAGTTAGTGCTTTTATATTTTCTCTCCAAGGATTCTTGTAAACAGAACAATTATTTAATTGAAACCCCAAATCTCATTATAGAAACAACAACAAAATTTACATTTTAAAATTACTTTAATATTTATAATTTTGGCAGATTACTTACACTATGTTCCATCAAAACTGGATCTAAGCACCTATTTATTGTGCTGCTCATTATTTCATCCAAAAGAACATGGACTAAACTGGAAAGAACAATTTAGACTTTTAAGTTCTTATACATTCATTATCATTAAAAAGACTAAACAATTTTTAATAACATTATAATATTAGACAAAATATGTGTTTTCTTAAATGTAACTACATTTATGGGAAAAAAAAAGTCCTTGTATATTAGACCATTTTATTGGCATTTTGTCTATTAAAATAAATATGAGCAACTTTTTAAAAATTAGCAACTGCTTATATGAAAAAGTACAAGGGATAAACTTTAAAGTTACTTATTTAAATAAAATTATCATTTTATTTATAATACCTTTATCCCTAATAGCAATATAATTTTCAATAGCAGCATTTTTAAAGAATGGATTTCTCTTAATTTTAGTTTTTGAGCTAGCAAATGTAACAATTATTACCTTGGGTTACTATTATTTATGATTACATAATGATTTGTGAACAGTTATTCCATGATTGATTCAATGTCAAGGGATCAAAATTGACAAGTGCTGCATTTAAATTCAATGTTTTATTGAGTTGTAAACAATATCAATGTTCAAACATGACTATGTTGCTTTTGATGCAGAAAGAAAAAAAAAAAAAAAAAACAATAACACAACGGACAGAATAAAAACTGCAATAAAATCCACTTAATGTAATATTGGTTATTGCAATCCTAAACTGAATGATTAAAATGAAAAAGTCAAGCATAATTTATTGCAGAGATTTCTATTATTTCAGTATAGAAAGTGCAAGACACTATAGATAAAAGGATATAGTTTAGGGAGCTTTATGGAGTTTTAAATCCCTTCAGAAATTCTATAGAACCAATATATTGTTGTATAAGTTATATAATTGCAGGAAAACAGCACATTTTAAAATAAATCTATAAGTTACTATATTACAGAATAAAATTGAAACCTTCCCAAAATGTTTTTCTTAACATTGATAACATTATATAATCAGAGGAAAAATTTTGATACTCCTTCTATATCTGACAGGATCCATAAACTGTAAATTCAAACTTCTATGCATTGCAATATTACTGCACTAAAGTAACCATTTTCTTCAGTAATTTAACTTAATAATAATAATAATAATAATTAGGAACTACTGTAAATACTCAATTTTAATAATTTTCAATAATCGACATTGACTGATTTAGAGCAATTGACATTAAAAGATTTTTTTTTAAACAGAGAGAATATGATATGTGATATTATATCCTGCTTATTAAAGTATCCAATTTTAACAAAATATGATTCCAATAAGTAGGCTTGTTTCTATTAAATTCACTGAAACTTTCCCTTAACAAAGTCCTATTTAATAAAGTCTTCTACTTAACGAAATTTTCCATTGAACCTTGACTTTGAATGTAATTAACATGTAAATTCATCTTCATATTACAATAAAATATTCTCGATATAACAAAGTTTATTCCACATGTGTGTGTACAACATTCAAATGGAGAGGTTGCTATTTCAATGGATACATGAATTAATTTCGGCAGATTTTATGAAAATGAAACTACTTATTTATATAATCATTTGCATTAAAAAAAAAGAAATGTTAAACATTTTCAATACAATAAGAAGGGGATACCTATTTCAAGAAAAGGTTACACATGTATTGTTTATATACTTACAAAAGTGTGAAATTTTTTACGAACAGTGTATTTTTAATGAAAGACCTGTGCAAAGTAAATTACAGAATTTTTTTAAGTTAAGGATTTGGAATACTGATAAAAAAGAGAGAGAAAATATGCTACGCTTTAGTTATTGTTTACCTCTCATTATTATATATATTTTTAGACATTTCTCTAATTAATTTTTTTTCATATGTCTACATTGCATTTAAAAAAAGTTAATCTTTGAATTAAAAAACATTTTTCCAATATTCCAATTTTATGAGTATTTTTCATGTTATGCATGTGTATTTTATTACACAAATTTCATGAATTTGTGAATATTTCTATTTAATGAATTTTGTTCACAACAAAATGTTTACATGTAACAATGATATTTTATTGAATGGAAGTTTCATTGTATCTGATTCATATATACAAAATATTGAATGCAGCCAAAACTAATTTTATAAACTATTAAAAATGAATAAATTAATGTTAATAATTAAATAAATTGTACGAAATTTGAAAAATGGGATAATAACAGAAGGTGAATGATCTGATTCACCACATATATACCCTTACAGCTTATAAATTAGCAAGGATAAGATTGCAATGAAAATTGCAATCTGATCTACACATAGATAAACTAAATCAGCAGTAAAAAGTTAAATAAAGAAAAAATGTGTTTTAGAAATAATGTATTTGAAAAGAAATGGTCATTATCAATATGATTTTCAGATACATACATCAAGTAACATAATTTTTCATAAAACTTAATACAGTTTTTCGTTAAAAATCAATCTACCATATAAATAGAAAAAAAAAAAATACCCATAAAGTATATTCTATTTTTATGTACTTTTATATCTTAATTCAAACACAAATTCAAAACGAATCTATTTCATATACAGCATGAAAAATCAAAAGTAAATTATTAAAATGATATTAGTATTAATCCCTCAGTCCTGAGACAAATTTTACATGGCACTACAAAAACTGGTTAAAAATTATTATGAAAAAATAATGGGTGCTGGCAAGGGAACAAAGGAAGAACATTCCTTCTGCTTAGATTTTGAAAGTTAATAGCCTCACTTAAAATTTTAATAACATAGATTCCCTCCCCCCTCCTTTTTTTTTTTTTTTTTTTTTTTTTGAAAATCTTGCTCTTTTCTGAATTTGCTTGGGGGAAAAAAAATTAAGAACGTCTATTCTTTATAAACAATTTAAAGCTAAACATTACAAAAAATTAACTATGGATTGTTCAAGATAACATTTAATTATGTTTTCCCTTTATGCATTTAAAAATTATCTTAAACAGAAGATTCAGACAACATCACAAAAACAGGCAAGTTCTATTTCAACATTCCATTTTGTAAAAAAACTACTAAGAATGTATTTGTTAAAAATACAAAACCTTGCTCATTGGTGCACAAAACAAGAACTTGTACAATTAAAATAAAATAAAATCAAGAACTTGTACAATTAAAATAAAATAAAATCAAGAACTTGTACAATTAAAATAAAATAAAATCAATGTTTCAGCCACAGAAGATGGCTTGATTTTATATTTTATTTTATTTTAATTGTACAAGTTATTATTTAAGTTCTTGTTTTGTGCACCAAGGAGCAAGGTTTTGTATTTTTAACAAATACATTCTTAGTTGTTATATTTTATGGTTCAATTGCCCAGTATATGTTTAAGAAAGAATTTAGTCCCATATTTAAGCATATGGGAGAAATTTTATTATTCCTACCAGCATATGCAAACAACAATCTTCAATGTGTATTTCGTTAACATATGAAATAGAAATACACAGGCACTGATAAACTAGCGCTCTGGGCAAACATATAAACCTGGGGGGTCCCAGAAAAAGATATATGTAATGGAGAAGTACTATGTATAATGCATGAAAATTTTATTTTTGCCAAGATGCATCTAAAAAAATTACTTTTTACATTTTTTTTTTTTTTTTTTTTTTTTTTTTTTTTTTTTTTGTTGTTGCTGTTGCCAGAATTATACAGACAATGTACACATTTGCAAACAGTCCCAATTTTCCCACTTATGCACAAATCAATTGACCTTAGTCTGAATACAATGTCACATGCAGATTAAGAATTTTGTAAGCTTTAGAGATACATATGAAATGCATTTTCACAGTCAAGAGTTTCTAGAAACCGAAACTACCATCTATTCTAACAAAATAACTACACCAATCAGAAATCAATAATTCTATTATTAGACATATTAAATTTAGTAGTCAACCAATAAAACTTTTTTAATAACTGTAAAAAATTAAAACTATTTTCAATGAAAATTAGTGGTAGTATTTTTTATAAACTAAATGCATATTTTGTCTAGCAGAAAAATTTCGGTATTAAAATTTAATTATCAATAAATGAAGAATATTTGAAACTTACAGATTTGGTCAGTCTTTCTGAGCAAAGCTCAGTTTGCCCATGAGAATGGGATATATGGGACCTATATCAATTCCTATATGTGGGACAAGAAATACTTCATGGAGATAATTGTTTTGAAATAGTGGTAAGAACAATAACATTTCCCTTATTCATTTAGCATTTCTCTTATAGCCCTGTTTAGTTTTATACATTTAATTGTTTCTTAATTTATAACATTTCTGCATTATTTTTTGTAATGACATGTTTAAAAATTTCCTTGCATGGGGATTTTGATAAGGAATTCTTAGTTTAACTTATTTAAATTCATATTCCTTATTTTTATGAATGGAGGGCACATCCCAAACAATTCTTTCAAAAATGTTGCTCCTTCCTGGATTCTGTTCTGCCAGCACCAAGGAAAGTAAGTCATTGGGTAAATAGAAATCAGTACAAAATTTACTTTTCATCAGCAACAAAATGCCACAGGTACAACTGTAAATAATGGATATCCACTTGGACTTGTTGCACACCAAATTTACTGAAGGTTCTTAACCTCACGCATTCTAGAAATGTCTGCAAAAATACAACAAAACAGATCTTAGCACGACACACAGCATTTATGTAATTAATTTGCAATTGCACACAACACAGGAACTAAATTTACTGTTTAACAATTTTATTTTTAGGTTATTAATAATTGTATAAATATTAATAGACACTTGCATTGTCTTGTCTGTCCACTTGTCTATCTGCCTATAACAGTGCTAAAACTACCTGACCAAATAGTTTGAAATTTAATATACATAATCATCACAAAATTTTAGCAGATTATTTCAATTTTTATGAAAATAAAACCCAAGCTTAAAAGAATATTATCAAGAATTTTCTTCATTCTATTCAATCTTATCTTACATCATGAATTGGGTGACATTCCATGATAATCAAGGATTCTAGGTTGCGATAGTGATTCAATAATATTGTTTCTATATGACTGAATTTATCTATAACATCATAATAAGTTTTGTATTCATGTATTTCTGCATAAGAATGCAACAGCTATGGCACTAAGATAACACTCCTTATAAAACTAGCTATAATATGAATGGACCTCATTTGCCATAGAATTGCAGATTTCTTTAAGTTTGTATTTACATGTGAGGGGTTTACAACCCTAGCAAATCGAATCCATATTGAAAAAAAAAAAAGTAACAGTCAGTGTGAAGGTGCATGAAATCTGTTTTAACCAATCCCATAGTGAACCAAGTCTGTTTTCACATGCTTCCTCATACATGTTATCTGTTTACAGAATTGGTTTAATGTGGAAATGAATAAAACAGATTTTATGCACTTTCTAAATAAGCTATCTCTCTCTCTCTTTTTTTTAATGGACTTTGTTCACTGTGGTTGTAAGTCCCTTATCTACACGTGTGAGCATATTTTAAGAAAATTTCAATTTTTAAACTAAGGGAGTAATAATTTTACAATCCACCTATAGTCAAACTGTTATAACAAGCTCAAATGTAAAAAGAACTCAGTTTGAAGTGTTTTATCCATAGCACACAGCAAGAAATTTCATTGTTAGAAGTTAATCTTATAATAATAATAATAATAATAATAAATAATAATAATAAATGAGCACTTTTTAAAAAAAAAAATATATATCTATAAATAATAAATAAAAAGGGGATTTTTTTAAATATTCATTATTTAATAAAATAGAAGTTCAGCCACTTTTAGAGATATAATCAAACTTTCACGCATTACTTTCCATACAGAGAAAGTAAATACATGTTAAATCGCTTATTGTGAAAACTTGGCTATAATAAACAGACACTAGTCTCTTCATCCTCATTATAACTCAGCTTCTTTTTACTCATTTATTTTTTTCAACAGATAATGAAGTAAAAATTAAAGTATGGATTTTGCAATTTTTTATATTTAAGCCTGCATAAACATCAGGGTACTAGATATGGTACTACTTGGTTATTCCGTCGATCAAGAAACTAAAAGATTAAATCTCAATAATGATGATAAAAAATGTCAAACTCCCATAACATTAAACTCATCTCATCTGTTTATTACACCATCAACTGATTTTTAGCCCTCTCACTAACAAGCCCGTGTTAATATGTTCACTAAGCTCCACGTTTCACAGCAATACAAGCAATGTTTAAAATAATATAAATCTAATGATTTAATAGATTTTTAATGCATTCTACAATGATTACTACTCTCAAGTTTTATATTTAAAACTGTAATAAATTTTTTTTTATATATAATGCTGAAAGTATCATCTTTTTTTTTAGCATTTAAAATATAATGCAGGGAAAACAACAATACAATTTTGCTCTTTTAAAAGACTTCCAAAGAGTTAATATGAGTTAATATAGTTTTATTTGTATTCTTATTGGTGTTTAATTAATTGTTCTTTCATTATTTAAAATAAAAATTACGTCAATTTGTTTAATTTGGCAATTTTTATAATATGGCAAAATGGATCGATGGTATAACCAAGTAGTACCCATTATATATGTATATATATATACATATATAGAAGTATCTGCATCCTATTGGTTATCTTTAGAAGTGCTTTTTCTATTCTCTGACAAGTAAAACAACCAGAATTCCATTATTTTATGACCAAAGACTCACTGAGTTATGACGCTTTGAGTTTTATAAAAGTACAAATCTTTCCAGCCCTAAAAACGAACATATAACTAAAAACGAACATATCCAGTGCAAAAAATTGCACTGGAAAGCAATAAAAATCCATAAAATTTGAAGTATAATAACTTAATGAGTTTGGTCATAAACAAATAAAATTTTTAAGTATCAGAGCTTATGTAAATGTCTTTAAATATAATTTACAAGATACACAGGCCATACTTTTTTTTAAATCATACAGTATAGGATCCGTTATCCAGAATGCTTGGGACTCAGGGCATTCTGGATAAGGGGTTTTTCTGCAATTCGGAACACTTTACCGTAAGTATAAGAAATGCACAAAATAATTTCATAAATAGTGAAATAAATATAGGTAATTATGAATACATGTAAATACCTTAATTTATTGATTAATTTGCACAAAATAAAAAAGTAATTATAATAAATGAAAAAATATACATATATATGAAATTTAATTTTAAGATTTTGAAACAGAATCTTTTGATTGAGATTTAGCAAACATTTCTATGATAGTCTTTTGCTTATAGCATGTCTCTTGCACTAATTGTTCTTGTATATTGTACAGAGACATGATTTGTTGCTTGTGGAAATAGCTCCTCTGTTGTACGCTTGAAATTAATTGTTTGATATAAAATATTAATTTTTCATATACTTTTTTTACCTTAGACCTTTTAACTTTTTTTTTTTTTTTTTTATCTTTTCAACCTGCTTCATTCTGCTGGTTGTCCTTCTCATCATCACTTTCATCAATATATTGTTTGTCATCATTTCACAAATCTCACTGTCAGTCATGTGATTAGTGACAGGAATGGTTTCATCAGCTTCTAAACAATCTTCTACTGCTTCTTGATTAAGCAATTTAGCTTCTGGACAATTAAAGCCTTTGGCATAAGCCAACAGATCTTCAATAATTTGCTTCTCTTTCGAAATCTTGAAGCCTTCAAACTAAGGCTCATTTTTGTCATCGAAAAATAATGCAGATGGCCACAGATTGTTTCATCCATGGATAAGTGTATCCTTATCCTCAGCCTGCCATGCTTTAGCAGCACTCCACAAAGCATCTTTGATTGTGAAACTTCTCTGGAAATTTTTTATCCCAATTCCTTTGTTGCACTCTGTGAGCATTTTTTTTTAAGAAGTCATTTTTGTAGTGAGTTTTTAAAGATCTCAGAATCCCTTGATCCTATGGTTGTACAATTTGAAGGCAAAAACATCGCAAACACATTATCCATTTCTAAGAACTCTGCTTCAGGATGAGCCGCTTTTTTCATGATCGTTTGAAGAAATTTGCCTTTTATAACGATTTTTTGACAAAAGTTGCCGTTTTCTGCGATCTTTTGTTGAAATTTGCCGTTTTTCGTGAATCTTTTGTCAAAATTTGCCGTTTTATCGCGATTTTTTGAACTATATTTGTTATTTTTTTGCAATCTTTTAGGGGAAATCTGCCTTCTTTGGGGATTTTGTGACGAAATCACCCATTTTCTCGCGAATCTTTTGACAAAATTTGCCAAAAATTAGTCGTTACTTCATGATTTTTAACGAATTTTGAAGTTTTTCCATGATCTTTTGACGAAAGTTGTCGTTTTTCGTGATATTTTTTAAAATTTGCCTTTTTTCGCGAATCTTTTGTCAAAATTTGCCGTTTTATCGTGATTTTTTGGACTATATTTGTTATTTTTTTGCAATCTTCTGGGGGAAATCTATCTTTTTTAGGGATTTTGTGACGAAATTACTCATTTTCTCGCGAATCTTCTGAGAAAATTTGCCGAAAATTAGTCGTTAATTCGTGATTTTTAACGAAATTTGCCGTTTTTTCACGATCCTTTGAAGAAATTATGCATCCCAAGGGACGCGTAAGTTTTTTTTTTTGCGTAATTTACGCGCTACAGTGCGTCCGTGGCATCACTGGGAAAAAAAAAAAGTTAGCGATTTTCATTCCGGTTTTCGGAATGTTCCAGATACCGGGATGCCGGATAACGGATCCTACACTGTAATTTAATATACATAAATGTAAAATAAATGTCCTGTCTAAAAGCTGTACTTTACTTCTACACTTTTTATAATTCAAAATATTTTTCTAACATCAGTAGCTTAAGAGATCAATCTGCATAACAACTTTTTTCAAATACCTGGTATATGTATATAAATATATAGAGGAGAAGGTCCAAATACTGGTGTTTTGAGAACTGAGTGCAATGCAGCCTAATGGTGATAGACAGAGTCTGTACAATTAAATGAGAGAAAAAAGCCACAAGAAACACTTCACAGAAGGCTGTCGCATTTACAATACAAAAAGTCTCGAAAAACAAAATTTGGAATATCAAAAGTTTTACATGCATGTGCTTCTTCCTTTAAAAAATAAATACTGATCATATATTGGCTTGAATGGATGATTAAGTTATTTTTCATATATCTTAATTACCACCAGAAAATTAAAATAGCAATATTTGATTTAATTAATAGCAGAACATTCCTTATAATAAAAAAAAAAAAAAAAAAAAAAAAAAAAAAAAAAACGTAATTAGCCATTGAATTTTTCTAGTGTGAAGTCAGATTATCTGAACTACATAATTTCTAGAACGTGTTCTATCATGGGAATTAAAGGTTTAGTTAATTTACATAGTTTCATAATTAATTTAAACAGTTTAGAAATAATTCCAGTCTAATTTTGTAATATGAAAAAACAAAACCATGATCATAAGTCTTCAAGAGTGACACTGGATTTCAGATCACTTAACAAAAAAGCACTGTTGGGCACACCAAAATTGCCTGCAATAAACTTATATGAAAGAAGAAAATCGAATTGAAGGAGGTAAACAGCTGGAAAAAAAAACAGGTAAAAGAGTCAGAAATTAAATTTAAAAAAAGTGAAATGATACAATTTGTATCTTCTGCAAAGGTGCTTTCGCTGCAGACAAGAATGGTAGAGGGGACACTGGGTTTGATGCTAAGAATGCTATATACGGGCCCTTAGCAAATGCACGAATGATAAGTGTGATTATTATATTCGTTATTTATTTTTTCAGATAAAATAATTATCATTTCAAGCAGCTAGCTTTTTTTCTGTTTGTTTTACATGTTAAAAAACAAAACTAAAAAGACTGTCAGGGATAATCATTAAGATTCTTATAAGTTTGACAAAAATGCTTGATTTTAAGAATTAAGTTTTTTTTCTGTGCATAAGAAATGTTATAAACAATAATATTTATTAAAATAATGTTCTTATCACTAAATAATTAAAATTAGCTACAACATTAATAATTGTAGGATTCTTTTGGAAAAAACTTAGGTAGCCAATATTTAGATTTCATTTTCACAACTCAAAATTTGCAGACTTTCAGAATTTTGCATTTCATAAACAGTAAATGACTTTTAAACTGATTTTTTTCTCTCTCAAAACAGATGTAAAGCATGTCAAGGTATCCCACTGTCACTTTTCTCTTTACTAATTTTGAAAATTGTACAATCTAGATTAAAAACAAAAGCGGTAGCTGCTATTTGGACCTTTTCCTCTACATGATACTAGTTTATTGTCATATAAATAAAAAACATGTTTTATAAAACTAATTCTGCATGAAAATATATCTACTGATGATTTTATTTCCAGCATTAGAAATAAATGTGCATATTGTACACAGTTATTACTAAATACATCTATTTACCTGAGATACAAAAATATGCTAAAATGCTTCTTTTATAAAAGTAATTTTAAGACTTAACACAAAATACAACAACACTGTAACACACAGTGGCACTCAAACTGATTAGTAAATTTAAAATATTATATTACATTAACGTTACCTTTAGACTTATCTTTATGATTCCGGTCATAACAGAAACCTTAGAAAATTCTACTGCACTGAATATTTCAATTTTCTCAGAAAATAACTTTTGGATATTGCTCATCAAGCTGTTATCAATGGTGCTGAAAATAAACATTTATAAAAGTAAGATGACCATTCAAACAGAAAACAGTACTCAAGTAATTAAAATACAAATAAAGACAATTTTAAGAAGAAAAACTATGAAAAAGCATTCAATTCATGTTTTTGACATAAAAATTATTGTATATGCAGTGAAAGACTGCTAATCTACATAGCTTGGTGACAAGATTTTTGCAAAATACAGGTGATGTGTGTTTAAACTTATTTTATTCATATGGGGGCAAACTTGAATTGTTAATACTGAAAATAAAGAAGTTATACACTTAACTTGTCAATTAAATAATTTAATTAAGAGCCCAAACTAGTCACTCAAAAAGACCAGGACGATAATGTTAAGTCTATGGGGGTGTTATTTAAAAATATCTCGTTCAAATTTTAATACTTTTAATTTTCTTTTCTTCTTTTTGGCATAGAGGTAGGGTAGGATGATCTACAACCAGGCCAGTTTCTACTTTTTCAGTTTTGGTTTCAGATTATTCTTAAAAAATTATTTTAAATTAAAATTATCATAATATAAAAAATATATAACCAAAATCAAACAAGTAAACACTATCCCGGGTGTAGATTGTCCTCAACTAGGCGAGAAAAAAAGAAAAAAAAATGTAAAAATATTAAAATTTGAGCGAGATATTTGAAAATAGCGCCCCCTAGACTTAACATTATCACCCAGGTCTTTTTCAATGATTCCAGTGGCTTCTTATGTAGGAATCATTTAAAAAATTAATTTATTATTTTTTGTATTTTTAAATATTTTATCAATAGTATTAAAATATGTGGTTTATGTTTTTATATAATGTCTTGAAATCTTCTATAAACAGCCATACTTAGCTGCTAAATCAAAGAATCTTGTTTTTATAAATTTAAATATTCTTTATCAATTATTGCAAGCACATATATAAATATTAAATATAAATTTCTTGTGATTATGTTTATTAAAATTGATTAAGGAATCAACTGTTGGTTATCTTCAATTCAATAAATTGTGAATATTTCCAGATGAGAAATTAAATAGCAATAGGTCTACGTATCTAGTCAAAGTAATCATCTTTCATTAATACAAACACTTTTTTAAAAAGATTGTTTTTGTTTATTTACCATGTAAATTATTAAATAAATAAAATATTTTTATGCATTTTATTATTTCAAATTTTAAAAAATAAGTTTAATTGATGTATGATATATATGTATCACATGTAAAATTAAAATGGAAAAAAAACCAAATGTCAACAATTGGAAAATTAATTTTTAAGAATTAAAATGCACTGTTTACATCCATCAGTCAGTTCGGATTACATGTTTATGACTACCAATACTCAATTTAGGTAAGTAATTAAGAATCCTTTCAATTGCATAAAATTCATCCAACAATTTGCTTTTTGTGAGATCGCATGGCAATTATTGCTTACTATTAATCATTTCTCCTAATATATTTCTTGTACCTATGTTTACAATACCAAATGCAATTCAATTATTAATTAAAATTTTGTAAGCTTTTTTAAATTAATCAAATTATATTATCAAAATAGCACTTACAGCTTTTTTTTTTAAGTGTGTTTGTAATTACATAAATACATAGCATCTACAATTGTTGTCTGATCCATCTATCTGTGCACATATAGCAGTGCAAAAACAATCGTCAAATGATTTGAAAATTAATACATAGAATCATTGCAGAATTTTGATGAATTGTATCAAATTTTATGAAAATCGAATAAAAACTTACAAAGATATTAATAAAAGTTTTCTTTATTTTAATAAATCTTATCATATATAATTAATTGAATAAAATCTCACTACAGCTTATGATTTTAGGTTGCCATAATGATTGTTCTATTAAATTCTAACCTACATGATTAATTCAATCATCCAATGATATCTCATAGCAGATAGGCTGCCATGGTGACTTTTAATGCACATCTTTTTTAAGAGAAATTTCTTTATTTCTGTATTATTGAATTTAATATATATAATCATAATAAATTTCATATTTATGTTCTTTTCTTTTTCTTTTACTTTTTTTTTTCTTCTATAAGAATACAACAGTTATTGCATCAAGATTTGAATATTTATAAAAACAGTTATTGTACAAACATACCTCATTTGCCACATATGACATATAATTTCCAATTTGTTTATTCTTTTTGCCATCTCTAGTTGGCCATGCCTAAATGTAGATCTCACAGTGACTGTTAATATAAATCAAGTGCTTTTAAGAACCAAACTTTTTAATGCAAAACATAAAACTTAATTTTTCTAATTATCAAATTAAAAGCAGCTTTTGTTGGCTCCAAATGTACACAATACAATAAATTTAAATGAAAATTATTGCAAAGCTTAAAAAAAGGCAAGGATAAATATTAAAATAGCAACTGCATTTTTATTCTAGATACCTTGCAGCATAGGCATTATACTTGGATCGGTGTGAACGGTTGGTGCTGGGATAAGTGCGCCTGCTAGAATCGCTGCTTCTTTCGTGCCGGATGCCTTCCTCGTACAACTGGCCCACTTCTGAATCCACCGAAGTCACATCCTCTACAACTCTCTTCATCACAGCTCTCACATTTCTTGGCTCAATCGCATTCAACCAATCTCTCGTTTCGACACTCTTACGAAGCATCTAGAAGAGAGGACAGAAAAATTAGCTCCGTTAGGATAGTTTTAAATGTCTGATTTCCATATGAAGTGCAGTCAACTCTGTAAAATCTGCCAATATATAATCTGCAAATGTCTAATATTTGCACAAAATGTTAGAATGTAAATAATGAAAATTTTCATTAACAGTTAGTTTTATAAAATTAAATTTGATACTTACTTTTTTTCAGTAATCAATTCTCCAATGAATAAATATTTAAATATAAATTAGTTATAAACATTTAAATTTCTTTGAGTAACAAAATTTTATCTGTGTGCAGGAAGTAATGAATGTTCCTAAACTGCAGGAAAAAGTTATTGGCAACAAAACCAAAATTGAAACTATCATTTTGTCATGTAAATGTTTTTATTGTATATAGTTAAAAATTTCTTTAATCTTAGTTATTAAATATAATCAACCACGCTTGCATTATGTTTTTATTTTCAGTTGCAATTTTTGTACAGTTGCTAATTTATAGTCAGACCTTAAAAAAATGAGCTGTAAACAAAGGGATGATCTATAATCAGATCTATATGGCAGATTATATAAAAATATATAATCCTCTAGTCTCTTACTGTACAGATTTCACAGAGTTGGCTGTAAACCATTAATGATTACCTAACAAATGAAAATTTCAAAAATACTGTTAATTAATATTGATTTAATACAAAAAAATACATCATAAGAAAAAGTACAAAGTTTAGCGTGGCTGCTGGCATAAAAAAAAGATATAGAATTTTGCAATATTTTATAAAGGATGTACTTGTAATCTGAAGCCGAGGATGTGTTTTCTAATATGCAGAATGTAAACATGAAATAATCTAAATTACGATTTTTTTGGTCAGAACTTTCTGTATAACATTTTAAACATATAAATATAAAATGCAATACAGAACAAAAAAGAAAAGAAATATGAAATATTCAAAATAAATTTCAAAAATCACTTTTCAAAATGAAGAATTAAAAATCGTTGTCAATGTCTGCAAGAATAGTTTAAAACGCATAATAATAAGAAAAGGAAAAAAAAAAAAAAAAAAAAAAAAAAAAAAAAAAAAAAAAAACAGAATTACAAGTTGTCTTCCGCATGGTCTTCCAAAAGCTTTGTTCCCAGGCAAAAACATTCTTAGTTCTTTTTTCTGTTAGAGTTTAATTATTTTATGGCAATTGCATAATATATATGTATTTAATTTAACAGAGGTAAAGAATATTTAGTTAATATCAAAATCTAGGGAGAAGTAATTAATCCCTCCTCTTCCTCTCCTCCTTTCTAATCTATAAAGTTTAGTAACATTTAAGTTACAAAAATTTAAAAATAAGAAAAAGGCCATTCAGAATTTAATTCACATGTGCCTGACCATTAATGGGGCACATAAGCCAGAAAAGAAATAGATATACAGAATAATAGGTAATAAAACGTTTTGCAAATAAAATAACCATTAAAACCAAGTTAATTGTCATTATAGAATTTAACCAATTATTAGGTTAAAAAATAACATCAATCTAATATTGCTAGATGCCCTGATTAATAAAAAGGGCAAGAAAGGGGGGGGAGGGGGGGAAATACCAAAGCTGAAGATATAAACATTATCATATTATAATAAAAAAAATAGATATACATATATATGAATTTAGACACATTTCAAAATCTAAAACCTCCAAAATAAATTAATTGTTTGCGTACATAATATTAGTTTGATAATTTTACTAGGTTTCACAAGTTCTTAAATTATGAAATTTAACATTGGGATCTTTCAAGGAATGAGAGTTAATTTGCAGCGAGACCTGGCTAGACTATACTGTAATAATAGGTTATCAATAACATTAAAATGTCTCAAAAGAAATGATCCACATTCTTCTAAGGCAAACAAAAGAGAAAAGTAAAAAATCCTTTTAAAGATATGTAAGCTGAGTTGCAGAAACTGTCCAGCACGGCAGCAGGTGCTGCAGATTATTTTAAGCCTTGCAGATTAATCCACCATCTTAAAAAGAAAGGTAGGGCTTAAAAAAAAAGCTGAAATTTACTTTAAAACTTTACATTTATAACATTTGTTTCACAATTTTATGATTTTCTTTATAAAGGCAACTTTTTCTTATTTTATGGGGTTTGTTTTAGTAGGCTTAGTCCAGCACTCTTGGGTCAGAGATACATTTTAGTATACTGACTGACACAGAAAATTCTGCTTCTGGGGATGTAAAGCATATTTGTGTATATTAGCAAAAAACATTTGACCTTTTAGCAATCCCTTTTGTATTTTCTAATGTTTAATTAAAATTGTTTTTATGAAAAATTATTTTCACTTATTCTTAAAGGAAAAAAAGCTACATATTAATATTAATGTAGATACCTATTATATATCTCCTTTTTATAAATTATAGAAGAAAAGTGCATATAAAACCTATAATTATATATATATATATAATCATCAACAATAATGAAAAAAAAAAAACCATGCAATTTGAAAAATAAAATGAATGATAACATTTTTTCAACAACCATTAAGAAGTAATAATCATAAAAAAATAAAAATACAGTGATGTATTTCATACAATAAGTAGCAAAAACTGCCAATATTCACATATGATATAATCCATTCCATTGATTTAAAACAAGTGATTTCAACGTTAATTAGAAATGACAATACTTAAATTGATAAGATATATTATAAAACTATAATAATTGAAAAATATAATGAAAATAGATAAAATAGGTAAGAATGTATTTTAATATATCTATATGAATTATTAAGGCTTTCAATATAAATGTGCTTTTAGAAAAATAAATAAACTAACATATGATTTGCCTTCATTATTGCTCTTGAATTTTAAGAGGGGAAAAAAACTTAGAATGACAAGTTTCTTCTTCTGTTGTTTAGTACTATTACATTGTAACAAAATACAAAATAAAATTTACAAGAATGCTTTTATTTCAAACTTTAAAAGACTATAAGACCTTCCACATTTATAAAGGCATTTAAAATTTATATGAATTATTAATTCCCCTTCTATATCAATAAGTTTTGGGGAAATAAAGATAAAACTATTACTATTTTGATTCCTTCATAGTACCTTTTAAAGGTTTTGAAAACCAAGAATTAGAAAGAAAAAAAAAATAATCCCCTTCTCTTTCAAATTAATATCATTGTTCATTAATCAGCTTTTTTCAACAAATATTTCATTTATTTAAAAAAAAAAAAAAAAAAAAAAAAATACTTTACATGTTTCTAAAATATTTAAAAATGCAAGATAAGCATATGTAATATATAAAATATAATTAACAAACTAAATTGACAGCATATAACACAAACAGTGAAATAAAATCACAATAAAACGAACCTGAGAAATATTTAATCCCTGTACTTTCACAAAATGATTCAAAAGTGTCTGAAATTAAATAAATATATTTTAACAGTGAGTTATGTTAAAATATAGTGATAACAATAAAACAATTAAGAAAAATCATTTTGAAGCTTTATAAGATATACAGATATGGTATATAAGATATACACTACATTATCACCTGTGAAAAAAATAGAAAAGTGTGCAAATATCATGTTTCATGTAAATATGATGTTGTTACATTAAAATAAAGTTGTAGCCTTAATTTTCTATACAAATCAGTTTCTTGACATAAATAAGTATGCTAAATAACTTCTAAAAGGTAAAAATGCATAATTTTATCAAAACAAACATTCAACCACAAATGCAGTAGATAATTAGTAAAAAAATTCACAAAACTGAGTCATTTTATATGAGTGATGATGTGGTTACACATAAAAGGACCACTTTAACCTCTTCAGACCTGAGGTACACAAGTGTGTACTTCCATTCTTTTCCTCATAAAAACTAAATTGCTCTAATTTTTTGCATTTTTACTTTACTTCTATACAGTTGAATGTTTTTTTGATTTAAAACAAAACCAATAAATGTCAGCACTGATGAATATTACCTCATAAAATAAATATTATTTTCATCTGAGTTTCGAAAATATCTTCAAGACATCGTGGCCAAGAAAGTAAGAAATATTCATGATTATTTAACTTAAATGCGTTACAATAAAAAAATTTGAGAAATTGCTGATCATTTACTTGTTTCAAGACCTTAATTTTGTTATTGCGTAAATTTATATTACTGATAGTTAAACTGATGTTTTGAGGGGATTAGTACTTTTATGTCCATATTTGTATTACCAGTGCCCCAAAATGCTGATTTCATAAAAAAGACTCTTTCTGTCATCTATGGTGTCATTTCGATTATGCAAAAGCAATAAATATATATTTGTAGAGTTACTTTATGCTCAGGTTTAAAGATGTTAATATGTTTTAGATTCTCCGGGAGCGATGTTGATAGCCTTATAGGAGTTCGGCATGGAAGAAATCAATTACTGAATGTATGGTGTTCGAGTTTGTAATTCAAATCCTAATTAGGTTTTCTTTTAAGTTTAATACTGGTAATCAATTCTTTTTATGCTATTTTAGCACTCATTAGAAGCCAAAAATTTTGAACTGGATTAGGATCAGGACTATTCTCAGGTTAGTCCACAATTTTAATATAAGATTTTTTTTTTTTTTCAGATAGGCCTGAATCTAAAGTAGTAGTAATACATGGAAAATTATTATTTTTTAAATTTATATTATGTTGTGGAGATAAAAATTTGAAAATTACAGAATAAAATCATTTAAGAATAAATTATATTCTATGTAATAGATTAATTCCGTATGTAGAGTTTTCTGCAGTTCTTTATACTGATCTTCGATTTATTCTTTTGGGCTGATCCAAAGTATCAGGACAGATCGTTAAGGTTAGTTGGGTGAATTAGTCCTTCAGTGTTTGTCCAGGGTGGCTCAGTTGGCAGAGCATTGGCGGCTTCAGCCAATACATTCCTGGTTCGAATCCTGGCCCGGACTTTTTTCAACCACTTGAAATATTTACTTCTCTTATATTTCATCAGCCAATTCCATTGTATGACAGAGTAAAAAGTCTTTTTAAAAAATGCATTTTCTTGAACTTTAAAAGAATTTTAAATAACTGACTTTAAACACTCCTTTAAAGATGTCAGTGAACACTGATGCTAAAGAATAATTTTAGTCATCCCATCCCAAATTATTACTTAGCATCAGTTTTCACAGGTACATTCACTCTTTTGGGTGGCCAAATAATAAACAGTTAAAATCACTGCAATTCAATTGTTTGGAAACAGCCATAAAACAAGAATTAATAAAATCAATTAACCAAATCACTTATAAAGATGACACTAATTAAAAAATTCTTTAAGAAACATGATTAAAACATATAAGAATAACATAGTGCTAATCATTGCCACTAAAATTCTAATGAATTAACAAAAACCATTAGGTCATAAAGCACATGCATGCGCATTGTGAGACATCAGTACATGTAGTATTGATGGGCTCCAATTTGCTGCCAGAATTGAAGGACACAGAATACAACTAGATTGCATCAATTTAAGGGTTGCGCTTTGTGCTACCCTATATGAAGTAATTTAGTTTCTTTTTTTATTATTATTATTATTATGTGTTTTTTATCTTTTTTTTTAAACTTTTTCCTCATAGCAGTTTTTTTAAATCTTTTTTGTTTACATAGCTTTAAAAAAAGAAAAAAAAACTATAGCCTTTTTTAATAAATTTCAAATATTCAAATGGGATGTGCTATCGCCAAGCACAAAAAATCATTTAATTTGTTTTTGCATTTCACTAAGCTACCTTAAAGCCAAGTTTTCCATGATATAGCATATCAAAAAACAACAACTTAAAATTTTTTCAGATCCACCCTGATGTATATATAACAGGGTTGCCACTCTAATCTTGAAAAAAAAATTTCTGTATTTTCCCTGTACTGCAACGCATTTATTCCATGTTGAGTGTGAAAAAATATATGCGTGTATGAAGGCTAATTAGAAATGTTATAATTTGCCATTATCAAATTCCCTGTGTTTTCCAGATTTTTTAGGATCTTTTAAAAAATTCCCTGGATTTTCCCTGTTTTGGGAGGAGATTTAAAATTCCCTGTGTTTTCCCGGTTTTCCAGGTTCTCCAGGTGACGTGGCAACCCTGTATAAAGTTCAAAAAATCTCAAAAATTATGTTTTCATTTAGGGGAAAAAAAAAGGCATGGAAAATGATTACTTTTTATGTAATAGACTGAATAAATAACTATTTTATAACTATTTAAAAAAATATGCCAGACTGAAGAAGTTAATCATTAAAACACTTAGAATTATCAGTAATTAATAAAATACCTGTGAGAATAATTAATCATTCAAACTAATTATACCATTATCATGAAATCAACATTTTAATTATTTAAAATAGAATCTTTAACAGGAGAGAGACCTTTTTCACATAACAAAAAGCTTTAAGAGAATATAAACAGTTTTACAGTATCAGTGCATGTAATCAATTTTCTCATTAAAATTCTAAAATTTTAAAACTTCTAATCTGTTTTAAACCTTGCCTGCAATATTATAACTAATAGGAAAGAAATGGAATTGCAGATTCAAAAGTTTCAAAATATTAACCCTTTGCAGCTGATGTAGCTACAGTGGCAGCCTTCAAAAGTTCTTGAAATGGTCTGTGTCGCCAATCTGGTTGCATGATGTCATTCATGTTAACCTGATGAGCAGTAGAGCAAACAAGGGAAGAAAACTACTGGGACTAATATAAATTGCTTCAGAATTGGTTGGATATATATATCCCACATAGATTGCATGTGGGTTTTATTATTTCAGTACCACAATATTTATAATTGAAAAATTAAAAATACAGAATGATATACAGAATTACATGTATTAAAAATGTTGTTAAATGATAATCAACTTAAAATGTTAAATACAATGAATTCAAAATAAAAAATATGGCTTGCAGACCTGATGATGAGTCCCTTATTTTCATATTTATCAGTAAGAAATTTGATCAATATTTATAATGCTTCTTTCTATGCAGAATTCTCTTTTCATTCTTTTCTTTATTTTATGTCAGAGATGGATTATTAAATATAGTACATAGAAAATAAAAGCTTTTAAAAGAGCTCATATGAATTTAAAAAACAAATTTCTTTATTTGAATGGGAAGAGTTTGAGCCCTGACTTTTGCTATTTAGAAAAGTAGAAAATTATGTACCTGAGCAGATGTTTTTGCTTCTGAACATAAATCAGAAAGAGAAGTTAATCCCTCTCCATTTTCA
Organism: Maratus speculifer; assembly: GCA_964019185.1. Lineage (NCBI taxonomy): Eukaryota > Metazoa > Arthropoda > Arachnida > Araneae > Salticidae > Maratus > Maratus speculifer. The sequence continues at coordinate 420,607,351 of OZ025294.1, read as the reverse complement.
ATTCCAAAGTTTTCATCAACTAATGATACCTACAAAAAAAAAGAAAAAAAAAATTAATGACCGAAAAATCATTACTAACATTGCTGTAGAAAAACACAAAGACAATACATAAACTATTAATAACTAGCTTCTCTATACTGAAAAAAATATAATTAAAAATAATGAAAGAAAGTTTATTATTCATGGCTCATAAAACAAAATCCATCCAAGATCAATATTTTGAAATAATCTATTTCTAATGTCATCTTTTTTATGAAATGATAATATAAGGATGAACAGGGGGTGATTGTGACTCAGAGTGAAAAACCCTGAAAATTAATTAATAGAAAGAGATAAATCCTGAAAATTATCGATGCAAAATATACCAATTTACATAACAACTGATGATGGTAATTTGAGAAGAAATTTTTGCAGAGAACGTATCGATATGGCGTGAATGAATCCCATTACTTAGTAACAGCATGACAATCAAATGACATATTTTTGCTACTGTTTGAAATACAGTAGACTCTCTCAAATCTGCACTCCTAAAGTCCGCAACTCTCTAAAATCTGCACATAATTTGCAGATGTAAACAATGAAATATTCAGTTCAAATGTAGGTGCAAAATTTGACTTTTTTAGATTTATATCAGTTCCATTAATTTTTTAATTTGTAGCTTTTGTTAAGGTTATTGAATTCATTTTTTTTTTCATGAAGAAAGAATAATTTATTTCTGAAAAAATGAAGATAATGCTGATATTATTAGTAATCACAATCTTACCAAATATATTTATGTATTAATCAAACTTTTTTTGTTTTTAAGTATGGCTAAAACTGAAATAAAGCTTCATTATTTTATGATCTTGATGTGAATTAGTAATGTACCTTTATGAGGCAAGTTTCATTGAATAATTTAAGAAAAACACATTTCATCTTTATAATAAATATTTAATTGTACATTATTGATTATTAACTTGACCTTGACTTTTAGTATTTTAATCATTTTAAAAATAATATAAATTTTTATTATTTTAGTTTATTACTTATTTTAGTATTTTAGCATATTGTAAGCATCCATTATACTTTTGATTTCATTATTAATTACATTCAAATTACTTTTTAAAAAATGTAAACAAAGCAATGACCAGAAATCTGCAAAACCTCTGGTCCCAAGCTGTGCGGATTTGAGGGAATCTACTGTATATGATTCTTTTATTATGAAGCCATGTTTTGTCTTCATAAAAATGATGTTTATAATTATTATTTTTTTTAAATATAGAATTTATTTATAAATCTAAAATTGTAGTCTTTAAAAATATCATTTTCCAAATGATCGTTGTAATTTCTTAAATTACATTACATTACACCTTAAATTACACCAAAAAAAATTTAGCATTAGAACTCAATAAATAGATGGAAAAGTAGCAATTCGTTTCCTTTAACTACACTAGATGACAGCACCACAGAAAACAGCTTCCTTTCTGGGTTTAATTTCGCATTTAAAAATGCGTAATTTTTAGACTCAAATACGAAAATTTTTTTGAGTTTTTAAAGATTACAATTTTATCAAAATCAGTCGACCATTTCCCTCTAATATCCTTGAAGTATCAATTCATAATTTTGTATTAAATTCAAACTCATTTTCCAACGTATCTAAAGCAACATTCCTTTAGGTGGTCACTTTTGGGGACACCACCCACCTAGAGTTTCGGTTTTGAAAGCGGCGCGCGAAGTGCGTAATTTGATACATCTTCCTTCTGCAGAGAAGCGGGCGATACTTGATACCATTTTAGAGGGTGTTTTATTTATTTGTCTTGGGGTCGTGGGAGTTCAAGGGGTTCTTTTCCCTTGTTTGCAGCTGGAAAACAGTTCGCATTCTATTTCTGATATTCATGCTAGACTGTCGCTAATATTTGATGCTCTGCTGAGAATTTTGAGATTTTTTTTGTATATATTTATTTTCATATAGCAGTAATATTTTTATTTAAATTTAATTTTATATTGATTTTATTTAACTGTAATTAGTGAAAGTATATGTAACTGTAATTAGTGAAAGATAAAAAATGGCAAGGAGATTTCTGAGTGCAGATGAAGCTCTGCTGCTGTTGAACGAGCTTCCTTCAGATGATGAATCTATCATTTCATCTCAGAGTTCTTCTGATGAAGAAGTACTTCCCCAATCTGATTTGAGAGATACCCAAGATGTCGATATCGTCCCTAGTGACTCCGATGAGGAAGATGTTGATATCAACGCCCCTGACCCCTCGCAGATCCCCGAAGTGAATTGGGTGAAGAAGGGGAAAGCGAGAACGGATGTTCCCAAATTCACGGAGGTTTCAGGACTCTTGGAGGAGATATTGGATCTCGACGACCATTCCCCATTGTCGTTGTTTTTGGCACTTTTTTCCATAACACTCATGGAAAATATAGTGTTTCAAACGAATTTATATTCGACACAAGAAGGAAAGCAGTTTACTGCTGTCACATTCAAAGAGCTGTGCCGTTTCATAGCAATCAACTTGGCAATGGGGATAAAAAAGATGCCCAGCTACAGGGACTATTGGTCTTCATCAGAAGTTCTCTATGATAATTATATATCGAAAGCGATGAATGTCAAGAGATTTGCCTGGATTCTGAGCCATCTCCATCTAAATGACAATTCACTTCAGCCGAAATGAGGAGATCCCTTATTCGACAAATTGTACAAGTTGCGCCCACTTTTGACACATTTAGCAGAAAGATTTTTGTCGGTTGTTCGTCCTTCTGAATACCAAGCCATTGACGAATCCATGGTCAAATTCAAGGGACGTAGTTCGTTGCGGCAATACATGCCAAAGAAACCCAATAAAACGCGGATATAAAATATGGATGAGGTGTGACCAAAGTGGGTTTGTGTGCCAGTTTGAGAATATATACTGGTAAAGTGGATCAACTGGTGGAAAGAAACCTTGGCGAAAGGGTTGTAAAAAATCTGTGTGAAAATTTCTATGGAAGAAATCACAAGGTTTTCATGGACAACTATTTCTCATCATACAATTTGTACAAATTTCTGGAAACGAAAGCTATTTTTGCTTGCGGAACTGTAAATATGTCCCGTAAACAAATGCCAAAAAACTTATGCTCTGATAAAGCATTGAAAAGGAGGGAATATGATTGGGCAGTCAGCAATGACAATATTGTGTGCGTGAAGTGGAAGGACCACCGATGTGTGCACATTCTCTCAACGATGGAAAACGCCACATCTCAGTGAAACGTTGAGAGACGGGAGAAAGACGGGTCAAAGAAACAAATACCATGTCCACAAGCAGTTGTTAACTACAACAAAAATATGGGGTTTGTGGACCACTTTGACCACTTGAAAAGCCTTTACGAAATCAACAGAAAAAGCCAAAAGTGGTGGCATAGGCTGTTTTTCCATTTCGTAGATGTATGCGTGACAAACGCATACATTTTACATAAAGAATTACCTGAATCTTGTAGAAGCACTGATGTGAAAACACTCAAAGACTTCAGAAAAGAAGTAATTACACATCTGATGCTGTTGGGTGCAGAAACATCAGTGCGGAAGCGCCGCAGTGCATCAAAAGTCCCAGTGACAATAAAAAAGCACAAACCATCTGAGTCAGAGGAAACCAGATATAAAAACGTGGAACATATGCCCATCAGGTGTGCCCAGCGTAGATGTGCACTGTGCAGCACAAAAAAGAATGTGCACAAAACACGCACAATGTGCAAAACGTGTAATGTATCATTATGTGTGAAGCAAAAGGGCAAAACTAGCTGTTTTGAACAATTTCATTCAAAATAACATGAAATTTTTTTATTATTATCCATTATAATATTTTTAAATTTTGAATTTTAGTCGATATTTGTATTATTAGATTTAGTTTAGAATAACTTTTGCAATACATACTTTTGTAGTTTGTTCAAATTTTTGTATTTTGTACAAAGTTTTTGCATCTTGTTTTTGCATTTTAAATTTTTTAAACGATTTAAATCTTTTAGCATAAATAAAAATGTTTATAAACTTAAAATAGTCATAGTTAATGTTATTATCTTAAGAAATTTACGCAATCATCGCTGGAGATTTTCTTACGAATCGACTGCTCTAGACGCGCGGTGTCCCCAAAAGTGGACACCTCCCCCAGCGGAACGAGGGAAGTTAAAAAAATTTTTGACTGTAAAATCTATGTCTAGACAACCAACTAATCCCATCCATAGTGATTTTTCATTATTTTTCTAAAATTTTTATAACCCGCGCCGGAAAGGGTTAAAAGATGTAAACAAAGCAATGACCAGAAATCTGCAAAATTCTAAAATCTGCACAACCTCTGGTCCCAAGCTGAGTCTACTGTATACAATTTCAGAAAAACATAATTTGATAAACTTATATCAATTTCGCTGAAAGCTGAATGACTTCATCAAATGGATAGTACAATTTGTCTTGCAAAATATGCAAAGTTGAAATTCTATAACAAGTAAATAAATTTATTCCAAGTACTCATGAAATAAGTACAAATTATGAGCTAATAATGGAATTTCTTAGTACATTGAATGCAAATTATATATGAAACTTGAATATTTAAAAACAATGTTTAAAAAGTCAAAACTAATTTTGTTTCTAAGTGACAAAATATTAAGAAGAAAAAGAAAAAAAAAAACAATTCAAATTTTAAATTTTTTGAGTTAAAAAAGAAAAATGAAATTTTGTTAGTTTTTTTAGCCTAACTATTACATAAGGTCAATTTCTTCTTCCTGTTACAGATTACAATATTATATATTAAAAATGTGGTTAGCATTTTTATACTGAGATTGAGATGGCTAATACAATATCAGTGGTGATTCTGAGTTTAGAAAAAGTATCAGAAATTTACAGCAATTTTTCTGAAAGGCTACAGCAGTGTCTCTAATTCTAATTATGTGTTTTTTTCCGTGGTCCTTTGATGAAAATCTCATTTTTTCCCTGTGATTTTTGATGAAAATCACATTTTTCTTGTGAGCTTTCATCAATAATTGCATTTTTCACACAATATATTTTGCACTTTTTTACATCACATTTTCAGTTACATTTTTCAAGGTTTTTGATTCATTTTTTCCACAAAACATAATGATCTCATAAGTCTGAAAAGATTGATAGAAAAACATGGTAATCCAGGATACACCCGGACTACAAAAACTCCTGCATGAAACGAATTTCTTTGTCATAATATCCAGTATAAGTTAGTTTTTATAGATATGAACATGCAAAGCAATGCAAAAAAGTAGCATTACAAATCCAAAAGAAGTCTTTCATTAATTTTTTTAATGAAGTAGAAAAAAAAAAAAAATCATCCAAAAGGGAAAAGGTTTTCAAAAAAAAAAAAAAAAAAACTTTTACAATTTTTTTTTTTTTTTTTGACTTTCTGTCTAGTTACTTTAAATCCTTTAATAAGAAACAATTTTATTTATTTATTTTTTTTTTTCGTAGAAGATTATTTACATTGATTAATAATTGTTCCTACAAAATAAATTACAATAAAAAATCCATCAAACATTAGTTAGTCTGACTCGTAAAACAAATATTACTTTAATCTAAAATTATCCAAATTATTATTTTCTTACTTCAACAGTTCCAAGTTACTAAAAAATTAAACTTTATTTGTTAATAAAATTTGTAAAATATATTTATATAGTAATTATAAGTGTATCATTAATATAATAATAATTAAAATAAAGTATCAATTGAGGTTCTTCTGCTGTGTATTACGGAATGAAAAATTAATTAGCATATATTATTTCATTCTGACACAGTCATAGAATATTTTTCTGCATGAAATCTAAACCTTACTTAATTTTTCCCATCTCAAAACTTACACATGGACATTGTTCATACACATATCACTATTTAAATAATATTTTGACATGCAATACTTTAATTACAAATATTTTTAGAAATGTTCATATGCAATGTCTACAATTTTGCATATGAATATTCACACTTTTTACTTGAAGTTTTAATCTTAGTATTTGTGAGTAAAAATTCCACAAATGTATGTCTTTTTAGATGCATCTGTGTTTGCAAACATTTTCTTTGATAAAACAAAATGTAAAAGAAAATATTAATTTCTTTTTAAATATGATGACATTTTTTTTCTCAGATTTTTCATTTCAATGAAGCAGAGAACCTTGCATATATATCACCTTTTTACAGACTTGATTCGCTGTGGAAGTGTATAAAACACATTTTATACTCCTTCCAAATAGACTGTCTCATTTTTCCCCCTTCAAAATGGACTTGGTTTACTTTGATCGTAAGTCCCTCATTTTTATTATATATACCTTTAAAAGACAAGGCTACTTTTATCATTTCCCCTGAGCTTTATACTGAACCACTTTTTATAATTATATTTTTTAATGAATTATATTGTTGTTTAATTAAAGCATGACATCACTGTCTGTTTAAAAAAATTCTATTTATAATGAGAAAATAACATCAATAAGGATGTAATCAATAAAAAATAACAAACTTCATTTTCTCTTTTCAATGAAACAATGCAGGAGATCCAATTTTGAAGAAATTTCACAAAAAATCTTTTTAAATTAAAAATAAAATATATGAACCAATGCATGTATGATTGAAGTGCTTACTGGAGTTGTTTTGCTCCAGTTTATCTTCAGCCTAAGTCGATGTGTTGATATATCTTATTGCATAGGCATTCAAAAATATGGAATTTCAGAGAAATTCTGGAGCATTGGGTTGGTCGAATAAGCCAGAGGGTAAAGCAGTTAAAAAAGTCTAAAGCCATATATATATATTTTTTAATATATATAAATTAAGTAAAAATAAAATATATAAGTTGAAATAAATTGAAAAATGGCTGGCACAGGCACATCAACAAATGAATAGTTTTCATTTAAAAATATAATTATAAAAAGTGGCTCAGTATAAAGCTCAGGGAAAATGATAAAAATAGCCTTGTCTTTTAAATGCATAGACAATATAAATGAGACACTTACAACTATAGTAAACCAAGTCCATGTTGAAGAAAAAAAAAAAAAAAATGAAACAGTCTATTTCGAAGGAGCATAAAATGTGTTTTATACACTTTCACAGCAAATCAAGTCTGTAAAAAGGTGATATACATGCAGTGTTCTCGCTGGCTTTTTACAAACATTAACAATTTCGCTAATCTTAAGTAAAAAACATTAGCCGAATGAAAATAAAAATTAGCAAAATAAATTTGTGTGAAACATTGAAAATTAGATCTTTACCTTTTTAACTAGCAGACTTCGCCCGCTTCGCTGGTCAGTTTTTCTAAAGAAACTTTGAATCAAACGAAATTTTTATATCATATTAATTTTTAGTTTTAAATAATATTTTAGACTACCTGTCATGGGTGAAAAGTCAGTCATCTAAACGGAATGTCCAATGTTAGTCATGGATGAATGTTGTAACGCTCAACGTGTTAACACTTTTAATCACATAAAAATTCATTCAGCAGAACCTTTAAGATAAAGCCAAACTTTTGTGATTGGGTTCATCTGATTTAAAACATGTCCATAACTAAAATATGTTATCAGTTGAAAAATAACTACAAAATCAGATTTTTAAAGAATTTTTTTAAAGTTTGTTCCTTTTTTTAGCCCCTTTAGGCGGGGAATTTCCGAAAATCGCTTCTTAGTGGCACTCGACTTTATAAGAAGTATTTTTACCCCAATTTTCAAGATTTTGGGTTCGGTAGATTTATTTGTGCTGTGATTAATACAAAATCCAGACCTTCTTTTATATACATAGATAAGGATTGAAAATTTCAGATTTTTGCGGCGAAGGCATTGCCAAATTAGGAGAATTTGAAGTATCTCATGAACTACTGGGTTTAAAATAATTTGCTTGGTACCATTCGATTCAGCATGAAAAAATACACTAAAATATGTTATCAGCTGAAAAATAACTACAAAATCCGATTTTTAAGGAATTTTTTTAAGTTCGTTCCTTTTTTTTTACCCCCCTTAGTGGTGGAATTTTCGAAAATCCCCTCTTAGTGGCACTCGACGTTATAAGAATTATTTTTACCCCAATTTTCAAGATTTTTGGTTCGGTAGATTTTTTTATGCTGTGATTAATACAAAAACCAGACTTTCCTTTATAAATACAGATAAGGATTGAAAATTTCAGGTTTTTGCAATGAAGGCATCGCCAAATTAGGAAAGTTTGAAGTATCTCACGAACTACCAGGTTTAAAATAATTTGCTTGGTACCATTAGATTCAGCATGAAAAAATACACTAAAATATGTTGTCAGTTGAAAAATAACTATAAAATCCGGTTTTTAAGGAATTTTTTTAAAGTTCATTGTTTCTCCCCCCCCCCCCCCCCTCTTCTTTAGGGGTGGAATTTTCGAAAATCTCTTCTTAGCGGCACTCGACGTTATAAGAAGTATTTTTACCCCAATTTTCAAGATTTTTGGTTTGGTAGATTTTTTTTGTGCTATGATTAATACGAAAACCAGACTTTCTTTTATATATAGAGAGAGCCTATGTTCACCAGAAATAGTGTAGCTTTCCAACGGTGAAAGAATTTTTCAAATCCGTCAAGTAGTTTCGGAGTTTATTGAATTCAAACAAACAAACAATCAAATCCTTCCTCTTTATAATATTAGTATAGATAATCAATAGTATTGGCAGCGCACATGATGTAAGGATTTTTTAACGTCATTTTTATACACCTTGTGTTACATTATTGGCATTTTAGTAAAAATCCCTAATTTTTTTTTTTTTTTTTTTTTTTTTTTTTTTTTTAAATATAATATAGCCTATGTTTACCGGAAATAGTGTAGCTTTCCAACGGTAAAAAATTTTTTCTAATCCGTCAAGTAGTTTCGGAGCCTATTCAATTCAAACAAACAATCAAATCTTTCCTCTTTATAATATTAGTATAGATGTGTTCCTTTTTTTTGCCAGTATGTCCTAACCCAAGTTTTTGGAACTGTTTATAAATCAGTTATTCATATAAATTATATGCTACTGAAACTAAAAAAACCCAACTGTATTCTAAATATACTACCCAATCCAGAAAATTTTTTAAAAATCTGATTTAACTCATAAAATGTTGTAAAATAAAACTTTCAATTCCTGTTAACTCAGATTTTAATATATTACATTCAATGAATTCTGAAAAATTCAAAATACAAACAACAAAATGAGCCAAAAACCTTATTTTTCTAAATTCATCAACTTTCATTGATACTTCAAAGACAATTTTCAAATAGTACTGGTTGGACATATTAACGCATTCAAAAATGACATTTGAAATGCTTACTGTGGCTTTGACTGGTGCTAAATGGAATTGATGATGGGCTAGTATCTCTAAAAAAAGTATAAATTGCACAGTACGAATAAACATAAATGACATCAATTTTGCGGTGATGTAAATAAAAGAGTATTGTGTGTGCTGATACACACAAACAGATGAGCAAAAATTGAACACTTGCAATTTGCCATCTCATCTGTTTACCAGAGGTGCCAAGTTTCCATAAAAATTATCAGTAACCAGATTTCGATGGAGGAGGGTGGGGACACACAAATTCTCAAAAGTTAGTTCTTTCGCTTTCCTGCAAACTTTGCGAAATGTGTGCATTTTTTGCAATTTTTTGACGAAATTAGAATCTTTTCCAAGATCTTTTGACAAAATTTGAGCGGTTTTTTTTTTTGCGATCTTTTGATAAAATTTGTAAATTTTTTGCAATCTTTTGACAAAATTTGCATGTTTTTTTACATTTTTTGACAAATTTTGCGTGTTTTTTGTAGTTTTTCGACAAAATTAGCAATTTTTTGCGATCTTCCAACAAAATTTGCCATTTTTTCGATCTTTTGACAAATTTGAGCATTTTTCGTGATTTTTTGGCAAAATGTGCATGTTTTTCTGCGATCTTTTGAAAAAGTGTGTGTGCTTTTCTAGATCTTTTGAAAAAATATGCATGTTTTTTGTTATCTTTTGCTAAAAATCTAAGTGTTTTCGTGATATTTTGATGTAATTCTTTCTTTTATGCAAATTTTTGATCAATTCCCATTTTTTACACAAGCCTTGGATGAAATTCACAATTTTTTAAGCGATCTTTTGGGTTAATTTTGACAAAATGTGCATATTTTACGATATTTTGTGGGTTTTTTTAGCTATCTTGTCAAAATTCATGTTTTTTCCATGTGATCTTTTGCCGAAATTCATGATTTTTTAATCCATAATTTTTATTTGATGCCCATAACGCTGTAACTTTTGTTGCATATCCATAATAATTACGGACAAAGCGTAATACTTGGCGCATCTGTGTTCACTCATCAAGTGAAACATTTTGTCATGATTTGGCGCAATGGTGAACACTGCATGTGTGAGAAAGTATGTGAAAACAGATTTGATTCACAGTGGAAGTGTATAAAACAGATTTTATGCACATTCTCAATGGACTATCTCTTTTTTTTTTTTTTTTTTCCAAAACAGACTTGGTTTACTATGAATTGCGAGCCTTGCATATTTTAGTTTGAAACAGATTTATATGAAGATACGACATTATTTTTATCTATACTTAGAAATTTTTTTAATTTTATATAATAGAAATGTCTATATCTGCACAGAATGAAGTAAATTTCAAAGTGAAAATAGAGCACGTGAGTTTGAATTCTTATTGGGTAATAAAAATATTGCCTACACACAATTTCTCTTTTTGATAACAGAATAAAGAAAATACAAATTTCAAAATGGAAAAGAAAAATTAAAGGGGAAAGAAAAATTATGACAGGTGATTGGAAAAAAAAAATGATAAAGATTGGTTTGATATACTTTCAAAGTAGTCTGTCATTTTATCAGGGTTCTAAAACATATGTATACCAAATTTCAAGCAATTGATCAAAAATTGTAGATTTGTATAAGGAAGACAGATACTGAATGTTTTATAGAGAGGTATTATGCTTACTTTTATTATATTATGGATATTAATTTTGTATGTACACTGATCAATATAATAAAAGAAACTAATTGACAAACATTATGTGCAGGATTGCACAAAGACCAATGTGGGAAGAATTAAGAATTTTGTCAGAAAGGTATTTTCAGAGTTCCTTTACAAATGTGGTAAAAATATTCCCTGACCTTTTTCAGTAAAAATTCTGCTTATATATTGTTGTAAAACTCTCCACAATGAACAACTTTAATCTAGATAAATGCTAAAAAAAGTAAATGCTGCATGAATTTACAATTGTTATTTATTTTTCAAATTATGCTATTCTCATATAATTTACATAACTTTTCTGTGAAAATTTAACATTGGATGAATAACCAATTCAAACTTTCTTCATTTATGATGATAATTGAGACACTGATCATCGAAAACTTTCTGATTCTTTTGCCTGATCAGTAGGAAACCTCTATTTTAAATCATCTGTTTAAAATAAAATTTTTGAAAACTCATCCTTAATTTTACAATCAGATTTGTGTATGTGTGTTAACTATATTGATTAAATGTACCATTATACCAGATCTCAGTAATGATAGAGAGAAGAAACATCACATGATAAAACAAAAAAGAAAAAAAAAATGAATTTTTTTCAAGATTGCAAATACTGATAGTAGATGCATTACACAAGAAGCATTTTTTAAATTTAGCGCCTTACTTTCTCAGGGGCTAAAAGTATATTTTGGAAACTTTAAAAAGAAATTGTCTGATGGAGAATCTTGGTATAAAAACAAAGTGTGAAAAAAGTTTTAAAAATCTGACCAGAAGAGCAATGCATCCCCCCTTAAGGATTAATAACTCTTGCAGCAAATTCAGCCCTTAACTAACATGCACTTCTAACTACATTTAACAGTTAAAGAATCATTTTTAAAAAAAATCTGAAGAACATAAAAATTAACATATGCATATGTAATTCAGAAAAATATATAAAACCAAAGAAATGTCTAAATAAAGCACTACTGATCATATATAACATATGTATGAGCAAACCAAAAATAAAACAACAAAGTTGCACATACTGACATAAAATTATACAAAAGAAAGAATTTAACACCACTATAAACTTTTTAGTGACATTTTAAAATGCTGTTAAGAATTTTTTCTTAACATTAAATATATTAAAATTAATTATATTTAAATTATGAATGACAAAATGATAATATAATTACCATGTGAGAAATATTTGTTTGTTCTAAGTTTAAGCAAAATCTTGACAGCAATAGAATTAACTGAGGCGGCACTGAGCTTTTCTCATTGTTCATACAAAATTCCTAAAAGAAAAATAAACATCTTTATTTACAACAATCATACTTATTTAATCATTTCTTTTAATTTTACAAATACATATACCTTTGTTTATATATATATGTTAGACATTTGCATGGGCTGCAGGCTTAAACAGTTTTTATCATTGGTCTGAACAAAAGCTGTCTAAGCCTGGTCTATTTATATTTTCACAATTCATAACCAAACCGTAAAAAAAAAAAAAAAAAAAAAAAAAAAAAAAAAAAAATCAATGAAAACTGATCTGTGCAAAAATCAATTAAAGCAGGACTGGCCAGACTAGATTCTAAAAAAAAAATTAGATTTTTTTAAACATACAATTAAGACTTTTTTAAAGAATAATGCATACAAATTTAAAGGCAAATTTTATAGTATATTTTACAGGGTTCCCAGCAAAATATGAAGGGCGAATTTTCTGATTTTCCATGACCAAATCTCAAAAATTTCTTTAACCAAACAGGAATGCAATGAAATCTTCTACTTATTTTCACAATCCTTAGTCAAAACTAATGTTTTTTTTCCGCAATTATTCTTTAAATGTCTAGTTCTTTTCCCCTTGCAATTGTTTGAAGAATTTTGTGATTTTTTTCCCCCGAGACTATTTGATGATTTTTGCATCATTTTAAATTTTTTCTCTAAGACCTTTTCCATGACTTTTCAGAAAAAATTTGAAAAATTCCTGACTTTTCCTATATATTTTGAAATTTCCATGACTTTCCCTGACTACTTTGAAATTCCATGACTTTCCAGATTTTCCCTGACTTTCCATGATGCTGCGAACCCTGTTTTAGATTTTTATCATTTTGCAAGACAGAAAATACACAATAACAGCATTAATGATTACTTAGACACTTAGACTATTACAGTCAAATAAAGAATCAATAATAATAATAATAATAATAATACCATAGTTTCGAATTTTTTAAAAAAGGGTTGAAAACCGTTAACTTTTGAAGATGAATAATAAAAAGTAGATTTTTGAAATGATTTATCTTTAATTTATTAAGATATATTTCCTAAGTTTTCGTTAACAGAAATTCATTCATTAGAGGTATTACAATTTTTATGAAACGTTATAGCCTGCCTGATAAATCCTGGGAACAAATAAGTCCAGTTTTAGCCTGTCTGGACTATATAAGGAGAAAGTGCAAGCCTGATTCTGACCTGATCTGAATCTACAGAAAAAATTATGCCAGCGCTAAGACATGATGTAACTGTCTGATGAATCTCTCTAGGCTGTACACATTATCATCTTTACTATCTTGTGTGGAACTCCATACTTTTTATCATAAAGACTAAACTGTAACTTTTTTACATTTTGATACCACTTCTTAATAGATGAATGTTTTATACAGTGTGACTTCAAAAATCTGGCATCAAACTATCTTTTCCCTTCCTTTTTCTTTTCCAATTTCAAGTGTATTGATATGGGAAAACATGGGATCGATATGGAAAAAGAAAAATAACAATTTTTTATGAATTAAAATCTTCAAACATTCAAAGCAAAAATTCAAAAAAAGATTTTTTTTTTTTTTTTTCATTTGTCAGAGGCAATTATTTTCTAAAATTTTTTTCTGGGAGCTGCATTGTTGGCCAGAACAATACTATTCGCTAGAACGAATTTTCAGCAATGGTGTCATCATTGATCAGGAAGAATTTTCAGGCTTTCACGTTTCCCGGTGAAAAGGCTGCAATTTATGAACAGATTGAACACACAAAATCTGAAAATGCATTAGATGTCAAACAAGTAAGAAAAAACATGCATTAAGCATAGATTATGAAGCACTTTCCAACGCTTCATGAAATCTTTAATAAAACTTTGTTATTTAGGTAAATAAGGATATAAAGCCAAATATGTATTCCAGTACTACTGAACAGCCCTGTATTTGATCAGTCAACTAATATACATAATATATAATGGGAAATTTTAGTTTAGCAAGAAAATGCCTAGTAGCTTGAAATTTCTCTTTCAGCAATTTATACTAATAGTTGGAAACATACTTGAATACTTTGTTCAGCTTTGTACTTTGCCTGGTACCTTTATTACACATCAGTGTTAAGCTAAAATTTGTTTTAAACTAAAACGCTCTTAAAACAACTGAAATCACTTTCTCATAAATTATCATTCATAGGCTCCATGTACCCAATTCTTTGCGTGGCCCTGTATATCATTTTATCTATATTCTGCAAACATTTCTTAGTAAATGTAATGCAGTTCAGCGTAAAAAAGCATAGTTTTTTTAAGAATCACCCTTTAGTAATTTATGCTCATATTCAGTAACGTTGGCGAGCTGTTTTGGGTAGCCCTGTATATTAACTATAGAATTTATACACACCATATAATATGCATAAATTTAGTAAAACTTATATGCACATATTATAATTAAAATGCATTTTATCCATCCATCAGCCATCATCGGATACATATACAGTACTTCGGAAAGAATGTACTATTTGAAATCTTTTGTGTGTCCCTGTAAATACTATGTACTTTATATTAGGGAAGGCAGTATCGTATAATTTATAATAAGCCTCATTGACATACATCAATTTTATTATATATGAAACAGTTTAATATAGTTAAAATATGTCATACACAATTCTCCCTTTTACCATTATCTAATGGAATTCTTTTGTGTGGCCCTGTAAATGAATAATAGTTACATTTTCACCAAATATTTTATAGAATGCATATTTTAATGCACCTCGTAAAAGCATATAAATTTTAATATGTTTGACAGGGTATAACATCTTTAAAATTCCTTTGAAATGATATTTCCTCATAGGCCGTAATGTAATGGGAAACTTTTGATTCTCCCTTTAGATAAACTTCATGGTAGAAACTTCATTTTCAATAGGCTTGTGCTAGGCTAAACGTCAATAACGTCCTAAAATTTCATGGCAATCCGAGTATATTTATGGGAGTTAGAGCGCAGACAGACAGCCAGACAAACCGAATGCATAAGCAATTTTCAACTTTATTGGAAGGTGCTAAAAAAGGGATATTTTGTAAACATTAATGAAAATGCATCAGCAATAAACAATTTCATGGATCGCAATCCTGTGGTTTATTAAATTGTCACTAGTGAGATTGCTGATGCTGTGCTAAATAGAACTGCCAAAACTGTTAGTAGTAGTTCAGAAGATGAAGATGAAAAAAAAAGGCAGAAAAAAAGGTATCACTAGAAAAATTTACGAATTTGACTGAAGAATTAAAGTATGCTTTAGAGAAATAAGACTATATTTCCAAAATACATTTTTCATTTGTATAAAATACAAAAATTCTTAAAGACAGCCAAAAAAATTAAAGTGATCAATGTTTCCGAAATTACAAAAGAAGAAATAATTTCATACTTTGATTTTTTTTTTTTTTTTCTGTAAGATGGAAAATACCAATTAAAGTTTTTCTTTTATATTTTAAATTCTCATTTTCCTACATAATTATCATTTAATAATGAATTAAATTATGGCTGAAGATCCCATTAATAATATGGTACTATTTTTGATATTCTTTCTACAATCTGGAATTTTAAAATACCTGGCATAGTCTCGGTCCTAATGATGCCGGATTTTTGAAGTTACACTGTACTTTAAAATCAAAGCAATAAATGGCCACATCTATGCTGACCGTCTCATAAAATAAGTTGCATTTTCATCTGAGTTTGAAAAGTGCTTTCAAGATAGTATTGCCAAGAATGTGATAATTTTCCATATCAAAAGTATATTTTCAAATGTAACTTAAATCCTATACAATAGAAAAATTTGAGAATTTGTATATCATTCACTTGTTGAAAGCCTTTATATTGTAATGGTATGAATTTAGGTAAGTGATAATTAAATTGATATTTAAGAGGATTTGTGAACCTACATTACCAGTCCCTTAAAAGACAAATTTCAGAAAAAAAAAAAAACCTCTGCAATCTATTTCATTTTGTTTATGAAATACTAATCAGAGGTGAATGTGATTCAGACTGAAAAACCCTGAATTATTATTTAATACAAAGTATAAAAAAACTTGTAAATTATTGATGCAAAATATACCAATTCAAGAGGTCACATTCACTCAAAAAGATTTAGAACAGCAAAAAACAGTTTTGGAGCAGAAAAAACAGCTATTGGGCAAAGCAAAGCATTAAAAAAAAGTAGCAACAAAGTGAGTTTTTAAAGCAGCAAAAACAGCTTTTGGAACAGAAAATTCTGCTCCAGCAATAACTTTTTTTTTTGCAAACTTTTAATGAAAATTGCGGCTTTTTTGTGGTCTATTCACAAAATTTGTCTTTTTTTTGTGCTTATTTGATGAATTTGGTCATTTTTTCTCAATTTTTTGACTAAATTAATTGTTGTTTTGTCATTTTTGACGAAACTGATAAGTTTTTTTGTCATTTTTTGAGAAAATGTGCTCTTTTCTGGCATTTTTTAAAACGAAATTAGTATTTTTTCCCTGACATTCTTTAAAGAAATTGATGTTTTTCCATTATTTTTTGACAAAATTGATCGTTTTTTCATGATCTTTTAATAAAATTTCTAGCATTTAATTAGCGTTTTTCTAGCATTTTCTAATGAAATTCGCTTCCCCCCCCCCCACACACACAATTTTTAAAAAGAAATTAGCCTTTTTTTGTGCAATTCTTTAAAGAAATTCATGTTTTTTTCTGTTATTCTTTGACAAAATTTGCGTTTTCCCCGTGATTTTTTGAAATTCATGATATTTTTTAATGACCTACTTTTCCACTAAATATCTTAAACCGAGAGGATCGATCGAAAAACCTGGAAATCTGGGATACACCCAGAACACAATCACCCTTGACCAATGAATGGGTATTTAGAGCATTATTTTAGTTCTGAGAATGCACAAGTTATACTTCTGTATTGATGTTGTTAAAGAAGCATTGGCTTGTGCAGCACATTTATATTTATTTTCTCAAAAGTCAAACCATTGAAAATGATTAAAATTTTATTGGCTTTGTTCAAATTTTTATATCAGGCTGGCATAATTTTTTTTTATTGACCTTGCTGGCTGATTTAATATTTCTGTCAGCCCAGCCCATTAAAAAAAATTGTCTTCATCCTGCTAACCTGGCTTTTTTGTAAGTTTGCATTCATACTGCCACCACAAACCATTAATACAAAAATTAAAATGTCACACACTTAAAACATCATTTCACATGTAACACCAGTTTCGAAAATCTCAATCAAAGCTATGAAATCCAAATAAACCATGATTCCAAATATATGCAACCTTGTTAAACTGTCATTTTTGATTTAAATTTTTCCTTTCTTTTCTTCAAATAATAACTAAAAATAGCAATTGAAAAAAAAAACTGATACATGAATTTTTTTCATATAGTTGAAAAAAAAAAAAAAAAAAACTATAAAATAAATATTTTGCAATGATGATCTCTAGAAGAATCTTCTCTTTTTATTATTTCTTTTTCCATTCAGTGCATAGTAAAAAGAAAACTACTCCTATTATAAAGTCAGTTATTGTTCAAACTCACAAATAAGTTTAAAAGTCATGTTCATTAAAAATTAAAATTAATTTGACAAATTCATCTGTATTATCACTCCAAAGTGTCACAAATGTTATGCCCCATGGGATGATAAACTAACAAGATTTTACAGTAATATCAATAAGATATTACATGCACTTTTAACATTAAATTTTTAGGGATTAAAAAATTCTGAATACAGTAAAAACCTCCGATTAAGGGACACATATGGGACCAGAAATTCTGTCCTTTAAATAGAAGTCTCCCTTATTCGGAGTTTTTATTACAGTGAAACTTCCAAATAAGGGATAGCTATGAGACCAGAACTTTTGTCTCTTATTCGGAGGTTTCACTGTATAACAAACATACATAAATTCAACAAAGCAACTATTATTATTATTAGGAAATCCTTTTCCACAATTGTACTACTTTTTTTATACACTTTAGAAACATTTAAAAATTAGCTATTTGGATATCATGTTTGATTCTGTCACCAAAACTCATAAGGTTGTTTTCAAGTTATCAATACAGTGTTAATTTTTTTTTTTTTTTTTTTTTTTTAAGTTTGGTCTCTTACTACAATATTTTTATTTCGAGCTCTATAACAATAAATACAATAAAGTTATAAGAATGTGTAAAATTAGCAGAAAAAAAGTACAAAAATGAAGCTTTTTTAAAAATGTCTTAGAACAACAACATACTATAGTTTTTCTAACAATTTGGTTTTTCTTTATATATCTGTTCATCCTCTTTTAAACAGTGTACTGCCTTATAATCTCAAAGTTATTTAGACATATTTGGTATACACAAAATTGTAATATGAAAAACTGCATAGTTTCCCTCCACATTAAAACTCAAAAGTAGAAAAAAAAAATGTAATTTAAGAAATTACAACAATCATTTGGAAAATGATATTTTTAAAGACTACAATTTTAGATTTATAAATAAATTCTATATTTAAAAAAAATAATAATTATAAACATTATTTTTATGAAGACAAAACATGGCTTCATAATAAAAGAATCATATACAGTAGACTCCCTCAAATCCGCACAGCTTGGGACCAGAGGTTTTGCAGATTTTAGAATTTTGCAGATTTCTGGTCATTGCTTTGTTTACATTTTTTGAAAAATAATTTGAATGTAATTAATAATGAAATCAAATGTATAATGAATGCTTACAATATGCTAAAATATTAAAATAAGTAATAAACTAAAATAATAAAAATTTAGATAGTTTTTAAAATTATAAAAATACTAAAAGCAAAGGTCAAATTAATAATCAATAATGTACAATTAAATATTCATTATAAAGATGAAATGTATTTTTCCTAAATTATTCAATGAAACTTGCCTCATAAAGGTACATGCTATGACTGTATTTGAGGAATCGCAATCCAGGCAATATTTCAGCAGCTGAACTTATCAAAACAAATAAGTTAGCTCAAAATATTATATTGCCGGAAAGCAGATTCTCCAAACACAGCTAGCGGCACATGTCGAATAGAGGAGAACAAAGTGTTGTGCCAAAAATTAATCTAATCAGTTAATCTTTAAATATGTTACTTCAAGATTTCTGGAATAAAAATAAAGAAAGAAAAACAAACACTCACCCCAAACTGTAATGTACACAAGAAGACACTATTTTTTTACTACAAATTAATCATTTTATTCATTGTTGGGATCAGAATGTGCTGTACTTCGTCACACTAAGAAAAATAAGCTTCATATTAAACGTAAATATTTCCTGGCGAATGTTCATATTATAGTTCAGTAAAAGTTCATGTTAATATTTTAGGATAATATGCATAGTCCTAACAGTCACTGAAGTCATGTTAACTAGGGTGCTGATGATCACCGCGGATCCTTATAATGAAATCCTTTAGAAACGGTGTTGATCCTCTTGAGAAACTTCCTGTGGTAATTTCATCAAGGAAGGTGTGAACGATGACCGCTACAGATTACTAAAACCATGGAGCTTGCAGCGAACTGTTCAGACAGATAGTGTTAAAACCGCTATTTAGCATTGCAGGAGGAAATCTCTTCAAGCTGTTACTATTCATGTTCCATAAGATAAATTTTTTTTACATGGCTGGAGGTACTTTTACGTATATTAATTGAAGCCAGTATATGGGAAAATTTTCGTAGAGTAAAACTCGATAAAACGATCTTCCGCCGAAAAATTTAAAACCAACGCCACTGCATCTTGAAGGAATCTCTCTGCCGAAGCCTGACCCGAAGGCCAAGCGGGGAAAATCCCCAATCTGTTTTCTCCAACCTTCTCTCTCTGGCAAAAATCTAAATCTGACCCGAATCGGCCGCCAAAATTTCGGCGCTGGTCTGCGACGACGCTGACAGCCAATCAGAGCACAGCTTCTTTTGGCTCCCAGAAAGATCTGGAAAAAGATGAGTCATCCTGAAGTACGAATGCCGGGTTTTGGCGGGTAATTTGTACCAAAACGAAAATTCTGGAAGACCGTGGAACATTCTGAGCCCTGATGACTCATGTGAAGCTCCAAAGAGAGACCGGAAAAAAAAAATGGCGATGCACGATTTTAAAAAGACAGTGATCGTCATATAAAAAAAAAAAAAAAAACAGAAACTGAATCGCATAAATTGCAAACTATATGATTAAAATACTGGGTGATTACATTAAAATAATTTATATTTAAAAATAAGATTGATTAATATAGTTTTAAGAGTAAATAATTAATATTAAAATAATTTAGTAAAATATTATCTGGTATATTGCTATTATGTCATATGGGAAAGCTACGATGTTTCAACTGAAAATATTAGATTTATTTGATATATTAATGGAATTATAAAATTTTAAGATTACATTTTTTGAATAGACTATTAATTAATTAATTTTTCTTAAGATAATGATCGGAATTTTTGAAAAATAAAAACATTGCCTGACACACATCCTAACAGTACATTACTAATTCACTTCAAAATCATAAAATAATGAAGCTTTATTTCATGTTTAGCCACACTTAATAACTAAAAAAGCTTGATTAATACATAAATATATTTGGTAAGATTGTGATGACCAATGATATCAGCAATATCTTAATTTTTTTAGAAATAAATTATTCTTTCTTTATGAAAAAACATGAATTCAATAACCTTAACAAAAATTACAAATTAAAAAATATATGGAATTGATATAAAACTAAAAAAGTCAAATTTTGCACCTACATCTGAACTGAATGTTTCATTGTTTACATCCTTAAAATACGTGCAGATTTTAGGAGTGCAGATTTGAGGGAGTCTTACTGCATTATGTATGCCATGGATCAAACATTAATATTCCTGAACCAATCTAACAAAGTTTAAATGAAATTTCAGTTTTACAATTTTAGGTACTGTAAAATTTTTAAACTTCTAAACATTCCACATTTTCAATTTTCCCACGGCCATAGAGAGGAAAAAATGTACTTTTAAATGCAATTTGTTTTGTAATAAAGTTTTTTGTAGTTTTTAATACAGTTATGTGATTGTGGCAACAGAAGTATTCCATTTCTGAACATTAAACATGAACCCATCAGAATACAAAATCTAGACATCAGAAGGATTCAGATATGGTTCAGCCATCTCTAGACTGAGAACAACAATCAATTTCCAAATGGTTAAAAAAAAAAGACTTGAGAATCATAAAACTGTACTTGGAAAACATTTGACATTTTTTGATTATATTGAAATATTGAATTGTATATAAGATTTGGTTCCCCCCCTCCCCACAATAAAATTAGACAAAATATTTAAAAAATAATTATATTTTTCCATACCTGACATGTTGAATTTATATGTCTGAGGAAAGCAACTAGAACTCCTTCTCTGACAAAGACTCTACAAAACTGTTGCTTAAACTGGATTTTCATGTTGAAAGTAATGTCAGACTGAATAAAACACTGCAAAATAAAAATAATGCAAAAATAACAAACATTAAAAGTTATTTATTCTTAAATGCATAAAAATGTGGCATAGTTTATAACAATACTATAGAATATCTATTATTATCAAGTAAAAAAGAAAAAAAAATTTAAAAACTAATTAATATGAAATTTATTCATGACATGAAATTAGACCTCATCTACAACAATTTTGCAAAAATGGCATTTTTGAATTTTTGTACCCTTAGAAAGTTATAAAATAACCAAACAATTTTAGACCAGGCTTTCAGTTAAAACCACATAATTGCTACTTAGTAAAAACTGTAATTGTCACAAGTTTTTATTACAACCACAGACATGGTACAGGCTCTGCAAGAAAAAAGCTGAACTTTTATGACCTCACGGACTTTTGATGAAATTTGTATTTTTTTTTTTGCAGTGTTTTGACGAAATTTGCATTTTTAGCAATTTATTAATGAAATTAGCTTTTTCCTGCAACCATTTAACAAAAATCCCACTTTTTCCACAGTCTTTTCAAAGAAATTTCCAATTATTCATCATCTTTTAGCAAAATTAAAGGTTTTTCTCACTCTCTTTCTAGAAAAATTGTGTATTTTCTGCAATTTTTTGAGAAAATTCGCATATTTTCCTTGATATTTATAAAAAATTTGAATATATTCCATGATCTTTCAGAAAATGTGCATATTTTCAGCGATTCTTCATCAAAATTTGCAAATTTTCATTTATTTTTCTTCAAAATTCACATATTTTCCCGCGATCTTTCATCAAAATATGCATTTTTTCTTGCAATTCTTTGAAGGAATTTGCGTAATTTGAAGTGGTTTGCACTCGCGTTTTTGTTGTATTTTATCCGTTACCCCCCCCCCCCCCTCCTCTCCCATAAAAATGTCAAAAAATTTTAATGCATCGATCCCAGGGATAATAAAATTCATCACCGAAAAAGCGGAATTCCGCGTTTCCACGGAAAAGTAACATGTCTGCAACCAAAAATATTTTTTTATATTTCATTAAAAAGTTATAGGATATCAGACAATGGTGAAGTATCTCAATTACTTCACACTAAGAAAGAGTTAGAGACATTTATGCAGAAAATGTCATTTTAAATAACAACTGATAAAAAAATTAAAAATGTTTGATATTAAAAGGTATTTAAACATGAAAAACATATCCTGTGACACACAAAAATATTACTATAATATCTCTACCTTGTGATGTGGGAAGAAAGATTAAAAATAGAAGAATTTGTTGCTATCAAAGAATACCCATTATTCAGCATGTATTGGCCCATCACAAAATATTAATCACAATTCATAGGCCGAATTCATTGAAAGAACAAATCCTGAGAGTTTGCAAAACAAAATCCAGTGAGGGGGGAAATTTTTGAACAATCCTTAGCTAAGGTAGCATTTATAAAATAGAAAATAGCATAAATATGAAAAAACTAAACTAACAAGGAAGGTCTCCATACTGGGCATACTCAGAATTTTATGAAAAAAATACTAATTAAACTAGTGTGTAATAAAGGATCAGTCAAAATTAGTGGCGGAATCACATTAGAAAATATGTAAAAAAATAAAACATTTTCGAATATTTAGCGGGAAAAGACAAAAGAGTCACTTGATTTGGCGAGCTGCCTTTTTCCATGCCAAAAGCAAATGATTATAATGCAACCCAAAACTGTTGGATTGAATGCTTGTAAATGGTATTTAATGAATTAACATCAATGAGAGATTTTAATATATTATATACATATATATGCATTTTGTATTACATATATGTATTACTTGTTGAAGTAGT
Organism: Maratus speculifer; assembly: GCA_964019185.1. Classification (NCBI taxonomy): domain Eukaryota; kingdom Metazoa; phylum Arthropoda; class Arachnida; order Araneae; family Salticidae; genus Maratus; species Maratus speculifer. The sequence continues at coordinate 420,583,896 of OZ025294.1, read as the reverse complement.
TATTTAATTAATCACTGGAAAAAATGTTTTCATGTATTAAAAAAAAATTGTATTGAGAAAAAAATCTTCATGCATTGAAACTTTTTTCATTCATGTATTCAAAAATAAAAGGGAGATGTTTCCATAGCAACAAAGTCTAATCGACAATTCTCAATTGACCTTTGATCTTGAAACAAATTTCATTAATTTAAATTATGAATTTCGTTTTAAATCTGAAATTTTGAAGATTAAGTTTGAATATAAATGCATATAAATATTGATATAACAAAATTATACTTAAAACAATTTAAAACTTACAAAATTTAAATTATTTAAATTAAATTTATCAAAACAAGTTCAACATGAAACTTTTTTTTTCTTGAAGTGTATTTGACATAAAGTATTTTTTGAAATTACATTCCATCGCCAACCAGCGATAAATCGCCAAATAATGAAATTTTCACTATTTTTTTGCAGATACTGAAATGAGGTTCCGGCGAATTTTTTTTTATAAACGTATATATCCTCACGAGTAGAGATGGGAATGTTCGAAAAAAAAAAAAAAAAACGGAAAAATTGGGAAAAAAACGGTTTTTTGGGGGGGTTTTCCGAAGACTTATTTTTCAATTTTTCCGAACTGGAAAAATTGAATTTTCATTTATGAAATAATATAGGGAAAATTTTGTAATAGCTACATTCTCATACTTTTTATTTTATTTATTTTTATGTTGAGTGTCCCACATGAAAACTTTAATGTGGGTAATCTGATCTCTGAGCAGAAATCTGTTTGAGAAGATTTGAAAGGATCCTTCAGATTTTTTTTTCTTGCTTGAAACACAAGACCCTTCGCAAAATTTTTCTTGAAAATAGACATTTCAGAAAAAAGTTTAATCTACAAATTGAATCTTTCGCAAATGCAGTGATTGAAGGAAAAAAAATCTCATGCCATACAGCAGCTGAATCTTATCAAGTTGTATATATGCATAAATAACCTTATTAAAAATGTCTAAATAGGACTCTAAAAATAGTAATAATTTCTTATTCACAAATTCTGAATATATTTTGTATAAGTATATATACAAGAAATTCACAATTTCGCAAAAAAAGGATTACATAAAAAAAAATCTAGATACATAATTAAATGCAACTTCTCTTTTTAAAAATTAATTCATGTGCAAAATTATTTCAATAATACGCCGATTAATAGAAATGGTAAAATTAAAAATTTAACATAAAATTTGAAGCATGCATTTTTTACTTTTTACTATCTTTACAAGAAGTAAGTATTGAATTCGTGAAAAATTTTGACTTCCAGTTTTTGGTGTATTTAAACATTTTAGAAGGTCCTGAACACGATTTGGTAGTTTCTGGAAAATATCTGTCACTCTGTGAGTCTGTATGTGACAAAAATTTTATGGGCACTCGATCTCAAGAACTGATGCACATAATTTCACAAAACTTTAGATTCAGTTACACCTTGATATAAAATCGAGATGTTTAGTTATTAGTGTATATCGCCAACTGATGGCGCTGTTATGCTGCATTATTCATAATTTCCACAATATTTCTATCTCAAGAATTAATGTATGTATTTTCATAAAACTTCAGATTAAGTTAATTTTTGATATAACTTTGTGCACATTACTTTTTGGTATAAATCGCTCGACAGATGACGCTGCTATGCTGCATTATTCATGATTATTGCAATAACTCAAGGACTAAAGGACGATTTTTTATCAAACTACAGATTCAGACAGTTCCTGATATATATTAATGTTGTTTAGTTTTTGATGTAAATTGCCCTATAGGTGGCACTACTATGCTGCATTTTTCAAGATTTCGTTATAGCTGATTAATTGAATGTTTTTTCAAGGTATTGAATCTAAAATTGACCTCCATTTTACCTCCATAATGTACAGTAATGTTGCATGAACATGGGCAGTTTGCATTAGAAAAGTACAACTATGATGAAAAAAAAAAAAAAAAAACCCTTATAATTTATTACAAGTAACTATGTCCCAAATTATACATTCCCGCTTGATTAAATTTTGAATTTTTGTAGTTTTTTAAAGCACACTAGAAGTTTATCTCTGTATGTAACTGCTTTTGTTAATTCCTCAAATAGCGAGCATTTTCTATTTGTAGTGTTCTGTTTTCATAATTTTTGAGTTCCATTCTTAAAAATATGAAATTACCATACGGAAACATTAGTGAATATGGTTTCTTACTCAAGAATAGAATACCAGGTCTCAGGATAAAAAGAAAAAAATTACATTTAATTAAACTTAAAAAAAAAAAATATTTTTCTGGTTTCAGTGAGTAAAAATCTAACAGTCAATAAATCCTATTCTATTTTTTAGTTGCAGACCTGAGTAAGCCAAACTAAAACTTGGTTTTGTTTGAATTTAGATTATAAAACTAAATCAAAACTTTGAGTTGAGATTAGAAAGCTACACCAAAACTAAACATATTTTTTAAAGGAAATAAAATTATAATTGTAAGAAAAAAGTGTAATAATGTAAAAATATACATTTTTTTAAACAAACAATGGAATTTTTTGAATACTGATATTGATAATAATGACAAAACTGCAACAATTTTTTTTAAACTAGTATCATTTACTTAAAAACTATACTTATGTAAATGGAATGCATAATTTATTTCCTTCCAAACTGCAGGCATATTGGCTCAGGTTCTTACATTAGGTCAATTGGTAGTTAAACATGTAACTAAAAAATCATTTCAACAGAGATATGATATAACAAACAATTGTGTTTTAAAAATTCTTAGGCTATGGAAAAAAAAAAAAAACTAAACTTTTAAAAGCAGGCTTTGCTACTTTCTTTTTATTTTGTAATATAAAATGAAAATAATTTTCATTTAATACAAATAAATGGGAAAAAATGTTTGTTATTTAATATTCTCTAAGAAAATATAATTTATTTGGGAAAAACAGTCATGAAAAATCAATTTTTTCGTTTTTTTTTTTTTCGAAAAAAAACCAGTTTTTTTCCGCCACTTATATTTTTCCGGAAAATTTACATCTCTACTCACGAGAAGAACATTCTGTAATTTTTTCAGATTTTTCAGGGAGACCTTCCTTGTAAGAATTTTCTGTCAGAACACATACAATTTTAAAACATGCACTATTCTCAATGGATGTACTTTTAAATACAATTTTACAAAAAATTACTGTTTAAAAATATTTAAATTTAACAAGCAATTAATTAATTTTATATTCCTGAAAGTGTTTTATGGAATGTTTTAGTCAGTAAATAGAGGCCTGATCAAGAACATTTTGAGAATAATTAAAAAAAATGCTTAAATGAAAAGTACAGTAAGTGGTATTTACACAAAATTTTGTTGAAGTGCTGCAGAAAGTTACAAAAGCTATCTGTTATATTGCCTTATACATTGCACTCACTATGCACAAAAGTCTGAACATTTTCTTTTATTGCAACTAGTACAAAAACCATTTTTGGAATTTTGTAGTAAAAGTAGCATTTTGTTCAGTTTAGTCTTCTGCCTACCAGACAGGTTCAGTGTATCTAATAGTTACATTCAAAATGATTTTTCTTGTGGAGAAAAAGAAAGAAAGAAAAGGCTGAAAATTCTGTAAATCTGCGAAAAAGTGCCATACAGAAATTTCATTTGCAGCCTCCCTTCCATGAGAAAAATCAATTTGTATGTACCTATTGGATCTATTAGATCCACCTGGTACGCATAGGGTTAAAAATGTACAACATTACATAATAATGAATGAATACTTTCATATTTTAAATCATTTTTGGCAACAAAGCAAAAGTATTTATAAGAAATAATTTATTTCCAGCAAATAAACATTTTATTTTATCTATGCATTTATTACATAATCATTGTTTCAGTATTTCTCTTTTAATGTGCACAGTTTTATAAATGAAATTAATAAGTAAATACAACTTATGATCAATGACTTTTGAATGATAGGTAAAATAGTCATTTTTCCCCCTGCTTTTTTTTTTATTAAAAAAAAGTACTTTATGATTGTGACTCAAAGAAATTCCAAAGCATACATAAATGAAAAATAATAAATAAGGTTATATGACAAACTGATAAAACAAAATTGTTTATCAATTTGATTGCTATATTTTGAGGAAAAAAGCAATACCAATGGAATATAACAGATACTTCCTTATTTTTAGTGATTCCCAAGCATAAACAGCCAAGTGATCAAGATGTGCTATTGAATTAAGTTGTATAGCCTGCCAAATGTATGGAGTACTAAAGAAACAGCACATGTTTACATGTCATCACAATGCTTTTAATCTCTTGTGTTATTATTATTTTTTAGTACAATGTTAACAAATAAGAACCATCACACAATAACATAAACCACAAATTTGGGGGGAACATATAAAAATTTGTACAAATGTTACCTCCCCCCCCAAAAAAAAATGTTTTTGGTGAATTACATTTTTATTTACTTTTTAGTCAATATGAGCTTACAGTATAGTATGTGATATCATAAAGATTATTATAAATAGTTTTTTTAAAAATAATTCTTTTTTATAAACAAAGTATCACATTAATTATTGATATGGTATTTTATTTTTATATTACATGTTCACATTCCATGAGCTTGATGACAAACCTTAGCAAATTTCACATCATGATCTTGAATATTTATTATGTGAATTATCACATTACTAACTAAGCACAGACCAACAGAGTGAAAAATGTCCAAGTCAGGAATCGAACCTTTGGAATAGTGCTCCAAGTGCTCTACTATTTAAGCTACGAGAATAATGCCCAGCTTAGCATCTTTCACTCACATATGTTGGTAAGGCTGCAACTACAGCGCAAGGTGGAATAGTCTTCATGAGCACACAATCCTGCGGCATAACATGAAGACACAAACAAATCCAGCATCAGTAATCACATATACATTTTTAATTAATTTTTCAATTAATTTTCAATGGTGAAATTAGGCTTGAAAATATTAAAAATTTTCGATATTTACTTACAATAATTTCACTGTTGCAAATTAATTAAAAATATGTATCATGATTTTGGCATAATCCTAAGTGATGGTATTATGATATTGGTGCATAAAAATTAATTATAACTTTTATTGAAATTAAGAAAATCAGAAGATAGATTTTGAGAAAATACATATTACTATCAATAGAGTGTTCATACCTGAAGTTCTGCCTGAACTTCTTTCACACTATTTTTTGTCTTTATTTCAAATTCATTAAGGAGTTCTGCCAGTCCATTGGCTCCATCAGGACTCACAGTTCGAGGTGCCACAACACTCCGCCTCATGTCAATCATGGATGCAGAAAAACATTCTTTCAATCTTTGCAAATAAAAATTGCAACAATCTTCAGCAGCTTTAGCGACAATTTCTATGCTCTTCCTACAAAATTTTACTCCATTCAGTTTCTTTGCGAAAATAAATAAAAAATATTTTTAATGAAAATAAGTAAAAAATAAATAAATATGCGGCAAAGTACAAACTATCCAAATTTATTCTTTCAATTTTAAAATAAATTAAACTCCCGGAAAAAGAAATGGCCAAAGTACTTTTTATTGATGTGACTAAAAAAATAAACACTAAGATTACAAGCTCATAAAAAATAGTTGGATGTGCCATTCTCAAAACTTTCTACTATTTCATGTATTTATTCTATTTCATGTATTTCAGAAAGTAATTATAAATATTAATGCGTTATTATTATTAGTTTAATACAATATCGACTTTGATTGTCATCTTAAATTTCTACTTTAGTTCCTTAATCGAAATAAAAAGGAGTCAATTTTGATCACAATGTTCATTAAAATCAACAGTTTACATTAATCTGTTGTATATCAGTTGTTTGCAAATAGGCATAGAAGGATGTGAAGTTTCTAGTGTTTTATGGGTTACCAATGTACTGTTACTAATATTAACAATGCAGGAACTATGAAAAATTTAAAAATTATACTAAATCGCTATTATAATACCCGCTTCAGTCAGAACATTTCAATATTCAAGGGGAAACAGCTTGGCCATAGCCAAAAACATACACAAAAAAGGGGTTCAAATTTATGCATAACTTCATACACTCTTCAATCATACAGTAGAGAAAATAATACAAAAAAGCTATTACAGTTCTTCCTTCTGACTGAATATTCCCAAAATTCAAGGAGCTGCTGGGAAACATCTTGGTACTATATTTATTAAAATCCATCTACCCATTTTATCAGCGAATAAAAAAAAAATTATATTATTCATAATCAAAAATATTAATTCTCTTTTTTTTATGCAATCAGGTAAAAAGAGGTTGAGTTTGATTACACAAAAATTGCATGTATAGCTGTACTAACATGTATTTAAAGTTGGTCAAAATAATTAATGTTGATTAAATAAAAAAAGAGCAGTATGTTACATTTGTAACTTGTTTCTGCTCATTTACTGGCTGAATAAAGAGCAATTTGTCTCTTCAAATTTTAACCATCATTTGATTTCAATGAAACTGTTGGGTGAATGAATGATTTTGTTTAATATCTATACATCTATGTAAAATGTTAAAAAAATGGCTCATTAAAAATTAAATTCAGATTAAAACTAAGAAAACATAATTATTTATTTGGTAACAGATTATTTTTATCCGATAAGTTTTTATCCTTAACAGGAAAATAAACAAATATCCATAATTATTCTTTGAAATAATAAATGAGGACTGCAAAGGCAAAGGGATATAAGTGACAAAATTGAAAAAATAAATAAATAAATAAAAATAAAAAAGAACTAAATGCATAGAGGACCTGGAAATATGCTTTTTTTCTTTTCAGGTAATGAAATATAAGCAGACATGGTACAAGCTTTAAAAAAAAAAAAAAAAAAAAAAAAAAAAAAAAAAAAAAAAAGGCTGAACTTTCACAACTTCACGCAATACCCCCCCCCCCCCCATAACATGCAACTAACGGATATTTTAATTAGAAAGTCTTTCAAACAAAACATTTTAAATAACTTTTTGACATAATTATAAATGCTATATTTTACTAAGATTATTCAAAATCAGTTTGTGATTAAACACTTAATTTTTGCAAGACAAGACTAAACTTAATTAATTATGATACTTTAAATTTCATGCATTTTTGGCATTTTCTGATACTTAAACAGGTTTTTCCAGTTTGGTGATTAAAACATTAAAAATTCATAAAATTCTAAGTATCATAATTCAGTAAGTTTTGAGCATACAAGAATAAATTTTTACTGTTTTATTTGTTAGAACATGAAAAAATAAAGCTTATAGGACTTACGCATTGGATAAAGTTTGTAATTTCTTATCTATTTAAAAATAATGTAAATTGATCTTTATATGATGCACAGGAAAAGAAAATTTGAAACATTTTTACAATTGGAACTATAGTGCTAAAAGTAATGTTTTAGAAATTAGTTATTGGTAAATGATAAGAGACACCCTGCATAGTAATAAATAGAGTTTAAACACTATTTCTAACACAAAAAAAAAAAAAAAAAAAAAATTATACAGTATCGATTATGAAACATCTTCCAGCACATTTAGAATGCTATAACAAAACTTTACATTTTACTAAGGTGGGATGGCGACTTATTGAACAATTTGGAAAAAAAAAAAATAATGCATTTGAAAACACGATTTCTGCTATTACCATGAGTAGTCGTTAAAATATACCAGTTTTTTTTTTTTTTTTTTCAGCACTGTATATGATTTACAGACATGTAAGCGATAGATTCTATGCACACCATATTTTTTAGTAAGAACCTTGTAGTACACGACAGTGATGTATATCAATTTCAGTATGTTTCAAATACTGTAATATCATTAAAATACACGGCAAATGATTTTTCAACATACACCGTAAAGTAATGGAATTCTTCTAATCGGTCCTGCAAACTTCTTATTCAAAACCGAATATGCCATACTAAATTCTAATAATACATATATCAATTTCATGGCAATCAGACTATATTTACACGAGTTAGAGCAAGGACGGACAAACTGAATTCATAAATACTTTTCAACTACATTGTAAAATATTATAAAAGAAAAATTGATCCGCAACTTAATATCGGCCATACATCTATCAACACCTAGTTAAAGTTAATTTTACAAGAACACAAAAATATTATTTATATTCTTTTAATCGAACGCAATTAATACAAACAAATTTCGTTCATATAAATATACTTTTCAAATTAGTTACAAATTTTGGGAGACTATTTTCTTTCTTTTTTTTTAGCGAAATAAAATCACAGAAATAAAATTTTTTAATGCAAATGCAAAAAAAGATAATAAAAATATTTGGCCGGAAAATAAAATTTATAATGCCAAAATCTCCCCCCCCCCCCCTCTCTCTGAAAATTCCATGAACATGTAGCAATAACCCTTTTAAATATTCAAAAACGAGTAAACTCTCTGTATCTTCCATCACCCTTCCAATATCAACACAGAATCTTTTTTTTCCTATTGAAAATCATTTAATACTTACCTCTTTCATTACTTGCGAAAACCATAAAGAATAAACAAACAATTTTAATCAAATGTCATTCACTCAGACAAAATTGTTAATTCTGTTATATTTATTATCAACATATTTTTTCAATTTAAAACACTTTATATTAATTGCAAATGTCACAGTCTCAGCAGAAAATATTTACAGATGAATAATTGCAAACATGCTAAATTATATATTTTTATTGAAAGTTACCCAAACGATTAATGATCATTATCTATTTTAAAAACTAGATTTATTGAAGCAACAAGTAAATATCTCAGAATGAATTAGGAATATTTAGAAATTATCTGTGGTTGGTATCAACTGCGGAATTATGTCTGAAGTTCCAATGTACACATTTTGGATGATTTAATCAATTAAAAAATTATAAATTCGTGCATTTTATTTGAATGTAGAAAAAATTTTCAGTTTTTTTTAAAAAATGGATTTTTTATCTAAAATTGAGAATTAATTTTTAATGCATAGAACTATAAATAAATGCATTTCACTTAAATATTGCAAAAATGTACTTTTTATAAATTTAATGATTCTGAGCTTGAGTTTCACTGTTTTTTCTTGGTGTGTGTGTGTGGGGGGGGGGGGGAGGGGGGATTAGAAATCAATGCTCTCCTCATTTAGGTAAAACAAACGGCAAATATATTGCAAAATTCAAAGATAAAACTCAATTTAAAATGCATTTGTAATGTAGGTGTACAAAGGGAAAATATTTAGATCTAATAATCTAGCGTGCTCACTTTGGGGCCGTGCAAATATAACGTTATAATTTTAGGGGAGCGGGGATCCGGCACATGATAGTGTAAGATATCGCTAGGGAAAGGAAGTATTTGTCTTTCGATATCGATATAATTTATTGATCCAATCATATTTTTCTCTTTTTATTTGTAACATGGTCTTTGGTTGAAAATAGTTTTGTTACAAATCAAGTGAAGCATGACCTTTTTTCTTACAAATATTCAGTTGTTTTTCGGATCTACTATTTATTTCAGTGTTTCGTTTATCTCAACTTTGTGCCACCAGAATCGGAAAAAGTATGTGATGGTGGTGATCTAGCATCAGGCAACAAGTCGAAAAAGCATTTAATTAGGGCTGCAAATTGTTTCTATTCATGCGTTAGGGACTGATGAAATGCAAAACAATTTTTAAGCACCACACGCCTAACAGAGTTGCCTATGGCTAGAGAATGAAGATAGGGCCATTTAGGTGCGCTCGTCTCAAAAGAAAAGTTTCATGACATTTTTAATGAATATTGTTCTATTTTAGAGATGCGAAATTGAGTTTTTGAATAAGGCAAATGAATGAACACGCCACCATTTAAAACCATATGTTATTTAATTAACAGGGACTTTTTGGTAACATGTTAATGCAATATTAGGTTCCAGCATAGTAACAGTGTTTTTTATCCTAATACGTTAAATAATGCCCATCCCTAGTGTCAACTAAGGTGAATGTACCCATCTGTGATAGAATATCCAATTCAGAAGCTTCAATTTTAGGTGTATTTGCAGAGAACATATAATAATAAAAAAAAAAATCCTGCATGAAGCTGTAGATGCAAATTTGTGTCAAAATTTAAGATCCTCCAAAAAATCATATCAAGCAGAATTGGATTCGCGATATCAGAAATAACATTTGCCATTTTAGGCAACACACAAAAATGAAGTTTAAAATTTTTTTTCTCAACCATGTAACAAAAAAAATTAGTAGATATGAACACGATACAAGAGGAATACATGATGTATGAGAATATTAGCATGTGCTTTCGCCGATTGCGTTAAACAGTGTTGCCAATATTCAAAAGTAAATTTCCCATTCAACAAGGCTTTACACATCTTCTTTTTCTCCTTTCAGGTTGCGTACAGCGCTGATATGCACTGTACGATCCAGATAAAGGCAAACAGAAACCATAGTTGTAAGTGCATAGTTCAGAGAGAGAAAGAGCAGACAATTTCTCCCACTTTGATGCATGGCCTGTATGCGCGATAGACAACGAGAAAGAGGAAATGACACGCCTTTGAAGGAGAAAGCAGACTTTGATGCTGGTTCATTTGATGTCTTGCTTTCTTGCATTTCGCTTGCTAGCACCTAGCACCCCCCCCCCCCACACACACACACACACAAAAAAAAAAAAAAAGGTCCACAGATTTTAATACAGATTTGCATCGAACCCGTGAATGATAAAATTTGGTGCCGAAAAAGCGGAATTCCATGATTCTGTAGAAAAGTAACATGTCTGTATAAGGGATTTTCTAATTGTGTGCTGTGTTCTAGAGATCAACCACTTTTGCCAAATAATAATCAATGTTGATTAATTATAAATTCAAAGAAAATTGTACTCTACTTTTTTTTTTTAATAGTTTTTGAAATGAAAGCTCAAAGATCACAATGATACAAGTGGCAGTTTACCATTTCAATTCAATCAAATATAATTCATGTTTAAAATTAATGTCAACTATCTTTGAACTAAATTTACTTGAAATTGAACTTTTGTCACTTATACCTGTTTGCTTCTAAAGTCTTCAAATATAAGCACACAAACACAGTATTATATTGTATATTAAATTTTCATGTTTGAATATTTAGAAGAAAAATTAATGCTGTTTACCTGAGCATAAAATATAAAACATTAAGCAGCAATTAATATTAAGCAAATGTGTGTCTAAATTAAACACAATACTAAAAAAAAAAAGAAAAAATTATAAATTATAAATTAACTAAACTTATAAATACAATTTCCAAATAACGAATAGTGTTAAAGTAAAATAAAATACTAACACAGTGAAATCCATATGAGGCAGTAGTTTATTCATTGTTTGTATCCTTCGATAAAATCTGTCTAATGCTCTAACGAGAATAACTGTATCACAAGTTGTTTTCTGTAATAAAAAGTGTACTCTTTAAAAATAAACTACACACATTAAAAGTGCTTGAAAACAAGCAAATATATCACATATATCAATGCCCAAATGATACATTTTAACTAAAAATATCATAAATGCAAAATAAAACAGGACGTACTTCTTGAAAAATTCTAATTTCAATAAATTTGAAATATTGTTTCATTAAGTCAGTTACAAATACTTCCAATTTCTTTAGAGGGATACTTGTGCTTCTGAAAAAAAAAAAAAAAAAAAAGAGTAGAGTTTATTTAAAATAATTGTAAGTCATTTGAAAACTGATCATTCCTTTAACTGATATTTACATTTTTCAATACTTATGTATTATCTGTATGTGCACATTGTAATTGCATGTGTATAAATTACTGTTTTGTAACTATACGAAATTACTGTTTTGTATTACTTTCATATTATTTACTATTTTTAACAACTCTTTTGAACAGAATTTACGATCAGTTAACACAAGATAAAACACAAATGGCAATCATTTCAGGTAGTAGTTCCCAACCTTTGTCGGCAAAAAAAAAAAAAAAAAAAAATGTGATCCGCTTAATATTATGGTTTATCTAATATAAGTGTGGAAATTTTGTATGGCTTATTAAAGCTATAGGCTATCCAATACTATGAAAAAGGCAACTTTTTGTACTATCAACAAAAGTATAAATTGGTAACTTAATATGTATAAGTTGAATTAATGAAAAATAGTTTAATTATTATTAAAATGTGTAAGATTTCTGGTGCTGATGTTTACTGATGAGAACCAGACTTAAAACTGGTTAGTTTTAACCTTGAATTACTTTCTACTCGCAGTTTGTTTCCATGCTTGTTTCTCAAAAACAGCAAAGGTGAAAAAGTACCAATTAACTGTTTAAGAAAACACTGCATTCACACAAATTTTTAGTTACACACAAATTTAAGTTTTTTTTAATTATTATTGTGATTGCAAAATATTATATTTGTTATATTTTTTAAACACATGAAATAAAAAGTATATTTTTGTTGCAAACACAGACTGTTATGCGACCTACTAAAACACCATCTGTGACCCATAGGTTGGGAACTGCTGATTTAAGGTTATCCATCTTTCTGGCATATACAAGGTGTTTCTAAACTCATGGTACAAACTTTAAGGGGTGATAGTACACATCAAGACAATCAATATTAAATAGGAAACTAAGGGTCCCAAACGTCTTCCGAAGGAGATAGGCACCATTAAAGTTTAGGGTCCGAAAATTGAAATGATTATAAAAAACAGAAAAATTGGTCGATTCGTTTGCAGTTTTCACTAAAACTATTCTTTATGTCAGTATAGTCTTGAAAATAAATTATAAAGATAAATTTCAAAAAATGCCGATAGAGGGCGCTTTAGACTTTGGAGTAACGAACAACTACTTTTTTACCATTATTTTTTGCATCTCATTAATTTTTTTGAGAAGCTTAGACATAAACTTAAATTTTGAGCTCAAAATCTAAATCGTTGGGAGTAGTTAAGTAGCGCAAACTGAACTGTGGGGGAGGTTCAAATTTCAAATGATTATAAGAAACGGAAAAATCGGTCAATTGATTTGCGATTTTCACTAAAATTATTCTTTATGTCTGTATTTGATGGAATCCCATCAACAGATGGTTTTCTCATCGCCTCCTATATCCTAATTATTCATTTATTCATTCACTCATAATTTATTTTAACATTCATTTATTTATTATTTCATAACAACCATATTCAATAAATATTAACTTACCTTTCAAATCCTTTCCGGCCGTTATTAACTTTAGAACATCCAATAATCTATTTAACTTCAATAGCCTTTCATAATTTGTCTACGGACTCCATCTTTAATTCCAACCTACATCGACAATAACTTCTCTACGACTAATCATATTTTTCCGTAACGATATTTTCCCCGCCAGATGGCGACTTGGAATATCGTAACAATAATCGAATCTTTCATTCGTTTTACCGAATCGATCTTTCGATTCGTACACATGTTGTCTTCTGATTGGCTCGTTTCGTGGGCGTGCTCGCAAACGACGTTTTCAATCCGGCTAGTTTAGTATAAATACACGATGTTTATTTCTGTTCTTCGCCGCTTTTATCTCCCTACAAATGGGATGTCAAGTAATTGTATTGAGGCTGGACCTTAATCTGGATGTATAATGTATTATACTTATTTTACTTAAATTTACTTTTAACTGTTTTAAACCTGCACAATGCTGTCAACTATGTGTTCATCTGTTAATGTGTTCATCTGTACCGATGTGATGGAGTTCGCCATGTCAAGCCACCTGTAATGCCAATTCAGCTTCTTCAAGTAATTAAATAAATATATTAGTTTTACTTTTGACTTTTTATTTGCTGCTAATGAGATCGACACTAACATTGCTCAACAACACCTTTTTGACTTCCATTACAGCGTTAGGCACCAGCAAAAGCTCCGCTGTGTTATCTGCTTGTTTAATGATATTTTTCAGCGTATATATAAACCTCCAAAGGTTATATTACGCCCATTAAGGGGTTATGGGCGGTAAGCCTAACCCTGGAAGCCATTTTGAGCAGATCGATCTCGGCAGATAAAAGTGAAGTGTTATGTTTTGAAATAGCCTGGATTACGTTTTATGATTTCTCCTTTATGAAAAACTGAAATTTTTTTGCCAGACCTTATGATTTAAAGAACTTTTATTGTTTAATAATTTCAAGAACTTTAATTATATTTTTCCAAGAGCTTTGTTTTGATTTCTGCCGGACTTTTATTTACAGAACTGTTTAGTTATATTTAGAAGAAGTTTTGATTTATCTTTTTGCTGAACTTTTATGATTTACAGAATGAATTAATTACGTTTTATATTATTTCATGCCTCAATTATGCTTTCAAAATAGACTGTTCCTGATTTTTTGTTGAACTTTATGCCACTTTTGAAATTTTTTTTTTGAGAAGTTTGGAGAAGATTGACTTGGCTTTTTACAGAGAACCGACGAAAAAGTCGGGGGGGCGGTAACACTTAAATTTTTTTTTTTGCTTGCTTGAAGATTTATCCTGAAATTTTTAAAATGGCCACTAATCCTATTGATAAGTTAAGTACGAGAAATTACGCCACATGGGCGTGCGATATGAAGTATTTGTTGATAGAAAAAGGCCTTTGGGATATTATACAGTTAAAGCAAGAAACCCCAGTTGTAAGTGAAAGTGTTACTGCCGAAACAGTCAACCAATTTACCTCCCGTGCTAACAAAGCTCTTTCTTTAATCTACTTGAACATAGAACCTGAATTTAAAAGATTAATAGAGGATTGTCAAGAGCCTGTGGAAGCATGGAGAAGATTGCATAAAAATTTCCACCCTGACTCACGCACTCATCATATGACCTTGTTTAATGAACTTATGGAAGAGAGGATACGGTACGGAGAACCTATTAACTTATTTGCAACTCGTTTGAAGAAAATTTACTCCGAAATAAAGCTCATAGATGACAACTTTTCAGAGTGTTACCTTACCTACCAATTTTTACGATTTCTACCAAGCAGTTTTGACAACCTTGTCCAACAAGTTTTATCCAAACCTGATGCATCCTTTAAGTTTGACCTTGTTGTGGACGCACTTGTAGCGGAGGAGACAAGGCAGAAGTTACATGATCGAGACAGTGCAAAACAAGTCAGCGTTTCTACTACTGCTAAGGTGAATGGGTCCTTTAAGCTCAAACCTCGCTTCAAAAAGTCTCAAAAGAGAAAGTGCTGGAGATGTGGAAAGTTGGGACATATCCAAGCCGACTGCTACGCCAGATCTCCTGATCACCAACTTCGTCATCCTTCGCCTTATTCCAGATCCAGACGTCATCGTTCTTCCAGTGGATCCAGTTCCCGAGGTCGACATTTTCAGCGTTCTCCCGAGAGAAGCCAGACTGACTCATCACGCCCATCCGACGACTCTGACTGTGGTTCCCGAGACTTATCACCTGATTCCAGTTTTTAATGGGTAAATTCGTTTGGTTTGAAAGTTCTGCTGTTTTTAGGCGCAGTGTAGCTGTGCTGGGCACCAATGATTATGCCCTCTCTTCTCCCAAGGTTGCGGTCAATCGAGATGATGCTGTCGAAGTTGAACCTGAGGTCATCCCAGGTCCTTCCAGCAGTTCTCAAGATTGCCCACTTGGGGGGAGGGGGGACATGGATTTGGGGTCCAGCAATTGCAGATATTTTTACCAAACCATTGTCTAAATATGAAATACTTAACTTTATCAAGATGCTATTTCTAAGTGATGATGAAAAATAGTTTTTAAATCCATATTGCATATAAATTTTTTTTTCATGTATTTCATATTTTAATTTTCTTATATAACGTACCTATTTTTAGCTGGTAATTCTTTATGTAACATGTAAAGCTTTTTGTAACTACACTATACTTTAAAATTGTCAATTAAGTTTAAAAAGATATGTGTAGACATCTGCTATTGTTACTGTTAACTAACCAGCATAATTATTTAGTATAGATAACCAGCTATCTTGATCATTTTATAAAGTTTTACATTGTTAAAATTTACTCGAATATTTTTAAAGTGATTTCTTTTTAAACCAACAGTTTTTAATTTATAGAGAAATCTTATTTTTAAATTGTTTGTATTTGTGTTTATACAATTTTTGCTTATATGTATATAATTTATTTCTATTTGTTCATTCTAGGCATCTAGGGCCAACAGCCATTTTTTTGTGAGTGAATGCATTCCAGGATCCGGAAGAATGTCAGGAGTATAAATGAGTCCCTAATTCATATAATGAATTTGAATGTTAGAATTTTTGAAAGAGCCGTTGTATTGTCCCTTAGGACTAGATGCCTGGAGTTCAAGTTTATCATGAAAATTTAAATTTTTTTTGCATATATTTTCTTGTTGTTATTTGTAATAAAGATTTATTTAAATATTGTGATCAAGAAATCAACTAGAGCTGGTTGTAACATTTCCAAATTGGAAATTTAATTTTTTTTTCGAAATGGTACGTCATATTCATTTTTTCTACTTTCATACTTTAAATTTTTGAAAAGTTTCTATTTGCATCTTTTAGAGATTAACTTTCATGGTTGGCTTTTTTAGTGATCTCTTATCTAGGATATGCCGGCCTCTATCACTGGATTAAGATTTTTCATGTGCCAATTAAAAATTTGGAGAGTTAATTAATTTCGCAAATACTTTAAACTTTTCTTATATAAATAAAATTTAACTATTTTTCAAACATTTCATTGTTAACTTGTTCGAATTGTTAAACTACTTAAATTGTTACATTATTTAAATCGTTAAATTTTTCAAGTTGTTAAATCATTTAAATTGTTAGCCTTTTCAAATTTTTCTTGTTAAAATTGTTAAATTGTTTAAAAATTGTTAAAGTTTCTCCAAGTTCGAAGTGTTTAGGCTTCGTTTAAATTTTTCATGTTCGAAGCACTTTTATAAGGCTTCGTTTAAATTTTCTGACTTCAATTGTTGAGGTCGAGTATTTTTCGAATTTTCCAACTATTGCAGTTGTTTCACTTTTTTAGTTCAAAAATGAACTAGATGGAATTTCAATTCCTTAAGTTTTTTTGGGGGTAAATCCTGACTTGTCCTGGTTAATGAGGTACTCCTAGTTGACATGGTGTGGAGGTACTACTAACTAACAAAAAAATTTTTTTTTAATTTTGTTTTGTGAATTTGTGAATGGAATTGTGATATCTATGGATTTTTCAATCCTTTACTCTTTGAGTTAAATTGAAACTCTTTTTATAGAGGCAATGAGAGGGGGGGCATTGATGGAATCCCATCAACAGATGGTTTTCTCATCGCCTCCTATATCCTAATTATTCATTTATTCATTCACTCATAATTTATTTTAACATTCATTTATTTATTATTTCATAACAACCATATTCAATAAATATTAACTTACCTTTCAAATCCTTTCCGGCCGTTATTAACTTTAGAACATCCAATAATCTATTTAACTTCAATAGCCTTTCATAATTTGTCTACGGACTCCATCTTTAATTCCAACCTACATCGACAATAACTTCTCTACGACTAATCATATTTTTCCGTAACGATATTTTCCCCGCCAGATGGCGACTTGGAATATCGTAACAATAATCGAATCTTTCATTCGTTTTACCGAATCGATCTTTCGATTCGTACACATGTTGTCTTCTGATTGGCTCGTTTCGTGGGCGTGCTCGCAAACGACGTTTTCAATCCGGCTAGTTTAGTATAAATACACGATGTTTATTTCTGTTCTTCGCCGCTTTTATCTCCCTACAAATGGGATGTCAAGTAACTGTATTGAGGCTGGACCTTAATCTGGATGTATAATGTATTATACTTATTTTACTTAAATTTACTTTTAACTGTTTTAAACCTGCACAATGCTGTCAACTATGTGTTCATCTGTTAATGTGTTCATCTGTACCGATGTGATGGAGTTCGCCATGTCAAGCCACCTGTAATGCCAATTCAGCTTCTTCAAGTAATTAAATAAATATATTAGTTTTACTTTTGACTTTTTATTTGCTGCTAATGAGATCGACACTAACATTGCTCAACAACACCTTTTTGACTTCCATTACAGCGTTAGGCACCAGCAAAAGCTCCGCTGTGTTATCTGCTTGTTTAATGATATTTTTCAGCGTATATATAAACCTCCAAAGGTTATATTACGCCCATTAGTATTATCTTGAAAATAAATCATAAAGATGAAATTTTAAAAAAAATGCCGATAGAGGGCGCTTTAGATTTTGGAGTAACGTACAGCTATTTTTTGCATCTCATAGTTTTTTTTTAGAAGCTTACCCATAAACTTAAATTTTGAGCTGAAAATCTAAATCGTTGGGAGTGGTTAAGCAGTGCAAACTGAGCTGTGTTCAATGCGGGTGGGGAGGTTCAAATTTCAAATGATTATAAAAAACGGAAAAATTGGTCGATTGGTTTGCGGTTTTCGCTAAAACTATTCTTTATGTCAATATTTCCTTTAAAATAAATTATAAAGATAAATTTCAAAAAACTCCATTAGAGGGCGCCTTAAACTTTAGTGTAACCAACCACTATTTTTAACCGTTATTTTTTGCATCTAATTAAATGCTTGTAAAAGCTTAGACTTAAATTTTGAGCTCAAATTCTAAATCGATGGGAGGGTTAAGAAGCGCAAACTAAATGTGTTCAGTAGGCGAATTGTTACTCTCCCCAACCCTCGAACACAGTTCAATTTTCCGCTACTTAATTACTCACAACAATGCAGATTTTGAGCTCAAAATATAAGTTTTAACTTTTACAAGCATTTAATTAGATACAAAAAATAAAAATTTATTGTAATTGTTGGTTACTCTAAAGTTTAAGGCGCCCTCTGATGGCTGTTTTTGAAAGATATCTTTAAAATTTATTTTCAAATAAATATTGACATAAGGGCTAGTTTTAGCGAAAACCGCAAACGAATCGACCAATTTTTCTGTTTTTTATAATCATTTGAAATTTGAACCTTCCCACCCCCATTGAACACAGTTCAGTTTGCGCTACTTAACCACTCCCAACGATTAAGATTTTCATCTCAAAATTTAAGTTTGTGTCTAAGCTTCTAAAAAAATTTATGAGATGCAAAATATAACGGTAAAAAATAGTTATACGTTACTCTAAAGTGTAAAGTGCCCTCTATTGGCATTTTTTTTAAATTTTATCTTTATAATTTATTTTCAAGATAATACTGACATAAAGAATAATTTTAGTGAAAATCGCAAATCAATTGACCAGTTTTTTCGTTTTTTAAACCCATTTGAAATTTGAACCTCCCTCCATAGTTCAGTTTCCGCTACTTAACCACTCTCAATGATTAAGATTTTCATCTCAAAATTTAAGTTTTTGGTTTAAGCTTCTAAAAAAATTAATGAGATGCAAAAAATAACGGTAAAAAATAGTTGTTCGTCACTCTAAAGTCTAAAGAGCCCTCTATCGGTATTTTTTAAAATTTATCTTTATAATTTATTTTCAAGACAATACTGACATAAAGAATAATTTTAGTGAAAACCGCAAACGAATCGACCAATTTTTCTGTTTTCTATAACCATTTGAATTTTTGGACCCTAAACTTTAATGGCGTCTATCTCCTTCGGGAGAAGTTGGGGACCCTTAATTTCCTATTTAATATTCTTTGTCTTGATGTGTACTATCACCCCTTAAAGTTTGTACCATGAATTTAGAAACACCCTGTATAGTATATTTTTTCTTCTTTCATAACCTCAAACAACAATCATGTTAGAGAACATTAAAACTCAAAATTTAAAATCATCATAATAAATTAATTTTCTGAGTATAACCTTATCATTAGAATTAATTTGTTACCTATTAAACATTTACATAGCATTCCCACAGCATTATGTTTGTGATTTTTTTTTATACAGTACTTTGGATAGAATATATTACTTGAGATCTGTTGTGTATCCCTCTAAAACCTATGCACTTCATATTATACATGAAACAACGCATAATGAGCCTCAGCGATTCATATCAATTTCATTATACAGTGGAGCGCAGATTAATCGGATTGTCCAATTAACCAGATCAATCAAAAACCCTAAATTTTTTCCGGTCTTCTCCAAAAATTTTGAAGTGAAACTTTTTTAGGTGCGGTCATGTAAACATAAAATGTAAAAAAATTTTAAAAATCAGATTTTTTTTATTTAAATCAATTTTTTAAAAATTTAAATCAGATTTTTTTAAATTTTTTTCCCAACGTTTAAATATTGAATAATTAATTACCAAGAGTTTTAGGTTACCAATACAATTAAACCTCTAATTGCTACTGAACCTAAGTTTTTATACTTTAATTAATATAATTATTAGTTAGTAATGACAGATATTAAAAAAAATTGCAAATTGTAGTCTCATTAGGAGCATACAACAATTTTGTAATAATTATGCAAAACTATATTAAATATTAGTGATATTTACATTTATTTATTAATAACTACATCTAGTATTAAATTATTAACACTCTTTAAAATTAATTATTATTAAACAATAAACTTTATAACTAGGAACATAATATAAATTTTTATGCTTTAATTACTAAGTTGATAATAAATAATTTAGTATTCATTCTAGAAAGAAATATAAGGAGAATGTTACTTCCAAAAAAAGACACAATGAAGAAATATTAGGTAATGTGTTTGGTAATTATATGAAATAATAAAAATATATAGTTTCTGATAAATAAAATGTCATTAATTTTATGAATTACAAATGGAAAAATACAATTAAATAACATGTTAACTTTTTTCTAAAGAAATAAAATTCTATCATTTTTGCAGAGTCACATTGATTAAGAAATACTGTGGAATTTGAAAGTTTTTATAACAAGAGACCTCTATCTACTGTAGATGAATTACGTAATTTTTTTTTTCATTATTTTATTTTGTCATTGGTTTACAGAAAACAGCAAGTAGCTTTGAATTAATAAAAACTGCAATTAATTAATTTCATTTGTTAGTAGCGCAAATACTAAACTAAAGAATATTATTTGCAGTTCATTTTACATTTGTGCGGTTAATTGCCAAAATCTAAACTTGCACACATATATGCACATGTTAATCCCCTCAAAATTTAAAAATGTGTCAACCCATTCATACACATATGCAGAGTAAATATAAGAAATAGCCAATTATATCTGAAATTGCTCAAAACAACGAACAGCATTACTATCACTTAGTGGGGACTCTCAGCATTCAGTGTTTCAAACAGTTTTGCTGCCATTTTAATTCCTAACAATTTTTATGTAATACAAATGAATTAAAAATTAACATTTATTCAACTTTACTGAAGAAGCTCTTGTTATGTTTAACCTTTTATAAAATATTTTTTTTTCTCTTATACATTCTTTTACAATAGTGGTTCAGCCAATGCCAATCTTTCATTGTTCTCTAGCTTCAATATTTGATATAAATATAGTATTACAAGAATAGAATGAGAAAATAAGATGTGGCTATTTTACTCTTTTACTTGAAATTTATTATAGTTTCTATGCCTCTTTTTATATAAAAGAATGAATAATTTGGATATTAAAAGGAAATTATGACATTGTATGTTACATTAGATTTAAATATCATTTAAAAATTAAATGCTTTTTATGTTTGTTTAAAAAAACTATGCTTTTTACATATCTACTATACTTTTTTTTAATCAGTAATACTCAGGAATTAGGCTTAGAAAAAAATTATTTAAATCTTCTTTTGTGCATTCACAAGTCACAATATATGTAGAAACTTTCAACATTATGTTTATCTTAGATTTGAATACTTTTTATGTTATTTTAAACATTAAAAAAAATCAGTTGATTTAAATTGTGATTTAAATTAACTGATTAAAATCATTGACACTCTAGGTAAACTCAACTGGATTTCATGAATGTTAATCATTAAATAATTATTTTCTTATTCTGAAATAATAAAATTATCAACAAATACAAAGAATGCAATACATAAAAATAACTTTTCTAGAACCAGAAAAGTTTAATTTCTAATGAATATCCCCCCCCCAAAAAAAAAAAAATCCTTCTTTTGTTCTAAATTCTCTGAAAGGGGGTCGAAAAATAATTTCTTTTGTCCTTTGGTATCCTAGGAGAGAGGAACCCCCCCCCCCCCCACTCTGTTCGAATTTGTTCATACAATGTATGTATACAATGATTTCTATGCATAAATTTGTACCAATTTTTTTGAAAATAAATTTTAAAAATGCTAAAAAATTAACTTCGAAAAATGCCATTTTCAATATGTTAAGATATGAACTATTACAATTAGCAGTCAAAGTTCTTTAGTTATCCAGATTTTTCCTTAATGAGATCGGCCTTTGTCACAATCAGTCTGGATAATCAGTGCTTTACTGTTTAAGAAATAGTTTAACATAATTTAAATGTGCCGCAAACAATTTCCCTCTATACCATTATGCAATGGAATTACCCTATGTGGCCCTGTAAATGAAAAATAACATTTTTGCAAAGCATAATCTGTAGAATTTTAGTACACTTTGTAAATATATATCAATTTTATTATGTTTGAAAAGGTGTAATATCTTTAAAATTCATTTGAAATATATATTTTTTTCATTGGCCATAATGTAACAGAATACTTCTGACTGTCCCTTTAAATAAACAAACCATATTACTAACCTCATTTGAAATAAGGATTGTGCTATAGTAAACATCAATAAGATCCAAAAACTTCAGGGCAATCCGAGTATATTCACAAGAGTTAGAGTGCAGACAGACGAACAGACAAACCCAAGTCATAAATATTTAAATCTTGTTGGAAACTGTAGATAACTTTTTTCGAAAGTGTTAAAAATAGTTATATAGAATAGCAATATTTAAAATTATTTAGACTTTATATCTTTTTGAATTTTTCTGCCTATTTATACTTTTCTAGTATATACAGCTATACCAACACAACACTGTATAGTTTTTTACACAGTCTTATTATTATTTTTTTAGAAACAACTTTTTTCATACAGTTAATAATTTATGCATTTATTGTATGGAACCATCTGAGCATGATTAATACTTGTACTTGACCAATTATTTTTTATGCAAATCATTAAAGTAAGGAAATTTTAAAAATGACATATACAGAAATTTTTGAATAAAAAATATAATTCCTTTCTCCTTCATCCAATTCAAAACATGTTTCAAACCAGAAATTTTACTTAAATAAGAGCCTTAAAAAAATACACATTTTATTAAATATTTTTGAAGTTCAAAATGTGTCTAATTGATTGTGGACAAATTGCCACAGTGCTGTAGAAAATATCAGTCATAGTTTTGGCAATTTTTATTTTTTATTTTTTTATTTTTTATTTATTTATTTATTTATTTTTTTAACTATAGCTTTTTTTTATTTCATAGTGCTATCAGGGTACCTAATATGAGATATAATATGTAGAACATGATAAACAAATAAAATTCAGTGCACATACCTCTCACTGTCATTGACAGACTGCCGCAAAAACAATTCCCAATAAGAAGCAATAACAAGTGAAGTATTACTTAGAAAATTATTATAGCTGAAATCAATGAATTCTAAAATATCCTTAAAAAAAAAAAGATACATTCAATTAATATAATATAAAAACACTGCAACTAAATAGTTAAATCATCACTATATAAATATATATAGAGAAATACAATTTACATGCTACTGAAGGAATTGGTTAAAACCAGCTCCTTGATGCGGAAGTGATGCACAAGTGAGAAATTCTCAAACTATTACTCTTTATATGCATAAAGGTTATACAAAGGATAAAACATAAAACTCAATTTATAAATTCTAACTGGAATTTTAAGCACATCTGAAAAGTAATTTTATTTTTCTTGAAAATGGAGTTCCTAAAATTATACACTAAAATTTCAAAATCTTTATTCTACCAGACAAAAGAGGGAAAATTAGGAAAGAATGAATGTTAATTTGGTTATTCCATTGCAGTATATTTCTTCCTTAAATTTTAATCTACTGAAAAACAAACAGTACCTCTTAAAACCAGAGACAAAAATTATATATATATATAGCTTAGGATAAGTATAAAAAGAAAAGGGAAAAAGAAAGAAAAAAAAATGCTTGCATAAATAAAAAAGCGTTATTAATATTTTACTATGGTGACACAATAAATAGCAATGCAAAATTTTTCTCCAAACTTCTAAGATCTTCTCTATTTTGTAAATATAGCCTGAATGAATAATTAATTCCACAGAACATCAACAAACATGGCTTACCATATTAATTTCTTACATAGTCTGTATGTTAAAACTTATTCAGAAAAAAAAAGTTAAAATCCAATGTCAAAAAACTTTCATCTTAAAAACCTGTTTAATTAGAGTTAATCAAAAGCTGTTATTTTGAATATTTTTACAAAATCACAAGGTTTGTAAAATTTTTTGGAATTTTTTATTAATGAAGATAAAAAAGAAAGAAAAAGATCTGAAATCTACACACAGATTGTGAATAGCTGAAAATTTATTTGCCCTTTTTTTATTGCAAATACTTAAAAATATACTAAAATATCAGTCAAAATGTCAGTTTTTGAAAATTTACATCTCTTAATCAAAAAGGAACAGTATGCATTTTTTTTTTTTTTTTACATGTGTTATAATTATTTCTAAACAAGTCCAGAAAGGGAAAAAAAAAAAAAAAGCAATTGTTTAAGTTTTATATATATATATATATATATATATAACTATTTAAATTTTGAAATTTTTCAAAAGTTAGAAATTTTAAAAGCTTGTAATTCAAAAGGGGAAAGGTTTCTAACTTGATAGTAGTAACAAAACACATAAGCAGGTAAGGCCACTTTCCACTTATCATGAAAGTAGAATGCACTTTATAAAGAATCTTAAAGACTGCCTACTGAAAACAAAATATTTCTATCATGTAATCATATTATATAACAAGAGAGTACGAAGAATCCAATCCTTACATGCTTGTATAGGGATGCATCAAAAAGTAATTTTAACAGACTATAAAATCCCAAATATTTGATCTGCAGGCAAACCGTACTTTAAATATTGGCAACCGAATAGTAAGATTTAAGTAATATACTGAGCATTTGGCTAGCCAAATAGTTACAATTCAGCCGAATACTGAATATTAGACTGGCCAAATATTTTAATGTCTGAGTTTAACAGTATTAAGAAATTAAATTTTAAGTAATTTTACATAATATTTAGCACAGATACTTGCATTTTGATAAACAAGACTTTTTTAGTGAATCCTACACTTAAAAAAATCTAGCTTTTAAATTGTTATTTAAGGCTATTAAAAACCTTTTTAATAAACAAAATTTAAATTACAGGGCTTCTTCTATGATTTCAAACGAATAGAATTTCCTTATATTGAACAAGAAATAACATTTCAATCCACTTATTCAATCAAAAATGGAAATGTGTCACTACAAGCCGTAGCTACATTTTCCCCAACTTCACCAAAAATGAAGACATTTTAGTGAGATTTGAATCATATCAATTCATTTGAATAAAATATGATGATACCTATAGAAGTAGCTGAACTTTGCCGATTGATACAGTTATACTGTATAGTTATGGCCATTGATACAGTTATACTGTTAGCTTCATTCTTTATAAAAGAATGTCTAACTTAGTGCTATTTAGATATGAATGGTAGAAAAATTCACCACTTTTTGTCATGCTATCCTAATTTACAAAAATTAAAGTAACTGTTGACAATACACCTTCATAGTTTGACTAAGGTGAGATACACCATATTTTAGACTAAATAAGTAAATTGCTATCCTGGTTTGCTGTACAAAAAAACATAACCTGTTTTGATGTTCATTATTACACTTGAAAGTTTTTCCATTTCATTTAAAAACACGCAAGAAACTTATTACTTTACAAGACAATGCTCAGGAATTTGCATTTCTATATCATTAATTTTAAGAAGATTGCCATTAAAAGTTAATTTTCTTAAATAACAATTTTGAAACAGCAAATAAATAATATAAAAGCTTTCTTTTTTTGTTTAAAGATTATTATGTCTGATTATTATAAATATGTTTATTAATTATCAATTAAAAGTAGAAGTTGTGTGAGGTTTAAAAATATTTGTAAGAGGTTTTTTAAATATCTGTTACAGCTAAACACTTTGATATTCGGGAAAAATGGATATTCAATAGGCTGAATAGTTTGATATTTGGACAAACCGAACATTCAGTAGTATGACAAATACCAAATAGATACCACATATTTAGTACATTCCAAATAGATACCACTACTGGGTTACTGCTAGATAAATTTTTGTAGGCAGATTTTCTTGCTTTTGCAACATTTTCTGGTATGTTACATTTTGCAAATCATTTTATGCTTTCAGTTATAATGCACTTGATTGCATTTTAGTGGATGAGATATGAGGCGTGTGTGTGTGTGGGGGGGGGGGGGGGGAATACTTTGTTACATAATTCATATCTTCAGTTTCCAGTGTAGATTGAAATATTTTACAAAATCTTGAAGTAACAACTACTTTTGAAAAGTAACTTGTCATTGCTATTTTTTTAAACAAATAATTGAAGATAATTTCATTTTAGATAAAATAACTGCAGTTGTAGCACACTACAAAAAATAAATATTTTTTCTGTCCACTGTACTTGAGTATTTAATTATAAAACAAAAATATTCCAGAAATATTTCACTAAATTAAACTAGAAAAATTATTTAATAAAATGTTTCTTGTTTCTAACAGTCTTTTTTATTTGTGGCTTTTTGTTGAAAACACATATGCAAGATTTTACAAACTTTAAATTTTTCAAAAAAAAAAAAAAAAAATCTTTAAATTGTTCCAAATAAAAAATTATTCAAGATAGAAAATTTTGCTTCCTTTCTATACAGGTTTACATCAGCAAAGTATGGAAAACATTAAAAATTTTGTAATAACTAAAAGAAAAAAAATTATTTTTTTTAAATTTTTATTAATAAGAAGCTCTTAGAAATAAATTTTATTATTCATTTTAATAAAAAAGGCTCTATAAATTATAAAACAAAATTTATATTTTATATTTTTTGCTTATTTTTGATCTCAAGATTTAGTAAAGAAAGAGATTGTGAATACTGATATTTGTGCTATGGAAAGGACTGAAATTCAAGCAGAGTGTCTATTCCAACAGAATTTAAAATTTCCCTGATTTTTCCAGGTTCTCCAAACTAATAAAAATAACTTCTAGGTATCAAGATTGTAATGTAACATACAAAAAGTCTTAAAAGTTATATAATAATTGATTGACACTGTAATTATTCCTTAACAGGAATATATATATATGTGTGAGTGTATATATATATATATATTACATGCTAATATTTTGGAAATACACTTTTGGCATCAAATTCCACTCACAGAATGCTTTAACATTTTTAATAGATTAAAAAAAATACTTTTCTTTGTAAGTGATATACCTACTCTGTAACTAATCAAACTTAAGGATCATAAATATTCAATTAATTAAACTAGTTCCCCTCACAAAAGATAAATAAGCAAACTGAATCATGTAAGTAATATGTACAAAACTTTACAAACAGATCGGGAGGCAGCAGCATAAACTGTCAACTCATTCAATTGGAAGCTGAAATTACATAATTAGTTAAACTGAATTCACATATTAAAATGAAACTGATCTGCCAAATCATATTTTGGTGAAAAACACCAGAAAAGCCAATTTCAACAGTTTATTTGCAGGTTTACCATTATGTTTTATTGCACCTAATGGCATGAAAAGAAGGAGGATTAAGAGCTGGGTTGCCAGATTTGGCCTCTTTTTTAATTCGGAGATTTTACATTCACACCAGAAATTATGTACCGTGTTGCTTTCTTTATTTGATGACAGACATTTCATAATTACATAAAGAAAAATTCTTCTGAAGAATTCTAAAGATATCTCTGATGTGAAATTTGAAGGTTAATTGAAAGTGGAGGCCAAACTGCAACCCAGACTGGGAGCAGGAAAACCCAATGGTACATGTACCAGTCAAATACTAAAATCAGGTTTTCAGGTGTTTTCCATCAAGATATGACTTAGCAGAATAGTTGTATTTTAACATGTGAATTGAATTTTAACTCATTCTAGAATTTTGGCCATGAACTTAATGAGATGACTGTATGTGCTGCCACCTCCCGGTCTAAAAGATTCAGCGAGAGTAAAGCTAGTATTGAAAATCTCTGAGTTACAAGAAAGGACTGAAAAGCTGTTGACAAAAGGAATTACATAAGAGATTGAAATACTCCTTACAGTACATACGAAGAGGAAAGTTAGATTTTACAGGGGCTGAATTTCAAATCTTAATTATAATAAAAATTTATCAAAAAAAAAATTAATTAAAAAATTATTATAATAAAAAAAAATTTCAAAAGATTTTTGAAAGTTTTAAATTTTTTTGCTTTTTTTCCAGAAATTTAAACCAACCGTTCCCCATTGTTTTCTCAGAAATTTTAAATTTGCCTGACTTTTTCATGTTATCAAGTGATTTGACAACCTTGTTCAATTATAACACAGCAAATCATGATTCAGCTGATGTTTAAAATGTTTTAAATAACAAATAAAAATATAATTAAAAATAAATAATTAATAAATAAATAAATAAATAATTAAATAAATAAATAAACATAATTAAAAACAAGAATTACATCGCACAGCTTAAAAATAGTATACAGATAAAAAATTAGACATTTCCTGTAAAAAAAAAAAAAAAAATCCTCCTATAATTTTTTTATATGCAATACTCTTTTTTTATTATTATTCCAATTCACAAATAAACAGCTACAAAATTTTTAGAAAATAGGAAATCAGTAAAAAAATTATTTGAAAAAAAAGAATAAAAAAGAAAAAAACCTGGCAAATTAGGAATTCACGGAAGATCTTAATTCCTAAAAAATAACAAATTTGTAATCACCATAGATTTTTCTTCTTCGGAAACACTTGCTTCCACCGAGAGATTATTTTTATTAGCCAAGACAGCAGACTCCAATTCAAGTAAATCATTATCTAGTCTTTCTTTTGCACTGAAAACAGACAATTGAGTATACATGCTTTAGTATACAATATATAAGCATTTTAAAAACCTTATTAATAAATAATCAGAGTTTACTATACAATCAACACTAGTTATTATAACATACTTTCAGGGGGGGGGGGGGGCAGAAAATATAAATATGTAATAACCAAAATACGTTATAAGCAATAACTAATAAAATACAGTGCAAAACATGAAAAAAAAAAAAAAAAAAAGAGAGAGAGAGAGACAAGAAACACACATAATAAAAGAAATTTAAAATAGAAATTTTGTGAACTTATCGAATTTAAAAATCAACATTGCTTGCATGTTTATTTTACAAAAAAAGAATGTGATATTTTTCGTTGTTTTCATTGATTACATGACACTTTAAAATTTACAAGTTAATATGTCAAATTAGATTACATGTCTTCCATGAAAAGTGATTTAGGCAGAATTTACAAGCTTTTTTACTTTCCTTCAACTTGAAGTACAATTATCCCATTTATTCGCCAACAGTTTGTGATTGATAACAAAAGGTTAGGGATATTCAACAATGGTGCGGAATACAGTATCTTTTGTTGTTATAGAATGATACTTCAGCATACATGAAATGCAATTAAAAATGAGAGACACTGCTACATTATAACTAAAACAACGACAGTTTACAGGTTTAATTAGATGTAGTTTTTAAGGTTTCGCAGTGCTTTGCATTTTTTACTTCTTTTGAAGAATCGTTTTGAAGGATGGGAATCTTTCCTTAAAACCCTCCTTACCTCTTTCCATTGTTGAGTCTTACTATCCTTTTGTCAATAACCACAAATGGTTGGAGAAAAAAGGGATGATAATTGCTCGTGAAAGAGAATATTTGAAGGAAGAAGTAAACTCGGTCTTAGAACTCATTGCAATAAACATCCAAGACATTTTACTGATTTGTAAACCAGAAATTCAAAGTTAAGATACAATTTTTTTTTTTTTTTTTTTTTTTTTTTTTTGGTTGAAGTCTAAAAGTAAGTTATTACCAAATAAAGGCTTTTTCATGGTTCATTACAGCTGAAATTGTGAATTATTACTTATATAGAATTTCATTCGGGATAAAGCATCAGAATACATTATAAGATAACGTGTGTTACATCCCAGGTATGTCAATTGTATACAATTAAAGAAAAGAAACAAACCATACAAATGACAGGTATTCAAAAAAAAAAAAAAAAAAAAATGCAACATTAAAGTGCAAAAATTTTTGCACTAATTACTAAGAAAAAAAAATTTCCAAATTAAATTAGTATCTGATAAAGCTGTAAAAATAATGACTAAATGATTATACATATATATTCATGATTTTCAAATGCACTATTCTAGCAGAAAGTATTTGTATTTGTTACTTTCACTACTCTTTAGAAAATGGATATTAAAAATGATAGTAAGTACTAGTGCTACTCATACATTTGGTGTATTTTCTAAGGGCTTTTTGATTACAACGATTTTCAACCATTCCTTAAAATAAGAGATAAAATCTATGTGGATGCTTCCACATTTCATGCAGTATAAGAAAGGACATTCAAAAGACTACATATGAAATATATGATCACAAGACTTTAGCCAATGTAATTATGTAGTGTAAGTGCAGTCCGTGCAAGAATCCATTGTCATCACATAGACACATAATGGAATTTAGTACAAAATCTTTCTGAAATGGAAATCTGTATAAAAATGTATACAATCACAATATGATAATATATAAATAAATACCACACATGAAAGTGGAATTATTATACCTTGAATAGAAGTATTCCAAGGTCTATTCCCATGAAAATTATACAATGCAATTACTTCAGCTAAGATGGAAAACCTTCCTAAAACAGAATTCTTCTGTGGTTTCTCACAATACTGTTTCAAAAATATTACTGTAGAAAAAGTAGTAATTGAGTACCTTAATAGAAATGTCCACTGCTTACTAAAACCAGTAAAACATGCAGCATATCGTTTTTCACTTATCAATAAGTTTACTGCAGTTCAATCTATGATCAAATGTTTTTATATAACAATCTTCATTTAAAGTCTGTCATGGCCAGAAGTTTGATTAAAAAAATCCATTTTTTACAGTATCATCAAAAAAAAAAAAAAAAAGTTTTGGATTTAAAAGAAAAGGAGAGATGCTAATTGACTTCTTAATTTCCAATCATGAGCACCTACTGATCATATGCGAGTATCAATAAAAAAATCAATGATTTAAAAAGTTATATTTCACAGAAATACTTCATCATTTCTTAAATATAGCTAATATATAAATATTTTATTCTATCAATCTTCAATTTTTTATACAGTAAAGTTATGAGTGATCTTGATAGATTAAATGCATAATTAATATGAAATTAATCTAATTAAACTATTAAATAATAAACACATTGGGTCTTTTTATTATTCTGATCCATGTTTCCTCTTTAAAAATGCATTAATAGAAATCTTATTAATATCTTGGTCAAAATAAATCAATTATTCTCTCTATGTTTGAAAAAATCTCTAACACTTCATATCTGAGAGATACAAAGTACATTCCCTGAAAGAATGAACAATCTCACAACAATCGTTCTTCTAAAAGCAGTCTGTTCCTCTATTGACCATGTGATTTCAAAATCTCCTTCTCAAAGAACAAGTACTGAAGTAGCAAAATGACTAAATGAATACCTATATGCAATATTAATGTGAGTACAACTAATTTGGAGTAAAAAAAAAAAAAACACTATTTCTTATATTTCACAATCAGACTATTTGACTTTGTTCATGAATCGTGAAATGAATGTAACATTTGAAGTTTGTTTCTTAATTCTGCCACACACCGATGCAGTAACAAGTAATGAATCACACTCCAAAGTAACAATTCGGTACTTCACTTTAGAGAGAAAATCAGTTACTCAGTAACGAATACATGCAGTTTGCAACAGCTCTAGTATCTGACTATTCTAAAAAAAGTTAATATCTCTACCACTGCTGCTGCTGTTATTGAATTAATTACAGTAGACTCCCTCAAATCCGCACAGCTTGGGACCAGAGGTTGTGCGGATTTTAGAATTTTGCGGATTACTGGTTATTGCTTTGTTTACATTTTTTAAATAATGATTTGAGTGCAATTAATAGTGCAATCGGAACTATAATGAATACTTCAATATAATAAAAATTAAAATAAGTAATAAACTAAAATAATAAAAATTTAGATAATTTTTACCATGATTAAAATATTAAAAGCAATGGTCAAGTTACTAATCAGTAATGTATGATAAAATATTTATTATAAAAATAAGATGCATTTTTCATATGAAATTTGTTTTATAAAGATTACTAATTCACATCAAAATCATAAAATAAGGATTTTTTTTCAAGTTTAGTTATAACCAAAAAATCTTGATTAATGCATAAATATATTTGGTAAGAAGATTGTGATTACCAGTGATATCAGCAATATCTTGAATTTTTTCCAAAAAAATTTATTCTTCCTTCATGGAAAAAACAATAGAGTATTATTAAGAAAATTACAAAATAAAAAATATATGGAATTGATGCAAAACTAAAAAAAAAAAAATCAAATTTTGTCGCAATATCTGAACTAAAAGTTTCATTGTTTACATCCATAAAATATGTGCGGATTTGAGGGAGTCTACTGTATAACCTTTTTACTTCTTAACTTATTTTACAAAGACTAATGCATACAAAATATATGAAAACAAACTTTTATAGAGAAAGTATAATAAACATGGTGAAGCAGACAATTTTTAAATGAAAGAATATTTTAAGCACCATTTAAAGTTAGAATCAGTAAAGATAGTTCAATTTCATAAGTTTTATAGTACAATAAACTATGCATAGCAATTTAACCCTCTTTTGAAGACATATGCATAACTTGATTGCATGTGCATTTTTCAATCATTAGATAAATGACACTTTTTTTCCAGTTAATTTTTATAATTAAAATTTCATTATCTGAATAGGGATTTAATTCATATTTTGCAACAGCCAATTATATTTACTGTTGTTGGAGTCTAAAATATTAATATTCCTAAACACACATCGTATTTACATGTGATTTTTAAAATGAAATAATTATTAAATGATTAAGTACAAAATAAATAAATAAATAAATAAATAAAAATAAAATAAAATAAATAAATAAAATAAAATAAAAAAATAAGGTGAAAACTATGGGAATTATTTTAAGTAAAATAATTCCCATTCAATAATAAATAAATAAATAAATAAACAAGCATTCCTATAAAGACTACTTTTAAAGTAAAACTGTTGAGCACTTAAAAGAATATTTAAATTTCTAATTGTCAAGCATTTTTATGCAAATTAGATAAACAAATCAAAAAGTCAAATATTTTTTATTTATTCAGAAACTTTAAAATCAAATGCCAACAAAATATTTCATTATCCCTCAGTGTAATAACATTAATGCTGACAACAATAGTAACTTACTGTTTGAGAAATTCCTCACAGAGAGCTTCAGTGGGTTCATCTAGCTGCAAAAGCAAATCCACACACTCGGCTAACATTTTTGGTGAAGCCTAATAAGAATAAAATAAAGTCATGAGCATATACTCAAGTTACATTTAAGTTAGATTTACTTAATTTAGAAATGCATTAAATCAATTGAATTGTTTATCATAAAATATGTTCACAATTCTTAAGACTATCATACTTAAAAACATATTTTATAAAAGTAATTATACCAAAATATATGATAAAAGATTAATTAGGAATTAAGGAATCATTTATAATTAAATGTAATTGAATATTAATAAGGAGTATTTTGAATAAATAAGAAAGACACACAAGAATAAAGAAAAAAAAAATCTACAAACAGAATAAACTTCACATTATTCATTTTACAACAAATGTTATTATTGACAATTTATATGTTTCAGATACCCTTTCTTTTTAAAAATCACAATTATATATTTCATAAAAGTATACTTAATATATCATTAGAAAACATTTTATTTATTTATTTATTATTTTTATTTTATTTTTTTTTTTTTTTTAAGTATAGATAATTTTTTATGCTTCTTGAGGGGAAAAAAAAAAAAAAAACTTTTATCAATCACAAAATTTTATATGTATTTAAAAAGTACAAAAATTTTATAAAAGATATTCTTTTAAAAATTCTAAAAGGGGAACAAAGAAAAAAAACTTTCACAGAAACTAAACACAAATTTCATCCTTATATAATCCTATTTAAAAAAAAAAAAAAAAAATCTATATAAAAAGAGAGGGGAAAAAAAAAGATATTCTGCATTCATCCCCCCTCCCCTTCACACACACAAATATACACATGCCTGAAATGGAAGAGGGGGAGGGGAAGGAATCCAAGATACAGTGCAATTTCATCTGTAGAAATTGTATCTGAATTTCATTGTTCCAGATTCCTCAGTGTCCACACAACATATCATATTACCTGTGCACACACAGACAAACTAGTATCACATTACCGATGACAGAAAGTCAGTGGATCTTTAACTCACTTTTGATATTTTCTTACATAAGTTTTTTTCATTCTTTTTTCATTCTTTAAGAGCAAATCTTAAGTTATTCAAATTTTTGCCTGCTCATTCTTTTCAAATATCTAAAAGCCAAACAAAATAGCTGACTGGTGCTTCTAGTATTATTTTATGTGTGATATGTTAAATAACATGCTGTAACATTGCTTGTAACATCCATTGTAAGTACCTCTTTCCTTTCTTGCATTTCTGGGGAAAATGTGATGCTAATAAAAATATAAAAATCATTGCATAAATAAATCCTTAACATTCATTATCTAGGAAAGTTGTTAAGTAAAATAGACTAATTTTGATCTAAAACAGCAAAAAACAAGCATCCTCCCCTCTTATCTTTAAATATATATTTTTTTAAATTGTTAGTTTTACAAAGATTTGAAAAATACTCAAAAAAAAAAAAACTTAAATGTTTATTATCTAGGAAAATTGTTAATAAAATAAACTAACTTCAGTTTTAAACGGCAGAAAATACAACAAAATCTTCTCTTTTTTAATTTCCTTAAAAAAATTGTTACTCTTAGAAACAAAAATGAAAATTATTATATAACAGCTTAACATTTAGTATTTAGAATTAGTCAATAATAATAATAATAATAAACTTTAATGTTTATTATCCATGAAAATTGTTAAATAAAATAAATTAACTTTGTTTTAAAACAGCAAAAAACATAAAACTTTTTTTTTTTTTTTTTTTTTTTTTTTTTTTTTTTTTAAGAAATTTTTATTGTTAGACATTTTTTTTTTAATTCATTGTATAAATGCTTAACATTTATGATCTAGGAAAGTAGAACTTACATCTTTAGATTTGAATTGTTCTCTTAATTTTACTTTAAGTTGATTTACCAACACATCACAGTCCTTTTGTATTCCATGGAATGATGGCATATGTTCATACTGATGAAGAACTTTTTGTGCCTTTAAGTAATACCTAGATGAAAAGGAACAAAAAGCAATGTTGATGCAGCAGAGATCAATGAGAGCATTTACAGCACTAGATAATTCTAAAATTCTAAGTTATTATTAACGGGCTACTTCAACCATG
This sequence comes from Maratus speculifer, assembly GCA_964019185.1. Lineage (NCBI taxonomy): Eukaryota > Metazoa > Arthropoda > Arachnida > Araneae > Salticidae > Maratus > Maratus speculifer. The sequence continues at coordinate 420,548,374 of OZ025294.1, read as the reverse complement.
TAAAAACGCCATCTAACTAATATTAATCCAATAGAAGAGGTTTTTTTTTTTTTTTTTTTTAATATCTTGTTCACATTTCAATATTTTTAAATGATTTTTTTCAGCATTCGATAGCTAAGGTTGACCTGTACAAATACTGTTACTTACTTTTGCAACTTTAGTTACTTTTTATTATATATATATGTATCTATATATATATATTAGGGATGCACCGAATAGTGATTTTGGCCGAATACCGAATGCCAAATATTCGGCTGACAGGTGAACCGAATACCGAATATTCGGCTTACCGAATATTCGGCTGACCGAATAGTAATTGTTGGGCTGAATACCAAATATTCGGCTTTCCAACTATTTTTTATATTTCAAAATTTAAAGGTATTAAAATGTTACTTTTTAAAACAGTTTTACATAATATTTAATAAAAGAAACTTACATTTTGATAAACAAGAGCTTTTAGTATTGAAAAAGATCTGGCTTGAGTTATTTAAGAAGCGCAACTATGAAACTTTAATTAATAAAATTTTCTACGAATCAAAACAAACATTTTAAAATCAAATAATGAAAAAATGGCCGAAGAAAAATTTTACAGTCTGATAATTGTCCTTTTTAAATAATTCAAGGCAGATTTTTTTCAATACAAAGTACAAATACTTTCAACTTAATTCTGAATAAAGGTATGTTTGGCTCATAGTTCTTTTCTTATGAATAGTGGTATTTTTCACCCTTCTCATCATATCATATTTTACAGAAACCAAAGCATGTGAGTTGAAAATATGTTATCTTATTTATTGTTAATGTAATAAACGAACACACAAGTTTTGACCTAGAGTGAGATGAAATACAATGTACTTATGACTCAATAAGTTGATTATGATTATGGTTTCATAAACAAAATTTGTCTGCCTTGATAGCTATTACTAATCTCAAAAGTTTTTTTTTTTTTCTTTTAAAGAACTTTTATTTGGGAAAAGCAAGAAACAGATTATTTACTAAACAAAATTTAGAAACTTGTATCAGCACATAATTTATTCCTAAGGAGAATCCTAATAAATCACCATTTTAATCCTTCTCATGGTTAATTTTCTTAAGTTATACTTTACAAACAGCAAATAAATAATGTAAAAACATTCTATTTTATTTAAAAAGTGATTTTGTTTCTAAATATTTTAAATATAAATTAAAAAATTGACAGTTAAAAGTAGAAATAGTAAAAAGTTTTTAAAAGGTTTTATTAAGTATTGGATTCGGTCGAATACTTTGATATTCGGCCATACCAATATTCGGCCTAACTGAATATTCGGTAACATGGCCAAATAGGCCAAATACCGAATAGATACCGAATATTCGGTGCATCCCTAATATATATATTAGATATATTTGTAACATTTAGTTCCAATTATAAAAATGTTTTAAATTTTTATTGACTAAAATTGATTTTAGTCAATAAAAATATTTCTCAAAAAATTATAAAATTTAAATTATTCTACAGTTTTCCAGTCCTATAAGTTATATTTAGTAAAAACTAACGCTTATATTAAGAAATGAGACCAAAAAAAGTCTCATTATTCTTAAGACTGGGCAATGTAGAAATTTCTTAAATTGATTTATCCTCCATCCAACATCACAATTTAAAACCGATTTTAGATTTAGAATATAAAAGTCTATTTTTTAATTTTCAGTAATGAAATGTAGTCTTTATGCAATTCCTTGCTCCTGCATTATACAATATATTCAGCATTTAATTTTTCAAATACCTTTGAAAAGAGATATATTTTACACATAAAAAAGTTTCAATGCACCTAAACAGTTTTTATTACTTTTAAAATTAGTGAAATATTTAAATTTGATAAACTCATTCTTTAAATAAACAGACAAGTGTGGGTAATACTTGAGTTCAGAGAGTTCTGTGCAATTAATAATCGAACAATTAACCCTTGGGAACAAGTGACTTGTGTATGTGCCACTTGGAATTCTCCAGAATCCTTTATTATTCCCACCAGTTATTTTTTATTGTAAAGTTTACCTTATTTAATTTGAGCATTTTCGTAATTCAACTACAGAAAATTTTAAGTTTTGAAAAACTAGGGGTTAAAGATTAAAAATTAAGCATTTTTCATGTAGAAGAGCACATCACTGTATTATTAAAAGCAAATTGCTGTGAAAAAAATAATAATGCTCTGTAAAAAACTACACAACATAGTTATAGCGTATATACTAGAAAATTATGAATGGGAATCACATAAAAATTCAAAGAGATATGTAGCCTAAATAATATCAAACACTATTATAACTCTTTTTAACTCTCACAGGCTATCATAGCCTGAGAGTTTATGTGCCCGCCTATTCTGTATGTATGTACGTTCGTGGATACGTGTGTAATGCGATAACTCATGATAAAAATATCCTATCCACTTGAAATTTTGTATATAAGTATATTCTGATAAGGCGCTTCCCTGATTAGTTTTTGGAGTTCATTCGATATGTATAAGAGGGGGAACTAGGGCTCATGCCTCTCCCCTTAATTGATATAAATACGTTTTTCATGCAGAACTATCAGTTTTCTTTCAAAATTTAGATCATTCGGATGAGATGCCTCCATGACTGGTATTAGGTGTTCATTAGATAAGTATAAACAGGGGAACAGGGGTTGTAATGCCCCTCCCTTTAATTTATATAAATGGGTTTTTAATGCAGAATTATCAGATTTTGTTGAAATCTCTGAATAGTTTTGGAAGTTTAAGGGTTAAGTATAGGAGAAGGGGATAACTCCTCTTAAATTATATAAATGGGTTTTAATTAAGAGTTTCTCGATTTGCTCTGAATTTTGGATATAGATTTTGTATATGATAAGGCATGTCCGTAATTAGTTTAGGGGATCCAGTGATTAAGTATAAAAGGAGGAAATGGGGGGGAAGCAACTGTTTTCCCATCCTTTATTTGTTTTTCGAACGGAATTAACTCTTGAAAATATAAGGCTGTAATGTACAATTTGTATGAATAGCCTGTGAGCTCAATGCCATCAGGCTAACTGGGCAATATTCTTTTTATTTTAATCTTATCCTTATCTATTTATAAGGAACTTAACTCAGTACTGAAAATAAAAAGTAGAGGATATTTAAACATCATTTTGCATTTCATAAAACTAAATTCAGTGTTGTAACAATCCTTGTACAGTGTAGATAACAGAAAAATCTTTGTCACAGGCTGCTAACTCCTGTTCATTTGGTTCCCGATATCATAATGACGAGTGAGACAAATAACACATACCTCTCATAGAAAACAATATTTGTTTAATTACCATTAAACAACAACATATATATACATGTACATTGAATTATATTTAAGCCTTCATAATGGCATATTTTGAGAGCATTAACAATAAAACAAAAATAAACAGCAGCCGGTCAAAAATATGACTGATCCCCATGCCGTCCAAAAGCTCTCTCCTCTGTCAATTTTTTTTTCTTCTTCCCCAGCCCCCAACAGAGAGTAGATTCATGCATTCTACAATATGGCTGATATCACGGGGTTGCGGTTCTTGTTTTTAGATACGAACGTGACAATCTTGTTCAAAGTTTAAACTTGAACTTAACTTTAAACTTGTGTTTCAAAGAGCTCCTAAATTTGCAAAGTTGCTTTGGTCCATAATGCATTTTTCCAGATAAAGTTTTTAACTAACTTTTAAAGACACAAGAGTCATAATGAGAGACCCACTCAATGCAAACACCACAATATTTTTGCAGGGTTCATACACATAAAGAATTAAAGCAAAAATTAAATATTTTAGTGCAAAAAATTTCATAATATAGGGGCCACTATATCAGAAGTAAGAAATGTTTTGCATTAAATAAGTCAAATAATATTTAAAAAAAAAATTCTGGTACTAAAATAGCTAATTTTTTTTTTTTTTCTTATGCATATTAACTCTGATTTATCTGATTACTTCCAATTAAAGTAGTCTATTTGAAATAGTATGAAGTTTATTGCTTTTATACTGCTACTAGGTATTGTATTATAAAAATATATTATTTAAAGTTGTTATTTAGGCTTTAAAAGCTGATGATATACAGAGCATGCCGAATCTGTCATTATTTATGTCCAAACCTTCTGTGTTTTTAAGGGTTAATAACTCGGTTAATTACCGACAAATTTTTCCAAAAATCATTAGTAATAATGTTTTTATACTTCTGCTATAATAGGTACCTCCAACGCCCCTCAACACCTTTGCTCAATGCCCACGAATCGAAATTTGTATGTAACAGAAAAATGTGTTTTTCTAAAAAACTATGTGATTTAGAGTAATCACTATAATTTTCCTGCAAGGTTTAAATTAACATCTATTATTCCTGAGTTTTTCATAATTTAAGTTTTAATAGATTCAGAAATTAATGAGGGGGTGGGGGGTGGATATATTTTTGACAAATTCTGAAAATATAGTATCTAAAATGGAAAGAAATGTTTTCAGTGTAATGAAAGCTTTTACAAGATACCCCACACAATATACAAAGAAAGAGATTTTTTTCTTTGAGTAACTTAATTAGCTCCCTATCCCCCTTCTAAATATATTTGCAAAGGTTTAATATTCTGTAAATATGTGGATCATGCATCAGATTTGACAGTCAATTTCAATGCTGGCCATGTGGATTGAATATTTTTGCTGAAATTGATTCTTTATTGAAAAACATAAATAAATAAATAAACGTCTGAAGGATGAAATCCAAATTCAGATAATTTTAGTTCCAAAAATAATCCGGATAACTTTAGTTTTTTATTTATTATTATTATTATTATTTTTTTTTTTTTAAGTCCCTATTACTTCTCTCAATTTGAGCTTTACACTTTTCAAAGTTTATGAATAAAATGGCTGTAATAGATGGACAGAAAGACATGGAAGTCATCTTATAATGTTTCTGTTTTCACTTTTTAAGTATGTAACTCTAAAAATATAAAAGAAAAGGATTGTTTTCTTTTTTTGGTCTGACCTTTTATGACTGCTACATGCTAAATTTTATAAGGGGAAAGGAAAACTTTCCCCTAAGTCCTTTCAAATAAAACCACATTGCTGACAACTTTTTTTTTTTTTTTTTTTGGACACAAAATTAAAACATTACGTAGCAAAACAGAAGCAAATTTGGTAATAAAAAATTTAACCTTTCATTTACCATGATGAGAAATATACTAAAAAAAGAAATATACGAGAAATAAGATGCAATTTTATTTCTCTTTTGGATAATAATAAAATTTGTTTTAAAAAATGCAGATGGAAAAGGGTTGAAAATGTGAACCTTAGAGTACATTACTGAAATTGCTGACCTTTTCGCAACTGTTGGTACCCTGCAAAATTAATAATAAAATGTAATGGTCACAAAACATCCAAAAAGTAGAAAATTGGAGCTTCCCAAAAAATCTAATCAGTGCCTCTCCCTCCTTCATTCTCATTACCATACTTTTTGCAGAAATCTATTAAAGTACTTTTAATTAATTACAAAAATCAAAATAATACATAAAAATATAAACTAAAATTATCTGAATTTGGATTTCATCCTTCAGACATTTATTTATTTATTTATGCTTTTCAATAAAGAATCAATTTCAGCAAAAATATTCAATCCACATGGCCGGCACTGAAATTGACTGTCAAATCTGATGCATGACTCAATAGTAAAATATTTTAAATAACTGTAGAATAGAAAATAAAAATTATATGGTAAAATATTACCCAATTTGTCATCAAAAGAAAGTGTAACAATGAAAACAGAAATTCAATGATTTTGCAATATAACTTTCTTCTTCTTAACCAACCATAAATAATCAATTTCAGGGAAAAGAAATCTTTAAAAATAAAAGTATTTCATAAAGATCATGGCCAAATCCGGATGTATGAAACAATTTAGGATTCAATATTAAAATATTTTCATAGATTAAGAAATGATAGAAGATAAAAAATATAGATTAAAATAGTACTAAAATATTAAAAAAAAATAATTTTTAATCAAAAGAATGCAAAAAAAAAAAAAAAAAAAAAAAGTATAAAATTGAAGGTTTGGATTTTATTAATTAAAACAATGTTGTATTCTACTTCAAAATATTTTAATTAATTACAGAATAATAAAAAATACACATTAAAATATTAGCCAAACATGTGAAAACTTAACTTTTCATGAAAAGTTTGTATTAGCATATAAACTGAAATTTGGTGAGTTCAGATTTTAAGAATTAAACTTTATTTTTTTTCTTTTTAACTTTCAACCTGCAAAATATTCCGTCTATTAGTTTACGAGATGGGCAATTGTTGATATCATGAAAAATGCTGCATGGCAGCACTACTTGCTGAGTGATTTACACTAAATACTAATCAACATCAAATTATATCAAGAAGAAGCTGAATATAAATTTTTATTAAATTCCATGAATTAGTTTTTGAGATAGAGTGCCCATAAAATTTGTGTCACATACAGACACATAGACAGGCATTTTGTAAAAACATGTTTTTCATGATCTCTGATCCCTAAATTGTGCAAATCTGTTGAAAATCAGAATTTGAAAACTTTCAAAAATCCAATACTTTCTTATTGTAGATAGAAGTAATAATGTTGATACATTTATGATAGTAATTAACTCATAAGTTCACTCTTTAAAAATATAATTATTTGCTCTTAACTAAATTTTTTCATAGAATTTTTTAAATTGCATGCATGTTTTCTTTTTCTTTTTTTTTTTTTTTTTTTTTTTTTTTTTTTTTTGAGAGGAACATAACATAATTTTAATGATATTTAATTCAACACGCACGAAAAAAAAAAAATAATAATAATAAATAAATAAATAAAATAAAAAAATAAATTATTATCTTATAACCTTCAGAGCATATTACCTAACAGCTTGTGCATATGACTCATTTTCAATACAAGTTTTCAGCCGAGGGGGCAGTTCAAACAGAAATTGTAGCTAAAAATAAATAAATAACTCGTATAGTAATTTCACAGTTACAAGAGATTAACAGGGGACTATCATCAACAGATATTAAAATCAAAGAAACAAACAATATGTTCATACCTTCCTTAAGAGCATGTGAACACCGGATAACTTGGAGATTTGTTGCCTTCTACCTTGAAGTGTACTAGAAATATTCCCACTAAATTCTGTAATGACACCCATGTTCGATGATAAACAATCCATTTCTTCTTCCATCTTCTTAAAATCATTTTTCATCTAAAGAACATGGATTATATTATACAATTTTATACTAGATGAATTAATATCTTGAATAAATAAGTACAGAAATTAATACATTTTTAATCTATCGAAACTATTCTTATTTGAATGACTTAAATTTATTACTATTAAAAACATTTTAAAAGAGGAGATATTTTCAATTTGTAATCCAGAATTTTACTAAGCATTTACTTACTCACCAAACATAAATAAATCTGAAAAGTAGAGAGGAAAACTCGATTTTGGGGATGTTGGTAAACTATTATTTTGACCTTAATCATTTTAAAAATGTATATATATATGCCACAAAAATTTCTTAAAATAATTTAAAATGAACTGAAGGGAAAGGGAAATTTCAGAATCCATCAAATCTAGGACATGAAAGGAATTCATAAAATTGAAATGAGTGGCGGTTCCAGGCTATTTGTGACAATCTAAATTTGAATCTTCCAGTCTCAGAAAACAATTAAATATCACATATGCAACTTCTACTCTTTCTCCAGTAATTCTTACATATGTGAGTATCATTAATGTTGACTCTAAGCCATTTTAGCAGAGGGGGGGGGGGGGGGGGGGAGCAGTGTCTGCCAACCTTTTTTATTTTTTAAAACCCTTTTGATGTACCTACCGGCCCTTTTTAACATTTCCTATGTGCCCCGTGGCAATTCGATTGATCCCAGGAAAATATCACAAATTTTAGGGGACTTTAAACAAACCAGTTCAAAATATTTTTTAAAAATATATATATGCCCTTCTTTTAAGAAAAGTGTTCTCTTTTTGAAAAAAAAAATGTACCTTATTTTTAGAATAGCCCCTCATTGAAAAATTCCTGCTCAACAGCCCTTTTTTTTTTTTTTTTTTTTTTAGAGTTAACACTATTTACTATACATTTTATATTGAAATCCAAATTCTATGGCGTGCTGTATTCTACAATTACTCCACACTAACTATTTTAAATTTAAATTTTATCCACTAGAAAAGTATAATTAAAAGGAACTTCAATACAGTTTTTAGCTTACACTTTTAAAAATTGGCTAATGTGTTAGTTAAAACAGCATGGAATTACTTATCCAGAACTATTTAACTAGAAAACTAGTTATTCAGAATGCTATTTCCAATTGAGTAATTTACTTATGCACAGGGTCCGACAAACCCCAGGCGCCAGGTCGACTAAAATTTTCTTTTTGGCGGCTAACTTTTTTACATACTTATTAATTTAATTTTTTTTTCGTTAAATAAAGTAATTCCATGTACAAAATTATTTTTAATAGCACGAATTTTTATAGTGGAAGAAAATGCACTATAAACTGCACATCAAGTTAGCCAATGCTCCATTTTGCAATGAATGTGCTAATGTCAGAGAAATGATTCTTCAAGCTAGTTCCTAAGAATTTTGAACTTTTGTCAGACCCTGCTTATGCGTGATAAAATTTGATGCTAGCATATAGATTTGAAATGGAAGTATATTTAGTTAGGTACACAGTGTTTTGGTTTTTATTCAGGAATGAGATTAATTTAAAATTAATGAAATCTATTAATTAATTAAAATCAGAAACAATGATGCCTAACTAATTTTCTGGACCCTAACCATTCTGGATGAGTAGTTCTATTGCTGTAATATGAATCTTTTAGCTGTCTTTGATGTAAAAACTGTATTTACAGCATATTTTTCACATTGCACTTTTTTTCAAACATTTCTTCAGTGCTAAAAATAAGAAGTGCAGGAAATTATATGATGGAATTTAATTTTTTCCCCCTCAGGAAAATTTGATGTAACCAATGAAATGCCAATTATTAAGATGAATATAATATTTTAATAATTAATTACTGCATATTCTGATGCATTCATAACATAAATTTTAGACATTTTCCATTTATTTGGCATATTTACTGTTTTATATGCACTTCTTTCTTTTAAAAAAACTTTTCATGAGATATATACCATGAAATCACAGGGGAAAAAAAAAATAATAAATCGCTGATTGGTATAACTAGTAGGAAAAACATAATGACAAAACATATAGAAGAAGAAAATGAATACATAAAGAAAAAAAAATAATACAGAGTCCACTCATGTAGAAATAGCAATTTTGCCACTCATCTTTTCCAAATTTTTAATATTTTATCTTGCAATGGTGCATTTGGAAATTTTTATCAATTTTCTTGTTAAAATTTATAGAAAAATACAAATAAACATCATTATTTAAAGGCATGTACAATTTAATATTATTATTTTTTTTTTTTTAAGTCCTTTAAATTTGAAACTTTTTTGACAGAACTCACTCAGTCATCATCAGTGAGATTTAAAGGTTGTTGCCTCTTTGCACCTTCTAAATTCGTCTGGGTGAAGCCATTCTTTTTCAAAGGTAGCAGGAAAAAGGTATTCAAAATTTCAATCAAACATGGTTTTATCTATTATGTAATCATTCCATCCAGATGGTGTGGATATCATATGATAATATATCATCACAGATTAATTTTTTATCGGATATAATTTCCAGAGATTCAATTTCAATTTTCTTATATTATCAAAAATGTGTATTATACACTAGAACAGAGTTGGTGAACCTTTTTGTTGTCACGTGCTAAATCTGATTAAAAAAAATTATTTTATATTACCATGACATGCCGATTAAAAACAAATTTAATACATGAAAAAATAATGGTTTAAAATAACATAAAATTTTCTATTATAATTTTAAAATAAAAGAGGAACACATATGTCAGTATTATACACTATAATAAATATAAAAATAAACATATTTTAGAAATTACTTAAAAAAATTAATGCAATGCAATTTGATTTCTGTAGTTGCATCTTAATTTCAAATTAATTTTAATGCAAAGTGAAACAGCATTATTTATGCTCTCAGTTTCAGTTTCCATATTATTCATTTGTGCAAACAGTAACTTGAAAGCGTAGAAAAATTGTTAAAGAGACAAACATCAGTTTCTATGAATAGCTCTGAAGTAAAATCAAAGTAGCCATAATTATACGTTTGGAATCTAGAAATGCCTAGTTGATAATTCTCAAATATTGTATTTGTTTAATAAAGTTTGAGACCATAATTAATTAGATTGTAAATATGCCACAATTAATTTTTTTAGCTTCCATTTAATAGAATTTAGAAAAAATCAGTTAAGGTTTTGTGAATCTCATTTTATTTCAATTAATGCAAGCAATGCCTAGTTGATAATTCTCAAATATTGTATTTGTTTGAAAAAGTTTGAGACCACAATTAATTAGATTGTAAATATGCCACAATTAATTTTTTTAGCTTCCATTTAATAGAATTTAGAAAAAATCAGTTAAGGTTTTGTGAATCTCACTTTATTTCAATTAATGCAAGCAATGCACTGCCAAAACTATTCTTTTGCATGCCAAAAATGGCATACAGGTTTGCTGTCCCTGCACTAGAATGTATAGTAATATAAAATAAAATATGCTACAAATTCTGTTTTTTTTTTTTTTTTTTTTTTTTTTTTTTTAATAAAAATGAAAAAAGCAAATTGCATCAGAATAATGCTAGAAATTTTAAAGTTTAATAAGAACATTTAATGCATGCAAATTTATTATTATTTTTTAGGACGCTGAAACATTTTTTTATTCTTTTGTAAAATTAATAATTATTTTTTAAAAGCATCAATTGAGGATGCTCTTAGTTGTCCTATTTTAGAGGCACCTAATTAATCTTCTCTAAGGCTTCTTTTAAATGGCAAATATTACTTAACAGGCATTTTCGGTAATGTATTAATGCAATATTATATCCTAGCATGGTAATAGCATTACTTATTTTAATATGTTAAATAACATCCACTTTTCCCTGCAAATCTTTCAAAGTATGGCAAATAAATGTAGTTTATAGTTAGTATACTTTTAATAATACAACATAACTCTGATAAATAAGATAAAATAGAGATAACAGCATCTTTAATTAAAGCAAAAAATTTTAAAATGAACATTATTTTTTTCTTTGCTCATTTCACAAACTATAAATTCACAAAAATATTATAGTGATAAATTTTAACTTTAAAAAAAAATCAAATTATCTAAGAAATGTTTAAAGTAATTTTGTAGTGTTTGGGCAACAACATTAAATAACTTCACTAATCAAAAACTTGCAATAATATTCTTCTAGATCACAACAAATGTAACAAAAATTGAAGAAAATGTATCAAAGATATGTGACAAAAAAAGTATTTTTTACTTTTCTAATAGTATCAGTAGCACTGATGAATTTATTATAATTTTCATAAACAAGAGTCTGCATCTCACTATCTAAGGACTGGATCTGCTTGTAAATCAGATGTTCTTTTTGCATTAGCTGGCTTAAATTGCATTCTTTTAAAAGCTAAAAGAAAGAAAAAACGAGAGTAAAAATTCAGCAATTAAACTATAAATTTAACAAAGCATTAAATATTAATTAAATACTCTAAAAATAATAACTTTTTATAATAAATATTTTCCTTTTTAATATAGCTAAAAAATCAATTTTTGTATACATTTCAACTTTAATAATTTAATTAATACAGTAGACTTCCTCAACACTGCACAGCTTGGGATCAAAGAGAGTGCAGATTTTAGAATTTTGCAGATTTCTGCTCATTGCTTCGTTTATATTTTTTAAACAATAATTTAAATGTAATAATGCAATTGAAATTATAATAAATGCTTGCAATACAGTAAATTGTTAAAATAATTAAATAAAGTAATAAATTAAATTAATAAAAGGTAAGATAATTTTTTAAATGATTAAATCATTAATAGTATAGGTCAAGTAAATGATTAATAATGCAGAGCTGCCAACTTCTACGCCTATTTAAATCGTATAAACATGTTTGGAACCAGAAAAATGTTTTAGTAAAATGTATATAAAATATATTCAATGTTATGCATTATAGTATATAGTCTTAATTATTTACTAAAAATTCTGTTTATAATGTTTTTATTTAACTGTAAATAGGTGTAGTAGTTGGCAGCCATGATAATGCATAATAAAGATTAAATGCATTTTTCTTGAATTATTCATGAAAACTTGGCTTAAAAGATACCTTATTAATTCACCTCAAAATCATAAAGTAAGGGGGTTTTATTTCAGGTTTAGCCAATCTTAATAACCAAAAAACTTATTAATTGATAAATATATTGATTTTTGAAAAAAAGATTGTGATTATAAGTGATTTTGGCATATTTTGATTTTTTTTTTTTTTTTTTTTTTTTAGATATAAATTTATGCTTTATTAAGTGAGAAATTGTCGCAACAGGATATCAGCAGGGTCAGTGGTAAAGCAACAGCACAGCATGCTGTTGCTGGCCTGTCTAATTTTTCACTCTTGTTGGGTTATTGTATTTAATATGTACAAGGTGTATTGTATTTAATATACAAGGTTTTAATATACATGTAATAGGCAGGAGTGGGGATATACATCATTTTGCTCGCCAGTGACGAGTGGATATTCTCACAAGGCAAAAGCATTTTTAAATTTTAAAAACTATAAGTAATAGACACATTATCAGAGACACTTTTTTAATCTAGATATTTTAATTTTCCAAATTATTACAGTGCAAATATCGTACTAAGTTCTACCTAATATTAAGCTTACCTCTGTTGTATATATTTCTTAATATTATAGAAAAAAAGAATTATGAAAATGCATTGTAATAATAGTAATTTTGTCATAACTATTTTCAACTGTGTGTGTGTGTTGCAGGCTGGTGAAATAAATCCTTGGCTGGTAATATTTTTGAAAAATTCCCCACCCCTGTGTATGTGTCTTAATATTTATGCATCCTTCATGAAAAACCATGACTTTAATCATATTATCAAGAGTTAGATATTAAAATACATATAGTATAATATAAAACTAAACATTATGTAATTTTGTCCTAACATCTGAATTGAAGTTTCATTGTTTACATCTGTGATGATGTGTGGATTTTAGAGAATATACTGTATTAATTTCAATTAATTACATAAAACAAAATGCCTCCCCCCCCCCCCCAAAAAAAAAAAAAACTGATTTATTCGATTAAAATTTGATGGAACTACAGACCATATTAATCCACACTGACTTTACAGCATACCAAAGATGTGAAGGGAGCTGATGGCATTACAACCCCTTTATCTTAAACTATGTGTAATGTAAACAGATATTTTTTCGTTATAATGCTTTATATCTGAATTTCCAGACTGATGACTGATTTTTCATTATTTTTGGAACAAAATCACAATTGAATTTGCCAATTTATTGCACAAAATAGTACAAAATCTGCTTATCGATCTCCAGAGGGAAAAAATCAGGAAATTTGTCTATTGATTGCGGGAAAAAATCACGAGTTTCAATGATCTTTTGCAATAAAATATTCACAAAATATGCCAATCTGTCGCACAAAAATATCACAAAATTTGCAAGGGGTTCACAGGAATTGCTCTGTGTATATATGTATCTATGCATAAACAACTTAAACGATAGGTGACATGATTATTCACTATTACTATTTTGCAGCTAACATAGTACAGTAGACTCTCTCAAATCCACAACTCTCTAAAATCCGCACATATTTTATGATGTAAACAATGAAACTTTCAATTCGGATATTGCTACAAAATCTGATTTTTTTTTTAGTTTTGTATCAATTCCATATAGTTTTTAATTTGTAATTTTCTTAATAATACTCCATTCATATTTCTTTTTTTTTTTTTTTTCATGAATTAAGAATAATTTTTGGGGGGGAAAAAATTCAAGATATTGCTTATATTACTGGTTATCACATCTTCTTACCAAATATATTTATGTATTAATCAAGATTTTTTGGTTACTAAGCCTGGTTAAACTTGAAAAAAAAAAAATCCTTATTTTATGATTTTGATGAGAATTAGTAATGTACTTTTATGAGGTGAGGTTTGTTGAAAAACTTTGGAAAAATGCTTCTAATCTTTATAATGAATATTTAATCATACACTATTGATTTATTAGCTTAACTTTTGCTATTAGTACTTTAATCATTTAAAAAATTATCTAAATTTCTTTTATTTTAGTTTATCACTTATTTTAATATTGCATTACATTGTAAGCATTCATTATAGTTCTGAATGCACTATTAATTGCACTCAAATTACTCTTTAAGAAATGTAAACAATGACCAAAAATCCGCAAAATTCTAAAATCTGCACAACCTCTGGTCCCAAGCTGTGCGGATTTGAGGGAGTCTACTGTATTTTAAAAGAAACAGCAATAAATCATAAGAAAATTAATAAACTATAGACATATTGGGAAGAGTTCCATATCCCATTCTGCTTATTTATTTATTTATTTTGGCACACTTTTTTGGTATTAAATGAATAAATGTGGTTGTGATCTCCAGCGTCTGGAGTTGCTTTTTTATAGCTGAAATGGACTTTATTTTTTGTTTTCTGCATTTAGCATATTTCTTCAGAAAATTTAGCTTTTGCTTTAATTTGACATTACAATAAATATGCAAAATATATAAAATTATAAAAAAAATAGTACATATCGTTTATTTAAAGGTGTATATATTATGTATTTTTACACATGTATATCTCTATTTACAATTACTGTATATAGAAAGACATCTAAAATGTATATACATAAAATATTTATATAAACACCGTATATGTTTGTTATTTTTTTTACCTATAACACATACATAACATTTATTAAATAAATATTATAATTACAAATTATTGAAAAATCATATTTTTCTGCCATCTTCAAAAATCTGATAAGTTGCTAAAATGGCTTTTTGTTGCAATTTTCGATTTATTCACCAATCTTGCCAACCAGAACAAGATATGGAACTCTTCCCAACTTTTATAAAAAAATTCAAATTAAGTTTTATTCTATTCTGTAATTTAAACTAACAACAAAACTCTCGGTTCAACTTAATTCAAAACCATAAACATTTGCAAGAAAATACTATCACATAAAACTGTCACAAAGGACTAAAAGATAAAAAATTTTAATTAAAATAATTATTTTCTAGTAGTACCTTGTGTAAGTACAAATCAGAGTTGAACTCGGGGGCATTAATATTATATGGATCAAATCCTTCCTTCGGATCAACGTCTTTGACTCCATAGTACTGCTTTAATAAACCTCGTCGGCGATTCCGCTTTTCGTCAGCCATCTTATTAAAAAAAAAATAATAATAAAGTTTACAAAATTACCATTAAGAAGATAAATGGATTTAAAAAAGAACATGTACATTACTTTAACCATTTTAGCCTGAAATAGCAATATAAATACCTGCAGCAACAAATTTCCTTAGCTATTTCAATAAATAATATATTTAGTACTGTTTAAAAAACTTTTTAAAAAGTTAATTAATGATCAAATAATATCATATTCTGAAAAATACTTTTTTTTCTTTTATACGCGGACTTGTTGTCAGTCATCATAATATAAACAAAACGATATTGCCATACGTGATTTCAAAAATTTTAACGATCCGTGGAGGTATTAAAATAAGCCCTTTACTCTGACAGACACCACATAAGAGGCGGAGCTTACAGACTGTGCAGAGGTCGGTACAGGAAAATCGTCCTTTTTACGAACACAAAAGTGCCATTGAAACCATTATTTATCTTAAGGAGGTCCGGGACACAAAAATCTGCAAATTTCCTAGAAATGTTTTATTGCATTAAAAATTTCTCCATTTTTTTATGCTTAAAATGCCGTCTAAAACATGTTTCTATCTTAATTAGAAGAAGAAATATTATTTTTTTCATTTTGATATTTTTCAAAATATAGCTTTCCAGCAATGGTTGTCATGAAGGGACTTCTTGCGAAAATGCGTTTTTCTTCAGGATGGATTTTCTCACAATTTCGCTGGTTTAAATTGTTACAACTCAAGAACCGTTAAAGGTAAATGCTTCAAATTCGAAACATGTCTTTTGTGACTATTTTACTTTAATTTTGATTCAGGAAATTTGAAAAAATTATTTACTTTTGAAAATACGATACTGTAAATAAAAGTTACATCATTTTTTTTTTCAAATTATTACCTTAAATAATTTTAATTTTATATTTTATTAATATTTTTTAAAATGCTGGGTTAAAACTAAAATTTGGATATTTTTGTTTATTTAAATGTAAAAAAAAAATTGAAATTCTACAAATATTTAATATTTTGAGTTATAACAATTTTAAATTACCCCACTTTTTTAATAAATTTTAAATGTAAAAAATTTTTAGACAAATTAAGAGAAGTTTTATCATGTGATTTTGTTTACAAATAACATAATTAACATCACAAAAAATAAATAAATAAATAAATAAAATAAAAATAAAAATTTTAATTCAATAAATAAAAATTATTTTAAAATGTGTCCCGGACCCTTTTAAAATATTTTTTATATTTTTTAAACATGTTTAAAAATCTTAGGACAGAACCTTTAAATCACATGAAATCTAAAATCTAAAATTTGGCTGCTGGCCGTATGTACTGACGGTGTTTAGCATAGCAGTCTATGGAGTGTTAGTTAGTAATGCTTGTTTATTAAAAATACCGGGTAAAAAGTCTTTGTTGTAGTAGCATACACTCGATATATTATATTGTAATATAAATTCAAAATTATTGTTGTGCTTGCGAGAAAATTCTCTAAAATTGTAAATTTTCGGTGAAAATGTATCCATTCAACATTGGTCAAGGCTGAAGTCGTCTGCTAGCGATGTTTACGCTTGCGCATTCTGGCGGTGCAGTGGCCAGAATAACAGATTAGCATACCACCAGCTCTAGCGTCTGACGTCACGTGCATAAGGTCCATTGCACAAAGCAATAATCATTATAAACAAATTAATAATGTGCAATGCACTGGATTACTGGATTTTTCTGAAACGAGAAGTTACATGTTTTCTCCACTAAATGCCGTATTCCAGCACTTGAGTCGAGACTTGTATTGCCTATATTTTGAACTCCAAGTGGATTAGCGGATAAGAGTGATAGGTTTTTAACCTCAGTTTTCACAGTGGCTACGCACGCTGAAAACGAAACCTGTGCGTTGACCGAAAAATGATGGTTGTTGCCGGCGAATTTTTTCAAAACGTTTAGATCGCCGGAATTTCCACACCAGTATTTTCTAAAGTAATCATTGGCTTATTTCATCTCATAAAAATGTTGTGTAATTTTTTTTTATTATTGTTGTAATTTTTTTATAAGAGCTGTCCCCAGAAAAAGCATAGTCGGATGCGAAAACTTCTGCGAGGTCTTTCCCTTCTAGAATTTTGCATAGAGAGGAACCTGGCTGACGTTATTTATTTCCGTCTTACGTGCCCTGCTCGGTTGGTTGATGTTAAGCGTTGGATGTTGTTTCTTACAGGTCGTGTTCGGGATAGTTGATTTTCAAATTAATGAACGGAATATTTTTCAGATATAATGTATATATATATATATGCAGGGTTCTGGCTGTCGCTCGCCATTGCGCCAAATTGCGACTAAATTCTTCATTTAGCGAGTAAACAAACGATTAGATTCGCCAAATTGCTAATGCTCAATTTTTGCTTTTTGTTTCTTTTCTTTTTCGTTTTTCATACATATGCATATATAATATTTTTAATGTACTTGTAGTGAATAGTTGAAATATGATTAATAATAATTGTTATCACAGTTATAAAAACTTTGGTTATTTTAGAACATATTGAAAGAAAAAGGAGATTACATTAAAGAATTAAAGATATTTTTTTTTAGTGCCACACGGCGAATCTATTTTGCTAATACTTTTTTCATTTGGCGAATGTTTTTTATTTTTAATTAGCCAATTTACTAACGTTGGTCAAATGTCAGCGAGTACACTGTATATATGTAATAATAAAAAAAAAATCACCTAAATTTTAAATTAATTATTTCCAAATTCTTATAATATTTAATTTTCCTCTTTCTTTTTATAATATTTTAACGTATTTATTTTATTTCCATGCCTTTAATCAATGCTTTCTTTATTTTATTCTAAAAAACTTTAATCTGCCAAAACTATTCTTTTCTTAAAATCACATTGCTTAAATTTATTTTTATTATCTGTTGCGTAATATGTTTTGTATTTAAATTCTAAGAAATCATTCGATTACCCACAATTCCCTTCTAATCAACTCTAAAATCTAGATTGTATCACCTAATCTTCCGACGGTCTGAGAGAACTCTTTTTCGGGGAGTAAAATTTCACATTGGCTAAAATCACTATTTATAAATAATTGATTAGTAACTTAGAACTTAGCCATAAAATCGTGTGTTCAAGCGCAGAATTTGATAAAACCTTGTAGCATTGGCTTCGGAGCGATATTTCTACGTTTTTTCTAGTGCTAATAAAACTATTGTCAGTTGGTGAGAAGAATTTATATGTTGAAGTTTATTGATAAATAACATATTTTACTTATAATGGCTATCTTATGACGTGAGTGGAATTGTTTTTCAGTGCAGTGGAATATGAATAAATGTGATTTAAAATATTCGACGTTTCTGTTTAATTTATGTGGTAAATATGCCAAAGGATACTTATTTTTCGCTTTGCGACCCGATGTCACACGGCTGCTAAATCCACGAGTGTTTTCCATGGAATTTTCTTGCTATGTAGTGTGATTTAGAGCTGAATTTTACATTCTATCGACAGTATTCTACGTAACTAAGTTCGGATATTACATATGTATACACTGTTAAAAATTTGAAATCTTTGCTGCATCATCACTCTGCCGCTTTTGTACATTCCACTGGACCTCCGTGCTGGTATCGAACACGACTTCGAGGCTCTCACAAGATGGAGTGAGAGCATTGACAGACCAAGTCTCTCGTCAGAAATGGTGGATATTTGGAAGTACCAGCCTCAGCGATGCTATCCAGATAGAATACCATGGACGCCGGCACTCAGCCGGAACACTCCGTATACTTATTATACGGACTTTTCCAAACTAGCTGGTGAGAGGGTAGGCTGTGCCTATCACCTAGCTAGGACTCCTATAACTCAGGCTGAATCATCAAGCATCTTGTTTCCCAGTTACCGTTTGTTTCCCATTAATTCCTATGAGGCGAGAAACGTTTGAATGATTTTAAAGCTACAAAATCATTAAAAATGGACGGTTGTTGAGCAGAAAATTATTCTGACATGTTCAGGAATGGCTTTGGAGTATTTAAATTCCATATAAATGAAGAAAAATGGAATAATTTGTCTATAAATGCTTAAAAGAATAAATCTAGATTGGAGAACTTCGCCAAATATAGCGCCAACCTAATCGCTTGTACACAACAAACCGGTTCTTCGAATGTTCTACTCACATATTTTCCCGTGAAAGAGATTGAGTAACTAAATTTGTTCGCCTCGCTATCTACGCGATAAGACGCCAAGTCAGGCAACCATTTTGGAAACTTAATGGAGGCATGATTCAGCCCGTATTGTAGGAGCCTTACACCTAGCCACTAAAGACGGCATTGTTGCGGAGGGAAGGTTCCGCCTGACCGACGCGACGGTTCGACCGTTTCCACCGCCGAGGTCCATGCCTCCTTGATGGAGGCGATTTCAGATGCTCTTCGGAAAGGTCTTGGATGTCGAGTTCAAAAGAACTCGAAAGGGCATGTTTACAAACAAACGCTTCCTTCAACCAATCTACCAGATACATTTTTGCTTTCGCGATCATTACAGGAATCATCATGGCGACGTTGACCAATCATACAACAGAGCTTGTAATCGCAGACAAATCAGACCAATCCTAGACCAATCAGATCGCTTTGACTTCTTGGATATCGTAGGAGTCTTAAAGATGGGCAGGAAATTACTGTAGATCCACAGTAATTTTGTTCACAGTGACGTCAGCTGCCCTTTCTTTATTCGAGATCGGCGCTTCACTCCGTGGTGCCTCGGCACAAAGCAGTAGCCGAGATTAGAAACCTGGTTGCTAACACAGGAATAGAGTCCATATGTACTGGATCAAAGCTCATGTCGAATACGCCTACAACGAACATGCCGACACTCTGGCTAAGGAGGCTACGTGTCGACAGATAGTTGACATACATGTTCCTCTCTCAGGATGTCAAGTCAAGAGGAAGCTCATTGACCGGGTACTTGCAGATTGGCAGGAAGGGCGAGACCGATCTGAGGACGGCCGATTGACATATGCGATCTTTAAGAGAGTCTTCACTCGGAGAGTCCAAGTCGATTTCTATCTAAACTAGGTTCTAACCGGACATGATACCTTCGGAGACCACCAAGCCCGCTTCTTTAAAGGCAACCCTGTGTGCTTTTGCGGGAACGGTACCAGCACGATTAAACATTATATCTATGAGTGTCCACTGTGGAGGTCTATGTAGTGCGTTCCTGGCCGGCAGCGGCACTGTCGTGGTGACTGGTCGTCACTTGGTTCCTTTAGGATCGGAGGCTCTTTATGGACCGCATGAAGCCGCTCGACGATTGACCGCAGACGATTTCTTTTGTGGCACATAGAAAATATGTTTTTTTTTTTTTTTTTTTTTTTTTTTTTTAAGCGTTTTCTTATAAGGGGAAAAAGTATTTTCTTTGTCAATTCGTCATTTTTACTTTCTTCTATCTTTACAAGAAAAAAGTATTGGATTCGTGAAAATTTTCGAATTCCGGTTTTCGTCGGATTGACACGTTTTATGGTCAGATATTCCAAAAAACATGTTTTTACAAAATGTCGGTCTGTGAGGTTGTCAATTTGTATGTGACACAAATTTTATGGGCATTCTATCTCAAGAACTAATGCACTTAATTTAACAAAAATCTGTATTCAGTTAATCTCTGATACAAATTGGTGCTGATTACTTTTTGATGTAAATTGCTCAACAGGTGGCGCTACTATGGAGTATTTTTCACGATTTCCGGAACTAATGCAGATAATCACCAAACTCCAGATATAATTAGACCTTGACATAAATTGATGTTTTCTACTTGTTGGTCTAAATCTCTCAATAGATGGCGCTGATATGCTGCATTTTTACGATTTTTGCTATAACTCTACCTCAAGAACTAATGTATGTATTTTCATCAAACTTTAGATTCAGTTAGATGTTTACACAAGTTGTTGCAAATTAGGTTTCGATGTAAATCACCCAACAAGTGTTATTGCATGATTTACTTTATTTTAGAGATAGTCCTATCTCAAGAACTAATGCGCGGAATTTCATATCATTACAATTCCCATTAATTGCCATTTAATTTTAGTATTGTGATAGCTATTTTTGAAGTATTAACATTGATGAAATTGAAGAAAGGTTTTGGAATTGCTCCATCCGACTAGTTTATTTTTTCGTTGTGTATTTGTCACCGTCCTATTATAAGTGCATTTTCTGTTTTTTCATATTATGTGAAAACATTTTTTTTCCCCCGCTAGGATTTGTGTATATTTCACGTAGCTTTTTGTAGCGATTAGCTCATTGGACGGTGGTGGATTATTTTTGGATCACCTAATTTTAATTCCTAAATGCTTCATTGGCACCAGAATATTGGAATAAAAACTTTCGTTTTATTAAGTAAGCTTTTGCTTATTTTGAAGTAAATTTGCTAGTAATTTCTGGTGTCAAACACTCATTTTAGCATTTTGCGAATGTAAGTACTTTGTCCCTGAAAGGGTTAAGTGGAAATATCATTTTCGAGGTAAGCTTCCACAGAATTCTGAAATGGATTGATTAATGTATATTGGATAGTACATATATATAACATTACCAAATTTTTAACAGTTATGGACCTCTCCACCCACACCCCCTTACGATATTATAGATTATCATTCTCCGAATCCCCTCACCTCTACACTAATGATATCGTTATTAATAATTAGCGTGCATTTTAATAAAAATTTTATTTTACTTAAGAAAGGTGTTATAATAATTACGCCACCGCAGTTACAGATTTGGCGATTTTTAATCTACACCTAAATTTTTTTGCGACAAATCATAAAATAAAACACTTTCAAAAGTCAAAACACTGTATTTAAAAACAAAGTAATCTATCGGATTTCGGTGGAAATTGGGCCGATATAGAGTCACTTCTGCTGCGGTGGTGTTAATACGTAAGTACCAAAATAAATGACATTGACATGTTTCGGATCCATCTAATAAAATCCATAATCATAATAAAAATAAAATTTCAAAATTCTTGCTGGAGTTTATGAAATACCTTATATTACAGAAAATTGGGACTTAAATTATTACATAGGCATGACTGGGAGAAAGCTTGGTATTTGAAAAGGGGAGCATGAATCTGATATTAAATTTGGACGTACTAACACTGCCTTATCTAGAACATATTTAAATGAGGGGATAAAAATATTATTTTTATCCCCTCTATGTATTTTCCCCCCTATGAAAGCAAATTATGTTTCATATCAAATTGTTGTCGTAAGTCTATTATAAGAGAGTCCATTGAAATTTATACACGTAAAAATTTTGTTTGCAATAATACAGTTTCTTTTATTATTCCTAAGTTATGGTTAGAATTAATGAATAAATTCCTCGTGAAAGCTTGAATGGGATGAACCATGTTGGAAATTCTTTTAGATCATGGTCTATTTTAATTTTAATTTTTACAATAGAGCGCGTGATTTTTGTTTTTGTTGTTTATATCTCATTGTCGCGCGTCATTTGTATTGACCGTGAAATATTTTGAAATTTTATTTTTATTTTTATTATGGTTACGAAACTTATTTGGCGGTTCCGAAACATGTCAATGTAATTTATTTTTAATTATTATAACACCTTTCTTAAGTAAAATAAAAATTTTATTAAAATGTTTATATAAAAGGTGAATCTTTTAAAATCTGGTGATTTAAAAAATCTATTGGATTTAATAAACTTTTTATCTTAATTAGCGTGCATTTTTTTAAAATTTTTATTTGTCGCGTTGTTTGGTTTATGTTTTTGAACAACGAGTAAATAAAAAGTCATTTACAACTTTAAAAACTTTATTCAATTAAAAATAGTGTAAAACAATATATTTCTTAGATTGACTCGATACAAAGGATGACTTTATGTACATGAATACAATAATAATATACTCAATCTTACAAGTTCATATCCAGATATATACATCATTTGGTAACACCGGTAAACATTTTAAAATAATGCTAAATTATTTAAACATTAATGTAACAAATTATACAGTATGCTTCAGGCGCTGATACGGCTTTTGCCATTCTTTGCAAGAATATGTGCTATAAAACTAATTTGCAAATGAAATGCAGAAGCACTCATTTCATTTGAAAGTTGTGTAACTGCAATTGCAGAGAGTTATGTTCTTCGGCTGGATCTGATGAGTAGAGCGATGAATGCCAGGATGCGAAAGAATACTAGCAGCACTGCAGTAAGTCCGATATCCCTAAGGAAAAATTCCTGGAAGAAAATAAAGCATGATACATTCTTTTCCATTGCTCACATACTTTGAAAGAACTAATCTGTATCGAGAATGAAAATTTTGTTCTAACTGCCTATAAGTTGAGTTCTTCTGAATGAATTTTCAAGGGACTCACACTATTAGTTAGATTATTTTTCTGGGAAGGTTTTAGTATATCGTACGTTGCCATACAAGCTGTTTATATTGCATATTTTTTATCATTCTTTACCAAGTCTTATTGTACGTGTTTAACAAAAAGAGTTGGTCTTTAACAGTCCAAATTTTACCTTATACATTAAAAAATATAATATCGCAATGGTATTTGTATCGTTTTCAACGACGCGGAGGGACTTTCCATATTGCATTAAAACAATTATCAAATTCACCATTATATCTCATTTGATTCAAGAATAATATTTGCGATTACCTTGTACATTAAAACGCACGAAATGATCGATCACTGCAGAATACAAATGTATGGACACGGTACAAACATGTTTACTGATTTTTGTAGGAATAACACGTTTATTCATAGAGATATAGCGATTAAAAAAAATTCTGGCATGTTTTTAGTTTATAAATCATGCAAGGTTTTCAACAAAATTTATCGCCCGTTTCAGAAAATCTGGCAAAATGTAGTAAGAACAATAGAGTGCAATCGGAATATAAGAAATTTTGATTAGAAAGAAATTTTATGTCTTACTCTTTCGATATTTAAAAAAAAATCCATTATATGGATTTTATCAAAGAAAGGCGGCATGTTGTTGCAGATCTACAACAAACAAAAATTTAACTTTATCGTATACATGTTATAAATTTCCTAGGTTGAAAATGTTCTTTAAATATATAATTTAAACGTACTTTTGTAAATTATATACTTGCAGATAGGGTTCTCAATGACTTTTTCCGAAGGTTAGCAATATGGCCAATCAGAAATAAAAAACATTCCCCAAATGAAAAAAAAAAAAAAAAAAAAATCGCTAAATATTTTTGTTGTGAATAATTGAAAATTCGATTTTTAACCTTTTAATGTATCCTACCTTTTTTTCAATTAGTTCTACAATAACCTACATTTTTGTAACTGCTTACAGATCAATTATTCATCTAAATTTACTAATCATACGGTATAGAAACAAAGAGAAAAAGATTGATTAAACTTAATAAAATGTTATGAAATAAAACTTTCAATCCCAGTTAACTTAAAATTTTAAGGCATTGCATTCAATGAATTCTGTAAAATTAAAAATATAAACCACAAAATGTGTAAAAAACTTTATTTTTCTAGAATTCTTCGGCTGTTTATTGAAGCCCAGGCAGTTTCAAAAGAGTACGCTGCTTATGGTTACCGAGCTCATTAACGCATATTGAAATGATATTTTTGATAATGAAGATATATGATAATGATAATGATAATTAATATTTTGAAATAATATTTGATATTTTTTAGTTAATACTAAATTGAATTGATGTTGGATTAGTAACTCATAATAATATAAATCGTACGGTAGATTGAACATCACTAGTGATGTTCAATCCATCGCTCAGTAATCTAAACAAGAGTGTTACTCATATGACACACACAAACACGCACAAAAAAAAGAGTAAAAATTGAGCACTCGCAATTTGGCGAGTCTACACTGAAAAAATGGTTCCTCAAAAAACTGACAAGGGAGATCTCCATACTGGGCATACTCAGAATTTTATGAAAAAAAAAAAAAAAAAAACTAATAAAAGTACTTATGTATGTAGTAAAGGATCAGTCAAAATTAGCGGCTGAATCACATTAGAATGTATGTAAAAAAATAAAATATTTTCGAATATTTGGCGTGAATAGACGAAAGCGTCATTCGATTTGGCGAGCAGCCCTTTTCCCCGCCAAAAGCAAACGATTATAATGCAACTGAAAACTGCTGGATATTTAGAATGCGTGTAAATGGTATTTAATGAATTTAAACATAAACAATGAGAAACTTTAATATATTATATATATATATTGTACTACATATATATATATTACTTGTTGAAGTAGCTATTTAATTAATCACTGGAAAAAATGTTTTCATAGATTTAAAAAAATCGTATTGAGAAAAATTACCTTCATTCATTTAAACGTATTCAAAAATAAAAGCCAGGTGTTACCATAGCAACAAAATCTAATCGGCAATTCTCAATCAGACTTTGAGCTTGATATAAATTTAATTAATTTAAATTATTAATTTCATTTTAGATTTCAAATTTTGGTTTAAATTTGAATATAAATACATATAAATATCAATATAACAAAATTATACTTAAAACAAACTAAAACTTACAAAACTAAAGTTATTTAAATTAAATTTATCAAAACAAGTTCAACATGATTTTTTTTTTCTTGAAAAGTGACATAAAGTATTTTTTGAAATTACATTCCTTCGCCAACCGGCAATAAATCGCCAAATAACGAAATTTTCATTATTTTGTTACGGATACTGAATGGAGGTTCCGCCGAAATTTTTTTTATAAATGTATATATCCACACGAAAAGAACATTCTGTAATTTTTTCAGATTTTTCGGGGTATGCCCGTAATGGAGACCTTCCTTGTAAGTAAAAAGTACTGAATTTTAAGTACTTCACATACTCAAAATAGCTCCGATCCAAATGTACTCAAAACTGAGAAACACATGTACTCATTTTTGATTCCATGGTTGTGTTCAAATATAAATAGCTATGAACTGCCCCCCTTAACTTATAAATTAAAGTAAAAATATACTTGCATTTATTTCTTGCTCAAAATTATTAACAATAAAAGTTTAATTTATTTTTATTAAGAAAAATGGCAAAAATGATTAGCAAAATACCCAAATCGAATATTTTTATGGCAAGCGTTTTTAAATTATTTGAAAATAGTGTGTATACGAATTGATTATTTCCAGCTGAGCGAAAAAGTGCGTATAGTTTAATAATTACATTAATAAACATCTTTTATGCCACCGTGAATGAAACAAACCAATACTGGGTACAAAATTATCGTTAGTGTGGATTTGATAACATGTGATGTTTCAAAATTGAGAAAGCAATGGGATCATTTTTGATCCAAACATGCTCAATTCAGTATGAGTACATCGATGTACTCATTTTTGAGTATTTCAATTTTTCAGTGATAATCATCCGTTTACTCGCCAAATGGAACAGTTTGTCGTAATTTGGCACAAAGACGAGAAACAGCAAGAATCCTGTTTGTAGACATTTGCAGACTTTTTAACTCCACGATTTCAGAGCTTAATTGAGCAAAAATCACGATTGAGCGATAAATAAAACTGGTGCGAAAAAAACTAGTTGGATGTGTCAATCCCAAAACTTTCTTCTATCTCATAAGTACATTTTAATATTTAAAAAAAAAAAAAAATGTGGTGACCCCAAAGCTACCCACTATCGAATTTCCTCGAACATTTGACCTAGCCTAATGAGATTCTGGTATCCGAAAAGCCTAAAACGCAAAATTTAATTAATATTCTGAGAAAATGAGCTTAGTATTGCCTCATGTTGGTAATTTATACTAAAACCTAATAAGCATCTATTTATGCCAAGACCTAATAGAATCTGAAATTTTATAGAATTTCGTCCATTAGTTCTTGAGATATAGTTATAACAAAAAATTTGCAAAACGTAGCACAGCAACACCATATCTTGGAAAATTTATGCCAAAACGTAAAAAAGCGTCTAATTATGTTATGGTGTAAAAGAATCTGAAGTTTGATGAAATTCTGTGCATTAGTTTTTGAGATATAGTTAGTTTAAAAAAAAACGTGTAAAATATAGCACAGCAGCACCATCAGTTGAAGGATTTATAACAAAACGTAATCATCGTGTAATTATGTTATATGTCATTTTGTAACAAAATCTGAAGTTTGATGAAATTCTGTGCGTTGGTTGTTGAGATATAGCTATCGGAAAAATCGTGCAAAATGCAGCATAGCTGCACCACCTGTTACAAGGTTAATACCAAAATGTAATCAGCGTCTAATTATGTTATATATTTTAGTGTAACAGAATCTAAAATTTGATAAAGTTCTGTGCATTAGTTCTTGAGATATAGCTATCGCAAAAATCGTGCAAAATGTAGCATAGCAGCGCCACCTATAGGGCAGTTCACACCAAAACCTTATCAGCAGCTATGTATCTCAAGGTATCGCAGAATCTGAAGTTTGGTGAAATTCTGTGCGATAGTTGTTGAGATATAGATATCATGAAAATCATGAAAAACGTGGCATAGCAGCGCCACCTGCTGGCCAATTTACACCAAAACTTAATCAGCGTCTATGTATATCAAGGGGTCACAGAATCTGAAGTTTGGTGAAATTCTGTGCATTAGTTCTTGAGATATAGCAATCTTGAAAATGATGAAAAACGTAGTATAGCAGCGCCACCTGCAGGCCAATTTTCACCAAAAACCAATAGGCACTAATTCATATCAAGGTCTAACTGAATATAAAATTTTATTAAATTTCGAGCATTAGTTCTTGAGATAGAGCGCCCACAAATTTTTTGTCACATACAGACAGACACACAGACAGACAGACAGACAGACAGACGGACAGACTCACAGACAGACATTTTCTAAAAATAGTCAAAACGTGTTCAGGACCTTCTAAAACGTATAAATCCGTCGAAAACCGGAAGTCGAAAATTTTCATGAATCCAATACTTTCTTCTTGTAAAGATAGAAGAAAGTAAAAATAGTATTTTTATCTGTTGATGAAATAATTATGTTAATAACGATGTAATAAAATAACAATACTCATCAAAATCATCTTTTGAATTTACTGTCCAAATAATATTGACTTTTTGGATATGATATTATTAGGTCTGCAACACGGTGATAGAAAGGGTTAGTATATTGTTATTCCAACTACACTATATTATTTCTACTACATTTCGCCGTTTTCTGAAACTGGTGATAAATTTGGTTGAAAATCCTCCACGATATAAGCTAAAAACATGCTCGAATTTTTTGAACTTTAGAAAAAAAATCACCATATTTCCATGAATAAACGTGCTATTCTTACAAAATCAGCAAACATGTTTTACATTATCCATATATTTGTATTCTAAAGCGATAAATCATTTCGAGCGTTATAATGTACAGGGTGATCCTAATTATTATTTTTCTTCATTTTTTTTTTTTTTTCTGTCGGCCTCTTAATTGTTTTTCTTATCAATTGGACGTTGATTAAATAGGAGGTCAAACATAATATTTATAATCCTGAAGTTCCAGAAGAATCTGATAAGTATAATCTTTAAATATTTTACAAAATATCTAAAACTCAAAGTATCCGGTCATTAATGGCGATAAAGTTTACGTATATCAGTTCTAAAAAATTATTAGAAAAAAAAATAGCATAAATTAATGAACTCAATAACTGTAACAATTTTCACTGATAATTTGAAATTATATAAACGATTTAATTATATTGATTTTAGGATTCTTTTGGCATAATAGTGCAGTAAAAATAAATTGTTAAAGGCTTAAGTTATTTCTTCCTATTTGAAATGAAAAATGTAGTCATTTTCCTACTTCTGAATTCAAAGAATTTCATACATAAATATATTATCAAATTACGATAGCTAATTTTGTGACATGAAGTCTTCTCAATGTTATTAAAATGCATGTGATATTAAAAAAAAAAAAAAAAAAAAAAAAAAAAAAAAAAATCCTAAATTAATGTTTAAAAACTCACCTCGTCAAAGTTTAAAGAATCGATCACCTGATGTCCATCCGGGCAAATAGTCGAATTAGTCCCACAAGCTAAAGGAAACAAAAAAAAAAAAAAAAAGATTGTATTGTATAATTTTGGCATCCATAAAAATGCAGTTTTAAAAGTATATCAAGAAATATGTTGATAAAATTATTAAGACTTAAACTCAATCTCGTCCCTTTCCGCCTATTTCCACAAATCACAAATTAAACGACATCGACCTGGGGTAGCAGCCCAAACTATTACCTCATCCAGTCAGCCAGCTGAAAGTCTAGGATAAATTAAAGTTCGATTTCTATATTAAAATGCAACGGGTCTGCCAAGTCTTATGTTAGAAAAAAACACCTGCAGACTCGATTTAAGTGGTTGGTGGATGAGTGGAAGATTTATAGTCAGACTATATATTTGTGTAAGTTTTTCTGCGGGATGATGGAAAATTTTCTTTAAAAGCGAGATTTCGGTTTTGAGAGGCTGTACAGTGAAAATTAAATTTGAAAACATTACATTTTAAAAATTAATCTTAGTCAAATGTTCCGTTATTTTGCTATTGCTGAAACCTCAAGTAAAGGCTTACCATAGAAACGAAAAAATTTCGGTCAGCATATGTGTGTGTTACGATAAGTAGCCACAAAGCGACACACATTAGCTTGCTATTTGGTAAATAGGCTAGTAAAGAATATGGTTTTAGCTATATAGTTTTCGGTTGAATTTAGTTGATTTTTCGGAAAAATAGAACTTTTTTTTTCATATTAAAATGATTTTCAATGGAAATTGAGACGATTTAAAAAAAAAATTATTCATTTCTTTTCATTTATTGAAAAGATAATGGCGCATTCGAACATTTTGGTTTAAATATCAAATTATAGATTTGTTTGAAACTTTCCCAATGCATTCTTCAGAATTTTGAAATTAACGGTGTCAAATTTGGTGGAATTTTTATGCATCTGTTCTAAAGAATATAAAACATTTAAACTTTGTCCCTTTCACAAATTTGCCACCCTGCATGTTCTTTACCCTTTAACAGTTGCATAGCAACAATATTTCACTATAAGTTCAGTATAAACTGTTAGAAATTTAGAATACTAAAAATTAAACAGAAAGTTCTCGATGGTGGTTTTCAGTATCAGTTTTCAGTTGTGGATCATTGGACGGGACTGCAGCCTGGTCACTATAGGTCTCAACACCATGCTGTCTGTAGTAAAACAGAGAAGTTAAAAATATTTTCTGGTTAAAAAATAGGGGTTTATTACCCCAAATTTTTAAGCTTATAAGTACTTACCGATTTACATTTAAAAGCAAAATTATTAGGTTGAGCAAAAAGTTCTGGGAAATTTTCAATCTAATAGTTACCAGAATTTGTATCGTATACAAAAGTACTAGTGGAATATTTATAGGAGTTCAGGAATTTCGGTCCATTATGGCCTCTTTCGATCCCTGCAACACTTTTTTCAAAAGTTGTCAGTTTGAATCTTTATATGAAATTGAAAAAGCATGTCAAGAGTTTTTCGATTCCAGGGAGTCGCCATGGTATTTCCAGCAAATCCAGAATGAGGGATGTAGACTGTAAAAAAAATTTCCGTTAAATAACGGAAATAGTTCTGGTAATCTAGACGCCAGTTCTATTTCCGTTATTTAACGGAAAACATTTTCCGTTTTTTCCAGCAATATTTCCGTTTTTTTACAAAATGTTTCCGTTTTCATATTTTTTTTAATATAAAAATTTTCGCTTGAAAGCCAAAAAAGAATTTTCAAGGACAAATTGGCTTTTTTATTCTTTAGACAAGGACACATCAGATTAGAACACATACATTTAATTTAAAAAACTTTGAATAAATGTCACTTACCCTCGATGGGGATCGAACCAAGCACCTGTCCCATGGCAGCTTGTAGTAGTGTAATACCATTACGCCATAGTTACGCATACACTGCTTGCAAATATCTTTACTTATTTCGAATGATTTTATAAAGCAAAGGCCTTATGTTGAACGCGGCATTAATTTTTATTGAGAATTATTTTCTATATGAGTGTATAGTTCTAAATGTTTAACAGATTTTATTTCCATAATTTCGAATATTTAGTTTTTAATTTCAGTTCTATACAAAATAAATTTTAGACTTTAAAATATTACATGTATTAAAAGTTGAATGTATTAAAAAGATTTTTTTTTTTTCATTTTAAGGAGATTTTTAAAAGTTTATTGTAATATTATTCATATTTATTTACTTATGTATTTTTGAAAGGACATTCTTAAAGTAATATTAAAATATGTTAAAATTAAAGTTATTTTATTAATATTTTATTATTACATTTATTAAAATATATTAAAATTAAAAGTCGAACGTTTTTCCACTATCCTACGCATATTTTAAAAAATAGGCTATAAATGTGGTAAACATTATTTAAAAATGATAATGGAAATAAACTAACTGAAAATAAACTAACTAACTAATCTCAAACTTAAAAGGGATTAATAAAATTTTATAATTTTTATTATTTTTTTAATATTGTAAAAATATGTTAGCTTTATATTATTAAAACAGAAAGAAATAAAGAAAATTATTATACAAAGTTGTTCATGAAACAACTTTATAATGTTTTTGTATCTCAGATATAGATGGCGACACTGGTGTTATTTATGGAATTTATGCTGTTTTAATACGGAACAACGGAACTCCTCCGTTTTCAGAAAATTTTACGGAAAAGTTACTGTTTTTATAATCTCAAAATATCAATAACGGAATTTCTGCTGTTTTTTCGGAAAAACGGAACTATTCCGTAGAATTTTATGGAACAATTTCTGTATATTAACGGATATTTTTTTCAGTGAGTGGAGGGTATAAGTGGGTATACTCCGTATACCTCCTGCATTTTTTAAGGAACACTGTATATCCTCTGTTTATCAAGAAAGCTATGGTATATATATATACAATCTAGAGTATACTCTCGGCGTTGAGTGTATACCCTCTGCTTCGAGCGGATACCCTTTGCTTTTTTTACGACTACACAACTGTCCAGAATCCGGCATAAAGTCGTGAACTATGAAAGTCTTTACTTTGAAGCATAGATCTTGTTGCTTTTCTTGTTAATTTGCGCATAACATCGTAAGTTTCACAAATTTCCAAGAACTTTTTGCTCAACCTAATAAATATTTTTTGCAGTTGTCTGAAAACAGCAAAATAATTTCATTTTAGAGTAAATAATGCAAAACAAACTCACTTTGACTGTTAATGGTGGCCCACTGATTGATGATTAGAGCTTCATATCCGTAGTAGAACCAGGATATATACTTCACCCAAATAAAGTATATCGGAACAGTTCTAAAAAAATTTAAAAAAATGCATTACAGGAAAGAAAAATCTCAGAAATTCCAAACATATATTAGTACCATTTTCCAGAGAAAAAAAAATTAAAATCCAAGAATTTCCGTAACACAATAAGGATATAAAATTAAATATTAAATACAACAGTCCCTCTTTCTATCGCTCATTTCGGGAGAAGATAATAGAAAAACGCATTATAAACGAACATCAAATTCCTTTATTACCTATTTCAGCATTTATTATCTATTATGACCCAAAATTATACACTAATCGAATTTTGTGACCTAGCCCAATGTTCTTCTCGTGCCTAAAAACGGTAAAGTAAATTAGTCAAAATCGTGAGAGCAGTTTTAAGATAAAATTTACATGCACTTACAAACGTAATTTTTGCTTGTATTATAATATTACAAAATATGTTTTCGCAGTCTTTATTACTTAAGCCCATTTGAACTTCCCATGTTCCATAGTTTACGAGTAAAATGGCTGTGACAGATAGACAGAAACAGGAGGGATCTTAAAATGATTACATTTTTAAGTGTAGAACCTTAAAATAATATATTATTTAAAAAGAAAAAAAATGAAGTTCATAATGTATATTTTTCGCAAAAATATTTGTATGCTAAAAAGAGCTTTCACAATGCACAACTTCGTCAATTTTTAGCTCTTAGGCATTTTCTATCTCTTGAGTACACCATTTAGTAGCTTTATTTTTATCAAAATGTTATATTTTTTAAAAATCTTCAATTAATTATTTTTAGAATTGTCGTCAGTTATAAATATCTTGTCATTTTTTCCAGTTTCGAAGCCATAATGGCTAATAATTTCCCATTTAATTACCTAAAACAAAATGATAACTCTTCGCAACGCAAACCAATTCCATTCTTACAGAAATGTTTTTTTTTTTTTTTATTTCAAGTATAAGATTTATATACTTACAAAAGCGTTTGTGTGATGCAGATTTCACGACCGGCACACAACAGTGTATTGGGCATCGAATAAACCGGTTTTGTTCGAAGTTGAATTAATAAATTGATGAATAATAATGATCTTTAAGCAATTTCATTAAAAAATTATTTTTAAAATATCATGAAATTTTCATGGAAAAAATTTCTTTTGTCAGAATTTTAATTTATCCAGTTATAAAACTGATGATAGTACAGTTCTTATTTCTTGATAATACAATACAACGATATTGCGATATTACCATATTATGATATTACGAAACAACAATAAAAGCCAAAGGTTCTTACGCATTGTTGAGGTAGAAACCACCAAACAGTAAGAGGGGCATCAGCAGAGGAGTACCCAGACTCAAGGCTACGTCCGTAGAACTGCTCATGCACGATATCATGTAACCTGCAGGGAATGAAATTAAATAAATAAACAGAAACGAATCAGATAATATTTGCGAAGTTACAATACTATTAATACGCCACAACATACATAGCAATTATAAATACAAAAACAGGAGAAAGCTATATAGAGTAGGATGAAAACAAGATGCCTGATGTCTTTGACACAATTTGAGAAGCATTCTAGCGGCTAATGGATAAAATACTTAGCTTCAGACAAGAGGATAAAACAGACATTATATGGCATCTCCATACTGGCATTTGTGTAGTTTCAGGGTCGGAGAATTTATTTTAGGACCTTTTTTTATTGATTGCTAGTTTTCAAAATTCTTAAATATGAACGTTTTTAAAGTTATCAAAATATTTTATACTATTGTGCATAGTCTATTTAATAAGGCTTTACTTCCGAAACTGAAACTGTTGTTAAGAATATACAGGTACAATTTTATGGCTTTCTTGGCGAGCGACCCTAACTCTTTTGGAGTAAAACTAGATATCCAATGTGGGATCAAAACGAGAAAGGAAATATCATACAGCAAACACAGATTATAAAACACTTTCTGACACATTCGCAATAAAGCTGTCCCGGTTAATAAGTTAAAACATTATGGCTAATTCATCCGTATGGAAGCGCATAAAACATTTCAATGCCCGATTTCAGCTGTTTCCATCTACCGTAGGAAAATTATCAGATTCTTTGAGCAGCTCTGTATATGATATATAGATTTGTACCTGATAAGTACATGCACATAAAAATTTAGTTCAGTTTTTAGTTCAGCAGTTAGTTAAAATTTAGTTCAGCGTATACCACAATGGAAAATTCCTCTTCAGTCATTTCCTCTAAAATGAAAATGGTGCATGAATTCTGTTGAGAAGCCCTGTAGATTAACTGTAGAATTTATATACAACGAGTCACACGAAAAAAAAAAATCAATTTAAAAGCGCATACCGAAATTGAAAACGTACTTCCAGCCATTATTATTTAAAGACTGTATTGTAACAGATTTCTTTTGTATATCTCTGTAAATGGATAAAAATGTTATGAATATCCTGTTCTAAGGGAATTGTAATGAAATTCAGTGATTTATATCAATTTCAATATGTTTGCAATAGCGTAATCTCATTAAAATACTCTGCAAACGATTGTCGCCCATATACCATAATGTTACGGCATTCTTTTGACCACCCCTGTAAATAAACTATTAATAACACATACTTCACATGCAATACCGAACATGCCATGTAAGCACTATTAACATTTTTCAATTGCAGGAAAATCCGAGTAAATTTATATGAATAACAGCTATAGCGTGGACAGCCCGACAAAGAAACCGAATTCATAAGCACTTTTCAACTTTGTTGGAAAGGATTAAAAAAGTATCTATACTAATAAAATCCGTGCGCCCCTGTGTGTCTGTCTGTCTGTCTGAAGCCGATTACAGTTCGCAACGCGGGCGAGTTGGAAGTCGAGAAAGGTGTCTTTCGATTCGAAAAATTCCGGGAAAGTCATTTCGGGCATTTTCGAGACCGTGGGACCAAAATTAAAAAAGTTATGAATTAAAAACAGCTCCGGAAGCGGAACACAAAACGTCTCATTTCCCAAACGGAGCTCTCAAGCAGAACACTGCGCCACCTTGCGGTGAATGACTTGAACTTTTCCCCTTTGGCTAAAAGAAGAAGCAGCCGAAAACCTCTTTTTCTCCCCGCACTAAGAGCGCTTTGTTCCGCATCAATTTTTTTGACTTGCCATCGATTATTTACCTTAGTTTTCGCTGAAATATTGAACTTAGAAATAAGAGAGGCCGAAATATACCGAAAAATTTTTTTGCGCGTTTTTTCTTAAACCATCATGCAGACAGTTTTTAAAGTAGAAAAAACTGATTACATGTTCAGAATCTGCATAAAAGTTTGGTTCTGATGAACCAAAAAATACGAAAAAATGTCTTATGGGCGCGTAGCGCCAACCGTGCAAAACCAAATGTTTTTAACGGGACGATGGGCACGAAGCGACCATGGCTCTGATCCACAATCTTTTTTTTTTTCAAGTGCGTGTAGCGCCTACCGTGCGAAATCACATATTTTTAACGGGATAATTGGGCGCATAACAACCATAGCTCTTTAATTTGCTTTTTTTGTGCTTGAGGATTCGAACACCAAGACTTGCTTATTAAATTATTTTTTTTGCTTATTATATACTGCTTAATATCGAGGTTCGTTTGCAAAAGTGGCCCGGATAGCGGGCGTAGCTCGCTAGTATATATATTAAAATGCATACATAATTCAGGAGTCCATAAACAATGTTTGATGAAATGTTTTGAAAAATGTTTGCAGTCAAAAATACACTGACAAGAGCGATTATAATTTTTATAGAGCTCATAAAGAGATGAAATATTTATTTTTCATTTTCTCAAATTGAAATTGAGAATTCAAATTGAATAATGAAGATCATTATCCCCTTCACTTTGAATATGAAGCCCTAAAACTTTCAATTCAAACATTATTAGTGAAGTGCCATAGTTCAAGATTTTAATTAAAACAGTGTTCTTTTTTTACAGAAAAATCGAAACGTTTCATGTCATATAAAATTAACAATCCATGTGATTTTGATCCACCACTGGAGAACAAGCGTAGAAAGGACAGGCGTATCAGTAAGTGGTCACCACGGCTTTGCAAGCACATAGGCACTCTTTTGATGAAATTTTCCATGACGTTTTGTCTAAATGTGGCTGAATTGCGTTGATAAAGCTCTCAATTTTCTCCTTCAAGGCGTAGAAGGTTGCGAGGTTACACACTTTTGTCGAAAACACATGTCGTCCATACCTATACCTTGCAATATAGGCGCAAAAGAATTTAACACAAGTGGTGCAAAATTTAAATCTTGTGGAGGTCAATTACCGTGGAGGTCAATTACCCGACATGTTACTCCATACATAATCCTATTCTTTACATTTTATGAATCTATAAAAAACTGAGAATTTTTCAATAATCCTCTCAGTCCTGATGTCATGTTGCCTGTAGGAAACACTAAATAGCATCCTTTAAATCCTTTCAAAATTGTTCTTCTAGACCTGTTAAATAAATGCGTGCATATCCTAAGAATCGATATATAGATTTCTATATCTTTTGTGATAATTCATAATAATTTTAAACTAGTTTTATGGTACCTGGTAAAATTTGTTTTAGGACCGAGAAGGTTATAAACCTGTTTTTCAACCAAAATTATTTCGCGCACGAATTTTAGTGCACCCTTTACAATAAACTACTATGTGCAATAAACCACTTGTGCACTACGTCTACTTTTAAAATGACTTATCACCCTATAGTTTTACTCAAAAATCATACATAAAACCTGCCATGATTCAATTCGAAAAGAATTTTGGCAATATTTAAGAAAATAAAGAAAAGCCGTATATTATGATCACTAGGTGCTTTAAAATTATATGCCATAAATATAAAGTAAGATAGAGTGGACCTTAGTAAAATTATTTCGTATAGGAATGTGGAAATGCAACGTTGAGGCGGTAGAAGGTGCTGTGAAATTCCGTGGATAAAAGCATTTCGCTGGTTTGAATCCGCCATTCTTTGCACGGATTTCGAGCTAACATGAATCGTTCGATGCATCGACATGCATCTGAGTTACGTGGCTGCGTAAGGAAATCGCTCACAGCCAACGCACGTCCATTAGTTCTCGAGCTTTTCAAAGGACATTTCTGAATTGTGCAAAAAATTGCTTTTTCCACTGCAAAAATTCTGGGATCTCTTCTGATGCCTATATCACGCCTTGAGGCATAAAATAACTCAGTCGCGCACAATTCTGGATGGAGACACTTAAATGTTCGACGATTCAGCAGATTCCTACTTTGAAATCGTTCCATGTACATCCCTTGAACAGCCGCTCCATTTTCTTGCACAGCCTCGTACATGAAATGCACGTCGGCAAGATCCGCATTGGTGCAACGACGCATGTAGCTCGAAATCCGTGCGGAGAATAACGATTTAAGTCAGCGAAATTCTTTTATCCACTGAACTTAACAGCGCTCTCTACTGTCACAACGCTGGATTTCAGCATCCACATTCCTATATGAAATCTGCCTTTGCATTTCTGACTTATAATTTTGAAACACTCTCTCTCTATATATATTAAAATTGGATTTTGTGTAATTAAGAGTGGCACTTATCAATCTTACAATAAAATTTTAGTAGCGGAGCAAAAATAAAATAGGCTGTATCACTTGTCGAAATTCGATAAATCTGAAGTGTCCTATACATAGAACGATCGTAAAATAGGGTAATAACTTTTAAAATATCTTATTTCATAATGACATTTAAAATATCTTACCGAATGATGCAGCCGTGTTTGCTAAAAGAATACTGATGCCGAGGTAGATCAAAAAGACTTGCCATTGAGAATTCATTCCTAAAAGAAAATACATATTACAATTTCCATTATAAAATGGGTTATCTTATTTGTAATAACAAAAGCATTGAAACTCAGAATTTTTACCCATATGAATGAAATGAATACCAAAGATATTCAACTGCAATAGTGATAAGAGAAAAAAGTTATTCTTACCCACCATCCAATATAAGATGATCGTGAATACAGCTGCCATGAAGCAGATCAAAGGAGCCTACAATAGTCAATAAAAATTAGATTAAAATGCCGGAAAATTCAACTTTGATAGAGTGGTAAATAAATCAAAATACGTAAAAGGAAAATTGAAAAAAAAAAAAAACCGTTACAATTGAAATAGCATTTTGTATTATCTGTAATAACACTTTTAATTTTCTGATAGTACATTTCAACTAATTTTACAATTTACATGCTATTAATTTTATGTTCAACATAAACTGGAAATCTGTATTATGGTTGGCAGGTTTCCGTTTAGCTCCAAAATGCTGCAACTAATAGATAATCCAATCTTTTGATTTATAGTTTTTTCCCTCTTCCATTCTTTAAGTTAATTGAAATAAATTTCAAAAATAATTTATGCTTGAAAACTATATTAAAATTGTTAAATTGAGCATCTGTTTTCAAATAAATTTTATCCGAAAAATAAGTTTGTTCCTATTTGATGATGTAAGATGCAAGGATTGAAATTGTACGGTATTTAGAAATAATATTAGAGCGACTCAAGGAAAAGTAATAACACCGTTCATTGTCACTATCATTATACATTTCTAAAAATTGCAATATGGTTCTGACTGGCGTCCAAAAATAGACGGCAGTTTTGTTAACAATGACAGTGAAATCCGTTGTAAAAAAAAAAAAAAAAAAAAAAAAAAATATATATATATATATATATATATATATATATATATATATATACAAGACTCTGCAACAATGGAAGTAATCCAATTGCCATTATTTTAAAGAAATTTCACAAAAAAAATTTAAATTTAAAATGAAAATATGAAAATAGGACTATTTAAAAAATATATAGCTAGTGCGGGCACATTTACAAATAAGCAGCTTTCATAATAATAATAATAGTAATAATAATAATAATCTCAAAATTCGTTTTCTAGAAAGCTCAAGACAGATGACTGAAAAGAACAGCCTTGTCCTTTGAATATATTGATAATACTTCTTTTCAGATTCTTAAACCAAATTGGTTTTGGGGGCATTTGTTTCATAAACCTATGAAAATATCTAAATTGTAAGGAGCAAAAATGTGCACTACTGTTATATCGTTACCACTTGTGTAAATACAATATTCATTCGGGTAATTGATGGTATTTTGACAAAGATACCTTCGACTGTTTTATCATCTCGTTTTAACTTTTATTAATTTTTATTTTTTTTATTTACGCAGCGGCATTACGCACAAATAATCTGAG
Source organism: Maratus speculifer (assembly GCA_964019185.1). Classification (NCBI taxonomy): domain Eukaryota; kingdom Metazoa; phylum Arthropoda; class Arachnida; order Araneae; family Salticidae; genus Maratus; species Maratus speculifer. The sequence goes on along the minus strand of OZ025294.1, from coordinate 420,508,562 downwards.
ATAATGTAAGTTATAGGTTATATGTATGTCCAGAGTTCGCATGGCGTTTCTGTTTTGTAGGTGATTCAGTGGACGTACAGATTGCCTATCCCCATTACAAAAGTCGAAATGAAATCACAGAAATCGTCACAGAAATGAAATTAAAAGAGGCAAGTTCAAAATTGTACGTCAAGCGTAGCAAATGAGGTATGTTCGTACTATTTTTAAATATTCAGTTTTTTGTCTAATAGTATACAGTACTTTGGACAAAGTTGAGTCTTTTGTGCATCCCTGCAAATAACATCTGCTTTCTATTATACAGAAAGTAAATTGTAGTTAAACCTCAGCAATGTATAGTAATTTTAGTTTAATATAATTAAAACGCACCCCAAACAATGCTTCCCCCGATACCATTATATATTGAAATACGTCTGTGTGGCCCTGTAAATGAATAACAAATATTCTTTACAACACAGAATGTATATTTTAGTATAAACTTCATTGATGCGTATAAATTTCATTATGTTCGAAAGAGTGTCACACCATTAAAATGTACTTGAAATCAAATTTTTCCCATTGACCGTCCTGTAATGAAATACTCTTTTCATAAAACTTCAAATGACTCGACAAAATTATGTAATAATTATGTACTTCAAATTTCAAACGATTCGTTTGGGTAGATTTTGCGTTTTTATATTCGGATAGACGGATAGACAGAACGGTCGGACGACTGAACGACGACTATAGGTGCTACGTATTTACATAATTAAGAACGCACCTAAAAACAAGTGTCGTCATCGCAAATATAAGCCAAGAACCTCATATGAATGACAAGAACCTCAAACAGGGAAGAAACATGACACTCAAAGTTGTCTAAGCATATAAATCACAAATCGAAACCAACTTATTTTCTGTTGTCAAATCTACAGAAAATGATTGAAAAATTGTGTTCGAAAAAGGTGTAATTTAACTTTTAACCCTTTGTTTATCAAATTATCAATTCGTGAAAATGACATCTTCTAAAGCATTATTTTTGAAACTATACATTAGAAGATTTATAGAATCATTTAATAAATTTTAAAAGGATTTAGCCTATTAAAATTAATTAATTAATTTTGATTTAATAGTAATTTTGCGCCATGTTTATGACGCCACTCATTTCTTTATTCATTTTTTTTTTTGTTTTTTACTATTTTATGGAATTAGAAAATGCACAAATATAATTAATTCTATTGCAATAAAAATAAGTATAGATATACTTTTTAACTGATATATTTTTAACCTCCCCCTCTTCAATCTTTTAACGTCAAGAAAACTGAAAAGATGCAAATGAAAAAGAAATCATATTTTTAAAAATATTTTTTGTTCTTTTTGAAAACAGTAATGCTTAGTATCTATAACTCATTCTAAAATGTGTGAATTATTGATGTATTAAATTTATTTTATAACAAATTATTTTAATGGTACGATCGGGACATAAAAGGTTAACGTATTAATCTGCTTAGAAGACCTATTGATGGAGATTACATGGGTTTTTTTTTTCCCACGCAAATAAGCCGATTAAAAAGGAATAACAATAAAAAAAGTAATTAGAAATTTTTATATCCATCTTACTTCTGCTAAGGTCTTTGATATGAAATACACATCAGTTCTGTACATTCCATTCCCGTGTTCTCTCAGAAATATCGGTTGTTCGGCGCAAAATGCCTGCAAAAATAAATACATTTCATCAACATATAAAATTCATTAAACATGTTGTTATATTAATTGCATAGTGCTTAATGAAATCAAAACTGGATTACTAAACTCAATTAATACTAAACTCAATTAAGAGGAATAAAAAACATATAAAAGCAACTAGCTGAATGTGACAATCCCAAAAATTTCTTCTATTTCATATATGTTAATACTTCCAGAAAAATAAAGCATAGCAGCGTCACCGGTTAGGTATATTGAAATTTAATCAGCAACAATTTATGTCAAGTTCTAGTTGAATCTGAAGTTTGAGAAAAATCCGCGCATTAGTTTGAGATATAGAATCATTGCAGAACTTGTAAATAGAAGCTACACCTGTTGATTTATATCAGAGACTAACTCAGTGTTGAATTCAGGGGGTGCAAGAGAACAATATCCCCCCTCCCCTGGAGCAGTTAAATGTACCCCCTGGTAAAATTGAGATTTTGTGTTTTTAATTGACAAAAAGTGCAATTCCCCCCATCTCGGAACTATATAATGTCTCCCCTGGAGTCACAAATGTCTCTCCCGGAAAAAAAAAAAAAAAAAAAAAAAAAAAAAAAAAAAAACTGTATGGATTCAATACTGGACTAATTGAATCTAAAGAAAATTTGTGCATTAGTTTTTAAGATAGAACTATTAAGACAAATAATGTTGCATAGAAGGGCCACCTATTGAGCGATTCACACCAGAGGGTAATAAGCACCATATTATATCACGGACTAACAGAATCTGACGTTTTATGAAAATCCGTCCATTAGTTCTTGAGATATGGCTACGGCGGGAATCGTGAAAAAGACATAACAGTGCCACCTGCTGAGCGATTCACACCGAAGGTAATAAGCAGCATATTATATCATGAACTAAAAGAATCTGACGTTTTATGAAAATCCGTCCATTAATTCTTGAGATATGGATATTTCGGAAATCGTGAAAAAGACAGCATAACATCTGCTGGGCGATATACACCAAAAACTAATCAGTTCCAGTTTATATTAAGATGTAACTGAATCTAAAGTTTTCTGAAATTCCGTGCATTAATTCTTCAGACAGAGATCTCACAAAATATTTGTTGCATACAGATTCGCAGAGCGACAGACTGATATTTTATAAAAATATGTTTTTTCGGTTCTGTTTTCAAAAATGTGTCGATCCATCGGAAATTTACACGAATCCAATATTTTCTTCTTGTAAAGATAGAAGAAAGCAAAAATAGATAAAACAGTATAAATTAGTTTTTGTTATAAGGAATTTTGCTTATCCTCATGCACGGAGCAAATGCCAGAAGACAGTAATTACTGTTGAATGTATTGTATAACATAAAGCTGTTATAAATTACTTTTAAATAATAAATATTTTTTTAAAGTGGTTATTTGGTATAATGTTATTTCATATATAATAGTGATATTTTATTAATTCCTTCGCTTCGTTCAAATCTGTGAAGTGTGCGATTAATAAATGCATAATGATATTTGTATACTATTGTAAACGTATGAAAATATAGTAGACTCTCTTTAATTCGAACTCATCGAGACCACAAGAAATGTTCGAATTATAGAATGTATGTGGGGAAAACATGTTTAAAGCAAAGGAATTAATGTTGTAGTGTTTTAAAACTTTATTTTGGCAGTTATCATTAGAATAGGACTTACTATTAAATTAAAAAATATAAATACATAAAATAATTAAGGAATTGGAAACAAGCACAATGAACGAAAAGATGGAGGTGTTATTGATGGACAGACGGAGCACTAAGAAAGTGGTTATCAAATGCATAGGATTAAATGTATACTAGTTCAGAACAATTCTAACAAAAATGAAAGAAAGAGAGTTATTTTAATTATCTGAAATCCTTGTAAAAGCAAGGAAAATTGAAAAATCGAAATTCGTGTTCGTTCGAATTAAACAAAGTCAAGAGAAAAAGAGTTCGAATAAATGAAAGTTTTTAACGTTATTCTGCCATTGAAAATTTCGGGGTTTCATGTTTAGTTGGAATTAAGCAAAGGTTCGATTTATCCCATTTCGAATTAACGAGAGCTCACTGCATAACGAAAAAAAAAAAAATGCAAAAATAAAAGGAATTTTTAGCTCTGATAACAATATTATTAGGTGAGTGGAGGATGTCGAAGAATGATGACGTATGATATCGTAAGGCGGGGATTGCTAAAAAGTTGATAACGTTATAAAGGTACAGCCACAAAACGGAATTGCAAGTTAAAAGAAAGTATTCATTAATATAGGAGGACAAAACTGAGACTCACATTTATCACAGAAAACACATTTTGAAACGTGAGGTTTATGAGGACTAGGAAGAGAGCTCCGTTGATATTCATGATGCCTTTGCTATCCAATTCTTGATTCAGGTAGATAAGTCCAAGCAATACAGCAATAAACTGAAAAAGAAATAATAATAATAATAATTTACAGTTGCTTATGCACAATACATAATCTCTCTACTTATGGTTTATTGAACAATGAACAATTGCTAATAAAAATGTTACAAATGCTATTCTTCATAGGAAAATACATAAGTTAAAGCATTCAATACAACAAGAAATTCTGTCAGTATTTCCTTGGGATTCCAAACACATGGTAGTCAAAGGGTGCGAGATTAGGACTGTATGGAGGATGTTCAAGGATCTCCCACTTAAAATTATCTATAGGATAAATGTTTAGACTGCAACAGAGATTACATAAAATTACAGTGTGATATCATATGGTATCATATGCTATAGTTCCTATTTGTAACGCTTCACATTTTAAAATAAATTCAATATTTATTTTACGTTTTGACTAACCTTCGCATTTTATTTGTATATAGTTTAAAAATTAATTATACATATTAATTTATTTATATGTGTATTTTTTCTTTCTATTTCAATCAAAATGAGATAATTAAATAGCAATAATATCAATAATATAATAAAAACTTTTCTTATAAAAAACGTAAAAATAAAAGGACAAATATTCTGACACTGAGTATACTAACTAAGGTCTGCAGAAATCTGACTTTCGTAAGCATAGGCTCCCTGACCATACTTATCCACGATCTTTTAGTGATCACGCTGAACTGCTGACACCAGGACGCCTTGTACCTGTCCAAAGATGTAACTTCAATCAGTGAATTGATATTTAAATTTAGGAACAAAAATAAAAGTCTGTGACATAATTCATTTATTGAAATTACGATTAGATATATAGTTATAAATTTGTGATGTCTCTTTTATTATCCCACCTAACTCATTTATTTAAGGTGCTGGCACTTCTTCATTCCAAACTGATATTTCAGTTTATATCTTATAGAGGAGTGAAGGAATGTTAAAAGATAATACCAAGTGCTATCGGAAAGGATGCCTTTCCGATTTGACCTTTCTGACTTGATGGAAAAAACAAGTTTTGTTTGAATTTACCTAATTTAGACTGCCATCTCCTTCAAAATCTCTCATCTTGTTAATGTATACATCGTTTCCATTGTGTTTCCCACCTCCGAAAAGTATGTCTGAAGTCAGTCTTCTGAAAGTTGCCAAGCAATGTCTGCGATTCTGCTCGAATGCCAGACACAATTTCAAAACTTCGTCCATTTCAGTAACATTTTTAAATTTTAAAAATAATGCAAACTGAAAAGAAATCCGGTGAATGGGTGGGTGGGGAACAACAACCGAGTGAGTTGAAAACAGTGTTTTCTTTAGGGATTATTTGTCAGGAGGATTAGAGAAAACTTTGCAGCAATGCGCCACATGTTCAAAATCTACGTCAAACTACAGAAACGATTCCAATTTTGTGTGAAAATTCATGGGAAGGACGATCTTCTCGTAAGAGTTTTCTAATTTGTTCCAAATTTTCGTCTGTTTGGCTGGTGCTCGGTCGCGCTGAAAATTTGTTAATTTCAAAGGAATGACGACCCACCTTGAAACGCGAGTGCCATTCAAAAACCATTGTCCGTTAAAAAAAATCCATCATTAAAAACTGTACGAAGCATCTCAATAATTGCGGTTGCAAATTGTTTCACGTAAAATATGATGCCTATGCCATAGCTAAATAGCAAACAGTCCAAAACACGAAGTTGAAAAAAAATCGTTGTAAGAAATTGCGTGCTAACAGCTAGAAGTCAAGTAATGAAAAGAGTTATAAGAGCAAGGAGTGTTTGGGGAAATGTGACCTAGACCTACTTCCACTTCCATTTTTATAGAGACAGTCGCAGTGATAGCAATCCGGGAACTTTCCGATAGTACCTCGTATTTATTCATGATGATGGTTTGAGGTTAGCCTTAGAAATACAACAGAAGCTATTCAGAAGTTTCGTTAAGCCTACTCAAACACTATCATGAACACAAGACTAATGAAATGTGTTTAAAGCAGTTGTGAGACCGGGTTGGACGCGTTTTTTTAAAATAAGCTTTATTAGCATAAACTAAGCTAAACTAAGAAAAATTTTTCAGAACAATCCATGCAAGATAATTTTTAAACATAATAATTATAAAAGCTTTTCAACATTTTTGGGACATTTTATCTTTTTTCCGTTAGGGGAAGCCCTTGAATTCCACGTTAATCATAGATTTTAAACAGACATACATAAAAGAAAAAAAGAACTAAGATTCTATTCCATAGAAATTCGGGAAATGGGAAGGTTTGTGACAAAACGCGAAAGTTTCTTTTTTTAATAGTGTTTAAGATAAGTCGCTTAAGAAGAATAAATTTTATTATTTCTTTCAAAATAATCAGACAAAAAAGCCAATTTTCATAAGAATTGTATTTTTTCAATGAATGAAAAAATGCTCAAGCTGATAATCGAACCCGAAGCCCTTTGACTTAACTAAGTTGCTAACTCTTTCTTATTCATCAACATGGACCGAGAACTGGCAGACACTTTTCACTTAGAAAACCTTATTGGCAAGAGTTTCAGATCTATCATATAATCTCAAGAGAATAAACCGCAGGTAATGGGATTCTATCAAATGATGGACGGATTTTTGAGTAGAATGTGAATGCGAGTCATCATTCCAGATAACTCAATAAGTAGGTCGTTGACAAATGATGTCTTGGGCTCGATATTCCGAGCTAAGCATTTCTCATTTTAGTCGGAGAAAATTAATTCGTGTAATATCGTTATCATTAATCAGTATGACTGAGATAAAAATAATAGTGTAAAAAAAGATAATCATATTTCATTAAATCTGAGAGTCAAAAGAGGAGCAATAAATCCTCCTTGTCTCGTATTGCCGACGCCATTTGAAAGATATTAGTGCTGGTCAAATTCATAATTGAGAAATGTTCCAAACAGGACACTTTAATCCCTTAGCTGATTTCCCCGTATGCCGTTCGGGCAAGACGAATTAATTTGCTTAATTCATCATTTAAAGCTTTTTGACACCACTATTTTTTAAAAAATAATTTCACGCTATTTAAAGGCGGAAATGTTTAGACTAAATGTTATGAATATTTTATTTAAAAAATAATGGTGTGAATCCGTTATTTTCAATTTATTGAATGGAAAAGAAATAGCCAGTTAAGGGGTTAATCTTTAAGATCTCACCTACCAATGTAGGTTGATAATAATAAATTAAAAACATTAGTTTCTATCACCGCATCCCTACTAGCGAAAGACTCGATAAGCTGCATTGTTTGTTATCCCACAATGATTCTTACATTATTTTCCGCAAAAACCACTGTCTACCTGAATTCTAGGCCTGAGCGCTGACAGAAAAATGTTGGCTATCGTATACGAATTTTTTTAAATGTTTTTGTCGGCCCCTTGAAATTGTACACCAATATTTTCTGATCATTTTCTCTCACTTATTTAATATCCGAAAAGTAATGCCGAAGAAATTATGGGTATCCAAGTTCAAGAGAGCGTACATCTACATATGTTGAAAATAATCCGCCAACCATATAGCCGCCATTTTTGTGTCAGCGCTCAGGGGGCGGGTGAATCAGCCCAAAGACTCATTTTGAGAAACTTTCTTAGAAAGTCATGTCTAATTTGCATTACCAATATTTTTATAAATATAAATTATTTGTAAAAAAATTACCTTGTTTTATCCAGCGTGTTACCCTGAAAGGAAAAGAAAAGAAACAATAAGCGACATATGTTAAAATAGAACTTAGTACTTATTTTAAAATATAACGCGAATATTTATAGTAAAAAAATTGAAAAAAAAATCGGCACTTAATTACCTTGTAAAGCAAAACATTAAAGTTTTCTTTTTTAGGTAGATTTCGTAAAAACACTATTTATTGCCTCCTCATTTATGTTGGAATTTCTGAAAAATGTTTGCAGATCTGCGCCGATCATTTAGCCATTTACTATTATATTTATTAGTTGTATGCAGAATATTATCGGCGGGTCAATCTTTATTATCAGCGTCGAAATCTCATAGCAATTTTTAATGCATATTTTGACAACGGTAAATCAAAGATCGCTGCTTTGAATTTTTATTTTAACTACTAAAAGAATGTCAGAAACATTCACACATTCAGAAGACATTCAGAATGCACTTATTTTTAATGCATTCTGTAGCCGATGGTCGAATTTCTATTTTGTGAACAATTACAAAATTTAGGTTATTTTAGAACATATTGGAAAAAAAGGAAATACAATAAGGGGATTTTTCAATGTTTCACGACTAATCTATCTTGCTAATATTTTTTAAAATTTGGATACTGTTTTTCATTTCTTATTCGCCAAATTGCTAAGGTTGATCAAAAACCAGCGAAAACAGTGACCACAAGTGACCACAGTGAGACTGAAATTTAATTAAGCTGGGAAATGCATAACGTAACTAAAAGTGTTTTCTGACAATGCTTTAGTGCAACTCTATACAGTTATTAGTAAATGAGTTAAATAAGTTTTATATTGCAATTTCTTTAATAGGACTTAAGGTTGTTCTCAAATCAAAAAGGGCAACTTTGTGACACATGCTTTTATTTATTTTTGTTCGGAAATGCATGAAAATAGCAGGGGTTATTATTCAGAAACTGTCTAATGGCACTCAATTTTCTGTTTTTTTTTTTTTTTTTTAACACAATAGATTTTTCATAACAAGCCTTCAAAGTTGACACTTTTCAGCACATTTCCCGACGAAAGCAGAAAAACCGGTCGAAAAGCAGGAGAAAAACGGGTGATTACGTCATCGAAATAGCTTAGAATTGGATAGCTAATTTAATTATCATAAAATGGAAAAATAAGTTCGACTCGAAATCGCTTCCATAGTCAGGCATTCCAATTTTATATCTTTCCGTTAAAAAATGAATTTGTAAATGTGTCAAAACGTTTTGCGCTTGTTGAGCGGAGCAGTTAAGAACACCCTTTGGCATAAAGGGTTAAAATCTATCCATAAAAGATATAATTATCTTTTTCGCTAACTTTCACAAACAGAATACAATTTCTGAATGAACAGAAAGTGCATCTTTTTTTATTACATTGACTTATCTAAGCAATAACTTATTATTCGAACATGTTTATCAATAGAATTTTCCTTCGTTTGTTAATTTTCAGTTTAACAAAACAATTTCGAAAGAAAATCTTTTTTAAGTTCAAGAAACTAGGATAGAAAAGAAGGTGCAGTAATTTTAAAAAAGGCAATACAGAAGAATCTCGATTAAAAATTAAAAGTTATTGTTTTTTTTTCTTTTACTTACCGGCATATACGATACCTCAGATACGGTTCTTTGTCGTTGACTCGCTTCTTTTTCAAATTGTGTACATATTTTCTGAAGGAAAAAAATAATACAGTAAGGTAAATTAACATAAATAAAAAGAAGGAAATGAAACAATAAATTTTTCAAATGAAACAAAGGAATTCTCTATTAGCAAGGGCGGCGCCAGAGGGGGGACCGGGGGGCATATGCCCCCCGTCGGGCATACCTCCCCCCCCCCCCCCATCGGAGTCAAAATTCGATGTCGTCGGGGAAAATATTTTGACTTTTGAAATTCGTCCCCGTCAAATTGGGTCAACATATAAAGTTCTTTTTTTTTTAATTAAACTCAAATTGACTAAACTAGCTCTTTTGGGTACGAGTCGGTTTCAGACTGAATTTTGATTCTTGCAGACTGAGTTCAAATAAACCCGATCTTTCAAAAAAAAAAAAAAAAAAGAAAAGCAATTTCTTAAAATAAAAATTTATATAGATGCCTACACAGGATTATACATGAATAACGCTGTACATGTATATTTTTTAACAAAAAGGATAAAATTTATACTAAAGTTTTGTCGGGGCTATCTTGGATGCCAAGTAGAATGCTGCATCGGGTCAGGCAAACTGAACCTGATACGACTCGCAATCTGGATCGTATCGGGCTGAGTCTAATCTTTTGTCGTTCTGGGTCGGATTCCAGTTGAGATAACTTTAATTGTTTCAGGTTCGGGTTGGATGTTGACATTTATGGTTTTTGATTCAAGATCGATCTCTCAAAAGAATTTACAAAATTTATTTTAAGTTGAAAAATTATATATTGAATGTTAATGAATTTATATATTGATTTTTTACTTAAAAGTTTAAACTGATACTGGAGATATAGTTGTAGATATATTTTTACATAATTGCATTATAGTATGGATAATTTTTTCATCAGTTACGGCCTTTGGGTCTTACGGATGGGGTCCAGTTGAGGTTGAAATATTTCGGGTTCAGATCGAGATGTGGAGATGTCGGGCTCAGATTGCGTTTCGGGTAGAATCCTGCATCACCTTGGGAAATTAAACCCAACTCGACTGGCGATTTGAGTCGGATCTGGCTAAAGTTAATATTTTTTCGGAGAGGTTCGGATTGACTTCTATTTTCGAGTCGGGTTAATTTTAATTGTTTTAGCGTATGGGTTCGATTCTACATCATTTCTCAAAAGTATCGCCAAAATATATTTTAAAATATAAAATTATTCTACTTGAATGCCAATGAGTGCATATATAGATACAGTAATTTTTCTAATAAAATATATAATTGATATTGGAGGTATTATTCTAAACTATTTTTCCCTTATTTCTTTAAAAGTTGAAATTTTCTTTTTCAATATTCTCTTGCATTTCGAGTTGGGATTAGGTTCGAATTGAATACTTTTAGGTCGAAGTTTGTCGAGTTCGGGTCATTTACTTTTTAAAAACTGGTTCAGGTTGAATGGATATAGGATTAGTTCAGATCGGGTATAACCCAAGTCGCGGAGGACTCTATGCTCGCAAAATAATCCGTGAATTCAACTATTTTTTCCCTTGATTATATTCCATTAAAACAGAAAAATTTGCTTTAAATTTTGCTTTCATGCACTTTAATTTTGCTATTTCTACTCCTCCCCTCTCACAAAAAATACATAAAAATCACCAATTACCTGAAATACTCCTAGCTAAAGCAACATATTCGTAAATTTACATGGGTGTTATGGCAGCTATGCTGCTTAGTACCTTTTCGTATTAGAAACGGAATTTATAAAACCGTTTTATCTAAATATACGTAAGAAACAAAAATCAAAGATCAAAATTTTCGAAAAATGTCCAATCAGAAGGCAGAAATTGCTTAAAATGATAGAAAAGCCTCTTCAAATCACAAGGATATTTCGACATTGACACGACGGACTCGGAGCGAGAAATTTTGGATATACTTTTAATTGCGGGTCGCTTTTCGCTGATATTAAAATAACGCACTTTTAGATTTCCAACTATTTTATCAATTTTCACTTCATTTACATTTATCTTTTGTTTTTAATTTGGGAATTTTGTATTTAAGTTTTTGTTTCAGATTTAAATTTTGTATTTTATCAAAGTTTGAAACATCGCATTTTCTGCATTCGATCAATATACACTCTAAAACAAAATGGAAATTGAAGATGTTTTTCTTATTGTTCTTATTATTACTACTACAGCTAAAAAAATCTGTTATGCATTTTCTTGAAAATACAGAAAATTCATCAATCTAATCTAATGCTGAAACTACCTGAAATCCTCAATATCTAACGTTGCATCTTTGTTGAATCAAAAGACTGCTCAGTTTATTGAGAAGCAACACTTTGCACTAGATTTTTCTATTCAAAACTGATTTTTTTACGTTTCTCTATTTTCTCTCAAAATAATGAAAAGTTCGTCAACCGAATCTCAAATTTTTTTGAAATTCTACATTGAAAACACCAACATTTCTTCAAGTAATAGAAACATCCATTCCAATAACATGTGCGTTCTGTATGTCTGTATTGTCTGCATATTTTATTTTTGGTGAAAAGTTTTTTGAGAGTGTATGGAATAATAATTACATTTTCTCAAAAGTGACAAAAATAGAAAATAATGAAAAATAAAACGCGGTATTTATAAAATAACATAATTCAAAAATTATAGTTCGACTAATTAATTTCACTCCGGCAAATATATTCAATTCAAATAAAGAAAACTAATATTTAGCATAGAAACGTGTTCATATGGAACGAAAAAAGATATGAAGAAATTTCAAGTTTTGTTCTTAGTAAATATGTTGTTTCTTTATACTTGTATTCTTACTTAGATTTCAGTCTAGGATGTTTAAATCGCAGATAACAGCTGCGATTCACTAAAAGGAAATACAAACCTTCTGTTTTGACTAGTTTTCAAATTCTGATGTGCAAGTTAATATAAAACAAACTTTTCGACATTTGGAATAAAGAGATTGATGAATAATATTGTTTAGCTTCAGCAGACATATTCTTGCTGATTGGTTATAAAAATAACATTTATATATCTGAATTTTGCTATGGGAATTACCAAAAACACCTGTATTGTGATAGACTGGAAGGATATTTCAGAGTTACATAGATGCAGTACTCCATTTTCATCAATTGTCCATTGACCACAGATACAAGGAGTTATTTTTTTCCTGATCTAGTATTTTTGATTTAATATATAGAAATAAATTTTTTTAAATTATTATTTATCTGTTTAATGCATTTTTTAAACAAAATTCACATAATTAATCAGACAGTAACCGTAAAAAACAATGCTACAATGAAGTTTTAAAGAAAAAATTTTATCATGAAAAAATGGAATTTATGGCATTGTAAATTTTGCATTATAATTATCATTTCTACTAGTTATGAATATTTTATGAGTTCCTTCTTTTTATGAAAATAGCAACTTTAATTTATCTCTACTGTACATAAAAAGTTTCAAGACTTTTATAAGGGTGAGTCCAAATGATTTCTTATTTATTTGCGTTTATATGTGATTTGATATTTTTAACCGAGTGTTTTAATTTTAAAATTGCTTTATACGCAGAATTCGTACTTTTATTGATAATAATAATTTAACCAATGTTTATAGAAGTTTATTGCTTATATTTTTGCAATCAGGAATAAATACAGTAGAATTTTGATTATTCGGATCGGTCGAGATCTAGGCCGATCCGGTTAATGAAAAATACGGAAAATAGGACAACTTTAAAAAACGCATATGGCAATGTTTTTAGGTAACTTTCCTTCACATTTTTTCCAGTTTAAGACTGGCAATTGTCGTAATGCATATTTTAGCACATTGAAAATGACGCATTTAGAAAGTTTTTTATTTTATTTATTTATTTATTTTTAATAAAATTTAAATTTTATTTTCTGCAGAATTGGTACAAAGATAAACATAGAAGAACTCATAGAAACTTCATGATTTCCGATATAACTATGCCTAAAATATTAATGCACAAAATTTAATCCAATTTCATACTTTTTTAGACTTTCAAATAAATTAATGCTGGTAAAATTTGTCATGCATCACTCAGGAGTGGTTTTGTTATGCTTTAATTTTAATAATTACTGTAACATGCACGCATCACTTTTTTTTTCCAAAAATCAAAATGATCATATTTACAAATCAAATTAAAATGAAATAAGTACCACGCAAAAAATTACCTTTCTAAATAATTTTCTGTTTTATAATACATTTATTTAATTGTTAAAAATCTAAAGTTGGCAGGTGTGCCGTGAGACCGTGAGAGCTAATTTCTCAAAAAGTTAAACACAGAATTTTATCAAATTTCATCATATTCAGTTAATATGGATGACATTTTGGTGTATATCGCCCTAAAGATGGTGTTTTTTATGCTGTATTTTTTTTCCGATTTTTTTTTTTTTTTTTTTTTTTTTTAATCTCTACACCTATTGAATATAAAATTGCACAAAACATTTTATACTCAAAAAAAAAAAAAAAAAAAAAAAAAAACGGCAATCTGTCTATTTTGGCTTTGAACACTCAATAGGCTGCGCTAAATTCCTTATCATATCCAGAATCAATTGACGTGGATTAGCGAGCGTGGTTTGCCATATCATTTATTCCTAGTGAATAACTCACGTTTAAGGAAAGAAAATTTAATCGAGCTCCAGCTTCTGGATAAACCTCGATAGAGGTTTGCATTGACCGGGTCCGGGATTATTTTCTTTTACGACACTGGAGCCGGTCCATGCCTGGTTTTCATTCATTTCATGGTTTAAATAACTTTTTCGATACCGAGCTAAGACTGACTTCCTTCTTCCTAGGGCTGCACGAGTCGAAATTTTTAGTCCCGGTTTCGATCAAGTCCGTATGAAAATCGCCCTCACGGAACGACTTGGAAAGACAAAAGTCAGTGAAATTTGGCTCCGCCCAAACATTTTTACGAAAAAGTATGCATTTTTATAAGTTTAACATCCCATTATTCTATAATTAAATTTTAGAATTTATTATTTTTATAGAATAGTAGATTTTTAGGCAATCAAATTTAAATACAGTAAAACCTGTGAAATAAAACCTGCATGTGACACAAAAAAAAAGTACTTTCAATTTCAAAACCGTTGCCGAAAGCGAAAGTATCTTTAAAAAAAATCTGCAACCGAAATCGAAAAATTGAAACATAGCTATATTAAAGAGCAAGCTCAGCTGTCCTATGTAAGGAAAAAAATGTTTAAAATTAAAACGAGAAATTTGAAAATAATCTGTGTTTAACAAGACTGAGCGGGTGTTTTCAAGTGAGTGAAGAGTCTCCTTAAACGCAAAATATGTTGATTCAAAGTGAATACCATAGCTCTCTCTCTCTCTCTCTCTCTTTTTTCATTGTTATTATGCGATTTCGTCTTGGAAGATTTTATTGTGTGGAATTTTTTTGATTTTCAAGTCTCCAATACATGATATAAGGATTAACGATAACTGAATGATAATTGAAAAATTTACATGCAAATCGACATTCATTCAAAATAAATAATTATTGCCCGCCTAGAACACTTCTTAAAAAGACTATTTTTTATCAAAACCCCTCGTCCAAACATTTTATATATCGAAGTAAACATTCACGTTTTGTAGAAATAGAGTCTGGCGAATCAAAAATTTAACCTTTTTTTTTTTTTTTTTTTTTTTTTTTTTGGTCAAGCTATAATTAGGCCGACTTTTTAAATTTATGTCGACCGGACCATTAATCTATTTAGTACAAACCGGATTGGGCCTGGGCCTAAAATTTTTGCACACGCATTTTTTTAGCCCTCGGAGGGACCTCTAATATATATTATTAACTTGGCCCCCTGTCGGGGATACAGTGCCCCCCCCCTTCCCGTCGGGCAAACTCTGGCGCTGCCCTTGTCTATTAGTTAGTTAATTTTTAATCAAAAGTTTGTTATTTAATAATATCTTGTACATTAAAGCTATATATGGACATCTATTCCATCGAAATGTGAAGAATTAAGAACCGAAACCTACGCCAGATATGTTTAAGTATATGAGTTATAATAATTCTCAAAATTTAAAAATATAAATGAATATCCGGTGTATTATTTTAAAATTTTTTAAATCAAATTTCAAATTTAGCTTCAAACTGTGGTAAGAAAAAAGAGGGAAATGCAGAAAATAGATGAAAAAAAAAAAAATACGTATTTAATAATTTCATTTTTTTTCGTCAAAAATCGAAAAGAAATTTATTTACACTTTAACCCTTTATCTACCGACAGTACTTATGAGTAACATTAAAATTACTTATTATAAAATTCTTTTATTACATCAATTAGTTGTAATACTGTTTAGAATGAATTTCAGATACATTACTTTATCTGGTTCCAAAAGCATTATTGGTTACACAAAACAAAAATATTTTTAAAAGAATGATTTCGTTTGCCTTTGTATTTTTTCAGCTTTCTTGGCGCTGAGGGAAGGGGATAGGGATTTTTCAATTCGGAAAAATAGATTTATATATATTATATTTTTATATTTATATTGTAAGAACATAATATTTGTACATTTTATAATTCTACAAAATACTAAGAAAACAATTTAAAATAAAAGATTTGAGTGGGGTTATAAATATTGCACAAAACCCCTGTAAGTTCAAATTTAATTAAGCCTTCTAAATCTTTCAAATCTTCTAAAATCATTCAAAAATTTATTAAATGATTCTGTAAATCTTTTAATTTAGTTTAAACAATTTACGTAAAATGCTTTAGAATGTAAAATTTTCATGAATTCATAATTCGGTAGATAAAGAGTTAAGAGAATGTTTTCACGAACGAAAATGGCATCATTGTTAACATAAAGTATGTTTTTTAATTCATAAAACTGAAAAGAATACGTTTTGACGAATACATCCATATAATGACATCCATTTATTTCCACAAGCTCCAAAATTATAGACTAAAAAACTAAATATCTTTGATAAGCAAATGAGATTTGAAAATGTCATAATTAATATCGGGCATTTTCACCAAGAAAACTGTAAACTTTTGCCATTATTTAATAAAAATTATGAATTAATGCAATTATGTTTTATAAGTATAATTAATCTCTAAATGTCATTTTCGCCAACTCCGCAATTCATTCTAAATCTGAAAAATAAAATGCCATTGACCAATGACTGACCTTGGACAATGTCGTAATTCGTATCGTGCATTTTCATTAAAACTGCAACCTTTTTCAAAAAATTATTGAAATATATTTTCCTTTCACTTGTCAGCACGATTCTTTATTTATTATGAGAAATTTAATAAATCGATATCACACACACAAAAAAAATGTAAATTAAAATTACGCTTTTTTCCCTTTTCAAAAACTGAAATATGAATCACACCAAGGCAAATCTAACAAATCGGGGCACTACTGAGCTAATTTCATTTTTTCAGATGTGCATATATTCAGGATATTCCTGAATTCATGGGCCAAATTCTAAGGAAAGTAAAGTACAGCAAAAGGAAGCATTTTTGGTATAGCAACGAGGGGTGGGAAATAAAAAACTTTACGAAAGACAAGAAATGCGGAGGAAATGAAAACGAACGTTTCATTGACATAACAGTAAGTGCTCAGATGTACCACCACACACATCGATATGCATACGCAGGTCTAGCAACTGATGGGCGTACCCTTTAAGAAAGTTCCAGATGTCTCATCTCTGAGATACCAATTAACTCTGGTGCCTCGCCTGGTGCAATGAGGACCTCATTGCAAGACTTTCAATCATTGCTGTAAATATCTGCAAAAAGTTATGCTAGTCACACGCTACACACGAACACTTAATGCAATTGTCATTACAATAAAACGTTCGTTTTCATTTCCAACGTCTTTCTTCTTTTTTCTTTTCTTTTCTTTTTCTTTTTTTTTTTTTTTTTTTTTTTTTTGCCAAAATTTTTAATTTTCATTCCCACATTGCTATATCAAAATTGTTATTTTATGTGTCATCTTATCTTACAATTTGGTCGATAAATTTGTGGAACACTCGTTGTATATACACATGGTCGTATACAGAATTTTCTTTATAGTTTGTACATTCACAAACATAAAAGTGTGGGGGTGGTAGGGGGGGACAGAGGAGGGCGATTTTTGCTCCCTAGCTTTTGGAATTTAATGAATGGAATTTTCTCTATTTTTAACTGAAAAAAAAGGTTTAAAATGTAGGATTTCCAACTAACTTTAGAATAACTGAATACACTAAAAAACTAAAGATGCCAGGGGAAGGGAGTTCTGTCTGTCTGGACTCTCTGCACAATTTTTTTTTTATTTTTTATTATGTACATGAATTTTAAATTTATCTTCAGGAAACATTATTTTTGAATATTGAATGTTTTTTTAAATGTCAAATTTTTGTATTGCTTTTACGTTAATATATTTAAAAATTGCGGTGCACGGAGAGTTTTGGCTAAAAAGTTTTTAGTTTAGATTATTTTAGGTATATATTTTGCATAAGCTGTGGAGCAGAGGAACATTTGTTTCGAAGTATTGCCTCTTCATAGATGCCTTTTCTCCCAGTGCCCATGTTTCTTATTTTCTAAGATTTAGGGGAGGACTTCCTGCTCCTTCTTTTTATTTTTGTGTATTCCTATGTGTATGTACTTTTAGAGACATATATGAACGTGTAGACAGGATGGTTCAGAACTATGCGTAACAAATATAAAGACAGGAAGAAAGGACCTAAATAAGCAGATTTCGGCTGGGATTACGGTGCCTCGCTATCTTAAGTCTTATGCTCGATCGTAAGATGAGCGTTCCTGCGATCGATCGTAACTTGGTATTACGGTGCCTCAGTTTAAGTCCTCGCGTTTCGGCGTAAGTCCGCTTACTCTCAGCCAATTAGAGGCCATAGTTAAATTTGTTGTGATTGCGCATGCACTATTTGTGTTTAATGTTACGACTTCATTTGAGCTGTCGCAAGATCTCGAGGCACCGCAATTACTGTTTAAGGCTGGGATTAAGGTGCCTCGCTCTGTCTTATCTTACGCTCGATCGTAGGATGGGCGTTCCTGCGATCGATCGTAACTTCGTATTACGGTGCCTCAGCGTAAGTCCTCGCGCTTAAGCGTAAGTCCTCTTGCTCTCATCCAATCAGAGGCCGTAGTCACTTTTGTTGTGGTTGCGCGCGCATCCATTTTTGCTGAAACTTACGACAGCTTTCGAGCTGCCTTAAGTTAACGCCGCTACCGTAATACCGTTTGCGTTTTGTTTACATCGTAAGTCTCTACGTCGATCTTAAGTGAGGCACCGTAATATCGCCCTAAGCTTTGTTTATATCGTAAATCTCTACGTTGATCTTAAGTGAGGCACTGTAATCCTTCGTATAAAAATGTGGGTCCTTGAAGCATAAAGAGATCTATTGACCGTGGAAACGTCCAAATGTTCACCGATTTAGCAGATTCCTACCAGGGATTCGTTCCATGTACATCCTCTGAGCAACCGCTGCATTTCCTTGAGCAGCCCCACACATGAAATGCATGTCAGCAAGCTCCAAATTTGTGTAAATATGTGTTTGCTCGAAATCCGTCGGAAAATGACTATTCACGCCAGCTAAGGGATTTTATCCACTGAAATCAATAGCGCCTTGTAATGCCATAACGCTGCATTCTTTGAATTTTCGAATTTTTCTTAGAATCATTCTTAGCAAGCATTTGTATCTTAAAAGCAATTCCTATGCGAAATTTCTAGTCTCTTCAGTATCACAAATATCATAAGTTTGAACATTTTGAGTGTTTTTATTTTTCTCCTACAACTTTTTAAATTTCGTTTCAACTGTCCTGCGCGTGTAGTAGCGTCTTAAAGATATGCATGTCGAATTTCGAGTTTCTATTCTTAAAAATTATACAGAAATCAAAGTTTAGAATGGTTTTAGAACGTTTTTTACGCATTTCAATCGTTTGCATTTCGATTTTTTTTTAAAGCCCTTTCTTCCATATTATTAGTAATATTTATACATTATTAGTAGCAGTTTCCATATTATAAGTAACTACAATGTCGAATTTCAAGTTTTTTGTCCCTTCCATTTAGCAAAAATCTCAATTTTAGATCAATTTTCATTAATGCACCCGCATAAAAGCAGTAGCACTGTATGTATAAAACATTCATTTGTTTCAGAAGAGACTTTCACCATCAATTTGCCAGCATTACTTTTGAAATAGATTCGACAATTCCGAAGATTATTCCCTACACACGAAACAAACATTACTTCTTTATAATAATAGTGTAGTAATATTAGTATACATACCTGCCAACGTGCGGCGCTAAATTTGTTTAATTAAATGTGTGTTGCATTAAATGTGTTAGGCAATCGACGGCAACTTAATTCCATTCAATAAATAAATTTCTGTTTGAAATATAAAAAAGTCGAAGTTTAGCATGTGTGACATAGATAAACCATCAGGTAATCGTTTGAGATGTATATGCCTTCTTTTTTTATTATTTTAGTGATTTTATGCTCGCATTCCTTGTACCACAATATTTTTATATTTTTACCAGCTGTTTCTAGAACTATTTAAAACCCTAGTTTTGTTTCTGCGTTAAAATAGTTTGGAATGGACTGCTTACCATGATCTTTTCTCTGCACTCTTTTTCTCTTCCTGGTATAATGGCTAAGTTCTGGATGAAAAAGTCAGCAGGATTATAGTTGACTGGACATTGAAGTCCTACCCTGTAAAGATTCAACTAACATTAAAAAAAGTTTTATTTTAAAAAATTACATCTTTTTAAGACTTCCCGACTTTCCGTTCCTATAAATAAACCATTAATGCTGCATTTTCAATAGCTATAGTAAACATCCATAACATATAAAAAATTTAGGACAATCCGAGTCTCAGTTGAATTAGAGCTTGGACAGACAAACCAAAGTCCTAAACACTTTGAAATTATGTTGAAAAGTGTTAAAAAAGGTATTTATGGATTTACAGACTATAAAGACTATAATTGCCCAAAATCAGAAATATTGTAAGGTTTTCTTTTGCTTGAATCCTAGCAGAAAATTTTCGGGTTAGATAAAGCTGACGGAACTTTCCAAAATTACCAATATTCAGAGCACTTGAGCACCCACCCTAGTTACGCCACTGATGGAGAATAGAACACAAGAACATTTCATCACAATTAAATAATGTATAAGCGTGTTACCCCCTTCGCGACGGGAGCCTTTTAAGAAATTTTTAATGTTTCGTCACCCGGTTTTAAAAAACAGACATTTGTTCCTACTTAAATCGAGAAAATGCTCCGATTGAATGCTCCGGATAAGGCCAATTTTACAGTATAATTTTACTGTTGGGGATAAACAAGGATTCTTAAGCCTTTTTGCGGCACGTATACGTGTCTCTCGTCTCCAAGGGGTTAAATGAGCTTTTTCTCAAAACTCCAAAATGAGATGTTAGCCCTTTTTCTTCTAAAAGTGCTATTATACGTAAAAATTGCAACCAACAAAAATCGCCTGCGTTTTTCCGTTTTCTTAGCATTTCATTGGCTGTTCGAAAAGTCTTTACCATCATTTGGATTTCCACGCATTTGATTGGCTCTTACTGGCGAGTCGCTTCGTTCCAGGCGTCAAAGACGCTCCGACACAAGAGAAACGCGCGCTAACCAAGCGACTCCCCTGGTCCCATAGGATAACATGGAAACGCCTGCAATTTGACGCCTGCAGCACGACACGTGTAATAGCACTTTAAGATATAGAAATTTTATGTAATACAATTAAATTTTCTTTTAATATACACTTGCTTTTACGCTAACTTTGTAGGAAAAGTGTTTTACATCCCGAAAACAATAATGATAAGAGCGAGCCTCGAAATTTTTGTTGTAAAAAGCAAATGTTAAGAGCACCTTTCGAAGAATTCCAGTGCTTTGTCGGCCCGTCCCATGTACGCCACTCGTCCTTCCGCCATGAGCAGCAGGTTGTCGAACATTTCGTAGACTTCGGAGGAGGGTTGGTGAATGGTGCAGATGATGGTCCTCCCTCCGGCAGCCATGTCTTTCAGGACGGACACCACGTTCTGAGACATGAAGGAGTCCAGCCCCGAGGTGGGCTCGTCGCAAAACATCAGAGCCGGATTCGTCAAAACCTGAAATCATAACCAGTAATTCGACTGAGTAAAGTATGAAGATGGCCAATCAGTGTATGTTATAAGTATATATGCGCTAACGTATGTGACACAAAAATCATGGTTATTTGTCAATTACTCAATGGCAACATTCCAATGAATTCAGACCGAGGTAAATTGGGTTTATTTACATTTTGTTCTTTCGTTGCAATTGTGAAACTTCAAAATATCACTATTTTCTTTTTATTTTCTATTCTTTTAGCTTAAAAAATGAATAAAAATTAATTTTAAACAGTCCAGTTTCAAATTAAAGCTATGTATTATAAATGAAATGAGTGAAAGGATTATATTATTATATTTTAAATGAAATTAATGAAATACAAAAAAATGCTACGGATACAAAATTTGGCGAGCCAGGTTAAGTCATAGAAGGTTAAATCAATAAGTAGTTATATTTCCAATATTTTGGAAAGCAGGAATCCTGAGAAATTTTGTTTTGGGAATTCCAATTTGTTTTACAATGAAATTAAATGTTTGGTTTTTTTTCTAATAAATACTCCAAGTATCTAAATATTAATCTGTTGGAGCAAATTAAATTGAAAAGGGGAAGAAAAACGATATGAATGTTAGTTGTTGATAGGCATTAAATCGACCAATTCCGTAATTTTTTTTTGTTACGCCATAGAATTCACCTAATTTAATGCACTTACAATTAATGTTATTTCCCTTATAATTAATGTCTTTCAAAGGCATACAGATATCTCTTAAGATAGGAGTGGACAACCTGTAGCCCGCGGACCACAATGATACTACTATTTTTATTCAGAATAACTTCCCTTATAATAATGACAGAAACTTTGCTATTAAATAAAACAAACGTCACTTTTCAAATATTCTGGTGGCAAACGATTTTCTGGCCAAAAAGTTGTGCATCACTATCTTAAGATATCTATATGCCTCTGAGATTTTTTTTTCTTTTTTGTCAATTTTAAATTCAAAATTGCTATTATTAAAAATGCCATAAAATGTAACATAAACATACAAATTTCTTTAATTATTTTATCATTTATTTATTCATACGTGCCGTAGATTTTGCTAGCCATACAACCACAGACAGACACACAGAGTGAACCTTTTTTTATTGCTGTAGTTAAATATAACTCTTAATTTAAATCATCGTATCATTTTTTTATAGACTAATGGAGTTTGTTCAACTAAAAAATATTTCATTAATAACTTAATCAACAGTTACTTCTAATGCAGCTAAATAGCGTTTTGTTTTCCATCTATAATATTTACCTCCGAAGCGAAAGCCAGTCGTTTCATCTCGCCGCCCGATATACCTTTAACTCTTCCGGGATATCCTATGACTGTATCGGCACACTTTCTTAAACCAAGCTGGAAAAAAGAAAACACGGTCAATGATTCCAAAAAAAACAAATGATGAAATTAAATTATTATAAGAGGATATGCATAAAAAGTAGAAATCAACCAAAAATTCGATTTCGTTTTCGGCCGAACCAAAACTGCCTGTATTTCAAAAATCTCTTTTCTTTCTTCTGAAACTTTCAACACGACTCGTTGATTTGGCTGTATCCAGGGACGTGTGGAGGGTATACGGGGCTATACGACGTATACCTTCTGGATTTTTTAAAGGTACATCGTGTACCCTCTGTTTCTCAAGAAAGCTTATAGTATACACGCTCTAGGTTATGCTATCTGTGTTGAGCGTATACCTTCTGCTTAGAGCGTATATCCTCCGTTATTTTTACGACTACACCCCTGGCTGTATCGGCACTCTTTATTTAGCTATGAACTTCACTATTTTGAATTATTAGTCATGGCTGACTCAAAACCAGTTTACACATTCACAAAACTGGGGAGCAATTTTTGAACACAATTTTTGTTGACTTTTATTTTCACCTGTTTTTAAATCGAAAACGCGTGCTGATTTCAAAACTACAAGTAGTTTTCTTCTATCACGTCAGGTGTTTTCTTTACGGCTTGTATTAATGTGGCCACTCTAATCTGAATCGGGCATGAATCATACCAAGAAAGAAGCTTCAGAACACGACTGCACGAGAAATATTGCTTTGAAATGGGAGCTAAGATATCCTACTTTAGATCAGGAGAAAGTGAATTTCATCCTTACTTTCAAGGTGACGATGGATTAGTTTACACAGCCATACCGTACATGGTTTAATAGTGGAGTTGGAAATTTCACTCTATACCGCAATTGAATGGCGACTATCCATCCGGACAATTCAAAGAGAAATTTGAAACGCGTGCTCTTTTACAATAAAAATTCGTTTGGAGCAGTTTCAAATAGGGCATTCAGTTTACGTGCTCGAAGATTATAAGAACATAGACAGAGTCACTGATTTATTGGATTATCACATGCACGAAAGACAGAGTATGGATCGTTGTTACCTTCATTAGACCTTTCTAAAAACAGCTGCTGGTTTTAACTGTCACCGAAAATTTTTTGGAGACGACAAAAAAAGTCCGCAGCGAAAGAATTGAGACTTTCCGCTAAAAAGAAAAGTAAAAGGTCATCTTTGCCCGCGTCTCTATTACCGGTAAATTTCAACTAATCCCATTTTCATTCGAAACTACCTGATGTCACATTGGAATAGTCGAATCGAAATATTTTTGAATGTGTTTTTTTTTTTTTTTTCCTCAATCCTTTACATGAATTTATGTGACGTTTATGAACGATTATGACTGACAGAAAACGGTGTTATTGAAACTAAATTTTGATACATTTGCGAATAAGTATCGGACACTTACTTCTACCAACACTTCTTCCACTCTCTTCATCCTTTCTTTGTAAGTCTTGTGCTTGTCCATCCGAAGCAAGGCCTAGAGTGTTGAAAATAAATAAATACAAAATAATAATCAATATTTAATTAGTATTCCATGTTAAGGCCCCTGTCCTCGCTCGAGGAAACGCTCGCGAGCTAATGCTATTCCTAAGGGGAAGCGTTTTTCTAATAACTCTCTCGCATTTTGACATTTTTTTTTTTTTTTTTTTTTTTTGCATTGGATAGCTGAAGTGCATTTCGACCGCGCACCTTTTTTACTTTTTCGATTTTGGTTGCAGATATATTTTTTAAAAGCACGTTCAGTTTCGAAACCGGTTTTGAAAGTGAAACTAACTTTGTAAAAAATATCTGCAACCAAAATCGAAAAAGTAAAAAAAGGTGCGTTGTCGGCATGCACCTCAGCTATCAAATGCAAAAAAAAAAAAAAAAAAAAAAAAAAAAAAAAAAAATTCAAAAATATCAAAATGCGAGAGAGTTATTAGAAAAATGCTTCCCCATAGGAACAGCGTTAGCTCGCGAGCGTTTCCTCGAGCGAGGACAGGGGCCTTAACCCTTTCGGGTCTGGTGTACCATTAATAGTACATGTATTTTAATGGAGTATTATTTTGTTTTAAGAAATACTTTTGCTACTATTTAAAAATAATAATGCTAGTATTATGTCTGTGCATTTACTACATGACTTCATTTATGTTTAGGTATTTAATAATAGCAAAAATAATAATTATTTGTTTATTTCTCTTCACGCCGTTTACGACTCTTTTATTTTAAATACAGTCGAGTCTCTCTATAACGAAACTCCATACACCAAATTTCTCTATATAACGAATTTTTAGTAGGAACGGTCCCCTTCCCGCATGATTACATTAAAAAAGTCTATATAGCGAAATATCTATCTCCATATAAAGAATTTTTTCATAAATTGGTCTTAATTTATTCAGTTTTGAAAAAGCTTCGAAATCATATGGAATCAATTCTCCATCACTTATTTTTGATTTATCGCTCAGTGCTGAGTTTTTTTTTAAGTATTACTTCTCTCCTTGTTCTTTAAATCCAACGAGTTCATCCGACCTCCCACACACCTTTCCACATCCCTCTCAAAACAGAGTCAATTGGATTGTTACACATATGAGAGAGGAATCAATGAGAGGCACATAAGAGAGGCCTTCAAATGGAGGAAAATGTTAACTACAATTTTTCATTCCTTGCTAAAATTTGAGCATATTTTTTTTGAGAGCGTAACAATTTTAAAATCAAAACAACAAAAAATTACAGATTTCTTCCTCTGAAATTAATGCAAGTCTTCCTTATTTGATTTTCATTAAGCTTTCTGTTCTCTTTTTTGAAACTGCTTAAATAATTGAGAAATAAAATGTTAGGTTAATATATACTTTTAAACATTTTAAATATTCTTAATTAAAAAGAGCAAAAATAATATTTGTTCAAAATTTACACATTAAATACGATTTTTAACATCATTCTCTATACATCGAATTTCTCTATATAACGAATATTTTACTGGAACGATGGATTTCGTTATATAGAGACTCGACTGTATATATTTCACTCTTTAAATTAAAAATTAAAGTTACTTTCCTGAAAGAATAGTGTGTATTAAAGCACAAAAAGTATTAGAAATTTGTAATATAAGTTACATCTTGTTGTAATACCATATTTTCTAAACGTCTCCAAATATTCTTCCTTAGCCTATTGTCATAAGAATATGAATTGAATAGTACAGAAAACGATAGTTTTCGTTATCGTTCAGACAGCGAAATATTCTTTAAATACTGATTAATCTATTTGTATAGCCCGTGTTAATGTTATTAACGTAAAAATAACTTTTTCTAAAAACTGAAAAAAAAATCCGACCAGAAAAGGTTAAAGCATACAATATCGAGACAGAAAATGATAAAAATAAATTGAATGCAAGCAAAATATTATGCAGTCGATTCTCTATATAACGAAATCCACCGTTCCAGTAATAAATTCGTTATATAGAGAAATTCGATAAATAGAGAATGATGTTAAAAATCGTATTTAATGCGTGAAATTTGAACAAATATTATTTTTGATCTTTTGAATTAATAATTTGAAATGTTTAAAAGTAAATGTCAACCTAACATTTTATTTCTTAATTATTTAAGCTGTTTGAAAAAAGAGAACATACATTTATGTGAAAGCTTAATGAAAATCAAATAAGGAAGACTTGCATTAATTTCAGACGAAGAAATCTGTGATTTTTTATTGTTTTGATTTAAAAATTGTTACGCTCTAAAAAAAAAAAGCTCAAATTTTAAGAAGGAATGAAAAATTGTAGTTAACATTTTCCTCCATTTGAAAGCCTCTCTCATGTGCCTCTCATTGATTCCTCTCTTACATGTGCATCAATTCAATTGACTCTGTTTTGAGAATGATGTGGAAAGGTTTGTGGGAGATGGGATGAATTCGTTGGATTTAAAGAACAAGGAGAGAAGTAATATAAAAAAAAAAACTCAGCACTGACGATAAACCAAAAATAAGTGATGGAAAATTGATTCCATATGATTTCGAAGCCTTTTAAAACTGAGTAAATTAAGACCAATTTATGAAAAAATTCGTTATATGGAGATCGATATTTCGCTATATAGAGACTGTTTTTACTGTAATCATGCGAAAAGGGAACCGTTCCTACTAAAAATTCGTTATATAGAGAAATTCGATGTATGGAGTTTCGTTATAGAGAGACTCGACTGTATTTCTATAGAAGTTCATATAGTAAAAACTTTCTCTAAAAAACACCTCCCTAAAAGGAACTCTTCTGTTTAACCTTTTATGTCTTGACTAGGGATGGGACGAATAGTGATTTGGCCGAATAGCCGAATACCGAATATTCGGCCAAATTTTAGGCCGAATACCGAATATTCGGCTGGCCGAATAGTAAAATTTTTTTTTCAATAAAGAAAATAAATTTTTATTATATATCATTTAAAAAATAGGAGCTCATTAATAATTATTACTCTTAAATGTGCTTTTAAATGTATTTTTAAATTTGAAAAACTTATTTTAACACAAAAAAATTATGAAATTGCATTATATCCTTTATTCTAATGTACATCAAATTGATTTTCAGTAAGTCAAGATGAGAAAATATTTCCATTAAAATATGAAGAATGTACTTCACTTTTACTATCAATTGATACTTCTTGTATCCAAAATCAATAATATTCTTAATCTCTCTCTCTCTCTCAGAACTCACAAGGACATATTTTCTGAAATAACCTTTAATGAAGTAAATTTGATCATTTAGAATTTGTGTCCCTAGTGATAAGCAAATTTGTAAGAATGAGACTGTTCTGAAATCAGATGCCAAGCTTTAAATTACAAATTACGTTAAAGCAAAAGGTTATGCTTAAAATAGAATGCATATGTTAACAAAATCTTTGACATTTGAATCGGCTCATACAATATTCAACTTCAATATTCCACTTATTCAACAAGCATTAAAAGGATAAACAGAAATTGATAACAACATGAAGGAAGGAAGATTAAATTAAAAATATATACATAATAATGTTACATATTTAAGTCAGTAATTATGCAAATAATTATTTAAAAGTGAAAACTATAGAATGAAAAAATTATTTTGTTGAGTATTTAGAATTTATATTAAAATAATTATAAAACCATCTTCATAAAGCAAGTTGTGTCATCTAATGTGTATCGAGTTTGACACCAGTTCTGCTTTCAGATGTACCGTTGTATTTGGAATGGTGATATATTATATTTAATTTTGAAAATAAATCTTCATTAACACACCTAGTGAATAAATGTTTTCATTTCTTACTTTATAGAAAATAAGTTATGAATTTCATAAGAGCCTTTTTTATATGTGCATGGAATTTGCAGACATTAATAAATATTCGAGCATTTTAGAATAAGGCAGTATTTTTATATTTTGAACTGTAATATATCATTCTCTAATGATGACATTTCCCGTACAATTAAATCTCCAACTTGGGCAGCATTTTCTAGAATATCACTAACTTTTATAGGAAATACAGAAAGGCTGTATATTTTTTAGTATCTGAATAACTATATTTTGTAAGTAAGAGTTAGAATGACTTCATAAATGAAGTAGCCAATTTGGATTAGCGGAAAAAAAAAATTACAAGAATGAAATTCTTTAAATCCGAAATTTATTTGGCAAGATATCTTTCACTATTCGGCGAGATTTTAGCAATATTCGGCAAGATATCTCTAAATATTCGGCTACAGGTATTCGGCCGAAGTATTCGGCCAACAAACCTTCAATATTCGGCCAACAAACCTTCAATATTCGGCCAACCGAATATTCGGCAAAAGGGCCGAATAGGCCGAATACCGAATAGTGGCCGAATATTCGTCCCATCCCTAGTCTTGACAGTACTTTTGAGTACCATTAAAGAAAATTCAATGTAAAATTTATCTATTTCGATTTACTCATGAAAGTAGATTGCACTGTTCATACAAAATAATTTGTTCAATCCTATTCAGGAAACATTCGAAGCTAAATATTTTTGAATGTGGTTGCTTTTCTCAACCTTTTCATGGATTTAGCTCTTCTCCTATCAAAAAGTGTTATAGGAAAAATTTTCAACTTTATTTATTTTTTATTTCTTTTTGTGAACACGGAATTTTGAGGTTATTCTATCGACGATAATTTTTAGAATTTTCAGGCTATGTTTTTGAGACTTTCACAAAAGTTGCTCAGTACATTTAGCCAACACATTATGCAAATTATATTTTGATTGGTTTCACGCATGTGCAGTGCAAAATTTTTTAGTAAACCTACTCGTTATTTATATAATTTTTTATTTTTTTTTATAGGGTATTGTGTACAATAATGTTTGTCATGTTTTGTGTAAAGAACATTTTTTATATTAAGAACTCCATAAATTATAAGCAAAAAACTTCTAAAAAATTGGGACTGTTTTTATGAAAACTTAATTTTTACATGAGTACATATGTTATCATCGTAAAAAGAACACAGTTTATTAGAATAAACCATTTAATCATAATCTACAGTTTGAGCGCTTTTGCTTCATTAATCTTCATAGGATTACTAAAAAGATAATTATTCTTTTTCAATTTGTTGGCGATACCCTATGGGATTCTGGGGGAAAAAATCTTCGCGAAATACATGACCTATACTATTCTGTTTACACGCCTGAAGTTTCAGGATAATTTCTCATGTGTGTTTCTAGATATTTAACAAAGCGTCAAAAATCGCTAGTGGCCGGTCACCTTTAGTCATATACTGTACGCATATACCGGGTGTCCCAAAAATGACTGATGGAATTTAAAATTCAATAACTTTTAAACGGTGACAGCTATTTAAAATTTTTTTGCAGGAGGGTTATGTATAATGTCAGGAGTTTTTTTTACCGTAACTTTTTATTTCAGTTCGCATCTCAAACAATAGGTGGCGCTGACGGCGATTGAAGGCCAGGTCGACGCTTCACTCAGCACTGATCACCTGGCCTTCAATCGCCGTCAGCGCCGTCTGTTGTTTGAAATTCGAACTAAAATCAAAAGTTATGGTAAAAAAACTCCTGACATTATACATAACCCTCCTGCAAAAATTTTTTAAATAGCTGTCACCGTTTGCAAGTTATTGAATTTTAAAATCCATCAGTCATTTTTGGGACACCCGGTACATGTGTACGTATGTAGGAAATATCAGTCGTTACTTTAATATTACTCATTTCTTTCTGTTTTATGTAACTTATATATGACTGTAATCGCGTACTCATTATCATCATTGTTTCAATTTGCATTCTTATTTCGTATCTGGCAACGATCGAAGAGATAAAACGTCATGTAACGTAACAGGTACGAAGGGGCAATTGAGTTTTGTTCTGAGCGGCGAGAGACCGCGCCTTGTGAATATGTAATCTTTTGTTTTTTTTTTAATTGTTTTTTTT
The DNA here is from genome assembly GCA_964019185.1 of Maratus speculifer. NCBI lineage: Eukaryota > Metazoa > Arthropoda > Arachnida > Araneae > Salticidae > Maratus > Maratus speculifer. The sequence continues at coordinate 420,478,359 of OZ025294.1, read as the reverse complement.
TATTTTATTAAATGTGGTGTTCGTCCAGCAAGATGACTGTGAATCCCCTTACACTCTCACCCGCATGTACATAATTTTTATGTTTTAAATCTATTTCATTATTTTTTACATTTTAAAATGATATAATCTAACGTCTGAATAACTGTTTTTAAATGAGGGTCGTTGAGTCACTTAGATTTAAAGGTAAAGAATTTGTGCAAACGTGTACCTGGAATACGAGATGTTCTCGAACTTTGAGGGTGCCGATGAAGAGATCGTCTTGCTGGACGTAGGCCGATATCTTGGTCATCTGAGGACCCGCCACCTCTCCGTTCACCAGCACCTCGCCTTCCACGGACAGTTTGCGGAGATTTCTGCAAGTCAGCACGTTCAGCAGGGTCGTCTTGCCCGCTCCACTCGCACCCATGAGGGCCAGCAACTGGCCGGGACGTACTTCGCCATTGACTGAAACAGAAAATAATGACACTATTACACAAACGAATTAAATATTTCCAACTGAGCGAAAAATCGCCCAGGCCGGGAATCGAACCAGATACGTGGCTTACAAGGCCAATGCTTTACCGTTTAAACTAAGTGGGCACGACAACTAATAGGCATCCCATAAAGCAAGGTGACGTCACTGCAACGTCGTTGTGAAGCCCATTGTGACTTTGTGACCATCGATTGTCGAAGTGAAGTCACAGTGACTAAAACGTGAAGTCGTTATGAGTAGTAGGAAAAGGACAGTACGGGCTCAGCCGGCGGCGGAGCGGCGGAGCCGTCCCGCCGCCCCCGCCGCCGGTGCCACCACCGTCCCGCCGCAGCAAACCGCCCCGCCGCCGCCACCACCGTCCCTCCTGCGCCCACCATGCATCCCCCTCCACAAACGCCCCCTAGCCGAAAAAAGGAATATTCTATTATAACATGAGAGGTGATCAACCCCATCTCCACTGAATAGGAACAATACAGTCAATATAATTTTTAAAATTATATACTCAAATGATTATTTCAATAATTATATTTAAATACTTTTTATCATAATTTCTATGTATACATTTTATTTCAATTGAATTTAAATACTTTTTATTATAATTTCTAAGTATACATTCCAATTCAATATCATATAAATGAAAATATTTATTCAAACACAATTCCTCTCTTCTTTCATTAAAAAGTATAGTAAATTTGTTAATATTATTTAATTTTGTTTTTAAACTCTTATAGTAGAAAATTAAATATTTTTGTAAATATGAAAGCTCTGAATTATGCTAACGAAATAAGTAATATATTTTCGCAATTAAATTCAAAGTTTCATAAATGCAATACCTATTTCAATATTCTCTTCCCCCTCATTAAAATATTTTTTTCTTTCATTAAATTATTATTAAATAGCTAATATCATTTCTAAAATTGATTTTAGAAATTAAAAATAGCATTGTTTAAATTTTACACATGAAAAGTAAATATTTTTTCTTTCTTTCATTAAAAATATTATTAATTAGCTAACATCATTTCAAAAGTTGATTTTAGAAATTAAAAAATAGAATTGTTTTAATTTTACACATGAAAAGTTCATCTCATAAATAAAAATATTATATATTTAATCTGTGTATTTTTTTCCAAAACGAATGTTGGCCCTCTCACATCTTCACAAAAAGAAAATAAAATCTCCCCCACTGGCTTAAAAAGAAGTCATGGATGCTCTTTTCCCCCTGCAAACATCTGCTTCAAAATCAGCTGTCCTCTGCGAGGGAGGGTGAAAAGGAGGTCATTCAACTTGGTTAGGGAAAGTTTGGTTTTGGTTAGGATATAAAATGGGTCACTTGAAAGAAGTCAAAAGAGAATTTCTTTCTCGCTCTGAGTTCAAACCTGTGAAGACGCTTTCTATATTTTCTCATTACTTAAAGCAAAATGTCATCTCAATTGCACACCCAATCGGAGGTAAATTTTATATTTTTTCTACGTTTTTCTTTTTTAAAAGCTATATGACAATTTTTACAGAAATTTAAATAATAATCATGTGTATTTTTATTTATTTTTTAGGACGGTATTTTTTTCGATTTCGGTATTTCTTCTGAGGAATTACACGAAATTTGCAATGAAATGGAAGAAGAGATTTCTTCAAAATCCAAGCCATCTAAAAGAGTGAATGTTGGAGAGTCTTTGGTACGAATTTTTTCTTTAATATCTATATAGAAAACTAATTTGAAATTTTCTTTTAGTTACAATTTGTTGTAATAATTTTTTCTTTTTAATGTTTTTCAGGATTCTGCTGCTCCACCTTACAAGAAAAATAAGGTGGAAGAAGTGAATTTCAACAAAGTAACAGACGGAAATCTCCATTCGGAATGTGTTGCTGGCCCCAGTGCATTAAACCTCATCAAAAATGACAATAAACATTTAGTAAGTTTTTTTTAATAGAAAAAGGAGTTTGAAAAAATTTCTTTTTAATTTGTAAAAATAGTGTTTTTTATGTTTTTTTTTTCTTTTATCTAGAGCTGCCCACTCTGTGAGTGCCGTTTCACACATAAACGTCATCTTTTAAGACATATGAGGTGGCATGACAACGAATCATCTGATGAGGATATGTCTCAACACCTTGAAGGTAGTGGAGAACATGGAAATATCCAGAGTCGTACTGAAGGGATGCAAGCTTCATCTCATGTAAGTATTTTTTTCAAAACTTATCTCTCTTTGGTGAGCTTAGCGGGGAATAGTGTTAGGAGAAGTTTATTCTGCTAGTACTGTTTTCTATTTCGAAGTTTACATCGAGGTATGACTGACCCAACAGTACTCTCGAGACACTTCAGCGCGTTAAGCCTAACTCACCTGAATTTCTCTCTGTTAGGTAGGAAATTTTTAGGACCTCTCAAATTAGATTTTAAGTATTAGGAACAAGTACAAAAACTCTAAATTGTTAGTTAAAAAATTACACTAAAAATGAATTTAAAAAATAATCACATTAAAAAAATCAATATTCAAAAACACTTTTATTTCTAAATTAAAGAAAAAAAAATTCTAAAAATCAATTTAAAAAATATGTTAACTATTTAAATATTCAGAAACACTTTTATTCCTTTCAGGAATGTTCCATATGCGATCAATTTAAAAAAATAATGGTGTTAAAATTACTCAATACTCAAAAACACTTTTATTCCTTCCAGGAATGTTCCATATGCAATCAATTTAAAAAAATAATGATGTTAAAAATACTCAATACTCAAAAACACTTTTATTCTTTCCAGGAATGTTCCATCTGCAACAAAATCTTTAACCGTCGAGGTAATTTAAACCGTCACATGAAGACTCACAAAAGTGAAAAATCGTTTAAATGTGAACAATGTAACAAATCATTCACTAGAAAAGAAGATTTGAATCGACACATGAAGAAACACAATAATACGAATTTTCAATGTCAAGAATGTCAAGTCTTATTTACAAGAAAAGATAGTCTAAACCGCCACATGAAGATTCATAGAAATGAAAAATCATTTTCTTGTGAAGAGTGTCAAATATCTTTTACTCGTAAAGCCGATCTTAGAAGACATCAACAACACCACACTAATTCACCTGCTTCTCATCAATGTGAAGTATGTTCTAAATCATTTTGGCGGAAAGGTAATCTCCTTCAACATAAACGTACACACCACACAACGAAAAAAACAGTCCCCCCACAGAAAGCAAAACCTGTTAACACAAAAAAAAGATCCAGTGAAAAAGCGTTAAATACATTTGAGAAAATTACGATTCCAGCTACAGAAGAAAACGCTTATGACATTGACATTTTTAATAGCCATATTATAGATGAAATCCAAAATCACATATTGAATTCTCTAAATAATTTGAAATCCCTTAAATGGCATCTTATTCACACCATCAAGTTTACTCGATTTAATGAAGATGAGGAAGTTGAATCAATGTTAGGTTATTTTAGGTCTGATCCCTGTCCTGAACATATTGAAGAAACAGTCAGAAACCACATCATCGAAAATTTAGAAAAAATTAAGACTCATTTTGAAGAATTTGTTCAACTCGGGTCGGGCTGGGTGCTAGAAAAAATCATACATACAGACCTATACATAGCTCATTACAAGCCACTAACTGGAAGCAGTTATATTGAAACCCCTCAAAAACTAAAAAGAAAAGAAGCTCTTATTAATATTTAAAACTTTACTGATAATAAATGTCTTATTTGGTGCCTACTAGCTCATAAAAAAAATAGACAAAAATGCAGAACGTGTTTCCAACTACACACCTTTCGAACATGAAATAATCATTGATGATATTCCTTGCCCTGTCCCCTACCATAAAATTAAAGATGTTGAAGAAAAAAACAATTTAAGAATTAATGTATATTCATATGACGAGGAAGAAGATGAATTCGGAATGCTTCACATCTCAAATCGAACCCATCAAGAAGCGATTAATTTATTATTAATTGGGGATGAAGATAAGAACACCCACTATATATACATAAAAAATATGTCAAGACTCTTTTCCCATCTCACCAAACATGACGGAGAAGTCTATTTTTGTTATCGATGTCTCCATCGCTTTAAGACCCAGACACTTCTAGACAATCACCTTCCATATTGTTCAGAACACGCTCCTCAACACATCAAGATGCCCGATCCAGAGAAAAATATTTTAAAATTTAACGGATATCATTTCCAACACTTAACACCTTACATCATCATAGCCGATTTTGAAAGTCTTGTCGTCCCAATTCACACTACAGAACCTAATCCTAGCACTTCTTACACTATCCCTACACAAAAACATATCCCTTGCGGTTATGCCTACATAATAATTGATCAAGATGGGAAAACACATAAGAAGATGAAAACGTATCGGGGAGAAGATGCCGTATCAGATTTTTTGAAGAATATTTTTCAAGAGAGAGATGAATTAGCCGAAACATTAATCACCATCAAACCTCTGAAACCATCCAAAGAACAAGAAAAAGCCTTTAGAGAAGCGACTGTGTGCTGCATCTGCGATCAACCCTTAGGCAACAAGCGATGCCGAGAACATGATCATATAACAGGTGCATACCGTGGTGCTGCTCACATGAACTGTAATTTACAATATAAACAACCTAAAGTTATCCCAGTTATTTTTCACAACCTAAAACATTACGACGGTCACCATCTGATGACGAAATTAGGAAAATTTAAAAGTTACAATATAGATGTCATCGCAAATACAATGGAAAAATACATATCATTTACTATCAAAAAACAAGACTGTCCCATAAAACTTAGATTTCTCGACTCATTCCAATTTTTACCTACATCTCTTGAAAAATTAACAGCTAATCTGCAACCAACAGACTTTCACCTCCTTAAAGCTAATTTCCCTAAAGATACAGACCTCTCACTCCTCACTCGAAAAGGGATATACCCATACACCTATTTTACAGACTTCCAAAAATTTGATGAAACACAACTCCCTCCACCTTCATCATTTCATAACGATTTAACAGATGAACCCATTTCCATAGAAGATTATGAACATGCTCAAAATGTTTGGGAAACTTTTACCATTCAAAATCTCGGTGAATATCACGATTTATATGTTAAATGTGACGTCCTTCTTCTAGCTGACATCTTCCAAAACTTCAGAAAACTTTGCCTACAATATTACAAAATTGATCCTACACACATGTTCACATCTCCAGGACTCGCATGGCAAGCTTGTCTTAGAATGACTCGGGTACAATTGGAACTTCTCACAGATATTGACATGCTCTTGTTTTTTGAGAAGGGTGTAAGAGGTGGGGTGAGTGCTATCACCAAACGATATGCAAAAGCGAACAATCCCAACGTCCCTAATTATAACAAAAATAATAAAACAAGTCATATCATGTACTGGGACGCTAACAACTTATATGGCTGGGCTATGTCCGAATACTTACCTCTCGGGGAGTTTCAATGGATTCAACCATCTGAAACAGATATAAACAGCATCCTTTCCCATCCAGATAATGCAGATTACGGCTATGTCCTGGAGGTGGACTTGCGTTATCCCCCTGAACTTCATCTACTCCACAACGAATACCCACTTGCTCCGGAAAACATTCACATCACTGAAGACATGTTATCTCCTTACACAAAATCTTTATTAAACAACAGACCCTACAAAGGAAGTTCGAAGCTCTCACCGAATTTAAAAGACAAAGAACACTACATCGTCCACGACAGAAACTTGAAACTCTATCTCCAACTTGGTCTCGAACTCGTTAACATTCACAGAATAATTAAATTCAGGCAAGCACCTTGGCTAAAACCCTACATAGAATTCAACACTGATAAGAGGAAACAAGCTACCAGTTCTTTCGAGAAAGACTTCTTCAAATTGTTGAACAATTCAGTTTTCGGTAAAACAATGGAGAATCTCCGCTTGAGACGGAATATTGGGTTGTGTAACAACGAGAAGAGGTCAAAAAAACTTGTCGCATCTCCAACATTTAACAACTTCAAGATTTTCAATGAGGGACTGGTAGCCGTGGAACGAGTCAAAACCACTCTGACTATGAATCGTCCAATCTATGTAGGGTTCGCTATTCTAGATCTCGCAAAATTACATATGTACAAATTCCATTACAACATAATTAAGAAACACTATCAAGATCGTGCTCAACTGCTTTTCACTGACACTGACTCACTCACCTACCACATCCAAACAGATAATATACTACAAGATATGCAAGAACATCAAGACGAATTCGACTTCTCCGATTATCCTAAGAACCACCCCCTCTACTCTGTAAAAAATAAGAAAACAATAGGTAAATTTAAGGATGAGATGAATGGAAAAACTATTTTTGAATTTGTTGGCCTTAAAGCGAAAATGTACAGCATCCTATCAAAAGATGGAGAGAAAAAAAGAGCCAAAGGAGTACCTACATCTATCGTTCGAAAGAAAATAAAACACTCACAATATTCCGAATGCATACATCACCTGAAAACACTCTGTACAATAAACAAAAGAATCCAGCAAGATCACCATCAATTGTACACTATACAGCAACAGAAGCTAGCACTCAGCCCGTTTGACGACAAACGATTTATTCTAGATGATGGTATAACAAGTCTCGCTTATGGCCATCATCAAATTTAAAACAGGAAAATTAAATTAAAAAAACAGAAAAAGAAAAAAAAATGAAGAAAAGAAAATGAAGATCTGGATAAAAAAAGTGGGGCGCCACATAGGGAGATGTGGCGGGAGGCGGAGGGACCCCATAAAAAAATATTTTCTTTTTAAACATACATTTCATTTTTAAATTCAGGGTTGAAAAGAAGACTATTTCTAAATAAAAATCTAGTTTTATTAATTTAATTAAGAGTTTTTGTATTCGCATTCAGAAAATTAATTTTTCTGTCATGAAATTTTCTAGTTTGTTTACAGTTTTAAAGATTAAAATTTCGGTTACAGAACATGTTTTCAAGGTTGGCTCATAAAACTGCAAGAAGCAGATGTTGTTTTTAAATAGAAAGTATTTTACGATTCATGTCAACACCAGGTGTAGAAAACTTAAAGTAAAAAAAAAATTAGTTCGAATATGACGTCACAAGAAGCAGGTGTTGTTTTCAAAAACCGTGAGAAAGAATTTTTCGGTTTGTGTCAACACCAGGTGCACAAAATGTGAACTAAAATATTGGTTTCAATATGACGTCACAGAAGTTATGCGTGAGTTCGAATTTGTGCGTGGCAACATAACTCTGTTATATTTTGTTGTGGAAAGTCGCATCAATTTTTCTCTTGGAAAAAATGAAACGATCTAATAATTCTTCTCAGAATGGTTGCGAGAAAAAATCGAAAAATGAATGTGAATTAGAAGATGTTTTTGATAATTTGGATGATGTGTTTCAAAGCATCGATTTTAATAAACTAATTATGAATTTATCTGATGAACCCCCCCTCTCCGGCTGTAGCTGAGTCTTCATCTGATAAACCCACTTCTTCAACTGCATTCCAGACTTCATCTGCGCCAATCGCCGATGCAATTCCTACATTATCTAGCGGAAATGAGAAAAGCTCTCAATCTATGGATATGAACGATGGTTATTCCAATCAACGAATCTGTTTAAAAGAACTTGGAAATAGTATCTATTTAACCTGTGAACTGTTCAAAGGTTCTGTCATTATCCACATTCGAAAATTTCTTCGATCTTCTGAAACTCAACCACTAACTCCTACAAAAAATGGTGTTTCCATGAATTTAAAATCATGGTATCGTTTCGTTCAGAAAATATTTGACTTTAATTTAATTTATACAACATCATCTTTCATTGCAAACAACTCCATCCTCATATTATCTAACGATGGTATCGCTGAAATCAGCAGCATTCAGAAAGGTTGTTGCATTCGGTTAGATGAATATCAACTTGAGAACTTAAAACACCATCTAAGCTCCTTCAATGAAACAGTGCTCACATATCTGTATGAAAATTACTTACCAACTCTAATTGCTCATAAACTCTTACCTTCGGAAACATGCGCTGTAGAATTTACAACATTAGAACTACGCTTAGTAGCATTGATAGAAGTAGAACTGCAAAAAGTTTTTAAATCAGAGTATGAATGTCTTGGATGTGTCTACAATTCACCCGCACAACTTCGCCATGCTTGTATGACTTCCAGTGACTTAGAAAAATTTTTAAGCTTAGGTGAATTATCTCTCTGTACAATCGACTTTAAAGCATTATCAGAACTTTTTGTCAAGGAAACACAGATTGTTTCACATTATTTCCTTCAAAATGTAAATTACAAAGTGTTAGCTGGTGTTCTGTTTAAAACACTTGATGATTTGTAAATTTTAGAAAAAATAAACTGATATGTCTCAAAATGGTGTAATTAATGTGTTAAAATAATTTATACTTTTTCTTTCAGAAAAAAAGAAGTTTCTTTTTCAGAAAAATCAACTCTACATTAAAATCTTTGAACAGATTTTGAATAAAAAATTTTTTCAAAGATTAACTTTCACTTTCCAAACAAAAAAAAAAAAAAAAAAAAAAAAAAAATGTCAAGTGAAAAAAATTTCAAATGAAAAAAAAAATTCAAAGTGAAAAAAATTTCAAAGTGAAAAAAAAAAAATTCAAAATGAAAAAAAAATTTTCGAAATGAAAAAAAATTTTTCAAAGTGAAAAAAAAATTCAAAGTGAAAAAAAAAAATTCGAAATGAAAAAAAAAAAAATTCAAAGTGAAAAAAAAAAATCAAAGTGAAAAAAAAAAAAATTCGAAATGAAAAAAAAAAAAATTTCAAAGTGAAAAAAAAATTTTCAAATGAAAAAAAAAACGTTTTGTTTAAAAATATTAGATGAGAAAAAAATGTTTGTTTACGTATAAGAAAGTGGGTGTTTAAGAAAGAAAGATGACACATGATAAATTTAGTGAAAAAATATATTTATTTATATAATTTCTGCCAACGTATTACAGGGGACTTAAGAGTCTTTTTAGCTTTAACAATCGATTTAACATTTTTTATAGGTGAATACACATTATCATCTATAGTTAAATATTTGTTCTTGAAGAAAAGCTTGGGAGTATTCATAGAACTCAACGCTTTTAAAAATTCTTCTCTCCCAGATAAATGTTTATAAGATTTTCTCTGAGTGAGTATTAAACCAATCAAATCAGTTAGATTAGACTTAGGGATTAATTGGTTTTTATAAATAATCTCTCCTCGTTCATTCCAACGTAAAATATTTGGATACGTTTTCAAATATTGCAAGAGTTGTTCACCTTGTTTTTGAACACCTGTTGGAATCATTTTTAAAATGTTGTCTTCGGAATTTGCAGGATTTTGCATAGTTTCATCTTCAGCCGGTTTTGGAGGTTCATCCTTTTCTGTAACATCCATTTTGAATGGTGGGTTAAAATCTTCTAAATTCATTTTTCTTTTTAACAAGTCGTAGTATAATTGCAGTTTTTCAAAATCTTGTAATTTACTATTCAAAATTTTCTGCATTTCTTTATCAAACTCACTTAGTTGTTTTTGAGAAGGTGTATGTTTAGAAAAATCACTCTCAGGGACTAAAACAAACTTTTTGCTAAACTCCATTTATAAGCGCTGACAAAGCTGTAACAGCAGCTGGTATCAAAATATTTAAAAAACCTCCTTTTTGAATAATTAAACGTTTTTTCTGGTAAAGACTACCTTTTTTAGAGGCTAATTTTCTTAAAAGATATTTGTGTTTTCCAAGCTGCTTCTTCTGATAATGTGAAATTGGTATATTTCCTTTTAACACGTTTAAAGAACATTCACAGATGGTTTTAACCACTTTTGAAGGTAGCTTTTTCAGTAACTGCTTGCGCAATGCTTTTGGACATGAGTGAATTAGCTGTAAATCCTTGACCTGTTTACGGGTCGGTGACATTTTATGGAATGATGAGTCTGTCGTTTTTCGCAATTATTTATATTTCAGAGTGTAATAATACTGATTTTGATTCGGTAAGATTTGTGTTCTTAACCGATGTTCTTCATCTGTTTCATTTTTCAAATCAATTAATAAGTAGGTAAAAGGTTTTCGGGTAGCATCTGCGTAAACTTCTTGGAAAAATTTATGATTTCGTGGGTATAATTGTCTTCCTAAACATGTGATTTGATTTAAATCACGTCTGTTTTTAAATAGGAAAAGATAGTCAGCATTCAATCGAAGATCTTTCGTTCCTTTATGAAAAAAATTTTGTGTGATAAAAAAAATACTTAAATTGTGGTGATGACTCCCCTTGGTAAATAAATTTGTAAGTCGACGATCACCGCCAACTTCACACATAAGATCATCTATAATGAACAGTGTATTGGTTCCTAAATATTCTTCATAATTAGTTGGGAAACCTTCAATGAACGTAACGTCAGATATTTCATCATATAAATTTTGGTAGATGCCGTAAAACCAAACAATTTTATCGGGTGTAGGTTTTATCATGTATGTTTTAAAGTAGATGAAATCTTTTATAAAAAAAGATTTCCCACTTTTCGAAGGTCCTGCTAAAACAGCCGTGAAGGAGTGTTGAAGGCTTGGGAAATCCATAACAAATAAAAACAGACACAAAAGATATGGCATTTTATAAGACTTTTTATTGATAAAAATTCACATACACATGAAATCGTTTGGCAACAAAATTATACACTCTTTGGTCGTTACATAAGTTTTCAGATACAAACTGTGACAAAAACTTTTTCAGAGATTCACCTCTACATCTACAGAGGAGGAAAAAAATTGTATATTAACCACAAACAGCTGTAACATTTGTTTGTAATGTTAAAGGGTTAAAAATCACTTGAGAGAATTTTAAAGTAAAGTCTAAAATAGGTCCTTGATAAAAGTCTGGAGTATTTCCGTAAGAATCAAAGAATTCTACTCTTCTAGGTGAAGTTATGTAGAAAGCAAGCCAATGGCTACCGGGTTGATCAGAAGAATCGACGTTGCATACGAAACAGCAGGGGTATTGCTTAATTGTGTTAGGGAGCATATCGCTGGGAAACACATCTAAAAAATATTTCTTAGTGTATTTGTTATGAGATAAAATGTCTTTAATCTGTTGAGAGTTCATCTTTGTCTAATTTGGAAAGTCACACAACACATGCCTTGATTTAGAAATTTCAATAATGTTTTCAAATTCTGCATAGATCAGAACGGAAATAGTTGATGAAAGTGCTGAAGAAAACTTAATTTCAACTCTTAAATTTCCTTGATGTTGTAAATTCAAGGTGGACCATCACATAAATCCGGACTTAAATCGAATGCATATAGAGTGTGTCCTTTAGCATAATCTTCTCGAGATAGATAATTTCCATTATCTCGGTTAAAGCTGGAAAACAATCGATGGTAGGCTGCAATATAATTTCCTTCGTTAAAATTTAATTCTAATGGTTTAGATGGTATTGGTTGTCCGTCAATGTAAATACTTAAAAAGTTGACGTTAAAGTGGTTAAAGGAAAACGGATTAAGGTCATACTGTCCGTTAATGGCTGAATTTTCTAATAATCCTATAATTACACGTTTAGGCATAGATCCTAAGAATACGTTATCTTGCATAAAAGACCAGCTTCCACTCGATATTGAGTATGTTTTACACAAAACTCTACCGATAGGATATTTAGCATTACTTTTCTCTAACGCTTTAGCATGTCCGATAGAAACACCTGGACTAACTTTCACCTTTCGAATAAACAAAGAGGCGTGTTGTAACACCACTTTATAATCAGGTGTTTTATCTCCGACTTTATCAGCCATCAAACAAAAATTGGGTTTGCTACGTGTCATTTTAATTTTCAAATCTACCATATTCAATAAAAGTCTATTTTGTTGAAAAATATCACAATGTAGTGGGCCTATCATATCCAAAACTTTACTTTTTGAAGTTAATTCATATCTTTTATGAAGTCCTGGGTTATCGGTAAGTGTAGGATTGACTGTATCCAAACATTCATCTTTGAAAAAACATTCGCAAGAAAGTAAACTTTTCTTAGCATCTTCTCCATAATTCAGTAAAGTCTCGATGTAAGCACGATAGGGGTAAGTATTACTAGAAGAGGAAATCACTCTTTCGTTCAAACTCACATCTACTTGAGAAAACAATGCTTGTAAAAATAAATTAGCAGGTGCTACAGGTGTCTTGTCGGGTAAGGGGGTTCCGTCAGCGTTAATTAGTTTTACTTTCACGTAAAGGTAAGATGCTGATAAATCAATATAATCTTCACTATTGCCAGTAATGTTAAACTCAACTGGTCCACTCTCAGATATAGTAGCCAGTGGATGATATTCTACAAAGTGACCTTTTTCTATAGCTGTTTGCGTAGGTGGAATCATAAACAAGTCTAGTTCAGATTTGACGCAAACGGGAGAATCTTTATGAATAAGACCAGACATCTTTAAGCAAAAATATCGTGTACTTTCACTTTCTTGGCTTTAGGACGACTGAGAGAACTTTGAGGTCTCTTTCGTTTTTTATTCCTTTGACCTGATCCAATCATAGATTTCACTTTAACTGCTGCTTTGTCTGTTAGATTTTTCCCGGCTTCCTTAAATCGTCGTTTAGCCGCTGTTTTAATATTATCACCTTGAGAAATATCATTTAGCACATCTACACCGGTATGAAATAACTGCTTTCCAACTGCTTTAGCACCCGATTTAAATAAAGGCACAGCTGCACGGAAAAGGGAACGGAAAAGTCCTCCGAAACCATAACCTTTCTGAAAAGTATTTCCCTGATAATAGTTCAATCCGCTACCTGTTTGATGTGTGTAATAATCTTCAAAAGATTGATTACAGCATTGGTAAGGAACAAGCATTATGAAAGATATTTCTGACGAAAATGTAGTTTCACAATCAACTTCCTGCGATCAAATGACACTAAACGTCCTGTGTGTGTTCTTATAACAGTTTCAATCGTTTGAAAATTTTTCCGAGTCACTGGTATGTAATGAGGTCTGTCAAACACTTCATGAATCATATCTCCGTCCTCCCCTTTAACAGGAATCACTCGCAATAAGGGTGCCACTGTATCTCCAACAATCTGAGGTTCTACAATATCACTATACAAGTAGAGCAATTTAAAATCTGCGTGTGGGTCAGCTATAAAGGGACTTTCAAAAGATAATGAGGGAGTCGAAACATTTGAGATTACTTCACCTGGTAAGAATCCTAAACATTCGGCTAAACCGGATAAAAATTTCAATTGTGCATATTTCTTCAAAGAAACTTTCACTTTTTTAGTGTGTTTATTGTAGCTAACTGAAATTCTATCACCAAATTTTTGATAATTTATCACTTTAATGATATCGTTGGGAGATTCATAATATCCTGATGGGATTCGAATTTTTTTCGTGTCACTGTCATCTTGTTCATATTCATTACCGTTTCTAGGTCTTCCATCTGGTAATTCTAAACTGTTACCTAACATATATTCATACTCGTTACCATATTCAGTAATATTACGCCATGTATGAGGATAAATCAATTCAGTTAAACCGACTTCCCATTCACCTTTTAAATCTAAAGGCATAGGTAATCTTGTAAAATAATGTGAAATTTTGTTTTCTGGAAAATAGTTCATTGAACTGTCAGAAGGTAGCGTCACGTAGAATGACATGATTGTGAATGATCATTCGTTGTAAAAAATGGGTGTTTTATAGAGAAAATAAATCTGAAGAAGGTATCCACTGATTAAATTTAGAAGGGTAACCTTTAAACTTAACTTGATATTCAAGTTGCCCTTTTCTTTTACGTTTTTTCAGAATCTTTTCAACGTCAAAGTGGTTTTTTGGTTGTACTTTTTGTAATTCTTCTGCATAAAAAGTTCCTTCAATAGGTTCGTCTAATAAATCTTTGATTTTGTAAACTGGGGGAATTCTCGTGACACATTCTGTTACTAAAAATAGTTCTTCCGTCCAATTTGTTTCATATCCTTTTTCGAAAGTCATTTTATGTTTAGAAACACGTACTAAGTCCCCTGAATTAAAAACACAAGGTTTCCTTTTCAGTTTTGACATATTACCGTAAATAGAAAACCACACTTCACTTTCATTATCCTTATTCACTTCACTTGGGGGTCTCTTAATGGTGGTATGGTAGGTGTGATTATAGCTATCTAAAAATTGATCCAATACATCAATATATCGATAAGTGTGATGCGTTGTAAAATATTTCCACATTTTAGTTTTCAGAGTGCGGTTAAATCTTTCCACTACACAAGCTTTCGTATTGTTAAAAGTCCTAAAAAATCGAACACCTTGTTGCTTCAGAAACTTCTGTAAACGAGAATTTAAAAATTCTTTACCGGCGTCAGTATTCAAGTACTTTGGTTTCCTTGTTTGAAAAATGGATTCAAACACAGCTACTATATCTTCAGCACGTTTCGATTTCAAAGGGTAGGCCCATGCATACTTAGATAAAATATCAATGCATGTTAAAATGTAACGAAATCCGTCATTAAATTTCTGTAAAGAAGTTAAATCTACTAAATCCGCTTGCCACTGCTGATCTATAGAATACACAATCACTCGATTTGTTTGAAATTTTCTGCGTACAGGTTTATGAAGAGTGTAAGCATCAACCCCTTCTAACCAAGATTTAATTTTTTTCTTAGATATCTTACCGTGAACTGCTCGATGAAGAGCGTCCACTCCTCCAAAACTAGCAATTTGACTTGGATCCTGATAACTTTTCTCCATAATATGATATTAATGGGGAAAATTCTCTGTATCGTTAAAATTTAATATAAAATCTACTGCTAGTCTATCAACTTTAGTAAAAATATAAACAAGTGAAAAAACAGCACACATCAATATGTAAACACATAAAGCACTAATCACTTCGATGTTTAACATCCTTTTAAAAATAATATCGAAAAACATAGATTTATATAGCTTTAGAAATGATTGTTTACAAGGTAATGACCGTTTCAGGGAGGGAATGGTCGTTTAGGAGAGGAAATGTCAGTTAAAGAGAGGTATTGTCCGAGTTGAGATGTGATTGATAATATTTTTAATTAGGGAAGGTTGTTCACCTATCCTGTTATAATAGAATATTCCTTTTTTCGGCTAGGGGGCGTTTGTGGAGGGGGATGCATGGTGGGCGCAGGAGGGACGGTGGTGGCGGCGGCGGGGCGGTTTGCTACGGCGGGACGGTGGTGGCACCGGCGGCGGGGGCGGCGGGACGGCTCCGCCGCTCCGCCGCCGGCCGAGCCCGTACTGTCCTTTTCCTACTACTGTTATGGCCGTTTTAGAGCTCTTTTGTGACGTTTCACAATGTGGTCACAATGTGACAAATTTGTGAAAAATGCGTCATTTGTGACTAATTTGACATTAACATTGTGACGAAACTGTGACAAAAGCGACAATATTTAAATTGCCAGAAACATGTTTTTTAAAGTAAATAATATGTTTTGAAGGATATTTATAAATTTCTAAAGATTTTTAAGAAAGTCACATCTCAGTCACAATGTGACGTCAAAGAGTGATGGCATTTTGGTCACAGATGTGATGTGACCAAAGTGACTCACAGTGACGTCACTGTGACCATGCATGCTATTAGGGATTTCTCGCTCAGATAACCATGTAGGTCATAACATCTGGTCTGTCACTTAGACAGCTCAACAGAATTGACCGCAGGTAATGGAACTCCATAGAACGATGGCTACGTATATGCAGACTATTACTCAAGTCACAAATTGTACGTCAAATGTTGCGAATGAGGCGCTTTTTGCATTATGACTCATTTCGTAAATCGAAATCGCATAATTCGAAACTTCGCTGAATTCGAACTAAACATGAAGTCCCGAAATTTTCAATGGCAGAATAACGTTTAATATTTTCATTAATTCGAATTCATTTTATCTTGACTTCGTTTAATTCGAACTAACGAGAATTCCGATTTTTGATTCTTCCTTTCTTTCTCACGGATTTCAGATCATTTGAATAACTTTCTTTCTTTGATTTTTGTGAAAATTGTTCCGAACGAGTATACATATAATTATATGTATACTCGTTCGGAACAATTTTCACAAAAATCAAAGAAAGAAAGTTATTGTGCTTGTTTCTAATCTTTTAATTGGTTTATGTATTTATACATTCTAATTTAATATTAAGTCATATTCTGATGATAACATACGAAATAAATTAAAAAAACACTATAACATTAATTCCTTTATAACAGTACCCTATTAAGCATGTTTTCATGTCATACTTTCCATAATTCGAACTGCGGATAATTCGAACATTTCTTGTGGTCCCGAAAAGTTCGAATTAACGAGAGCCGACTGTAGCCAGATCTTGGTGCTATATTTGTTGAACTCTTACGCAATAAGGCATGAATAGAAAATGTATTACACTTATAGGTACATTAAACTCCAGTCACACAGGAATAACAGGATATTTCTTCAATCGGATAACAACACCATGGCAATCTAGAATCATCACCTGCCATGGGATATTATTGAAGTCATGATGGAATTTCATAGAATGAAGAAGACTTTTATTCATACTTATTACATATTTTTTATCCGATTTTCATAAAATTTAAAATGACAAAATTCTGCCAGGCGACGACGTTGGATGTTGCGTGTTTATATAATTACGAACGCACCTAATAAGAAATAGCCATGTCATAAATTTACATAATCCTGCGTTTTACAAAATAAAACAGGATTATTAACTAACTTATTACTTTTTAAATAATTAATAGATTTAAAAGATATAACCAGAAATATGTATTAGAGGCAGCTGAAATAAAAATTTATTAATAGATAAAGAAATTACAAATATAAATATAAATAAATAAGGAAAATAATAAATAAATAAATAGAAAAACAGGTTGAACCAAAATGTAGAAGCCTTGAAACTATGAATAGCATACAGATTCATCAGAGGTGCTATGCATGCTAGTTAATAGAAAAGATATGTTATTTCGTCGAATTTGTCAGCAATATGCTTTTCATTCTGGAAATTTTATTTGATTTCATTCAGTTCAAGTAATTTTTATGGTATTAGTATAGTATATTTGTAGCTTATCTGCAGCGAAAGAAGTAGAATATATATTTTAACTCTACAAGAGGATGTTGCATAAATCCCGACAGATACTTTGGGAACAAAATAAGGGATAAATGTAATCCGACAAAAATATGATTCTAAATGTATAAATATTGCAGGACTTTTTAATTATTAGCAATTCATTTAAAAAAATTACATTCCTTCATAGTACATTCATTAAAATCCCATCAGATAAACATATAAATTTTTCCAACTAAAAAAAAAAAAAAAAAAAAAAAAAAAAATCAAAATTATTATACAGAACATTATATAAATTATTCATTTAAAATATTTTTCTAACTATACATTATATTAATCTTATGTAGAATTTAGTTATTTTAAAAAAGCAATTGCTAACATGTAATCAAGCTATATAATCAAGGGCTATATAATCAACGATACAGGGTCCAATTCCAATTTTTAAAATTAATAATTGAAAAGTCAGTGGAAATGACATCATGTTTGCTCAGTCATATCTTTTTTTTAGCTTTATTAATGTAAAGATACATTTTAAGCAAGGTTATAGCTGCTTTTGATCAGGATTTGGCGAATAAAAAACACTAGCTAAATGAAAAGAAATGTTATCAAAATTGATTCTGTGTGAAATACTGAAAAATTTATTTTTAAGCCCTTATTGTAAACCCTTTTTTTCCAATATGTTCTTATATGTCAATATAACTTAATTTTTTGTAATTGCTTATAAAACAGACATTCGAATATGTGTTACAGAAGCTATTAAAAATCAATTCCTTCTAAATATCTCTTAAATGTGTAAATATTTCAAACTTTCTTTTATCAAAGTTATATACAAAATATTCCACAGACATACAAACAATAAATACAATAAACCGAACTGTAGTATAAAATTAGCCAGAGCCAAGAATCGAACCAAATATGGGACAATCTCAGTCATCAATTAGACAGCCTTGATGATAGGGCATCGAGGAGTAGAATTACTATTCCATTGATCTACAATCACTATATAATAAAACCCAGTGAACGCATAGCGCGCCAAGCCGGTTTTTCCTTCCAAAAACTGTCATTGAATCTGACATTCCCACCCAAACTGGTTTGTTGTTTGTGTGCATCAGAAGCTTGGCAGCAGAAACAAAAATTTGCCAACAAAAGGGAAAAATGACAATCTTTCTTTTTATTTTCGGGGGGGGGGGGGTGTAAACGAAAAATAAAATAAAATTCCTAGTTGGCATAAAACATAGTAATAATTATTAATATTGTTTCAATAGTTGCAGCTGCAGCAGACTTTTTTAATGACGCAGTTTTATTGCATTTTTGTTAAAATTTCGTTTCATTCAGAGGTCTTAATTTTGTTATGATATATTAGCCGGAAAGTCTGGTTTACCCAGAATTATTGTAAATCCGAATAGTTTGTTTCTTAGAGCATAAACTAGCCGAACTTTGTTCATCTAAACACTTCAATATTGTAAATTATTTTTATCAGTTTTTTTTCAAATTTTATGTGAAAAACACAATTTTTTCCCACCGTAATAGGATGGGCATCTACAATAGTATAAAACAGACATACACAGATAAATAATGCCTGCATTCAACTGACTTTAAAGCTGTGGTCCAAGTTCGATTCCTGGCTCTGGCTAATTTTTCTCTCCAGTTGGGTTTATTGTATTTATTGTTAGTATGTCGGTATATTTTGTATATAACTTTAATAGTTGAACATTGGTGTTATTTATGTGCATGTGTGTTTTAATTCTTTTACCAGTCTAAATAAAAATTAAAAACAATTCTTGATTTATCGTTGTGAAAATATATACTAACTCGTCAGATGTGGCAACCAGAAAATTTTCTTCTATCATCTCATTTTTATTTATACTTCAAAATTCGTGATCACAGTGCCAAAATTAAATGACAATCCATATCGATCATGATGATTCTAAAGATATGAAATTCCATTTATTAGTTCTTGAGATATGACTATCGCTAAAATCGTGTAAATAGTACAAAATGCAGCTTATGAGCGCCACCTATTGAACGATTAACACCAAAACCAAATCAGCAATAACTTGTGCCCACGTCTAACTGAATCCGAAGTTAAATGAAAATTAGTGTATTAATTCTTGAGATAAATCTATCGCAGAAGTTTTAAAAAATGCATCATAACAGCGCCATCTGTTGAATGATTTGCACAAAATTTAAAAAACGTCAATTCATGTCAAGGACTCATTGAATCCAAAGCTTGTTGAAATTCCAATCATTATAATTCTGGAATAGAACTATTGTGCTGAAATCACAAACAACGCAATATAGCAGCGACACTTGGCGAGCTATTTGCATTAAAATGTAAAAAACGTCAATTCATGTCAAGGACTAATAGAACCTGGAGTTTGATGAAAATTCATGCATTAGTTCTGGAGATTGAGTGATTCCGGAAATCGTAAAAAATGCTGCTGTGCAGCATTTTTCATGAAAAGTATTTTCTAAAAATTAATCAGTACCAACTTACACTAAGAACTAACTAAATATATTTTTTTTTTCATTAAATTACGTGTATTAGTTTTTGAGATAGAGCGCCCACAAAATTTGTGTCACATGCAGACACAAATCTCACTGACTCACAAACAGGCATTTTGTAAAAACATGTTTTTCGGGTTCTCTGACCTCTAAACCGTGCAAATACGTCGAAAACTTACAAGAAGATATAACTACAAGAAAATAAATAAAAAATATCCATAAAGTTGTAACGAATAAAGGTAAAATAAACCCAATAGCCATTATTCTCGTGACGCCCCTGTAATTACCAATTTTATTCACTTATAAAAGCAAAAAATACCTGCTGAAGTATTTTTATCGAGATTTAACTAGCAAATTAAATAAAAATACTCTTAAAAAGCCTTGTGCCTGAATATTTTTCACTATTTCTCTTTTGTCTGCAACACTAAAATAATTCAATGTTTCGCATCCATTGTCTGGATGAGTTCGTACGGGAATCATTACACTGCGTTTTATTCCAAATCTGCTTATTTACTTTCTTGTATCTTTACAAGACGAAAGTATTGTATTTGTAAAAAAATCCCGACATCCGGTTTTCGATGGATTTAGACGTTTTAGAAGGTTCTTAACACTATTTAATGGTTTTTAAAAAATGTCTGTCTGTCATTCTGTCACTCTGTGAGTCTGTATGTAATAAAAAATTTTCTAGGAGCTCTTCCTCGAGAAATAATGCACGGAATTTCTCAAAACTTTATATTCTGTTAGATCTTGATATAAACTGAAGCTGATTCGTTTTGGATGTATATCGGTCAACAGGTGGCTCTGCTTTGCAACATTATTCACAATTTTCACAATAGCTTTGTTTCAAGAACTAATGCACAGATTTTCATAAAACTTTAGATTTAGTAGTCCTTGTTATAATTTGGTATTATTTATTTTTCATGCAAATCGCTCAACAAGTGGCTTTGCTATGCCGCATTATTCATAATTATCACAAAAGCTCTATCTCTAATGCACGAATTTTCACTAAACTTCAGATTCAGTTAGTCTTTCTTTGAAATAGATTAGTACTGTTTAGTTTTTGTTGTACATCCTCTACCAAGTGGCGGTGTAATGCAGAATTTTCCAAGATTTCCGCAATAGCTCTATCTCAGAAACTAATGGACGGATTTTCATCAAACGCTAGATTCTGTTAGAAATTCACATAAGTTGTTAATGACTATATTTTGATGCAAATCACCTAAGAGTCCAAGAGCCGACAGCACAAAAAGCTATGTCATCGAGCACAAGAAAAAGACCCTTTATTTTATGGAAGAGTAGTAAGAGGGGAGTCTGATGATCCATGTCTGGGGGTGCATAAGCCAAAAATGAACACCTCTTAGTGGCTCACTCGTATGTTTAGCGTTGTGTTATCCAACTCCCAGTTTTCCACCTTTTCATACTTTTGATCGTACGGCAAACACAATGCTAAGCCTACGAGTCAATCACTGGTGGTATTCATTTTTGGCTTAAGCACCCATTCCCTTCCGGCAGACATGGATCGATAGATTCCTCTATTACTACTATTCCATAAAAATAAAGATTTATTTATTGTGCTCGATAACATAGGTTTTTGTGCTGCCGGCTTTTGGACTATAACCGATGGCTCTGCTATGCTGCATTTTTCAGGAAGTATTAACATGGGCGTGTTCAGCGCAACTTACCAAAGTAACCAATGTTACCGACCGATTGTAGGACAGTACGATACGAAAGCGAATTTTAGTACCAATGAAAACTATCCTGTTGAATTGTAGCTGATGTCACACTTCGCCTTTATTTTCATTTCGTACTTGTCTACAATCGGTCGTATCATTGGTTACTTCGGTAAGTTACCGGTAATTTATGCGGAACATGCTCCATGTATGAGACAGAAGAAAATTTTGGGATTGCCATATTTGGCTAGTTTTACAATAGTTCAATGGGGAATATATCGATTTATGATCATTTAACAATTCGAATGTATTGACTCACCATTATGGAGTAACTGCTTCGGCTTTTCGCAGTCGTAATCTGAGAAGAATGCGAATCGTTTCTTCTTGGGTTTGACGAAAGCATTGATGTTGTGCCAGGACAGCGTGACTCTCTTTTCTGGGGCGAAAGAGGGAGACCTGTGACGGAAGGGATCGTTGTCCTGCAGATGGAAAACAAATTATTAAAAATTAATATTATATATCGCTAAATGCAACGGCACAAAACTTTGTTAACACTGCTACGTTCGAAAAAAGTATTGGAAGTAAATTGGAGGCAAAAAGAAAGACACTTTTCAGTGACCATACATTAAATTTAAGAAAGCAATGTTATTAAAGTAACAAATTTACAATTTTTTAAATATGTACAAATACAAGATAAGACAAATAAAACTAGTCGTTGGGAGCCACCGTAATACTTACCCATCATGGATATGCGTACTATAAAATATGAAAATAAAACGCGTGTAAACTATTTAAAAATGCATTTCAATTCCGAAACAAAATTTTAACTGAAAAGTTAGTGGGTCGCTCGAAAAATGAGTGAATCGGTTAGCAGCTTTACTTACCAGATTGACGGTGGAATAACGGGTTTTCCTCGAATCAAATGCATCCTCGCTGAGTAACGGTTTTTTCTCTTCTTTTTTCAATGCCATTTTTTACGAAGGATCTGTCAAGAGACAAAATGTTAATGACTGCATGATTATATTTAAAAACAAAGATTTAACAACAATATGATTTCTCTATGTACAAAAAACAAAACAATGTTATGCAAAATATTAGATTCAAGTATATGAATTAGATATGGAATAAAAAAAAATCAGGTATCAAGCATAAATTCCAGCATTTCTAGAAAATTTAACGAGAAGTTGTTCTTGAGTTTTCTACCCAACAAGTGAGAAATACTGTGATACAATAACAGGCTCATTTTTAAACGTTAAAGATATAAATCTGGTAGTCCTAACTATGGAAGCAATTTGGAATCGAAATGATTTTTCCTTTTTTTGGGATAGATAAATTACCTATCCAGTTATAAGCAATTTTGATAAGAAGACGTTTTTCTCCATTCAAAGACTAGTTTTTCATTTTTCATCCAAAAATTCGATTTAAAACGTCCACTTTGTCCACTTTTCTAAAAGATCTATTGCACTTACAATGAAATGTCTTTCGATCACATACTTTTCCGATAACACCTGTCAACGTCACGCGTTTCCGAATAAAATTAAATTAAAACTTATGTCATAAAATTACCCCTTGGATTTGAAAACAATATTAATAAAGTTAAAAAAAAAATATATACATACATCAATGACCGTAATAAGTCCAATTCTTTTGTGCTGCCCTGTATTTAAGCTGCAGATTTTAATATATTCTACATAGTATTATAAAACTTTGCGCAATAGGATTTTAATTCACTTTCAGCCATTTCTATCAATATACGGAAACATTTTTTAATTCTTTTACTGAGGTCTGTCTGTTACCAGTAGATTTTTATATTCGTCAACTATATTAAGCTAAAATTTAATTCAGACTGAAACGGGATTAAAACGACTGAGATCACACTTCCTTAAATCGATTTAAAGCATCCATCGGAATTCCAATTTAAACATTGCTCTTAAATCGGTTTAAGCTAACATCGATTTAGACAATGACTTAAATCGCGATTAGCCAATGCTTTAAATCGCGATTTAATCAAAGTCTTAAATTTCGATTTAGTTATTGCTTTTAAATCGATTCAAAATAAAATATCGGTTCAGAGTTAACATCGGAAAACTGATTTATATCTCTTTTGATGTATCTACCACTTACATGTCAAGCTGGTGTTAAATCGATTTATTAGGATTCGATTTAAGCAAACATTACAGACGTCAGTGCTTTTCGATTAAAGAAAAAAGCGATTAAGATAATGGCAAGCTAGTATTAAATTGATTTAGCAGGATCCAATTTAAGGAAACATCGCAAGCCTGGATGCTTTCCGATTTAAGAAAAGGGGCTATTTAAGTAAAAGACGATTTAAGAAAAACATGGCAAATTGGTTTTAAATCAATTTTTCATCAGGATCCGATTTAATAGTGAAAATTAGCTGTCGCCACGTGGTGATTAAAGTTGTAAAATTGGCGATTAAAAAATAGGCTATCGATCGCCATCCTTGTCGTCACTCGTCAAGTGGCGATTAGAAAAATATACTATCGATCGCCGAGTGAAATATAGTTTTTTCATAAAAATATGCCTCTTTACATTCATTACATCTAATTAGAATACTGGTTAATTCTTTTTCCTGTTGGATGCGAGCAAATTTCTACGACTTAGTTGCATTTTTAATATTTCGGCTTTTTCTCACGTGCTTGCGTTTCAGTTGGATTATTATTATTATTTTTCAAGAAATATAGTGTTATCCTGCACAGCATATTTATCAGCTTTGATTCCACATGCATTTTAAGTAATTTATTTCTTCTATCCCACCGGATTCAAATGGATTTTAAGGACATTTCAATATTTTTAATATTTCGACTTTTGCTACATGTTCACCAGCGTTGGATTATTTTTCTTTAAGAAATACTGTATAATCATGCGAAATATATTTACCAGCTTTGATTTCAACTGTATGTAATGTGTGTGGTGTGAAAAATAACGCATTTATTTGTTAAATAAAATCCAAATTACATTTTATTGTTTTATTTACCCATCATACGTAGTATAGGGTAAGTCTTGCAATCGTTTTGAAAATCGAAAAAAAAATTTGACGGATTTACACGTTTTAGATAGTGGAAATTCCGAAAAACGTATTTTTAGAAAAAAATTTTTGCCGTCCGTCTGTCTGTCTGTCTGTAAACGCTCTATCTCCCGAACGAATTGAGATAGAGACTTGAAATTTTGTATGTAGTTAGTATGTAAGAATGGGACGAAGCCTATTTAATATCAGTAACCTCGATTATCCGGAATTATTTTTTTCGGACTCTCGAATAATTCTTTCTGATGAAAGATACATAAAAATTTTCGATTTTTTTTGTTTTAAGGAATGGTCGTAAATGGCAATAAATTAACACAAATTTTGCATAAAGAACGAAGTCGATCGAATTATTAGTTGCCTAGATATCTGTAATACTGTTTTCCACATTCTTCGATTTTTCATGACCCTGTATTTCATTCAAATTTCAATTCAGAGGTATATTTTAATTGGAAATGAGACGCTTAATCCGACGCAGTTAATTGTTAGTTAATACAGTTATTATTTTTGGAGTTATAAGGATGTTTCTTTTACGCAGTTTGGTACTTACTTGAGTAGTTTGGCGTTTTATATAATTTGTCGAAATTGGTAATCAGCATTTCTTTAATAGAGCATTACTATGTATATTAACAATATTTAAATTTTGTTTATGAATCGCAATGCATTGTATAAATAGTTTTCACATGTTTTATTTTCATATACATATCCATGATGGGTAAGTATTACGGTGGCCTCCAACGACTAGTTACTTACCCATCATACGTAGTATAGGGTAAGTCTTGCAATCGTTTTGAAAATCGAAAAAAAATTTTTTTGACGGATTTACACGTTTTAGATAGTGGAGACTTCAAAAAAACATATTTTTAGAAAAAAAAAAAATTGCCGTCCGTCTGTCTGTCTGTCTGTAAACGCTCTATCTCCCGAACAAATTGAGATAGAGACTTGAAAGTTTGTGTGTAGTTAATATGTAAGAATGGGACGAAGACTATTTAATATCAGCAACCTCGATTATCCGGAACTATTTTTTTCGGACTCTCGAAATATTCGTTCTGATGAAAGGTACATAAAAATTTTCGAATTTTTTTGTTCTAAGGAATGGACGTAAAGGGCAATAAAATAACACACATTTTGCATATAAAACTAAATCGATCGGATTATTAGTTGCCGAGATATTTGTAATCCTGTTTTCCACATTCTTCGATTTTTCATGATCCTGTATTCATTCAAATTTCAATTCAGAGGTATATTTTAATTGGAAATGAGACGTTTAATCCGACGCAGTTAATTGTTAGTTAATAGAATTATTATTTTTGGAGTTATAAGGATGTTTCTTTTACGCAGTTCGGTACTACTTGAGTAGTTTGGCGTTTTATATAATTTGTCGAAATTGGTACATAAGCAGTTCTTTAATAGAGCATTACTATGTATATTAACAATATTTAAATTTTGTTTATGAATTGCAATGCATTGTATAAATAGTTTTCACATGTTTTATTTTCATATACATATCCATGATGGGTAAGTATTACGGTGGCCCCCAACGACTAGTTTTTAATTGTATTCGATACACTATTTATGTCTGAAGAAGAAAAAAAAATCTTACGGTTAAAATCCAGGTTCATCCATTTTTAGTTTATATTTTTATGCATTATATGGATGAAAAATTAATTTTCATATGTTTGGATAATATTAGAATATTTTAGTTTTAATTTATTACTATGTAATTAATACAAAATACTTTAATAGAATTCTGTAATGAGTCAAATAACTTTATTTTTACAGGGGAGGTGTATTCACTGGATTTTACTGCAGAACTGCAATTTTCTACGTTTTTGACATTTTGTTACTAAAAAAGAGACAAATTTTAAGATTGAATTTTATTACTAATCTTACAGGGTGCCAATAGTCTCGAAAAAAAAAATCAGCCTTTTCAGTTATGTGGCTTTTCAATCCTCTCCATTCGCTACATGAATGTCAGCATTTATATTGAGCAAATTTTATTATAATCTAAAAATTAAAAAGAAATAAAATTTCACCTTTTTTTCTAATATCACCCTATAGTATAGATCTGTAATTTAAAGTATGTTGACAGGTTCTTTTTTAAAAATGCATTCGCTAGTTATAGGCTATGATCGCTTAAGACAATAAATGCTCTTTTAAGAAAAATTTTATTTGCAGTAAACTTCAAAATTTAAGGGTTTCATACAGAAAAGTTAGGGATGGTGCCTGAACGCATTTTTTAAGAAAACAGTCTTCACATGACTGCCTCGTGAAGCGAGAGGGAGGCAATTGATTCCTCACTGAAAAATTCGCACATTGGCATCACACGATTGGCGACATTAAGCATATGAAAAATGACTGATATCATCTCCGCAAAATTGTCTGTTACGCTTAAACAATAAAAGGATTTTGAATTTTATAGCAGGGCAACTAGAAAACAGCAGTCCTAAAAAATACGCCAAAAAGGAATCCGACTGCCAATTCGTACGTTAGGAGCATATTTTGGGAAAATGTTCTCAAAAGACATAACAACCATTATGTACATAAAAAGACTCATATGCAACGAATACTTATGCAATGAATACTTAAAATTACGCAGAGAGGAAAATGAAATTTCACTGACCGCAAACACATTCGAACTTTATTCTTTTTTTATTTGTTTCCAGCAAGGGTGAAATACGCATCTTAATGAATTCTCTTTATCTGATAGCCGTTTTTCAGTAATAAGGCAGATGCTAGATGTTTTTCTTTCTTTTCTTTTGAACGGAAATATATTGTGGAATCGAAAATAAACGTTAAGATAAAATAGCTATTTAATTAAAGATTAGTTTTAACTGTAATTTAGAAAAATGTAAAATTTAAGAATACTATATGTGATTCTACATCACATATATCACCCCTTTCACAGGCGAAAAAAAAAAATTTTTTTTAATGTACATGGAGGGAGAGAAATCAATTTTCATATGCTCTTACAAGTAATCATGTGTAAAATGTTCATGAAAACAAACTAAATATTTACTAAATAAAGTAAACAGCATTTGAACTCCTCTTTAAGTAGGCAACCATCCCAAATAAAAGTATATATATCATGATATAATATATTGGTACCATAAATTTTGTCACACAAATGACATCATATATTGTTTCTATTTAGAAACAGCTGCAGCTTCATTAATAAAATTTGTGATCACTCTTCAATTCGTCTTATTTAGACGATGACCTGTATCAGAAATGTGCACATACAAAATAAAAATACATTAAGCCTAAATAAACAGGTCACTTACCAGCTGGCTATAAGTTTCAATATGTTTTCAATAATAAACATTAAATATATATTGATCAATATTATAATAAAATAAAATAAGATACTCGAGTAATATAATGCAACAAAAGACATGATATAACACACAGATAAACAAAAATAATGTAAATAATTAAGACTCCAGAAATAATGCCCATAATAATGATCGAAAGTATGGGTTTTAAGCTTCTTTCTTTTTTTTAAAGATGTTTTTTATCTCTCAACATGAATATTAAACAAATGTATATTCATGAGATAGATATAAGGTAAAGAAGACAATAATAAAAAAACTGTAGAAAATCAGGATATAAAAAAAATACCTCAAACACTGTCATAAGCCATTTAATTCCATGTGACAACTGTATTCCCTTGTCTTAATGTAAATGTAGTTTAAATAAAACTGTGATTTAATAAGCCTTTACTTGTGTAAAAAAAATTGAGTTATTCCATCATGTAATCTTTTAAGTGTAAAAATGTATGAGAAAAATGAAATTTTAAGTGAATTGTACAACAGGTAATCCAGAAGAGAAAAATTGCGTGTATGTGTGTGTGAACTCAGCCTCAATTAATATGTGCTAAAGAATTAACTGGTATAAACCAGGAGAAGGTTGCATGTATGTAATAAGAAAAATGAAAACCTGTGCATTACCTATAAGAAAATTCGTGAACAATAAATATATATATATTCACGTGAAATGTCTTGGACCACAAGGAATACCATTGATGAGGGAAAAAAAGAAAGGTGAAATCCCACAAAATTGTTATCCACAGACCACAAGCTCATCCGCGAAGCATGCCGCAAAAGTAACATTGTAAAACCTTTGTAAAATAAAATACCATTGTAAATACCATTGCCGCATGCTAAGCAACGCTCTCGCGATTGTGTAGAAAAACAAATTAGGATTTTTTTTTTTTTTTGCTAACATAAGAAACAGACAGTATGTGTACAAGAACCCAAAAACACCTACCAATGAGTGACATTCAATTACGTAATTAATGAATTAACAATCATTAAACAACTCCATGAATAAGGGATAACTTGTCTCAATGAACTACATGTGTAATGTGAAAAAAATTTCTGGTTAAACTTCAAACCAGCTACAGTGAACTACGTGTTTTAACTATGATTTATGTGTGAAGTGAAAAAAAAAACTGTCGAATACTATGGTTAGCAAAAGGTTAAAAATTAAGTGTATAGGCATAAAATATTACCGGAATATCAAATGTGACAAATATGTACTATTAAAACTGTAAAAGTATTTAACTTCCTCGATTTAAATACTCTTGATGTTTAAGGTATAGCTAAGAGTCATGCCAAAACAATTGTGATTATTGTAAAATAATAAAAATGCTTACAATATTTTTGTGTGTACATGGTGATCTAAACAAACTGCAGTAAGTGCATGTATTTCTAAAAGCTTAAATGTGTGAAAATTTAAAGTGTCATCTAAAATAGAGGAAAGTACAAATGATGTAATGGTCATACCTGTTCTAGCATATATACTTTTAAAGATAAAAGTATATCTAACTAGTGACAACAACCAAGATAATATTGTATCAGAAACATGTCCAATTTTAAAGATGTACTATAATATTCTGAGAAAAATCATTTTGTGAAATGATATAATCAGCATCGAGTCACCATCCGCGTCCAATCAGTCAAATTTTATCAGTAATGAAAAATGTATGTGGAAAGGCATGTACATATTATAATTTATTTCCTATATTAAAATCCTTAAAGTATGTGCTGGCAGTTTCCTGAGTGTTGTATGGATTCTTAGAAAAAAATACATTAAAAAAAACTACTGTTTTATCTAACAAAAATAATTAAAAAGAGGTTCCAAATTATATCTTAAAGATAATGTACATTAAAATGTGGTTTACTTTCTAAGAAGTAATGTGTTACATATTCTATGAACAAAGATGTGTATTTTCAATGAATTAATATGTAAACAATCTATGAACAATAATATAAAATTCAACGAACTAAAGTGTACATCTCTATGAATTATAACGTACGACATGACTGAACACATGTATAAAATCTCTATGAACTAATGTGAAAAACATCGATGAACTAACGTGTAAAATTCTATAAACAAACATGTAAATATTCTATGAACTAAAGTGTTTATTCGGTGAACTAAAATGTCCAGGAAAAAGCGATTTTTTTGTTTTAACAAAAATGAATGTAACTAGTTCCCCATGTACAACAAGAATGGAAAGTAAAGCGATGAACTAGTGTAACATCAATGAACAAAGAATGTGCGATGAACTCCTGTGTTTTTTCTATGAACAAAATTCTCATGTGTACCAGGAACTAATACATTATATGACAAAACAAAAAAACAAGTGTTTGAAATAATTGAAGATGTAAATAAAGTGTATTTATAACAATTTAAACTTCAAAAGAGGAAAAATGCCTGTTCCTAACAGTAAACCAACCAGCATGAATGAGTGTAAAAATTATGTAAAACAAAATAGTTTTTTGTCTGCAGAGTAAAATAAAAGGAATGTGATCATGACACAGTATGTAGAAAAAAATATTACAGAAGTACCTAAAAATTATGACCGAATTCAACCAAGGCGAGTGTTATCTTTGAACCATAACCAAAAATAATTTTGTGAGAATGAAGTGTAAGTATGTGTATGCATGTAAAGCCAGGTTGAATATGAAACCACAACAAATATGTACAAGAGTTGCAAGAAAAAAGGAAATCTCTGTGAAATATCTTCTAACGAATTAATTTGAAAACCGCGAGGTCGCGCGAGACCACTCTTCAGTAATGTCATGTCTAAATCAATAAAAATTAAAAATGTTCTACACATGAAAAAAAAAACGATGAGAAATTAGCAAAGTGTCTAATAATAGTAAATTTTAAAAAATGAATTAATGAATTTTGTAATTAAAATCAAACATTCTCTTCCTTTGCGTAGGTAAGTGGCCATCTTACCCCCAAAAGAAAAAGAAAGCCTCAAAAAACATTCTTGACATTGTGCTACCTCTAGAAAATAACACAATGCAAGATGAAATCAATCGAAAACAGTCTCTAAATATTAGAAAGAAAAAAAATATTAACTGAAATTTAAAAATACTGAGATTTCACATCTCAAAAAATGTGTGCTGGTATGCAACAACACGGCATACAATTGACTTAAATATATACTGGTACGTTATATGTTTTAATTGCATTAATGAAATGAATAAAATCTCTCTTCCTGTTATTATTAATAATAATATTGATGACTGGAGCAGGCATTAAAATGTTAAGAGGAAAGCTTGTGACAGGTTGAGATAATATAACTAAAGAAAATATGATATTTCACATATGACATCTCCAAATATAAAAGCATATTATATTTGCGAAAATATTTTAAAATATAAATTAATGTCAATGTCTAATTGCTGTCAATAATTTAAAGTTCAGTAAAAAAACAAGTGAAAATTTACCATAAGCGAAAACAAATTTAAGCTTCTCGCCTCATTCATTATATTTCTAAATTTGTCAACATGACAACACATCAAATATTTTATAATGGTATGTCGTAATATACCACTTAATGAACTTTATGAACATTAAAAATAAGATATCTATACACAAATATCTAAAAGACACACCTATATAATAAAACAAATACACACATTGATTAATAAAAATAAAAAAATGTTAGTACCATTTGTACCATTTTGTATCAAATAAATGTCTAAGAAATACTATGATATTTCAAGAAAATTACCTAGATATATTTTTATGAAATAACCTTTAAAATGAAAGTTCTTATAATGTTATAATTACTGATGAAGAATAATCATGCATGTAGTACATTTAAATATTTTATGTTATAAAATAGTCGTCTTCTTTACGTACTCAGAATAAAGAAAAATTCTGTAACATTTAGCTGCAAGAAATAGATCTACTTAAATGGATATAATCAATAGAAAATGCTCCTTTAAAAATATTGATTACATATATTCAATTATGCAATAAAGAAAAATGGTAAATACTTTTAAGTACAAATATATAAATAATGTATTATCTGTAAATAATACTCAAAGAAACACAGTAAAACATAACTTACCCTTTGATTATGGAATTTTCAAAGCATAATAAAATATAACTCAAATGATACAATTTTATGTATCTCAAGATGAAGGCAGTGTCAAAAATATAGAGAGGTGCATACATCTTTATTTATTACAATTATTCATATTTATCTTTCTTCATACTTTTTTTTTTTTTTTAACTTTCCTAACATGCAAAAATAATAGTCTGACACAAAAACATTCTCTCTTATTTATCTGGAAACATGAATGTTTTAGATGCACCATTAACTTACCTTTAACCTCTTTTTTTAATCATCTTATAAAATCAGGTAAAGAAATATATAAAACTGTAAATGTATACATATGAATGTCAGATTGTAATAGTTCAAAAAGAATCGCATTGCAAAGTAAATAAAAATGTAATATTTAAAGAAAATAAGTAAAATAATAGATTTTTTTCTTTAGCACAATCATCCAAAAAAATATGATTTATGAAGTCAATATTCTGAATTCTTTTTTTTTTAAGATTGTCTTAATACTTTGAATGAAATTTCAGTAAGAGTGCACAGTTGATAGATACTTAGTTATATGAAAAATATCCTTTTATCCTGTTATCATATTTGGCGTCTTATTTCTGAAATAGCATTTGTAAGACTATGAAATATTTCGACGTAATCTAAGAAAACTTCTAACTAATATTATTCACAAAAATAAATATGAGCATGAGAAAACAATGCATAATAAACAATAATTGAAATAAAATTACTCATCATATTATTCTAAAATAATAACAAAAAAGTCATGTAATTAAAATAGAGATTGAGCATTAAAATCATAAAATATAAAATGCATATATTTTCTCGTACTCACATTTTATACCGCAGATGTTTATTTATTTTCTTCACTATCTTTTTTTAATCACTCCATTGTTTTAATTTGGCAGCATTCTCACGAGTGCGCTAATTTTTTTTTACTTCTTTTCATAATAGATTTCGACAATTCCTTTTTTTTTAATTTTTGAAGAAATGTAATATATGCACGTTGGCAATCGAAGACACACAAAATCCAGCGCAAAAACACCTAATCTATGAATGTAGATTAAATTGCAGATCAAACACGAAAATCTGTAGCACTGAGCACACTGCGCACGATCCATCTCTGAAGTAAACAAAAACTACTGAAGTACACAAAGTAGAAATAAAATGCACTATATTGCCGAAAGCAAGGCTGCGAGTTGAACGGAGATGAAGTCACCACAATCTACCGCAGATTCTTAGGCCTACATCGGCAGGACCAGGCGTTAACGAGCGGGAGTTGTTTACGCTGAGCCTCGTGAAATTCTTCGACCAGAAAAATCAGCCGCATCCAACATGAATAATGGTTCGGCGCCGGGACACAATTCCAATGCGATCCATCAGGGAAAAATCCGGCAGCGACAGTCCGCATTCTATAGGCACTCCAAACTATATTCTATGAACTGAGAACACTCGTAATAGCTAATAGTCTATATTCCGAAAACGTAATAGATAGTCATCTGTCGGGGGAATAGGCTTTCAAAAATCATGTAAACATCCAATGAATAAGATAATGTCATACTACTCAGGTAGATAAATAGTCCAGATAATAGTCCAGATATAGTCCAGATAAGTGCTAATAAATAGTCCAGAAACTAAACTTTCAAGCAAATCGAAGCAGGCAACTAAAAGCAGGCAACTAAAGCAGGCACCATCCCTTGACGTTAAAAAAATTTGCGAATGCCTGGTGTTAGGCACCATAAATTTATATAGTATAGATCTGTAATTTAAAGTATGTTGACAGGTTCTTTTTAAAAATGCATTCGCTAGTTATAGGCTATGATCGCTTAAGACAATAAATGCTCTTTTAAGAAAAATTTTATTTGCAGTAAACTTCAAAATTTAAGGGTTTCATACAGAAAAGTTAGGGATGGTGCCTGAACGCATTTTTTAAGAAAACAGTCTTCACATGACTGCCTCGTGAAGCGAGAGGGAGGCAATTGATTCCTCACTGAAAAATTCGCACATTGGCATCACACGATTGGCGACATTAAGCATATGAAAAATGACTGATATCATCTCCGCAAAATTGTCTGTTACGCTTAAACAATAAAAGGATTTTGAATTTTATAGCAGGGCAACTAGAAAACAGCAGTCCTAAAAAATACGCCAAAAAGGAATCCGACTGCCAATTCGTACGTTAGGAGCATATTTTGGGAAAATGTTCTCAAAAGACATAACAACCATTATGTACATAAAAAGACTCATATGCAACGAATACTTATGCAATGAATACTTAAAATTACGCAGAGAGGAAAATGAAATTTCACTGACCGCAAACACATTCGAACTTTATTCTTTTTTTATTTGTTTCCAGCAAGGGTGAAATACGCATCTTAATGAATTCTCTTTATCTGATAGCCGTTTTTCAGTAATAAGGCAGATGCTAGATGTTTTTCTTTCTTTTCTTTTGAACGGAAAGATATTGTGGAATCGAAAATAAACGTTAAGATAAAATAGCTATTTAATTAAAGATTAGTTTTAACTGTAATTTAGAAAAATGTAAAATTTAAGAATACTATATGTGATTCTACATCACACCCCCCCCCCCTCACCCTTTTTTTACGACTTTTCTCATTGTGGTATGTGAACAGTTGATTCGCTGACATTAACAAAGTTTATTGTAAAAGACAACATTTATTTTATGTTATATTATACTATATGAAATCCACACCAAATGTAAAATAGGCTTGGGCCCGACTAGTGCCGCCAATTAATTTAGGTGGATGTTCCTTTCCAGTTATGGCCTTATTCAAAACTGATGAAACAGTCAGTTATTTTAAGGAAGATGATTTTTTTTCTTTTTTCATTCCTCCTCACAAATAGTGTATTACCATGTAAAAATAAAAGGTAATACCCTGTTCGCACTGGGAAAGTTAAGTCACTTAACTTGAAGTTTTTTGAAGCGGTCGTACCCGGAATCAAGATTCTTGCTTGAGCAAGTTTCTGAAACTTGCTTAAGTGAGCTCGCTCTCTTAACTATGAGTTGAGTGGAAATATGCCTTCTGAATATCTAATTATTATTTCTGAACTTTAGAATATTTAATTCTGATTATTAAATTACTGGAGTTGAGTCCTACAAATTATTATAAACTATTTCAAATTGTTATTTGTTTACCCCAATTGCTTAACACATGTGTTTGTGGGGGTTTTTTGTAATCAAAGGTCAAAAATGGAAAATGTTGAATCTGTTATTTCCTCCCGCAAAATAAATTGGGAACATGGCGAAATTAATTTTTTAATTGAAATATGGCAGGATAATTGCTGTGTAAACAAAAAAGCAGTTAGAAGTTACAGTTACAAATTTCAGAACTTATGCGTATGCCCAGATGTCATTTTGGCCAAGTTAAGTCACTTAAAATATTTAGCAAGTGCGAACAGGTGAAGCCTAATTCCGGGTATCCCGCTTCAAAAAATTTAAGTGACTTAAAGTTAAGTGACTCAACTATTTCAGTGCGAACACGGTATTACAGTCTGAGTTCAATAAATATTACAAAACAATAATATTTTATTTAAAATAACGAAGAAAATTAATGTTATAAAAATAAATGCTAATAGTTTAATACTAATAGTTGATATCTATACATATATAAAATAGTTTGTCCCGACTGACTGATAATTAATGTACAGCTCAACTGAACCTAGAAGCATGAAAATTGCGGAAAATATACTTCTTATGATGCAAGCATGCACTAAGATGGAATTCTCGAAAATTCCTTCTCTAAGAAGGGCACACGGGACGTCGAAAATTCTGGAACATCTTCCTGTATCTCAGCAGCCGTTTAAGGTAGCAGCGTGAAATTCCAAAAAATTAATCTACTAAAAAATAATTAAACACATTTTTCAGCAATTTTAGAAATTGCCCCCCTGAGGAAAGTAAAATGGAGGTCGAACATTTCAGAACATTTGGCTCCTCTGAGCAGTTGTTTTAAGTAGAAGCATGAAACAGCAGAAAATAAATCTAATAAAAAAATCATTAGAGACGTGTTTCGGCGATTTTAAAATTTCCTCCCCCGAGAGAGTTAAAGAGGGGTATAAAATTCCAAAAAAATTTTGGACCAGTTATGTGACATATCATCGGAAAGCCCTCGGATCGCTTTTCCATATTAAGATATTTCTCCCGTACCCCCGATTTACCGCCTCCCAGGAGGGGGGTTCGAAATTTTTTGAAATTGTAGCGTTTTATCATTACAGATCGGATTTTTTTACGGGGCCCCTCTGATAAATATTAGTTATAATATTTTAAAAATGCAAAGACAGGGGAAGGCTTTATACCGAGAGGATGTTATAGTTGGAATTCTAGTGGGGGCAGTTGTCTGAATATGCCCTACACCCCTTATGTGATATACCACTGGAAAGCTCTCTAACCATTATTTCCAATTATACACCTCCAGCACCTCTGAGATGTTTCGCCATATTTCAGCAGCAGATTTAAGTAGAAGCGGAAAATTCAAGATTAAACATAGGCACTTCATTAATTTTAAAACTATTTTATCTACTGCGTCGAGAACATCGATTTAGAACAGGATAGTGTAAGATAATATGAATAAGACAACAATTATGGATGTTTGATTAGACTTTAAGTTTTATTTTATTAATTTTTACAAGATGTATTTTGTTTGATTCAAGATTATTTTAGAGAAACCGACTTGCATAGCGGGCGAAGGCTGCTAGTTGATAAATAATGCATGAGTAAGAAAAGAAAAAAAAAAAAAAAAGTGTTTTAATTTTTCAATTTCTCAACTTGCAAAATAATAGTTTTATTTGTTATACTATTCAGTTTCAAAAGAAGATAGTTTTTATAAAATATCGAAAAATTGTACGTAATTAAACATAGTTATTTTTTATAAAAATATCATTTGGGAAAGATAATATGTGCCCAATCCCTCCAGGGCCCGATTAAGCTTTGAAGCAATGGGAAGCACGATGCCATTTCGGGGCCCCCTTTCCTTCGAAAAGAGTTTTTTTAAATTCGACATACCTGGGAACTCACCAATGCTATAAATATTATTCCAAACAATGGCTCAATTGAGTTCACATTGTGGCAAAAGAAAAATACGTAAAAAGTATTAGCATAAAAATATAAGTTGGATGAAAGTTTGAATTCATCATGTAAGCACCAACATAAAACATCGATATTTTGAAATAGTTTTTTCAACTCTGTAAACTGTTGAAATTTCTAATATGATACATAATGAATACAAGCTAAATTCAGTAATATTCAGATTCAATATAAAAAATATATATACAGCTACAATAATGAACAAAGTGAAGGATTATGATTACGTGTTTGAAATTGAAAATGTAAAATTAATTTTTTATCGAAGGTATTTATATGAAACACTTTGATATATATGTATATATATAAGTTAATTTGTAAAGAAATTAGAATTTTGGAATGCAATTAATTAAATATAAAATTTTGGGGCCCTTCAAATTTTTCTAGGGGATGTACGTGCTTCTCGTGCCTATTCGGTAATCAGCGTCTGATCCCTTTCTGTCCCCGAATCATAGTGTCCCATCCCTTCCTTAGAACAACATTTTAAGGGTGTATTCGAAAAAACGCTTTTCCCCCTTCAACAGCTCGGAATTTTCCGATACAATTTCAGACACATTTTTAAAAGTAGAAACGTGAAACTTGCTGAGGGGATTCTTGAAGGGACGTATGAGGTGCCGTGTGATGTCTTTTTACGCTCAATTCATTGGAATTTGAGTTATGAACAATTGCCTTATCTGTATGACTCATTTTTTCGTTCTCGGATCTCCCGCTTGGGAAAAGTCGGTTCGAAAGCCCTTTTTGATTGCTTTTTTTGCAACATTTTCTGCATTTATGGAAGAATCGACAATCACGGCACCTTGCGTACTTTTCAAATAAGAGATTTTGAAAATTTGGTGTATTTGAGAGCAAAAATGAATTCAAAAATAAATCGGAAAATAAGCAGCTTGAATCGAAATACACCCTTAAGAAAATAAGTTTTTATAGCAAGAATGTGGCTTTTAAATATAACTTAACTGTTCATTTATAAAAGGCGTATTGCTTTTAGATTTAACTTAACTGTTCATTCATAAAAAGCATATTGCTGAAATTAAAAAAATATATATTAAAAACAAGCAAATTAGCAACAAAAAGTGAGATTGAAAACTTGCATTAAAAATCTGAGTAGTTACTTAATTTTGATATTGTAAAATAGTATTTTTAGGTCACTAATTCATATTTGCTTGCTACTGAAAAGATTTATAGCAACAAGTATAATGCAATGATTATTCCATCTGATGGAAAAGTCATCAAATAAAAATAAAGCTTATTTTACGAATTATTCCAGATGTCCCATCTCTGCTATATAACCTATGGAATTCATACGCACCACATAGAATCAAAAATGTAGTTAAACACGTATTCCCCTAAATGAAATCTCTTATTTAACTAATAAGAATGTATTTATTAAAATACAACACATTGCTCAGTGGTGCACAAAACAAGAATTTTAATATACACTTGTACATGTACAATTAAAATAAAATAAAAATATCAACGTTTCGCGCCGTCTCCAGGAAAATATGATAATGGAAGGACTACATTTGCATCTTTATCGAGAGATAATATTTCTAATATATATCGGTCTATATATCGAAACGTTGATATTCTTATTTTATTTTAATTGTACAAGTGTATGTTAAAATTCTTGTTTTGTGCACCACTGAGCAATGTGTTGTATTTTAATAAATACATTCTTATTAGTTAAATTTTATGGTGCAACTGTCAGGTATATATTTATGAAATCTCTTATGTTACAAAAATGAAAACGTAAATAATTTTACTGTGCTTTGACTTACCATTTGCAGAGTTCATTAGTAATAAAAAATTATTAAATATATGTTATTTTCTGTTTTTTAATAGTTTTGCAATGCAAAAAAAAAGCAAAAGAAAATAAAAAAATAGGTACTACTCTGTTATCCCGTCGACCAAAATACTATCGCCAAACTATAAGATTAAATGCCAATAATGGATGATCGTGAATGTCAGTTCAATGACATTAAATACGATACACGTGTTTAAAACATCATTAAATGATTTTTATTTCGACTTTTTATTTGTATTTTTATTAATATTCTACTAATCATTATTATTATTTTATTATTATTATTTAAAATAAAAAATATGTCAATATGTATAATTTGGCTATTAGTTTGGCGATTTGTATAATTTGGCGAAATCGGTCGACGGGATAACAGAGTAGGACCAGAAAATCCTAATAAAATGTCAAAATATGTACTTTTTGAATCCTTGGGTATCATCACATTTTTTAAAAATAAATTTTAAAATTAATAAATCAAAAAATAAATTTATATTTTTTTCGTTGTTCAATCTGTTTAGTTATCAGTTTGGTAATATAAATCCATAACTGAAATTTAAAAAAAGCACATAAATAAATCCTGGGGTTTGAAGAGGATAACATATTCTGTATTAAAAATAAAGTTTGCAGCATTTATAATTCGTTTACCGGGACGCTCAAAATAATTCCTTTATAATATGATCTAATGGAAAAATCGTTTGCAGCCTGTTTTAATAATGTTAAACTATTTCAAACATATTGAAATATGTATTCAGCACTGAGGTTCAGTACTAGATGTAAAATAGGGTATGTGTAGTGTTCATCGTTTATTGAGAAGAATGCACTAAAGACTAAATAATACATTTACAGCATTGTATATGTGCAAAAGTTGCCGCAAGTGCTTTTTCAATTATGGTGCGCGTTTCTTTCTTTCTTTTTTTGTGTTAATTTAAGTAAATTTTTGAATGTTACTGATTGTATACATTTTATAGGCTCTATACAGGTTTGCACAAAAGAATTTTCCTGCTGTAGATGATAACTTTTGAAATTGGATTTTTCAAATTGTTACGCATTTTCGAAATTGATCATTCAGTTATATCATCTGGAGTTATATTAAACGTTTATATTAAGTTATATTAAGTTTCTTTACAGAATTCTGATATATTCAGTGTATTAGAAAGTGTTTCATAATGTATGCTTCATGCGTGATTTTTCTTTCTTGTTTATCTTTTTACTTGTGTTAATTTTACAATTTTCAATGTTTTTTTACTAGTGTAAACCATTTTTATTATCTGTGTTCTTGGCACATTCAAAATATTTCCATTCAAACTCACATAACTTTAAACAATTGTTTCAAAAAGAAAAAAAAAAGAATTTTTTTTTCGCTGTTGATAAGTTTGATAATAATAACAGTAATGATAAAAAAAAAAAAATCCTTTCTAAATGGAAACTTGGACCCAAATACTTATCGCAAACAACAGAATTGTGGATCTTTTGTTTTATAATTATCTGATAAGAGTTATTTCATTTCATTTATTTTAGTTTAAAACAGACATGTTGAACACGATGTTCGCCGAAAATTTAACCACTAAACATTTCATGTATGTTTTTCAAATGTTTCACTCAATTACGCTTTGAATACGCATGCAGAAAATTTTCAATTTAACTACATACAATCGCTCAAAAAGTATTGGGACATGATACAATTGCACTAAACTTTATTTCCTATATGACTGATATATGCGAAGAAAAAAAAAAGAGAATATAGTATATCATACTTTGATGAATGCAAATCATAATAACAAAAACAAAATGTATATTTTACAACAATTATGGTTAATATTTAAAATAAAAGAATTAAAGTAAAAAAAAAAGGTTCTCAAAAAAGTATTGGGACACTATCCAATAAATCAAGAAAATATTATGAAAGAGATAGTTAATATCGTGTTAGGCCACCATTATGCTTCATGACTTCTCGTAGTCTATTTGGCATAGATTTTACCAATTTTGCACAAAAGGATGGGTCGATTTTGGTCCATTCTTCGACAAGATACTTTCTTAAATCTTGTTTGTTAGAAATAGGGTGGTCATAGATTTTTTGCTGAACGTAATCCCAAATATGCTCAATGGGATTAAGGTCTGGACTCTGAGCAGGAGTCTGATAAAGACACCAGGACACTGATAAAGAACCTACAACTTGCAAATGTAAGCGTTATGTTTCGGGTCATTATACTGACACAATTTAAAATGTTGTGAAATTCCCAAGTTATTTGCACTTTGTATTGAATTCCGTTTTAGAATGTCAAGATAGACATATTTGTCCATTGTACTATCAGTAAGTTCTAACGTTCTAAGATTCCAACACCAGAACTCACCATACAATCCCAAACCATTTGGCTGCCGCCTTCGTATTTTACAGTAGGTCGTAAATTTTTGGTCTACAATTTTGTATTTGGTCTGCTCCAAATTTTTTGCTTGCCATCAGATCCGAAAATGTTATATGGGTGATTCTACGATAAGAGGTTTCAAAAATATAGAGGATTCGGCCAAAAAGAAAAGTTTGAGTTTGATCAAAAACCTTTAAATTATGATTTTTGTCCCGTTTATTTACTTTTTCATATAAGAGCAAGTCACTTTATACATATTTTATAACTTTTTCTGGTCAGTGATTCGCTCCCGTGGCAGTTATCTTGCCAGGGGAAATGCGGCAGGGGAGAGAATTTTCATGTAAATTCAAATTTTTTAACTGACTGAATTAGTTTTTGGGTTAATTGTGTATTTCACTTTAATTATTACCGTATTGTTTAATTAGGGCAGTAAATGCAATTGTATTAAATGAATATTATAAGTTTTATGACTTACCAGGGGAGATACACGATCACCGTGCGAAACCACTACACCGCACGGTCGCGTCGCAACAACTAAAAATGGCGACGCTTAAATGGCTTGCGCGTTTAATATTGCTAACTTCAAGCCGATAGATGTCCTTAAGCGCTACTTCCGATATAACCATCCTTGAATTTATATTTGTTTCAGCGGAACGAAATTTGACAGGGTAGATATACAAAAAAGCGGGACAAAAGTTAATTAAAAAAAATTATTTGAAATTAATAAATTTATTTTATTTTTTATTATATAATACGTAGGTATAATTACTTAAATTCCAATTAAACATACTTTAGTTAAGCATCTGATGGAAAAAATATATGTATTGTTTGAAAGTTAATTTGAAACCAGCAAAGGGACATGCCAGGGTAGAGACTTTTTAAGACTTTGTAAGAAATTTCTGAAAAATGTGTTTTAATAAGGCATTCAATCATGATGTTTTTAATAAAGTATATTAAGATGATGCGATTCATTGCAAAAAATAGCAACATATAGAATAAAAAATCTGTTTTAAACAGATTGCCGTACAAATTACCTCTTATCGTAGAATCACCCATATTTGCTTTCTTCCACAAACAGAACATTTTCCCAAAATTCCGCTGGCTGCTTTACAAAGGTTTTAGCAAATGTCAGTCTAGCACGTCGGTTTGCTTCGCTGATGTAAGGCTTTTTCCTAGGTACTCTGGCATGAAACTTATATTTTCTCAAGATATTCCTGATAGTTTCAATATTTGCAGATTTTCTTATTTTTTTACGTTTCCAGAGTCAATTTAACGTCGCTAGTTTTGGGGTTAATGTGGACTTGTTTCACAATCCATCTCTCCTTCGGGTTCATTAAATATTCTTTTGGACGCCCTGATATTTGTTTGTTTTCAACAGTATTTGTTTTCTTAAATCTGGATATAATATTAAACACACTAGACTTATCCAGTTTTAAAATTTCTCCTATACGACGAACTGATTTCTCATTTTTCCAGTGATTTATAACCAGATTTCGTACATCCAGAGAAATACCTTCGCTTCGCTCCATTCTTACATGAAAGACACAATCGACCAGTATCTATAGTTAAACTAAAAATTACAAGTTAAACTCCGAAACTTAAAAAACTCAGCGGTCTGTGAGACCGCTAACAGTAGTTAAGGGTTAAGTGTTAAGGCTTAAAATGACATTCGAGTCACGCAAAAAGACCCATCTGATAATGTTATAAGTCTATGGGGGCGTTATTATCAAATATCTCGCTCAAATATTAATATTTTTACATGACATATTTAACATAGGATAGCTGA
The DNA here is from genome assembly GCA_964019185.1 of Maratus speculifer. Taxonomy (NCBI): domain Eukaryota; kingdom Metazoa; phylum Arthropoda; class Arachnida; order Araneae; family Salticidae; genus Maratus; species Maratus speculifer. Next base: position 420,435,218 of record OZ025294.1, on the reverse strand, counting down.
GCATGATCCACAGCTGGGCTAGTTTTTACTTTTTCGATTTTGGTTATATATATATTTTTTATACTATGATAGTTTCAATTTTAAAACCTGTTCCTACCGGTTCTGAAAGTTAAAATATTTTTTAAAAAAATATCTGAAACCAAAATTAATAAAAGTAAAAATTAGCCCGGCTGTGGATCATACTCAACTATAATATGCAAAAAATGCAAATATGCAAAAAATATTAATATTTGAGCGAAATATTTGAAAATAACGTCCTCCATAGACTTAACATTATCATCCGGGTTTCTTTTTTTTTTTTTTTTTTTTTTTTTTTTTTTTTTTTTTGTGAGTGTGGGCTCTTAAAACAAAAACGTTTAATGAAAAAGAATACAGTTGGCAAAAAAAAAATATTTGCACACTTCATTTTTTTTAATTATAATGAAATTAAATAAAAGATTTAAGCAAAAAATACTGTAATACGTTAATTTAATGCATTTTAATAATATAAAAGCAAAAACAAAATAAAACGAAGTGATTTTTTACATTATAATAAACAAATATAAAAAAATATAATGCAAAAAAAGTATTTGTACACTACATTAATGTACTATAATTAATGAAAATTTAGTTAAATGATACAAAATAATATTTTGTGTGAATTCCTTTAGCGTTTATGACTACTTCTAGTTGGTGTGATATAGATTCCAACAACTTTTTTGGAGCGGTCTGGTTTATTTTATTCTATGACTCAAAAAGAGCTTCTTTAAAACTGTTTTTCGCTGATACATATTTTTTTTCGGATTTTTGCATCCAATAGCATCCACAAATTTTCTATTGGATTCAAGTGTAGAGATTGCAGAGGAGTTACCAGTCGCCTTCGAGCATTGTAGAGTAACCATGTGCTCATGATCACAGCAGTATGCTTTGGTTGTTATCCTGCAGATAGTGAAAAGCTTCCTCTACGCGTAATTTCTAAGCACTGTTTAATAAACTATAACGCGACACATCAATGTATGTTAAAGCTGTTATTCCAAAGTCAGTAAATTCCAAATATCCTGCTCCATTAGAAGCTATACGCCCCAAAACCATAATATTCCCCAAACATGCTTAATAGTTTGAAGTATACGTTTTGGATCTAGAACAGTTTTATTTTTACGCCAAATTTTTCGAATGTTTGGTGGTAAGAAAATTCCGAATTTTCTCTCATCAGAAAAAATTACTGTTTTCCAAAAATCCAATGATTTGCATCTGTATGCGAAAGCGAATTCTATGCACTTTCGCATATTTGTTTACCTGATGAACGGATTTTCTCTTGAGGTTCTTCCTCTTAAATCTGCATTGAGAAGAATATTTCTTATTATTTGAGGTAATACTCTGATGTTAGAAGATGTTGCAAGATCTCCAGCAAATTTTTGAACTGAACCCATAGGATTTTTTAAAGCTGTTTTAACAACACTCCTTTTTTCCCCAATTGTTAATTTACTGAGAAGTCCTGGTTTTCATTGAATTTCGATGCATCTAATTTCTTCATACTTTCTCATCATGTATCCAATAGTTGTAAGTGGTAATTTAATAGCTTTTCTGATTTCTTGGTATGATTTTTATTCTTATGAAGCTCAAAGATATGATTTCTTATGTTCAAAGGTACCTCTCTAGTTTTAAGTACCATTCTCAATTACTTCAAGAGTAAATTAGATTAAATGCCAGACAAACATAATATGAAGTTAATAATTATTAAAAACTACCAAATTATGTTACAACTTTGAACCACAAACATTATAAACACAGTGCGAATCTTGCTGTAAAAATGTACAAATACTTTTTTTGCAAGAAAATTTTAAACTTTTCCAGTTATAAAATTTATTTTACACTTTGATCGAAAATTTCTGTCGTTTAATTTAAAATGCACAGTAAAAACACTCTATTAAAACCGTTCGTGTTAAAATATCTGTTTTTATTTAGTTAAAAATTAAACATATTAGAGTGTACAAATAATTATTTTGCCAACTGTATGTATTTTAAAAAGTAGATAGGTGGTTCCAAAGTTTTATATTTAAAAAACTTTAATTTGAAAAGAGAAAGGGTAGTTAAGTAATTATAATACTTCATACCCTTCTAATTTAGAAAAAAAAATAACAATATGTAATTTTCAATGTATAATTTTATGTAAAATATATAATTGAAAAGTATATAATTTTCAATTATTGGCTTTACAAGTTAATATATATATATATATGTATATTCTCTCCAATATAATCTGCCCCCTGAAACTTTCCTATGCTCCTCCCCTTATCAGACTCTGGCTGTTACATATATATGGAAAAAAAAAAAAACCCCCTGAATTTGTACCTTTTGATAGATAAGTAAACTGAGTCAAAATACATGACTCAAAATAAAACTTGTTCTACCCATAAATATATTGAACTATATTTGGAGATGGAAACAAATCTTTCTTCATTTAATTATTATGCAGTTATTATCTTAAAACAGAATCATTCCATATTTATGAAGAGCGCTCAGAACGCTCGTATTCAATTTTTTTTAAATTCTTATTCATGAAAAACAGAAAGATAAGAAAAAGCAAACTCACCGTGTAACATAAACCGGACTTCTTTCAGCTGTTTTGGTTTAATTCGCTATCTTAATTAAAGCAGGCGCTGAAAATCCGCACTCTCCAGTTTATTTACTCGCTTTATCTGGCTTCTAACACCCTCTCCAAATTCGCTAACTTCATTACACAATTTGTTGCACGAGATAACGATCACGTGCATTTTTTTAATCAATGAATTGAAATTCGCGAAAACACCAATATTGATGGAGCCAATTATCGATGATAAGTGAAAGAAGGAAAACAATGTTTACGATTACTTGTTTGTTGATTTCGGCAAGTAAGTGATAATTTCATTTAATTGTCAAAATTTTGGTAAAACTGCTGAATAATAGTCCTAGGTCTTTGTTAAGGAGCATTATAAAAGTATGTGTATTCTTTAATTAAATGTCATTCTCAGATATTTCGCGTAGTGTTTGTTCCGCTTAGAACGGAGTTGTAACTTAAAATTCCCAATCTTTAACATTGTGATTGAAATATTTTGGGCTATTTTATATGTTTGTGCTGTTAAATTATTTATTTTTTACAGTAAGTGATCGCCGTAACTGGTTTGCGGACTCTGTGGTCTCTGCTTTTTCCAATTTTAACAGTTTAAACTTGTCCTTTTCAGTTATGTAAATAAAAGTGAAATTTTGTTCGGTTTGGAGCTCTAATACTTCTAAAAAACTGGAGACTTTTGACCTTCTGAGTAGGTAACTTTTTCATTATACAAGTCCTTTATATAAAGATAAGAAACAAGGCAACTGAAGTGCGGCAAAAGGGGGCAGGGCCGTAGCTAAAAGTAAATAACGGGGGGGGGGGGGCAGTGTTCTCGCTGGCATTTGATCAATCTTAGTAATTCAGCTAATTAAAAATAAAAAACATTCGCCAAATGAAAAAAGTAATAGCAAAATAGATTCGACGTGTAACAGACACACACACGCAGAAAAAAAAAAAATTGTAAGCATTTAATGTACCCTTTTCTTTTCAATATGTTCTAAAATAACCTAAGTTTTTATAACTGCGACAGCGATTGTTATTAATTTAATTTCAACTATCCGCTACAAATATGTTAAAAATATGTATATATTAATATATATATATATGTATATGTATGAAAAGAAAAGAAAGAAAAAGCAAAAATTGAGCACTAGCAATTTGGCGAATCTAATCGCTTGTTTACTCGCCAAATTAAGAATTTAGTCGCAATTTGGCGCAACGGCGAGCGACAGCGAGAACACTGGGGGGGGGGGCGTATTTTCTCTCTCTCTCTGATGCAGAAAGATAAATGAGTGCATATAGACATTGCTAGGTACTACAGTTGGCAAAAAAAGTATTTGTACACTCTAAAATTTTTAATTTTTAACTAAATAAAAACAGATATTTTGTCAAAAATGGTTTTAATACAGTCTGTTTATCGTGCGTTTTAAATTACACAACAGAAAATTTCGATAAAGATGTAAAATAATTTTCTAATAGGAAAAGTTTTAAAATTTCTTGCAAAAAAAGTATTTGTACATTTCTCCATCCTGATATGTACTGTGTTTTATAGTGTTTATGGTTCAAAGGACTACTTTTACAGAAGCTGATAATAATTTTTGAGTTCATATTATATTTTTCTGACATTTAATCTAATTTGCTCTTGAAATAATTGAGTATAGAACCTAATACTAGAGAGGCACCTCTAGATATATGAAATCCTATGATTGAGCATAATAAAAATTTAAATTCGCAACAAGAATTTGTAAAAGCTATTAAATTACTATTTACAACTATTGGAAGTATAGTGAGAAACTATGAATAAATTAAAAGCATCGAAATTCAATGAAAACCAGGACTTCTTAGCAAACTAACAATGAGGGAAAAAAGGAGTGTTGTTAAAAAAGCTTTAAAAAATCCTATGCGTTCGGTTCAAAAATTTGCTGGAGACCTTGCGACATCTTCTCGCATCAGAGTAATACCTCAAACAATAAAAAATATTCTTCTCAATGCAGATTTAAAAGGAAGAACCTCAAGGAAAAATCCATTCATCAGCGAAACAAATAGGTGAAAACGCATACTATTCGCTTTCGCATACAGAAGTAAATCATTGGATTTTTGAAAAACAGTAATTTTTTTCTGATGAGGGAAAATTCGAAATTTTCTTGCCATCAAGCATTCGAAAAAATTGGCGTAAAAATAAAACTGTTCTAGATCCAAAATGTATACTTCAAACTATCAAGCATGTTGGGGGGGAATATTATAATTTTGGGGTGCATAGCTTCTAATGGAGCAGGACATTTAAAATTTATTGACAATGGAAAGACAGGTTTAACATACATTGATGTGTCGCGCCATAATTTATTAAACTGTGCCAAGAAATTATGCATAGAGGAAGCTTTTCACTTTCTGCAGGATAAAGACCAAAGCATACTGCTGTAATCATCAGCACATGCTTACGACAATACTCCAAGACGACTGGTAATTCTTCTAAAATCTCTAGACTTGAATCCAATAGAAAATTTGCAGATGCTATTGGATGCAAAAATCCGAAAAAAAATATGTATTGGTAAAAAACAGTTTTAAAGAAGCTCTTATTGTGTCATGGAATAACATTAACCAGACCGATACAAAAAAGTTGATGGAATCCATGTCACAACATCTAGAAGTAGTCATAAACGCTAAATGAATTCGCACAAAATATTAATTTGTATCATTTTACTAAATTTTCATTAATTATATTACGTTAATATAGTGTACAAATACTTTTTTTGCATTATATTTTTGTATATTTCTTTATTATAATGTAAAAAATCGATTCGTTTAATTTTGTTTTTGCTTCTATAATATTATAATGCGTTAAATTAATGTATTACAGTATTTTTTGCTTAAATCTTTTGTTTAATTTCATTATAATTTAAAAAAATGAAGTGTACAAATACTTTTTTTGCCAACTGTATGTTTCTTATTGAACTGTTATAATAACTTCATTTTATGCAAAGAAAAGAATAGAATGATGAAAAAATTCGTGTATAACTAGTTTAAAATTAAATATCATGTTAGTTTTCTATGTGCAAATAGGATGAGCAACTGATGAAACACTTATTTGAGTTATAATTTAGTATTTCTGCAAAACTGCGAAAGGTCTCAAAATTAGATTTTTGAACACAATTTTATTTGGATTTTCAGAACATAAATTCACTTAGTGACCTTAAAATCTTTTCAAGGGGAGACTCAAAATGTTTTACGGGGTGCTGAGTCCCTTTAGAACCCCCTTCCCCTTAACTACAACCTTGGGGGGGGGGGTACCCCTACACACACTCAGTGAGAGAGTTGAAGAAATTACAATAATTGCCGTTTATCTGAATTACTAGTTAACCAAATTTGCCGTTTTTTATGAATCAAAATCAAAATTAATATTAAAATTTTGTGGCACATTCAGAATTTTGTTCAAATTCTATTCATAAAAAATGATTCAAATGAGCGGCGAATGTTCTATTTAACGCCAAATTTAAAATTTACGCCAATTACAAGAAGCCACGTGGAGCCAATTTACAAATTTAGCCGCGTTTGACGAGTTTATGAGGGCAATTTATTTCTTCCACAATTTTGTTTATTTTTTAAAAATATGGTTCAATGGTGAACTCATTGCATTTCAATGTTCAATTAAAAATACATTTTGAAAAAAAAATTAAGTGTATATTTAAATCTAATTTAAAATTTTTTAACTGCATTCTTAAAAATTTCTACTATTTTATTAAGTACTGATATTTTTGCCTAATTTTTTCCCCTAAAGATTTTCAAATGTGTATTGCAGAAAACCGCAATAGATCCATCTAGGTACATAGATGATATCTAGATTTTAGATCCATCTAATATTACATTTAATATAATTCTTTTTACTCATATAAATGTAGCATAAAATAATAAAATATGTCACATCTTCCTGCTTTTATTTATTATTTTTTTTAAGTAACAAAAAACGCGAACGCTCATTCCATATGCAAATTTATTTCATATATATAACAAAGAACATGTACAAAAAATTTTAAATCTCTATCTCAAATACAAAAATAGCCCTAGAATTTTTAAAACAGGAAAGTGACGAAAATAGGAACACGGAGAAAGAATATTTAAAGTTTTAATGTATGGGTCATTGCGTTGGATTGTATTAATCTTTAACTGATGTTACTGGTTTCACAGACCGGTGCTTTTTTTCAATTATTATGCTTTAACTACAAAAACTACCGAAATTTGTTTCGCTTGATATTTTAGTACTATCACCAGATAATTTTGAATAGTTGAGTTTTAATTATAACAGTTCTGTACAGAAAGAAAGTTTAGTATAAAAATACCACCATGTGAATTAATTCCCCCTTTTAATTACTATTTCGATGGATCAGTATCGCAGACCACTTCACCGTAGTTATGTGACATTTTCTGCTACATCAGTTGAAGATTAGCAAAATTTACAATATCTCGCAATGTAATGGCCGTATGAGTAAAAATGAAATGCCAAATTAATAAAAAAGACATTAATAGAAAATCTCCTTTTTGACCAATTTTGAGGTAAACAGCCCTTTAAAACTGTGAAAGCGCATTTTACATGCATGAGTTGTAGATTTAAATGTTTTTGTCAAAAATTCAATTATTTTTTTGTTTATAGCCTGCAAAGTTTTCAACCAAATTGAATGACACTATCGAAAATTTGATAAAGTGAAATAAAAACATTTTACTGCACTTTTTTTCAAATGAATCTATTGATTATTTAAAGTAGTGATGGGCGATTCTGGAAATTTTGAGAATCGATTAAAATCGATATCGTATAAAACAACATCGATCATAATAAGAATCGATTTCTCAGTTCTAGAATCGATACTAGAATCGATATTTCGATATTCAGGTTCACACAGAGAAGATCCAAATTACTAATTCCAAAACTTAGACAATCAGCAGGACAGTAATTACCGCCTCCCACCCCCCCCATCACCATTTAGGGAGGCATAGAATTAAGCTATTGCAGATTTTAGAGTCGGATAGCAAGAATTTTAAATTTAAAAATGATTGTCACTTATGGTTGTCACTTACACAAAAACTTTGACAAATTTGAGAGACATAACTCAACTAATAACAACACTGAGTAACTTGGCATTAAACCGAGGATAAAGAGTGCCAAGAGCGTGTAACTAGGATAGGGAACAAGGAGTATAGACAAAAAAGACTTTTTTTTTCTTCTAATGCCAACCAAATGTTACACGAGATAGTTTGGAAGAACAAAAAATATGCCCCATTCCCAAGGGGGCAGGTAAACCCCACTCTTGACGGAAGGGCGACCATAGCCCAAATGTATCTTTTGTCGAAGTTTCAAAATGAGGATTTACAATAAAACAGAACGAGAATTGGACATTTAAACAATTGCATGCATACTTTGAACGGCCCATTTAGTAAAGATTGGCGAGGAAGGAGGGGAGGGGACGAGGGATTAGAACGGACGAACTTGAAAAAAAAAACATAATTAACTAATAACCCATCCTAAACAGAAATATAGTGTTTAATGTTGTGTTGAATTCATGGGGTGGCCTGCGGGGAACATGATCTCTTTGAAACTATAAAAAGTGCCAAGAGTATGTAACTAGGTGCAGAGAGGGGTAGTAACAGAAAAAAACGAGGAGATAAAAGCTTTATAACGAGATGTTACATGAGATGGTGTGGAAGAAACAAAAAATATGCCCCCCACCCAGGGGGGCAAGGTAAATCCCAAAAGGACAGAAGGGCGACCCCGGCCCAAATGTATCTTTTGTTGAGGTTTCAAAATATGGATTTATAACAAAATAGAACGAGGATTAGACTTTTTTAAAATCGCAGTCATAATTTGAACGAACCTGTAAGTTAAGATTGGTGAGGAAAAGGGGGGGGGGGCGGTAGGACGGGCGAACATGAAAAAAAAAATTGTGGCACTCTGAGAGTGGCGATAGAAGTGAAACCTTGAACAAATACCTGTGTATTTTTTGAATCATTAGGATATATAATTTTGAATCGTCAGGAAATACTTTTAAATGAATAAAAAAAGTTTCTATAATATTAAAGAATATATTGATCTCTATATAAAAAAAACCGCACGATACCATATGTCCAGCTATTGTAGTTAACTCACTATAACTACTTTCTTACATTTTAAAATGCGATAAATACACCAACCAAAATCAGACCATACTATCGATACCTTAATTCTTATCCAAATAAATCATTTTGTATTAATGCCTGTTACAATATCTGTAGATTACTCTTTGAACTATTCAAATCGGACATTCCATTCAAAAGATATTACGAATTTAAAGATGACAATCTAAAGAAATAATAGCGCTGCTGAGTACTCGGTGGCCAATAAGCTTAGGGATTACGTGTGCAATAGGGTGGAGCGAAAAAAATTTTTTTTTGAAAATCAAAAACGGGTAGGTGCCAAAAGTTGCCTTTATACTAGTACATCAACTGCGTGAAATTTTACCGCTGAAAAAAAATGGCTTGAGTCTGCGCTTTTGCTCCAAAAATCGAAATTTTGGGTAAAATTTGTCATTTTTTGACATTTTTTCAAAAAAATTAAAAAATTCCTACAGAGCTGGTTAGTATTTAAAAGTGTTGCTTAGATCTTTATATTTATCTGCTTAACATATTTAAACCATAAAACAATATATGTAGTCTGTATAATTGGAGCAATTCTGACAACTTTTTGTGAAAAATCAGCGTTAATCTCTCTATTGGAGCATACAACGAAATGTTCTTTTGAATACATTTCTTACCTAGCTGCTTTCAAAACTACTGTGTATATAACTCATAGAAGTGGTTGCATTATCCCACCCGTCTCAACCACCCAATCATCTAGGCCCAGTGTTTTATTTATGTATTGAATTGTTATTTTTTTCCCGAAGACGAGTATAAGTTTTCTATATATCAAAGTAATTTATCTCTTCTTTGTAGTCATAGACTTTGGATGATTTGAATCATGCTGGTGTGACCTGCTGCACGTGTATTTTTATACCATGTATAACAGAAGAGAAGCTGAGTAATGTATTGGGTATGTTCTTAATTGAACCTAGTCAGCAGTCTATTATCTTCATTAAAATTTCATGCAATTAGTACATTATGATTGGAAGTTCTGTTATCACAGCATTCTTTCAATCAATTACATTTTATATGCAATGATTTGCCTAAAAATTGATTGTATCAATTCAGTTTCTAGTATGCCATCATTTATTGAACCTATTACATTGAATATATGCTGAGAAGTTAGCTGTTTAATAGTATGACGATCGTCACAGAGGATTGCAAACAAAATTTGCGTGTAAAACAACAATATTTCTAAAGAAGTTTTAGTATGCTTTATGTCGTTTCCTGTGTTGTTCCGTAGTCTAGTAATTTCTAATAAGATTTTAGATCTATTATTTAGGTGTGTAGTACATTTGGTATAAACTTGGATTATAGATTTGGTGAGGGAACATATAGACGCTGATTGCCAATCTGTGCTTATATAAAGCGGAAAATTTTATTAACTTTATGAGCTGTCTTTTCTGTGAGATGTTTTCTAAATTTCTATTCCCCATTCTTTGAGAAATAGCTTTCCTTATGAATTAGCTTTGCAATCTCCGACAGAAATTTCTAGTCTGTTCTGAGTATCTTTTTCTCAATTTCAGAAAATAATTTCTCTATTTTATAAAAAAAAAAAAAAAAAAAAAAAAAAAAATTGCAATAGGAAGTGAATATTACGTAGACAAAGATTTTCTTATTGATCCAGTGAATCCATGTAGCTTAGAACGTTTTATATCGACTTCTCTAATAATTGACACAGAGGAAATTCACTGGAGTTGAAGTAGCGAATGATTCAATATCATATAGACGATTCTAAGCTTACCCCATGCAAAATGGTTCACAGTGACAAATAAAATTCTTCTAATTTTAAATGAGCACTTATAGTCGATATCCGTCCATTCCCTCATAAAGCACAATGCATTATAAGTTTATGCGCAGGACATTTCACCATCAAATGTTGTCCACTCATAAAAAGGGGATCTAAAAGTTAATAGGAAATTAATTGGATACGAAAACACTTAGAAAACGGCATAAAACTAATGCAAAAAAAAGTTATTTACAACAGCGGTTGCTTTACACATGGAGAACAAATTTTCATTGCAATTCTCGCTGACGATCACCATCACATTAAACAGCTCGCTTCTCAACATATAAAAAATGCAAAAGTGGAATAAATGATGGCATACTTATAGTTGAAATATCTGAAATCATCTTTGAAACAAATCATTACGTAAAAAAATTACAATTGACTGAAAAAATGTTGTGGTAACAGAACTTCCAATCATTATTCATCAACTGAATGTAAGTTTGATAAATATAATAGATGGCCGAAGAGATCCCTTAAATAATATTCCCGTGCATTATTCTGCTTGTCATTTTTTTTTTTTTTTTTTTTTTTTTTGTATCAACTGTAAAAATATTCATGAAGATAGTTACAGCAGCATGTGAATGCAAAGAACTGATGAACAAGGTGGAAGCATCGAAAACATGCCAAATTTTTATAAAGAAAATCACAAATCAATGTATAAATAAAACACTGTACTAAGATGATCGAATAGTTGGGCCGGATGGTATAGAAAATATAGCCACCTCCACGACGCATGTCCAAGGTAGTTATGAAAACAAGAGCTGTATTAAAAACAACAATTCGTTATATGACCCAATAGAGTGGTAATGCTGTTTTCTTACTAAAAGTTGTCTGTTTTGCTCCAGCTATAGGGAATAAACATATTGTTTTATAGCTTAAATATGTTAAGCAGATAAATATAAAGGTCTAAGCAACACTTTTAAATACTAACCAGCTCTGTAGAAATTTTTTAATTTTTTTGAAAAAATGACAAATTTTACCCAAAATTTCGATTTTTGGAGCAAAAGCGCAGACTCAAGTCATTTTTTTTCAGCGGTAAAATTTCACGCAGTTGATGAACTTGTATAAAGGCAACTTTTGGCACCTACCCGTTTTTGATTTTCAAAAAAAAATTTTTTTTCACTCCACCCTAGTGTGCAATCAAACGATTGCAGATTCGAACCCCAGTTTCGCTAATATGTATCAATGTTTTTTTTTTTTTTTTTTAGAAGTTTGAAAAATTAAAATTTTAACACATTATGGGTCCGTAACGTGACCTGAAATGATGGGAGAAAATTTCTTATGCTAGATTTGTAATGTATGAAGCATAAGCTTTCAATAGACATATTGTATCAAGAAATGAGAAAAAACCCCTCTGCCCCCCCAAAAAAGGTCCTATAGGGGAAACCGAGAAACTGGAATAGCAAAAAGAACGGCGAGAAATGGTTAGCTATACTAGAATTTTCCTCATCACTGTAACTCCTATAGAAGCAAAGTTATAGCCTTTTAAAGATTGAAATAAAGTGAACAAATAAGCAAAATTAGATGAGTGATCGACAGGGGGGGGGAGGGGTCCACAGCTCTGGGGGTGCCATGTAGCTTAAACTTTTAAGTTAAAAATGTTAGAGAATTAAATGAGCGAAATTTTAAGGTGTATATTGGGGGAGGGTGCAAGCCTCCCCCCCCCCTCAAAAATTTTTTTGTTTCTTTTGAAGAAACAACAAAATATGCCCCCCGGCGTGGCGCAGATAAACCCCAAACGGGCGGAAGAGCGACCCTTTATTTATCTTTGTCAAGGATTTAAAATGTGGATCTAAAATAAAATAGATCGAGAATTGGACATTTTAAAAACTGTATGCATATTTCGAACGGCCCTGTAAGTTAAAACTGACGCGGAAGGGGGGATTAGAAGAGACGAGCGGGAAAAATAAAACATAATAAACTAATACTTCAAATAACTGGACTTCTAAACAAAAATATAGCGATTTAACCTAGTGTCGAATTAATGGGGTGGCCCGCAAGGGATTACCCCCCCCCCCCCAGAACTTATGAGATTTTATGCTTTTTAATGCACAAATTACGATTCCCCCTCTCTTACAGAGCTGTAAAACATGATGCCTTCCTCCGGAGTCGCAGAAAAATACCTGCAGAGTTTCCCCCAGAGGGTTTCAGGGGGGCGCTCCACCCCTCCTGCCCTTTAGTTTGAAAAATAGCGCCCCTCTCGTCCCTCATCCAAAAACTAGCGCCCCTCTTGTCATTCATTCAAAAAAAAAATAGCGCCCTTCTTGCTCCACTTTTGAAATACGCAGCCCTCCAGCGATGATCCGAATGCGCTAGGGCGCGTAAAATTACGCAAAAAATCAGCAACGGAACGCAAAAAATATCCTCATACGCGTCCCGTGAGACGGGTAATTTCATCAAAAAATCACTAAAAAACGGCATGTTTCGTTAAAAATCGCGAAATAACGACTAATTTCCGGCGAGATTCGCAAAAAAAATGGCTAATTTCGTCACAAAATTTCACAAAACGGTAGATTTCCTCAAAAGATTGTGGAAAAATGACAAATTTCTTCCAAAAATCGCGATTAAAGGAAAGTTTTGTCAAATGAGTCGCAAAAAACGGCAACTTGAAGTAAAATTTGACGTTTTTTCGCGATTTTTTTAGAAAAATATTCCGTTATTTGCGATCTTTTAAAAAAATCTGCTGTTTTTGCGATCTTTTAACAAAATTGGCTGTTTTTAATTGATCTTTTAACAATATTTGCCGTTTTTTACGATCTTTTAACAAAATTTACCTTTTTCTTCTTTTTTTCAAATTTTTGATGAAATTTCTGTTTTTTCACGACTTTTTGAACCACTAGATTCTAGATTCAACTCTATAAAAGTGCCCTTAAAAATGAAAAAGTGCCCTGAAAAATATAAAAAGTGCCCTTTTCAGAACAGTAGCGCCCTGCTCTTTTTTAAACCTGGGGGAAACTCTGATACCTGCATTCAACACTGATTTAGCCTAGAAAAAGAAAAAAAAATCGAAATCGAATCTAAAGATCGAAATCGAATCTAAAGATCGAAATCGAATCTAAAGATCGAAATCGAATCTGAAGATCGACATCGAATCTAAAGATCGAAATCGAATCTAAAGATCGACATCGAATCTAAAGATCGAAATCGAATCTAAAGATCGACATCGAATCTAAAGATCGAAATCGAATCTAAAGATCGATCTTACGGGCAGAATCGATTTTACATTTTTACTTTCTTTTGTAACTTTACAAGAAGAGAGTATTAGAAACGTGAAAAATTTTGACTTCCCGTTTTCGATGGATTTATATATTTTAGAAGGTCTTTAACACGATTTCATGGTTTTTAAGAAATATCTGTGTGTGTGTGTGTATGTCTGTCACTCTGTGAGTCTGTATACGACAAAAATTTCTGACCGTTCTATCTCAAGAACAAATGCACGGAATTCCACAAAACTTTAGATTTAGTTTGACCTTGATATAAACTGAATCTAATTAATTTTTGGTGTATATAGCCTAACAGGTGGCGCTGCTATGCTGCATTTTTTGCGATTTGCGCAACAGCTATATCTGAATAACGAATGAACGGATTTTTATCACATTTTAGATTCAGTTAGTCCTTTACATGAATTGATGTTTTTTGCATTTTGATGTATATAGCTTCCCAGATGGCGCTGCTATACTTAATTTTTCACAATTTCCACTCAGCGCCATGTGAAAGGGGGGGGGGCGAAAGGAAGCGGTCGTTCTGAGCACGGAAATTTAGGGGGCGCCAAATTTTTACTACTAACATCACTTCTAGCCTATCACAAGAAAAAGTTAATGGGGGGGGGGGGTAAATTGGAACTTTGAACGGGGCGCAGTTCTCTTTTCGCACACCCCTGTTTCCATTTTAGCTTTATCTCAAGAACTAATGCACGGACTTTCATAAAAATTTAGATTCAATTAGTCCTTGATATTATTTGATGCTAATTACATTTTGGTGGAAATCGCTTAAGAGATGGCGCTGCTATACTGCATTATTCATGATTAACGCAATAGCGCTATCTCAAGAACGAATTTTCATCAAAATTGAGATTCAGTAAATCTCTGACATAAATTAGTGTTATTTAGTTCTTGGTGTAAATTGCCCTACAGGTGGCGCTGATATGCTGCATTTTTTATGATTTCGCAATAGCTGTATCTCGCGCTTTCATGGATTTTCATCAAAATTCCGATTCAGCTGGTACTTAATAAAAATTGATCCTGATCAATTTTTGGTGTACATCACTCAACAAAAAACGCTATTTTGCAGGGGGGGGGGGGAGGGGGTTCTGAGGTTTCTTTAATTCTTCTATCTTGAAACTAATACACTGAAATTTTGGAATTGGCACATCCGTCTATTTTATCTTCGACTTTTGGAGGAAAATGAAAATTATATTACCTTCAGAGAAATCGATTAAAAATTTTTAAGTATCGATTAAATCGAGTTGGCCGTAGTATCGATTAAATCGATTTAAAAAATCGAAATCGCCCATCACTAATTTAAAGAGATATCAACATTTTCTGTTATTTCTTTTAATTACATATGCGCATACCATTTTATTTTATTTATTGATTTATTTATTTCATAATTTTGTAAAACAAAAAGAAAAAAATGTATCGTTAGAACATGCTCACGTAAAATTTATTTCAAACAAATGTTCGTATTACATTTAATAAATATTTAAGTTATTAATTTTTTTATTTGAAATCTAACGTTTCTACTGCTTTTTACTTTCTCTTATCTTTACAAGAAAAAAATATTGGATTCATGAAAACTTTCGCATTCCGGTTTTCGATGGATTTACACATTTTATGGGTCAGAGATTCAAAAAAACATGTTTTTCACAAAATGTCTGTCTGTGAGTCTCTAAGTAGACATAAATTTTGTGGACGCTCTATCTCAAGAGCTAATGCACGGAATTTCACGAAACTTTAGATTCAGTTAGACCTTTATATAAACTGGATTTGATTAATTTTTGGTGCATATCGCTCAACGGGTGGTGCTGCTATTCTGCCTTTTTCACGATTTTCTCAATAGCTATATCTTAAGAACTAATGGACAAATTTTCATAAAACTTCAGATGACGCTAGACCTTGATGTAATATGGTTCCGATAACGTTTTGGTGCAAATCGCCCAACAAATGGGGATTAATTAAAGTGGTACTTCCATGTTACACGACCTCGCTAAAATACCTAGAATTACTACTGCCATGTATATTGAAAAAGTAAAGTTAACGCAATCAGTGTCTGACACTGAACTTTCCGTTTAGGCTGCGTCAGTCGAAGTTGACTGACAGTAAAATATGATATAAAACTGAACAATTATTTTGTTTTAGATAGGGTAACATCCCCAGTAATTGGCACATTAAGAATTTGTCGTTAAACTTACTTAAATTTTCACTACAAAGAAATAAGCTATTTACTTGGAAATATTTTTAAATCGAAGAATGCATATCTGTGCATCTATTTTGCCCACTAAAAGCAAAGAAAATTGAAAAAGTATTTTTATAAAAATATATTTATAAAAAGTTGCTGAAATCACCAGTAATTGGCACCTTGAGCACCAATGTATGACACCTTGGGATCCAGTAATTGGCATATGTTTACATTAAAAAAAATCTTTACATTTTGCATTGGGTTTAATCGCTTTAAATTATCTTACTGTAGATGAAAATGCCATATTTCAGGTTTTTGAGAGTAAGAAATGAGCATATTAGTCTGAAATGTGAACACTTTAAAACAATACAATATACTTACATTAATACGCAGTAATTGTCATGCTGTGCCCATTAATTGTCATATGAAGCTTTAATGGATTCCAATTACTGATAAAATTTATATTTTCAAATAAAAACAAATGATAAACAAAATTAGTCTATAATTTTAAACGTACTTCCAAAATAAATGGTTTAATCTCAAATTCCTTGCGAATTCCTTGTAATTGGAATAGGTGCCAATTACTTGGAACTAGCAAAATTGAAGCACCATTAATTGGCAACTACCATTAATTCAGAAATCCAGATATTTGTGTCGAAAATACGTTTACACAATTAAAGTAACCCTTTTTAACTAAAGAAAAATGTTGTCAATTAAAATTTAAAATATATTATAAATCAGATAATAATGAATTGAAAAGCATGCCTTCCTTAAGCCAAAGAACAAGAATTTGCAACAAAATGGCAAATTTGATACAAGCCATACTTGTTTCTCTTTCCTAGGCTCTACTGTCATCTTGTAAAATAAATCAAAGTTATAATCTTTAACGTAAATGAGCATATAACTGATATATGGTCTTGAATTTTTAAAAGACTGGATATAAATCTTTTTTTAGGACATGTTTGTAAAATGTGCCAATCACTGGTGCATGCCAATTACTGGGGGTGTTACCCTAATTATTCAGAAAATATAATCCTGTAATAAATAAAAGTTATGTAAAATTTAAATAGATTTCCAGTAAATACCTAAAACAACGTATATATATATATATATATATATATATACACGGTGTCCAGCAAATAAAACCTTGATTTCAAAATTAATTTCTCAAAAACAAACGGTTTGTTTATCAGGTAAGCTGTAAAAATCTTATACAAAAGTTTCGAACGGTAAATATTTGGAAAAGATTGTGTTCTGATTGCAAAGAATGCTTTGATTTGACATTTTTCTTGCTTTAGATTGCTGCCAGAGAATGTGTTTTTCGGCTTAAAATGCCATATTTCATAATTTTTTTAAATTAAATTTTTGAAATTTCGAAATTCTAAAAATTTACTTCGAAAAATCTTTAAAATATTGCACTGTAAGCTGAAAAATTATTTCTCTGCAGGCAATCTAAAACAAGAATAATGTCAAATCAAAGCATTCTGTGCAATCAGAACGCAATCTTTTCAAAATATTTACCGTTCGAAACTTTTGTATAAGATTTTTACAGCTTAACTAATGAAAAACCCGTTTACCGCATATTACTGTTGATCTTTGTTTTTGAGAAATTTAATTTTGAAATCAGGGTGTTATTTGCTGGACACCCTGTATATATATGTATATTAGTTTTATATCAAAATATAGATAATGGGTTAAAAGACACGTTAAACGAAATCCACTGTGCGATCTGCGATCAGACTTTCTCATTGTTTTTTATTCAACGTCTTTTCATTGTATTTGTATCCAATATTTTACAGAACTTATATATATATGTGTATATATCTTTCCATTTTATATTTTAAAGAATAATCGTGTAAATTTCGCTACCCGCAGATCCTTCTTTGTAAACAATGGCTTTGGTAAAGGACTCCAAGAACGGAGAGGAGAAAAAAGCGCTGGTAAGCGAGGATGCATTGGATTCGGGGAAAAGCCGCTATTCCTCCGTCAATTTGGTAAGTGCACCTTCTTCATACAGTTTCCCTCAGTTTGTGACACATCTTTTATTGCAAGCAGTCTGGTTGTTAACACTGTCAAACGTATTTATGGATAAAAGTATTTAAAAATCTTACTTAAAAGTACTTTAAAAGTATTTATGGATTCAGTTTAATCTTTCCGTCCGCGCTCTAATTCGCGTCAGTAGAGTCCAATCGCCATAAAATGGATTTGACTATAATATAGCATACTTAGTATTGAAAATGACGCGCATAGCATTTGCGGTTCATGAACAGGGACATACAAAAAAATACCGTCACAGGACAATCTATGGGGGGAAAATTGCTAGCAGTGTATTTTAATGTTGTTACATTATTCAAAACAAATTAAAATGAATGTAGAGAACTGAAGTGTACTACAAGGCTCTTACTGAATGGATCGTTTATTTACAGAGACTCACAAAATAATTTGCCTGTGTAGGATAAAATGAACAATCACTGAACGATTGAAGCCTACCAGCAATAATGGCTGGAGTCGTGGTATACGTTTTTAAATTGAGCTATTTTTTTAAGCATTACTTGGTATGTATAAATCCTATATAGGGCGCACAAAAGTTCTCGACAACTTTCGTTTATGGGAGGAAATGGCAGAGCGAAATTTTGAAGTGTGCGATGAGTTTAACAGAACTGAATTTTAGCATACTATGTCTACATGTCTGTAGATCCTACATAGCACTGCGCAAAAGACCATAGAACCCCCTTAGCTACGGCCATGATTCATGGTAATGGGAGAAATTGGGTTTTTCAAATGGTTCATTTAAGCATCCTCTTCCACGTGATAAAACTGTGAAGTTTTATTAAGGTAATCTTTAATATAAATTCATATACAGCCGTACGCAAAATTTTTCGTTCTTCTTGTTCGTAAAGATGGAATTTTGCGATCGATTTTTAACCACTTCCTGATCAGCTTAGAATACAATTATGTTGCACATTATGTGCAATGGTGTGTTTCCGACGACATTATAATATTTCTAGAACTTAATTATAAATTAATACATTCAGTTTGAGACATTTTTTTTTTTTCAGTTAATCCGTCACAGACCCCGAACAAATCACCCGAACAAATCTGTTCTTTCTAACTCGTACCATTGCATACAAGTTTTTTTTTTTTTTTTTTTTTTTTTTTTTTTTTTTTTTTTAATTGCTTTGAAGGGTGCACGAATATAAACAATCGCGAAAATAGCCCAAATCAATGTGAAACGGCAACATTGAAACATTTTACAGAAAGAAAAGTATAAAATAAATTCTAGTAAATAAAAAAAATAAGTACAATGGAACCTTCCTGTACGATCCTCTCTATTAAGCGACCACCTCCATGAACAACCATTTTTTTTTTTCCATGCAACGAAATTTATCCCCTTAGGCTCAATATTAATTTGACCTCCATTCAGAGACCATTGCAATTGAATTCCCTCCATGAGCTACCCATTTCCTTGAAGAAAATGAAACAAATTCCATTTTTTTCCTGGTCGCTTCAAGAAGATTTTATTAGAAAAATAATTCCGAAGAGCACATTATTTATCAAACTTCTAAACTAACTTTAGTTATTATTATTATTCCTGTAACTTTTAATTTTTAAATCCTTTTGTAAGTTTTTAAGCAATGAATTTAACTCTAATGACAAATTAAGAATTACGGTCAATAAAGTCCCCTCCCCCTAATCTGTCAGGAAACTCTCAAAGAAATAGATAAAGCATTAAAATCGTCATTTTCGTCATCGTTCGCGGTCAAGAAAAAAAAAAAAATTCATGTATTTATTGAAGTTTGAAAGGATTTGAAAATAAAAAAAGATAAAAGATAAAATCGCAAAATCAAAGCAATATTAATTAATAGTAATTACATCCATTTTTTAAACTCTTCAGTAATTAATTTATGCAATTAGTTTTTGTTTTGATACTTAATTTTTTATAATTTATCCTAACGTGAAAAATAAATTTTAGTAACATTGTTAATTTTTTCAACAATTAAAAACTAAATTTAAACATAACCTCCATTAAAAGACCACCTCTCGGTGTGACCAATTTTTATTGGAACGGAACGCGGTCGCTTTAAGGAAGTTTTACTGCACCTAGTTAAACTTAAGGCCTAACTAAAGACCTAAGGGTTAACTAACACTCTAATTATATATTGTACTCTTACTTCGAATAATAATGTCCCTCGACCATCCTTTAAACTTAACCAATTAAGATTTGGAGATAAATGAATCTCCATATCTAATAAGAGAAGAAAGAGCCTTATGAGAATAAACGTGCATACAAAATTTGAAGTAAATCGAATAAATCTGCATGAAAAACCCATTTATCTTAATTAAGGGGAGAGGGATTAGCTCACCCATTCTCCCCTCCTTTTTATACTTAACCAATGAAAACCTATCACTAGATAAATTAAAATTTACTTCTCTAGACGTCATCATAAGATCAACTAAAATTTGCTTTTCTAGAAAGCAACACTAGAACAACTAAAATTTGCTTTTCTAGAAAGCAACACTAGAACAACTAAAATTTGCTTCATAGATCATTTAAAATTTACTTTTTTAGAATGCGTCATTAACCCTTAACTGGTTCCGTTCAATAAATTGAAAATAGCGGACTCACACCACTATTATTTAAACAAAATAATCATAAAATTTAGTCTAAACATTTCCGCCTTTCAATAGTATGAAAATTTTCTTAAAAATAATAGTGGTGTCAAAAACTTTAAAAGATGAAATAAGCAAATTCGTCTTGCCCCAACGGCGTTCGGGCAATCAACTAAACTATACTTCTGTAGAAGAGTCAGTGGCCATTTTGCAAACATGAAGCACTATACCTGGTGGGTGTCCAGTGCACTATCCGGCACTTTAGTTGACGGGTAGAGGCAAAAAAAGAAAGCCGAAAAGAAAACTTGAATAGTGTTTCATTTTTCATAAAAAATAAACGAGGATAAATGTTGTAATAATCGTTTTCGGTATCCACCCTTACTAAAAGTAATGTAATTGAAATTTTGGGGGAAAATGAATTGCATTGAAAAGATTAGGCATGATTTTAGAGATGAACATTGGATACTTATAAAACGGAGATTTTTTTTTTTCAAAACTATTTTTTCTTTTATAATTATTTTTGAACACTAAGAAGTCATCATTCCCTTTTGAATGACTATTTTCGTCAGTGGTCAAATGTATGACTCTCTCTCACCCGCACATACACTCAACTAAAACCTCACGTTCCATACCATCACAAATCCACTTTTTGGCACTATACGAGTTATGTATATCTCTGTAATAGTCTAAATGAGCACTACCATTTGATAAAACAACACAAGCTCCCGTATTTTCTGTATGCTACTGACGTGTTGAGTTTTATTAACACGCGAGTCCATGAAGCAGTGTTGCTCTGGAAAGAAAACAGTCGTCTCCATTTGTTAAACTAGACAGATGCGGCAATCCCAAAACTTTATTCTATCTCATACATGTGAATACTTCCTGAAAAATGCAGCATAACAGCGCAACAAATGAGGTGATTTTCACTAAAATTTGGTCAGTAACATTTTATGTCAACTTCTAACTGTATCTGAAGTTTCATAAAAACCTGTGCAATAGTTTCTAAGATAGAATATTGTGGGAATCTTAAAACATTCTGCATAACAACGCCACCTGTTGGGTGATGTACACCAAAAACTAATCAGGATAATGTTTTATCGGGTACTTACTCAATCTGAATACTTTATCAGGTACTTACTGTTTGATGAAAATCCGTGCATTAGTTCTTGAGATACAGTTATTGCGAAATCCCATAAATACAGCATAACAACGCCACTTTGAAAGGGCGATTTATACCCAACACTAACCTATATCTGAGACTAACTGAATCTGAAATTTGGTGAAAATTCATGCATTAGTTCTTGCGATAGAGCTATTGTAATAATCATGAATAATGAAGCATAGTATCGCCACCTCTTGAGCGTTTTGCACCAAAAAATAATCAGTACCAAATTACATCAAGAACTGAATGAATCTAAAGTTTTATTAAAATCCGTGCATTAGTTCTTGAGATAGAGCTATCGTCGAAATTGTGAATGATATAGTATAGCAGCACCACATGTTGAGCGATATACACCAAAAACTAATAAGCTTCAGTTTATAACAAGATCTAACTAAATTTAAAGTTTTGTAAAAATTCGTGCATTAGTTCTTGAGACAGAGCACCAACAAAAATTTTGTTACTTAACAGACTTACAGAGTTACAGAGAGAAAGACAGATATTTTCTAAAAACCATCAAATTGTGTTCAAAATCTCCTAAAAGGTGTAAATTCGTCAAAAATCATAATTCGAATTTTTTCCCGAATCCAATACTTTCTTCTTGTAAAGATAGAAGGAAATAAAAAGAAAAAAAATAGAAAGTGACATTTTATAATATAATTGAATACAGATCAAAAGCCATAACTTCAAACAAGACACTTATTTACAAAAACGTTCATGATTATAGGAAAAGAAACTAGTCGGATGTTTGCAAACATCTCAAAACTTTCTTCTATCTCATACACGTCAATACTTGCAGAAAAATGAAATATAGCAGCGTCATCGGTTAAGGAATTTACACCAAAAGCTAATCCACAACAATTTATTTCAAGCTCTGACTGAATCTGAAATTGGATGAAAATCCGTATTTTAATATTTGAGACAAGGGCGGCGCCAGAGTTTACCCGACGGAGGGGGGGGGGGCACTGTATCCCCGACAGGGCGGCCAAATTCATAATGTATATTCAGTGGCGCAGCCATGGGAGTGGTTTTGGGGTTAAACCCCCCTCCCCCCCAGAGCTAAGAAAGATCGCTATAATTGCCGCTTATATGAATCAAAACCAAACTTAATCTTTAAATGTTTTGGTGCATTTCGGATTCCGCCGCTTTATTGAATCAGATTTTATTTAATAAAGTGATTCAAATACATGGCGAAAATTCTATTTAAAATTGTGAAAGTGCGTATTACATGAACCAGTTAAGTAAAAATTGGTTAATTGAGCTAAATCCTAAAAAATGATGATTTCCTGCCACAAAGATGCTCTTTGAGTTTAAGTAAATATTCGAATAGTGAATATATACAGTGAATATTCGAATTAGTACGGATTCTATTAACGGGCGATTCAAATAACCGGCAATCACCTTTATCAGAAACCCCCCCCCCCCCCAACTAGAACCGAGTTCTGGCTGCGCCACTGTGTATATTAGAGGTCCCCGCATATTGGTCAGGGGCCTAAAAAACTGCGTGGGCAAAAATTTTAAGCCCAGGCCCAATACGGGTTTGTACTAAATAGATTAATGGTCCGGTCGATATAAAATTTAAAAAAGTCGGTGTGATTATACGATTTGGGAAATACAAATACATACATCTATATTACAGCCGACCCCCCCCCCCCCCAAAAAAAAAAAGGATTAAAATCTTGGTCTGTCCAACTCTATTTCTACAAAACGTGAATTTTTACTTCGATATGGTTATAAAGTGTTTCGGACGAGGAATTCTGATGAAAAATAGTCTTATTAAGACGTGTTCTATGCGGCAATATTTATTTATTTCGAATGAATATCTATTTGCGTGCAAATGTTTGAATTATTCAGTTATCGTTAATCCTTATATCGGAGACTTAAAAATCAGAAAAATGCCACACATTAAAATCTTCCAAAACGGAATCGCATAGAAAAAAAATAAAATAAAATAAAATAAAAATAAAAATAAAGACAGAGAGAGAGAGAGAGAGAGTTATGCCATCGTAAAAGGTGTAATATATTACAGTGGCTCACAAAAGTGTTCGTACACTTTAAAAATTTGTACTAAAAAGAAATTTCCCTGAAATTAAATTCATATATGAAGTCCAGTATTTTTTTATATTATCTCCAAGTTATTCTAAATAACACACAACCTTTTTGTTTAACATTAAGGGATTTTTTTTTTTATTTAAAAATGAAAATGGAAGATGCCACAGAAACAACACGCCACAAAAGTCTTCGTACACAGAAACATTTTCGGATAAATTCCTTGTTAAAAATATTGTTTGTCGCTTTATTTTTATTTTTGCATTGTGGTGCCATTTAAAAAATCGCTTGGCTTTATATTTTGCAGAATTGGTCCGTAATATTCCAGTTATTAATTAAAAAATGATTTGTAATCGTAATGTCACGACTAATAGCGTTCGAAGTTATTTTTCTTCATAATAGTAGTAAATCAATTCGAAATATTGCAAAATTAGTTAATTTATTCCATTCTACGGTATAGTATGCGATAAAAGACTTGATAGAAAAAAAATGAATTGAAAACTTAGGCATGATAAGGTCGTCAATCTAAGTTAATGCAATGAGATCAAATACTTACAATTAGAAAAGTCGTAAAAAATCCATGTTTAAGTGCTGTAAAAGTTAATGAAAAATGTGATGATTTAATGATGATGATTTAATGAAACAGTTTCTACTTCATTTTCATCTGAAACTGTTCGACAAGTGGTAAGCTCGGCTACATTATATAGGCGTTCAGCCCGTAGAAATTTTTTTGTTAGGGTGAAAAACAGAAAGTTTAGGTTTTCTTTGGCAAAATCAATGATAAATAAACCCGAATCTTATTGAAATAATGTTTTATTTACAGATGAATACTAGTATGCCATTCTTGGTTCCAATAGGTGCCCTGTAGTGTGGAGAAAAAAAAATAAGAATTTAATTCAAAGAACTTAGTTGGAACAGTTAACCACGGTAGTGGAGTTGTCCTTGAGTGAGGGTGCATAGTAGCATCAGGATTAGGTAATTTGATATACATTGATAGCATAATAAATCACGATCTTTATTCAAATATTTTAAAAGGCAATTTAAAATTATCAGCCCAAAATATAGGTAACAGAAACAACTTTGTTTTTCATCAGGATAATGATACAAAGCACATGGCTTTTAACGTTCGCCTCTGGTGTCTCTATAATTGTCCACAAGTTCTGAAAACCATCTCACTTGCTGAATTTAAACCCAGTAAAACATATTTGGAGATAACTGGAAGTTAGAATATAAAGACAAAGCATTGAAACGAAAAGCGAAGTAAAAACAGCAATGTTCGATGAAGGAACCAACTTTCATGCAGAAATGACAAAAATACTAATTAAATCTATTCCTAGGTGTTTAAAAATCTGTTGTGGGTACTAAATAATATCCTATTAAGTACAATTTTTGCGAAATATTACAACATTTACAAATATACAGTGACTTTTTTAAAGTGTACGAAGACTTTTGTGAGGTAACTTTTTTGTTATTCTTTGATTAATGATTTTTTCAAAATAAAGTTTCATCATGTTTTTAAAATATTTTATGTAGTTTTGTTAAGAATGAATCATAGATCTTACTCTTAAATATCCATTCTAAAATATTAATTTTAATTAATGGATAGAGCACTATTTCATTGAAATTCCCAAGTGTACGAACACTTTTGTGAGCCACTGTATATTCTTTTTACATGTATTATTATATTCATTTTGAAAGGGAACTCTTCACTAGTGATGGGCGATAACGAGGAGTTTTTCTCGATTTTCTCGATTGTATGAACATCTCGATAACTTTCGATAGTGTAAAATTTTTCTCGATGACTCCAGTTTGCAATTGCTTTTATACGATACAGGATTCGATTTTATCAAGAGTCGTCTGCAAGTGAATGAGCCGGTGTTAATAAAAAGACGATGGATTCACTCGCTAGTGAGCCCCTCCTTTCATTGGTGTCTCTAACTTATACGCACAATCTTGTAATAGGAAATCTCGAACTGGGTTCTTGTTGTATACGGCATCATATACCAAACACGGTGTGCACGCACAGCAAAATCTAGTAAACAAAAAAAATATCTAACCGAAAGAACCTCTGACCGGATCCTTGGGGGTTTGAAAGGTGGGGAAAGGGGCATAGAAGCTGCATAATATGAATAAGTGGGCATATTGCCTCCCAACTATATATCACATGACGAATATTGGCAAGATTTAGAAAAGTGCCCCTGAGAGGGCAAAGTGGAGTGAGGTTCGCCGAAGGAGTATAACATCAATAAGTGGTCAAAAGTTTTTTCAACCATATGCCACATGAGAGGTATCGAACTTAATTTACATAAATGCCCTCTCCTATAGCAAATGGGGGGAGGGGCAATGGAGATGCATAACGTAAAAAGTGGTCACAGGCCTTTCCGACACTATGTCACATGACTGGTCTTGGTTAAATTTATAAGAATGCTCTCCGGGAGGGGCAAAGGGAGGGGAGGACCACGGGAGGTGAACAACATGAGAAAATGGTAACAGGCTTTTCCAATGATATGGCACCTGAGGGCGCCTCGACTAAATTTATAAAAGTGTCCCCCGTGGTGATCAAAGTGCGTTGAAGGGCTGCGGAAGGAGCATAACATAAGTAATGGTCATAGCCATTTCCAACACTGTATCACATGAGGGGTCTCGGCTAAATTTTGACTCCCCTCCCCAAGGTAGC
Source organism: Maratus speculifer (assembly GCA_964019185.1). NCBI lineage: Eukaryota > Metazoa > Arthropoda > Arachnida > Araneae > Salticidae > Maratus > Maratus speculifer. The sequence goes on along the minus strand of OZ025294.1, from coordinate 420,408,826 downwards.
GAAGTATAGTAGATCGAAGTATAGCAGATCAAGCAAATATGTAAGATAGAGGTGCAGACGATCAATAAGTAGTCACAGGCCAAACTACAATTTCTTGCTTTTCTAAATTCCATATATTATAAATATTACTTACTGGAAGCTCCGTAAAAAAGTGGCATTTCGGGAGTGCCGACAGAAGTGAAAATTTGAAAAATTACGTGTGTATTTTTTTAATCGTCAGGAAATATTTTATTGTGTAGGAAATACAAGGACTAATTAACGCTTACATGCAAGAGGAGGCCAAAGTCCCAGCAGCAGTGAACAATATTTATATGGCACATATGTCATACACACACCCCATTGGCACGACTTTTTTCAGATGCCAATTTGGCTAAAAGCTCGACGAAGTTTGAGAAAATTAAATTTCACCCCATTATGGGTCCGTAACGTGACCCAGAAAGACGGGAGAAATTTTTTATGCTATATTTGTAATGTATGAAGCATAAGCTTTCAATAGACATATTATATGAAAAAAATGAGAAACGGCCTCCCTGCCCCCCCCCTCCCCCCAAAAAAAACCAGTGGTATGGGGGAAAACCGGAAAACTGCAAAAAGAGCGGCGAAGAAAAGTTATCTATGCTATATTTTTTCTCCCCGCTGTAGCTCCCACAGAAACAAAGTTATAGCCTTTTAAAAATTGAAATGAAGTGAAGAAATGAGCAAAATTGGATGAATAACCGACAGGGGATCCAAAGCCGCGGGGATGCCATGTACCTTAAACTTTTAAGTTAAAATTGGTAGCGAATCAAGTGACCTATATTTTAAGGTGTATGTTGGGGGGGGGGGGGTTCAAGCTCCTCCCCCCTGGAAGAGGCACTCAAAGAGAGAACTTTAAACTAATGTGCCTAGGTTACGGTAACAACGTAACGAGTTCAATATTTTTTCCCATCTCAAAAAAACTCCCAATGTGCCTAAAGACGTTTTCAATTCAAAAATTCGATCTAAAATGATAAAAACGCAAAAAATTTCGAAACTGCCTCCCCCCCCCCCCCCCCGCCGTGGAAACCAAATTCGGCATGGAGGTATCATAATATGAAAGAGTAATACGATATCTTCAAGATGATATACCACATCACGGGTTTTAAAAAATGAAAATTGTCCCCCTCCCCCCCCAGCCCCCATGTGACACCCTTTCGCCCCGAAATTCCTGCAGCCCGCACTTTAATTATTTTACATTTGATAAATAATATTTATCGAATGGTTCGATCAAAAAAAAAAAAAAACACTTAAAATGATAGGCATGCTTCATTCTGTACCTCGTTTCTCGATAAACCTTTCATTTCACAAAGCTTCATCGATAAAACTCTCCTCGATAAGCCTTCTGATCTCTATTGTCAGCAAGAACGAAAATCCTGCTTATCGAAAAAGATTTTCATCGGGAAACCATAAACCACAAGTTTCTCGAAATGGCGCATTTATCGAAATAAAAATTCATCGCCAAGCTTCAAGTCCATAGATAAACCTCAGATGTCATCGAAGTACATTTTCATCGCGAAGAAGGAAATGCCTGAGTTTATCGAGATGAGATTTGCTGAAATGAGATGCATATACGAAAGCTCTTCTAACCATTCTATCATATTATGAGTCTTTTTCCTTTTGAAATTGAATTTTAAAGGGGGGAGGGGGGAACGGGGGTGAATTAGGGGGTGAATTTTTTAAATCCGTAGCTATTTCGACAGTAAATGTTATTTTTGATGTGGATTTTTTTTTGGTTGGATTTTAATAAAAATTTTATTTTACTTAAGAAAGGTGTTATAATAATTAAAAATAAATTATATTGACATGTTTCGGATCCGTCAAATAAGATCCATAATCATAATAGAAATAAAAATTAATTTTTATTATGACTATGGATCTTATCCTAAAGCTAATCCTATAGAAGAAATAAAAAGATGTCTCGTATGCATTTCTATATTTTTAAATAGTTTTTTTCTTTTGCATTGGATATTTGAAATAGATTTCTACAAAATCCGTTATTGACTTTTGTCTTTTTCGATTTTGTTTACAAGTATTTTTAATGAGAACACTTTTATTTCCGAAACCGGCTTTCATAGTGAAAGTATCACAATGTAAAAAACTTGCAAATTAAATCGAAAAACGTAAAAAACAATCTTTGTCCAGATCGACCTCATTTGTTCAATGTACAAAAAATCATATAAAAATATTGAAATGCAAATAAGAGATCTCTATAAATTTGTTCCATAGAATTAGCATTAGCTAGCGGGTCTTTTCGCTTCATTGAAGTAACCCCATAAACTTAAAACTGAAACAAACAGTGTTGATTTCAGACACTTTTCTCCGGGATTGACTTCAGTGTCTCCGAGGGGAAAATTGTACTTTTTGACAGTTGAAAACGCAAAATTTCAAATTTTCCTGGAGTATATTTCATTGCTCCGCGAGGGAATGTCCCTCACGGGACACCCCTAAATTCAACACTGGAAGCAAATAATTACGACAATAGAATTATCGAGCAAGCCCTACCATTACCATGAAGTTTTCTGCCAGAATAATAACTAAGAATCGCATCAACTACTTTTAGCTTCTCTGTGTTACAATCGATTGTAAAACATCTCGATTGTAGATTCTTGGAAATAATCGATGATTTATCGATTGTGATTTTTTACGATGACGATTTTTCTCGATTGTTGAATTTTTGAGAATCGCCCATCACTACTCTTCACTCACTTGAAAACACCCGCTCCGTCATGTTAAACACAGATTATTTTCGAATTTCTCGTTTTGATTAGAATATTTTTAAACATTTTTTTTTTCTTGGATAGGACAGCTGAGTTTACTCTTTAATATGGCTATTTTTCCCTTTTTCGATTTCAGTTGCAGATCTTTTTTTTTTTTTTTTTTTTTTTTTTTTTAAGATACTAGGGGGGCCCCGCCCCCCTGCTCGCTATGCTCGCCAACCCCCCGCGTAATCGCTTCGCGATTCCAAATTATTGGCTACCCCTGCTTGCTGCGCTCGCCAATACCCCATGGTATGAATAAGCAGTTGCAGACCTTTCAAATGATGTGTCACACGACTGGTGTTGTAAAGAAATTAAAAATGTGCCCCCCTGGGGGGCAGAGTGGGAGGCGACACAAAAGACATCATAATATGAATAAGCAGCTGCAGACCCCTCAAATGATGTGTCACACAACTGGTGTTGTAAAGAAATTAAAAATGTGCCCCCTTGGGGAGCAGAGTGGGGGTGACACACAAGACATCCATAAAATGAATAAACAGTTGCAGACCTTTGAAATGATGTGTCACACAATTTGTGTTGTAAAGAAATTACAAAATGCGCCCCCTCTGAGGGCAGAGGGGGGGAGGGGGTTACACACAAGATAGCCATAATATGAATAAGCAGTTGCAGACCTCTCAAATGGTGTGTCACACAATTGGTGTTGTAAAGAAATTAAAAATGTGCCCCCCCCCGGGGGGCAGAGTGGGGGATGACACACAACACATCCATAATATGAATAAGCAGTTGCAGACCTTTCAAATGATGTGTCACACAACTGGTGTTGTAAAGAAATTAAAAATGTATCCCCCCTGGGGAGCAGAATGGGGGATAACACACAAGACATCCATTATATGAATAAGCAGTTTCAAACCTCTCAAATGATGTATCAAACGACTGGTGTTGTAAAGAAATTAAAAATTTGGCGAAATATTACAGTTATCGCCAAGTTGGCGTCACTTTTGACAACTAATTATGGTCGCCAAATTTGGCGATATATCGCCAAGTTGGCGACAAACTTAGCGATTGTTGGCGATGGTAACCTTTCCTTTCTTTATGGTAACCCATACGGCGATGCATAGACGGAATCCTTTCCTGATTGGTCTATTCGACTCATGGAAGGAGTGGACAACCCGGATTCGTTAGTTCCGGAAATCTTCCACATCAGCATCATTCCAGGAGTCATTCCTTTTAAGGCTAGTTTTTTTTTACTATAGAAGGACTTTTATTTTTGTAAACGGTTTGAAAGTGAAAGTACTTTTTTGTGTAATAGGCAGGTTTTATTTCACAGGTTTTACTTTATTTAAATTTTATTGCCTAAAAATCTACTACTCTTTAAAAATAATAAATTCTAAAGTTTAATTATAGAATAATAGTGTGTTAAACTTATAAAAATACATACATTTTTTTGTAAAAATGTTTGGAACGGGCCAAATTTTACTGATTATTGCACGGCCGTAAGGGAGATTTCCAACGGGCTGGATATAAACCGGGACTGAAAATTTCGACCCGTGCAGTCCTAGGAAGTATGGTCCCATGGAAACCAGGCATAGACCGGCCCCAGTGTCACAAAAGAAAATAGGCCCGGACCCGGCCAATGTAGACCTCTATCGGGGTTTATCCAGAAGCTGGAGCTCGGTGAAATTTTCTTTCCTTAAACTTGGGTTATTCACTAGGAATAAATAAAATGGCAAACCACGCTCGCTAATCAAGTCAATTCATTCTGAATCTGGTAAGGAATCTCTTTTAGGTGACATAAGATAACAGCAGCCTATTGAGTGTTCGAAGCCAAAATAGAAACAATATTGCTGTTTTTTTTTTTTTTTTTTTTTTTTTTTTTTTTTTTTTTAAAGCATAAAATGTTTTGTGCAATTCTATATTCAATAGACGCAAACATAAAAAAAGGGGGGGGGGAACAGCATAAAAAACACATCTGTAGGGCGATATACACCAAAATGTCATCCATACTAATTAAATATGATGAAATTTGATAAAATTTTGTGTTTAACTTTTTGAGAAATAGCTCTCACGATCTCACGGCACACCTGCCAACTTTAGATTTTTAACAATCAAATAAATGTATTATAAAACAGAAAATTATTTAGAAAGATAACCTTTTAGTGGTACTTATTTCATTTCAATTTCATTTGTAAATATGATCATTTTGGTTTTTGGAGAAAAAAAAAAAGTGATGCGTGCCTGTCACGGTAATTATTAAAAACAAAGCATAACAAAACCACTATTGAAAGATGCATGACAAATTTTATTAGCATTAATTTATTTGAAGGTCTAAAGAAAGTATGAAATTGGATTCAATTTTGTGTGTTAATTTTTTAGACATAGTTATATCGGAAATCATGAAGTTTCCTTGTGTACTTTTCTATGCATAACTTTGTCCCAATTCCGCAAAAAATAAAATTTTAAATTTTATTTAATAAATAAATAAATAAAATAAAATAAAAACTTTCTAAATACGCCATTTGCAACGTGCTAAAATATGCATTACCAAAATTACTAGTCTTAAACCTCGAAAAAATGTGAAGGGAAGTTACCTAAAAACATTGCCATATGCGTTTTTTAAAGTTGTCCTTTTTTCCGTATTTTTCCTTAACCGGATCGGCTTAGATTTCGATCAGTCCGGATAATCGAAGCTCTACTGTATTTACTGCTGAATGCAAAAATAGAACTGAAAAACTTCCATAAACATTAGTTAAATTATTATTATCAACAAAAGTACGAATTCTGCGTATAAAGCAGATTTAAAATTAAAACATTCGGGTAAAAATATCAAATCACATATAAACGCAAATAAATAAGAAATCATTTGGACTTACTCTAATAAAAGTATTGAAACTTTTTATATACAGCAGACACAAATTAAATTTGATATCTTCGTAAAAAGAAGGAACTCATAAAATTTTTAAAACTATTATAGTATAAATGATCATTATAATGCAAAATTTGCAAAGTCACAAATTCCATTTTTTTTCTTTAAAATTTCCTTGTAGCATTGTTTTCACAGTTACTGTCTTATTAATTATACTGTATGATTTAAAAAAAATGCATTAAACAGGTGAATAATAATTTAAAAAATATCATTTCTATATATTAAAATAAAAATACTAGATCCAGAAAAAAAAAAAAAAAATAACTCCTTATATCTGTGGTCAATGGACAAGTGACGAAAAGAGAGTACTGCATCTAACTCTGAAATATTCTTCCGGTCTATCACAATACAGGCGTTTTTTTTTTTTTTTTCATCAATTTCTTTATTCCAACTGTCGAAAAGTTTGTTTTATATTAACTTGCACATCAGAATTTGAAAACTAGTCAAAACAGAAGATATATATTTCCTGTTAGTGAATCGCGGCTGTTATCTGCGGTCTAAACGTTTAAACATCCTACATTGAAATCTAAGTAAAAATACTAATAAAAGAAACAGCATACTTACTAAGAACAAAACTTGTGTAAAATTTAAAATTTCTTCATATCCTTTTTCGTTCCAACTGAACATGTTTCTATGTTTAATATTAGTTTTCTTTATTAGAATTGAATATATTTGCCGGAGTGAAATTAATTTTCTATTATTTTAAGCAATTTATGCCTTCTGATTGGACATTTTTCGAAAATTTTGATCTTAGATTTCTGTTTTTTACGTATATTTAGATAAAACGGATTTATAAATTCCATTTCTAATATGAAAAAGTACTAAGCGCCATAGCTGCCAGAACTTCCATGTAGATTGACGAATATGTTGCTTTAGGTGTGAGTATTTCAGGTAATTGGTGTTTTTTCTGTATTTTTTGCGGTTGGGGGGGGGGGGGGCGTGAAAAAAAGCAAAATTAAAGCGCATGAAAGCAAAATTTAAAGCAAATTTTTCTGTTTTAACGGAGTATAAGCAAGGAAAAAAATAGTTCAATTCACGGATTATTTAGCGAGCATGGAGTCTTCCGCGGATTGGGTTATACCCAACCTGAACTAGTTAATTCTACATCCATTCAACCTGAATCAGTTTTAAAAAAGTAGATGGCTCGAACTCGACAAACTTCGACCTAAAAGTATTCAATTCGAACCTAATCCCAACTCGAAATGCAAAAGAAAATTCCATCTTGCAAAGCAATAATGGAAAAATAGTCTACAATAATACTTCCAATATCAATTATATATTTTATGTAAAAAAAATTAATGTATCTATATATGCACTCATTGACATTCAAATAATATAATTTTACATTTTAAATTATATTTCGAAGATACTTTTGAGAAATGAGGTAGAGTCGAACACATAAGCTGAAACAATTAAAACTAACCCAACTCGAAAAATAGAAGTCAATCCGAGCCTCTCCAAAAAATATTAACTTTAGCCAGATCCGACTCAAATCGCCAATCGCGTTGGGTTTAATTTCCCAAGGTGATGCAGAACTCTATCCGAAACGCAATCTCAGCCCGACATCTCCACATTTCGATCTGAACCCGAAATACTTCAACCTCAACTAGACCCCAAACATAACTGATGAAAAATATATCCACTGTAATGCAATTATGTAAAAATACATCTACAACTACAGTCGAGCCTCTATATAACGAAATCCATCGTTCCAGTAAAAAATTCGTTATATAGAGAAATTCGATGTATAGAGTATGATGTTAAAAATAGTATTTAATGTGTAAATTTTGAACAAATATTATTTTTGATCTTTTTAATTAAGAATTTGAAATTTTAAAAGTATATATTAACCTAACATTTTATTTCTTACTTATTTAAGCAGTTTCAAAAAAGAGAAAAGACATTTATTTGAAAGCTTAATGAAAATCAAATAAGGAAGACTTACATAAATTTCAGAGGAAGAAATCTGTAATTTTTTGTTGTTTTGATTTTTAAATTACAATTGTTACGTTCTCAAAAAAAATTCTTAAATTTTAGCAAGGAATGAAAAATTTTAGTTGATATTTTCCTCCATTTGAAGGTCTCTCTTATGTGCTCTCATTGATTCCTCTCTTATATGTGTAACAATTCAATTGACTGTGTTTTGAGAAGGATGTTGAAAGGTGTGTGGGAGGTGGGATGAACTTGTTAGATTTAAATAATAAGGAGAGAAGTAATATTTATAAAAAAAAAAAAAAAACTTCTCCACTGAACGATAAATCAAAAATAAGTGATGGAAAATTGATTCCATATGATTTCAAAGCTTTTTTAAAACTGAACAAATTAAGATCAATTTATGAAAAAATTCGTTATATGGAGATAGATATTTCGCTATATAGAGTCTGTTTTTAATGTAAACATGCGAAAAGGGGACCGTTTTTACTAAAAATTCGTTATATGGAGAAATTCGATGTATGGAGTTTCGTTATATAGAGGTTCGACTGTATATCTCCAGTAGGGTGTTTTTCGATTCAAACTGCTTACTTTCCGATTTATTTTTAAATTCATTTTTGCTATCAAATGCATCAAACTGGCAAATTATCTTATTCAGAAAGTACACAAGGTGCAGTGATTGTCGATTCTTTGAAAAATGCAGAAAATATTGCAAAAAAGAGCAATAAAAAACGGCATTTTGAACCGATTTTTTCGCAGCGGGAGATCTGGTAACGAAAAAAAGGGTGATACTAAGAAGATAATTGTTCATAAATCAAATTCTAATGAATTGAGCGCAAAATGACATCACATGGCACCTTATACGTCTCTTCAAAAATCACCTCAGCAAGTTTCATGTTTCTACTTTTAAAAATGTGCCTGAAATTGTATCGGAAAATTTCGAGCTGTTGAAGGTGGAAAAACTTTTTTCGAATACACTCTTAAGTAAAAAATCCGTATATATAAACTCATTAACATTCAATAAATGTAAATTCTTTTGAGAGATCGATCTTGAATCAAGAACAATAAGTGTCAACATCCAACTCGAACTTGAAACAATTAAAGTTAACCCAACTGGAATCCAACCCACAACGACAAAAGATTAGGCTCAATCCGATCCGATCCAGATTGAGAGTCGTGTCAGGTTCAGTTTGCCCGACCCGATGCAGCATTCTACTTGTCATCCAAGACAGCCTTGACAAAACTTTAGTATGAATTTTATCTTTTTTGTTAAAAAAATATACATGCTACAGAGTCATTCATGTATCATCATATGTAGTCAACTGTATAAATTTGTATTTTAAGAAATTCGATTTTTTTTTTTTTTTTTCCTTAAGATCGGGTTTATCTGAAACTCAATCTACAAGAATCAAAATTCACTCGTACCCAAAAGAATTCGTTTGATCAACCAGAGTTATAATAATAATATTAATAATAAAAAAAAAAAAACTTCATATGTTGGCCCAATTTTACGGAAACTAATTTCAAAAGTCAAAATATTTTCCCCGACGACATCGAATTTCGACCCCGAAATGGGGGGGGGGGCAGGTATGCCCCCCGGTCCCCCCTGTGGCGCCGCCCTTGATTTGAGATAAAATTATCGCAAAAATCGGGAAATTAAAAAAAAAAAAAAATGGATTAGAAGCATCACCTGTTGAACGATTTACTCTTAAAACTAAAGAATACCAATTTATATCCGAGACTAACTAAACTTGAAGTATGATAAAAATCCGTGCTTTAGTTCCTGCGGTAGAGCTATTGTGATAATCATGAATAATGCCACATAACAGCGCCACCCGTTGGGCGACTTACACCAAAACATAATCAGAACCATGTTATATCAAAGACTAACGGAATTTGAAGCTTTATGAAAATTCGTGTATTAGATATAGCTATTGTGGAGATATAGCTATTGTGGAAATCGTGAAAAAGGCACAATTGCAACGATACTTGTAAGGCGATATACACCAAAAACTAATCAGATCCAATTTATATCAAGGTCTAATGGAATCTAAAATTTTGTGAATGTTTTTTGCATTAGTTATTGAGATAGAGCACCAACAAAATTTATGTCACAGAGAGACAGTCAGACATTTTGCAAAAATATGTTTTTGGGTGTCTTTTACCCCTAAAATCTGCAAATCCGTCGAAAAGCGGAATTCGAAAATTTTCACGATTGTCCTTATGAAGATAGAAGAAAGTAAAAATTGATGAGCAAAACTCGGAGAAAGCATATATAGCTAAAATTCCCCTGAAAGATGTTAAAGCCAAGGAATATTGAAAAATACCTGTCCTCCATTTTACCTGCAGAGCAACTCTACTTACAGTGACTTCTGGTTCTAGGCCAGCATATGGTAAAGATCAGACTAATTAATAAGAGAAAAAAAAGATGAATAATCTAAATTTGTTGTTTGTTCTGTTTATACATTATTGTGAAAATAGAAAGTAGGTTTATGCACATTGATTGTTTTTTATTTCATTTCCAGACAGTGTTGCTTAAAAATAAGTATATTCTTTTTTTTTCAAATCAGAGCTATAATATCTCTGATTATAGCTCTATACCAATTCAAACCCTTCGGTCCTGGAGTGTTATAAATAGGACACGTCTTTTATTGAGTACTAGTTTGTCCTAAAAATTATTTTTTTGTTAATTCCAGCACCTAATAATGATAGCATGTGTCGATACATTTACTATTGTGACTTCACATATGTTTCAGCATTTAATAATAATAATAATAATAATAATAATAAAAGTTTTATTACTTATTAGCAAGCACTTGGCATTTCTTTTAATTTCAACTTTAAATTAAGGACTCCTTTTCCGAATTAGAAATTTGTGATAAAAGATACTAAATGCTAATAAATATTTTATGTTTTTTTAATCCGATTGTAATATGACGTGTTCCAAAGTCTTTAAAATATTCTCCTTTAGACTACTGTTATATGAAAAACATACAAAATAATTACATTCGTTAGGTTTCTGTAAAGAACACATACGTTAAAAAGTGTGATATATTTAATTTCAATAATTATGTATTCCAGTTTTTTAACGTTCATTCTGTTTGTAATTTTATTTTCTATTTACATTCTGAAGATGACTCGATTAAAAAGAGTTGAAACATGTTTTTATTAATACAGCAACGTCTTGTAAGCAAAATATTTATTCATAATATAAATTTTTACTTTTTCGTTTGTGGAATATAGATTATTAATATTACGATATAGTTATTTATGGACGTAATCAAGTCTTACTACTGTTATTTTTCACATTCGTTAAATTTCAGTAAACTGCAATTTCTGTGATTTTGATAGCTGGGTAATTCCACGAGCACATGTCGTGTAAGTTACATATTAAGATTTGGGATACAGTCGACTTTCGTTAATTCGAAATCGGATAATTCGAATCTTCGCTTAATTCGAACTAAACACGAAGTCCCGAAATTTTCAATGGCAGAATAGCGTCAAATATTTTCATTAATTCGAACTCATTTTCTCTCGACTTCGTTTAATTCGAACTAACGAGAATTCCGATTTTTCATTTTTTTCTTTCTCACGGATTACAGATCATTTGAAAAACTTTCTTTCTTTGATTTTTGTGAAAATTGTTCCAAACGATTATACATTGCATTTGATATCCACTTTCTTAGAGCCCCGTCTGTCCATCAGTGACGCTTTAAATTTTTCTTCCATCGTGATTGTTTCTAATCTTTTAATTAGTTTATGTATTTATACATTCTAATTTAATATTAAGTCATATTCTAATGATAACAGACAAAATAAGTTTAAAAAACGCTATAACATTAATTCCTTTGTAATAGTACCATATTAAGCATGCTTTCCATAATTCGAACTTCGGATAATTCGAACATTTCTTGTGGTCCCGACGAGTTCGAATTAACGAGAGTCGACTGTACCAGTATTTTAAAACGGAAAAATGTGACTAATTTTATCAGAGATATATCATTAATTAAATAAGACCATGCAAACCTTTCGAAAATTACGGTGGCCAACAATTTAGCAGTTACTAGAAATGTGACTTACACGACAAGTGCTCATGGAAATACCCAGCTGCTTTTAATTTTGTTAGCGTAAAAAATAATTTATTCCGAAAAGGGAAAAAAATTCAGGGCCTAAAAGGTTTAACAAACTGATGAGTTCCATAATGACACAAGTCCAGTATTTTTATTATTTCATTATAGACAAAATTTTTGTAATGTTTCTTATAATACTTAGTGACATTTGTAATTCAGCAAAGTGTAAGTATGAAAAAATTTCTGGTTTTCAAAAAGTATTCTGTTTTTCTTGATTTTCTGAATATCTATTCAGCTGGATTTGTATAGTGAGGGAAGTCACGGCGCCAAATATACATGACTGAATCATGACTAAAGAATCTTTATATCGCACAGGTGCTAACATCACGTCAGAATCTATTTCAATTCCATTCGTTGGCAGGTTTTGACTATAATTCATTTCACCTTTAATCCTTCTCCGGGTGCATCAAAAACTTCTCACGGGCGGGCACTGCTTGTATTTTTTATAACACAAATGATTCATTTTTTTAAATTGTATCAGTTGCATGATTCTTACATAATCTAATAATATGAAGAAATCTTGTGGATATCTGCTTATGTATCTAAATTTTATCTCTAACGATTTTGACTGAATTTTGCACCGTACCGCTTTAGGGAAGACTATTTGGTCTAGATCACATCTTCGAGAAAATTGGACTAGTGGATCATTTTGAGTCATGATGGATCAGGGTCAAGCTAATTATGTCTAAAAAAATGACTCAGTCGATTTTGGTTAAATTTTGTATCTAACCGTTTTCGGGTAGGAGAAGACTATTTTACTATTTGTCACATATTCGAGAAAATTTGATCAGTGGGTCATTCTGGGCCCCTATGGATCAGAGCCAAACTAATTTTATTGAAAAATGTTTCCAACAATTTTGATTAAATTTCGTATTTACCGGTTTTGGTCACGAAAACACTGGGGCATTTTCGTCTCATTGCGGATCAAGTTATTGCGTATATAAAAAATTATGTATATAAAATATATATAATTATTGCGTAATTGCGTATATAAAAAACGGTTCAAACGATTATCACTAAGTTAAATATCCAACCGTTTTCGAACACAAGAACACCATTTGGCTGGGCCACATGTTCGAGAAAGTTTTATTAGTGGGTCATTTTGGTTCATTATGGGTTAGGATCAAGCTAATTATATATAAAAAACGGCTCGAACGACTTTGATTAAATTAAGCATCCAACCGTTTTCGAGTACAAGAAGACCAATGGGCTGAGTCATATGTTCGAGAAAATTTAATTAGTGGGTCCTTTTTTTAGGTCATTATGGTCATGATCAAGCAAATTACGTATAAAAACCAGCTTAAACGATTTTAACTAAATTAAATATCGATCCGTTTTCGGGCACAGGAAGACTATTCGGCTAAGTCAGACGTACAAGGAAATTTGATTAGTGGATCATTTTTGGATCATTGCAGGTCAAGCAAATTATATAAAAACGACTCAAACGATTTTATTTAAATTAAATATGGTTCCGTTTTCGAACACGATAAAACTATTAGGCTAGATCGCACTTTCGAGAAATTTCATTAGCGGGTCCTTTTGGGTTACTATGGATCAGGGTCAAGTTAATTTATTCGAAAAAAAATGTCTCTAACAAGTGAGAAAACATTTCGTATTCTTCCGTTTTCGGGCACGACAAGACCATTGGGCTTGATCATATGTTTGAGAAAAATAGATTAATTGGTTATTTTGCGTCACTAAGGTGCCAGAGTTAAGCTAAATTTATCTTAAGGGTGTTCTTAAATCAAAAAGGGCAACTTTGTGACACATGCTTTAATTTATTTTTGTTCGGAAATGCATGAAAATAGCAGGTGTTATTATTCAGAAACTGTCTAATTGCACTTAATTTTTTGTTTTTTTTAAAAAACACAATAGATTTTTCATAACAAGCCTTCAAAGTTGACACTTTTGAGCACATTCCCCGACGAAAGCAGTAAAACCGGTCGAAAAGCAGCAGAAAAACGGGTGATCACTATATCGAAATAGCTTAGAACTGGATAGGTAATTTAACTATCATAAAATGGAAAAATAAGTTCGATTCGAAATCGCTTTCTTTGTCAGGCATTCCAATTTCACATCTTTCTGTTAAAAAATGAATTTGTAAATGTGTCAAAACGTTTTCCGCTTGTTAAGCGGAACAGTTAAGAACACCCTTAAAACGCCACTAACAATTTTAACTATACAGTCGGCTCTCGTTAATTCGAACTCATCGGGACCACAAGAAATGTTCGAATTATGGAAAGAATGAGAGGAAAACATGCTTAAAGGGTTACTATTACAAAGAAATTAATGTTATGATATTTAAAAAAAATATTTTGGCTGTTATCATTAGAATATGACTTAATATTAAATTAAAAGACATAAATACATAAACTAGTTAAGGGAGTAGAAACAAGCACAGTGGAAGAAAGGGTAGAGGTGTCATTGATGGACAGACGGAGCACTAAGAAAGCGGATATCCAATGCAGGGATTAGATGTTACTAGTTCAGAACAATTCTAACGAAAATGACAGAAAGAAAGTTACTTCAAGGATCTGAAATCCGTGAGAAAGTAAGGAAAAATGAAAAATCGGAATTCTCATTCTTCCGAATTAAACAAGGTGAAGATAAAAGGAATTCAAATTAATGAAATTTTATAATTTCATTCTGTCAATGAAAATTTCGGCACTCATGTTTAGTTCGAATGAAGCGAAGATTCGATTTATCAGATTTCGAATTAACGAGAGCCAACTGTATTTTTTATTTTACCATTTTCATTTTCGGACATGGAAAGACCATTGAACTAGATCATGTCTTCGAGAAAACTTGTTTGAGTCAAGAAAATTTTATACAAAAAAGCCTCTAAAGATTTTGATTAAATTTTATATCCCACTATTTTGGGTTAGGTGAAGATCATTGGGCTAAGTCCATATTGGAGAAAATTCGGTTAGCAGTCATTTTCGGTTCAATACGGATCTATGCATTTCAGTAGAAATGAAGCTAGTAACATTAAGTTCTTGAACATTTGGCAGTGAACAAAAACCGAAAAGCTGAAAACATTTCTTGAATTTTGGGAAAAATTGTAGAAATATTGGCGATATTTGGGCAGAAAATCGACTTTCAAGATTACCAGTGCGAAAACACATACTTGGCAGTAAATGAAAGAATATCGTTAAATTTGGCGATAGAATAGGATTTCAGAATGTGAAAGAATTTTCTAGAAATTTTTAGTAGAAAAAGTGATGCATCATTATGGTTTGTCTGTTCGCCCTCTTACATAAACATTGTCATGATATAATAAAGAAAATTTTCATTATATTTTTTGAAAGGCATAAGGTGGACCACTTATCTATTGACGATCTTGGATTGGATCATGGATTGGTTGGATTGGATTATGCCTTTCAAAAAAGATAATAAAAATATTCTGCACGTAGGTAACCACAATGAGAAAGTTTTGAAACAGTATGAAACTAGTTGGATGTGTCAATCCCAAAACTTTCTTCTATCTCATAAGTACATTTTAATATTTAAAAAAAAAAACGTGGTGACCCCAAAGTTACCCACTATCGAATTTCCTCGAACATTTGACCTAGCCTAATGAGATTCTGGTATCCGAAAATCCTAAAACGCAAAATTTAATTAATATTCTGAGAAAATGAGCTTAGTAGTGCCTCATGTTGGGTAATTTATACTAAAACCTAATAAGCATTTGTTTATGTCAAGACCTAACAGAATCTGAAATTTGATGGAATTTCGTCCATTAGTTCTTGAGATATAGTTATAACAAAAAATTTGCAAAACGTAGCACAGCAACACCATATCTTGGTCAATTTATGCCAAAACGTAAAAAAGCGTCTAATTATGTTATGGTGTAAAATAATCTGAAGTTGATGAAATTCTGTGCATTAGTTCTTGAGATATAGCTAGTTTAAAAAAAACCGTGTAAAATATAGCAATTCAGCACCATCAGTTGAAGGATTTATAACAAAACGTAATCATCGTGTAATTATGTTATATGTCATTTTGTAACAAAATCTGAAGTTTGATGAAATTCTGTGCGTTGGTTGTTTAGATATAGCTATCGGAAAAATCGTGCAAAATGCAGCATAGCTGCACCACCAGTTGCAAGGTTAATACTAAAATGTAATCAGCGTCTAATTATGTTATATATTCCAGTGTAAAAGAAACTAAAATTTGATGAAGTTCTCTGCATTAGTTCTTGAAATATAGCTATCGCAAAAATCGTGAAAAATGTAGCATAGCAGCGCCACCTATAGGGCAGTTCACACCAAAACCTTATCAGTGGTTATGTATCTCAAGGTATCGCGGAATCTGAAGTTTGGTGAAATTCTGTGCATCAGTTCTTGAGATATAGCTATCGTGAAAATCATGAAAAACGTGGCACAGCAGCGCCACCTGCTGGCCAATTTACACCAAAACTTAATCAGCGTCTATATATATCAAGGGGTTACAGAATCTGAAGTTTGGTGAAATTCTGTGCATTAGTTCTTGAGATATAGCAATCTTGAAAATCATGAAAAACGTAGTACAGCAGCGCCACCTGCAAGCCAATTTACACAAAAAACCAATAGGCACTAATTCATATCAAGGTCTAACTGAATATAAAATTTTATGAAATTTCGAGCATTAGTTCTTGAGATAGAACGCCCACAAATTTCTTGTCACATACAGACAGACAGACACACAGACAGACACACAGACTCAGAGACAGACGGACAGACTCACAGACAGACATTTTCTAAAAATAGTCAAAACGTGTTCAGGACCTTCTAAAACGTATAAATCCGTCGAAAACCGGAAGTCGAAAATTTTCATGAATCCAATACTTTCTTCTTGTAAATATAGAAGAAAGTAAAAATATGAAGCAAATCTTAGATTAAATAGAACCATACTGCGTTAGCACAAACTCCAAACTATATAGTCCAACAGCCGACATCACAAAACCCTATGTTTTTGTGCACAAGGGAAAAAAAAAAACCTTTATTTTATGGAAGAGTAGTAATAGGGGAATCTCATGATCCATGTTTGCCATCCATGAAGTGGTGCATAACCAAAAATTAATACCACTAGTGGTTCACTCGTACGTTTAATATTGTGTTTGCTGTACAATTAAAAGTATGAAAATATGGGAAATTCGGTGCAGGAAAACATAATGCTAAGCTTACGAGTCAACTACTGGTTATATTCATTTTTGGCTTATGCATCCATTCGCTTCCGGAATACATGGATGATTAGATACCCCTATTACTACACTCTTCCATAAAATAAAGGATTTTTTCTTGTTCTCGATGAAATAGAGTTTTGTGCTGTCAACTCTTGGACACATAATAAGGGTGAATGTAATAGGTAGTATTTCTTACAAAATCTATCTAAATAGACACTACTTTATACATCTTAACCACCAAAAGCCCCACCAGTGGCCGAGAGGTTCAGACCTCTCAACTGGTAGACGGCAGGTGCTGGGTTCGAATTCAATCGCGGCTGTCGGCCTAACCGTTCGGAGTTTTCGTGGTTTTCTTCGAACCTTGCGTAAATACGGGTTAGGTTCCCTTAGAAAGACCCCCACGAAGGGCACTCCCCCCTGGTCCTATATCCCATTAGTGTAGATAATCGGACGACAAAAATAAACCAAAATAAACCTTAACCACCAAAATGTCCCAGAAACAAATAAAGAAATAGGTACACATTGTTGATCCACCGTTGACACATCTATCTAGGTGCTGCATTGGGGATAAAAGTAACTGTATAAAAAATTTCTAACTTATCAAAACGAGAAACATAAATAAATATATGATTTAACAATTAAAAAAAGTAATTGTTCTTTATTTAAAAATGTTCATTTTTATCGCTAAAAGTAACAATGTAATTTTCTTGAATAATAAATGCTTACTGTGCACAACAATGACTGCAGATCAAATGAAAATCCATTGTTACACTTACAAAGTCTTTTCGATTTTAGAGTTCTACAGCTACTTCTGCGTATTATTCTGCGATTTTGAAAAGCGAATTTTGTTATAAAAAAAAAGTTGATTGGTGTCTAATTTTAATTATTATTATATTTTATAAGTCATTTCTGTATTTCGAGTTATTCTTTTCTAAGAAAAAAAAAGAACTTGTTTAACATCAAAAAAGTTCTTCTGTCACAGGCAGATCACATAGCAGCCTATTTCTTGACCATTCCCGAATATTGTGGACTTGAAATCTTCATAACATGTAGAAGATAAGTTATTTTTTACTTTGAAAATGACTAACTTAATGAATTTGAGATCATTGTACGATTGTAAGAAAATAACATCTGAGGAATATGAAAATGGACTTATTGAGAGAACGGCGGATATATTCGAGTTGGAGAGAGACTTCAAATTTATAGATTTTCTCGGAAGAGGCTCTTTCGGATGCGTTTTGTCGGCTAAAAGTCCGGATTATGACAACGAAGTAGCCGTGAAAATTATTCGTTCTGAAAGAACCAAGGAGGGAGAATTGAAGATATGGCCAGAGCTGGAAAACGAACATATTTTACCAGTTTTTGAAGTTGTGCGTATGCAGTACGTGAATGTATTTATCACTCCAAGGTTAATGAAAGATATGGAAACAGTTTTGATGGAAGAGGATTTTCGACGTAACGCATCGAGTCTTAAAATGGCAAAAAAATGGTTTCATCAAACGTTGCAAGCTGTCGACTATCTGCACCAGAAGAGACTGTATCATGGTGACATAAAAACGGACAACATTTTGATAGATTACGACTCGAGTGCCAAATTATCCGATTTTTCCTATCTACAACAAGGGGATACTATCATGAGACGATATGGAGCACCCCTAATTTATCGCCCCCCGACATCTGAAGGCGAGATTTCAAGCATTGATGGCTACGCCTTTGATATGTGGTGCTATGGAATCATGGTATTAAATTCCCTGACGCAACATCATATGTTAAAAGAAATAACAAGTATTGACAAAAAAATCTTCAACTGGCATGAAATTGTGTATCCAGTATTGTTGAAAATTGTTGATGCGGATCATTTTCGATCCTTGGTGTCCGCTTCATTTCCTGCTTCTGATTTACACAAACAAGATTATGAAGATTCCTTGGATTTCATCCTTTTTTTGCTTAGAGTCAATCCAGAAGATAGACCTTCAGCCACAGAAGCATTAGAACACGTGTTTTTGATGAAAGGAAATCTGCGCTCGGAAAAGCTGGACAGTCTGTGGGCGAAAGATTTACATGAATCTGATGATTTAGTGAGCTGGAATTTCCATTCAGAATACAAAAATACATTGAGAAAAAACAGAACGAAGATAAATAGATATAAATTTAGATATAATCGTGTGTCACAATTGAAAAACAGAAAATGGAGTAAAAAACCTAAAGAAACGACTCTTAATTGCGACGTTGCAGTTGTTCATGGTTTGAAGGAGTGTTCAGAAGAAAGAGATAAAACTTATAAGACACGGGTTACTGGTCTAGAACTTGAAAGTGTTGCAAAAACTCCTGCGTCGGATTACGAAAAGGATACGCTTAGTGAAGCTAAGATCTGTCGAGAGTTTGCATCAGAAAATGAAAAATGTGGAGGTATTGTAAAAGTCACATCTGATACTGAAGAACATCGTGAAATGCCAAAAAAGAAAAGCCGAATCAGTAAACTATCTGATTGGCTTCGAAAGAAACTGACCAAGTTTTGCGTCTGTGGAGCAATCCCGGCTCCTGGAAAGAGATCGAAGAAATAACGTGACACCTTACTGTCTTGGTTTTTACAATAGTTAATTCGCCATCCCTTGAAATAGTTTAAATAAATAAACACAAGTATGTTAAAAGTCATTTGAAAATAGTTTGTTGAAAAACCGCCAAAAACAATAAAATAATAGCCAGGATTATCTTTGTCTTTACTATTTGTATTATTTTAGAATTGGTTTTGTTATTGTTATAACTTGTAATTATTATTCATGCGTTAATGCATTCCTGTATTTCAGAAATGGATTAAGACGAAAATTCGTATTTTAAGTTATTTTCTTTATATAAATTGATTTTTTAATTTTTTTTCTTTTTTTATTGAATTCTTAAAAGTCATCGATCGGTAAGATATGAAATTATATTTTAAGTAAAAAAAAAAAAAAAAAAAAAAAAAAAAAAAAAATAACAATACTAATAATAATGCAACATTAATTATTATTGTTTTTTTATTTGGTTCAGTTTTCTGTATGTTGTCAGTAGTAATATATAGAAGGATTTTATTGTTATTCTCGATAATTTGTGAAATTATTTGGAAAAGAAATTCTTTTTTAACATTTTTTAATCTCCTATGTACATAATATATTTATTACAATATGAGTAAAAAGAGAAAAAAATTAGATAATTGAATATAATTTTAAGAATTATGGAGTTTAAAAAAACATACAGTGAGGAAAAATAGAAAAAAAAAATCATTCTATATATTTTAATTACTAAATTGTCTTAAAAATAAACAAAAATGAACAGGCAATTCACAGTTTTCTTAGAATTTTGGTTTGAAAAAAATTCATTTATGTGGGTTCTTTTCATGCTAAAATTGTAACAAATGATGTACATATTTGCAATACGAATACATTGAGAGTGTAGGTTAAAGTTGTCAGATTTATCTTAAAAAAAAAAAAGAGCAAGATTTTATTTGACACTAGTTAGTTTTTTCCCTCTTTCGTCCCTTTTTTATATCATACTAAATTATATCTAATCTGTGTCAGTAATGTTTTCGGTAAAGAATTCTTACTCATTAATCGATTTATTCATTATTAACCGACTGTATTTACATCATATTACTCTTTGATCTTGTTTAACTAATTTTTTAAATCACGTGTCCAATTAAGAATTAAATAATCCCGGTCCGCATGGCCTATAGGTGGAGGTAGATTTCGAAGAGTTTTCATTTCAACAATAAATAAATAAACAAAATAAAATATAATTAGAGATAAATCCAATTTAACTACTTTATTTGGCCGCTTTTGAAAAATTTTTAATTTCATTTTTCTGTAAGAACTGGTTTTATCAAAATCATCTTAAACGAAATTCAGCTCAAATGCCCATTTTGACAACATATTTTGAATTATATTCTTACTTTATAAAAAAAATCGACCAATATGCTAATTATATAGTTCCTAAATAACAAAAAACTGTCAATTGAATGTGTTTGAGAGCAAAATTGAATTTTAAAATGAGTCATAAAATAACCAATTTGTTATTTGAATACATCCACAATTCTTTAATCAAGATCGCTTTGGGAAATTTTGTGCGCAGCGCCCACTTTGTCAGCTTTTTTTAAATATATATTTAGCCTTTATCAAAAATCTGACCAATACAGCACATTACACACTTCCTAAATAACAAATAACTGTCAATTGAATGCGTTTGAGAGTAAAATTGAATTTAAAAATGAGTCATAAAATAACCAATTTGTTATTTGAATACATCCTCAATTCTTTAATCACGATCGCTCTGGGAAATTTTTTTTGCGAAGTACCTACTTTGACAGCTTTCTAAAAAAATATATTTAGCCTTTATCAAAAAATCGACGAATACGCACATTATGTAGTTCTTAAATAACAAAAAACTGTCAATTGAATGCGTTTGGGAACAAAATTGGACTTAAAAATGAATCATAAAATAACCAATTTGTTATTTGAATACATCCAGAATTCTTTAATCAAAATCGCCTTGGGAAATTTTGAGCAAAGTGCCCACTTTAACAGCTTTTTTTAAATATATATTTAGCCCTTATCAAAAAACTGACCAATACGGCACATTACGCAGTTCCTAAACAACAAAAAATTCCCAATTGAATGTGTTTGAGATCAAAAGGGAATTTAAAAATGAATCATAAAATAACCAATTTGTTACTTGAATACACCCTCAATTCTGTAATCATGATCGCTTTGAATTTTTTTTTTTTTTTTTTTTTTTGCGAAGTGCTTACTTTGTCAGCTTTTTAAAAAAAATTTATATTAAGCCTTTATCAAAAAATCGACGAATACGCACATTATATAGTTCCTAAATAACAAAAACTGTCAAATGAATGCGTTTGAGAGCAAAATTGGATTTAAAAATGAGTCATAAAATAACCAATTTGTTATTTGAATACATCCACAATTCTTTACTCTAGATCGCCTGGGGAAATTTTGTGCAAAGTGCCCACTTTGACAGCTTTTTAAAATATATTCTACTTTTATCAAAAAACTGACCAATCTGTCACATTATAAAGTTCCTAAATAAGAGGACCTGCAAATTGGATGCGTTTGAGAACAAAAATGGATTTAAAAATGAATCAGAAAAAACGCAATTTGTTATACTTCCTCAATTTTTCAATCACGATCATTTCGGGAAATTCTGTTCAAATACCCTTTTTGGCAGCCTTTTTAAAAATATATTCTGCCTTTATAAAAAAAAAAAAAAAAAAAAAAAAACTGGCAAATACGTCACATTGTCTAGTTCCTAAATACAATGTGACGTATGTACACAGACAATACAGTATGACAGATAAATAAGAGGATCTGCCATTTGGATGCGTTTAAAATCAAAAATGAATTTAAAAATGAGTCAGAATATAAGCCGTTTGTATTTGAGGTTTTTTTTTTTTTTCTCCAACTCCTATTTTTGTTTAATTTATTTTTGCTATAAGAATTGGTCCTATGAAAAACTTGTTCGAATAAAAGTTGTAGATATTATTGAAAAGATGTAAAATAAATTTAATTAGATTTGATTGCTTAAGAATTGAGTAAGTTATGGATTTTTTTATTTTTCACCCTCCTTCTTTTTTTAGTAATTTTTTTCATCGATAAAAGTTGGTCCTATCAAAAACTTGTAAATACAAAAGTTTTAGATAATTTTAAGGACATTTATAAAAAATTTAGTTATGCCTAATATCTTGAAAATTGACGAAGTTATGAATTTTTTTCTCCCAAAAATCCTGTTTTTTTTTTTCGCGCCTTGAGCCCATTTTTAACTTTATCAAAACTCTGTCACGCATAAACTTTTAGTCCATTTTTTAGAAGTAATATAAACTTTAAACTGATTCGATATCTATTTTAATTAAGAAGTTATCACGTTTTTTCGGTTTTCACAAAAACCCTCCCTATTTCCACCCCCTTGTCCGATGTTGTCCATTAACGAACTCCACCGAGATTTTATGCCCCTTGATTTTATGTAAAAGTTTGAAGAAGATCTGAGCATAATTATGGAAGTAATCGTGTCTAGAAGAAAGTAATATACATCGATAGATAGATAGATAAAGATTTTTACTGATGCTAGTTTTGGGATCTAGAGGTCATGATCGGCGTAGATCTGCAAAAATTTTTCAGAAATTCCAACATGGGAGAGAATGCAATAGAGAGAAATCTACCTAAAAGTAGATTTCAATACATCCAAAATTATCTTACGTAGGAGTTATTATCAGGAAGATATTATAAGAGAATCTCTGGAAATAAAATCTAATTAGGAAATACAGTAGAACTTCCCTTTAACGAAGTCCCTATGTAACAAAGTTTCCTGCTAAACCTCGACTTTGAACACCATTAAGGCTGTTTTTAAATCAAAAAGGGTAACCTTGTGACATTTGCTTTATTTTTGTTCGGAAATGCATGAAAATGACAGGTGTTATTATTCAGAAAATGTCTAAGTGCACGCAGTTTTTTTTTTTTTTTTATGTTTTAGATCTTTTATAACAAGTCTTCAAAGTTGATGTTTTTGTGCACTTTTTCCGACGAAAGCAGAAAAACCGGTCGAAAAGTATGAAAAAACTGGTGAATACGTGATTGAAATAGCTTAGAACTGGGCAGGTAATTTAATTATCATAAAATGGAAACTGAGTTCGATTCGGAATCGCTTCCATAGTCAGACCGTCCAATTTTATATCTTTCTGTTAGAAAATGAATTTGTTTATGTGTCAAAACGTTTTGTGTTCGTTGAACAGAGCAGTTGAGAACCCTCTTAAAAAGGGTCCGGGGCACAAAAATTTTCAAATTTTCTAAAAAAATGTTGGGACCTTTGCTACAACTTTTTAGTAAATGTACCTTGAAATTTTATTCATAAATTCACTTCTGAATAATTAGCATGAGTATCTATTAAATAATCATCATCTACAAGTATTATGGATTCAACAGATAAGTCATTTCTTCTATTAGACTATTAAATCAATTGAGATCTGAATTAAGTTTCCACCTATCTGAATCTTGTTGCTATAAAATAATTAAATTCAAATTAAACCTCATAATTGTTTTGGAGAAGGAAAAAGGGAATTAGAAAAGTAACTTAAAGTTACACGACCAAAATAGCTAATTTATTAATTAATGAAAACATTCCAACTTATTACACGAATAAAAATATTAAAGAAAACACTTAACAAAAATGCAACAAAATTCTCAACCCATTCAGATCTCTAACTCACTGTAAGTTAGTAGCAATGATCCCAACTTTACCATTACTGTTTTGTAGGATGAAAAATACATATCAACGCTTAATAAAGAATCACAATTACAGATCAATTAACTTTAAGAAATAGAGAAAGTAGGGCTGAAATCTCTCAGATATTCAGAGAGCAAAGAAAGACATAATTTTCTTAAAATAGATTAAAATATCAATATTAGAACATTCATCCTGCAACACAAGTAATGGTATATGACCTTGATACGATAGTAATAGTACATTTATACTTCTTTTTTATTTATTCCTATCATAGCGTTGTGAATCATTAACTCATTTTATTTCTTTTGAAATTCTTAAAATGCATTAGTATGAGAATTAAATACAGTACTTCTGAGGAAAATCAATTAAATATTTTCATTTTTAATTAGAATTAAGGAAAGAATTCTGTAAAGTGAATATTAAATAGACTTCTCTAAACTCATTAAAAATTTCTAAGAAGGTTAAGGAATTATATCACTTAAGTATTAAATTTCAATTACATTATTGGAATAAAATTACTTCATTTTTCATCTTAGAATAAGTTAGAGTTATATTTAGACAAATTCTATTCACTAACCAAAATAAGAAAAATTTCTTCCTCTGAGCTGAAGTTAATTAAACTTCCTTAATTATTTGGATGAAGAAAATTAGAGTAAAATTTCAGTAAATACATATACATTTTATTCACATACTTAATTTATTATAAATATAATGGAAACAACAAATGACACTTCCTCCATCTTCCTTGATTTGTAATAAACTAATCACATGTAAAGGGGAATTATACTTTTACATGCTAACATCAATATTCAAATAGGCAATAAATCAATCTATAATACAAAACAAGCTTACCACTGGATGACATGGAATACTCTTGTCTTACAACAGTTCGAACCTTTATAAACTATGATGCTAGAGTCAACCAAAGTTTCTACCTACACTGATATTTACTTGCTATTTCTCCAAATTCACACACGCCGGAAAGGCACACACTAACCCTTTTTGGGTCTCTTATTTAAGACACTCTGGCATTTCGGAAACGACGTTATCTTCTGTTCACTATGGAGTCAACTATAACGGAAATTTCTAGTCCGAAGGTTATTTTCTCGTCATAATACGACAGCCACACTTGCTGGAAAGGCGGACATTGACCTTTTTGGGTCTCTTATTTAAGACACTCTGACCTTTCGAAAACGACGTTATCTTCTGTTCACTATGGAGTCAACTTCAACGGAAATTTCTAGTCCGAAGGTTATTTTCTCTTCATAATACGAAAGTCACACTTGCTGGATAGGCGGACATTACTATCCTAGCGAGTTAACGGGGGTAGTATCTCAGAATCTCTGTCACTGCAGCCCTCGCTTCTCAAGCTCCTTTCAGCAAACACAAGTCTTTAGGGGTAACCATACCCTTCTCTTTTTCTCTTTAACTAGCAGAATTCTCGGTACAACGACTCCAACAAATACTGACCAAGTGTTGTTGTTGGGTTGACCAAAATATTGACCCGATGTGCAGCATTACATTTTTAAGTAGCTGTCTTACTCTGCTATGAATAAGTTTTGGTGGAACACAGCGGTTTCTGAAAAAACAACCGGTGAGGTCTAGGCTCTCTTCACAACTGCAAGACCAAGAGAAGAATGATCTCCAAAAAAAATTTATCTCAGGACCTAAATTCAAAATTCTCCCCCTCTCCCCAGGAAAAAGGGGGGGGGGCACACAGCCACCGAATTTTTACATGTTCACTCTAGACCGGCCTCTCCTGAAACTACCCAATTTTATCCCACTTCACTGGAATCAAATCAAACTCGGGGTCTCCTAACTAGCAGCAAGGCTTCCTGCCTCCCCTCGTGCATACCGGGGTGGGCTATCATTGGCTAATAGTTACTTCACACTTTCCTATTACCAACTAAGGGCATAGTAGGGCCAAAACTACCCACGTGACGTAGATCCCTACCCTGACGGGAGCAGGTGTCAGGACTTGTTCAGCTTACAGTTCCCACGGAAACAAGGGGGAGAGAAATATTTTCGCTTTCGTATTTTTATTGACGGTAATAAAACTTGACGGTAATAAAACTTTCACTACCGCTGGTGGTCCTTAAGTAAAACATATATTCAGGGGTATTTCAACAATTGCTGCACTCTTTTCTTAAAAACAGTATTGTTAACATTTTTTTCGGGCAGTAAAATTGCCCTAATAAATTTAACAAGGCAGGATTGCAACTCTCAATAGGGTGGTCTTTCATGAGGTGGCCATTAGTTGCATTTTTACAATGTCACTTGCAAGCATCATGCATTCATTTATTTATTTATTGTGACAGGGGTTTGTCCTCTTTTTTACTAAAGTGTGGGAACACTTCGGGGAATGTTTTTTATTACCCTCAGAGTCGAAAACAGAGGCTGGGCAAATACATGGAAAAGAGAAGAAAAAAAAAATATGTGGGGGCATATGTTTTAATTTAGAAAAAATAGAGAGGTAATTCTAATTTGGAAAAATTTAATTTTAATGAAAGGCAAATGGTATATAGGCCTCAACAAAAAACACTGTATTGCATTAAAAGTTTCTCTATTTTTTATGCTTAAAATGACGTTTAAGTCATGTTTCTTCCTTAATTAGAAGAGAAAATATAATTTTATTCGATTTAGATTGTTTTCAAAATGTAGCTTTCAAGCAATGGTCGTCATGGAAATGACTTCTTGTGTAAATGCTTTTTTCTTCATTTCTCGGGTGTAAATTGTTATAACTGAAGAACCGTTAAAGATAAAGACTTCAAACTTGAAACATGTCTTTGTTGATTATTTTACTTTAATTTCGATTCATCAAATTTAATAAAATATATATACTTTTGAAAATATGATTTTTTTAACTAAAAGTTATATCGTTTTTTCAAATTTTTACTTTAAATATTTTTACTTTTTAAAAAATAATAATATTTTTAAAAATGCTGAATCAAAATTAAAATTTAGATATTTCTGGTTATTTAAATGAAAAAAAATTAAAATTTTACCAATAATATTTTGAGTTATAACGATTTATAACCCCACTTTTTAAATAAATTTTTAATTTAAAAGGGAAAAAAAATGTGATAAGGTTTATCATATGATTTCGTTTGCAAATAATATGGTTAACCATCATAAAAAATAAAAAATAAATAAAAAAATTAAATTTTAATTCAATAAATAAAAATTATTTTAAAATGCGTCCCAGACTCCCTTATTAACATGCTAAGTAGGCTCCGTATTTCGAAACATGTATTCCTATACGAAGTTTATACCAATTATTACAACTGAACCACTTAATCCCTTGGGGACGAGCGACACGTATACGTGCCGCAAAAAGGCTTAAGAATCCTTGTTTATCCCCATCAGTAAAATTCTATTGTAAAATTTGTCTTATTCAATCGGGACATTGTAAAAAAAAGTTACTGCCCAAATTAAAATAAATTTTACCGTATTTCCATTTTATGCATGCGTATTTTATCATGGAAATTTCACGAATTCAAGTTGGTTTCTATTTAACGAATTTACTTCATAACAAAATGTTTAAGTGTAACAATTTCTGTGTAGTTTGTAATGATAGGTGAAATGAAGCAAGTCAGATTCGTCATCATGAGCTCTGAATATTCAGAATTTTCTGCCATACCTGGTCTGACATATATATATATATATATATATATGTAGCCAAATTTATTCTTTATCATAATTATATATTATTTAATAATACAATATTCAAACAAATAGTCGGTCTTCCACAAGGTGGGATTGTATCATCCATCTGTGCTGATCTCTACTTACATTATTATGAACGTAATACTTCTATTGTTAATTGTTTTCTATACAGGTATCTTGATGATATAATAATTTTATATTCTAAAAAGTCATCTAACTATTCGCTACCAATTAAATACCACAAAAATTTAAAATACAGTTATAATGATATGCATAATAATACAATTAACTTTCTTGATCTTAATATTACGCTTTCTGATAATAAAATTCTATTTGATATTTATGACAAACGTAATGACTTTCCTTTTAAAGTAAACCTCTTTACTCATTATAATTCTTGCCTACATAAATCTGTCTATGTCAATATATTACTTAATTTTGCCCATAGAATTAAAAATATTTGTTCACATAATTTTAAAATGCATAATTTAAAAACTGTACAAGAAACTGCTATAAGATATGGTTATCCTTTACATTTGGTTAAAAAACTATTATCTGTATAAACATTTATTAAGTATTAACTGTCTATTTTCTCTTCAACCAATATTACCATATGATGTTATTGATAAAAACTCCTATAGTCTTTAATATATAATAAGTTATTACATGATCTTAAAAATAATTAACACATTGCGTAAAAAAATATTTAAAAAAATTATAAAAAATAAAAATAATACAAAAAAATAAAAAATACAAAAAAAAAAATGAATAATAGGATGGTTGGGTGGGTTAGATGTTAGATTACGGAGGAGGGCGGTGTTGTCTGGATAATACGCAATGGTTAATTATTATCTATTAAAAAAAAAAAAAAAAAAAAAAAAAAAAACTTTACACATAGTATTAAAGTTTATGTTTACCTAAAAACTAATATGCATAACTTAAAAATGATCAAGTTATTGAGATAAGCTATGGTTGTCTATTGTATTTGTCTTAAAGAAATTATTTGTAAAATATTAGAATAGAAATTCTTCTTGGAAACTCTTAGCTAATAAATAATTTATTTTTTTCCTATAATGGAGGGCAGCACCATAAGCATATAATTTAATTAATATATTAATCCTTTAGATGGCAGAACTAAAATAATTTTCTGCTAGAAGTTGTAGTAATATATTCGAGTTAATTAATTAATATAGTAATTTTGATAATTGATTTAAAATAAAAATATAATATTTCTAATAGTAGCATCTATTTTTTTTCTAAATATATTATGAATTATATAGTATAATATATGTTTTACTAATTTTTATAATTATTGTTACAACTTTATTTTATTATCTATGTGATTTATACTATGACCATAACCGTGATTGTTAGTAAGTCACATGTAGTTTGTATCTGATTGCACTACAAATCTTGCTAGGATATGGGTAATGGTAAATTATCTTAGTATATATATCTTTTTTTTTTTTTTTTTTTTTTTTTTTTTTTTAATGGAATAATGTATTATTGTTATTTTGTCATATTGATTTTATTTTCTTCTATGTGTATCTTTCTACTAATTTGTCATCTGAATAGCTTCCAGCCAGTCGGGTGTATTGTGAGTCGAATTCTTAGCTTTTAGCACGACTCATAACAGAAACTGGTTGGATGTTTTTGCTTTTTTGTTAAACTATACACCCCTGATGAAGTAGTTTAATGGAAAAGCCTTCTACTGCCTTTTTATCCATTTATCTTTCATTATTTTGGTAATCTGCCTTCTATTTCACTTCAAACTTCAACTGTTTTCAATAAGATGATTGTAAAAATACTGGTTCCATTGGTTTATTGTATGGTAATATATGAATTACTCTGGTTATATAATGTCCATTTATCCACATATTTCTTAGTAATTTGGTAATCTGCCTTCTATTTCTCTTCAAACTTCAACTGTTTTTAATAATATGAATGTAAAAATACTGGTTTCATTGGTTCTTTTATTGGTATTGTCTGAATAACTTTGGATGTATTTATAAAAGTATTTATATATATATATATGTATATATATATATATATATATATATATATATTACACATATTACGACGAACGTATAATCCAACATATGATAGAGAAGATAATATATTTGTGTGTATCAGTGGAATCGTCCTCCTTCCAGACATGCGCACAAATTTTCATAATTCTGAATTTATTAAATTTAATACATTTTTAATTCGCGATGACAATAGCTGAGGAACAAAAATATGAGTTCTGCGGTAGTATGAATATCTTGTTTGGTAACTCGATGCAGTTATTGTCTATCAAGATATCTGAAAATGTAGTTTATAAACAGACTCAAGATCTACAAGCTGTGATTTCTATCATCACTATCGTGATTTCGTATTGCCACAACCAGTCGGTCTTGCTGCTTCATAGAGTAAATATTAACATGTTTGCCTTTGAAGAACTATAACCCAATTACGTTGCGATCATCAGCTTCTTTGTTGGTTGTACATGTATGCAGAACTTTGTCCGTAGCAAATTCGCATGTTGCCTCCTATAGAATTATGATGGATAATAGAGTAAGAAATTTTCATTCCAATTCTCCAATTTGCAATATATTCAGAGAGCTCGCACAGCACTTCATATTGTGCGGAGATGCACTTTCCTTGTATTGCACCCTTGTAACTGCAATAAAAATGTATAAAAAATCAATTAAATTAAAGATTTTTTTTTAAAAGTAGAATATATATCAAAAAGAAAACTAGAATTTATAGTCTGGATTTTATCAAGTTAAACACCTCTAGCAGATAAAGTTTGATCATTCTGTTGCCACAAGCACTGTGTTCTTAATTTAAGTCTGCTCAAAAGTTTCCAAACATGTTCTAGCTTGGTTTGGGAGTAAAGTTTCCCGTCTAGAGGGTGTCCATTGCCGAAGGCAATGGAATCATAAGCATTAGATCCATCATTAACATCAACACCGGGGGATTTTACACTCATTGTATGTACACACATTGTTCACACTCAACCCCATTCAAAACGAAAATAATGGTGTCATTTGTTGCCAGCAACACCAGCCATTCCAAAACACATGAGAGATTAGATTGTTGTATCATATATTGGCA
This sequence comes from Maratus speculifer, assembly GCA_964019185.1. Taxonomy (NCBI): domain Eukaryota; kingdom Metazoa; phylum Arthropoda; class Arachnida; order Araneae; family Salticidae; genus Maratus; species Maratus speculifer. The sequence continues at coordinate 420,377,914 of OZ025294.1, read as the reverse complement.
CTTATCTGTGCTAATTTTTAATTTCAAAATAAAGCCTGAAAATTGAGATGTCCCAAAATGGCCCATGTCCTAGCATGCTTCACCTTCCCCTATGTGCAAATTATATGACTAGTAGTCTCAGATGGCGAATATCAATGATTTAATTACAATCAATGGAATCTGTTTTAATTTTTACATGCTTTCTTTTAACTTGCCATTAATTAATTCTCTTTGTATTGGTCAATCAAATCTTGTGACTCATTTTTAATCCAATTTCCCGCTGACATAGAGCTTTGAAATATGGAATAAATGTATATTACTGGGGACAATACAGGAGTTGGACATTGATTCTTAAAAATCCGATCAGTAAGGAGGGAAATAAGGGGCAAATTTAATATTTAAAACAACCATCCTATCTTATAAACCAACCGAAATAAAATCTTGAAACCTGACATCCTTATGGAACAACTAAAATTAATAAAACGTGTTTCGAAATTTCCCCTCTAAGGGGGTAAATGAGGAGGAGGAATTTCCACCAAACGTACTCCGTTTTGAAATGGCATCTCAAAAACACTACTTAATATTAGATGAACACTACTTAAACTTAATGGTTACCCAATTTCACTGGTTTGCAAATGTAAACATTTTTTACATACTTTTGATGAAACATCTATTTTCTTATTATAGGGTAAAATCCCCGGTAATTGGCACATTAAGATTTTGTCTTTAAACTTACTTCAATTTTCATTACAAAGAAATAAGATATTTACTTGGAAATATTTTTAAATCAAAGAATGCATATATGTGCATCTGTTTTGCCCACTAAATGCCAAAAAAATTGAAAAAGTATTTTTATAAAAATATATTTATAAAAAGTTGCTGAAATCACCAGTAATTGGCACCTAGAGCACCAATGTATGACATCTTGTGATCCAGTAATTGGCACAAGTTTATATTTAAAAAAAACTTTACATTTTGCATTGGGTTTAATCGCTTTAAATGAATTTACTGTAGATGAAGGTGCCATATTTCAGGTTTTTGAGAGTAAGAAATCAGTATATTAGTCTGAAATGTGAACACTTTAAAACAATACAATATACTTATATTAATACCCAGTAATTGTCATGCTGTCCCCAGTAATTGTCATATGAAGTTTTAATGGATTCCAATTACTGATAATATTTCATATTTTCAAATAAAAACAAATGAAAAACAAAATTAGTCTATAACTTTAAAAGTACTTCCAAAATAAGTGGTTTAATCTCAAATTCATTGCGAATTCCTTGTAATTGGAATAGGTGCCAATTACTTGGAACTAGCAAAATTGAAGCACCATTGATTGGCATTTATCATTAATTCAGAAATCCAAATATTTGTGTCGAAAATACTTTTACACAATCAAAGTAACCCTTTTCAACTAAACAATACTGTTGTCAATTAAAATTTAAATATATTATAAATCATATAATAATGAATTGAAAAGCATGCCTTCCTTAAGCCAAACAAGAAGCATTTGCAGCAAATGGCTAATTTGATACAAGCCATAATTGTTTCCCTTTCCTAGGCACTATTGTCATCTAGTAGCATAAATCAAAGTTATAATCTTTAACGTAAATGAGCTTATAACTGGTATATGGTCTTGCATTTTTTAAAGACTGGATATAAATCTTATTTTTGGACATATTTGTAGGATGTGCCAATCACTGGTGCATGCCAATTACAAGGGATGTTACCCTACTACGTCTTACTAATGAAAGGCGGTATTTGAAAAAAAAAAATCTATCGCGTCACATTTTTTTTTCTTTTTTCTATACATGGTGTCCATTCTCAACGGTGTCCAATGGCTGATATACCGTTAGTCATAGACATATAGTTCCAATGACAAAAATGTTTTAAATGAGGTAAAGAAATACTTCACATGTGATTTGGGTCAATAAAAACATTTATTTAAAATTTACGAAACTTAAATTTTTACAGGGTTCCCCTGTCCTAGAAGTTGTATTTAGTAAAATTTTCCTGTTACACTGACAAAAGTCCCGTTATTCTGCGATTAAAATTGACCGAATAATAGCTATTTAAAGTTGGAAAATATATTTTGCTGCAAATGAGGGGTCATTCACAAATTTAGTAGAAACATAATTTTGTCAGATGTATTTAGAAGATGATTGAGATTAAAAGTAATATTCCAATTACAATATAAATTTGAAATCTTTAATCATTTTGACATATTAATGCAAAATATACAATTTTTAATAAAAATAAGAAGAAAACAGAACTTTTGTTAATTAAAATGATGAAAATTAACAGCCTCAATTCTTGAGAAAATAATAAATATTTTAAAATTTTATTGGATTATACTAGCCTGTGAAAATTGGGTTATGTCATGTTAATTTTTGATAATTGATTCTTATGCATTCCGTACCGCCTAGTGAATCCGAAATTAACCTTAATTTTGTTTACAAACACGTAAAGATTTTTTGCAAATTGTAAATTTTAAAATTAGAAAAAGAAATAACAGCGAAATTTTTCTACGGAAGAAAGCGGCAGATTGGAACAAGGGGTAAACGGTCGTTCATGGATGCTTGAGAAATTACAAAGATGAAAATTATCCAAAAAAAAAATAAAAAAAAAATCGTTGTTTTATTAAAAAACTACCAGCAATGGCCGTGAACATGTCTCTGAAGATACATTTTCTTCATTTACACCGGGATTTTTTTTATGAAAATTTGGGAGCCGTGAGTGGAGAGAAGGGAGAGCATTTTCACCAAGACCTTAAACTGTTTAAGACAAACACAAAGATTTTTAGGACAAAAGTATATTAGGGGACTACTGCTGGTCTTTTTTAAAAGAAACAGATCAAGAAAATTATAAAAAAAAAAAGAGTAAAATCAAGCATTTCTAATTTTTTCTTATTTATATTTCCTGTTATTATTCTTTTAAGTATTTAATAAATATTTTTCAGATAGACGTGACAGATTTTTTACAACAATTTTCTCGTACTTGGTGCACTAGAATCTATGAAAAAAATACACATTTGTGCGAAAGTATACAAACCGTGTAAACCAGTGTTAAAGTTTGATTCCGTATAGAGAAATCTGTATACGCTTCAACAATGAGTATTTGTTATAAAGTACTTATGGCATAGTTACCACAATAGCAGCCAAACTTAGCTAAATATCACTAAATTTGGCGGAAAAAAAATAAGTGGCCCTATAGGAAGTCAATTTTGCGATAATTGGCTATCTTGACAAATTTCCCATTTAAATCAATTAATCCATATTTCTACACTTTTGTGAATTTTAATGAAAGCAATTTTTGTACATTTATAGTTATACATATTTTAGTTAGACAAACATTAGAGGTCTGCACGGGCCGGAATTTCCAGGGCCCGGCCCGGCCCGTTTAAATTTTTATATTTTAGGCCCGGCCCGTACAAAAATCATCGAAAACAGGCCCGGCCCGGCCCGTTTTGGCCCGTTACAATTTCTACGATTTCTAAAAAATTCAGATTTTTATCATATAACTAAGATTCCTTTAAAGAATACTGCATACATATCTATGGAATGATTTTACAGTATATTTTACAGCAAATACACATTAACAACATTAATGATTACTTAGAGTCTTAGGCTTTCAACATTCGAATAAAGATTCATTAAAAAATTATTATGGCTTAGAATAAAAGAAAAAGAAAGAAAGCTAAAAACATCTTTAATTTTGAAGCTGTTTAATAAAAGAAGATTTATAAATATATTTCTATATCATTTTATTATAGATTTTAAATCCAAATTCATTCTTAAATTCAAAGAAGCTCCTTTCTGATACATTTCTAAATTCATTTTTTTTTCTCAGAAACGCATAAGATTAGCAGATATATTTATTCAGAAACTATATAATCGAATGGCGTTATCCATTTTTTGATACAAGCAATTTAAAAATACTGCAAACAATTAAAATACTGTCATAATTAGCGTTTTGAATAGAATTTCCGGAAGCAATAGCAAGGGAAGGGAGAAAAACCTGCAATCATTTGAGAAAAAGCCTCATTTAGAATGTCCAGAGGGATGAAACCAGATTCACACGAAGTGGAGCTGCTCCGCTATCATTCCTGCTTTAATTTTGTACCCATTTACAAACCCAAGCATAAAGCAGCATTAAAATTCTCCGCGCAAGTTTTCGTGCGCAGGTCTCTGTTAAAGAATATCGTCTGCTTCTTTACTTTTAGCCTCGTAGGGTGCAGTTTCGCTATGACCAACACATAATGTGCAGGAATTGGTACGCGGCCACTTGTTTTAATACCTGTACGATACATTATTATGAAACTGTTTTGGTATGCGGCGATTTGTTTTAATATCTGAATATATGAAACAGTTCTTCGAATTTAAAGTTATACAATCTTCAGTTTTATAATTAATTTTGCAATGATAAGCGCTAATTATGTCATGAAAAATATAACGCTGTTTTAAAAATGTAACCCATTTAAATTGATTATCGATACTATGAGGTTTATATATTTTTATGCTACCTTCGAAAATTTTTTGCAATTGACTTTAAAATATAAGGATAGCTAAAATAATTAAAAGAGTGGATATGTATACTTTTATAACTTGTATTACAAACATACTCACTTTATGTCTGAAAATGTTAACTTGTACTTTATTTGCAATATTTAATTTTGTATTAGTTTTCCGTAATAATTAATTTGTCTTAGTTTTGTGTAATAGTTTTTTTTTTTTTTTTTTTTTTTCCCGAAGACTTTTTTTTTTTTCTTTTCATTGATTAAAATACAAACTTGTATTTTCTGAGCTTTGCTTACTACTAATAACATATCGCTATTCTATTTAAAGTTATAGCGGTATTTTATATTATAGTGGTATTTTATTTTCATTGAACTATGCTTTATTTCATTCTCTTATAAAATTAGCATAAATTATCGTAATCTTTTATTAGTAGTTTTACAAGCTTTTATATAGCTAATAGTTATATGTTCTTTTGACATTAGATGTGATTTTTTGCTAATTTATAAGGAGAGAATAATATACACATTTATTATGTTATTCATCTTAAAATAATAAATAAATAAATAAATAAAGAGAAGGATATATTTTTAAATAAATATATTTTTTATAGAATCTCATGATTTGTGTTGCAGCCTCAAGATTGGACTTTCATAAATATTGTTGCAGTTCATTCATTAATGATAAAAAATATATTAATTCAAAATTGATGCGATTTTTTGCTGGTATTTTTTTAAAAATTATTAATTTATCTCTCATTTTCTAGTAGCTTTTTTTTTTTTTTCTTTTTATGAACAAAAGGTCAAAATATATTTTTATGCATAAAGTAGCTATAGAAGTTCAAGCAAGGTTAATTTGAGTATGACTTATTATTCTATATGAATGGGTTTGTGGTGACGTGAATTTATAAATTCATCTCTAAACCAATTCTCCTTTCGATTAAAACAAAGATGAAACTCTAATAAGATATCTAAAAATCTTTCGATATTGCTGAAAACTTTTCAAAGCAACTGCAAAAATTTTAATGTAACATTGAAGCGAAGTAAAGAATTTTTATTGACACCAGAAGCCAGTGTACCTACATGACCCTACTAAAAAATGAAAGTAATTTAATACTTTCTAATACATTTGAAAAGAGTGTTTATAAAATCAATTTGTCAGTCTGTGCTGCAATTAATATAAACTCAAATTTCCATTTATGTTATTGAAATTAACTAAAACATGTTTCTTAGCGAAAATGAAGTGTGCAGAATTATAGCGACAATGGAAGAAAAACCTTTTGTGGTAAATTTAAATGATGTTACACTATTTCAAAAATGAAATTTATATCCATTTAAAAAATGCAATAACCATGGTTTCTGCATAGTACGGTGTATAATAAAAATGAGATGGTCTCTGTCTGAGCTCAGTTTTTATTCAAGTCCTCGAATAGGTATAATATTACAAATTTATAAAATTTTTTAAAAGAATTTTCAAGGACATGAGAATCGCGAAACATTGTCTTGAAAGAGTATTTAGAATTAATACTTATTTCTATGTAAGAAGAAATATTTTAGCAATAATATATTCATAAAACACCAGTATTCAGTTAAATATAATAAAAACTTTAAAACTCGGAAAGTTTCAAAAAGTGTTAAAAACATGATTTTTATTGTATTAAGACATATTTTAACGAAAAACTTTTTAAAATGTTACTAACACTTTTATGCAATGTACTTTTATCATCAGGTTCTGATGAAAAAATTTTTTGGTCTTTCAAATCATCAGACTTCGATAAAAAAATAAGCGCTGAATATTGATGTCAAAACATGTATCATTAATTTACACAATCACTACTATAAAAATTCAATTAATGGCTATGTGAAAAAAAAAAATGATTTGAAGCATATTTTATAATGTTACGCTATTTCAAACATAATGACATAGATATATATTATTGAGATTTATTACAAGATGCTTACTGTAGAATATGATGTGCATAATGGTTATCATTCATTTACAGAGCGACAAAAAATTTTGATTGTAGTATGATGGTCGTACTGTATAATATAAATTAGTTTAATATAAATTATACATATTTATTTAATATATTAATTAATTTAAATTATGTACATTAAAAAATATTAATTAATATTAATTATAGATATTTAAATAATAATATTATTTAATATGGATCATTCACATTTAAATATGAATATTATCTATGTATATTTAAATATTAATATTAATTAATTATGTATATTTAAAATCCTTATCAATTATATATTTAAACACTAATAATAATATAGGGAAAGGGAAAAATAATTATGCTAACCTTCCACTACTTTATAATTACAAATGAATGGGTAATTAGTAAAAAGAATAGTAAATTAATTGCAATTTTTATATATGAAGATAAGATTTTTTAAAAATGATAATTTAAGTATGAAATTAGTAAAATTTACTAATATTTTTCAACAGTAATATAAAATTGTATTTAGTGTAAGTTTGGGATACATTGTATTTTAATAAATGTTCATGTAATTATTTTTTAAAAGCTTGAGTAACTTTTAAAAGTATCTTAATTATTGAAAATTTATTTGAAATAAAATTTTATGCAATAAAAATTATTACATTTTATTCATGTTAATTTTAATTTAATTTTGTTTATTTAATTGTAAGTATAATTTAGTTTAATTATCTAATTATCGATTGTATAAAAATACAAAGCAACTGATCTTTACATGTTTATAACTGTTCTTTATTAACTAATTCAAAAAAGATCATTAAGAAACTCCACAAGAGAGAATAGCAAAAAAATGCACAATTTAAAACCTAACAATTAAAAATTTTGGTTTTAACCAACATACTATACAAGGTTTATCTTTCAACAAAGCCCATTGGAAAAAATTTGCCAGTTCTCCTAAACAGATTAGCGCCCGAAAAAATGGGCGGAGAAATTTGAGGTTTACGGACACTTGCTTTGTACACCCGAAAGGAATCATGGGTACATTCCGGATTAGTGCCCTAGGAGATAGCAGGGGTGAAAAATGCCCTAGGTTGAAACCGGATCGGCACATTCTAAACAGGTCAGAAATACAATGATGGAATCGATGTGAATTGAATGTGGATTCGAGGGGATATTCTAAATGACCCCTATTATATCTCAACAAGGTTATACAAATATTTTTTTTTTCAAAAATGAAAAACGCTATTCGATTCCAAATCCCTTCAATAGTTAGGCTTATCACTTTTATATTTTTACAATTTAAAATTAATCAGAAAATGTGTCAAACTTTCGCATTATTGAGAAATTAATTTAAAAATCATCAAGAAGTATATATCCGAAGACTAAGCTAACATAAGTTCTTTATCGCTGTTAATAATTTTACAAATCATGTTTTCTGCCAATAATTAAGTCTAGTACCGGTACGGCCAGTCTATATGTAGAAAAATAATGCAAGCGTGATCTCGAACCGGCATGAGTCAGCTAAAAAATATTAAAACGGGTTACACATAATGTAATTCTCCGATGCCGATACACTGTGTATTTTTATATTGATCCTGTCAAACTAGTATGGCCACATTTATACTTATTCTCGTTAAAACCATTTTCGTTGAAAATAGCTCATATTTTATCGTTTCTGCTCAAATCTTCAGAACGGGCCGGCAGGCCCGAAATTTTTTTTAATCGGCCCGTCCCGTCTGGCTCGTTCAATTTTTTTGCCGGCCCGGCCCGTTAGAAAATTCGAAACGATTCCGCCGGCCCGGCCCGTGTAGACTTCTAACAAACATATCTAACAAATAACACTTTCATTGACTATTGAATGAAAAAATTTGATTTTTATACACTATTTTGCTAATTATGTGTGTAAAATAATCACATAGGGGTGAATATCACGAAATGTCGGATATTGACTATCTGAGTTATTGAAAGCATATCCATTGAAAACAATTCTAATTTTCAAGAGGTCAATTTTTTTCTATTAGAGAGTAAATGATTTTCCATGTAAAACTGCTAAATTTTGAAGAACTTAAGTTAATTTTTTATCTAATTATATGTCTTTTTAGAACTTAAGTTAATTTTTGTGTAATTGTATGTTTTCTTAGAACGTAAGTTAATTATTATGTAATTATATGTCTTCTCAGAACTTAAATTAATTTTTATATAATTATATATCTTCTTAGAATTTAAGTTAATTTTTATGTAATTATATGTTACATTTCTGGACATTTGTATGCCAGAATAATGACAGCCAGCATAGCGACAATTTCATGCTATAACATTTTTTACATTCTTTTTTTTCCAGATCTAGCATTTTAATTTTGTTCAAAGGAACATATTTTCAATATAGTAGTTCAAATTTCATGTAATGTTAGGTTTTATTGGAAACCAGAAAAATGACATAATAAAGGCCTATTCAATTTTTACAAAGACATTAATCGCATTATTTTCAAAGAAATGCTAGTTAGCGGTGATTTTACTACTTCTAACTTGAACTATCTCAAAAAAAAAAAAAAAAAAAAAAAAAAAAAAAAACTACTCTGTAGCGCCCTATTTATACCTGATAAAGAATTAAAATGATCATGCCAGGAAAATGACCTTCATTTCAGTGACAATCCTATTTAATTATGGAAAATTATTTGTAAAATACAGAATTTGTTTCTTTCCTCATATATTTGCTTTATAAGGTATAAATATTAATTAGAAATAATAATTAAAGAAAAACAGAGAAAGATATTTATTATACAGTATAGCAGAATGCCCATTTACTTTGCACACAGCTCAGTGTGACATGCCAGGATAATGTCAATCTGAAATTCTAAGTCCTTTAATTCCTTTATTTATGTTATCAGAAATGTAATGCCTGTTGAAAATACTTCTAAGGATATTTTTTATTAGAATGTATAAAAAAAATTACATTATATAACATTCAATAGAAATTTTACTGTGCGGACTGCAATTTCCGTATTTTTTTTATATTCATAATGACACAAGATTTCTCGACAAAAATTGAATATTATCACTCTAAAGTCTTTGTCGTCACACACGCTTATCTCCTTTAAGGATTCTTTTAAAAAGTGATATCGCCGAGCAAGAGACAGATAAATCAATTTCGTGATTCAGTTTTGGTGCATAAGTTTTATTCGGTTTTGAATCGCCTCGCCTCCATCATGGTTATCACACAAGAAACATATTCGAGAAAAGTTACAGAGGTCACAGAGGTCTATACAATAGTAAGTGTCATAAATTTGGTTACAGTAATATAGTACTTATTAAAAAAAAAAAAAAAAAAAAAATGCGTCTTTGGAAAAGATAAATTACATGCTCGAAATCAGATGTGCATGCATAAACAAAACTTTGGATACCTTTTATTTGTTTTTATCTGATGCATATATTAAGATAATTTTTAAAAACTTTATATCCTTAGTTGCGAACTCAAAATTGCATGAATGTTGTAAATATTTTCAGTATAATATTGGTTAAATATCCAGTTTTTGTAGGAATTATTTATATCAAAATGCCAATATTCAGAAATGTTAATTTTATATTGGACATTTTTGCAATGAAATGCGATGTTTTGGAAATATTGACTTTATGCTGGACATCTTGCAATGCAATTCTAAATATTAACTTTACATCAAACAGTTCTTGCACTGAAATGCCAATATTGTAAAAGTATGCCAATATCGTAGAAATACTGACGTTATGTTTGATGTATTTAAAATAAAATGCCAATATTGCGCCAAAATTGAATTTATTGACTTTGTATCAGCACACTGTTCCTTGCCAATATCAGGAACATGTTTGCGCTGAAGTTCTAATATTATAGAAATATTGGCTATACGGTTTAACTTAATATTACAGAAACATTGGCGGTATGTTGGAAATATTTACAATTAAATGTCAATAATGCTCCAAAATTGGACTTATTTACTCTGTATTATCAAAAAATGTTTTACCAATATTGACAACCTTTTTGCAATTATTTTTATTTATTTATTTTTGAATTATTGATTTTATGTTCGACATTACAATGCAGAAATATTGGCGTTAAGTTAGAAATATTTACAATGAAATGTTAAATTTGCGCCAAAATTCCATTTACTGACTTTGTATTGCCACAATATCTGTTGACAATATCTGTTGACAATATTGACGAAATATAAACATGTCCCTATTTAGCCAATATATGCTTAATATTGCCGTACTGTTAGGGATATATTGAGGTTGTTTAATTAAAAGATGTATAGGCATATTTTATTCGATCAAAGGTTATAGTTTTTTCATATTTTAGTCATTTTATAGATAAAGTAGGGAGCTTTGTGCAATATGAGATAGGCTCGCCCCGATCAGACACTGCAAACTCTTTTACTTTTTACCTGGCAATTCAATTCAGCAACAAGTCACATTTAATTTTTTTTTTCTCTGTCCCTATAAACCACAAATGCATAAAATTTTTAATGCAGACAGCTTAATATCTCTCCTACTTAAACTATATTTTAAAATAATCTATATCAAAATTTTTAGTATATTTTTTATGTTTAATTTTTTTAATTTAATTATTTATTCTTTGACTTGCATCCAGTGCTTGCGAGACAGTAGCAAAACTATTGGTTCAAGAGCCACCAAAAGTATTGATAATGATGTAAAACTAATGTATCTTGAACGTATACTCCATTTGTAAACAATTTATTTATTTTAAATTTAAATTATAAAATGTTGAAAAGATCATTTTTTATTGAAAAATTGCCAATTTAAATAAATAAATAAATAAATCGTTTACAAATGGCGTATACGTTCAAGATACATTAGTTTTACATTATAATCAATACTTTGAGGAGGGGGGGGGGAGCTCTTAAAACAATAGTTTTGTTACAGTCTTGCGCGCTGTGGATGCAAGTCAATATATATAAATATATATATAGTTGTCAAAATAAAAAATTAGAACATTTAAAAAATTATTTTAAATAGAAGAGATTCTGTCTATATTAAAAATTTTATGCGTTTGTGAGTTATAGAGACTGAGAAAAAAAATTAAATGTGACTTGATGTTGATAATTTGAACTGCCGGTAAAAAGTAAGACTTCTGATACTCCTTAAAAAGATTACGGTAGAATAAACGAGCAGTGGCAATCTCTCTGTTTTCATTCACTTCTCTTTGTTTGAGAGATTTTAAGGCCGAACCAGCTGCTGTTTAGATATCAAAAGGATGTTTTAATGATTAATTAAATAAGATCATTTACATAACATGAACTTAATAAACAATGTCGTTGTCTGCTGAAATTTTTAACAACGCTATAAGAAAATTCTTTTAAGGTGAAGGTAGACTCTCAAAGAATTTTTTTTCTTCTGAATCGATTTGCTTAAAAATGAAATATATAATTACAAGTCTAGATATTTGATAAAAGCTAAAATTTTAAGGAAAAATATTAATTACTTTGGTAATTATTAATTATTAATTATGGAAATAATTAATTAGTTGAAAATGCTCCATGCGCATTTCTTTTGCATATAAAATAATACTTTTTATTTATGAGATACCTTTCAGATCTAAGTGTAAAACTTAGTTGAAGTCCTAAACATGAATAGAAAATAAAAATTAATAATAATAATAAGTCGAAAAACCAATTTTTATAATAAAAAACACTGTAAATTATTCTTTCGATAAAGAATTTACAGCATATGAGTTCCGAAATACAATTATTTTATCTAACATTGCTTCTATATACTATAAAGTAATTACATAATAAATTTTGAAGAACTCAGAAAATTAGGGATACAACATTTTGAAAATTGACATTATCGCGAAATTTTCATTTTGAGAAAACCCATTTTTAAGTTAGAACTATTAGTATTTCAATAATAAAGAGCATTAAATACTACTTAATAAATTAATATTACTTATTATACACACACACACACATATATACATGTATATATATATATATATGCATGAACTAAAATTTTAATAAATATGTGTATTCGCATATATTATGGTGATTTTCATTTATGAGATAACTTTCATATTTAAGAATAAAACATGTCAAGAATTGTAAATATAAATAAAAAACAAAAATTAATAATAATAATAATAATAAGGATAAACAAAACGATTTTTATCGTGCAAAAATACTATAAATCATCTTTTAATAAAGAATTCACAACCTATGAATTTTGAAGTACAATAAATGTGACTAATATTGCTTTTATTGCTTTTATCTTAAGGCTACAAAAAAGATTTCGCAAACATTACTAAAAATGAGAATGAATTTCTGAAAGGTGCTTTTTAATTTGAGTTATACAGTTTGAAGCTTGACTACATTTAATATACTAAGATATGTTTGCAGCATATAAATAAAATCACATATAGGTCAATTCAAAAAACCGGATACACGGCCGTCAATGGATAATGATTCCTGGGTATTATTTCAGTCATTTTAAGCGTGTTTTTGCTTTAATCTTCTCAGTCCTGAGGCAAATATTACGAGGGACCTGAAAAAGTAGTTTAAGGGGTCTCAGGAGTCTTACTTTTTACCTGGTAGTGGAATTTAGCAACTTGTCACATCTTATTTTTTTTCTCAGTCCCTATTAAACATAGAGCCATAATTTTTTTAGCTGCGTTCGTAATTATGTAAATACGTAGCACCTATTGTTGTCGTTCAGTCCGTCCGTCTGTCCATCCGTCCGCATATAACAACGCAAAAACTACCGAACCGAATCGTTTGAAATTTAAAATACATAATTATTACATAATTTTGTCGAGTCATTTCAAATTTTATGAAAATCGGAAGCATAGATCAATTACAGGAACAAACAAATGGATTCCGTTACATGACGATCAATGGGGAAAAATGTTTCAAATGCATTTTAATGGTGTTACGCTCATGCGAACGTAATAAAATTAATATGCATCTATAAAGTACATATTATAATATACATTTTGCATAATATGTGGTGCAAAGAATATTTGTTATTGATTTACAAGGCCACACAAAAGTATTCCATTGCATAATGGTATAGGGAGAACCCTGTTTGGTGCGCATTTTAATTGTAATTATTTACAGTTTTATGAGACGAACGCACCTCATTTGCTACGCTTCAAGTGCAATTTTCAACTTGTTTTAATTTAGACAGTATAATATTTCTTCTATTTAAAACATATTTTTTAATATTCTACATTGAAATTTTATTTTATTTTATTAATGTTTAATTTTGATATATTTTTTTAAATTGTTTTGTTTTTTGACTTGCATCCATTGCGCGCAAGATTGTAACAAATCATCCCAAAATCAACCCAAAACATTGGTAATCATGCAAAACTAATGTATCTTGAACTTATACTTCATTTAAAAGCAATATATATATATTTTAATTTAAATTATAAAATTATGAAAAAAAATCATTTTCTTATTGAAAAATTGCCATTTTTAAATAATAAATGCAATTGTAATATTAAAATTTGAATTATAAGTTATTCTTTAACTTAAAATGAAGATACTTACCAAGAGTGTCATGCAAATTGCTTTATTAGTTTTTCAGAAATGTTGCGCGTCAAGATTCGAAATTCAAGATTCAAAATGTTTCGCACGATGCAAGTCAAGAAATAATTTAAATTTTTTAATCAAAATTAAACATAAAAAAATAAATAAAATTTCAATGTAGAGTATTGTAAAAATTATTTTAAATAGAAGATATATTAAGTTGTCTGTATTAAAAAAAAAAATTATGCATTTATGTGTCATAGGGGCTGAGGGAAAAAAAATTAAATGTGACATGTTGCTAAATTGCACCAACAAGTAAAGACTCCTGAGACCCCTTAAAACCATTATGAAACAACTTCTAAGATGTAGAAGTCTGTATATCGATGCTTATGATGTCCACGCATTTATTAAAAAGGTTTAGAAGTCATTTTAACAATTCTAGAAGGATTTAAATCAATTTAAAGGGTGTTTTTTAGTGTTTGTTATAGGCGACATCAGGTCTGAAGATGTTAATTAAATTATATAAAATCCTGTATGTAAAAACGTGTATAATAAACTGTAGGTAATATGCAGCACTGTACAAAAGAATTCAAGTGTACGTTTCTGTCTGTTGATAAAAATTGCTGAAGTGAGTTTTCCATTGTGTTATGCGTTTTCTAACTAAACTCTTGTGTAAAATGCATGCAAATCGACAGATCCTATACAGGTATTCAAAAAAGAATTTAAAACATCTTTCTCTTTATGAGCATTAGTTATTGAACTCCGGCTTTCAAATGTGTTATGCGTTTTCTAAAATATTGAGAAAGTGTTGGATAATGCTTCATAATCTATACTTGATGCATGACTTTTCTTTCTAGTTTTACAATAGGGCCTGCGGCGCCTACTTATATGGGCCCGTGGGGGCCGAGCCCACCCAATAATTTTGAATTATAGCGTATCCAGTTTTCATTGCTCTAGTCATTTATTTCATTATTATTGTATTATTCATTTTATTAGAATAAAATTAATAGAATAAAATTAATTTTGCCTTTAGACTGAAATTAATTTTGCCAATAAAATTAATTTTGCCAATAAAATTAATTTTGCCTTTAGAATGAAATTAATTTTGCTAATGGGCATGCGCTTTAATTCTACGACTGACACCCGTAAATCCCAAATAACTGAAATGTTATGCTCCAAGTCAAACTTTGCTAATTTAATTTGTAATCATGTTCACCCTATCATGACATTACAATAAATATCAGTGTCTTTATAAAGAAAAAAGCATTAGAATATAATTTAACAAAATTGCAAATTTATTAAACTTTACAGCTTGATTTAAAATTCTCATCTTTTACAATCTGATGTCAATCCTTCAATTATTTTTTACAACATTCTTTCAACCATTTTACAAAAATATTTTGGAGCCCACTCAATATTTTTGAGCCAACCCAATATTATACAAAAGTTGACGCCACTGAATAGGGCTATTATTTTAGCTACGTTTTCCAGATAATAAATCCTTACGATTTCCGAACAATGAAATAATTAAGGTAGTAATTGCGTGCTTTTTTATTACACGCACTTTCATTTGAATTCGTCTTTTCTGGGTCAAATGTTGCGTAAGACTTCTGACCTGCATTTGTCGGAAAGTTTTCCTCAAATGTTGTGCATAAAAGTGTGTGAAGGATGACCGAGCGTATGACAGAGCGTTATTCCTATAGGCTCGTCCCTCTTCGACGCCAGAGGCCACGGGTGAATCCTCTTTTTTTTTTTCGTTTTTGTTTCAAATTACATTCACTTTGGATTAAGAACCCACACTACTGAGTGAATAAGACCCGGACGATAATGTTAAGTCTATGAGGGCGTTCTTTTCAAATGTCTCGCTCAAATTTTAATGTTTTGACGTGATTTTTGTTTGCATAGGATAGCTGAAGACGATCCACAATCGCCCTAGTTTTTACTTTGTCGATTTTGCTTATATATATTTTATATTATGATAGTTTCAATTTCAGAACCGGCACAAACCGGTTTCGAAAGTTAAAGTAATAAAAAAAAAAAGAAAAAGAAAAATCGAAAAAGTAAAACCTAGCCCGGTTGTGGATCGTCCATAGCTATCCTATGCAAAAAAAATCACGTCAAAATATTAAAATTTGAGTGAGGCATTTGAAAAGAACGCCCCCCCCCCCTACTAGATTTAACATTATCGCCCGGGTCTTTTTCACTCAGTAGTGTGGGCTCTTAACCCTTCACTGCACCGTGTGCCACATCTGACACTTACCTGAAGACATTCTCATTCTCTTTATGTGCTCTGAATTCGGCCAATAAGATCGCTGTAATGGATCAAGAAAATTGGAATAACACTTACTTTGTTCCATGTCAGATGGCTGCATTCGACGAAAAATTAGAATTATAAAATTAGAATTATATTAGAAGGATTTTCGATTTGATTTCAGATTTTTTTTTTTTTTTTAATTACTTTAACTTTCGAAACCGGTTTGAGCCAATTCTGAAATTGAAACTATATCATAATATGAAAAATATATAACTAAAATCGAAACAAACAAACAAAAAAAAAATCGATTAATCTATTAAGGCAAAATTTATTTATATTATTTTTTGCTGAATACTTCAAAGTATTAATGTAAAGAAAGTTGCAGATTGTTAAGCAGATAAAACTAATTAATTCAAGCCCATTTAATTGCAAAATAGAGCAATACAATATTTAAAAACCTCAATTTTGCATATAAGATTACACGCCATAAAATATCGAATTTTAACTAAAAATATGAAATTTAATTTTTTTAAATTATTTTTTTCTCTTTATTAGACGGATATATAGATTTCAAGTAACTTTTTTTTTATATAAAAATAGAAAAGAGTCTTGCAGTGAAGGGTTAAAAGTGTGTACTAATTATTATTTAAGGGCTGTTTACCTTTTCAGCAATTTTGATTATTTTTAAAAATAGGGCTTAAATGGTTCAATAGGGTTCATTTCAATTCTTAATTAACAATGAATTAAAAAAACTGCATATTTAATTAAAATTAATTATTTTTAATGTTTTGTTTAAAAACCTTAATACTTTTTAAATATTTATATTTTTGCTCATTTTATTAAAAGATTTTCAAGTGTGTATTACCCAAGACTGCACATGGATTTTTAGATATATCTGTTGTTACATAATATTTTTAATGATACATAAAGGGTAAAATTAATACATCTTCCTTTTATTGTTATTTTTTTAATAACAAAAATTCATAAGGCTTATACCATGCACACATTTATCATATATAATAAAGGGGATGTACAAAAAAATTAAATCTCTATTTTAAATGCAGAAAAAAAAGCGCTTTAGCATTTTAAAAACTGGAAAGGGACGAAAATAGGAACATGGAGAGAAAAAAAAAAACTTTTTAAGTTTTAATTTGCAAATGCGCTGTATGAATTAACAAAATTTACACTGTTTCGTGATATAATTATCGTACGGGTAAAAATGAGGTTTCGAAATATTCACAATTAAAGAAGCTTTCATTTCATATTTAAAACAAAAATCGACTTTTTCAAGTAAACTGTTCTCTTAAATTACATTCTTGTTATTTTGGTTAATGTAACTTATATTTATCTAAATGAATAAAAATTTTAAAAAGACTTATCTGAAGAATAAATATTCATATAGAATTATTAGTGGTTAGAATTTTATTTTGAAAAAATATAACAATATAAAAGAAAGCATTATGTTATGCATTCTTATCTTTAACTCTATCCAATATAGTCGAAATTCGAAATGTGTTTATGAATTCGGTTTGTTTGTCCGGGTCCGAGCTTTGACTCTCGTTAATGGATTTGTCCTGAATTTTTTGTAGGTTATTGAACTTTACTATAGCAAAATAGGTATTGAAAATGAAGCATATAGCTTTTATAATTCATTGACAAGGGCAGTCAAAAGTATTAAGTTATATTACGATCAAGGGGAAAAAAAAGTGTTTCAATTTCATTTTAATAATGTTAAACCCTTTTAAACACAATGAAAGGCATAAGCATGGATGAAGTGCTCTCAAACTTACATTGTGGGGCTAGGGGTTACAAAGTATTTATTATTCATTTACAGGGCCACACAGAAGAATTCTGTTGCATCAAGATCCACGGGAGAAAACAAATTTTAGCGTATTTTAGTTATTTTACACTATTTTGAATATAATGAAAATTATATATATTACTGAGGTTTACTATGCTCTATAACAGGATGTGCATAGCATGGATCATTCATTAACAAACACACACAAAAGATTTCGATACAATACTGCATTTGAAGTACTGCCTGTTTGTGATCATTGTTGGAAGTACGATTCAGTGGCGTAGCTAGGATGGGTGACACCAGGGGCGGATGTAAATTGTATCACCCCCAGCCATCATCGTGTCACCCCCTCCCTTCAATTCGTCATATTTTTCAAACACAAGTCTACGTTATTACAAAAAATGACCATACCATTCCTTATTTACTTTTTGTCTTCCTGCATAAAAAAAACCACAGGAGCGACTCCTCACTTAACCCACAGTCCGCATAAATCAGTGTCTTATTTACATGTAGAAGAAAATTCTTACTTTTTAAGTTTGCTTTTGCCAACTACTTGTTGGATACGTTGGTTTTTGTTCCCTGGTGCAAATGTTATTTAGACACATCATTCAGTATAAAATTTCGCATTTTCTAAAAAAAGAAAATTAACTTTGTTGCGCCATGCTCTAGAAGTTTTATTTTATATCAGACTTATTTTCCAAAATCTTACAAGATTATATGTATTTATATTTGCAAATAAAGATTGGGTGTCACCCGGAGCGGACTACCCCCTCCGCCTCCCGCTAGCTACCACTGGCGAGATTCCATTTATCGTATGCACGTTTAAATTTAAGGGAGTTTAAACCATAAAACTCTTCAAATCATCTAAAAAAATTTAATTGTAATAAAAAAATCTGTTTTCTTCTGCTTAAAATGACGTAAATGTTTTTAGAAGTAAATAAATGTTTTTAGAAGTATAATTAATAATGTAATTAGAAGAGGAAATATTAATTTTTTCGTTTTGGTTTGTCTTCAAAATCTAGCTTTCAAGCAATAGTTGTCATAGAAATGACTTCTTGTTAAAATGCATTTCTCTTCATGATGGACTTTTTCGCGATTTCAGGTATTTGAAAGTTAGTCGATTCCTGGCCTGGCCATTTTTTTGCTCAGTTCGAATTATTCAATTAGCATGTTAAATTTATATAATATATTAAAAACTATAAACTTGAATGTTAAATCCATACACAAAAATATTAAATACCCCATGGAGAACAGGTGAAAAAAACTTCAAACGTCTATTTAAATGCGTGAAAAAGCCTTAGTATTTATTGAACAAACAAGCTATAAAAATAGAAAAATCAATTCAAAGTTTTCCTTGTGTGAGTGATTGCGCTGGATCTATTAACAAAATTGACATTATCTCGCAATACAATAGACGTGTAGCTAAAAACAAAGTGTCAAAATATTCACAATTAAAGAAGGTTTCAGTTAATATTAAAAAAAATAGAACCGATATTGCGGCATTTTTCAACGTGCTGTGTCCTCTTAACCGTTTAATAGCCAATGTTCCCAAATGGGAACATAGCATTATTTGTAATGCAAAACATATAATTCAACATAATAACGATGTCCTTATTTTTCCTACAAAATATAAGGTTGATTTCAACTTTTGAAAAAAAAATATTTATGTTTAAGCATTTATCACAGGTATAAAAAAAATGCAAATTCATTAATTTGCATAAAAATATATTATTTCTTTTT
The DNA here is from genome assembly GCA_964019185.1 of Maratus speculifer. Lineage (NCBI taxonomy): Eukaryota > Metazoa > Arthropoda > Arachnida > Araneae > Salticidae > Maratus > Maratus speculifer. The sequence goes on along the minus strand of OZ025294.1, from coordinate 420,358,158 downwards.
ATCATTTTCTCCATATTACTTACATTTTCCTTCTAGGAATCTAAATGTTTTTGGAATTCGAGAAAATACTCAAGAACAATATACAATAGCATATAGCAAAAAATAATTTGTTATATTTGCATAGGTTGTCAATCAATAATAATGTTCGAAAATGTAAACACTGATATGAAAACAGCCAAAAAAACTGCAGAGATACTGTTTTTTGTTATTTTTTAAATTTATATGCATAAATTAAAACATTTGTAGCTGTAATCGAGAAAAAACAAAATTATAATTACGTTGCGATATTAATTCGGCGTGTAAATAGTTAAAAAGCGGAGTTCTGTTAACAGTGTTTCATTATCTAAGCTTGATTTTACTTTCTTGTTTTGTTTTAAATTTAATCACTTTTGAAGTGAGGATGTAATTCCCGCTATGACTTATAAGGATGAAACTCACTTTTCAACTTTGTTGGAAAGTGTTTACGAATTCGGTTCGCGTGTTTATCGCCTGTCCGCGTTGTTGTAACTTCTTTAAATGTACTTGAATGACCCCATGATGGGTAAATGCTATTAAAGCTTATCGATAGCATATTTTAGATTTTTTTATGCAATAAAAAAATAAGAAAGACAAATATATCCGTTTTAAGCATTTAAAAGATTAAAAAGACCTTAAAAACTGTGGAATTGGAGATCTTTTATCATTGCAGAAGGGAAGGGAGATTGCCCCATCGCCCTTCCCTTGCCCATTTCGTCATTTTACTGTTAGGCCACTAATTCTAAATTTATTTCTCTCTTCACAAGTCTGGTGAAGTGAGATATCCCCATGACTGAATATTCTTTAAAAAGTTCTCTCTCTTTTTTTAAATGACAGCAAAGCGGCTGAGGGCGCTTCATTTTGGCACAAACCCATTTTGAAAGTGCATCCGCAACATACGAGCGAGCTTGCTCGCTCTTCTATTTCGTATACGAAATGAATAAAAGGTTAAAAGGTTTTCAAAATATGAAACCTTAAAGATTCATAATATGTATCATTCCGAAATCGAGTCGCCGATAAAATGTAAATATGCGGACACATTTTATTAAAACAGCTCTTGTCAATCCGATGACTGCGTAAGCTATGTTTAAACCCAAGGTCAGATACCTTTTGTTTTCTTAGTTCTAAATGCATGGTTCTTAGCGATGTGCTCCATAACAAATATTGTAAGATAAAAAGAATTAATACAATGTTATCGATTACAATGGGCTAAATTCTTTTGTTTCTGGAGAGGGTAGGATTTTTTAATGTTTGTTTATTTATTTTCTTAATGAATTGCAATCTAAACTAAATGTAAATGTTCGCTTGTTCAAAATCTGAAATCCCCGAAAGTTCTTTACCGACTGCTTTGAAATTTATGGATTATGTTGCATTCGAATACATGCGTGTTTTTATAAACTTTCTGTTCCCTCCCCTGAGAAGCACTTTTTAAAATTTTTATGACACTCATTATGTGATATGTCATTAGAAAGCCTTTAGATCGCTCTTTCATATCGCTTGCAAGCTAGAAAACTGACACATCTTGGTATTATTTGGCACATACCCATCTGACATATTTGGTAAAAAAAAATTGTGTTTACCAGTGATATCAGCAATATCTTGAGGATTATTTTCTTAAATAAAGGGCATAGCCGGACATACGTTGGAAACATGCCTTTCAAACTTAAACTGAACTTGGAACTTAAAATTTAATTTATTTTTAAAGCTGTTTTCCCAAATATTAATTGCCTGGTCAGAGGTACAAACACCCATGGTCAAAGGTACAAAATGGTATTGTACCTTTGACCACTATGTTATTCTTATTTTTTTTAATGAAATTATACATAATAAAAGTAAAAGAAGAATCTTGAAAAAAAAAAAAAAAAAAGATGATAAATCAGATGATACTGATTACGATAAAACTAAGAAACTGAATTTAATCTTAATAGTCAAGCTATGAGAAATTTATTTTTGCATAGCGGTCAAAGGTGCAACACCGTTCACTACTTCTTTGTACTGTAAGACTTTTAGAGGAAATATCTAGAAGCGAATCTAGTTGTCAAGTTTAATTCTTTTTTTAAAGGGGGGGGGGGTTAAAATGTTGAAAGGAATGCCCTTGTATTGAAGTAAATTCTATCCCATGAAAAAATGGGTGTATGACAAATACAAAGACATTATTCTTAAGGTTTTTTTTTTTTTTTTTTTTCAGAGAGGAATAATCAGAGAGGAATAACCACTAAAACCAGAGAGAAATAACCACTATAACCATAATGTCCGCTTAAGGTCTGCACGGGCCGATATCTCCAGGCCTGATCCATAGCGTGGCCCGATCCATAGAAAAAAAATAGGCCCTGCTCGGTCCGACCCTAAAGAAAAAAGTATTGGCCCGACTTGCCCCATTAAATAAGTTAAAATTTCGGCCCGAGCTACGCACGGTCCGACCAGGAAAAAAAAATTTAAATTTTGACCCGTACGCGGCCCGACCCGAGTGAATTTATGCAGAACATTAATTTTTTACTTTTACGAAAGAGTTCTAACTAAACAAAGTATTTTAGTCTTTTTTTCATGTTTATAATTTTTATTTATGCAGAAGTGCCGTAGGCTGCGATATTTGTGTTTTAATGAACCTCGGTTTGTTGTATGTGAATGTTTCAGTTATCATTAGTATTATTAATCTACGGGGTGTCCCAAAAATGACTGATGGATTTTAAAATTCAATAACTTGCAAACGCTCACAGCTATTTAAAAAAAATTGCAGGAGGTTTATGTATAGTGTCAGGAGTTTTTTTACCGTAATTTTTTATTTTAGTTCGAATTTCAATCGCCGTCAGCGCCACCTATTGTTTGAAATTCGAACTAAAAAAAATTACGGTAAAAAAACTCCTGACATTATACACAACCCTCCTGCAAAAAAAATTTAAATAGCTGTCACCGTTTGCAAGTCATTGAATTTTAAAATCCATCAGTCATTTTTGGGACACCCGGTATATTCCATGTAATGGATACATAAAAATCTAAAAAATGATATATGGTAAAAATAAAATCTTCTAAGGCGGAATCGCATGGGAAATGAAAAATACGTCTCTTCTTTGCAGGTGTAAATGTGTAATATATTCTTTTCTCATGTACCATTGTATTCATTTTGCATAGGTGAAAAGTTTGAAAGAAATTTCCAGTTTTCAGTTTTGAAAAGTATTCCGACATAGGCAAATTCTTTTTTCATGCGTTTAACTCTATTTAAAAAAGCTTACAACTATTACGACTACGATTCACAACTATTACTACGATTCTTTAAAAAGTATTAATTTTAATGTTTAATTGTTGAATAATGGTATTTAAAAATAAAATGTCTTAAAAAGGTAAAATTTTACCGATTTTTGAACAGATTTGGCCACGTCGAGAAAATGATTTTCATACCGGATAACTCAAAACGGATTGAATATTTTTGTCTGTGAAGACTAGGAAGAATGAAATCAGTCCCGGCTTCCCACGAAAAAAAATGAAGTAGGCCCGACTCTTTTGGAATAAAGTGAGGCCCGAACCCGGCGAGCGGTACTTTATTGTGTACCTTGGCGTGTAGATCTCTATGTCCACTATTACCTTACTTTCCTATCTAGAGCCAGCCACATGTGATTACTTAAAAGACTTGCCTATCCGCCGATTATTTGCAATTTTTTTTTATTTCTACTAATTTTACTCACCCATCATACGTAGTATAAAGTCTTGCAATCGTTTTGAAAATCGAAAAAATTTTTTTGACGGATTTACACGTTTTAGATGGTGGAGATTCCGAAAAACATATTTTTATAAAAAAATTTTGCCGTCTGTCTGGCTGTCTGCCTGTCTGTCTGGCTGTCTGTCTGTCTGTAAAAGCTCTATCTCCCGAACAAATTGAGATAGAGACTTGAAATTTTGTATGTAGTTAGTATGTAAGAATGGGACGAAGCCTATTGAATATCGGCAACCTCGATGATCCGGAATTTTTTTTTTCGGAATCTCGAAAATTTCGTTCTGATGAAAGGTATATAAAAATTTTCGAATTTTTTTGTTCTAAGGGATGGACGTAAAAGGCAATAAAATAACACACATTTTGCATATAGAACGAAGTCGATCGGATTATTAGTTGCCGAGATATCTGTAATCCTGTTTTCCACATTCTTCGATTTTTCATGACCCTGTATTTCATTCAAATTTCAATTTAAAGGTATATTTTAATTGGAAATGATACGCTTAATTCGACGCAGTTAATTGTTAGTTAATAGAATTATTATTTTTGGAGTTATAAGGATGTTTCTTTTACGGAGTTTGGTACTACTTGAGTAGTTTGGCGTTTTATATAATTTGTCGAAATTGGTACATCAGCAGTTCTTTAATATAGCATTACTATGTATATTAACAATATTTAAATTTTGTTTACGAATTGCAATGCATTGTATAAATAGTTTTCACATGTTTAATTTTCATGTACATATCCATGATGGGTAAGTATTACGGTGGCCCCCAACGACTAGTTTATTTAATAATTTATTGATAAAATTTTTATTTAATGATTTATTAATGATTTTTTTTAATGATTTATTCCCATTTTCAACTCCCAAATTTTGACTAAAATTTTTCGACTCATACACGAGTACATACGGTGATTAATTAATATTGCTAAATATATATATTAGAATGTTTTTTTTTTTTTTTTAAACATAAAAATGTGTGAAAGTATAGAAAAAAGTTGTTGTATTTCCTTAATTGCTTTTAAAATTACAGATTTTTCACACTGCTTTAGAGTTATTTTCTGACTGCTACACGCAATCTCTACTCCACCCTCCCTTTTTTTATACAAGTAAGAAAAATCATGCGTTAAGCATAGATTATGAAGCACTTTCCTACGCTTCATGAAACCAACGCTTCATTTAACATATCTTTGTTATTTAGGTAAATAAGGATATAAAGCCAAATATAGCCAAATATGTATTCCAGTAGTAATTGAACAGCCCTGTATTTGATCTGTCAGCTAATATACACCATTAAAATGCATTTGAAACATTTTTCCCCATTGACCGTAATGTAACGGAATCCTTTTGATTGTCCCAGTAATTGAACTATGCATTCGATTCTCATAAAATTTGAAATGAGTCAACAAAATTATGTAATAATTATATATTTTAAATTTCAAACGATTCGGTTGGGTAGTTTTTGCGTTGTTACATGCGGACGGACTAAACGACAACTATAGGTGCTACGTATTTACATTACGAACGCACCTAAAAACGGATCTAGTGGTGCGAGTGTTATATAACCGGCCGATAAGTGTGTTCCATTGAGAGATTATAGCCTCACCTTCTCCTCATGTCACTTTATTATTATTTTACAAACGCATGAAATGATCGAGCCGCGTGCTTCGCTTATCTCTTCTCGCTGCTTTGTTATGTAAGATAATGGCGCGGCACGTGCGTCAGCATATTTTGAGGAAACATTCTTCAGGTATGGATTTGCGGGTATTGAGTATGTAAACGAGTCCTGTTGCACCTATCTATGACGGATCAATTTCGGCACATTCTTTTATTACTTTCTTCTATCTTTACAAGAAGTAAGTTTTGGATTTCTAAAAATCTCGACTTCTCCGTCTTTACGTTTTAGAAGATCCTTAAACACGGTTGAACTCAGTGGCGCCAACTTTTGAAAAATATTGGGTTGGCTCAAAAATATTGGGTGGGCTCAAAGATATTTTGGTAAAAATGTAGAACCAGTTTGTTTATCTGTGGAGTTGGTAAACAATGAGACTTTTAAGTCAAGTTATCATGTTTTAAGATAGTTACAATTTTTTAAAATCATATTTTCATGCGTTTTTCCTTATAAAGACAGTAATATTTATTGTAATTTCATCCTATCATGAACATGACTACAAATTGAAACAGCATCAGAAAGTTAAACATTTACATGTCAGTCATTTTGGATTTATGGGTGTCAATAAAAAAAATTATAATGGGTGGCAAAATAAATTTTGTTCTCGGGAGGAAAATGAATAATAAAATAATAATGAAATAAATAATAAAATAGAACAATGAAAATTGGTTATGCTAGAATTCAAAATTATTGGGTGGGCTCGGACCCCACGGACCCATATAAGTTGGCGCCACTGATTGAACTGTTTATAGAAAATGCCAGTCTATGACCCAGGGCCATAGCTAAGGGGGCGCTACGGGCGGTTCAGCCCCTCCAAAAACATTTTGAGCCCCTCGTCCTGGACAAGATTCCAAAGTCACTCAATGAGTTTCTGTTCCAAAAATCTAAATGAAATTCCGTTCAAAAATATAATTTAGTTTTAAGGACCTTTCACAAGTTCTGTTAAAATACTAAATTGTAACTAAAATAAGTGTTTCCAACACTTACTCATTCCATTTAATTTGCACATAGAAAGCTAACAAGATGTTGCACTCGTTATAACACACGAATATTTCATCATCCTATTCTTTTCTTAGCATAAAATGAAGTTGTGACAACAGTTTAATGAGAAACATACTAACTACAATGTGAATATACATTAATTTATCTTTCTGCAAGAGAGAGAAAGTATGAGCCCCCCCCCCTGCATTTTCTTGAGCCCCCTCTATTACTCACTTCTAGCTACGGCTCTGTCTATTAGTCAGTATGTGACATAAATTTTGAGGACGAACGTGCTGACGAAGACCGAATGCACAGAATTTAATGAAACTCTAGATTCAGATATAACCTTCACACAAATGGGTGTTGAATACTTTTGGTATCAACCGCCCAATAGGTGCAACTGCGGTAACTGCATTTTTCACTATTTCCGAAATAGCTCTATCTCAAGAAGTAATGCACGGATATTCATCAAATAACAGATTCCGTTACATGTTGACATAAGTTGTCGCTGATTAGATTTTGGTGTAAATATCCCAACAAGTGGCACTTTTATGCTGTATTTTTCACAATTTCCGCGATTTCTCAATCTTCAAAACGAGTGCACAGCTTTTCAGGCAAATTTCTGATTGAGTTAGACAATGACGTAAGTTTTTTCTGATTTTCTTTCCATGTAAATCACACAACAGCTGGAGCGGCTAGGTTGAATTTTTCTGAGTTTAGACAATTTTAAGGATAATCCTATATCAAGAACTATTGCACGGAATTTCATGAAATTTTTATATTTTGATAGACTTTGACATGATTTCACTCTTTTTAGGTTTTCACATACACTATAGGGTCATTAATGACCGGACACTTTCACTTTTTAGACATTTTGTCGAATATTTAAAAATATACTCGTTGGATTTTTCTGGAACTTCAGGTTTATAAAGATTATGTTTGATCTCTTATTTATCAACGACATTTAAGGGGCCGACAAAAGAAAAATCAAAGAAAAGTAATAATATTTAGGTCCCCTTAGACATTAAATTGCACGAAATGATCTATTGGTGCAGAATACAAATATGTGGATACTGAACAAAGTCTAGTGATTTTTGTAAGAATAGCACGTATATTCATGGAAAATTTGCATTTTTCTTTTAAGTTTAAAAAACTTTGAATGACCGAGAGGCGGCAGCGCAGACCATCCTTTAAGGGATATTAGGAGTCTTACTTTTTACTTGTTGGTGCAATTTAGCAATGTGTCACATTATGTTTTTTTTTTTTTTCTCAGCCCCTATGACACATAAATGCATAATTTGTTTTATATACAGACAACTTAATATGTATTCTATTTAAAATAATTTTTACAATACTCTACATTGAAATTTTATTTATTTTTTTATGTTTAATTTTGATTAAAAAATTAAAATTATTTCTTGACTTGCATCGACTGAGCGCAACATTTCTGAAAAACTAATAAAGCAATCTGCATGAAACTTGGTAAATATCTCCATTTTAAGTTAAAGAATAACTTATACTTCAAATTTTAATATTACAATTGCATTAATTATATAAAAATGGTAATTTTTCAATAAGAAAATGATTTTTTCATAATTTTGTAATTTAAATTAAAATTTTGAAAAAATAAATAAATTGCTTTCAAATGAAGTATAAGTTCAAAATACATTAGTTTTACATCATTACCAATGTTTTGCGGGGTTCTTAAACTAATAGTTTTGTTACAATCTTGCGCACAATGGATGCAAATCAAAAAACAACTTTAAAACTTTTGTCAAAATTAAACATTAAAAAAAAATGAAATTTCAATATATAATATTAAAAAATATTTTTTAAATAGAAGAAATATTATATTGTCTAAATTAAAAATTTTATGGCTCTACGTTTAATAGGGAACTAGCGAGCTACGCCCGCTAGCTGGGCCACTTTTCCCAAACGAACCTCGATATTAAGCAGTATATAATAAGCAAAAAATTCATTTAATAAGCAAGTCTTGGAGTTCGAATCCTCAAGCACAAAAAAAGTAAATTAAAGAGCTATGGTTGTTATGCGCTCATTATCCCGTTAAAAATATGTGATTTCGCACAGTGGGCGCTACGTGCCCACCGTGCAAAGGCGGCCCACCGGCCTACCACTCACCGGCGCTACGCGCCATGATCGCCATCGTCCCGTTAAAAATATTTGGTTTTGCACGGTTGCGCTACGCGCCCATAAGACATTTTCTCGTATTTTTTGGTTCATCAGAAGCAGACTTTTACGCAGATTCTGAATATGTAATCAGTTTTATCTACTTTAAAAACTGTCTGTATGATGATTTAAGAAAAAACGAGCAAAAAAAGTTTCGGTATTAAAAACTGCAAAAGACTGCTATAAAAAAAAATAAGTAATTTCATTAATATCACAAACAACATAACTAACAAATAATTTTGGCAGCTCGTTTTCCGTTTGTACTAACAGAAATTAGTATTAATCGCGTAAATCTTAGGTTACGCAATATTCGTGTATGCTACCAAAAAAAAAAAAAAAAAAGTATGAAAATAAACCGCGTTTAACATTTTTTACCAATTAGTTCTTTTTCAAAGAACCGAAACGAAAGAAAAAGTCGTTTTTCCGGGAGAAAAAAGAGGTTTTCGGCTGCTTCTTCTTTTAGCCAAAGGGGAAAAGTTCAGGTCGTTTTCACCGCAAGGTGGCGCAGTGTTCTGCCTCAGAGCTCCGTTTGGGAAATTAGACGTTTTCCGTTCCGATTCCCGACCGGTTTTTAATTCATAACTTTTTTAATTTTGGTCCTGCGGTCTCGAAAATGCCCGAAATGACTTTCCCGGAATTTTTCGAATCGAAAGACACCTCTCGCGACTTCCAACTCGCCCGCGTTGTGAACTGTAATCGGCTTCAAGCAGACAGACAGACAGAGGCGCACGGATTTTATTAGTATAGATGAGGGGGAAAAATTGTGACACGTTGCTAAATTGCACTACCAGGTAAAAAGTAAGACTATTGAGGCCCCTTAATCGAATTGGAAGCTCAAATTCCAGCATTAGACAGAATTCAATTAATCTCTCAAAACGCAATTGGTCTGTCAAATCCTATCTCGATGAAAAACACCTAAAAACCTGATCATAACGGTTGACTACTGCCAAGTTTATCAGTGTGTTTTCTATGCTCTATGTTTTTATATCTTTGAGTGCAGGAAAAGGAAATGTTAAACCTACAAGTCAACTACCGAAATTGAGCCTGAATCTGGTTTGCACCAAGATAGAATTTAGCAGACCGATCTATTTAAATCCAGCCAACGCGTATTCTTTAAAACCTACACAATATTTTGACCATTTAATCTCATTTTACATGAAAAGGAAACGTGTAAACTATTAGTCCAAGAGCCGACAGCATAAAAACCTAAAGTATCGAGCACAAGAAAAAAAACCCTTTATTTTGTAAAAGAGTAGTGATAGAGTAATCTGATGATCTGTGTCTGCGGAAATGAAGGGGTGCAAAAGCCAAAAATGAGTACCACTCGTGGGTTTAACACTGTCTTTGCAGTACAATCAAAGGTACTGTATGACAAACACAATTTTAAACCTATTAATAAACCTGAAGTGGTATTAAATTTTGGTTCATGTACCAATTCACTTCCTGCAGACACAGATCATTCGATTCCCCTGTCGCTACTCTTTCACAAAATAAAGTTTTTTTTTCTTGTACTCGATACCTTAGGTTTTTGCGATGTCGGCTCTTGGACTATGTGTTATTTTGACGCAATTAAAATTAAAATGTCATGAATATGGATGCACGTTTTCTACTAAAAATAATGCTATTTTCACACGTGAAATCACTGTTAAATTGCGAATTTACACCGGCTTTTTTATGAGTTCACTTAAAACTAAGAGAGGATTGATTTGAATTTTACTGGTATTTTTAATAATAAACCAGGAGGCGGCAGCACAGATAATCGCCTCATCGAGTCAACGGCTGAAATTTAAGAATTATATGGGTCGCCCGAATGAAAGTAGCATTGCTGTAATAACTTCGCCATTTGAAGAGATAGATGCTTCTATAAAGGGCCCAAAATACTGGGAAAAATACGATATCGTTATATCCCGCCAGATGCGTGTGGGAACACCTTTAAAGGCATCTTTCGCATCATAGATGCTTCCAAACGATGTCATCGCACGGCCGTGCAATAAGCAGCGGGAAGTGTAAGTGCAAAGCTGCCAAGTCACCGGCTTTTTGGATACCAGTATTTTAATACAGAAAATGTCGTTTTATTTAATTGGCATATTCTACCGATTTAAAAGAACATAATTTTCTCTAATATAATACTGCTGTGCAAAAAGCCGGAGACTTGGAAATTCTGTATGTGCTAGTGAAAACTATCGTCGACTGGAAAATGTGTAGGGCATTAAGTATATGTCACGCTAATCTGCATTCCGATGATGTAAGGATTTTTGTAATGAAAGAAGCAGTACTGGCGACAAATCATAACCTGTTCAAGTGCGTGTGATCTTCTTCCACTACAGAAATCCGTACACCATCGGAATGCAGATTAGCATGATGTGTACTTGGTGCCATACACATTTTCCAGTAGACGATAGATTTCATTGGCACTCCCATTTTCCGCTGTTAAAAATAACACGACTGCGCGTTGGCACCGTTTGGAAGCATTCGTGATGCGAACGACTCCTTTTAACGAGCTCCTACGCTATCATATAATCTGGCGGTATCGAACGATATCGTGTGCATTCCCAACACTCTACTCCCTCTCTACGAGTACGCGAACTCATCTTTCTCTTCAAATGGTTGAGTTGTTAGAGCAATGCCACTTTCATTTGGGCGACGCTTGTAGTTAAAACACGATTCATATATAAGAATTCAATCGATCTTCCGAATTCTATCTTGGTAGAAAACACCTGAAAACCCGATTTTATTGGTTAACTCGTAAGGTAGCCATCGTGTTTTCCTGCACCTAAAGATATAAAAACATATGGAGAACTGGAAATAGAAAAACACAATGGTATATGGTACGAGCCAAATGCTAAAATGGATTTTTCAGGTGTTTTCCACCAAGATATGATTTGGCAGCAAGGATGTAGTAAAGACTAGACAAAGGTATTCCTCTGTGTACCTTCTGTTCTTTTGAGAAACGCAGTACATTCTGTTTTTCAAGAAAACCATAGTATATACATTCTAGAATGTACCCTCTGTCTTGAGCGTATATCCTCGGCTTAGAGCTCGGCTTCTGTTTTTTACGACTATTTCACTACTTGGTAGACCGATTGTGTTTTAAAATTCGAATTGAGTTCGACTCGATGAGGTTATTATCTGTGCTGCAGCCTCTTGGTCCATTTTTCTTATTTCTTGTATTTTTTGAGATTCCAATGGCAACGATCTTTCATTTGTTTATTGGGAAGTTTGGCAATGGGTTTTTTATTGAAAGTGATCAATTGGATAAAGGTAGCTTTTGATAAATGTTTACTATTTTAAATTAAACTAAATCAAAAACAATTTCATTCACTTCATGCAATAATTACACAAATGAAACGACACAGATGTCATATACTCACCACATTGGTGCGACTTTTTTCTGACTAGAAATTGGCGAAAACTATGTTTTCAAATATCAATTAAATATATATTTTAAATTTTTTTACCTATATTTTAAAAAAGAAATAAATAAAAAAAAAGTTTAATAAATTACTATAGGACAAAATAAATTTATATTGTTTTAAAAAGTAAATAAAAATATATAAACAGTTTATTATTAAATAAACAACAATAGCCAAGTGACCATGTGAGGCATAAAATAGCCATTTTGTTGCAATCGCGCCAATGGGATGCGCATATGACATCTGTGCCAATTTAAGATTTATTTCGACAAACTGTATTCTTTTTTATGCAAACAGTCGATCGTTGTTATGGAAATTTCAATGTTTGGCTGTAGTTAACAGCAAAGTCTTGGAGAAAACGGAGTCTTGGTTATTCCGTTGACCTAAAAACTATCTCCAAATTATAAGATTAAATGCTAAGAATGGATGATAATGAATGTCATATTCAATGACATTAATCACGATATATATGTTTAAAACGTTATCAAATCTTTTTAATTCCACTTTTTACCTATACTTTTATTAATGTTTTACTATTTTATTTGTTCTTTCGTTTTATAAAATAAAAATTGTGTCAATGTATATAACTTGGCTATTGGTTTGGCGATTTTTAACATTTGTCGAAGATGGTCGACAGGATAACCAAGTAGTACCGAGAAAACATTGTTAAAGCTGTAGTAAATATTCATCTTAAACACAAAAATAGTATTAAGTTTGGGAAAAAGAACAGCCCTTTGTCACAGATGTCATATACGCACTGGGTTTGGTGGGAGAAGAAGGGGAGGGGGGAGGGTTCTGACGCCAGTTTAGTTTTCGACTACTAGTTACAGATATATATTTAAATTACTTTCTACTATTTTAAAAAGTAAATAACATAAATAACAAAGTACAATTAATAACTATAGAACAAAACAATTTATATAATTTTAATAAACAAAATAAAAGTAAGTAAACAATTTATTAATAACTAGCAGACCCGCCCGGCGTTGCACGATTCCGAGATAATAATATTAAAGGAACATGAAATTTGTGATTTTATCTCTAACTCGAAATACGTGAAATTACGTTGTCTGAAATAGATGGTTACTAACTGTGTGAAAAATTGGTTTAAAAAATTAACAAATAATATTTAGCGGTAAAAATGTTCAAAAGGACTGCAATGGGAAACGGGAGAGGAACTGCTCAAGTAATAATTAGAACTTTCAAAATCTGAATGTCAGATACATCAGGAGAGACTTTGGGGTATTTTCAAGAAAGTTTTGAGCCTCGAAAGTGCCGTAGATTTTGCTAGCCATCGCACAAAAACATACATGCACACAGACAGAGCGTTTAGTTATTTTATTAGTGTAAATTACTGTGGATATTCAAAATAATTCCTTTACGGCTAATTCATTAGTTTTATGGTTTTTGCCTTTTTTACATGCAATTTAAAATAGATAAGATCATGATGCGTACAAAAATATGTAACATTGACAAAATTGACTACACTCTAAAAAATAAATGTGTAAATCAGCTAATTTTACCCGTATATATGTGTAAATTTATAAAATTACACACCTGTCGTAAAATGTACACATATTTTTCTGAAATTTACCTGTTTTTATGTGTATTTAGCATATTAAAATAAGTGTGTAATTTGTTATCACTTGAAATACCCAGATAAGTGTGTAAATGTAGAAAAATGGTTAGATTTACACAAATTGATGAGTTATTCTATTTTAAACATATTTATGTGTACACAAACATGTGTGTAAATTTCTAAAATTACATGCTTGTCATAAAAATTACACACTTTGAACAAAAATTTAGCTGTTTTTATGTGTATATAACTTATGAAGTCAAATATGCAATTCGTTACCGCTTCCTAAACTCAGACAGATGTGTAAATGTATAAAATATTTGGAGTTACACGAATTGGCGTGTTACACATAATTAAAAATGTAAAAATTATCTTAGTTACATTTATTGTCATTACTAGAGATCGACCGAAAATTCGTTATCGTGTTCGGCCAAAAATCCGAGTTTCACCGAAAATTCGTTTTCGGCAAAAATGCTGCTGAAAATTCGGCCAGACCGAAACTATTTGAATTCTAGAAATTTTGTTTCTTCTTATGGAAAATTTCAGTATGACTTCTTGTTTGAGCTGTTTCCGCTCAAATAAGATACTTTTTAGATGCGTTTGTACTTATATAAATACTTAGTACCCGCAGTCGCCGTTCAGTCCGTCTTTCCATCTGTCTATCTGTCCGTCTATCCGTCCGCATATAATGGAATAAAAACTATCCAACAGAATGCTTTTAAATTTAAGTATATAATTATTGCAAAATTTTGTCGTGTCATTTCAAACTTTCTGAAAATCGGATGTATAGTTTAATTACAGGGATGGTCAAAAGTTTTCCGTTACATTACGAACAATGAAAAAAAAATGTTTAAGAGGGCCACGCAAGGTATTAGATACATGGCTGTCTATGGAAGATAATCTCTGGTGATTTCACTAGATTTAAGCGTGTTTAAATTTTAGCTGAATAGTGACATTATACGTATGTAAAGATTGTAAACAAAGTGCTCGGCTGTACAAAAGAATTAAAATATGCTACAGTCTGTTGGGTATAAAATTCTGAAATTGAAATTTCAATCTAGTAGGCGTTTTACTCTACAACATAGTTGAAAATGTTTAAGAATTTTTTTTGTCTGACCGTACTCTAACCTGCGTAATATAGTTGGATTGCTCTGTAATTGATATATGATTTATCGTATTTTGTATTCATGCATTTTTGCATAAGACAAATTTTACATAATTTAACAGCTATTTCATAAATCTGTTTATAGTACGAACGCACCTCATTTGTCACGTTTGACGTACAATTTCCAACTTGTTATTTATTGCTATGAACTTCACTGTTTATAATTCTCGGTCATGTATGATTCAAGATCTGGGATAAAAGTATAAAACAAACATGCACGCACATATGGTGCTTTTCAGCTGCTCGATAGATTTCTCAAACAAGAGCATTATTTCAAAACAATCTCAGGGAGGCGAAGCCATGGCAAGTTTTTTTTGGGAGGAAGTAGCAAATGTTTATTTAAGTGCACATCTCATCTATATTTAATTTTTTGCTAAAATAGTAATAATTATAAATTATAAAATGATTATTTTTTATTACAACTTATTTAGAGTTAGTTTCGTAAAAAAACCCTTTTAAGTCGTACTTTTAAATAGTAGTATTTTATTTAATTTCAAGGAGAAATATTAAATAGCTGAAAAGTTATGTATATTCAAAAATGAAATATTCTTTATTGAATTTGTTCTCCACTGTTATAGACCGGGAGGTGGCAGCAAAGACAACCCCCTCATCGAGTTCACGGATGAAATTTCAAAATTACTTTAAAAAAACTTCGCATATTAAAACGGAACCGATCTGCTAACTCATCTCCTGGGGGGAACCGTCCGAAAACCCGATTTTATCGGTTGACTCGTAGGTTTATCTTTTTTTTTTACCCAAAAGATAAAAACATGGGGAACTGGGAGAAGGGACCTCAATAGTAAACCTACGAGTCAAATTCTGAAATTTGGTTTTTAGACGTTTTCCAACACTTGGCAGACCGATTGCATTTTAACATGCGAATCGAGTTTTGAGTAATTCTGGAATTTCACCAGTGACGTAGATGAGATGATAATCTGTACTTCCGCCTCCCGGTCTTTTAATTACTTTGTTAATTAATTATTGTAAATGCTTATAATTACTGGCTGTCATAAAATATAAAAGTTGTATTATTATTTTGTTCATATCATGTTTTCGTTTGAAGCTTATACACAATCATAAGTATTTATGCATGTTTATTTTTTTGAAAGAAATGTGTCCCTATACACCTTTAATTAATGAATAATTGTGTACATTCATGTATGCATTAATAACTTTAAAAAATAGAAAATTAATCTTTATTTTTATTTATTTATTATTTTTTTTTTCGTTTTCGACCGAAAATAGAAAGCTTACCGAAATTTGGTTTGTGTCATGTTTTAGGTCTTAAAAACCTGTTTCGGTCGATTCAAGGCCATTACCCATATAAAAACCATAGTGACAGTGATGTTTTTGTCATATTCCTGCAAATCACGATGGTCACGTCCCATCTATAACCAAAATGTCCGCACTCATAAAATCCCACTGTAAGTAAAATATGAGCTGTTTAGAAACAAAAAGAATGTTACTCAATGTAAAAAAATATGCTTCTGACAAATTTGAAAATTTTTCCGACGTTACTGCGAGTCACTCACATATGTGTTCAGTATGTTGTTAAGTCACAATGTGAATGTTTATTTGAAAATAGGACACATTTAGTTATCGGAATTGTGTTAATGCATTTGTAGGATGATGACTGATTTTTGTTTCAATCATTGCAAATGAACCCATATTCATTAATTTATTTCCTAACACACACACACACACACACACAAAAAGTTTTATAAATGCATCAATTTTAATCAGCAATTATAAATTATGATGCAAACATAATTTTGCATATAATCCACGAAATAATTTATTATTTCATAATTTTGCATATAATCCACGAAATAATTTATTATTATTATTATTTATTATTATGAAAGTTTTTCAAATGCTTTCTATATTCCATGAAAAGTTAATAACTTTGGTTAAACTTACAGCAATCTATATTATAAAGGAAAACACATTCGTTAATAACAGCGATATCATTTTAACGGTGGCAACACCTGATAAATAAATTTCACTTGCACTGCGACTTTCTTAACTTCTAATAGTTGCACAATTTAATTTTTTTCACAATCAAATAGGGAAAGAAATGTTTCTTCAAATGTAATTTTTTCTATCGTACCTCAATTTGTTGTTTTTTATGGTTAAAAAATAATCTGAAACCATGTTTCTTTTTTTAAAACTATTGTGTGCAATACAATTACACAAGATTAAATTCCATAAAAAAATATGTGTGCCACTCGGGGACTGCCGCGGTAAAGCTATTGCATAGCATTTTTTATCAACTTATGCAAAAATACCGCGTCAATGTCTGCTGAAGTCTATCGAAGGATACCTTCCCGAAGTCTGCCAAACTGAAACTTCGTTAGCCGGATTGTTAGGAATTTTTCTCGTTGCGGAATTCTTAAATTCGGTCGCCGCGCTCAAAGCCCGCGATAAAAGCTATGCAATAGCTTAATAAATTACCAAACAAAATTTGGTCGCGCTACGAAAATTAGATCGCGAGTTATAAGCATTTTAAATTTTTCGACTCTCACGGTGGGGGGGGGGTCTCCTGTCACCAAAAATTAACACTGTCTCATAAAAAATTACCAAACAAAATTTGGCCGCGCTACGAAAATTAGATCGCGAGTTATAAACATTTTAAATTTTTCGACCCTCACCGTGGGGGTCTTCTGTCACCAAAAATTAACAAAATCTCATAATAAATTACCAAACAAAATTTGGCCGCGCTACGAAAATTAAATCGCGAGTTATAAGCATTTTAAATTTTTCGACTCTCACCGTGGTGGGGGTCTCCTGTCACCAAAAATTAACACTGTCTTATAATAAATACCAAACAATATTTTGCCAAGCTACCAAAATTAGATCGCGAGTTATAAGCATTTTTAATTTTTCGACCCTCGCCGTGGGGTGTCTTCTGTCACCAACAATTAACAATGTCTCATAATAAATTACCAAACAAAATTTGGCCGCGCTACGAAAATTAGATCGTGAGTTATAAGCATTTTAAATTTTTCGACCCTCACCGTGGGGGGTCTCCTGTCACCAAAAATTAACAGTCTCAAAATAAATTGCCAAACAAAATTTGGCCGCGCTACGAAAATTAGATCGCGAGTTATAAGCATTTTAAATTTTTCGACCCTCACCGTGAGGGTCTCCTGTCACCAAAACTTAACACTGACTCATAATAAATGAATAAACAAAATTTGGCCGCGCTACGAAAATTAGATCGTGAGTTATAAGCATTTTAAATTTTTCGACCCTCACCGTGGGGGTTCTCCTGTCACCAAAAATTAACAGTCTCAAAATAAATTACCAAACAAAATTTGGCCGCGCTACGAAAATTAGATCGCGAGTTATAAGCATTTTAAATTTTTCGACCCTCACCGTGAGGGTCTCCTGTCACCAAAACTTAACACTGACTCATAATAAATGAATAAACAAAATTTGGCCGCGCTACGAAAATTAGATCGCGAGTTATAAGCATTTTAAGTTTTTCTACCCTCATTGTGGGGGGTCTAATGTCTCCAAAAATTAACACTGTCTCATAATAAATTACCAAACAAAATTTGGCCGCGCTACGAAAATTAGATCGCGAGTTATAAGCATTTTAAATTTTTCGACCCTCACCGTGGGGGGTCTCCTATCACCAAAAATTAACACTGCCTTATAATAAATTACCAAACAATATTTTGACAAGCTACCAAAATTAGATCGCGAGTTATAAGCATTTTAAATTTTTCGACCCTCACCATGGGGGGGGGGGGAGGTCTTCTGTCACCAACAATTAACAATGTCTCATAAAAAATTACCAAACAAAATTTGCCCGCGCTACGAAAATTAGATCGCGAGTTATAAGCATTTAAAATTTTTCGACCCTCACCGTGAGGGTCTCCTGTCACCAAAACTTAACACTGACTCATAATAAATGAATAAACAAAATTTGGCCGCGCTACGAAAATTAGATCGTGAGTTATAAGCATTTTAAATTTTTCGACCCTCACCATGGGGGGTCTCCTGTCACCAAAAATTAACACTGTCTCATAATAAATTACCAAACAAAATTTGGCCGCGCTACGAAAATTAGATCGTGAGTTATAAGCATTTAAATTTTTTCGACCCTCATCGTGGGGGGGGGGGTCTAATGTCCTCAAAAATTAACACTGCCTCATAATAAATTACCAAACAAAATTTGGCCGCGCTACAAAAATTAGATCGCGAGTTATAAGCATTTTAAATTTTTCGACCCTCACCTTGGAGGATCTCCTGTCACCAAAAATCAACACTGTCCCATAATAAATTACCAAACAAAATTTGGCCGCGCTACGAAAATTAGATCGCGAGTTATAAGCATTTTAAATTTTTCGACCCTCACCGTGGGGGGTCTCCTGTCTCCAAAAATTAACACTGTCTTATAATATATTACCAAACAATATTTTGCCAAGCTACCAAAATTAGATCGCGAGTTATAAGCATTTTTAATCTTTCGACCCTCACCGTGGGGTGTCTTCTGTCACCAACAATCAACACTGTCCCATAATAAATAACCAAACAAAATTTGGCCGCGCTACGAAAATTAGATCGCGAGTTATGAGCATTTTAAATTTTTCGATCCTCACCGTCTGGGGTCTCCTGTCACCAAAAATTAACACTGTCTCCTAATAAATTACCAAACAAGTTTGGCCGCGCTACGAAGATTAGATCCCGAGTTATAAGCATTTTAAATTTTTCGACCCTCACCGTGGGGTGTATCCTGTCACCAGAAATTAACAATGTCTCATAATAAATTACCAAACAAAGTTTGGCCGCGCTACGAAAGTTAGATCGCGAGTTATAAGCATTTTAAATTTTTCGACCCTCACGGTGGGGGGGGGGGGTCTCTTGTCACCAAAATAAATAAGACCACCAAAATAAACACTGTCTCATAATAAATTACCAAACAAAATTTGGCCGCGCTATGAAAATTAGATCATAAGAAACATAAGTTTGAGACTTGATATTCTAATATCTGAAAAATACCGCGTCAATGTCTGCCGAAATCTACCGAAGGATACCGTTCCGAAGTTTTCCGAAAGGAAACGACGTTAGCCGAGTGTTAGGTTTTTTCGTTACCGATGTGTTAGGATTTTTCGCGTTACGGAATTTTTGGATTCGGTCACCGCGCTCAAAGCCCGCGATAAAAGCTATGCAATAGCTTAAAAGAAGAAAAAAGAAAGAAAAGAAAATCAGCATTTATTTCCGGCTAATATTCTGCAACGAAATTGAAAACTTGCTTATAAATAAACTTGCATAAAAAAGTATATAAATAAAACGTAGCTGTAATAGACATGTAATAAAACCTCGCGCTTAAGCTATTAAATCTATTATGTAAAAAAAATGAAAATGATTATAATAGCAAATTTTTTTTGTGATTTTGTTTATTGCTAACTCTCGGTATGTGTTTAACTCAAAAGTATTTCTATTACATTTCAAAACTTTTTTTAAATTTATAACTTATTTTTTCGTATGAAAATTCTTTTTGGTGTTGTATATGAATAATAAAAAAAATATTAAATGTAAAAAGTTTATTAATTTTGAATTTAAAAAAAAAATATTTTTCTTCTGTTTTTTATAATCCGGGAAGTTTGCACTGATTTATGAAATAAATCTTAAAACCAAACACGGCAGAAAATAATATTCAACTGACAAAAGCAAAGGTTTGTGTGTGTTTGAATAAGCACAGAAAAGGGGGTGGGGCGTTTTGTAATGAAAAGCTGCTTTAATATTATAAAAAACAGTTGTATGCATATAGTTGTATATATTAATATACAATATGGTTGTATACATTTTTTTTCTGTTAATGTTTAAGGATTTTAAGTTATTCTTTAAAAATTTGCTTGCCACTTTTTGCAAACCTTTTAAATAAATGTAACATTTTCTGAATGTAAAATAAATGTACACAATTTATGCTACAACCATCACATAATTAATTATTCATTTTTTTATTTATTGTTTTCCAGAAATGCCTTAAAAATAGTTAGATCACAAGCAGTTTATTCAACAGGAAATTAATATAAAAAGACAGACAAAGAAAAAAATTTCTTTCAATTAGAACACTTTTTTGTTTTTAAAAACACATTTTGCATCTGCTTGGAAAAAAAGTCGTCTGCGGCTGGCTAACCGTAGAAGGTCTGTGAAGTTGGCCCCCTCACTTTATGGAATATAAAAACTGAAAACGTCATTCGTTTGAGCGTCGTTTGAGCGCGTTTGAGCGACAAAAATTTTCGTTTGAGCGACAATCAAAAAAAAGTTATAAACAAATCAAAATCCAGAGCCTTCGTTTTTGTGAAGTTGGCCCCCCGACCTTTTCGGATATACAAACTGAAGACGGCATTCGTTTGAGCGTCGTTTGAGCGCGTTTGAGCGACAAAAATTTTTGTTTGAGCGACACACTGAAAAAAGTTATAAGCGAAATAAAAAACTGAGGGGGCCAGATTTTGTGAAGTTGGCCCCCGACCTTTTCGGACATACAAACTGAAGACGGCATTCGTTTGAGCGTCGTTTGAGCGCGTTTGAGCGACAAAAATTTTTGTTTGAGCGAGAAACTGAAAAAAGCTATAGGCGAAATAAAAAACTGAGGGGGCCAGATTTTGTGAAGTTGGCCCCCCGACCTTTTCGGACATACAAACTGAAGACGGCATTCGTTTGAGCGTCGTTTGAGCGCGTTTGAGCGATAAAAATTTTTGTTTGAGCGACAAACTGAAAAAAGTTATAAACAAATCAAAATCCAGGGCCTTCGTGTTTGTGAAGTTGGCCCCCCGACCTTTTCGGACATAAAAACTGAAGACGACATTCGTTTGAGCGTCGTTTGAGCGCGTTTGAGCGACAAAAATTTTTGTTTGAGCGACAAACTGAAAAAAGTTATAAGCGAAATAAAAAACTGAGGGGGCCACATTCTGTGAAGTTGGCCCCCCGACCTTTTTGGATTTAAAAACTGAAGACGGCATTCGTTTGAGCGCGTTTGAGCGACAAAAATTTTTGTTTGAGCGACAAACTGAAAAAAGTTATAAGCGAAATACAAAACTGAGGGGGCCAGATTTTGTGAAGTTGGCCCCCCGACCTTTTCGGACATAAAAACTGAAGACGGCATTTGTTTGAGCGTCGTTTGAGCGCGTTTGAGCGACAAAAATTTTTGTTTGAGCGACACACTGAAAAAAGTTATAAGCGAAATAAAAAACTGAGGGGGCCAGATTTTGTGAAGTTGGCCCCCCGACCTTTTCGGACATACAAACTGAAGACGGCATTCGTTTGAGCGTCGTTTGAGCGCGTTTGAGCGACAAACTGAAAAAAGCTATAAGCGAAATAAAAACTGAGGAGGCCACATTTTGTGAAGCTGCCCCCCCCCCGACCTTTTCGCATTTAAAAAACTGAAGACGGCATCCGTTTGAGCGTCGTTTGTGCACGTTTGAGCGACAAACTGAAAAAAGTTATAACCCAAATAAAAACCTGATATGACCACATTTTAGTCCGTGAAGTTAGCCCCTTGGCATTAAAAAAATTAAAAACAGAAAATAGCATATATTTGAGAGTCGTTTGAGCTGCAGTAAATTTCATATGAGCGATAATCTGAAAAAAAATTAAAAGCAAAATAAAATGCGGGGGCCACCATTTCGTGAGGATGGCTTCTCGACTTTATGAGATTTAAACTTTGAAAATAACATAAATTTGAGCTTGTTTGAGCGTTTTTGAGCGACAAAAGTTTTACTTGAGCAACAAATTAAAAAAAGTTATGATCAAAAACAAGCTCGATATGACAATTTACACATGAAATAGACCCCTCGAATTTTACAAAATAAAAAACGGAAAACAACTTACGTTTGAGCGCATCTCGTGGACAAAAATTTTTGCACGAGCGAAAATACTTCCAAACATAACGAAGTTTATGTAATTCAGTCAATAATCTCAGTTTGCATACATAGTAGAAAAGTTGAGTAATTTTAATTATGAAAGTACTGTTTTGAACTATAAAAATTTTCGTTTGAGCGGATATATTTCTGCCGTTATTTAGCTTTCTTTTTTCCAAAAGGTTGAAATGATAGCTTGTATACAGTCCTTTATAATTTTTGTTTTCAAAAACTGAATGCATGATACATTTGAGTGTCCCAAATACTGTTTTGAATTATAAAAATTTTCGTTAGAGCGGATATATTTTTGTAGTTATTTACCTTTCTTTTTTCCAAAAGGCTGATATGACATCTTCGATACAGTCCCTTAAAATAAGTTTTTTGAAAAACTGAATGCATGATATGTTTGAATGTATAAAATACTGTTTTGAATTATAAAATTTTTCGTTTGAGCGGATATATTTTTGCAGTTATTTAGCTTTCTTTTTTTCAAAAGGTTGAAATGGCAGCTTGTATACAGTCCCTTAAAATAAATTTTTGAAAAACTGAATGCATGATATGTTTGAGTGTATAAAATACTGTTTTGAATTATAAAATTATCCGTTTGAGCGGATATATTTTTGCAGTTATTTAGCTTTCTTTTCCTTTATAATAATTTTTTTAAAAACTAAATTCTTGATATGTTTGAGTGTCCAAAATTTTTTTTTTGAAATATAAAAATTTTCGTTTGAGGGATATATTTTTGCCGTTATTTAGCTTTTTTTCCCAAGAGGTTGAAATGACAGCTTGTTTACAGTCCTTTATAATAATTTTTTTTCAAAAACTGAATGCATGATACATTTGAGCGTCCAAAATACTGTTTTGAATTATAAAAATTTTCGTTTGAGCGGATATATTATTGCAATTATTCAGCTTTCTTTTTTCCAAAAGGCTGAAATGACAGCTTGTATACAGTCCCTTAAAAGAAGTTTTTTGAAAAACTGAATGCATGATATGTTTGAGTGTATAAGAATCTGTTTTGAATTATAAAAAAATTCGTTTGAGCGGATATATTTTTGCAGTTATTTAGCATTTTTTTCCCCAAAAGGCTGAAATGACAGCTTGTATACAGTCCCTTAAAATAAGTTTTTCGAAAAACTGAATGTATGATACGTTTGAGTGTCCAAAATTTTTTTTTTTTTTTTTTTTTGAATTATAAAAATTTTCGTTTGAGGGATATATTTTTGCAGTTATTTAGCTTTTTTTCCAAGAGGTTGAAATGACAGCTTGTTTACAGTCCTTTATAATAATTTTTTTCAAAAACTGAATGCATGATACGTTTGAGTGTCCAAAATATTGTTTTGAATTATAAAAAAATTTCGTTTGTGGGGATATATTTTTGCAGTTATTTAGCTTTCTTTTTTCCAAGAGGCTGAAATGACAGCTTGTATACGTCCCCTTAAAATAAATATTTTTAAATTCTGAGAATACTGTACATTTGAACGTCCAAGATTCTCTTTTGTGGAATAAAATATTTTGTTGTAGTGCATATATAAATGATAAAATGGACAATAAAACCATTAATGTTTCAATGCAAATGCAAGAGTCCTATCAATTCTTAAAACCTAGTCTACTCATCTCTCTCGCACCCCTTAATTTTAGAATATAATATCTATGGAAATGGAATTATACTTTTGGTTTCACAGTCAGGCTGTGGAACTATATTTGACACTCTGCTAAATTATATACGGTCCCTTTTAATTTCCTTCTTTCGATTTCTAACAAATATGAGTAAATTATGGTATGGTTTGACATAGAAAGGAATGACATGTCAGCGGTTCCCGTCTGAGTCATGAATTTAGACAAGACACTCTTACTTCAAAAAATACCCGACAGTTAAATAATCATGCCGAAAACGAAATCTGAATCTGGATTTTGCAGCTGTTCAGCTTATAGATAAGACCAAAGCAAAGCTTGTTCCATAGTCTTGCGCGTGAAGTATAATGATATGAAGATTAAACAAAGTATCTCTCCTATTATTTTTTTTCCAGTCACTTTTTTCTATTTATCGCAACGGCGATAGGTCTCGAGATATTAAAAATAAGTAAATAAATAAAAAATAAAAAATATATTTTATTTTCTGCTCACTAAAAATCTACCCTTAAGAAATTTTGTTACAAAACCTCTTTCCGTGCTAGGCTCAGTATAAACAAATAAAGAAAAAAATATCTTTTACCAGACATTCGCAAAATAATAAACACCTTTTTTCTAATACAAAGGAACCGATATTTCCTTTGTATTAGAAGTCGCAATTTACAGCGAAGTCAGGACCACGTGCACTTGTCTTCCCTATGTCCTATGACCTCCTCCACCGTACTTCAGTTCAGAAGGTGTCGGCAGTGTTTGTTGCACTTCGGTAGTGTTTGAAGTTTAAAACAGGGGCGTACTGGCATGACAAAAAGGGCGGTGGCAACTTGTATTAACAGGGCGCCAACTTCTAATCAAAAGGGCGCCAATTACTATTTTAAAGTATTTTAAATATATATATATATATATATATATATATATATATATATATATATATATATATATATATATATATATATTTTTTTTTTTTTTTTTTTTTTTTTTTTTAAGGATTGACATAACGGATACAGGCCTATCTTGAATGAAATAACTTGTTTTATTTAAATGACGTGTCCTTTATTTGTAGATTAAATGGTTTGTAAATAAATCCTACTTAAATTACACTGGGACTTATGAAATTGTCAGAAGTTGTCATACGTGTTTCTGAAATGCCCTTTATCAGAGTTGCCAACCTCCGGCTTTTATTAATTCTTGAAAACATACTTTGAACCAGAAAATTTATTTAATTAGAAGTGTCTAGTATTAACTCAGAGGGTCATTTGAAATTTATTTGATCTCGCTGACTCAATAAATTTCTGGTTAGAAGTATAATTGTTTAATTTTTAAAAAGCCGGAGGTTGGCATGTCTGCCTTTATCTTCTTTCCTTCTCTCATATTTAATTTGCGTCCCAAGAAGTTTGGCACTAAACTTCCTTTTAAGAGATATATTTAATTTTTATAATCAGCCAAATACAACTTCGTACTAATAGCCATAAGTATAGCATGACTCTGTCAGAAAAAAGTTTTTTATTGCAATTTTTTTTTTTTGAAAAATATTTATACTATTAATAACATAAAAGCGTTTATCTCTCTCAGTATATGCATGCGAGGGAAAGAAATGGCTAAGAAAATTTGCCGCATGAAAGATCTGAAAATTTGAATGAGGATACTCCGATGCAGGTCTTAATGCAACTGAATCTGAATTTTGCTATTTTTTGGTGATTGGATCAGATATTGATTAAACTCCACAGTAAAAAAAAAAAAAAAAAAAAAAAAAAAAGTCGACCGAAAAAATGTTGCATCACAGAGTACATAAAACCACATTCCGAAACGTGAAGGTAAATAATATCCAATTGCGAAAATGTTTTTTGCAGCCTTAACAGCATATTAAAATTTTATAAAGATTAGTCAATCTCAATTTTTACGAAAATTAAAGACTAGGATGTAATTTAAAGAAAAAGGAAGCGAGAGACAGAAAGACATGAAAACAGAGTAACGAAAAACAGTAACTTAATGATACAGAAATAGGGCCATTTGCAAAGATAGAACGCCTCTCATGACAGGAAAAAAAAAAAAAAAAAAAAAAAAAAAGAGTATGAAATCAAATCATCTTCTCAAGGGTTTAAAATAAACAATATGTACTTGTTTTCGGTGCTTTTTTTAATACATAAATATATGAATATACACAATTGTGTAATTGTGGGGGGGTTGGGGGGGGGGATTTCACAAAAATCAATTGTTTCAATTTAAAAAGTGATTTAACAATTACTCTATACTGAGAATAATAATACAATTAGATCCTTTTGTGTATCTCTGTAAATAAACAATAAAAAATTTTCAATTCGTATTCTATGTAGTGTACCACAGTAATATATATCGATTTAATTTTATTTGAAGCATTGGGACATATTAAAATACACTACAAACATTTTTTCCTCATATGACATAATTAAACGGATTAGGTTTTGTGTATTCCTGTAAACGAACTATCAGTGCTAGACACTCCATTTTCATTAACAGGCTACTTCAGTCAGCTTGCTAATACTATTCCTTAGGAAGAAATTTATAAAGATCACAGTTGCATTTCAACCGGTTCCAAAGATGGAAGTGTCCCTTAAGGAATTCTGTGTATTAATTCTTGAGATATGACTATTACAGAAATCGTGTAAATCCAGTAAAATGCACCATAGCAGCTCACTTATTGGATAATTTAAACCAAAACCTAATTAGAAACAACGTCTAACTGAATTTTAAGTTTGGTAAAAATCCATGCATTAGTTTTTGAGATTGAGTTATTACAAAAATCGGGGAAAAAATCCTGCATAGCAGCGTTACCTGTTGAGAGATGTACACCAAAGCATATTCAGCAGCAATTCATATGAAGGACTAACTGAATTGGACGTTTGATGAAAATCTGTGCATTAGCTCTTGCTATAGAGCTATAGCGGAAATTGTGAAAAATTCAGTATAGCAGCGCCACCTGTTGGACGATTTACATCAAAAACTAATCAGCCTTAATTTACATCTGAAACCACCTGACTATAACTTTTTATTAAATTCCGTGCATAAGTTCTTAATAAAGAGTGCAGACATTATTTTTGTCACATACATACATGCAGGCAGAATCAGAGGGCTCACAGGCAGACATTTTGTAAAAATATGTTTTTCGATATCTAACCCTTAAAACTCCTAACTCCGTCGAAAACCGGAAGTTGGACATTTTCCCAAATCCAATATTTTCTTCTTGTAAAATAGAAGAAAGAAAAAAAAATCATTTTAAACTATTGAAATGCAACCGAGATATCTTCATAAATTTCTTCCATAGGATTAGCATTATTGAACGTATCTTTTCGCTTGGCTTGACTGAAGTAGTCTCTTAACACATTTAAGGCCGCCGTATTCATTTCAGTACAGTATTTTTTTTAGACACCCTATAAAAACAATTCGAAATAAAATATTTCTAAAATTCTTTAATTTTCGATGAGGATATACTAGTATTTTTAAACTAATGAAAATGTGGGTAATCATATTTTCTTGTGATTTAGTGTCAGTTGTAAACTACTTATCAACAGATCATGGAAGTAAGTACATAATCGTTTTTTTAAATCTATTTAAAAACGTAATGTTCCTTTTTTTTTTTTTAAGTATACTAAAATTGATAATATGAGTTAAAATCTGTGCATAA
Organism: Maratus speculifer; assembly: GCA_964019185.1. Lineage (NCBI taxonomy): Eukaryota > Metazoa > Arthropoda > Arachnida > Araneae > Salticidae > Maratus > Maratus speculifer. The sequence goes on along the minus strand of OZ025294.1, from coordinate 420,330,275 downwards.
AATATTGAGTACTAAGATTTATCACTTAGTGTTATCTTGCTTAAGGGAGACCCGAACCCCATTTTCGGCCAAAAATCATCAAAAGTTCAAAAAAAAAAAAAAAAAAAAAAAAAGAAAAAAAGAAAGAAATTTTTTATGCAGAAAACGATAAAATACATATTTGCGAATATCCATGCAAAATTTCAGAACTCGGGGACACTTGGAACAGGTAGAAAATGAGCTTTTAAATTATACTCACTATAGAGTTTAAAGGACTAGCGGCCATTTAAAACGTGTTTTCCTGAAAATGACTTTTCTCTAAGTTCAAAGTACTAATTCTCAGTGGTAAAATGATTTAGAAACAAAGTGTTTATGTTTTTAAAATCTTAAAAAAATTTGCAACAAAAGTAAGGACAGATATTTTTTTTAATTATTTCTGAAAATTTTACATAAATTGGTAAACATGAAAATTATAACGAATTTAAGGAAATTTACCATGCGTATTTTTATTTATTTATTTATTTTAGCCGATTAAGGGTGTATTCGAAAAAACGCTTTTCCACCTTCAACAGCTCGAAATTTTCCGATTCCATTTCAGACATATTTTTAAAAGTAGAAACATGAAACTTGCTGAGGGGATTCTTGAAGGGACGTATGAGGTGCTGTGTGATGTCATTTTACGCTCAATTCGTTAGAATTTGATTTATAAACAATTACCTTCTCAGTATGACCCTTTTTTTCGTTCCCAGGTCTCACACTTCGGAAAAATCTGTTCGAAATGCCGTTTTTGATTGCTTTTTTTGCAATATTTTCTGCATTTATCAAAGAATCGACAATCACGGCACCTTGTGCACTTTCCAAATAAGAGATTTTGAAAGTTTGGTGCATTTGAGAGCAAAAATGAATTTAAAAATAAATCGGGAAATAAGCAGTTTGAATCGAAATACACCCTTAAAATAGAAAATTAAAAATATCTCTCCTTAGTTCTTTTCTATATACTATTACGCTATTTAAGAAATTATAGTAATACCAAAATATTGAAAATTGAATGAGGAGTAGTAATTTTAAAAAGTGTATTTTTCGACAAAAAAAATCACAAAAATCCCCATAAAAATATATCTTTTAATAAAAAGTGAATTTTTTTGCTAATTATTCCTTACAAGAAGATTCTTAAATAGTACACCAAAATTCATTACTTTAAAATCAATAATAAAAATTTTGGGTTTTTTCTTACGCGTCTCCCTTTAAAAACTTACTGATTTATTTCAGATTTTTTTGTTCTTATATCATTGTTTGTCTTACCTTTAATACCATAATAAAAATATCGCATAATTGTTTTGTTTCATTTCTCTTCGACATTACATGGATTGCAGCGTTGAATTCAGGGGGTGACCAGGGGGGAACATTCCCCCCGGATCAATGAGATGCCCCCCCTGGAAAATTTGAGATTTTGCTTCTTCAATGGTCAAAAAGTGCAATTCTCCCCCCCCCCGGGGGACACAGATTTCCCTCCGGGAGAAAAGTGTCTGAATTCAACACAGGGATAAAGAAACCTTCTATAGTAAACCATATATTTAAGCGACATGGGAATCGGAATTTATTTACATTTGATGGACAAACTAATCGAAATCATACACTTTTCAACTATGCTGGAAAGTGTCAAAACGTTGAATTTGTAATTTTTTTTAATGTTGGTGCAAATTTTATAAAGATTATACACACATTGAAAAAATATTGCCAATATTTAGTAAAATATGTATCTTAACTTTGCGGGAGGGGAGAGAAATATTTTAGATACCTCGAAAAATTTATGTAAATTTGGTTTCATCCCATGGACACACACACAGCAAAATCCAAGAAGGGGAACAAATATGTGCTTGTAATACACTGCCAAAACTTTTCTTTGGCAAGAATAATTCATAATACAATATCGAATAATACCAACAGTAAAAAAATATAGAAATGTAAACAATAAGATGCATAAGAAAAACAAAAATAGTTTATTATTCTTTTTTTCTCCCAGTTTATTTACTTCTTCCAAACCACGATTTGAGATAATTTTGAATGCATAAAATGTAAATAAAAATCAGAGCTGAAAATAATTTTTAAAGGGATTGCAGGAGGAAAAACAATTTATCTTTTTTTTTTTTTAATGTTTATTTATTATAAATAATTTGAAAGGAACAATATTTATTTTTTTCCAAAAATTCAGAGAGAGTTAATTGCTCTCTTCTGAATCCCCCTACCGTATTGTGGACGCCCTAGTTTCATCCATTTACACAAAAGAAATCAGAAGCATATTGATACTTAAAAGATATATAACACTTATGAAAAATTTAAGACATAACATAAACACACCATATAATTAACATCATATTATTAGTAAAAACTTAATCTTTTAAAATTACTTACAATTCTCTTGAATCGAACGTATCATCTCCAAATGGAATCAATAATTTACTATCTGTGTGATTGTGTTTGGTGAAGATTATAAAATATTCCAGGTCTTTCCAGGCTCCCTGTCTGTTTACATTTTGTTATTTTTGTTCGGAAAACGAAGAATCGGAATTCAGAAAAGAAAATAAACAGAATTCAAAAAAGAGCTACTTCAGAATAAACTATACATGTCCGAATTTAAATAGTCTAATACTTGACGGTTTTTTTTTTTTTTTCCTTTTGCCAAAAAGAGATAATTCTTGGAAACTTATCAAGGTATAATTGACAGCGTGAATGATGAAAGAAGATCTTAGGGGAAGGGGGGATAGGCTCAAAAACGATTCTTCTGCAGCCAACAGGTGTTGAACACATTATGGACTCGATTGGTGGTCCATAATGTGTTTAAACACGGACTCCTTTTAATCACAAATGCTAAACTGCTGTTGTTAATTGTCGTTTGAGGAAAACCAGCCATGTGGCATACAAAGATCTTTTTGAAAGGTCCGTTTAAAAGCTGATTGTGGGATAGTTTTCGTTTAGAAAATTCCAAGTAAAAACTGAACCCCAATCTGAACAAGTACCAGTTCTTCGGAAGTACCGTAGTGTCTCATTACTGGGGATAAAATAGAGAGTAAAGATAACTTTTTTTGTGCAATTCTTTTCAATTTGTTTGAAAAAAAAAATAACTAAAATAGGTTTAAATTTTACCGCCTTACTTTCTAAAATTAAATTTATTAATATATTGTTCTTTTAAACATTTAATAAATAAGGAAAGCCTGCATCCCTTCGCATAACTCTTGTAATTAAAAAGAAAGTGGATGGATTTCATGACCACCTTTTAATCTCGATTTTAAAATATAGACAATACATTTTTAAAAATGACAGCAGTAAGAAAACGATTTCATTTTAAGGGTATTCTCAACTGCTCCGCTGAACAAGCACAAAACGTTTTGGCACATTTACAAATTCATTTTTTAACAGAAAGATATAATTTTGGAAGGCCTGACTATAGAAGCGATTTCGAATCGAACTTATTTTTCCATTTTATGATAATTAAATTACCTATCGAGTTATAAGCTATTTCGATGACGTGATCACCCGTTTTTCTCCTGCTTTTCGACCGGTTTATTTGCTTTCGTCGGGAAATCTACTCAAAAGTATCAACTTTGAAGGCTTGTTATGAAAAATCTATTGTGTTTTTCAAAATACAGAAAATTGAGTGCAATTAAACAGTCTCTGTCTAAGAACACCTGCTATTTTCATGCATTTCCGAACAAAAATAAATTAAAGCATGTGTCACAAAGTTGCCCTTTTTGATTTAGGAACACCCTTAATGCAGAATACATAAAATTAATATTTTTAAAGATATGTATAACATTCAATAAACGACAGAAGCGTTAAATAACATTTAAATGTATGGCTAAATAATATATATATAGTGTTGTTTTATCGTCAAAATTTATAAATTTCGGCATTGTATAAACAAGCCATAAGAAATTTTGACTCTAAAAAACATTCCATGAAAACATTGCACTTAAAAAAGAAATCTGTTAAATCCAGGGTTGACATTTTTTTTATAGAAAAATTATATAGATATTTTATGTTGCTAATTTTGAATATTAATATTTGGCTTACCGAATGACAGATTAAGGCAAACATTACTATTCGGAAATGGTTGACACACAGACGGACGGACAGCATTTTTTTTTTTTTTTTTTTTTTTTTAACGTATTTTTCGGAATTTTCAGTATCTAAAACGTGCAAATCCGTCAATTTTTTTTTTTCCATTTTCAAAAATCATAATATTAGTTTTTTAGAAGACATCGTTTGTAAGGGCGCTTAAAAGAAAAAAATCTGTCCTAGGGCACCAAGAAGGCCAAAGCCACCTACTGATATAGCTGAATAAAAAATCTGTCCGAGGGCCCCAAGAAGGCCAAAGCCACCTACTGATATAGCTAAAAAAAATCTGTCCGAGGGCGCCAAAAAGGCCAAAGCCAATATAGCTGAAAAAAAATCTGTCCGAGGGCGCCAAGAAGGCCAAAGCTACCTACTCATATAGCTGAAAAAAAAACTGTCCGAGGGCGCCAAGAAGGCCAAAACCACCTACTGATATAGCTGAAAAAAATTTGTCCGAGGGCGCCAAGAAGGCCAAAGCCACCTACTGATATAGCTTAAAAAAACTGTCCGAGGGCGCCAAGAAGGCCAAAGCCACCTACTGATATAGCTGAAAAAAAATCTGTCCGAGGGCGCCAAGAAGGCCAAAGCCACCTACTGATATAGCTGAAAAAAAATCTGTCCGAGGGCGCCAAGTAGGCCAACGCCACCTACTGATATAGCTGAAAAAAAATCTGTCCAAGGGCGCCAAGAAAGCCAAAGCCAATATAGCTGAAAAAAATCTGTCCGAGGGCGCCAAGAAGGCCAAAGCTACCTACTGATATAGCTGAAAAAAAATCTGTCCGAGGGCGCCAAGAAGGCCAAAGCCACCTACTGATATAGCTGAAAAAAAATCTGTCCGAGGGCGCCAAGAAGGCCAAAGCCACCTACTGATATAGCTGAAAAAAAATCTGTCCGAGGGCGCCAAGTAGGCCAACGCCACCTACTGATATAGCTGAAAAAAAATCTGTCCAAGGGCGCCAAGAAAGCCAAAGCCAATATAGCTGAAAAAAAATCTGTCCGAGGGCGCCAAGAAGGCCAAAGCTACCTACTGATATAGCTGAAAAAAAATCTGTCCGAGGGCGCCAAGTAGGCCAACGCCACCTACTGATATAGCTGAAAAACAAATATGTCCGAGGGCGCCAAGTAGGCCAACGCCACCTACTGATATAGCTGAAAAAATATCTGTCCGAGGGCGCCAAAAAGGCCAAAGCCAATATAGCTGAAAAAAAATCTGTCCGAGGGCGCCAAGAAAGCCAAAACCACCTACTGATATAGCTGAAAAAAAATCTGTCCGAGGGCGCCAAGAAGGCCAAAGCCACCTACTGATATAGCTAAAAAAATCTGTCCGAGGGCGCCAAAAAGGCCAAATCCAATATAGCTGAAAAAAAATCTGTCCGAGGGCGCCAAGAAGGCCAAAGCTATCTACTCATATAGATGAAAAAAAACTGTCCGAGGGCGCCAAGAAGGCCAGAGCCACCTACTGATATAGCTGAAAAAAAAACTGTCCGAGGGCGCCAAGAAGGCCAAAGCCACTTACTGATATAGTTGAAAAAAAATCTGTCCGCGGGCGAAAATAGGCCAACGCCACCTACTGATATAGCTGAAAAAAAATCTGTCCGAGGGCGCCAAGAAGGCCAAAGCCACCTACTGATATAGCTGAAAAAAAAAATCTGTCCGAGGGCGCCAAGAAGGCCAAAGCCACCTACTCATATATCTGAAAAAAAAATCTGTCCGAGGGCGCCAAGAAGGCGAAAGCCACCTACTCATATAGCTGAAAAAAAATCTGTCCGAGGGCGCCAAGAAGGCCAAAGCCACCTAAGAAAATATAGTTGAAAAAAAAAATCTGACCGAAGGCGCCAAGAAGGCCAAAGCCACCTACTCATATAGCTGAAAAAAAAATCTGTCCGAGGGCGCCAAGAAGGCCAAAGCCACCTAAGAAAATATAGCTGAAAAAAAAAATCTGACCGAGGGCGCCATGTCGCCTCTTGTCAAAATGGATACAATAAAAGTGAAAATTTGCTTTTCTTGAATTCGTATTTCACGTTTTTTCATACTTAACTTAAGCAATATGTAGAAAAACCAGAATAGTGGGCAACAATTCGAGTCGCAAGTACTTAAATACACAACACACCGTAAATATAACACATAAAGAATAATTAACAGTTTTCATTAGTTTTCTTAGAAAGTACTAGGGGGGCCCCGCCCCCCTGCTCGCTATGCTCACCAACCCCCCGCGTAATCGCTTCGCGATTCCAAGTTATTGGCTACCCCTGCTTGCTGCGCTCGCCAATACCAAATGGTATGAATAAGCTGTTGCAGACCTTTCAAATGATGTGTCACACGACTGGTGTTGTAAAGGAATTAAAAATGTGCCCCCCTGGGGGGCAGAGTGGGAGGCGACACAAAAGACATCCATAATATGAATAAGCAGCTGTAGACCACTCAAATGATATGTCACACGACTGGTGTTGTAAAGAAATTAAAAATGTACCCCCCTGGGGGGCAGAGTGGGGGTGACGCACAAGACATCCATAAAATGAATAAACAGTTGCAGACCTTTCAATGATGTCACACAATTGGTGTTGTAAAGAAATTAAAAATGTCCCCCCCCCTGGGGAGAGCAGAGTGTGGGAGTGACACACAAGACATCCATAATATGAATAAGCAGTTGCAGACCTTTCAAATCTTGTGTAACACGACTGGTGTTGTAAAGAAATTAAAAATGTGCCCCCCTGGGGGGCAGAGTGGGGGATGACACACAACACATCCATAATATGAATAAGCAGTTGCAGACCTTTCAAATCTTGTGTCACACAATTGGTGTTGTAAAGAAATTAAAAATGTGCCCCCCTGGGGGGCAGAGTGGGGGATGACACACAACACATCCATAATATGAATAAGCAGTTGCAGACCTTTCAAATGATGTGTCACACAACTGGTGTTGTAAAGAAATTAAAAATGTCCCCCCCCCTGGGGAGAGCAGAGTGTGGGAGTGACACACAAGACATCCATAATATGAATAAGCAGTTGCAGACCTTTCAAATCTTGTGTAACACGACTGGTGTTGTAAAGAAATTAAAAATGTGTCCCCCCCTGGGGAGCAGAATGGGGGATAACACACAAGACATCCATTATATGAATAAGCAGTTGCAAACCTCTCAAATGATGTATCAAACGACTGGTGTTGTAAAGAAATTAAAAATTTGGCGAAATATTACAGTTATCGCCAAGTTGGCGTCACTTTTGACAACTAATTTTGGTCGCCAAATTTGGCGATATATCGCCAAGTTGGCGACAGACTTGGCGCTTGTTGGCGATGGTAACCTTTCCTCTCTTTATGGTAACCCATACGGCGATGCATAGACGGAGCCCTTTCCTGATTGGTCTATTCGGCTCATGGAAGGAGTGGACAACCCGGATTCGTTAGTTCCGGAAATCTTCCACATCAGCATCATTCCAGGAGTCATTCCTTTTAAGGCTAGTTTTTTTTTACTATAGAAGGATTAATCGTTGAGATGTTTTGAAAATGTCACTTTTCGTTTTTGGCCGCTCAGAAAACCTTATTTCAAATGCGCTTACATTAAAAAAAAAAAAAATAATAATTGTAATTTAAGAAATTACCCCAACCATTTGAAAAATGTTTCACTCGATACATTCATCTATCATTTTAAGCTAAATACCAGTTGTTTTATTGTGTATTATCCGTGCCACTGCTATAAATGACTTTATACATGCTGCAATTTGAAGGTACGGTTCGTTTAAGTTATATCACTCTATTGTCGCCAAGCATAAAAGTTGGCGACGAAAGAAACATTTCAAACTATTTAACACTGTTGGTGCAAAAGTAATCATTATTAAAATACAGCTTTGGCATATACTGTTATACTTGTAAGACTTTGGCATATATTGTTTGATTTTACAGAGCAGAATTTTGGTGATGGAGGTTTTAAACCAAAATCGATCGCAGCACATGCATCTGTGAATGGGTCCATCAGACATCGAATCAAAAAAGTTTTTTCCCAGTTTTTCCCAAGCCGATTGCTTTTTAGTTTTCTTTTTAGGTGGTGGAAAATCAAGAGTAATAGCTATAACATTTTCCGGCTTGTTAGAATCACTATTGGCACTCAAATTTTCCTGGTTAGAACCGACCGATAGTAAAACGCCATGGCTAGTGGATTGGTCGCCCTGGCGACATGATGTTTTACAATTAATCGGTTCGGCATTAAATTGCTTCCTTTTTCGTGATCGCCTTTCAACACGTAATTGGTTTTCAGCGGCTCAATAATCTTTTGATTTTATCATTTTCTGCATTGAAAGACGTTTTTGCGCCAAACCAAATACAGTATTACTCAGTTATCCCGTCGACCAATTTCGCCAAATGATACGAATCGCCAAACTAATAAGCAACTTATACATGTTGACTGTGTTTAATATCATTGAATGCGATATTCACGTTCATTCATTTCTTTGGCTTCGGCTTTTTCCGTATCTGTTAATTTCCGTCTACCCATTTTTAAATTTGTTAGTTTTCTCCTTTATTACAATGATTTTAACCATTTTAATTTACTATTCAAATAAAAATTCTTCTAAAAGTAAAGAATTTAATTTAAATTCAAATAAAAACTCTTCTAAAAGTAAAGAAATTAATTTAAATTCAAAAGTGACCACATCATTCAAAAGTGGTAACATCATTCAAAAGTGGTAACATCATCGGGTCCATTCTCCCGAAAACAACAACCATTTTTCAAATGGTTAAAAAAAAAAAAAAAAAAAACTCTACTAGGGGCGCACCGGGCATTTGTGGGGATCTGACATTCACCAACTCAAGGTTTTCAGAAGAGCCCACTCCATTCTTTGACTGCATCCATGGTCGACTCCACTGTCTGCATCCATGGTTTTGCTAGGACGGACAGTAACTGTAAACTTGACTGAACCGTTCTTGCGATGAGCGGGAATAAAATGTATTTTTCAGTGGACATTCGGACTGTCGTGCTAGTTGTTCTGAGCGGCTGTTAAATTTTCTGTTACTGTGTATTATCGCACGTTGGTGCGCGACTTGCAATGTGATTTTTATTTAATATATTTCCTTTTGGTTAAGTTTTTCCAAAATGTGTCTACGCTAGTGAATCATTTCACAAATTAATACAACATCAGATTAGATAATGTTTGCATGAAATTTAGGACTATGTTAGATGAACCAGCACGGTCATAAAGTGGTGACATCGTGAGTGAATTTGAACATTTTTTTCGTGTGAAAGCAATCCGAGTTCATCGGTCGAAAAATGGCCGCATTTGTGAATTATAAAGGACAGTTGTGACCCAAATGGGTATATTTCCTGCTAGTGATCTCCAGTTTTCAAGTAGTGTGTTGTATTTATTTCCTGCTGGCATGTGATACAGTTCTCCAATTCTGGTGACGGTGAGTCGTATCTTTAGATGATTTCAATGTTTATTACCTCTGTGTGTGTATTTTTGATTACCCGTATCATTTATCATAATTTATCATGAAGTTTTGCGCATGTGGCTTTATTTTATTTTTTTGTATTTAATATTGTGTCACGAGGCATAATGTCAAGTACAATTTTTCAAAATTTATCAAAATTGGTATTTGTTGTTTGTGTAATAATATTTGAAGATGCGGGGTACCATGCAGTTATTGTGTTAATTTTATAATTAAGCCTGGCCAGATCGTGTCGTATGTTTAGGGGGATTGAAATATTTTTCATATCATATGCCCAAACTTTTATTTTCATAATTTTCTTCTTATTATATTTTCATATTATGTATATTTTAACATTGGTGCACACAATTTTTTGGTTGGGTTTTTGTACTTGATTATACTGTATATAAATTTTTCCCCAATTTATTACTTTTGTTGTATTTGTATAATTGTGTATTAAATATTTTTCAAAATGACACCCCCAGCCGATACGAGTATTCAGAGGGTGGGCGTAAAAGCAACCCCATTTTGGCGTGCTAATCCAAAACTTTGGTTTTTCCACCTGGAATCCCAATTTAAACTGGCCGGAATTACTGATAGCGTGACCCAGTTTCACCATTTAGTTGCATCAATGCAACCGGAGGAACTGGCGATCGCAGGCGATATTATTACAGAACAGCCTTCAGATCAGCCGTACGAGAAGCTCAAAACTCGGCTGATAAGCCAATATTCTATGAGTGAGGATCAATGTATCCGAGAATTGATTTCGGGCCTACAACTGGGAGATAAAAAACCTTCTCGATTGCTCCTAGAAATGCGGAGTAAGGCGGGTAATCAGGTTAAAGACGATTTACTTAAGACTTTATTTCTCCAGCGCCTACCTACTCATGTACAGCAAATTTTGGCAATTTCTAATGACCCGCTGGACAAATTAGCAGAGATGGCCGATGGGATAATTGCTGCTAATGGTCCGTCCCCTATGGTTCAAAATATTAATTCAGGTAATGATGAAATTAAATCGTTAATACTGGCACTCTCCACACGTTTGGAGAAGTTGGAAGTTCAGGGGAATAACAGGCCTAGTCGTTCTAAATCCCGTGATCGCTTTAGGCAGTTCAGGCGCGATAAAAGTAAGGAAAAAAAAGATTCCCAGAATTTATGTTGGTACCATGCCACATTTGCTGATAAAGCACATAAATGCCGAAAACCTTGTTCATGGGAGGGAAACCAGTAAGGCCGTCACTCAACTCTGAGAGTGACGGCTTAGTTCAAATAAATAGGCTCTATCTAAATGACAGAACTACTCATTTGAAGTTTTTAATTGACACAGGGGCGGATGTCTCAGTTTTACCAGTTTCCAAAAGCAATAGACCGCGTGTGGCTGATAAATTACAACTTTTTGCGGCTAATGGCACGGTTATCCCTACGTTTGGTCAGCAGCTTTTAAAGCTGGATTTAGGCCTGCGCAGGGAATTCCACTGGTCCTTTATTTTAGCAGAGGTTTCCCAACCAATTATTGGCATGGATTTTCTTAGACATTTTGGATTACTAATTGATGTACGTGAAGGAAAATTGCATGACCCCATTACAAATTTGCAAGCGCAAGGGGTAATTGATAAGTCCGTTAGTAGCAATATACGCACCGTCTCCGAGGGAACGCCATTTCATACATTACTTAATAAATTTCCTAACCTTACTGATACGTCAGCCTCCCTTAAGCCCCCAAAGCATGATGTGCAGCATGTCATCGAAACAAAAGGTCCACCTGTGTTTGCTAAGCCTCGCAGACTTCCGCCGGATAAGCTTCGCGCAGCTAAGGAAGAATTTCAATTCATGTTGTCGGCTGGCATTTGCAGACCTTCCAGCAGCTCTTGGGCTAGCCCACTGCATATGGTCCCAAAATCAAAGGGTGATTGGCGTCCGTGTGGGGATTATCGGAAGTTAAACGCTGCTACATTGCCGGATCGTTATCCTGTTCCTCACATTCAGGATTGTACACAGGTGCTGCACGGTAAAAAGATTTTTTCAACTTTAGACCTGTCGAGAGCGTATCACCAGATCCCGGTTCGACCGGAAGATGTTCAAAAAACAGCGGTCACGACCCCATTCGGTCTTTTCGAATTTTTATTTATGCCGTTTGGTTTAGCCAACGCTGCCGCCACTTTTCAACGTTTTATCCATAGGGTATTGTATGGGCTTGAATTTTGCATCCCATATTTTGATGATGTATTGGTGGCATCCGAGAATTACGAGCAGCACATGCAACATTTACAAATGGTTTTTGAGCGATTATCTCAGTATGGGGTACGTTTGAATCCATCTAAATGTGTTTTTGGCCAATCTAACGTAAAATTCTTAGGGCATACTATCTCTGCGGAGGGCATTAGTCCGCTCCAGGATAAGGTTGAGGCAATTAAAAAGTTTCCTCGTCCTGAAACAATTAAAGAGTTACGTCGTTATCTGGCCATGCTTAATTTTTATCGTCGGTTTATCCACCGTGCTGCGCACACACAGGGGGTTTTAAACAAATATTTGCAAGGTGCCAAAAAGAATGATAAAAGTGTCATTCAGTGGACAGCAGAGTCCAATGATGCTTTTGTACGAAGCAAGGAAGAGCTGGCAAATGCTGCTACTTTGGCTTACTTCATGCCAAATGCACCTCTGTCAATTGTTGTCGATGCATCTGACTTTGCAATGGGTGCAGCTTTGCAGCAGCAGGTAAATAACAATTGGCAACCCTTAGCATTTTTTTCAAAATCTCTGTCACCTGCACAACAAAAGTACAGTGCTTATGACCGTGAACTTTTGGCGGTATACTCCGCTGTACAGCATTTTAGACATATGCTTGAAGGTCGTAACTTCACGATCTTTACTGACCACAAGCCACTGACATTTGCATTTCGACAAAAAGCTGATAAGAGCTCACCTCGACAAACTCGCCAGCTTGATTTTGTAGGCCAATTTTCTACAGACATACAGCATATCAGTGGTTTGGAAAATGTTGTAGCTGACGCTCTATCGAGAATTAATATTTCATCCATTAAGTCTGGTGTGGTCGATTTGGAGTTAATGGCTAAATTGCAGGCAACGGATATTGCCCTGCAACAGGCTAAGCAAAGTAACTTTGATTTAAAATTTCAGCCAATGCCTGTAGGTGATTCAGCAATTGAGCTGCAATGTGACATTTCTACAGGTCGCATTAGACCTTTTGTGCCTACAGAGATGCAGAAAATAGTTTTTCGTAAATTGCATGAGCTATCCCACCCAGGTGTTAAAGCTACCCAGAAGCTGATTGCTGAACGTTATGTTTGGACTGGAATGCGGAAAGATATTGCATTATGGGTGCGGTCGTGCATCCCCTGCCAGAGAAGCAAAGTTCACCGGCACACGAAAAGTGCTATTGGCACATTTGAACAGCCGTCAGCCCGATTCCAGCATGTGCACATAGATTTAATTGGGCCGTTGCCACCATCTAATGGTTTTCGATTTTGCTTAACGTGTATCGACCGGTTCACCAAGTGGCCAGAGGCCATTCCATTAGTTGATACAACTGCAGAGAGTGTTGCAGAAGCCTTCTATGCTGGTTGGATTGCCCGTTTTGGACCACCTTTGCGTCTGACGACTGACCAAGGTTCTCAGTTTGAGTCATCTCTGTTCTCAGCACTGAATCTTTTCCTGGGCATCTCAAAAATCCACACGTCTCCATACCATCCGGCAGCGAATGGACAAGTAGAGAGATTCCATCGACAACTCAAAGCTGCAATTATGGCCCATAGCACCATAGAATGGACCAAGGTATTGCCATCAGTGCTCCTGGGCATACGGACTGCATGGAAGGATGACCTACAGGCAACGGCAGCTGAAATGTTATATGGTACTGCCATTGCCCTGCCAGGAGAGTTCCTCGTTCCAGCAGCTGACACACCTGATCCAATCAATTTTCTTGGCAGGCTACGTGAGGTTATGCAACACCTACGCCCAGCCACTTCTCGGCCTACAGCTGACCGTCCAATTTTTGTCAGCAAGAGCCTCCAGTCATGCTCTCATGTGTTTCTGCGCAGGGATGGGGTGAAGAAGAGCCTTCAACCTCCATTTGAGGGGCCTTATAAAGTGCTACAAAGGTCCGATAAAAATTTCTCCCTGCAAATCAATGGTCGAACTGTGACTGTAAATATTGACAGGGTGAAACCCGCCTTCTTGTGTTCTGATGATGAGCAGCCTTCCATCCCTAAGCAGGCAGAAAAGCAACCTATAAGTGACCTCGATATGTCAAAATCAGCACCTCCAACAAAACCGGCAGAAATTCCAGTTTTTAAACGTGCAACTGTAACTACACGTGCTGGTCGGCATGTCAGATTTAACCCTCGATACCTCTGATAGTGGAAATTGTTTCGCTATTGCTCAGGGGGGGCTACTGTGGGGATCTGACATTCACCAACTCAAGGTTTTCAGAAGAGCCCACTCCATTCTTTGACTGCATCCATGGTCGACTCCACTGTCTGCATCCATGGTTTTGCTAGGACGGACAGTAACTGTAAACTTGACTGAACCGTTCCTGCGATGAGCGGGAATAAAATGTATTTTTCAGTGGACATTCGGACTGTCGTGCTAGTTGTTCTGAGCGGCTGTTAAATTTTCTGTTACTGTGTATTATCGCACGTTGGTGCGCGACTTGCAATGTGATTTTTATTTAATATATTTCCTTTTGGTTAAGTTTTTCCAAAATGTGTCTACGCTAGTGAATCATTTCACAAATTAATACAACATCAGATTAGATAATGTTTGCATGAAATTTAGGACTATGTTAGAGTGAATCAGCACGGTCCTAAACATTCGCCTCGCTGCCCGGTGGGCCAGTACGACCCTTGTTTAAAATATGTGTATGTGAATCAGTAAAAACTACAAAGGATGCGGTAGAAAATATCCTTCTTTATATAGTTAGGATTTTATTTCAAAAGCGACTATTTCAAGAACCAGCCTAGTATACTAAGCATTAAAAAGAACATTGTAATAAAAAAAATCTCGCATATTTTAAATTTCAGAGAAATTTAATAAAGGTTACATATTATAGAAAATGTTTAATCAATATATGAATTAACTGTGAAAAAATTGATGCCGAAACAAAGATAATTACAGCTAAAACAATTACTTTAAATTAGAAAAAAGACATTTTTAGAATTTAAACTAATTAATTTAACGGGTTATTTACAAACTGTGGTTTCAGTCTGTAACGAAAATTTTCATTCTTAAGCGATAACTTTGGGCGCTCAAACATATGAAAGTTCCATAATTTCAAAATAACTCACTTGAAGGATTGAATACAAAATGTTGTTTTAGCCCCTCGAAAAAAGGGAATGTTAAAGAACTGTTAAAATATTGTCACTCAAACAAAAATTCTTATCGCTCAAAAGAATACTTTGAACAAACAAACGCACAATTTTTTCAAAATTTTAAAATAATTATTTTAAGTTGCTGCATGCAAAATGCTCCGTAAAAAATGAATGCTTAGTAACAGAAAAATTTATCTTGCTCAAAACAAAAATTGTCATCTCTCCAAACGTTCACTTTGGGCACTCAAACGTATGGTCTTTTTTCGAATTTCAAAATAGTTAACGAGCGTATAATACATTTAATTTTAGCCAACGTGGAAAAATAAATGCTGTGACGATTTGGTGCTGTATCAAAAACATTTGTCGTAAAAGTGCGGCCACTCTGACAGAAAGGTTTACCGCACAAAAGAGTATTTTGTACGCTCAAACGTAAGCTATATTAAGAATTTTAAACTTTTTTTTTTTTTAATGGCTGAATATACATCCTACGATTTTGATTCCCAATTTAAAAAAAGATAGTTTAATATGTATGAACATATTGCAGATCAAACAGGAATCTTATATTAAGGAAATACAGGATCTTATTGGATATACAGGAATTTTATATATAATCAAACTTATATTAAGGGGCTGTAAAAACGCTACAATTTCAGTCCTTAGGAAAAAGGAAACATAAGAAACAATAAAAATGTATCCGCTCAAATGAAAATTTTTATAATGCAAAACAGTATTTTGGACTTTAAAACGTATCATGCATTCTGTTTTCCTAAAAACTTATTTTAAGGGGATGTATATAAGCTGCAATTTCAGCTCTTTAGAAAAAAAGAAAGCTAAATATTTGTAAAAATATGTCTAAATAGGAACTCAAAGCTAAAACAGAGCCAAAATGTGTCATGGATTCTTTTTTTTTTTTTTTTTTTTTTTTTTCAAAGTACTTGATTTAAGGGGATATATAACCAAGATGTGATTTTAGACTATTTGAAAAAAAAAATAAAAAAAAAATAAAAAAAATAAAAAAATAAATAAAAAAAGAGAGCTAAATAACCGTAATAAAATATTCGCTCAAATGAAAATTTTTATAACTTAAAATAGTATTTTTGAGGCTCAAACGAATCATGAATTTAGTTTACCAAAAAAAAATTATTTTCAAAGGCTGTATACAAGCTGCGACTTCAGCCCCTTCGAAAAAAGAAAGCTAAATAACTGTATAAATATATCCGCCCACACGAAAATTTTTATAATACAAAGCTATATTTAGATGCTCAAACGTACCATGCATTTAGTTTTCCAAAAAACTTACTTTATGGGGCTGTATACATGCTGAGAATTCAGCCCCTTGGATAAAAGAAGGCTAAATAACTGCCAAAATATATTCGCTCAAACGTAATTTTCTATAACAAAAACAGTATTTTGGACGTTCAAACGTTTCATGGACTCAGTTTTTCATAAAACTTATTTTAAGGGGCTGTATACAAAAGTGATTTCAGCAACTTGAAAAAAAAAAATCTAATTTACTGTAAACATTTATCTACTCAAATGGAAATTTTTAAAACACAAAACAGTATTTTGGACGTTCAAGCGTGTCATGCGTTCAGTTTTTAAAAAACATATTTTAAGGGGACGCATAAAAGTTGTGGTCTCCACCCCTTGGAAAAAAGAAAATTGAATAACTGCAAAAATATATCCGCTCAAACGAAAATTTTCATAATTCAAAACAGCATTTTGGACGCTCAAACATATCATGCATTCAGTTTTTCAAAAAACTCATTTTAAGGGACTGTATACAAGCTGTCATTTCAGCCTCTTGTAAAAAAGAAAGCTGAATAACCGCAAAGTATGTATCCACTCAAACGAAAATTTTTATAATTCAAAACAGTATTTTGGACAAACAAACATATCATGCATTCAGTTTTTCAAAAAAATTATTTTAAGGGACTGTATACAAGCTGTCATTTCAGCCTCTTGGAAAAAAGAAAGCTAAATAATTGCAAAAATATATCCGCTCAAACGAAAATTTTATAACTCAAAACAGTATTTTGGATGCTGAAGCGAATCATGCATTAAATTTTCGAAAAAACCTATTTTAAGGGGCTTTATGCAAGCTATGATTTCAGCCCAATGGAAAAAAAGAAAGCTAATTTACTGTACAAATATATCTGTCTCAAATGACACTTTTGATAACCCAAAACAATGTTTTGGATACTCAACCGTATCATGCATTTAGATTTTTAAAAAACCTATTTTAAAGGGCATTAAATAAGTTGTGATTTCAGGTCCTTTGAAAAAAAAGCTAAATAACTGTAAAAATATCATCGCTCAAACGAAAATTTTTATAATTAAAAACATATTTTGGACGAT
The DNA here is from genome assembly GCA_964019185.1 of Maratus speculifer. Taxonomy (NCBI): domain Eukaryota; kingdom Metazoa; phylum Arthropoda; class Arachnida; order Araneae; family Salticidae; genus Maratus; species Maratus speculifer. The sequence continues at coordinate 420,313,076 of OZ025294.1, read as the reverse complement.
CAAACATATCACGCATTTCGCTTTTCAAAATATTTATTTTAAGGGGACGTAAAATTCAGTTCCATGTAAAAAAAAGAAAGCTAAATAATTGCTAAAATATATCCGCTCAAATGAAAATTTTTGTCACTTAAACGCGCTCAAAATATTGCCGTCTTCAGCTTTTAAATCCGAAAAAGGTCGGGGTGTCAACATCGCAAAATGTGGACCCCTTAGTTTTTTTTATTTCGCTTATAACTTTTTTCAGTTTGTCGCTCAAATGTGCTCAAACGACGCGCAAACGAATGCCGTCGTCAGTTTTTAAATCCTAAAAAATCGGGGGGCAAACTTCCCAAAATGTGGCCCTATCAGTTTTTATTTCGCTTATAACTTTTTCAGTTTCTCGCTCAAACAAAAAATTTTGTCGCTCAAACGCGCCCAAACGACGCTCAAACGAATGGCGTCTTCACTTTTATATCCGAAAAGGTCGGGGGGCCAAATTCACAAAAACGAAGGCAATGAATGTTGATTTGTTTATAACTTTTTTCAGTTTGTCGCTCAAACAAAATTTTTGTCACTCAAACGCACTCAAACGACGCTCAAACGAATGCCGTCTTCAGTTTGTATGTCCGAAAAGGTCGGGGGGCCAACTTCACAAAATCTAGCCCCCTCAGTTTTTTATTTCGCTTATAGCTTTTTTCAGTTTGTCGCTCAAACAAAATTTTTTGTCGCTCAAACGCGCTCAAACGACGATCAAACGAATGCCGTCTTCAATTTCTATGTCCGAAAAGGTCGGGGGCCAACTTCACAAAATCTGGCACCCTCAGTTTTTTATTTCGCTTATAACTTTTTTCAGTGTGTCGCTCAAACAAAAATTTTTGTCGCTCAAACGCGCTCAAACGACGCTCAAACGACGCTCAAACGAATGCCGTCTTCAGTTTGTATGTCCGAAAAGGTCGGGGGGCCAACTTCACAAACTCTGGTCCCCTCAGTTTTTTATTTCGCTTATAACTTTTTTCAGTGTGTCGCTCAAACAAAAATTTTTGTCGCTCAAACGCGCTCAAACTACGCTCAAACGAATGCCGTCTTCAGTTTGTATGTCCGAAAAGGTCGGGGGGCCAACTTCACAAAATCTGGCCCCCTCAGTTTTTTATTACGCTTATAACTTTTTTCAGTGTGTCGCTCAAACAAAAATTTTTGTCGCTCACACGCGCTCAAACGACGCTCAAACGAATGCCGTCTTCAGTTTTTAAATCCGAAAAAGTCGGGGGGCCAACTTCACAAAATGTGGCCCCCTCAGTTTTTTATTTCGCTTATAACTTTTTTCAGTGTGTCGCTCAAACGCGCTCAAACGAATGCCGTCTTCAGTTTGTATATCCGAAAAGGTCGGGGGGCCAACTTCACAAAAACGAAGGCCCTGGATTTTGATTTGTTTATAACTTTTTTCTGATTGTCGCTCAAACGAAAATTTTTGTCGCTCAAACGCGCTCAAACGACGCTCAAACGAATGCCGTCTTCAGTTTGTATGTCCGAAAAGGTCGGGGGGCCAACTTCACAAAATCTGGCCCCCTTGAGTTTTTTATTTCGCTTATAACTTTTTTCAGTGTGTCGCTCAAACATAAATTTTTGTCGCTCAAACGCGCTCAAACGACGCTCAAACGAATGCCGTCTTCAGTTTTTAAATCCGAAAAGGTCGGGGGGCCAACTTCACAAAATGTGGCCCCCTCAGTGTTTTATTTCGCTTATAACTTTTTTCAGTGTGTCGCTCAAACAAAAATTTTTGTCGCTCAAACGCGCTCAAACGACGCTCAAACGAATGCCTTCTTCAGTTTGTATATCCGAAAAGGTCGGGGGACCAACTTCACAAAAACGAAGGCCCTGGATTTTGATTTGTTTATAACTTTTTTCTGATTGTCGCTCAAACGAAAATTTTTGTCGCTCAAACGCGCTCAAACGACGCTCAAACGAATGCCATCTTCAGTTTGTATGTCCGAAAAGGTCCGGGGGCCAACTTCACAAAATCTGGCCCCCTCAGTTTTTTATTTCGCCTATAGCTTTTTTCAGTTTGTCGCTCAAACAAAAATTTTTGTCGCTCAAACGCGCTCAAACGACGCTCAAACGAATGCCGTCTTCAGTTTGTATGTCCGAAAAGGTCGGGGGGCCAACTTCACAAAATCTGGCCCCCTCAGTTTTTTATTTCGCTTATAACTTTTTTCAGTGTGTCGCTCAAACAAAAATTTTTGTCGCTCAAACGCGCTCAAACGACGCTCAAACGAATGCCGCCTTCAGTTTGTATATCCGAAAAGGTCGGGGGGCCAACTTCACAAAAACGAAGGCTCTGGATTTTGATTTGTTTATAACTTTTTTCTGATTGTCGCTCAAACGAAAATTTTTGTCGCTCAAACGCGCTCAAACGAGGCTCAAACGAATGACGTTTTCAGTTTTTATATTCCATAAAGTGAGGGGGCCAACTTCACAGACCTAACCGTAGAATATAAATAAACAGAGTGTATGTAGTAAGCTTTCGAACGAATGCAGGAACGATCACTCGACAATTTAGATCTGTATTGACGCGGATTTATTAATTTTTACAATGGATTTCTCAGCAGCGCTTCCAAGATCATACTTCATGCAAAATATATAAGTCCGAGATAAATACACTGGCTTAGGCGTGGTGTATATGCTTCCTGTCGCGGATTAATATTTATAATTGCTTTAGTGTCCGCACTCTCATGGTGACTCCATGGTCGTGGTTTTATTTTTCGCAGATGCTCACGAGCAATGATAAAAAGAGTAGTAGAATTTATTCTGGAATAAAGTTTGTGTTAAGTTTTAAGTGAAATGTTTTGAAGCTTCATTTTTTTTTTGTAAGATATTTAAATTATTTTTCACACGTAAAACGACAATGTCTATATTATCGGGTAGATTTTATAGCTTCGATTTCGCATTGTTTGCGATGTGTGGCGTCCGAACTAATAGGGACGTGTGAAAAGTAACTGTTTTTTATTTGTTATCAGAAGTTGTCATTGAGAAAAAATGGATGCTTTGAAAATCAAAAGAACTCCTCTTAGATCTGGATTTACGAAAACTTATAATGCTTTAAATGAAGCTTTAAACGACGCAACTCCAGATACTAATTTAATAGAGAATTTAATGTGTCAACTGGAAGATAAAAGCACAAGATTGCGAGCTGTAGATGAAGAAATTTTGAATTTTATGTTGACAGAGAAAGTTATAGAAAAAGATTATTCTAAAGAATTTGAAGCTTGCGAAGAGTATACAGAAAAATTTATTGCTATAAAGCAAAAAGTAAAGACATTTTTGGTGAAGCCTATCGAAGAACAACTCCGATCGCAGAATTATACGGATGTTGAAAGAACACTGTCGCGACCACTTCGCTTACCAGAAATAAGTTTACAGCCGTTTGATGGCGATGCAAGATTATGGTTAACCTTTTGGAATTCATTCAGTAAAATTCATGAAGACCCCACTTTAGATGACCATTTGAAATTTGTTTATCTTTTACAGGCGATAACGCCGAAATCCAAAGCAGCACAGATAGTAAATAGTTATCCGGTTTCAGCTGATAATTATCCAAAAGTAATTCTACATCTGAAAGAAAGGTTTGGCAGAGAAGATACACTTATTGAGATATATGTTAGAGATCTTCTTCAATTAGTTTTAAATAATAATCAATCATCAAGCAAGAATTTCAATTTATCGTCGTTATATGATAATCTAGAGACAAAACTTAGGTCTCTAGAATCATTAGGTGTCACAGAAGAAAAGTATGCCAGCATACTTTTCCCACTTGTAGAATCTTGTCTACCTCATGATGTCCTTAAAATCTGGGAAAGACAACTTGAGAAGACTGCTCAAGGTAAGAATCAATTAAATTCTATCCTTGATTTTTTGAAAAATGAAGTTATTGCGGAAGAGCGGGTTCTTTTGGCTCATTCCAATCTTGGTTTTGAAAACCCAAAGAAATATCATAAATGTAATAATGAATATAATTCAATGCCAACTGCCACAGATTTATTTATAAATAATAAGTCTAATAAGAATTTAGTTAAAAAACGTGAAGATTTATGTATATTTTGTGACAAGTGTCACTTATCAGAAAAATGTTTTAAAGCTAGTTCGCTTTCTTTTGATGAGAAACGTAACTTAATTTTGAAGAAAAAAGCTTGCTTTGTTTGCCTGAAGAAAAACCACATTTCACGCAATTGTAACTCTAAAATTAAATGTTCGAATTGTGGTAAAAGACATTTTTTTATATTATGTCAAAATGTTTTAAATGAAGGTGGTAATGTGTCGTTAGAAAGTCATAAACATGAGTCAGGGAGTAGTGACACTGTTTTAACTACTCAAGCTTCGGATCCTACTGTGTTACTCCAAACTTTGAGTGTCCGTGCAAAGCACAATGGAAAAGAGAAAATCGTGCGTGGAGTTATTGACACAGGATCCGAACGTTCCTATTTATCACGAGATGTAATTAAATATTTGAATTATAAAAGTATTGGTGAAATTAAATTAATTCACACATTATTTGGTAATATTGAAACAAGTGAAACAAAGCATAATAAGTATCGAATTCACTTAAGTAGCATAGACAATAGTTATAAATGTGATATGCATGTTTTAGATGTTCCTGTTATTTGTTCTAAAATACGAAAAGTGCCAACTGGGCCTTGGTTATCAGAATTAAATAAATGTGGCATTAAAATTTCTGATGTTGAAAATAGTTCATGTGAAACCGAAAATGAAATTAAATTATTGATTGGTTCTGATGTGGCCGGAAAATTACTCACCGGAAATATTAAAGTTTTAGAAAGTGGTCCGGTTGCGGTAAAAACCCATTTGGGATGGACTCTAATGGGAAAAATTCCAAGTATTAAATCAGAAACAAATAAGGCTGCTATGTTTATTTCATCACTTTGGAACAATTGTTCCGTTGCTGATTTGTGGAAGCTGGATATTATGGGTATAACGGATCCAGTTGAATCCAAAACTAAATCTGAAATTCATGAAGAAACTATGCAGCATTTTAAGAGTAATATAAGAATAGATTCAGAAGGGAGATACGAAGTAGCATTGCCATGGGTGCTAGATAAAGCTTGCTTACCTAACAATAGAGAATTGGCCGAAAAGCGACTTGCTACAACGAGGAAAAAGTTAATTAATTTAAATAAAATTGAGGTATATAGCGAAGTATTTGATTCGTGGATAAATGCAGGAATAATTGAAAGGGGGGTTGATAATAAAGAAACTAAAGTACATTATTTGCCACACAGACCTGTATTTAAAGAATCGAGTGAAACTACTAAAGTTAGACCAGTTTTTGACGCTTCGGCTCATGTTAAAGGTTCCCCTTCTCTAAACGATTGCCTAGATAAGGGATTAAATTTGATTGAAATGATTCCTTCTATATTGCATCGGTTTCGGAAATATCCTGTTGGTGCAGTATCCGATATAGAGAAGGCATTTCTACAAATTGGTATTAGAGCAGAGGATAGAGAATATCTGAGATTTATATGGGAAAATGGCATAATTTATAGACATAAACGTGTTGTTTTTGGAATCAATTGTAGCCCCTTTTTATTAGCGGCTACTTTGAGACATCATTTAGAAAGTGCGACTGAAAATCTTGCTTATACAGTAGAAATTTTGAATGAATCGTTATATGTAGATAATTGTGTTTGCAGTTTCAACACAGTTGAAGAATTAAATAAGTTTATATTTGAATCCCAAACGTTACTATTCTCTGCAAAATTTAATCTCAGGGGATGGTTGTCAAATTATCCCATTCAAATTATTTCTGAAAATTCAGCAGCTAATGTAACACCAGTATTAGGTTTAAACTGGGATCTGGAAAACGATACCCTATCTTGCAAAATCGGTTCTATTGAGGAAAAACAAATTATTCCCACAAAACGAGCTGTACTTTCATTCGCTCAGAAAGTGTTTGATCCTCTTGGATTTACCTCTCCAGTGACTTTGCTCCCTAAACTTATTCTACAAGAATGCTGGAAGTTAAAAATTAAGTGGGATGAATTACTCCCAACTAATTTGGCTAAACAATTTTTAAAATGGGTGCAAGGATTGAAGATGATTTCTGACATCAAATTGCAGCGATGGATGTATCTTGATAATTATGAAAGTAATGATGTAGGCCTTCACATATTTTGTGATGGAAGCAAACATGCGTATGCTACTTGCATTTTTCTAAGAGTAAAGAGAAAAGATAAAATCCTGGTAACTTTCGTACAGTCACGTGCAAGAGTAGCTCCCCTTAAGAACATAACGATACCCCGGTTGGAGCTTTTAGCATGCTGCATTGGAGCTAGGTTGGGAAGTCGAGTTATATCTGATCTACGAATTCCAAATTTAAAGATATTTTATTGGTGTGACTCAACTACAGCTTTAAGCTGGATAAAGCGAGACGAAAGATGGGGAACATTCGTTTGGAATCGCGTAGAAGAAATCAGATCCTTAACTCAAAAGAACCAATGGCGACACATTGCAGGAAAATTTAATCCGGCAGATATCCCTTCCAGAGGTTGTTCGATTGAACAATTTTTACAACTAAGAGGGACCGGATTGGTTGGGAGGGACCGGATTGGTTGGCTCAACCTGAATATACTTGGCCTCAAAGTGTCGAAATTCCCGATGAAGAAATTATTAACTCTGAAAAACGGAAAAGTGTCGTTTCAGCAATGAACAAGAACACAGAATCTAGTGATTGGTATTATCGACGGTTTTCATCTTTCAAGAAAATTATAAGATTGATCGCCTGGATTTTAAGATTCTTAAACAATTTAAGAAATCCTAATTCAAAAGAAGTTTCTGAACTTACGTGTTTGGAATTAGAACAAGCCGAAAGAAAATTGATAATTTTGATTCAGAAAGACAGATTCAACGAGAAGAATAATCAGAAGATACGTAGCTTAAGACCAATCCTAGATGAAAATGGTATTATAAGAGTGAAAACGCAAGTTATTTATAGAGAAGATGCTTTCAATTTTAAATATCCTGTTCTTTTGCCTTCTGACCATCCTGTAGTCCACCGCCTGATCTCCTGGAAACACCAAGAGCTTTTGCGTGCAGGAGTGGCTCTTATGATGACATCGTTACGAGAAGACTACTGGATCGTAAAAGCTAGGAAAACTATTCGAGCAGTAGTACAGAAATGTGTACGATGCAGAAGATTCAGTGCACAAAAGACAGAATCGATTTCTATTGCATTACCAGCAGAAAGAGTTGAAGACGCAGCGGTGTTTCAGATAATTGGAGTTGATTTAGCCGGCCCATTATATTTAAAGAATGAGGAAAAGGCTTGGATTGTTCTGTACACTTGTGCAGTGTATAGGGCCATACACTTAGAATTAGTTACGTCATTATCTACAGATGCTTTCCTCCAATCTTTCAGGCGTTTTATAGCGCGAAGAGGAAGACCAACCACCGTGTATTCTGATAACGGCGGAAATTTCGTCGGGGCAGACACAGCATTTTCAGCCATAGATTGGGAGCAAATCTCTGCCGTTGCAGCAACACAAAAGATTCGCTGGAAATTTAACCCACCTACCGCTGCCTGGTGGGGCGGTTGGTGGGAGCGATTGATACAAATGGTGAAACGCATCCTGAGAAAAGTTCTAGGTAGAGCTGCATTATCCTACGAAGAACTGCTCACAATTCTCTGTGATTGTGAACAAGTTGTGAATGCTAGACCTCTAACTTATGTTACTGAAGATGTGAACGATCTAGCACCGTTAACACCATCAATGTTTTTACAGGACATAAGATCTTCAGATGTGAGAGATTTTGATGCAATTGACGCGCAAGAATTAAATAGAAGAGTTAAGTATAGGCAACATGTTCGAGAACACTTACGTAAGCGATTTCGTATTGAATATTTAGGACAATTGCGCCAGCAAAGTTCTTTGCAAAAGAATGTCAAGCAACTTACCGTTGGTGATGTCGTACTCGTAGAGTCTGATAAGAAACGTGCCTATTGGGCTTTAGCCCGAGTGCAAGAACTTATTTCTGGTAAAGATGGCCACCCAAGAGTTGCACGATTAAAAACTGAAAATGGTGAACTTTTGAGACCTGTCCAAAAACTGTACAATTTAGAGATTCCAAAAGAACTTTCTAGTGATCCAGTATTAAGAACGAGAAGTGGCAGAATAGTGACTGTCCCAAAACGTTATTAACTTTAAATACTGTTTCAACAAAAAACTTTATTCTTATTTTTTAGTATATTTCATAGTGTTAATTTGAATTTGTAATAATATGTTTAATTTTATTTGAATTTTGCAGAAGAAAATGTTTATTTACCTGTTTTGAGAAATGTAATATTGTAAGAATTGTATCTTATCACTGTAATGTAAGTATTAGTCATATTTTATTTTATATTTTATTGTACCCATTGTTGAGTTTAACTGTCGAAAACTCAAGGTGGGAGAATGTCGCGAATTAGATTAATATTTATAATTGCTTTAGTGTCCGCACTCTCATGGTGACTCCATGGTCGTGGTTTTATTTTTCGCAGATGCTCACGAGCAATGATAAAAAGAGTAGTAGAATTTATTCTGGAATAAAGTTTGTGTTAAGTTTTAAGTGAAATGTTTTGAAGCTTCATTTTTTTTTTTTTTGTAAGATATTTAAATTATTTTTCACACGTAAAACGACGATGTCTATATTATCGGGTAGATTTTATAGCTTCGATTTCGAATTGTTTGCGATACTTCCAGCCTTAGCTATTGTGCTTATGTATTGGACTTATAGTTCTCCAAAAAAAATGAACTATAAAGAATGTCGGTGAAAAGCAGGTATGAAAAAAAATATTCTTGCTATTTGTTTTTCTTTAAATTATAAAGATTTTAATTAACTTCTTATAAACTTGTTTTAAAATTTTAATATTTCATTAACTTCATTTAGTTTAATAAATTTATTGTTCATTTTGTTGAAATACATAATTTGCCTAGTGACAATTTTAATCAGATGATTAGAAACAATGATTTCAACAGCATTTCAATCAGACTTCTTCCCTTTTTAAAAACATCTGGTTAAGATCATGGTTTCATAAATTTTAAAAGTATATGGGAAAACATACAATCAATGGTTATGTAATCAGTAAACCTTTAAATATACATAAATTATTGAATAAAAAAGCCTTTTTAGAGAATGTTTTCAAACATAATTTTTAAAATTTTGTGTTTAAGTAATATTCTGAAATAATTTGCATTACATATTTTTATTTTTTAAAAATTGCATCTGCTCAGAAGATGATTATAAGAAATAAGGCACAATGGATAAGTGTTTTTAAAAGAAAACATTGAAATGTAATATTAAGGGGGGGGGGGGTCGATTTCGATGATTATTCAATTTATTATTCAACTTGAGAAACGTTAAAAATCTATAAAGAAATATTCATAGTGCGTGAAACTTTTCAGTTGTTAAATTTTGTTAATTTGAAAATTTTCAAAGTAAATTAGAAGTTTGGATACTGCATGCAAATGAGAATAGAGAAGTTACACAATCAATAACGATTTAAACATGATTTTACTAAAAAAATTTTTAAATATTAAAAGAATATCGCATATACTTCAACGATATGAAGCTAAAATGTAATAATTGTATTTCATTATTTACTTTTTATTCTGATAGCTTTACTATTTTAGGTACTTTTTATTCAGCTGGGCGCCAGTGTTATATATACACATATATATACGTACATGTATATAAATACATATGTAACTATGAATATATATATAAGCATTATTACATATGAGGACCCCAGAAGCCAAGGGGTATAAATGACAAAATTGAAAAAAATAAACTAAATACACAGACGACCTAAAAATATGCTTTTTTCATTTCAGGTAAAGAAATATAAGTGATTTTCTTATTATTTGCTGAGTTATAGAGGCAAACCACTTTTTTCGAAAAACAAACAATATTGATTAATTATACATTTAAAGAAAGTTGTACTTTACTTTTTAACATTTATTGAAATAAGAGTTCAAAGACCAGAATGCAACAAGTATTCCTATTTCAATCCACTCAATTGTTATTGATGTTCCAATTTAACATCAATTATCTTTAAACTCGATTTACACCAAATCGAAATTTTGTCACTTGTACCCCTTGGCTTCTGGGGTCCTCATATATAAGCATGTATTTATATGTGTGCATGTATATATAGATACAATATGGGTATAGATAGGTATATGCATGTGTATATATAATATTGACGTCCGATTAACCGAAAAGTACCCTATTTTATATCTTGAATGATATTATACAGATAAGTTTCAAAATATATACCATAAGCTCTATTAGAAAACGGTATGATTAAAATGAATTTCTTTTTTTATAGTTATCATCTAATCCTATAAATAAAGTATTGGTGATAATAATAATGAACTAATATGTTGTTCTATTTTATACCAATGATCTGAGTTCTTTTACGTATTCATTTACTTTAGAAAATTAGTAAATCATTTGATATTGTATTAACTATTCTTTTCTTATGGGGTCACATAAAAAAAAAAATCTGTTTTTTTTTTAATAAACATATACAAATCAAATTTTCACCACATTTCGTTTTAAGAACTGCATAATAGATTGTAACTCATTGTACTATTTATGATAGTATTAGATTTATAGTGACTCTGTCATTAAACATCCAGCAAACCAAATGCATACTTGGAAAAAAAAAAAAAAAAAAAAAAAAAAAAAAAAAAAAAACGAATTAAAAATTCCAGATTATAGGCGAAATAGAGTAGATGCGGTGCTATGTTAAATAAACAATTAACGATCGTTGTTTATTTTTATCATACATTAAGAGTTTTTTGGTTTAAATGTATAATTTCACAAATAAAAATGTAATTTCGGCAATCTATTATTAAAATTATTTTTTTAATAATAATAAAAATGTTTTTTTTTTTTTTTTATTTTTTTTTTTTTTTACAGTTTGTAAACTTTTATGTAAAATGAATTAATCTTTTATATCACCACGTTGTATATCTGCAATATCCCAAAAAGTGAAAGTTACTCATACAATGAGAATCAATGTTACTTTTATTGTCAGCTTAAAAAAAATATGATTATATTTATTGTTGCTATCTTGAAACATAGCAGTTGTCAGCCTAAATATTTTTTAGAATTGTCAACATGCAGCGATACTGAGATAAATTTTCATATCAAAGTTTTATTTCTTATTTGATTAGTTTTTCATAGTTATTGTAAAATGAATTTTGCAGAATTTGTAATATGATGGTAAATAGCTAAAAAGGAGATTTTTTTACAAAGGTAAGTTCGTATGCTTTACAATTTTGTATTTGAAAAATGATGAAGTTGATGTGAAGTATATAAATTTTTGTTTACTTTAAACATGAAAAAATATCAATATTTTTATTTATTTATTTATTTTATACATTTCTAAAATGATTCCTTTTGACACTCCAATAAATATTTGCAATTTCAACATCGAATAGCACTTGAAATAATTATGTTTCAGCTTGTTTATCACAATAATTGATTTAAAAATACACGTTTACACATTTTTACACGCCCTAGTTGCCCTAGTTTTCTTAACACTATTTCTACCAAAATAAAATCCCATCTTTTAACAAAATTCAATTCTTTCTTTCTTTCTTTCTTTCTTTCTTTCTTTTTTTTTTTTTTTTTTTTTTTGTATGTGTATGTATGTGTGTGTGATTTTTAGATTGAAATAATTAAAAAGTATTTTTCATACATTGAAGACATTTTTAAGCGTATTTCATTCAAAAACAACAAAAATTAAAATTTTAAAAAGTATCATTTGGTATCCGTAGAAATACTGTTAGTAAACGAGTAGATCGAAAAAGTCAAAAGATTACTTCATACCCATAAAAAAAAATAAGTACATTTGCAATTTTTTTTTATTTTATTTTTTTATTTTTCAATTTTATTTTTCAAATAGTATTTAAACTCATTGTACATTTTAGAATCGAAGTAGTTTGAACTTGTTTAGGTATTTATGTGTTGCAGCGATCTCTTGAAGATGGATTGCCAAATTATAGAGCATATATGACTTTATAATAATATATATTATAATTAACGTTTCATAACATATATGGCTCGTTTCTAGTCATCATATGTGAAGCATACCTACATGACTTGTGTATAAGATGTAAACGATGACATAGATGCATAAATATATAGGACATAAGACGTAAATATTACTTATATAAGAATGTTTATGGAAAATAAATGTTTGGAATGTATATATAAGAACGTGAGTTTCAAAATTTAAAAAATCGAATTATTACAATCAATCTCTAATATTAATGAGCCTACATCGAAAAAGCATTATAATCTGCAGAAAAAAAATAGTTTTATCGTGCATTTCTATTATTGTAAAACCACGCTTTATAATGAAAACCATTGAACGCAGTCAGGTTTTTTGCGATTTCCTGATATTTTTTTTATTTTCTGGATAAGGCCAGCTTTGAAACTCACGTCTCCATATATAAGATATGATCAAAGTTAACCGGCCAACTGCGATTTTAAACATTTTTTTTAAATATCTAGAAAAATACACGATGAGTTATCCTGAAACTCTAAGTGCGTAAATATAATAGTACAGGTCACACATTTCCTTGAAGATTTTTTCATCAAACTCCATAGGGGACTGTCAACAAATTGAAAATGAAAGAATATCCTTTAGATTACCCTGTCAAAACTAATGTTGCAAAAGCCATCAAACTATAGATTATGATTAAGTGGATTATTGTAATAAACTGTCTTCATTTGTATGTGGATAACATGTATACTCGTAGAGAAATTAAGATTTTAATAGAAATAGTCTTAAATTTTGACAAGTATTTTTACTTATAATTTGCAGAGTTCTGAATATAAAATAGTGTACTTTTGCGAAAATATGACAAAAAACATTATACATTATAGCGTTCACGCATGCGCAGTGAAAAATTATTCAGTAAACCTATTTATTTTTCAAACAATTTTTATTATTAATTCTGATTAAAAAGTATTGTGTACAATGTTTTTTGTCATATTTTCGTAAAAGTACATTATTTTATATTCAGAACTCTGCAAATTATAAATAAAAAAACTTGTCAAAATTTGAGACTATTTCTATTAAAATCTTAATTTCTCTACGAGTATGCATGTTATCCACATAAAAATGAAGACAGTTTATTACAATAATCCACTTAATTCATAATCTACAATTTGAGCGTTTTGCTACATTAGTTTTGGTAGGATTATCCAAAAGATATACGTTCTCTTTCAATTTGTTGACGGGTCCCCTATGGAGGATCGGGAAAAAAAGTTCATGATAATATATGGCTGTGCTATTATGTTTACACACACCTGGAGTTGTAGGGAAATTCCTCAAGTGTTTTTCTAGATATTTAACAAAATATTTAAAAATGCAAGTGGGCGGTCACCGTGCATATATATATTTCAGGATGATTTTGGCGACATCGTAACTGCAACTTTGGTGTAAACCCCATTTTCTCTGTCCACCATATCTGTATCAACTACGTCTACTGCATTATAATCGCATATATTATTTATAGTAATTAATATCATACAATTAAAATGCTTAAAATATAAGTACTTAATATCGGTTTTCTTTTTTATATTTAAGATTTTTTATAGTTGTTATGTAATTAAATAATCACTCGTGATTTAGCGTTCAAAATGCGTATTAAAATGCTAAATTAATTTCATTCAGTCAATAGTAATCAATAATCTTTCAATTCAGTCAATCAATAACTCTTATAATTTAAAGATTACAAAAAGTACTATGTATAATGTAAGAGAATATTTTTTTATATATAGATTTTATATTGATTAGGATTTTAACATTCAAGCAGAAATATTTCTTTAGTAATTTTAACAAATATTGCTGTTAAATGTCACACAGTTTGATAAAAGAATAATTCTATATTAATTTTAATACATTATTTTAATTAGTAAATAAATCTCCTGTAATTTTTCTAACAGAATTAAAAAGTATTTTGGCCTAGGTTTGAAGCGGGATTTTTTATGAGAGCTGCCAATGCTCTACCAAATGAGCTATCGGGGATGAATCTGGTGGACACAATTCAGCCAAAGAACTAGAATTATATACTAAATAAAGCTAACTAATGCCAGACTGGCAGCTTACGCTAAAAGTTGCTGATTCGAATTCTGCCTTGGACGCTTTTTTCACCCATTTAGTAAAATTATATTAAAGGATAATTCTGATTGAACATTCGTGGTTAAAAATGACTAGCTATTTGTGGAGCTCTACATGTGTGATGATAACTTTGGAAGTTAAAGTGAGCAAAAGCTTTCAAAGAGAGTGCAAAAATACAATTAGCACAGTCCACGCAAAAAAAGTTTGTAATAATTTATTTAAAAAAAGAAAAAAAAAGGTACGGTTTTATTTTTATCCTGTACATCGCAACAAAAGAAAAAAAAATCTCCATTTTGTCCGCCATAAATGTAAAATAAAATTATGCCATTTTCAGAATACGGAGAAATATGAATTTAAGAAAAGCGAAAATTCTAAATAAATTAAAAACAGTGCAAGCTGTTACACTTGTAAGACTGTGTGAAAGAACTTTAACTTTTAACCTAATTTAAAAGACAGTCTTCATACTGTCTATATACAAATTATACATTCCTGTTCATAAACTATGAATGCATCATTTTCCGACTTCAAACCAAATCTAACAGAATGATAACATATTATAATTTGAGACTATCCTGATTGTTTGTAAATTAAGCATATTGGGATTTGTGGCCTTGTTTGCAAGTCAGTTTAAAAAAAAAATAAGTGCCAAGTATAAATGAGTTTGTTCTTTATGCAATTTTGTTCCGTGATCATGAAAACTTTTTTTTAGAATTTACATATCAAAGCATAAGGTAAATCTCTGTATACAAAAATCTGTGTATTTTAAATATTATACAAAAGTATGTGTTTTGCATGTTACGCATACCTATGTGTAAGAACAGAATATTAACACATAAACCTGTGTATTCTGCATATAACACAAAAATATGCGTATTTTGCATATTACACAAGATTATGTGTATGTTCCTATTACACAAAATATGTGTAAAAACAGAATTTTACACATATGTATGTGTAAAAATATTGCACAGAAATGTGTGTATTTCAGTGCAACTTACACATTAAAGTGTGTATTTCAAGAGTTATCAGATAAGTTTTACACATATGGACTTATCATCAAATTACACATTAAAATGTGTATTTTTAAATTTACACATTTGGCGCAATTTACACACCAATTTACACATATAGACATGTCGTTTTTGTATCATCGATTTACACATTTTTGTGTGTAAATTTACACATTTATTTTTAGAGTGTAAAAACCGATGCTAAAGGCACAAAAAATCGTTAAAAACCACATCGAAAATCGAACTGAAAATCGCAATTGAAAAAAACCACTGAAATTGAAAAATCATACCAGACAAAATTTAGATAATTAGGTTTTGAAACAATTTTATTTTTATGATTCTCAAAAATAGCCTCAAACTTCGAAAAAATACTAAAAATAGCATTAAAAAAATTCGCTAAAAATTTATTCGCACGAATTCCGAATAAACTTTATTGAGAAGAGAAAAAAACAATACTATATTGAGTGAAAAGAATGAAACCGTATTCCTTTCACTAATATGAAAATTAGTGCCTCGAAAATCGTTTCGAAACAATCGCCTCGAAACATCAAAAGAGTGCTAAAATTCGCCTAAAAAATTAAATAAAAAAATTCTAGTCAAAAAATCAAAAATCGGGCTTCGAGGTACAAAATTTCATATATAGCGGTATCAGCCCTCCAATTTTTGTAATTACACACGCAGCAGTCACTTCAGAACAGCGCTGACACACACACATACTTATCTCTTTATTATTATAGATTACTGTGAATATCTCAATTAATAACTTTATTGCTTATTCGTTAATTTTATGTTTTTTGCTTTTTACGTGATATTCAAGAATAGATAAGATCATGAGGCATACAAAAAACTATAATTTTGACAAAAATGTCAAAAAATCGATGCTAAACGCACAAAAAATCGCCAAAAAATCACATCGAAAATCGGATTGAAAATCGCATTAAAAATACCTGGAATTGAAAAATCATAGGAGACAAAATTTAGTTCATTAGGCTGAAAGTTTGAATCAATTTTGTTTTTATCATTGTCAAAAAAAGCAGCAAAATGCGAAAAAACCCCACTAAAAATCGCATTATAAAAATACGCTAAAAATTCACAAATTACCGCACGAATTTCGAATAAACTTTATTGAAAAAAAAAAAAAAAATTACTACATTGAGTGAAAAGAATGAAACCGTACACCTTTCACTAATATGGAAAAACGCCTCGAAACATAAAAAGAGCGCTAAAAATCGCCTAAAAAATTAAATTAAAAAATTGTAGTCTCAAAATCAAAAATCGGGCTTCGAGGTGGAAAACTACATGTATAGAGGCATCATCCCTCCAAATTTTGTCACTCTGCACGCAGCGGTCTCTTCAGAACAGCGCTGACACACACACATACTTGTCTCTTTATTATTATAGATTACTGTGAATATCCTAATTAATAACTTTATTGCTCATTCGTTAATTTTATGTTTTTTTTTTTTTTTTTTTTTTTTTTTTTTTTTTTTTTTTTTTGCTTTTTTTACATGCAAGTAAAGAAAAGATACGATCAAGATGTATACAAAAAACTATAATTTTGACAAAAATGACAAAAAATCGATGCTAAACGCGCAAAAAATAAAAAAATCGCTAAAAATCGCATCGAAAATCACTGAAACTGAAAAATCATAGGAGACAAAATTTAGTTCATTAGGCTGAAAGTTTGAATCAATTTTGTTTTTATCATTGTCAAGAAATAGCCGCAAAATGCGAAAAAACACTAAAAATCGCATTAAAAAATTCGTTAAAAATTCAAAAATCGCCGTAGGAATTCCGAATAAACTTTATTGAAAATAGAGAAAAAATTACTATATTGAGTGAAAAGAATGAAACCGTATTCCTTTCACTAATATGGAAAAATCGCCTCGAAACACAAAAAGAGCGGAGCGGTAAGAATCGCCTAAAAAATTAAATAAAAAAATTCTAGTCTTGGCTTACAAGGCCAATGCTTTATCTGTTAAGCTACCTGGGCGTTAGCCAGCTGGGATTTTGCGCTCAGATAATCTTATTGGTCATAACATCTGGTCTGTCATTTAGACAGCTCAACTTGTTGCGTTGTCTAAATGACAGACCAGATGTTATGATCAATAAGGTTATCTGAGCGAAAAATCCCAGCTGGCTATCGCCCAGGTAGCTTAACAGGTAAAGCATTGGCCTTGTAAGCCAAGTATCTGGGTTCGATTCCCAGCCTGGTCAATTTTTCGCTCAGTTGGAAATATTCAATTCGTATGATTACTTTACTAATCAGTTAGATTGTGTTGAAAATTATAGTGTTTATTTATTGTTTTCTCTTTTATTAAGTTCATGTTTATTTACTGTTATTTTATATTTTAATTCTTTAAAATATTTTTATTATATACTATAGCAATAATTATTTATATCAAACTATCATTTATTTATTTTTATTTTCTTTTTTAAAATACTAGAATCTCTTTCATTTTTTCGCGTTACTTTTTCCTTTTTGAGAGAGTTATTGCAAAATCTTAAGAAAAATTTTCTTAACAGCGGAACACGATGATGTATACGAAAAACTAATCAGAATAAATATTTTATCAGGTACTGACTGAATCTGAAGTTTTATGAAAATCCATGCATTAGTCCTTGAGGTATATTTATCGCGAAATCTTGAAAATGCAGCATAGCAGCGCCATCTTTAGGGCGATGTACACCAAAAACTAAGCAACTCTAATCTATATTAGATACTAACTGAAATTGAAGTTTTAGAAAATTTTATTCATTAGTTCTTGAGATAGAGTTATTGCGATAATCACGAATAATGCACAATGACAGCGCCACCTGTTGAGCGATTTGCACCAAAACGTAGTCACCCCGCCATGTTATATCGAGTGCTAACTAAATATAAAGTTTTACGAAGATCATTAATCCATGCATTATTTCTTGAGGCATGCCTTTTGCGGAAATTGTAAATGCAGCATTCTGTTGATACACCAAAAAAAAAAAATTGGTTGCCTGTAAAGTCGGTATACGGGCGAAAGTTTTACGTGACAACGACTTTGAGTTGTAAAATAATTTTAATGTGAATATTCATTCGTATAGTAGGAAGAAGGATGAAATAATAGTAACAATTTAAAACATTTATTTATACAAAGAATTATATTTAAAACATTAATTTATACAAAGAATCTCGCACTGAATTTCATATTAACAAAATTTTATTTTTACCTTTACACATACATACGTATTTATATACAAATATACATACAATAACTTGCAATACACTGTGTTTGTTAAACACATTTTACTTCATGTTTATTGATGTCAAATGTTGAATTTTGTAAACAGCATATTAAAGAATTTTTCAATGAGCAGAATATAACTAAAGTAAAATGGCTTTCACTAATCACATATCATTAGTTTTCCATAATATACCACCGAATTACGAAATAAACTACACTTATTTTCTTTGTACTTTATACTAATAACTAATACATAACGTATTTCGTCTTAGTTTGATACTATCTAAAATTCCTATTAAGCACCGCCCCTTCCTTGCAGCGAATTCACATTCACGTTCAGAAAATGGTCCCACAAGTGACCGGAAAAAGTTAAGAGAAAAGTGAGCGCGTATCGTGAGCGGAGCGTAACGTAACGTAACGCAGTTTCTTGAAGTGTCTCCCGGCAAACCAATTTACAAGACGTTGTCACGTCAAAAACTAATAAGATCTAGTTTATATCAAGTTCTAACAGAATCTAAAGTTTTGTGAAATTCCGTACATTAGTTCTTGAGATAAATCTCCCACAAAATTTTTGTCTCATACAGACAGACTGGCAAACTCACAGAAAGACATTTTGTAAAAAAAAATGTTTTTTCGGGTTCTGTGACCCCTAAAACGTGTAAATCCGTCGAAAACCAGATTTCAAAAAAATTTCGTAAATACAATGCTTTTTTTTTTTTTTTTTTTTTGTAAAGATAGAGAAAAGTAAAAATTGCTACAAAACACCATAAGTAAAACAAACATTTACTTATGTATATAAATAAAAAATAGAAACGACACATTTCCAAATTGTCTAAATTTCATCACACTACTCAGGAAGTGCGTACTAACAGCCTATGAGCAAACACCAAATGCCCCCGTGCTGGCGGAAACACCAAGTGACAACGTCAAGATTTTCACATTTTTTACCGCAGCTTGTTCTTGAACTGTCGTCTGAACAAACAAATAAATATCTACTAGCTGTTACCTGTAACTTCGTTCGGGTAACATTTAAAGAAATACAAATCCAAACAATTTCGAATATTAAAAGCACGTGTGATTAACCTTTCATCATATTTTATAACAGAAAGACTTCTAATAGAAACAATTTGTTTATTTTTGTTTATATATATATGTAGGATAATTTAAAATTTCTGTCGTGAGCATGAAATTTCATACTCGTTTTCTATGATTAAATACAGAATAAATTCACCTCTCTTTTATTCTACAGTAGACTCCCTCAAATCCGCACAGCTTGGGACCAGAGGTTTTGCGGATTTTAGAATTTTGCGGATTTCTGGTCATTGCTTTCTTTACATTTTTAAACAGTGATTTGAATGTAATTAATAATGAAATCAAAAGTATAATGAATGCTGATAATATACTAAAATAAGTCATCGATTAAAATAATAAAAAATTAGATGATTTTTAAAATGATTAAAATACTAAAAGCAAAGATCAAGTTAATAATCAATAATGTACAGTTAAATATTCATTATAAAGATGAAATGTGTTTTTCCTAAATTATTCAATGAAACTTGCCTCATAAAGATACATTATTAATTCACTTCAGTATCATAAAATTATGAAGCTTTATTTCAGGCTAGCCATACTTAATAACTAATAAAGCTTGATTAATACATAAATATATTTGGTAAGATTGTGATTACTAATGATATCAGCAATATCTTTATTTTTTCTGAAATAAATTATTCTTTCTTTATGAAAAAACATGAATTCAATAATGTTAACAAAAATTACAGATTAAAAAATGTATGGAATTGATATAAACTAAAAAAGTCAAATTTTGCACCTACATCTGAACTGAATGTTTCATTGTTTACATCCGTAAAATGTGTGCGGATTTTAGAGAGTTGCGGATTTTAGGAGTGCGGATTTAAGGGAGTCTACTGTATTTTATTATTTATACTTTATTATATTTTATTATTTATACTTATTCTATTTTTTATTTATTCCGTTCATGGATATCGGTTTATGTTTTCGTGACAAATAATATAATTTAACCCCTCGTGGACGAGCGACACGTATACGTGCCGCAAAAAAGGCTTAAGAATCTTTGTTTATCCGCACCAGTAAAATTATACTGTAATAGTTACCATATTTAATCGGAGCATTTCGTCGATTTAATAAAACTCAAATCTATGTTTTTAAAAACCCGTGACTAATCATTAAAAATTTCGTAAAAGGCTCCCGTCGCGAAGGGGTTAAAGAAATGTATTTTTAAAACAAATGTATCTTTAAATATTTTTAAAGGAGAGTGATTATTTACAGGTCTCTGCAGATGTGTCTTTGAATTCATTAGAATAATCGAAAAATCAACACACCACATTCGGTTTCTATTCAAAAAAAATTGCATCTTAAAGGGGAGATAAATGGTATCACAAAAATCAAATGTAGTGAAGCATCAAAATTCAAAATTAAATATTAAAAGTACAAGAAATATCTTTAACTTTCAAACACTTACTGCATTTTTATTTCACGGTATAATACCTTTAACAGCTGTAGATCTACCAATAATATCAAAATGTTTATACGCTCCGAATACACCCGAAGCCTAAATGCTTTTTATTTAAACAATAGAGCTGCCTTTTGCTCTCAATCACGTAAAAAATTCTATGTATGGAAAAAGAATTCCATTTATGGCTAAACATCTTCATATCGATTGTTCAGTTGTAATTTATTATGGAAGCTTTTAAATTTGTAGGAATATGCTCCAATGGGGGAGAGAGGTTGTGTTTCAGAGATACTTTTAAATACAGACTTAGATATTTTGAAGTTGAAAGAAAATTTCCCTCCTTCTCTTTAGATTTTCCATATTCTTGGCGCATTTAAAAAACAGGGATGTGAAGTGAACGGCGAATTTATCACTTCATTCATGATTTCGCCTCTTCTTTACCTGTAAACCATGTCGCATGTAAAGCCTAATGTCTAATTAAAATTACTTGCTAAACTTTCTTACATCGACTATCATATATCATTTACTAAATTTTACTGAAAACAGCATTCTGGGATTTTTAAGGTGTTAATGGATGTTAAACATCCATTTGCGAATGGTAAATTCTGATTAAATCACTCGGTTTTGTATAACTGCTATAAAATGCTAATATTTTCAGAACGAAACTCATGATTTTAAATATAAAAACGTCACCAGGCTCTTTTTTCATATGTAATGTCGAGATAAATGTATATAAATATATATACTTCATGAATCATCTAAAACTATGCATTTCAATTTAGTTAAAACCTCAAATCCTCAAATCGTTTTATGAAATGTTAATAAAATATTATTGTAGATTTAGAAAAATATTTAAACCTTATTTTTATTAAATGCTAGATTTCAAGAAAGAAAATGTTATTTAAAATGCAAACTAAAATTAAAATTTGAAAAAATGCGACTTTTGGTGCAAAACATAATTTCTGAAATGTATATTGTTGTTTTCAGATTTTATTTTTAATTTCGAAGCTACTGAGATGAAAATGGCATCACTTTGACGAAATTATACTATATATTAATGTTTTCTAATTAAAATGAATGCTTTGCTTGAAAAAATATTACATCATTTTTAATCAATAAAACTTTTTAGTAAAAACGTTTTTGTGACATGTGGTAACTGCCATCTTTTAAAAATAATTAATTAAAAGAGTATATTATTTTTAAAAATTCAATTCGTATGAATTAGTAGCAATAACTGTCCACTTTAATGCATAGAAGCTTAAACTACATCCTTGGTTGTAAATGTCAATATGTTGCAGACGATTTTCGATTCTGTGGAATAAATTCATACCTGAAGCTCCAATGTGTGAAAACTTGTTTTTAATTTTAGGAAATTTATCTTAATCGTGTTATTGTACCACCTCTGAAAATTCAAATTATTTTTCTATTTTTTTTTTTTATCGAGAAAATAGCGTCAAAAGTATACATTAATCAGTTTTATTTCCCTTTTTTTCAAACAAAAAAATGAGAATCATAACATGAACTTAGAATGAAAACTTTCATTTGTATGTAAATTACAGTGTCTCACAAAAGTGATGGGACACTTGTGCTTCATAAAAAAAAAAAAAAAAAAAAAAAAAAAACTGCAATAAAATAAACAAACAAACATGTGCAAAAATTTTTTGGGTGTGTTTCATATTTAAAGTTAGTAACAATTATTACATAACATACATTTTGTCAAAATATTAAAATATTAATTTAGTAAAAATACAATTGTTCAGAACGGAGCAAAAAATGGCGCACATAAGTGATGGGACACTTACTTTTCCATCAAATATTTATCCAAAAATTTTACTTTTTAAAAGGTTTTAATATTTTGTTGGATTTCCTTTTACTTTTAAAACATGATTTAATCTTTTTGGGATGGATTCGACTAATTTTTTTTGTGATTTCTGGAGTGATTTTACCCCATTCTTCTTGAAGCACCGATTTTAGTTGTTGTTTTGAAGAAATGTTGTGTTTGCGAATTTTTGATTCCAATTCTTGCCAAATATTCTCTATGGGATTTAAGTCTGGAGATTGTGGTGGTGTTTTTATTATTTCAGGACAGTTATATAGCAGCCAGAGTCTAACGTTCAGAGCAGTGTGCTTGGGGTCATTGTCCTGGTAGAATTTAAAATCGTTATGAAGGTTCAATTTTTGTGCTGAATATTTCAAATTTTGCTTTAAAATATCAATATACTTGTACTGATCCATTATACCGTCAATAAAAACAAGATTACCAACTCCAGCGGACGACATACACCCCCATACCATAACTCCTCCTCCACCATGTTTTACTGTTGGTACCAAGTTCTGTTTGCGAAATTCTTTTCTGGGTTTTCTCCACACCAAGATTCTACCGTCAGAACCAAATATATTAAATTTACTCTCATCAGCAAATATAACTTTAATCCAGTAATCAGAATTCTTATTTATGTTGGATTTTGCGAAAGCTAGTCTGAGTTTTCTATTCTTTTCACTTACGAAGAATTTTTTCCTGGCTACTCTACCATGATATCCAGCAGATCGAATTACCCATCTAATAGTCGCAGGATTAACAATTATTCCATATAATGCTTGTAAATCAGCAGCAACTTTTGAAGCACTATTTCTTGGATTTTTTTTAATATTTCGAACGATAATTCGCTTTATTCCATTGGATAGCTTTCATGGTCGGCCAGGCCTTCTTTTGTCCTGAATCATATGATTCTTTTTATATCGTTTAATGATACTGAAAACTGTTGAACGACTCAAGTTAACTGTTTCAGCAGTTTTTCTAATAGATTTTCCACGTTCAATATGCAAATTAATAACTAATTTTCGAATTTCAGGCGAAGTTTCTTTTCGTTTAGCATTCATGGCTACACAGAGCTAAAAAACACGAAAATTACAAAACAAACTGGAGAGAAATACTGCAGACGATTTTATAAATTATTGCCAATTGCTTTTAAGTAAAAATAAAACCCCAAAAAATATTTTTATTGCTTATTTCAGACGATTTTTGTTGCATATATAATGGTGTCCCATCACTTATGTGAGCTATTTTTTGCTCCGTTCTAAACGTTTGTATTTTTATTAAATTAATATTTTAATATTTTGACAAAATGTATGTTATGTAATAATCTTTACTAAATTTAAGTATGAAACACACCCACAAAAAAATGTGTACATGTTTTTTTTAATTTATTTGATTAGTTTCCTTTTGTAAAGCACAAAAGTGTCGTATCACTTATGTGAGACACTGTAGGAAAATGTTAATTGATTCTGTTTGAAAAATAATGAAATTTTGAATTATTAAAAAAATATTTGAATAAAATAAATAAAACATAGGCTCTGTTCATTTCCATTTTATAATTCATCTATGTGCAAAGATGCAAAACTATTAATTCATCCGTTTACAAGTTAACATCATTCAAACTTTCGGGTATACATTCACATGTAGTATATGGATTCCCTCAAGAGGCCGTCAGTATCGGCGTTTTAAAAAACCGTTCGTCTGACATAAGCCTTAAGGTGGGTCAGATCTGATACATAAAAAATAATGGTAGCGAAATGGGGTTTTTGACTTTATATTTCGACTGTTTTTAAACATATCCATATCTTTAAATTCAACGTCTATAGTTACGTAAAGCGTAGACAATTTTATGATAGTGTTTGTCTCGTGTGTGTTAGTGTTTGATTCTTCTTGAAAGGTATAAAAATATATCGGCTAAAGCATTTCCGTAAAACACTTTTTTAACAAACAAACAAACAAAAAACAGACTAAGTAGCTGGTAAAAAATGGCACCAAAAGCACCCCTATATGATTTTAAAAAAGTAATCACGTTTTTAAATTTAGGAAACTGTTAAAAATACTTGTTTAAAAAATCAAGAAAATTAAAGATGTCGAGCAACTCGTCCTTGGTGATTCGAAATGTATTGACACCAAGACTTGATACAGAAAAAGTACTCAATATTTTTCTCGAATGTTGTGGTGCTTACAAATCTTTCTGCCATTGCATTTATAGTTCAAGAGAAGACCGCACAAAACCCTATGTCATCGAGCACAAGAAAAAACCCTTTATTTTAGGGAGGAGTAATCATAGAGGAATCTAACGATCCATGTCTGCCGGAAGCGAAGGGGTGCATAATCCAAAAATTGATACCACCAGTGGTTCACTCGTAGGTTTAGCACTGTGTTTTCTTGCACCCAGTTTTCCTACTTTTGATTTTACGGCAAACACGATACTAAGCTTAAGAGTCAACCACTAGTGGTGTTCATATGGATCGTTAGATTCCTCTATGATTACTCCTCCCTAAAAGGGTTTTTTCTTGTGCTCGATGACATAGGGTTTTTTGTGGTCGGCTCTTGGACTGTTAGTGACAATTTTCATTTTGAATAAATTGTTTTTCATCTGCAGGACAACGATCCCGTTCTCCAGAGATCTCCCTCTTTTGACCCAGAAAACAGAGTGACGCTGTCCTGGCACAACATCAATGCTTTCGTCAAACAGAAGAAGAAAAAGTTTGCCTTCCTCAGGAAATCGGACGACGAACCGCCCAAACAACTCCTCCGTAATGGTGAGTCAAAATATTTGAATTACTAAATCATAACTTATTTTTACTAAAATATTAACTAAATATTTTTAACTACATTCAGGGGCATGCGTGGCAATTGTCCCGGGCCCCCCAGCTTGAGGGGCCCCCCCAAGGACAAATATAAGTTTATAAGTTTTTCATTAAAAGAGTGTCAAATGATAAAAAATGGCCAAAAGTGACCAAAATTCTTCCCTTTTTTTTATCAGTTATCTCTTCTCTTATTCTCTGTTTTCATGCCCCATGCCCTCTTAAAGCCTCATATTTATCTTTCTATCGCTGTAATCGAAAAAAAAAAATTATTCTGTAGTTTCTTAAAGTTATCTTTCTTCTGTTATCGATGTGTAGTGTATAGAAACTGGTACGAAATTTATGTACACGTACAATAGGTATGAGTTTTAGTTTTAGTCTCTTCAGTATAATTTACGAAAAAATTTAAGATAGAAGCCCCCCCCCCTAATAATGTTTGCCCCAGGGCCCCCCACTGTCTAAGTCGGGCCCTGACTACAGTGGATTCTCTCTATTCTGAATACTCACGGGTCTGACTAAAAATGTTCAGATTATGGGGGTGTTCATTACAGAGGGAGATTGGGAAATGCATACTACTTCGTCTATTTAAGGTGATCGAGGTAGTAGTTGATCAAATAAGGTTGGTGCTACGGGGTTTTTATTTGTTTTCCCTTCTTTTAAGTTTTAGAGATAAACTAATATGATTTTTACAACCGTTAATGAATGTTCTGTCATCTGCAAAATTGGAATCTACGAAAATCAGATAGTAACAAATTTGTAAGCTAGTACTTTCTTTAGTTGACATTTTCCCAGTAGTTGATCAATCGAAGAAATCAGTCGAAATTCCAAAATTAATCTTTAAAATATCATGCTAAAGCTGTGATTAACAATAATTCATATAAAACTATTATTCAAAATAAAAAAGATGGAAGTAGATTATTTTAACTTACTACAATCGTCTCTAACTATTCAAAAACTAAATTTATAAAATTTTCCAATTAAAAAATATTATATATATATATATATATATATATATATATACCGGGTGTCCAGTAAATGACTGACCCATTTTGAATGTAAATAACAAAAAAACTGTTTGAGATAAAAAAGCGCGGCTTGCTGTATTGTTATTAGAATATAAATAAATTTTAAAATATGCGCTTTGTTAATGTAATATAATAATATTTAAAATAATATCTCAGTCTCAAGACTGAAGAGGGGAAAAAGAGGGGAAATATAATACAGATGGTTCAATCACAAATATTATTTTAAATCACTTTCCAACCAACGTACCCTATTTTTGAAGCTGATTCGAGAGTCGATTCAACATATAGATTCAGATTCGACAACATATAGATTCAGGTTCAGCCGAAAATCTCACATTTATGGAAATTAGAGTCATGTCTGTATTCAAACAGCCTGTTACCGCCAGCGCGATATTTTTTTCTGAAATCTGAACTATATTAACAAAGTACATGTTTAAAAATTTATTAATTTTCTAATAACAATACCGCAAACCGCGCATTATTATCTCAAACCGTTTATTTGTTATTTAAGTTCAAAATGGGTCAGTTATTTACTGGACACCCGGTATATATATACACTATCTACCAAAAAGTATTTGTACACTTTCAGTTTTTGACATTTTGTCAAATATTTAAAAATATACTGGTCGGATTCTTCTGGAACTTCAGAAATATAAAGATTATGTTTCACTTTATATTTATTTACATTCATTTGTTAAGCGGGTAATTAGGGGGCCTTGCAAAAAAACAAAGAATAATTGAAATATTTGGGATCGCCCTGTACATGAAAATGCACGAAACGACTTATCGCTTTAGAATACAAATATATGAATACAGTAGAATATGTACACTAATTTTTGTGAGAATAGCATGTATATTTATGGCGATAGAACGATTTTTTTGAAAAATTCAAAAAATTCTGGTATGTTTTTTGTTTATATCATAGAGGGTTTTTGACCAAATTTAACGCAAATTTCAGAAAAATTGGCAAAATCTATTAAAAAAAATATAGCGCAATTGGAATATAAATATATTTAATACTTTATGAAGTATGAGTAGTTTTATGAAATAATTTTTATCTGCGCATGCGCGAACGATGAAAACAATTCTTTTACATCATTTAATAGTCAATTCTATGGAGTAACTTATAAAAAAAATCCAATCAAATATCGTGAAAATTCAAAAAGATATCATTATTATAAGTAAGCTGTTTTTACATTGCTCTCTAAAAACGGCTGAATGATAAGGGATTCTCCACAAATTGACATTTTTTATTAACTGACTTTTAGGAAAAAATTAGTACTATTTAATGAATACAATATTGCTGCTAATAAGTATCTTGACACCTGTGATAGAAAAGGAAAAAGGCTTTTATTCTTTTCCATCACAGATGTCAAGATACTTATTAACAGAAATATTGTATTAGATATTGTATACATTAAATACTAATTTTTTCCTAAAAGTCAGTCAATAAAAAATGTCAATTTGTGGAGAATCCTTTATCATTCAGCCGTTTTTAGAGAGCAATGTAAAAACAGCTTACTTATAATAATGATATCTTTTTGAATTTTCACGATACTTCATTGGATTTTTTTTATAAGTTACTCCACAGAATTGACTATTAAATGATGTAAAAGAATTGTTTTTATCGTTCGCGCATGCGCAGATAAAAATTATTTCATAAAACTACTCATATTTCATAAAATATTTAATATATTTATATTCCAATTGCGCTACATTTTTTCTACTGCATTTTGCCAATTTTTCTGAAATTTGCGTTAAATTTGGTCAAAAACCCAGCATGATATAAACAAAAAACATACCAGAATTTTTTGAATTTTTCAAAAAAAAATCGCTCTATCGCCATAAATATACATGCTATTCTCACAAAAATTAGTGTACATATTCTACTGTATTCATATATTTGTATTCTAAAGCGATAAGTCGTTTCGTGCATTTTCATGTACAGGGCGATCCCAAATATTTCTATTATTCCTTGTTTTTTTGCCGGCCCCCTAATTACCCGCTTAACAAATGAATGTAAATAAATATAAAGTGAAACATAATATTTATATTTCTGAAGTTCCAAAAGAATCCGACCAGTATATTTTTAAATATTTGACAAAATGTCAAAAACTGAAAGTGTACAAATACTTTTTGGTAGATAGTGTATTACAGCAAGCAGCTGACAACAATGTGGCAGCTGGTGTTCCAACATTTAACTAAAGATTTCATCTGAAGTGTTTGAACAATTTGCAACGTCAAGTACATGTTTAAAATCTATCAGTGATTTTGTTTGTGTATTTTTTAATCGAATTTGTTGAATTTTTTCAAACAGTTTCTCCGAATTTCCATGATGGAAATTCGAATAGTAAGCATATGTTCAGTTTACAGAGAGGTGGAGTAGAAATGGGGACCAAAAATAATGTTCATAATAGTGGGGTGTTCAGAATACAGAGAGATCATCTTTTGTTAAGACTATGGAGTTTCGCCGGGACCATCGGATTATGTTCATAATACCGGGGTGTTCACATTAGAGGGTGTTCATATAGAGAGAATCCACCGTATTACTAAATGATCTCTTAAATTTTCCATATAAATGATTGTGCCGCACTATTTTTCTTGCAAATTGGATTTTTTCTGCAACCCTATTTAGGGAAGCAGATATCAGAAGCGGGTTAAACGAAAAGTCTTAAATTTCGTCCCCAATTATTGGAATTTTCAATTAACGATTCGGCTAATCATCAAAAATTTTAAATTCTGAATGAGTATCAGGTACAGTCGACTTTGGTTAATTCGAACTAGTCGGGTGCACAAGAAATGTTCGAATTATCCGAAGTTCGAATTATGAAAGTATGAGAAGAAAACATGATTAAAATGATAGTATTACAAATAAATTAATGTTATAGTGTTTTTTTTTTAATTTATTTATTTCGTCTATTATTATTAGAATATGATTTAATCTTATACTATAATGCGAGCAAAAATTGTGTGTGTGTGTAAATTTTATCACAAAAACGGCTCTAACGATTTTCGCAAAAATTTGGATTTTTCCATTTTCGGGCACGAGAGGACCATTGGGCTAGGTCACATGTCCGAGAAAATTCGATTATTGGGTAATTTTGGGTCATAATGGGTCAGGATCAAGCTATTTATATATAGAGAACGGCT
The DNA here is from genome assembly GCA_964019185.1 of Maratus speculifer. NCBI lineage: Eukaryota > Metazoa > Arthropoda > Arachnida > Araneae > Salticidae > Maratus > Maratus speculifer. The sequence goes on along the minus strand of OZ025294.1, from coordinate 420,283,386 downwards.
GGATCGATTTTAAGGAAATTTTGTATCCAATCGTTTTTTGGCACGAAAAAACTATTGGGCTGGGTCACAGGTTCGAAAAATTTCTATTAGTGGGTCATTTTTGGGTCATTATGGGTTAAGCCATTTTTATCTAAAAAACGACTCTAACGATTTTGACAAAATTTTATATTTTATCGTTTTGGATTACAAGAAGACCATTGGGTTAGGTAACATGTTCGAGAAAATTCGGTTAGTGGGTCATTTTTGGGGTCTTTGTGGGTCATGCTATTTTTATCTAGAGATTTTCTCACGCAATTTTGACTAAAAATTGCATTCTATGGTCTTCGGGCACGAGAAAAACATTGGGCTTGGTTACATGTTCGAGAAAAATTTTTAATGGGTCATATTGGGACATCAGGGGTCTGAGTCAAGCTATTTATATTTAAAGAACGGCAGAATCAAATTCATCGAAATTTTGCCTGTAACAGTTTTTTGACACGAAAAAGCTAATGGGCTAAGACACACGATAAAGAGATTTCGATTATAAGAGTCATTTGTGGGTCATAATGGGTCATGGTCAAGCTATATCTAAAGAACTGGTGGATCGATTTTAACGAAATTTTGTATACAACATTTTTTGGCACGAGAAAACTATTGGGCTAGGTCTCATGTTCGAGAAATTTCGATTACTGGGTCATAATGGGTCATAAAGGGTCTGGGTCAAGCTATTTATATTTAAAAAACAGTACGATCGATTTTTACGAAATTTTGTATGTAACAATTTTTAGACACGAGAAAACTAATGGGTTAAGTCATACGATCGAGAAATTTCGATTTTAAGAGTCATTTGTGAGTCATGATGGGTCATGGTCAAGCTATATCTAAAGAACGAGCGAATCGATTTTAACGAAATTTTGTATACAACATATTTTTGGCACGAGAAAATCATTGGGCTAGGTCACATGTTCGAGAAATTTCGATCAGAAGATCACTTTTCAGTCATTCTAATTTTATCTAGACAATGTCTCGCGCAATTTTGACTAAATTTTGTATTCTATAGTTTTCGGACACAAGAAAATCATTGGGTTAGGTCGGATGTTTGAGAAAATTCGATTAATGGATCAGTTTGGGTCATAATGAGTCAGGGCCAAACTAATTATATATATATATGAAAAAAAAAGGGTCAATCGATTTTATCTAAATTTTGTATCTAACGTTTTTGCACGCAAAAACTAATGAGCTAGGTCACATGTTCGAGATATATTGATTATAAGGGTCATGATGAGTCATGCTAATTTTATGCAGAAAATGGCTGTATCCATTTTGGCTATACTTTGTATTATATCGTTTTCGGGCAAGAGAAAACCATTGGGCTTGGACACATGCTCTCGAAAATTGGATTGGTGGGTCATTTTGGGTCATGGGTTAGGGTCATTTTAATTATATATAACAAAGACTCAATCAATTTTACCTAAATTTTGTAACGAACGTCTTTTGTCACGAGAAGACTATTGGGCTGAGTAGCATGTTAAACAAAATTATATTAGTGGGTCATTTAGCTTCATTGCTGAATGCTGTCAATTTAATTTTAAATAAGAAAGGACTTAAACGATTTTGATCTAATTTTATATTCTACTGTTTTTAATTACCTGAAGACCATTGAGCTAAGTCACATGTTTGATCAAATTTGATTAGTGGGCCATTTTGGGTAATACGCGTGAAAGTCACAAGAATATGGCAACAGCCAATAAGTTGGCAATAGTTGACAAATATCGGCGATATTTGGCCGAAAAATCGACTATTAAAATTACGAAAGCCAAAACACGTATTTGGTGACAAATGAAAGAATGTCTCCAAATTTGGCTTTATCTGGCAAAAAATATTGTTTTTCAGAATGTGAAGAAATTTTTTATACATTCTTAATAAGATTCGAGATGCATGGTTAAACCAATCAGAGTTGAGCTAAAAAGTGATTTGGATCGATGTCTTTTCGTTGTAAATTTTAAAATAAAGTAAAATTTATGAACAATGTATACAAACAAACATTACTTGATGAACAATGCATAGAAACATAGTTTTCTTATTGATTGTTTTTGTAAATAATACTATTATAAATAACATGTTCTACAGTAATAATACAGAGTGAATGATGCAATGAAAATACTATCGAGTTGAACACAAAATTAATTTTGACCGAGCTTAGCTCGGTCATCTCTGCTAGTATTATATTATATGATACATAAACTATTTATAAGGGATTAGAAACAAGCACAATGAAAATAAAATTTGAGGTGTCACTGACGGGCAGACGGAGCACTAAGAAAAAGGGCGTCAAATGCATGGGATTATATGCATACTCGTTCGGAACAATTCTCACAAAAATCAAAGAAAGAAAGTTATTCAAAGGGATCTGAAGTCCGTGAGAAAGAAAGTAAAAATGGAAAATCAAAATTCTCGTTAGTTCAAATTAAACAAAGTCAAGAGAAAATGAATTCGAATAAACGAAAATTTTTAACGTTATTCTGCCACTGAAAATTTTGGGACTTCATGTTGAGTTCGAATTAAGCGAAAATTCGATTTAGCCGATTTCGAATTGACGAGAATCGACTGTATATAAAAAGCAGAATCACACAGCTGCTTAAGATTTATTCTAGCTGTCCATATTTTTTTTCAATCAGTTGTTGTGGCTAGTGTACAAGAAAAACAAAAAGATTTGCTCCTTACATTTAAATTGCCAAATTCTTGCCTATTAAAACGGAAATATCTATTCAATTGAACAGTATGCTTTTATTCAATTTATATTACAATAAGAAAAGAAAAATAATGCGTCAAGCATATGTTTTATAACTTGAACTAAATACAGTTACCTTCTCATAAATAAAGAGCAATAATAAGAATAATATAATCTATCCTACCTTGGTTGATTCACTTTCAATAGATATGCAAATGGTGTATCCCTACTTTTGATATGTATATCCTTATGTTAAAAATTGGCGCAACACATTGATTCGACATGTAGAATAACACAGATAAATAACTGCACATACTTGAGTAACTAATTTAATTAAAAATTAAATAAATATTAATAAAATTTTACATTTGAATTTTGCAGAAAAATATTGTTGTTAGCTTAGAGAAAACAATTAGAAGACTGATAGAAAAATGTACTTTCACATTCGCTTCACATCGATTGCATGATTAAGAGGAAATGCATACTTACAAGGAAGGTCTCCATACTGGGCATACTCAGATTTTTTTTAAAAAATACTAATTGAACTACTCATGTGTGTCATAAAGGATAAAATTAGCGGCCGAATTGCATTAGAAAATATGTAAAAAAATAAAATAGTTTCGAATGTTTGGCGTGAAAAGACGAAAATATCACACGATTTGGCAAGCAGCATTTCCTCCTGCCAAAAGCAAAGGATTTTAATGCAACTGAAAGCTGTTGGATTTTTAGAATTCGTGTAAATGGTATTTAATGAATTTAAACACAAACAATGGGAGAGTTTAATGTATTATATATATACACTATATTGCCATTGATTATGGGACACTTCCGATTTTAGACATTTTACTAAATATCTAGAAAAATACATGAGGAATCATCTTGAAACTCTTAGTGTATAAATATAATAGTATAAGTCATACATCTCCGTGAAGATTTTTCCCCGAAACTCCAAAGGGGACCGCCAACAAATTAAAAAAGAATGAATATCTTTTGAATAACACTGTCAAAACTAATGTAGCAAAAGCGCTCAAACTCTAGATTGTGATTGAATGCCTTATTGTAATAAGCCTTGTTCATTTTTATGCAAATAGCATGCATACTCGCAGAGTAATTAAGGTTTTTATAAAAATGATCCCAAATTTTTCCAAGTTTTTTCCTTATAATTTTCAGAGTTCTTAATATAAAATATTATTTTTTTCAGAAAATATGACAAACAACATTGCACACAGTACCCAGTAATCAGAATTAAAAAATAATGAAAATTGTGTAAAAAATGAGTTGGTTTACTAAATAATTTTTTATTGCGCATGCGTCAACGATATCAAATTTCATTTGCATATTATGTTAGCTAAATGTATACAGCAACTTTTGTGAAAGTCACAAAATCATAACTTGAAAATTCTGACAATAATCGTCAATTGAATAAGTTGAAAATCCGTTATTCTCAAAATGAAGCAAAAACAAGAGGGGTTGTATCCATATGTTCATTGATTAGTGTCAATATAGAATACACAATATGGGATGTACTACTGCATTTGGATAAAATCCCTCATTTTTTTACTTTATTTTGGAAACAACGGATTTTGTCCTTTTTCTATAGACGATTACTTTCAGAATTTTCAAGCTATGATTTTGAGACTTTTACAAAAGTTGCTCTATACATTTAGCTAACATAATATGCAAATGAAATTTTGATATCTTTGACGCATGCGCAGTAAAAAATTATGTAGTAAACCTACTCATTTTTCATACAATTTTTATTATTTTTTAATTCTGATTACAGGGTACTGTGTGCAATGTTGTTTGTCATATTTTCTGAAAAAAATATTATTTTATATTAAGAACTCTGAAAATTATAATGGAAAAACTTGGACAAATTTGGGACCATTTTTATAAAAACCTTAATTACTCTGCGAGTGTACATGCTATTTGCATAAAAATGAACACAGTGTATTACAATAAGGCATTCAATCATAATCTAGAGTTTGAGCGCTTTTGCTACATTAGTTTTGACAGGGTTATTCAAAAGATATTCATTCTTTTTTAATTTGTTGACGGTCCCCTATGGCGTTTCGGTAAAAAATCTTCACGGAGATGTATGACGTATACTATTATATTTATACACTAAGAGTTTCGAGATGATTCCTCATGTATTTTTCTAGATATTTAGTAAAATGTCTAAAATCGCAAGTGTCCCATAATCAATGGCAATATAGTGTATATATATATATATATATATATATAATAAACTGCATGCATATCTATTATTTGTTGCTGTAGTTATTCAATTTACCTCTGGAAAAAATATTTTCACATATAAAAATTTCTTATTCAGTAAAATTATTTTCATACATTTAAGCGTATTCAAAAATAAAAGCCAGTGTTTCCATAGCAACAAAATCGAATTGACAATGCTCAACTGCACTTTGAACTTGAAACAATTTTATTTAATTTAAATTTGAATTTCGTTTTAAATCTCAAATTTTGATGGTTAAGATAAATATACATACATAAAAATATCAATATAACGAAGTTATACTTAAAACAAACTAAAACTGACAAAACCAAAGATATTTAATTTATCTAAACACGTTGAACATGAAACTTTTTCCCTTTAAAATGCATTTGACATAAAAATCATTTTTTGAAATTGTTTTTCTTCGCCAACCGATGATAAATCGCCAAATAACGAAATTTTCATTATTTTTTTACGGACAAGGTAAGGAGGTTCCGCCGATTTTTTTTTTTTTTTTTTTTTTTTTTTTTTTTTATAAACGTATATATCCACATGAGGAGAACATTCTGTAATTTTTTCAGATTTTTCGGAGTATGCCCGTATGGAGATCTTCCTTGTTAGTGGGGAAAAACAGTTATTATTATGGAAAGAAAAAACCCGATTACATATTGAAAATGAAAGTCTCGTGATTAAATAAAATAAGATTTTTTATTATAGTTTCAGAAAATCATTATATGTCTATGAGCATAAACTATCAAGCACATTCCAACACATTTCGAATAATGTAACTCGTTTAATATGTTGAAATTCGATATCTACAATCGGAATAAAATTATCCTAATTCTTTGAGCGGCACGAAATAGGATCTATAGATTTGTATGTATTACTACATGCATGCTAAAATTCAGTTTAGTTTAAGAAATACGTATATATGTATATATACTTGAAAGTTCCTTTCAGTATTTCTGCTGATTAGGAGAATTTGTACGTAAATTCTGTTGTGCAGTCCTGTATGTGAGGTATAAAATTTGCAGACAACGAGTAACATGCGAAACACGAGTTAAATTTAAAACAGCATACCAACATTCTAAACAATAGTTTCGTCTGTAGACAACTTTATTGTGGACGGTTAGTTATGGACATTCCTCCCTGTACATCTTTTTAAATTTATTTTGAAAAAAAAAAGTATGCTATGTAACCTACAAAATGCCTTATTGAAATCAATTTCCAGAAACAAATGTATAAAAAGACGTCTCATTTCGTCTACGAGCGTTTGAAAGATGCTTTTCAAACCACCCGCTACGTAATGAATTTGAAACGATTAAAAAAGAATTTAACAAGAGGAATTTCGAACGATGCAAAAAGAATTTAACATGAGGAATTTGCAGCTATCCAAAAAGAATTGTACACGAGGAATTTGAAGCGGTCTAAAAAGAATTTTACATGTGAAATTTGAAACTTTAAACACAAATTTAAACTTTAAAAACTCTAAACTATTTGAGCAAATGAATGTCCGTTTTGTATCCGAGCGTAAAATAGAAATTTTCAGAGTTTGATACAATTTCATTATGGAAGACGGTCCTGTAAGCTTTTTTTAACGAAAGATGGAATTATATTCAATCGAATGACTATTTTCGTTTTTCTTTGGTATACTTTGTTGATTAAAATAGATGGAGTATATTTTTTTCGTTTTACACCAAATGTAGCTGACAAATTTTTAAAAAATTGCAAAAAACAAACTTTAAACCCATATTTTAAACCAACGATTTTTTTTCCCTCTGTGTATTTTATGAAGATTCAATACTTGAAATTTCTCCAATAATCAAGGTCTGATGTGGTGTGCAGAGCACTCGGTGCATTTGCCCTGGATTTTCAAACTCAAAGGAAGATTATTTTCAGGGTCTCCCGTGAGGATAAGTGTTCAGAAGCCCTAAGTTAATAAATTAATTAAAAACTAACAAGTCGGAAATTACACGTCAAACGTAGCAAATAAAAAATGTTCGTATACTATAACGAAGTTTTTAAAATATTCAGATCATTTGGTGTAATAGTATACAGAACTTCGGATGCAGTCTAAATAACTGAAATCTTTTGTGTGTCCGTGTGTACCATCTGCTTTCTATTACAGTAAAACTTCCAAATAACGGACACCTCGGGAGCGCGAAAACTGTCCGCTATTCGCAGGCGTCCGCTATTGGGAAAAACCTCGAAGATTCAAAAATTGCTAAGAAATGCTTAAAGTTTCATTAATGGACTTTTATATGTCCTAAAATTATAATATATGATTAATCAGAAATTAAAATTAATTTTTAAGCAATAAAATTGAAATAAAATGGTACATTGCTTTATACACTCTTTATTACATTCATACGAAATTCATGTATTAAAAAGTTTCCTTTAGCATTTAAAGATCATGTCAATAGTTTTGATTTTCCTGAATCATTTAAAAAAAAGTGTAAGTGCTGACTGTATTTTGTCACTTCTTAAAAGCATAAAATGTCAAAACTTCCGGAGGCGAGTGGGAAGGGTCCATTCTGATGCTCCGGGAGGTAATGTTCCTCGAACCATCCCCTGAATTTAATACTGGACGTGGGAGGGAAGACCCAGGTGGCCGGCCCACTCTCTACATTTATCTGTGATCACAAAATTTCGACACATTGCCAAAGTTTTTTACTTTTTTTTCTTCGTTAAAAAACAATTTCTCATACTTTATCGCAAAATTATTGTCCGCTATTCGGAGTGTTCGTTATTCAGAGATTAAACATACAAAAATTTAGATTTTGGGTGTAGGGATCGGTAAACTGTCCGTTAAATAGAGGTGTCCGCTATTCGAGAGTGTCCGTTATGGAGAGAAAAATAGCTAAGAGAAATAGCTATAGAGAAAGTAGCTTTTAGCAGACCTCATTCTCAAAAAAAGATGAGAAATAGTTTAAATATCATTAAAACGCACCCAAAACAATGTTTCCCCCTGTACCATTATGTAATAAAAAGCTTGTGTGTGGCGCTGTCAATGAATTGTAAATATTCTTTGGACCACAGGTTGTACAGAATGTATATATTTTAGTATTCAGTGCATACTTCATTGATGAATATCAGTTTTATTGTGTTCGGAAGAGTGTCACATCATTAAAATGCACTTGAAACTATTTTTTTTTTTTCCCACTGGCTGTTTTGTAACGTTGATCCCTGTCATTGAACTGCTCATCCGATTTTCATGACATTTGAAATGACTCGACAAAACGATGCCTCAATTATGTATTTTAAATTTCAAAGCATTCGGTTGAGTAGTTTTTTCCACTGTTATGAGGACGGACAGACGGATGTACTGAACGACCACTCTAGATGCTACGTATTTATGGAAAATGAAGTGACATTTGAAATGACGCGACAAAACTATGCAACAATTATGTATTTTAAATTTCAAACGATTCGTTTGGGTAGTTTTTGCGTTGTTATATGCTAACGGTTATTGAGTCAAAGTCGATTATATTTAACTGCTTACATTACGGTTAAAATTAAATTTTAATAATTTTTAAAACTGAGTTTTATAAAAATAGTATTTTGTTATTTTTAGTTTAAAATATCCTTTGTTTAAGAGTTATACTTATCAATATAAGACTAATTTTTCATTGTAACTAATTTTATAAACTTATTATAAATCGATGAAATACTTTCATCTAAAATATTTTCTTTCGTCGAAATTCGACGGGTTCAATCTTGTTTACATAACTTACATATTACAAAAAAAAGCATGTTTGTGCTATATAATTTATTGAGTAGGCATGTTTGTAAGAAATGTAAAGCCATAGAAAGGTATACGCTTGAAAGTAAAAAGTTTGGAAGGTACTGCTCTAATCCATACTCCATAAATTCTCAATAATTTCTCGAAGTTAAATTGTTCCATTTAGCTCCATATTCCACTACTCCGTGAATTATTAAAGTATGATGTTCTATAATTTCATGAATTGAGAAGGCGAGGGGGTTCAAAATTATAACAGAAATAAGCCTTTATCATTTTTTTTTCTTTATCTTCTTCAGACTTCAGGATTTATTTATGTGCTTTTTTAACTTCAGTTATGGATTTATGTTGACAAACTAACAACTAAGAAAGAATGAACAGCGAAAAAAAAATACATTTATTTTTTTTATTTTTGTTTATTTATTTATTTTATTTTATTTTATTTTTCTTTGTACATAATACTGGGGATTCAAAAAGCACATTTTTTTAACTTTTTTTTCCTTTTTTACTTTTATGCACTGCAAAAACCTTAGAAAAATATAAAATATATGTTTATAGAGAATGGCGTTATAAAATATATGTTTAATAATTTTTCATTACTAATGGATTCTCTCTACACGTGGTATCTTAACGCGCAGTAAAATTATTGACGTTTTCATTTTTGTACATTTCGTACATCCCTGCTGGAAGCCATTTTTATATAACATGTTTTTGGTGTGATTCCAACATTTTAAGGGGCTTTAAACGCAAAAGAATAATTGTATAATTGTATATAGATTCACTGCTGTTTTATTACATATGTTTTTTTTTTTTTTCCCTCTCTCTCTCTCTCTTATACTTACGTTCAGACGTTTTTAGAAATTGTAATTTCACGTTCGCTTGCTCAAAAAGAGATTGACACCAGTACGGAATCTAGGGAGGCAGTGGGAAAAAGGCACTGATTTTGAGGAAGAATAAGAATAAGAAGGGATGTTTAAGCAATTTATTTAGAAACAGAATAACATGATATTGCTAACACTCACAGTTTGTGATTTCAGAAAGGTGGCGGTCTTTAAATAATATGAAATATTTTTTTCCCTTTTCTTTTTCGTTTCTTGTTTTGGTCTTTGTTTTTCTCTTCGGTTTTTTTTACTCTCTCTCGTTTTCTGTCCTTCATTTCTGGTGAAGAAAAAAAAAGGAATTTTTTTTTCCTCTTTCTCTTTCTCTGCGATGACTTTGGTTTGAGAATGTAATTGTATAAGTAAAGGATATAAATAATTTATTAGGTTAATTTTTATTGGAAAGTTCGTTTAGATAATTTCATAATGTACAGTATGAAAATATCTATTTTACTACATTTGAATCAATTTCAGATATTGTGATTGTACAGTTTTACATATATATGTTATTGTAAACTACAAAAGTGGATAAATAAGTGTAAAATTATTTTGAAAAGTATAAGATTGTGTACTGATATTTCTGTTTGTTCGATTGAGGAAGGATTCCTCTGTGTAAGGAGTTAGTGGGGGATATGTTGCCCGAATATTTATATTAAGATTTATGTAGTCATGAACTGAATACTTGGTTTATGTAAAAAAGTGTGCCAAGCTTTGTTGATTTAATTTGAGTTTATTTGGCATATTAATTTAAATCCCAAATTTGGGAATTTTACCTTTATGATTAAGTTTTAACTTTTTTCTTTCAAATTGGTATGTATATATACAATTATTGGGAACATTCAATATGTACCTTTACCACTGACAAACACAACTCATGCAGTATGGGGGCATGCTTATAGTAAACACAGTGTTAGGGACTGTATGCAAATTGATACAGACCTGTGGACAGTTATAGATGGACTACACAGAGCTTTAAGCATCGCTGTGAGAGGAACCAGGGAACAGGAAAAGGAAACCCCAGATCCGTGCAGTTTCTCAAAGTTCAACTGTCGGAGAGTGACGCCAGCTTGCTGATGGACAGCGGTCCACTTGAAAGAAGATAGTTCCTATACATGGACTTTCAAGTGCATTGTGTTGGGGGGGGGGGGAAGTAATGTTGGTGTGATTCCAACATTTTAAGGGGCTTTAAACGCAAAAGAATAATTGTATAATTGTATATAGATTCACTGCTGTTTTATTACATATGTTTTTTTTATTATTATTATTATTTGAATATTTTTAATGTGCCTTTTAAATGTATAGTATTATTGTTAGTAGTTTTTTTTTTTACAAGGGCAGTATTATGTATCTGTTTTTTTGTATTCAGGAAGGTTTAATTGCAGAGGACGAGGTATAGATATATGATCTATTGTACTGCAAAGTCATAAAAATCATACCCTGATAGGGGATACAAAAAAGAAGTAGGTCTTTTATGACCCTATGTTTTATAGCCGAGTCATGGCTATGTGGGAGGCCCAGCTGGTCACGTGGGAAATACGAGGGGTGTAGGGCCCCGGAGTATAAGGGGGGGCCCTCTGACCCTTAGTGGACGAGGGGCGTGGGCAGGAAGAGCCGATTGGCTGGTGAGTAGAATTATGATGTGTATGTTAATTTTCTCTCACCAGTCAGGACTCTTTATGCAAATTTTGGACACAGTGAGTTTTCCTCGTTCTCTAGAAAAAAGAGTGAAACAACAGAGAGGAAGGGAAGCGAGCGTCGGAGGATATTCAGTTTTTTAGGGTGCTGCTTCATTTTTTTTAAGTCTAAAATTACCAGTGCCCACCATTAAGGCCTGTCCTTTTTGTTATTGAAGTCCATGGGATATTTTCTAAATGTGCCCCTGAACCAATATACACCGGCCAGGTACCGATGGTGCTTCCTATGCTCAGTGGAGTATCAGGTACTGTTATTTTTGTCTATAACGTTCTTAAATTTGTATATATATACCAATGTACCAAAATGCAATTTAAGTAATATCTAGCTCAGGAGACTTTGTTTGAGTGAGCGAATTGTCAAACTTAAATATAAAATTTAGCTTATTTTGGCTGTAAGTGTAACATTTTACTTAAGGAGTACGTTTCTCTTGTTGATCTTTTGTAATGATATTATTAATGTGCTTATATTTAATAAAGGAGTTATGTTTGTTAGAACACTTAGTTGTCATTTATGAGAGCTTTTTTTTTTAATTGTCTATTTTATATTTTTTTTCAGTAGTCAACCAATACTTGCATATCTAATTAAAATTCTAATTCTTTTTCTTTTGTCTAAAGTTAATAGTGAGTAAATATATTTTGTAGGGTTCAGTAGCTAAGTACGGGGAAATTTAATTTTAATGTATTTTAAGTCTTACTTTGTCTCTTAGCTATTCAATAGGGCCATAGGTTGGGTAATCTACTAAACATTACACAATGCAATGACTAGGTTATTTTCTTTATCAATGACAACCTTATAACTGTATTTTCCAGAGTTGTCAATTACCTGACTAGGCCGCACGATCGTGAGGTTCTACTAAATTAGTTGCCCCTACAAGATATCATTATTTGGGTTTTTATTATTGAATGAACCCGGGGTATAGGTGCACCCAACACCTATGTTACATTTGTACAGATCTTGCCAGCACATGTATTCGCTAAAGCAGCGCTATCAGAAACAAATTGCTATTTTGTTGAGTTCTGCTATCTGTTAGTCTCCATTCAAACCAATTTCTCCCTTTTTTTTAACAATATTTATGTACGCGGGAAAAAAATTGTAAAAATGTTAATCATGTTAGCCTTTTGTATCACCGTGTTGCCTATGTATAACGTACACAAAAGTTAATGCTATTTTAAACAGCGAGCTTCAAAAGACGATTTTATGAATTTCTGCTATTTCCCAACACATTATTTATTATAAATTGGAATCTCTTAGAATTTCAGTAGACTCCTAGATTAAATTACTTTCATGGCAATTTTTTATTCATAATTTGAGCAGTTTCACATCGTTGTAGTTAAAATAAACTGCGTATATCTTTTTATTACTATTGAAAAGGCTGGAGACTTCCAAAAATAGATTTTTTAGAAAGGTAAATTCGTATATTTTACAATTTTGTACAAATGGACAATATTTATAATGTTTTAATTATATAACTTTCTGTTTATTACAAATGTGATGCTTGTTAATCAATATTTTTCATGTTACAAAATCTTATAATTTTTTTTTCCATTATTAGAAGGATGTATTCTAACATTTGACTATACATCTGGATTTTGACGAGAATGGTGTCGTTCGAAAGCTCTTATCACGAGAATACATATTTTTATATAAGAGTTACACTCCCAAATCCAATTAGTCAAGAGGTAGGGCCCTATTCTGTTTCGGAGAAGAAAGAAGTATAAACAGCATAAGATTTTTTCAAAAATTGTCAGGAATTTTGTTACAATGAATCATGATAGAGTAATTCACTGTTATCAGATTCACAAACTTTACGCGCGACAAACTTTTCAGCCGATTTTAACCCCAACTTTTTCCCGTTCAAAGAGAGAAAAAGGTTACAATTGTCTTTAAAAAAAGTTGGAAGAAAAGCAGGAAAACCAATAGTATTAATAGCAGCTGTTAATAGTTATCGCCTCTTCGTATCAATCGCTTACCTCTGATTCATTGAAATGTTCGATGTTGGATGAAAAGTCTGAGCTAGCGGAGATTTTTTTGGAACTGCAGAAAGAAGTTGGGGGACATTACTGTTTGCTGTCACACTGGGTGTTGTGCGGATATTTCGCGAAAAATTAGAGGAAATCAAGTGTTGGCTCTCGAAATGTTGGTGAATCTGATAGCAGCTTAAAAGTATTGAAGACATCTTTTAACAGAGAGCGCAAAAGACGGGAGATGAAGGGAATTACTTTCCGACAGTAAAACCACTTCGGAAGCGTCCCACCAAGTCTCCATCCCTTTTCCCATCCCGTAGGATTAGGCGAGGAGGTAGTTCGAGTTACTAATTATACTGTACATGCATTTTGAATTTATTGTCTACTAATTCATAAAGCAGTTATTAATTCTTTAAATCTTCTTTTCTATTTGCTATTTTACACTACGGATATTTCGTGAATTATTGGATTGGGGAATATGGTAAGTACAAATTTCTTGATCTTCCTGCCAAAAGCCATTCAACGATACCACTCTTGTCAAAAACCAGAACTGACTATTCGAGGTGTTCTCTAGTGATTAAATATTTTTCGAAACGGATTTACTAAGTCACAAAGATTTAATACAGAAAAATAAATTGTGTGGAGACCATTGTTTTAGTCTGTAGGCGTTGCCTATTAGTTTAAAGTTGGAAGGTTTAAATACCTTTCATGCAAGGGTGCAAAAATCTATGCGCCTGCGTCTAGTCTCTCACCACAAAAATTTTGAATTTTTCTTCGCTGAAAATTTAATAGCATTCTAACAAGAATTTTACATAAAGTCTTGGACAAAGAAAAAAAAAATGAAATTATGATAGTGTTTTAAAGCTAGCCATCTAACCAATTTACTGGAGAATTAAATTAGTTAACTTCAGTAAATACAAAACCTTCTAAGTCAGTTTCTGCCTTGCCTTCGAATTGTTTTCTCCCCCAAAATGCAAAACTTCGAAACGGAACTGTTTCCACTTGGTCATAGTTGTCTATAATGGGTTAAATTGGATGAAACGTTCACTATACATTTTTTTTCCTTTGAAATAGTTACTAGTTCAAAAAAAGGAAATTTATTTCTGAGCTATATCTCTATGGGTTTTTTTTAGATTTAATGAAACTAATGTAAGGAATTAGTTCTGTACATCGGGTTGATGGATGTCTTGTTTACATGATATCTCTCTCTGTGACTCCCACAAATCAAATCTATTCATAAAAGTCAGATGCTGTGGCTTTTGATGGGCGGCCACGCATTTCTAACGTGATCAGACATTGCATTTCTCATTCGTTCGCCTGCCAATAACCCTATCACGCCAGATTAGACTCCAATGGACAGCCGTTAAAAAGTTTAATTGCCTAACCTTTAGTGCGATAAACATCTCGGAATAATTTAATTTCGTATTCTTCGGGGCAGAGCCAAATTGTAATTTCACGTTTGCAGAGAACATGCAAACGGTTAGATCCGGTGCATTATGATTCGACGGATTGGCCACAGAAAAGGTAAGATTTCATTTTCATCATCTTCTGCGATCAGCTGTTGGGCCCTTTTGTGAGAACGGCAGCCCGTCTCAGAAATTCATTAAAGTGAACTACCAGCAAAAATCGTGTTGCCCTACCACTACACGCCCACGATTCCCATCGTTAATATGTTTAATTTAAAGTATTGGAATGGCAGGGATTCGTGATACACCTGCTAAGGCCAGCAGATGTTTTGTAGCACGTGGTACGTGATCACAGAGCAATTAACGGGCACCTGGGGCAGTTGCTTACTGCACGGTGACTTAAGGTGGGCGGGAAGCGTTGTTTTTGTTTTTCTGGCTCAACCAGGTCTTGAATTGCTTTCTGCCCTATAATCTTCCAATTCCATTGCTTTTTTTTTATCGTTATTCCTTATTACCCTATCGTGAAGTATCTTGCTTGAATATGCATTTTGGTTCATCTTTTAAATCTGATAAAAATTTAGATACTTCTACTCTTATCTAGTTATCTAGGCACAGAAAAGATCAAAGGGAATTGTATAACGTTAACTCCTTTTTTGCCACAATTTACTTTCCAACACGGAAAAAAGAAATTTAGTTAATGTAAAGGAAAGTTTAAATATTGTATGCCATCAGACATTAACCCTTACCGACACGGGCAAAATCTGTTAGTAAAATGTGAAAGTATCGACTGACACTGGAATTCACAAACGAATTTTTTAGATATTTGGAAATACTCAATTTCAGCTTTTATTGTAAAAGGGTGGTTTTCAAATGTATTGCCGTAATAGGTGAAACAAAATTTGAAAAAATAATTTGGTTTAATTATAAAATTTCACTCAGGTATAAGTTGCTTATAGTTTACAACATTCTAAGCAGTAGATTATTTGCGAGTTTTTTTATTTATATTTCAGAAATTTCAAGAAATGTATTGCTCAGTCACTATTTTTCTCATAAGTGTGACCTCTATAAAACATTGATTTTTTTGTATCAATAATTAATTAAAAATTGCTTAAGGTTCTTACATACGTATTAATAAATCAAAAATGTATTAGTATTTATTTATTTCATAAATTTAAAGAATTTTAATAGTTGTTTATGCCATGAGTGTTACTTTGCTTCTTAAATAAAGGGTAAAACTTTTGATTAAAAACAAATTTAATTAAAAATTAATTATTTTTATTGCAATTATAATAAAGAATTAGAAAGTTCTGATAGACAAAGCAATTAATTTAAGTGAAGTCACAAATGCATTAATAAAATTCTGATTCTTAGTTACAGTAACGTTCATGAAAAGTGGTAACACTCATGACAAGCGATAAGACTCATCTTGCAGCAAACAGCTTTTTTGTAACAATATATAAAAAAAAAAGATTTTTAAAAGTTTAAACTATAATTTGTGTAAAGTAGATAGTCCTTTCAAAATTATTTATTAAGAATTAAAATTTGAATCTTAAATAGCACTTACAAAACATGTGTGCAGACATGAAAATCCTGTTACAATTTTTAAATAATTATAAATATATATAATATGACAAAATATATCCCTGAATCATGAATCTATTATAATCATAACTTAAATCTTTCACATGATTTATAGTTTTAGAATTACTTAACTTCTTTTCTCATGAGTGTTACTTTTTCCAAGTAACACTCATGTAAGGTAACACTCATGTACGGTAACACTCATGACATTTATTAAGGAATTCTTCACTAAAATAAATTCTAACTGTTTTATTGAAATTTTAGTTGGGCCTATTGATTCCTGAACAAAAAATACAGCATTCCCTAATTTAACATTTTTATACGTTAAAAAATAATAATAAATAAATGGGTAACACTCCTGTAAGAAAATAAAAATACTCACCATGTTGAAATGAACATTCTGATAAATAGCAATTATAGAACAAAATTATCGCGTTCTAAATAAGCGCACTGTAAAGAAGAAACAACATCGTTTTCTCACTACCATTGCCAACTGCAATATACAAATATTTTGAAAACAAATAATATTAACTTCCCTAAAGTAACACTCATGTTCTGCATATGCGGACACAAAGTACATTTAAAATTTTAACTCTTAGATACTAATTTTAAATATACAAACTATCTATTTGTTTAATTAACACAGGATATTTTACTTTTAATCCATATATAAGAATTTTAAAATGTTTGAAAGCATAAAAAAAGATTGAAATTTTGCGAGTTTTTTATTCAGGACAAGCAAATTCCCATTACTTGCTAACTAAAATACAAAAAAAAGATCACTATTTCACAACTCTGAAAAAATCTAATGAATGCATTGAATTAAGCATAAAAAGATGTGCTATTACCTGATTTTAGAATATCAAAAAATAAATTTATTAATATGAAATTTAGATTTAAACATCAGGACATCAAACTGGCAGTTCATGTGAAATTCACCCAAAAGCGTAAATGTTACAAAAATATTATTGGTGCCGTTTGCAAGTTTGGAATAAAAATTAGGTATCCCAGATCGGGCACAGTGTGCCGGAAAGGGTTAAAGAGTCTTAAAATGCTACCTATGCATTGCTTTTGCTAGTATTTGCATTCTAGAAAAGACTTAATATGAGATTGTGTAGTAATATATCACAAATTCGCATCACACAAAAAGATAGTATTAAAAAAAGAAGAAAAGACAGTAACAATATATCTTTACTACATACATATTTAAGAATATACATTTATGACGCACATTTATATATATAAATAATAGTACAATGATAACATTCGTTTTATTTATTTATTTATTTATATTTTTCTGCAACAGTAGTATAAAATCTTGAAAAGCATTATAATGTTTCCTAACATATTTCTATCCAATAAAAAAGTTTAAAAGAATAAAACAGAAAAAATAAAAGCGTGTTTGTTTTTTAAGAACTTAAATAAGAACGTCTGGAAACTTTATGCACATAGGAATGAACATTTTCAAGATTAAGTCGGAAAGTGCCTACAGAACAGTTAAGTTTAAGTGGTGTCTAGGTAACACATATTATTTGAGTGAGGACATCCGAAAGGTTTTCGCTTTCTGGAAACAATCGTGTATTTCAAAATTCATAAATTACAAGTGTGGCTTAGATCAGCCTTATATGTAATTTAAACTTAAAGCTACAGACTTATTTATAAAAAATGATATTTAGAATCACCGAAATTCTAAGTAGTTGTCTGAAGTAGAGATCTGCACAAACCAGGCCTCGGTCCGAAGCTCGAGCCCGGCCCGCGCTTTATTTATTTATTTTTTTTTTCTGAAGATTCGGGTTGGGCTCCGACCTTACTTTTTCCCTAAAAAACCAGGCCGGGCAGGGCCTAACTTATTTTTTCCATACAAAATCGGGACTCATTTCATTCTTTTTTGTCTTCACGGACCAAAATACTTAGTCCCGGTTGAATCATCCTATATGATAATCATTTTCTCGATGTGGCCCTCTTCAAAAATCAGTAAAATTTGGCTTGCTCCAAAAGTTTTTACAAAAAAGGCATATACTTTTAAATATACATTACATACATACATTACGTACTTTTAAATATTCTCTTCAATGTACTTTAAAAACGCCATTATTTTACAATTAGACTTTAAAATTTATTATTTTTAAGGAATCGTAGATTTCTAGACTTATTAAAATAGAGTTAAACGCATGAAAGAAGAACCTGCCTATGACAAAATTTTCTTTTAAACTGAAAACTGGAAATTTTTTTAAAACTTCTTTCAAATTGTTCACCCATGCAAAATAAATACAATAATACGTTAGAAAAACAAATATGTTATTACATTTCCAGCTGCTAAGAAGAGAACTTGTCCATATATCGTATTTTTTTCTTTCCAATGCGATTCCGTCTTAGATTTTACTTTTACCATGTACCATTTTTTAGATTTTTATGTCTCAATTACATGGAATATGGATTAATAATATTCATGATTACTGAAACATTTGCATACAACAAACAGAGGTTCATTAAAAATATAAATATCGCAGCCTACGGCACTTCTGCATAAATGGAGATTATAAACATGAAAAAAAAAAAAGACTAATAAAAGTTTTTTTTGGTCAGAATTCTTCCGTAAGAGTAAAAATCAATGTTCTGTAGAAATTCACGACGACTGGGCCGGGCCGGGCTAGGTTCAGGCCGTGTTTTTAGCCATTTATATTGGGCTCGGGCCGAAATTTTAACTTTTATAATGGGCCGGGCCGAATTCTTTTTTCAATGAATCGGGCCGGGCCCGTGCAGATCTCTAATCTGAAGCATGTTTCTGTGTTGTCTAGAGTTTACTGAAGATACATTGGGTGCTTCCCTCCCACCCGTTATTGAGGGCCCAGGAGAGGCGCTCCATGTTTCAATACGGTTATCAGGAATAACCGCAATCGTGAATTACTTCATCAAGCCCATTACTAATTAAGACATTTCGTACTTCATCGAACGTTTTGTATGTATATTTTATTTTTTATTTTTTAATTTATTGATCTATTTATTCTGAGTACAATACCTAATCCTCAAATAAATTTAATGATAATGCTAAGTTTTCATCCAGTAAAATCTAGATGAAAGGAAAAAAAAACATTAGCATCGTACGTGATTTTTAGCCCGAAGTGTGAAACCAATCTACGATCTCGTAATCCGATAGGGTCCGGATTCGAATTTGAATGCTCGAGAAACGCAACGTCGGAGCAATCGTCCCACGCATCAGTTGTTTGTCGAAACAAATTAATGAAGAAAATTAATCAACGCGGTACGCTTGCCTTTCACAAAATTAAAATGTGGCCATCCTGCATAAATTAGAATTAGTTTCCGCATGACAGTTGAACTCGGCGTCATTTAAATAGAGCACGAAATTGCTAGTAAAAAACTACTTTTTTTATTCTTCGGCACGCGGTTCAAAAATCTTGTCGTGTTAATGATTGTGTTTCCAAGATAAAGTTTTTAATGAGTGATATGCAAAAAAGAATTCATTTAAGCGAGCTTTACAAAATCTACAGCTCGTACAAATGCATATTTAAATAGCAAAGTATCTTATATCTTTAGACTCGTGTCTCATTTATCGGATGATATTTATCACGTTTAATTTTTTCATTGCAGTAAAATTAAAGTAAATAAAAAAGCAGATTCTTCCTTTGTACAAGGGAGTATTTGAGTTCGGGATAAAACTTAGGTTGGTCAAATCATTAAATTAACGAGATGAAAGTCTGTAGAAGGTTCGAAATCAAGGGAGGGTCAAGATTTGTGTGGGACGCAACAAACACTATAGAAATTGAACAATTAAAGAAATATTGATCTTATTATATAGCTTCTTCCCATCAAGGGACTGCCCAGGGCCTAATTAATGCACGGGCCTCCGGGGCCTCGGCAATGGGTCCACCAATTTCAGGGGCCCAGAAATTATGTGGCTATTTTCCCCTTAATCAAATACTTTTCGAATAACATTGTTTTATAAAATATGAAACGTAAAATTTAAATATTCTGAATAACTCAATAAAATTTTTAGAAGCTTTTATCATAGGAACTTTTCACTCAAACAACTTTGTCAACTCATCAAATAAACCTTCTTTTTTTTCTGAAAGTGTCGCCGAAAATGGGTAGGTAGGGGGGGGGGGGATCAACTTTTTAACAAGCCATGGGCCCAACTTCAGCTTTATCGGGCTCTGACTGTGCCCTCCTTCAAAATTTCCCCCCTAATTAAGATAATAGGCAGAGCAAGATTTGAAAAGCAAAAACGGTCCGCAGAAAGCAACAAATAAATTTAACATAGATAGTTCCATAGATAGATTCCATAGATAGTTACGAGATATTCATTCCATATCTCTTTTTAGATGATTTTTAAGCGCATGAATATAAAATGACTTAATTAAAATGTGTATGGCCCTGATTGTTTAAATGTCAAGCAGACTCTTCCTGATGAAATATTGCTAGATAGTTTCTCTGTTATCGACAAATCATTTCACGTCATTGGAATGTTATTTATTTCAAAACTATCAGAGAGAATCACAACTTTGTTAATTAAATTTGAAAAACAAGGATGGGCGATGGCCTTCTTCTCAGGGCCGTAGCTAACGGGGGGGGGGGGGGGTACTCATACCCTCCCTAAAAAATGTTGAGCCTCCTCTGGAAAAGATTCCAAGGTCACTCAATAGATTTATGTTCCAAAAATCCAAATGAAATTCTGTTCAAAAATCTAATTTAGCTCTTTCACAGTTTTGCAGAAATACTAAATTGTAACTATATCTTTCAAATTCGCTCATCCTATTTGCTCAGGTGAAACTAACATGATGTTGTTGCATTCGTTATACACTCAAATTTTTCATCATCCTATTCTTATCTTAGCATAAAATGAAGTTATTACAACTATTTAATAGGAAACATAGTATCTACAGTGTGAATATGCACTCATTTATCTTTCTGCGTCAGAAATGGAAAGAAAAAATATGAGCCTCCCACCCCCACCGCAATCAAAACCTAAGATATGTCATGGTATATTGATATCGTATTAAAATGTTAGCAAGAGCAAGAAATACTTAAAAAATATATATAACTAACCTAAAAATTCAGAAATAAAACCCAAATGAAGGGTGAAAAAATCATTTTAGAACTTTGGGTCATTGTGCTGCGTCACATTAATCTAACTGCACGATCCTTTGAGGAAGAATGCACAATTCAAAAGAATCGCGAAATCCTCAATGTATGATTTTACATCTCTATATGTAAAAAATTTTTACATAGGATTTTTTGTAAAATCTGATTAAGTAATCTCCAGAAACAAGATAATGAACACAAGAGTAACAAGAATGTAGTTAAACTCTTTTCTGGACAAATATAATAATGGTTATATAGTAATTGCTTTCAGCTGGATCATTTTTCAGATGCATGGGGAAAAAAGGGACTCATAAGCTTCTTTAGAAACTAGTCTTTAGGGGGGGGGGGGAGGGGAGGGTGCAGTGTAATATTTATCCATCATCGATATGCATAATACAAAATATGAAAATAAAACATGTGTAAACTGTTTACAAAATGCATCTCAATTCCGAAATAAAACGTAAATGTATATTTAAATATTTTTAACACATAGTAATGTTCTTTTAATGAATTGCTGATGAACCCATTTCGTCAAATTATATAAAACGCCAAATTACTCAAGCAGTATCGAATTGCGTAAAAGAAACATTCTTATAACTCCAAAAATAATAATCATATTAACAAACAATTTACTGCACCGGATTAACATCTCATTTCCAATTAAAATATATCTTTGAATTGAAATTTGAATGAAATACAGGGTCATGAAAAATCGAAGAATGTGGAAAAAGGATTGCAAATATCTCGGCAACTAAAATACCGATCAACTTTGTTCTTTATGTAAAAATTGTGTTATTTTGTTGCTTTTTACGCCCACTCCTTAAATGAAACTTTTTATTTACATTTCATTACAACGATTTCGAGAGTCCGAAAAAATAGTTCCGGATAATCGAGGTTACTGATATTAAATAGGCTCCGCCCCTTTCTTACATACTCAAGTCTCTAACTCAATTTGTTCGGGAGATAGAGCGTTTACAGATAGACAGACATACAGATGGACGGACGGATTTTTTTTTTTTTTTCTAGAAATATGTTTTTCGGAATCTCCAGTATCTGAAACGTGTAAATTTGTCAAAATTTTTTTTTCGATTTTCAAGACTTGCCCTAATACTACGTAATATGATGGGTAAGTAAAAAAGTACAAAGATCCCAGATTAAAAATAAAAGTGTAATGAAATTTTTCGCCCGACACCAAGGTCGGCTCAAATGCGTGCGAGGCCCTGGCAAAGCAGTCAGTGTGACCCAACGTATACTGCAGTACTGGATTTATAAAAACTTATCTTTAAACTGTATGCAACATAGAATAATACATAATATGAATAAGAAGATGCATAAAAAATGCTTTTTTTTAGAAAATTTAAGGCTGCTCATCACTCACTTTCCGAATTCCCCTCCTTAAGGGGGCTCAGGAGTTGAAAATTTTTCAAAAAATCGATTTTTTTTTATGATCTAATTTGATTATTCATTTAATTCTTAACTCAATGCAAAAAAAAAAAAAAAAAAAAAAAAAAAAAAAAAAAAAAAAAAAACCGCATAAAAATATTTTCATTTTTAACGGAGTTATAAGCATTTGTGTATCGACACTTTCATACGCATCCATATAATTTCAACTTTAAGTCGTGTTTTCTCAAAACTTGATTTTTGATGACTAACACCAAGATTAAAAAAAAACTATTTGATGGAATGGCTTAATTTTTTTTGCATGTATATAACATCATTATCTAGATTATGAATTAATATATTTTAGATAGTTTAATATTTTGAGTATTTTTAATGGAAAAAAAAAGTTGTATTTTTTAGGGTTTTTTTAAATTTTTAACTTTGAGAGATTTTTTAATAGTGTTTTTATTAAGTGATAGTTATATCCTTAATTCATAATCTAGATAATGATGTTATATGCATGCAAAAAAAATTAAGCCATTCCATCAAATAGTTTTTTTTTTTTTTTTTTTTTTTTTTTTTTAAATCTTGGTGTTAGTCGTCAAAAATCAAATTTTGAGAAAACACGACTTAAAGTTGAAATTATATGGATGCGGCTATGAAAGTGTCGATACACAAATGCTTATGACTCCGTTAAAAATGCAAATATTTTATGCGGTTTTTTGCATTGAGTTAAGAATTAATTGAATAATCAAACTAGATCATAAAAAAATCGATTTTTTGAAAAGTTTTCAATCCTTGAGCCCCCTCAATGTTAAGTGCCGTTATTTTGAAATTCAGACGAAAAGGTGATATTTTGATAGTTTTATTTTTTAAATGGCTTGATTTTTTTTTATGTTGAAGTAAATCATATTTGATGAATAATCTGCAATTTTGAAGCTCTGAAAAAAATTTCCTCTTCCCTATATAGAAAATGTCAAAGTTCATAGTTGTGAATGGCATTTTCATGAAAATTAAAATGCCAGTATGTTAGGAGTGCTATATCTCTGGTAAGCAACAATATCCCAAAATTCTTTTGGCATAAACTGTTAGTATAACACTACTTGCTTATTAAAATTTATTTCTTTTCATGGGGCATTGTTATTTTACATTATTATGTTGCCACAAAGTATAGTCAAAATGACATTTTTGTCCATTTTCTGCACTTGGTATCTTTTTTAAGCAATAGTATCTCGAACTTTTTCTTATAGAATATGAAAGTGCTCTACTAGGACAAGCTAATATAGTACAGCACAGAGATATTGTTATTGTTAGAAGATATAAGCTGATAAATATTCAAATTTTTCAAAATCTACAGCTCATATTCAAAATATTAGAATAATTACCTTTTTTTTAGAAATTGAAAATATCGTTTGGTAATTTAATGTCTTTTAATGAAAATATGCAAACGATATTTTTATTAAGAACTTATTGTTGATTAAACTTACTTGCTATCTTAAATTTAATATCATTTTTGAAAAGATTAATTGCAAAAAAAATTATTTTGAAAAGTCAAAATATTAGAATATTTATTCAAGTGGTTCAAAATATTAGAATATTTCACATTAATTCTCCTTTAATTATTACCAATTCTTAACTGGTGGCATCATTGATTAAATTCAGACTATTTTATTTAAAATCAGTATTCTTTTTTGCAGTTTGTTTCTTTTTCGTCTTAAAATGGGCCGTGTGAGTGATATTCCTGAATCTACTAAACTTCGTATGGTTGATTTGTATCGGCACGGTAAAAATCAATGTTTTATAGCGAATTATTTACATTGTTCGCAATCGAGCGTTAGTAAAATACTAACACAATATTCAAAAATTGGAAAATTTCAAAATAATCGCCGAAATGGTGGCCGAAAACCAAAAACATCTGCTAGAGATGACAGGAAACTGAAGTGTATAGTTAAGAAAAACCGTTTTAAAAGTGTGCGATTCTTGCACCGAAAATGGAAAGAAGAAGGAGTTGAAGTTTCTACATCGACAACATTAAGACGTCTCCATAAATTTAAATTTGAATCTCGTGTACCGAAAACAAAACCTCTCATGACTGCAAGACAAAAGCGTATAAGATTGAATTGGTGTAAATCAAGACGTTTATGGAGCAATGAAGATTGGAAAAATATATTATTTAGTGATGAAAGTATGTTTTGTGTTTCATATGGTAATCAAGGTATTCGAGTTTGGAGAATGAAGCAAGAAGCATTTGATAAAGAATGCCTTAAACGTTCCGTAAAATTTGCTGCTAGTGTCATGGTTTGGGGTTGTATGAGTGCAGAAGGACCTGGAAAGTTATGCATCGTCTACGAAAAGGTTAACTCTCTGATATATCAAGAAATTTTAGAATATTACATGATTCTATCATCAGAAGATTTATTTGAAGATGATTTCATCTTTCAACAAGATTTAGCGTCCCCGCATACCTCGGTGTCAACTAAGAATTGGTTCCGCCAACGCAACATTAAGGTACTTCCTTGGCCACCAAATTCACCAGATCTTAATCCCATCGAAAACTTATGGTGTATAATGAAGAAAAAACTTCAAGAAAATCCTCCTTCAAGTAAAACTGAGTTAGTGGCACGTATAAAGTCTATTTGGGCTAATATTGATAGAAATGTTTGTAAACACCTTGTATATAGTATGCAAGATCGATTGTACGCTGCTATGAAAGCTAAAGGGGATGCTACAAAATATTAACTACCATTTACTTCATATTCACACTCTAAAAAATAAATGTGTAAATTTACACACAAAAATGTGTAAATCGATGATACAAAAACGACATGTCTATATGTGTAAATTGGTGTGTAAATTGCGCCAAATGTGTAAATTTAAAAATACACATTTTAATGTGTAATTTGATGATAAGTCCAAATGTGTAAAACTTATCTGATAACTCTTGAAATACACACTTTAATGTGTAAGTTGCACTGAAATACACACATTTCTGTGCAATATTTTTACACATACATATGTGTAAAATTCTGTTTTTACGCATATTTTGTGTAATAGGAACATACACATAATCTTGTGTAATATGCAAAATACGCATATTTTTGTGTTATATGCAGAATACACAGGTTTTTGTGTTAATATTCTGTTCTTACACATAGGTATGCGTAATATGCAAAACACACACTTTTGTGTAATATTTAAAATACACAGATTTTTGTAACAAAGACTTACCTTATGCTTTGATATGTAAATTCTAAAAAAAAAGTTTTCATGATCACAGAACAAAATTGTATAAAGAACAAACTCATTTATACTTGGCACTTATTTTTTTTTAAACTGACTTGCAAACAAGGCCACAAATCCCAATATGCTTAATTTACAAACAATCAGGATAGTCTCAAATTATAATATGTTATCATTCTGTTAGATTTGGTTTGAAGTCGGAAAATGATGCATTCATAGTTTATGAACAGGAATGTATAATTTGTATATAGACAGTATGAAGACTGTCTTTTAAATTAGGTTAAAAGTTAAATTCTCTATCACACAGTCTTACAAGTGTAACAGCTTGCGCTGTTTTTAATTTATTTAGAATTTTCGCTTTTCTTAAATTCATATTTCTCCGTATTCTGAAAATGGCATAATTTTATTTTGCATTTATGGCGGACAAAATGGAGATTTTTTTTTCTTTTGTTGCGATGTACAGGATAAAAATAAAACCGTACCTTTTTCTTTCTTTTTTTAAATAAATTATTACAAACTTTTTTTGCGTGGGCTGTGCTAATTGTATTTTTGCACTCTCTTTGAAAGCTTTTGCTCACTTTAACTTCCAAAGTTATCATCACACATGTAAAGCTCCACAAATAGCTAGTCATTTTTAACCACGAATGTTCAATCAGAATTATCCTTTAATATAATTTTACTAAATGGGTGAAAAAAGCGTCCAGGGCAGAATTCGAATCAGCAACTTTTAGCGTAAGCTGCCAGTCTGGCATTAGTTAGCTTTATTTAGTATATAATTCTAGTTCTTTGGCTGAATTGTGTCCGCCAGATTTATCCCCGATAGCTCATTTGGTAGAGCATTGGCAGCTCTCATAAAAAATCCCGCTTCAAACCTAGGCCAAAATACTTTTTAATTCTGTTAGAAAAATTACAGGAGATTTATTTACTAATTAAAATAATGTATTAAAATTAATATAGAATTATTCTTTTATCAAACTGTGTGACATTTAACAGCAATATTTGTTAAAATTACTAAAGAAATATTTCTGCTTGAATGTTAAAATCATAATCAATATGAAATCTATATATAAAAAAATATTCTCTTACATTATACATAGTACTTTTTGTAATCTTTAAATTATAAGAGTTATTGATTGACTGAATTGAAAGATTATTGATTACTATTGACTGAATGAAATTAATTTAGCATTTTAATACGCATTTTGAACGCTAAATCACGAGTGATTATTTAATTACATAACAACTATAAAAAATCTTAAATATAAAAAAGAAAACCGATATTAAGTACTTATATTTTAAGCATTTTAATTGTATGATATTAATTACTATAAATAATATATGCGATTATAATGCAGTAGACGTAGTTGATACAGATATGGTGGACAGAGAAAATGGGGTTTACACCAAAGTTGCAGTTACGATGTCGCCAAAATCATCCTGAAATATATATATGCACTGTGACCGCCCACTTGCATTTTTAAATATTTTGTTAAATATCTAGAAAAACACTTGAGGAATTTCCCTACAACTCCAGGTGTGTGTAAACATAATAGCACAGCCATATATTATCATGAACATTTTTTCCCAATCCTCCATAGGGGACCCGTCAACAAATTGAAAGAGAACGTATATCTTTTGGATAATCCTACCAAAACTAATGTAGCAAAACGCTCAAATTGTAGATTATGATTAAGTGGATTATTGTAATAAACTGTCTTCATTTTTATGTGGATAACATGCATACTCGTAGAGAAATTAAGATTTTAATAGAAATAGTCTCAAATTTTGACAAGTTTTTTTATTTATAATTTGCAGAGTTCTGAATATAAAATAATGTACTTTTACGAAAATATGACAAAAAACATTGTACACAATACTTTTTAATCAGAATTAATAATAAAAATTGTTTGAAAAATAAATAGGTTTACTGAATAATTTTTCACTGCGCATGCGTGAACGCTATAATGTATAATGTTTTTTGTCATATTTTCGTAAAAGTACACTATTTTATATTCAGAACTCTGCAAATTATAAGTAAAAAAACTTGTCAAAATTTAAGACTATTTCTATTAAAATCTTAATTTCTCTACGAGTATACATGTTATCCACATACAAATGAAGACAGTTTATTACAATAATCCACTTAATCACAATCTATAGTTTGATGGCTTTTGCAACATTAGTTTTGACAGGGTAATCTAAAGGATATTCTTTCTTTTTCAATTTGTTGACAGTCCCCTATGGAGTTTGATGAAAAAATCTTCAAGGAAATGTGTGACCTGTACTATTATATTTACGCACTTAGAGTTTCAGGATAATTCATCGTGTATTTTTCTAGATATTTAAAAAAAATGTTTAAAATCGCAGTTGGCCGGTCAACTTTGATCATATCTTATATATGAAGACGTGAGTTTCAAAGCTGGCCTTATCCAGAAAAAAAATATATATATCAGGAAATCTCAAAAAACCTGACTGCGTTCAATGGTTTTCATTATAAAGCGTGGTTTTACAATAATAGAAAAGCACGATAAAACTATTTTTTTTTCTGCAGATTATAATGCTTTTTCGATGTAGGCTCGTTAATATTAGAGATTGATTGTAATAATTCGATTTTTTAAATTTTGAAACTCACGTTCTCATATATACATTCCAAACATTTATTTTCCATAAACATTCTTATATAAGTAATATTTACGTCTTATGTCCTATATATTTATGCATCTATGTCATCGTTTACATCTTATACACAAGTCATGTAGGTATGCTTCACATATGATGACTAGAAACGAGCCATATATGTTATGAAACGTTAATTATAATATATATTATTATAAAGTCATATATGCTCTATAATTTGGCATTCCATCTTCAAGAGATCGCTGCAACACATAAATACCTAAACAAGTTCAAACTACTTCGATTCTAAAATATACAATGAGTTTAAATACTATTTGAAAAATAAAATTGAAAAAAAAAAAAATAAATAAAAATAAAAAATTGCAAATGTACCTATTTTTTTTATGGGTATGAAGTAATCTTTTGACTTTCTCGATCTACTCGTTTACTAACAGTATTTCTACGGATGCCAAATGATACTTTTTAAAATTTTAATTTTTGTTGTTTTTGAATGAAATACGCTTAAAAATGTCTTCAATGTATGAAAAATACTTTTTAATTATTTCAATCTAAAAATCACACACACATACATACACATACAAAAAAAAAAAAAAAAAAAAAAAAAAAAAAGAAAAAAAAAAGAAAGAAAGAAAGAAAGAATTGAATTTTGTTAAAAAATGGGATTTTATTTTGGTAGAAATGTGTTAAGAAAACTAGGGCAACTAGGCCGTGTAAAAATGTGTAAACGTGTATTTTTATATCAATTATTGTGATAAACAAGCTGAAACATAATTATTTCAAGTGCTATTCGATGTTGAAATTGCAAATATTTATTGGAGTGTCAAAAGGAATCATTTTAGAAATGTATGAAATAAATAAATAAATAAAAATATTGATATTTTTTCATGTTTAAAGTAAACAAAAATTTATATACTTCACATCAACTTCATCATTTTTCAAATACAAAATTGTAAAGCATACGAACTTACCTTTGTAAAAAAATCTCCTTTTTAGCTATTTACCATCATATTACAAATTCTGCAAAATTCATTTTACAATAACTATGAAAAACTAATCAAATAAGAAATAAAACTTTGATATGAAAATTTATCTCAGTATCGCTGCATGTTGACAATTCTAAAAAATATTTAGGCTGACAACTGCTATGTTTGAAGATAGCAACAATAAATATAATCATATTTTTTTTAAGCTGACAATAAAAGTAACATTGATTCTCATTGTATGAGTAACTTTCACTTTTTGGGATATTGCAGATATACAACGTGGTGATATAAAAGATTAATTCATTTTACCTAAAAGTTTACAAGCTGTAAAAAAAAAAAAAAAAAAAAAATAATAATAATAATAATAATAATAATAATAAAAACATTTTTATTATTATTAAAAAAATAATTTTAATAATAGATTGCCGAAATTACATTTTTATTTGTGAAATTATACATTTAAACCAAAAAACTTTTAATGTATGATAAAAATAAACAACGATCGTTAATTGTTTATTTAACATAGCACCGCATCTACTCTATTTCGCCTATAATCTGGAATTTTTTTTTTTTTTTCCAAGTATGTATTTGGTTTGCTGGATGTTTAATGACAGAGTCACTATAAATCTAATACTATCATAAATAGTACAATGAGTTACAATCTATTATGCAGTTCTTAAAACGAAATGTGGTGAAAATTTGATTTGTATATGTTTATTAAAAAAACAGATATTTTTTTTTTATGTGACCCCATAAGAAAAGAATAGTTAATACAATATCAAATGATTTACTAATTTTCTAAAGTAAATGAATACGTAAAAGAACTCAGATCATTGGTATAAAATAGAACAACATATTAGTTCATTATTATTATCACCAATACTTTATTTATAGGATTAGATGATAACTATAAAAAAAGAAATCCATTTTAATCATACCGTTTTATAATAGAGCTTATGGTATATATTTTGAAACTTATCTGTATAATATCATTCAAGATATAAAATAGGGTACTTTTCGGTTAATCGGACGTCAATATTATATATACACATGCATATACCTATCTATACACATATTGTATCTATATATACATGCAAACATATAAATACATGCTTATATATGAGGACCCCAGAAGCCAAGGGGTACAAGTGACAAAATTTCGATTTGGAGTAAATCGAGTTTAAAGATAATTGATGTTAAATTGGAACATCAATAACAATTGAGTGGATTGAAATAGGAATACTTGTTGCATTCTGGTCTTTGAACTCTTATTTCAATAAATGTTAAAAAATAAAGTACAACTTTCTTTAAATGTATAATTAATGAATATTGTTTGTTTTTCGAAAAAAGTGGTTTGCCTCTATAACTCAGCAAATAATAAGAAAATCACTTATATTTCTTTACCTGAAATGAAAAAAGCATATTTTTAGGTCGTCTGTGTATTTAGTTTATTTTTTTCAATTTTGTCATTTATACCCCTTGGCTTCTGGGGTCCTCATATAACTTATAATATAATGCTTATATATGTCATAATGCTTATATATGTATTCATAGTTACATATGTATTTATATACATGTACGTATATATAATGTGTATATATAACACTGGCGCCCAGCTAAATAAAAAGTACCTAAAATAGTAAAGCTATCAGAATAAAAAGTAAATAATGAAATACAATTATTACATTTTAGCTTCATATCGTTGAAGTATATGCGATATTCTTTTAATATTTAAATTTTTTTTTAGTAAAATCATGTTTAAATCGTTATTGATTGTGTAACTTCTCTATTCTCATTTGCATGCAGTATCCAAACTTCTAATTTACTTTGAAAATTTTCAAATTAATAAAATTTAACAATTGAAAAGTTT
The DNA here is from genome assembly GCA_964019185.1 of Maratus speculifer. Classification (NCBI taxonomy): domain Eukaryota; kingdom Metazoa; phylum Arthropoda; class Arachnida; order Araneae; family Salticidae; genus Maratus; species Maratus speculifer. The sequence continues at coordinate 420,251,967 of OZ025294.1, read as the reverse complement.
CACGCACTATGAATATTTCTTTATAGATTTTTAACGTTTCTCAAGTTGAATAATAAATTGAATAATCATCGAAATCGACCCCCCCCCCCTTAATATTACATTTCCATGTTTTCTTTTAAAAACACTTATCCATTGTGCCTTATTTCTTATAATCATCTTCTGAGCAGATGCAATTTTTAAAAAATAAAAATATGTAATGCAAATTATTTCAGAATATTACTTAAACACAAAATTTTAAAAATTATGTTTGAAAACATTCTCTAAAAAGGCTTTTTTATTCAATAATTTATGTATATTTAAAGGTTTACTGATTAAATAACCATTGATTGTATGTTTTCCCATATACTTTTAAAATTTATGAAACCATGATCTTAACCAGATGTTTTTAAAAAGGGAAGAAGTCTGATTGAAATGCTGTTGAAATCATTGTTTCTAATCATCTGATTAAAATTGTCGCTAGGCAAATTATGTATTTCAACAAAATGAACAATAAATTTATTAAACTAAATGAAGTTAATGAAATATTAAAATTTTAAAACAAGTTTATAAGAAGTTAATTAAAATCTTCATAATTTAAAGAAAAACAAATAGCAAGAATATTTTTTTCATACCTGCTTTTCACCGACATTCTTTATAGTTCAATTTTTTTGGAGATATGTATTGGACTTATAAGTCCAATACATAAGCACAATAGCTAAGGCTGGAAGCATATACACTATGGTGGGCCGAAAAAAACTTTTTTTCGATTTTCGATTATGGCGGGTGCGGAAAAGTGGCCACTGGTGGCACTCAGTTCATACAAAAAATTTGAGATTTTTTGGACATTTCCTTACCCTGCCGCAAACGGCTTGAAGTTTTGCAAAAATGCTCATTTTTGAACTTTTTTCGAAAAAATTTAAAAAATGTTAAATTAAATTTATTTTGGTTGTATTTACTTGAAAAGGCATATTTAATGTACCAAATGTTTAAATAAGATCTAATCATGCATTATTTAATATCTATGTGTATTATAACTTAGGCTATTTTTATAGCTTTTTCGCGTATAATAGGCAAAAGTTGTATTTGTTTGAATCGATCGTTAGTTTCTATATTATTTATGTCCCTTGGTCTTCTTTATATTTTTTCTATGTGTCAAACGTCATATATTTGGGGAACAGACAGCAGTATACTTCAAAAGCAAATCTAGAAGGTGAGAAAGTGGTGAAGCAGGACTCTAAGCGAGCGCAATGACTCGTCGTAATACTCAGGGAGTGAAGGACGAAATAGTTGAGAGCCAAAATGCGATAAAAGATTCTTATTATTTATCTTTGCTCAGTTACCTGTGACATTTGTTCAGTGTTAACGTGAAACCCTTTTGTAGTGATATACAGTGCTTTTTGGGTTGTTTAATGTGCCATTATAGTGTTTTGTGCGTTTTATTACGACGAGCTTAGAAATGGCTAGTATAAAGGGCCAAGACAATGCAAAGACACGCGATAGCGTGAAAAGTAACTTTTTGGGGGCATCATGCATATTAAAAGAATTGCAATTGCCAACTTATGCTGATAATCATGCGCCACTACTACTGTTGCTTCACCATGTTGAAGTTGTGACAGCAGAGAATACGAATCTCGTCATCGATAAAAACAAAGTCAGAAGAGAGAAAAAAAAAACTTGGAAATAAGATACAGGCAGAAGAAGTTACTGAAAGAAGGAAAATTAAAAGCATACTTTTTGATGGTAGAAAGGATAAAAGTATATTCAGAGGGAAAAAAACAAGCGGCACCGTCGAAGGAAAGGGGAGGAACGCATCACCGTGTTGTTTGAACCTGGTTAGGAATACTCGGGTCACTTGATACCTCGTTCCAGTCACAGAAAAGAAATAGCAAAATCATAATACAATCTTCCAAGTCACCACAAGTTAGACTTTTCTGAACTGACGAGGTATCAAGGTAACGGAACGAGGTATCAAGTGACACAAGTATTCCTAATCAGGTTCAAACAACATGGTGATATGTTCCTCCCTTTTTCTCGACGGTGCCGCTTGTTATTTTTCTTTCTCTTAATATACTTTTATCCTTTCTACCATCAAAAAATATGCTTTTAATTTTCCTTCTTTCAATAATTTCTTCTGCCTCTTCTTTCCGAGTTTCTGTTTCTCTCTTCTGACTTTGTTTTCATCGATGGCGAGATTCGTATCCTCTGCTGTCAGAACTTCTACATGGCGAAGCAACCAGTAGTAGTGGTGCATGATTATCAGCATAAGTTGGCAATTGCAATTCTTTCAATATGCATGATGTCCCCAAAAAGTTACTTTTCACGCTATCGCGTGTCTTTGCATTGTCATGGCCCTTTATACTAGCCATTTCTAAGCTCGTTGTAATAAAACGCACAAAACACTAAAATTGCATATTAAACGACCCAAAAAATGTATATCACACTGTATATCACAATAAAAGGGTTTCACGTTAACACTGAACAAATGTCGCAGGTAACTAAGCAAGGATAAATAATAAGAATCCTTTATCGCATTTTGGCTCTCAACTATTTCGTCCTTCACTCCATGAGTATTAGGACGAGTCATTGCGCTCGCTTAGAATCCTACTTCACCACTTTCTCCCCTTCCAGATTTGTTTTTGAAGTAGACTACTGTCTGTTCCCCAAATATATGACGTTTGACACATAGAAAAAATATAAAGAAGACCAAGGGACATAAATAATATAGAAACTAACGATCGATTCAAACAAATACAACTTTTGCCTGCTATACGTGGAAAAGCTATAAAAATAGCCTAAGTTATAATACACATAGATATTAAATAATGCATGATCAGATCTTATTTAATCATTTGGTATATTAAATATGCCTTTTCAAGTAAATACAATAAAAAAAATTAATTTAACATTTTTTAATTTTTTTCGAAAAAAGTTCAAAAATGAGCATTTTTGCAAAACTTCAAGCCGTTTGCGGCAGGGTAAGGAAATGTCCAAAAAATCTCAAATTTTTTGTATGAACTGAGTGCCACAAGTGGCCACTTTTCCGCACCCGCCATAATCGAAAATCGAAAAAATGTTTTTTTCGGCCCACCCTAATATACACCACGCCTAAGCCAGTGTATTTATCTCGGACTTATATATTTTGCATGAAGTATGATCTTGGAAGCGCTGCTGAGAAATCCATTGTTTAAATTACTAAATCCGCGTCAATACAGATCTAAGTTGTCGAGTAATCGTTCCTGCATTCGTTCGAAAGCTTACTACATACACTCTGTTTATTTATATTCTACGGTTAGCCAGCCGCAGACGACTTTTTTTCCAAGCAGATGCAAAATGGGTTTTTAAAAACAAAAAAGTGTTCTAATTGAAAGAAATTTTTTTCTTTGTCTGTCATTTTATATTAATTTCCTGTTGAATAAACTGCTTGTGATCTAACTATTTTAAAGACATTTCTGGAAAACAATAAATAAAAATATGAATAATTAACTATGTGATGGTTGTAGCATAAATTGTGTACATTTATTGTACATTCAGAAAATGTTACATTTATTTAAAAGGTTTGCAAAAAGTGGCAAGCAAATTTTTAAAGAATAACTTAAAATCCTTAATCATTAACAGAAAAAAAATGTATACAACCATATGGGTCAATCCATTTCAAGTGGTCCAGAAAATATAAAAATGGTCGCTCGACCATTTTTAAAAAATCTGAAATTTTTTTTGCAACAACCCTAACATGACGGAAGTTCAAAATGACCGTTATTTTAATTTTACTATTTTTTGTTTGTGCATGGCGGCCATCTTTGTTTCATCGTGTTCAGCGATTTTCTCAGATATTAGGATACACAAAATTGTAAATATCTCGCCTTTTATTTTCCCAATTGAAATGGGGTTTGCAGCATTTTGTTCTGAATAAAATAGGCTAAATGTACAGTTGTAGAATAATTTTGAAAAATAAATTTTTACAGGTGAGATTTTAGCACAAAATTTAAGATTTTTTCCAAAATCTATCCGTTTGCAAGAGGAAATTTTTCATGTAAGGAAAACTGTTAACCTTACACAATTTTTTCTACAAATAGGTCAAAAGTGCATGTACTCACACACCAAGTCCCAGATCTAGGAGTTGATTTCTCTTTGCGAAAAAAATTCCGAAATTCGTTAAAAATTTCAAAAATCGCACTTTTTAGGCTTTGATATCTCTGGTGGGGCACGAGATAAAAATCTGAAATTCTGGCATTTGATAGTATTATGTAGTAGTGTTATGTACAAAAAATTTCAAGAAGGAGATTTGACTACAAGCTGAGATATGACATGGACAATATGTGAAAACAGTACTGCGCCAAACTATTGTAACCTACTATGTAATTGTTCAACAAGACTGTCAACCTTACACAATTTTTTCTACAAATAGGTCAAAAGTGCGTGTACTCATACACCAAGTCCCAGATCTGGGAGCTGATTTCTCTTTGCGAAAAAAAAGTCCGAAATTCGTCGAAAATTTCAAAAATCGCACTTTTTAGGCTTTGATATCTCTAGTAGAGCACGAGATAAAAATCTGAAATTCTGGCCTTTGATAGTATTGTGTAGTAGCGTTATGGACAAAAAATTTCAAGAAGGAGATTTGACTATAAGCTGAGATACGGTGATTAAAAAATGTTAAGAAATGCTCTTACGAGTACATTAGGAGAAATGAGATTAGTCTCTTTTATTACAATATTTACACAGAAAATATCGTTTATTGAAAACAGTTAAATAATAAACATTTAATTTACAAAGATACCATATATGCTCAACAAAGAGCTTAACACTATTTACGAGAGATGTTATGAGTTCGAGCAGTTACTGTTGTCAGTCCATTAGGCTGTTCTTTCTCATAATTTTATTTGAAGCCACCCAAGTCTTGTCATTCCTTGTTAACTTTAATGAAATTCTCTAGGTTTAATAATTGAAACCATGTCAACTCGATCAGTTGCAACCCATTGTCTGTAATTTACTTTTCCTGAAATGTGTTCCGAGTAAAATTATTGCAATAGCATTTCTAGTAGGTTTGTTCATCTGGACAAATAGTGTATTGGGTTAGCATACATTCTGAATTGTTTAAATCACACAGAAGCATTTGAAGAAGATATTTGTAATTAACATTTAACTTTGTACCATAAATAATTAATTTAAAATTTTGGAGGTATGAACAATTACATAGTAGGTTACAAAAGTTTGGCAATATTGTTTTCACATATTGTCCATGTCATATCTCTGCTCGTAGTCAAATCTCCTTCTTGAATTTTTTCTGTATATAACACTACTACACAATACTATCAAAGGCCAGAATTTCAGATTTTTATCTCGTGCTCTACTAGAGATATAAAAGCCTAAAAAGTGCGATTTTTGAAATTTTCGACGAATTTCGGACTTTTTTTCGCAAAGAGAAATCAGCTCCCAGATCTGGGACTTGGTGTATGAGTACACGCACCTTTGACCTATTTGTAGAAAAAATTGTGTAAGGTTGACAATCTTGTTGAACAATTACATAGTAGGTTACAATAGTTTGGCAGTACTGTTTTCACATATTGTCCATGTCATATCTCAGCTTGTAGTCAAATCTCCTTCTTGAAATTTTTTGTACATAACACTACTACACAATACTATCAAAGGCCAGAATTTCAGATTTTTATCTCGTGCCCCACCAGAGATATCAAAGCCTAAAAAGTGCGATTTTCGAAATTTTTGACGAATTTCGGAATTTTTTTCGCAAAGAAAAATCAACTCCCAGATATGGGACTTGGCGTATGAGTATACGCACTTTTGACCTATTTGCAGAAAAAATTGTGTAAGGTTGACAGTTTCCCTTGCATGAAAAATTTCCTCTTGCAAACGGATAGATTTTGGAAAAAATCTTAAATTTTGTGCTAAAATTTCACCTGTAAAAATTTATTTTTTAAATTTTTTCTACCACTTTATATTTAGCCTATATTATTCTGAACAAAATGCTGCAAACCCCATTTCAATTGGGAAAATAAAAGACAAGATATTTACAATTTTGTGTATCCTAGTATATGAGAAAATTGCTGCACACGATGAAACAAAGATGGCCACCACGCACAAACAAAAAATAGTAAAATTAAAATAACGGTCATTTTGAACTTCTATCATGTTAGGGTTCTTTTACAAAAAATTTCAGATTTTTTAAAAATAGTCGAGCGACCAGTGCTGGACCACTTGAAATGGATTGACCCATATTGTATGTTAATATATACAACTATATGCATACAACTGTTTTTTATAATATTAAAGCAGCTTTTCATTACAAAACGCCCCACCCCCCTTTTTGTGCTTATTCATACACACACAAACCTTTGCTTTTCTCAGTTGAATATTATTTTCTGCCGTGTCTGGTTTTAAGAGTAATTTCATAAATCAGTGCAAACTTCCCGGATTATAAAAAACAGAAGAAAAATATTTTTTTTTAAATTCAAAATTAATAAACTTTTTACATTTAATATTTTTTTTATTATTCATATACAACACCAAAAAGAATTTTCATACGAAAAAATAAGTTATAAATTTAAAAAAAGTTTTGAAATGTAATAGAAATACTTTTGAGTTAAACACATACCGAGAGTTAGCAATAAACAAAATCACAAAAAAAAATTTGCTATTATAATCATTTTCATTTTTTTTACATAATAGTTTTAATAGCTTAAGCGCGAGGTTTTATTGCATGTCTATTACAGCTACGTTTTATTTATATACTTTTTTATGCAAGTTTATTTATAAGCAAGTTTTCAATTTCGTTGCAGAATATTAGCCGGAAATAAATGCTGATTTTCTTTTCTTTCTTTTTTCTTCTTTTTTTATGGAATTTAATCTTGTGTAATTGTATTGCACACAATAGTTTTAAAAAAAGAAACATGGTTTCAGATTATTTTTTAACCATAAAAAACAACAAATTGAGGTACGATAGAAAAAATTACATTTGAAGAAACATTTCTTTCCCTATTTGATTGTGAAAAAAATTAAATTGTGCAACTATTAGAAGTTAAGAAAGTCGCAGTGCGAGTGAAATTTATTTATCATTTGTTGCCACCGTTAAAATGATATCGCTGTTATTAACGAATGTGTTTTCCTTTATAATATAGATTGCTGTAAGTTTAACCAAAGTTATTAACTTTTCATGGAATATAGAAAGCATTTGAAAAACTTTCATAATAATAATAATAATAATAAATTTTTTCGTGGATTATATGCAAAATTATGAAATAATAAATTATTTCGTGGATTATATGCAAAATTACGAAATAATAAATTATTTCGTGGATTATATGCAAAATTATGTTTGCATCATAATTTATAATTGCTGATTAAAATTGATGCATTTATAAAACATTTTTTTTTTTTTTTTTTTGTGTGTGTGTGTGTTAGGAAATAAATTAATGAATATGGGTTCATTTGCAATGATTGAAACAAAAATCAGTCATCATCCTACAAATGCATTACACAATTCCGATAACTAAATGTGTCCTATTTTCAAATAAACATTCACATTGTGACTTAACAACATACTGGTCGTTTGATCACATATGTGAGTGACTCGCAGTAACGTCGGAAAATTTTTCAAATTTGTCAGAAGCATATTTTTTTACATTGAGTTAACATTCTTTTTGTTTCTAAACAACTCATATTTTACTTACAGTGGGATTTTATGAGTGCGGACATTTTGGTTATAGATGGGACGTGACCATCGTGATTTGCAGGAATATGACAAAAACATCACTGTCACTATGGTTTTTATATGGGTAATGGCCTTGAATCGACCGAAACAGGTTTTTAAGACCTAAAACATGACACAAACCAAATTTCGGTAAGCTTTCTATTTTCGGTCGAAAACGAAAAAAAAAAAAAAAAAAAAAAAAGATTAATTTTCTTTTTTTAAAGTTATTAATGCATACATGAATGTACACAATTATTCATTAATTAAAGGTGTATAGGGACACATTTCTTTCAAAAAAATAAACATGCATAAATACTTATGATTGTGTATAAGCTTCAAACGAAAACATGATATGAACAATATAATAATACAACTTTTATATTTTATGACAGCCAGTAATTATAAGCATTTACAATAATTAATTAACAAAGTAATTAAAAGACCGGGAGGCGGAAGTACAGATTATCATCTCATCTACGTCACTGGTGAAATTCCAGAATTACTCAAAACTCGATTCGCATGTTAAAATGCAATCGGTCTGCCAAGTGTTGGAAAACGTCTAAAAACCAAATTTCAGAATTTGACTTGTAGGTTTACTATTGAGGTCCCTTCTCCCAGTTCCCCATGTTTTTATCTTTTGGGTAAAAAAAAAAGATAAACCTACCAGTCAACCGATAAAATCGGGTTTTCGGACGGTTCCCCCCAGGAGATGAGTTAGCAGATCGGTTCCGTTTTAATATGCGAAGTTTTTTTAAAGTAATTTTGAAATTTCATCCGTGAACTCGATGAGGGGGTTGTCTTTGCTGCCACCTCCCGGTCTATAACAGTGGAGAACAAATTCAATAAAGAATATTTCATTTTTGAATATACATAACTTTTCAGCTATTTAATATTTCTCCTTGAAATTAAATAAAATACTACTATTTAAAAGTACGACTTAAAAGGGTTTTTTTACGAAACTAACTCTAAATAAGTTGTAATAAAAAATAATCATTTTATAATTTATAATTATTACTATTTTAGCAAAAAATTAAATATAGATGAGATGTGCACTTAAATAAACATTTGCTACTTCCTCCCCCCCCCCCCCCAAAAAAAAAAAACTTGCCATGGCTTCGCCTCCCTGAGATTGTTTTGAAATAATGCTCTTGTTTGAAAAATCTATCGAGCAGCTGAAAAGCACCATATGTGCGTGCATGTTTGTTTTATACTTTTATCCCAGATCTTGAATCATACATGACCGAGAATTATAAACAGTGAAGTTCATAGCAATAAATAACAAGTTGGAAATTGTACGTCAAACGTGACAAATGAGCTGCGTTCGTACTATAAACAGATTTATGAAATAGCTGTTAAATTATGTAAAATTTGTCTTATGCAAAAATGCATGAATACAAAATACGATAAATCATATATCAATTACAGAGCAATCCAACTATATTACGCAGGTTAGAGTACGCTCAGACAAAAAAAATTCTTAAACATTTTCAACTATGTTGTAGAGTAAAACGCCTACTAGATTGAAATTTCAATTTCAGAATTTTATACCCAACAGACTGTAGTATATTTTAATTCTTTTGTACAGCCGAGCACTTTGTTTACAATCTTTACATACGTATAATGCCACTATTCAGCTAAAATTTAAACACGCTTAAATCTAGTGAAATCACCAGAGATTATCTTCCATAGACAGCCATGTATCTAATACCTTGCGTGGCCCTCTTAAACATTTTTTTTTTTCATTGTTCGTAATGTAACGGAAAACTTTTGACCATCCCTGTAATTAAACTTAATTAAACTATACATCCGATTTTCAGAAAGTTTGAAATGACACGACAAAATTTTGCAATAATTATATACTTAAATTTAAAAGCATTCTGTTGGATAGTTTTTATTCTATTATATGCGGATGGGTAGACGGACAGATAGACAGATGGAAAGACGGACTGAACGGCGACTGCGGGTACTAAGTATTTATATAAGTACAAACGCTTCTAAAAAGTATCTTATTTGAGCGGAAACAGCTCAAACAAGAAGTCATACTGAAATTTTCCATAAGAAGAAACAAAATTTCTAGAATTTAAATAGTTTCGGTCTGGCTGAATTTTCAGCAGCATTTTTGCCGAAAACGAATTTTCGGTGAAACTCGATTTTTGGCCGAACACGATAACGAATTTTCGGTCGATCTCTAGTAATGACAATAAATGTAACTAAGATAATTTTTACATTTTTAACTATGTGTAACACGCCAATTCGTGTAACTCCAAATATTTTATACATTTACACATCTGTCTGAGTTTAGGAAGCGGTAACGAATTGCATATTTGACTTCATAAGTTATATACACATAAAAACAGCTAAATTTTTGTTCAAAGTGTGTAATTTTTATGACAAGCATGTAATTTTAGAAATTTACACACATGTTTGTGTACACATAAATATGTTTAAAATAGAATAACTCATCAATTTGTGTAAATCTAACCATTTTTCTACATTTACACACTTATCTGGGTATTTCAAGTGATAACAAATTACACACTTATTTTAATATGCTAAATACACATAAAAACATGTAAATTTCAGAAAAATATGTGTAAATTTTACGACAGGTGTGTAATTTTATAAATTTACACATATATACAGGTAAAATTAGCTGATTTACACATTTATTTTTTAGAGTGCATAAGGTAATATTGTTGCGTAAAATAAAATATTCTAATATTTTGAACCAATCTAAATTTTATTCTAATATTCTGGTGTGTTTAAGGAAGCTGTATACCTAATTTAGTGTGCTGTATTTTATATTTTATAAATGTTAAAATCTTATCTAAACATTCCAGATTTAATTTATAAGAAATTTAATTGCATTTACTTAGTATAAAAAATAAATAAATGACAAATAATTTTTTCTTATTACTTTTTCTCAATTATTCTAATATTTTGAATATGAGCTGTACAACATTTAAAGTAGTGTTATTTTTAAAAAAAATGCGCCACAGTTGAATGAAACAAAATATATATACTTGAACATATATACAAAAACATTTCATTGCATAATCATTTTACAGAGCGGATATTTTTCTTTATTTTATTAAATGTTTAATTGCAAGGCATCGCAAGTCCAGTTTTTGCTTGTTAAACAGTTCTACCAGTGCGCAGGGAAAGGAAAAAAAAATAATAATCTGTACACTTTGCTTTTTGTAAAGCATAGTTTGTTACAATGTTGCTGCGAAAATGAAAAATATACAAGTTGAATGTAGATTCTGCCATTGCAAAATTCAGTTTCGCCTCCGATTAGAAAAAAAAATTCATCGATAGAGGTTTTTTAGATTTCATATTTACTGTGACATTATTTTCATTAACTAAAGTCATCTGAAAATAAAATCTCAATCTCAGTGTCCATAATGAAAAGAAATACAGTAAAACCTCTAAATAACGGACACCTCGGGAACGCAGAAATTGTCCGCTATTCGGAGGTGTCCGCTATTGGGAAAACCTCAGAGATTCAAAAACCGCTAAGAAAAACTTAATGTTTTATTAATTTACTTTTATATGTTCTAAAACGTCTATTATATAATTAAAATTAAAATTATTATAAATTAAAATATTTTTTAAGCAATAAAATTAAAATAAAATTGTGCACACTTTTATCCACTGTTTATTATATTATTGTGAAAAAAATCTGTTACAAAAGTTTATGTTTGCTTGCGATTACATGTAATTTGTTTTTCTGTGTGATGTTATTGGACATTGTAGAGTTCCGGGCGAGAAGGGAGTGATTACACTTTTTGATCTTTAAAAGCATAAAATCTCAAAATGTTCTTGGATGACATTTCAATAGTCTGAGAGATTATTTCTTCCGGGCAACCCCCTGAATTTTTTCTGAACACTGGGGGGAGGGGGATTTTCCCCAGCTCTTTATCTACATTTATGTGTGATCACAAAATTTGTGACACATTGTCCTGATAAATACAGAGGCTTTTTTCATTTTTTTCTGTTTAAAAAATGCTTTTTCATCCTTTATCGCCGAATAAAGTGTCCGTTATTCAGAGGTTAAACATACAAAAATTTTAGGTTTGGGAGTGGGGATTGGGAAATTGTCCGTTAAATAGAGGTGTCCGCTATTCGGGAGTGTCCGTTATGGAGGTTTTACTGTATTGAAATGTAATATCGGGTACTACTAGGTTATCCCGTCGACCAAAAAAACATCGCCAAACTATAAGATTAAAGGCCAATAATGTAAGATCGCGAATGTCACATTCAATGACATTAAATACGATTCATGTGTTTAAAATGTCATTAAGTGATTTTTATTTCAACTTTTTATTAATATTTTTATTAATATTCTACTAATTATTTGTTTTTTCGTTATTTAAAATAAAAATTATGTCAATATGTTAATATGTATAATTTGACTATTAGTTTGGCGATTTGTATTATTTGGCGAAATTGGTCGACGGGATAACAGAGTAATACCTAATATCGTTATGAGTAAAAATGCGATGTTTTAAATAGTGACGTCATTTTCTCTTCAAATGTTTTTTAAAAGTTACTGTTATTAGTAATATGAAAAAGGCATCCGTAATAATATTTTAATTCCCATTTATCTGGCTGCTGAATGACATAATTTTCCTCATTTGAAATTTTTCTTATTTTGCTTTAGGCATTAATTTTTATCATAAATTATTTTCTGCTATTCTATTTACATTATTAATATTATTTCTCAGTAAATATATTCTTTTTTACCCCAATTAGTGCATAATTAATACGCAATCATTTTGGAAAATAAATTTTTATTATCGAGATAAAAGCTAAACTAAGTTGCCACCATTTTGAAGAAATATCGTAAAAAGCATTTAAAATTAAAATTAAAATATAAAAATGGAAATAAATTAAAAAATAACTAAAATAGGCACAACTACAAATAAATATCTTTCATTTAAAAAAATAATTATCAAAATCGGTTGAGTAGAAAATTCAGGGCTGATGACACGACATTTTTTAGCTTGTCTGAAAGAAATAGCATTGGAGGCTAATAAATAAATAAAAAGAAAGGTTTAGAAATCTTTCCCACCAGATGATTTTCACGAAGCAAGAAAACTGCTTGGTTCTATATCTCTCGTGACCTTTGAGCAATATCAGCACTTACCTATTCTCCTCTAATTAAAGAGTTACCGGAATTAGGGGAAAAACCGTGTAACACATCAAACATCAGCGTTGATGCTTCTTTAATTTTACCCGTTCATTTTTTACCAGTATCAAATCATCTACCCCCTCCCCCCTTATTTTTTTTTATTTAAAGAAAGCTTTTAAAAATCGTTTCTTTTTTAAAATTAATTCCATCATTAATCTGTTTTACTTGAGCTGTGATCGTTTCTCCCTATTAGCATCCTCGATCCATAAAACTTTTAACCATGCACATTGCACAGCCCCCCCCCCTCCCCCTATCACGAACTGGTGAGCTTCTGCATGAGTTCGTGGGTACCGTACCTCTAACCTGCATCTTTCCCTTTGACCTTGTTCCTCCGATTGCCTATTTCATTCCCAAGGTATCGGATCGGCCGACACTCATTCGCAATCCGCCTGCCGAGCTAAAGAGGTGTTCGAAATAGTTTCATGCCGCTAATGAGTTTACTCTGCAGTGACTGCACTTAATAATTATAATACATAACAGAAGTATGTGATAGTAATAGGTGCAAATGTTTTATTTAATTTTGTAAAATTTAATTATTTTAATTTTAAGTAAAGTTTCTAAATATGACATTCAGGTAAGTTTAATTTATTTTCTTTTTTTTTAATTTTTCATATAAATAATATGTGGTGTCTGCGTAGTTATAAGATAAAATGAGTTTATATCTTGATATAACACTTAATGACTGATTTAAAATATATATATTAATTATACTTAAATAAAATAACTAAGCAAAAATGCCCATAAGCTTTTATTATATCTTTTTTTAATTAATACGAAAATATTTTAACTCGTTTTAATAAAGAAAATAGTAAAAGTAATTTTTTATTATTCTAATTGAACTACTATTATTACAGTAGAAAGACCACCGAAAACTCGCAATAATATAGTTTAAATATTTCTGGTTTTTGTTCATTTGGTGGACAGGTAGGATTGTTGTTCCGTATGTAAGTACCATGTGCAATGTCGGGTTAATAAGAAATCCACATCGGTTCATTTTTAAGGGAAGAAAAATAAAATGGTTTAAAAATAGGAAATTCAATATTTCTGAACTATTTTAAACAGTGATTTTTGTTGTTTTTGCAATATTTATAATTTATACTAGTAAAAGAAATATTTGGCATGTGTCATGTGTGTGCTTTGGCGATGACATGCGAAATATACTGCGCGTAAAAGTCTAAACATTTGGATGAAGATAGTCCAAGGTTGGTCCTGATGCACCTGAGGCTCAGATTTTTTTTTCTTAACTAAACGCGATGTTAAGAAAAGCCAAAAGGAAAGTTCATCATTCTATTTCGAATGCGCAAATAAGATGTTCCCGCAAAATACAAACAGGAAGGAAAAACCGAAAAACATATTCTTAAATTTCGTTCTCTCAAACGCCGCAAAATGCATAAAAAAATACAAACTTTAATCGAAAAAGAAAATTCATTTTTTACATAGAGTTTAATTTTAAAGATACGCAAAACTAAAAATTGAACCATTTAATCGGGTATGTTTTGCTGTTCCTTTTCATTAATACAAATATTAAGGGTGTATTTCGATTCAAACTGCTTATTTTCCGATTTATTTTTTTATTCACTTTTGCTCTCAAACATATCAAATTTGCAGATTCTCTTATTTAGAAAGTACACAAGGTGCCGTGATTGTCAATTCTTTGATAAGTGTAGAAAATATTGCAAAAAAAGCGATCAAAAACGGCATTTTGAACGTATTTTTCCGAAGCGCGAGATCGGTGAACGAAAAAAAGGGTCATGCTGAGAAGATAAATGTTTATAAATCAAATTCTAATGAATGGAGTGTAAAAAGACGTCACACGGCACCTTATATACGCCTCTTCAAGAATCCCCTCAGCAAGTTTCACGTTTCTACTTTTAAAAATGTGTCTGAAAATGTATCAGGAAATTTCGAGCTGTTGAAGGCGAAAAAGCGTTTTTTCGAATACACCCTTAAGCTTTTCATAAAAAGTCACAGTTAATAGTCACTTTACGTCGCGGGGAGAAATTCTTTTTTCTAAGCTAAAAGTAATTAAATTTTAGTATTTTAAATGGGTACACGACATTTCGGTCCCGCCGTTTCGGTCCCGAGACATTTCGGTCCCTGGCCATTTCGGTCCCGAGACATTTCGGTCCCTGGCCATTTCGGTCCCTAGTCATTTCGGTCCCTTGCTATTTCTTTACCGGCCACCTTATAACTTGATTACTGATTGATGAAGGCCTACTAAACGCTGTAAGCTCAACATTGTTGGGGCTTTTTTTAATATTTTTATTCTCCTGCCCCCCCCCCCTTCCCTCAAATTTTATACAAAGCTGAATATAACAGTCCAATAAGTTTAATCTATTGTAACTCGTGATAATAAAATCACAGCGAGTTGAAAATTTGATTAAATAATGTTACATAATTTTACACTGTCTTTATTATTATTATTTAACAGAATGAATATTTTAAATTTTATCACATATTCTTTGTATTAGGTATTTTATCTATACAAAAACTAAAATACATATTTGATTGATTGTTTTAGCATACTTTCTTAGAATCTTTAAATTAGGGATTTCGTAACTAGGCGTGCTACGAAAATTTTTTGTTTAAAAAATAAAAATGCTCCAACGACCTTTTTTTATGTAGGGGAAGGTGGGGATACTTGAGCCATTTTTTGAAGTTTAATTTTTTTTTAATTTTTTATATTTTTTTAGAATAAAATAAAATATTGAAAAGGAAAATTTGATATTTTTTCTTCAACTAAAAACCACTTTCAATTAATTTTGAACTATTTTTCTATGTATAATAAATGTTTATTTTTTGTTTTACATCGTGGCTCAAGTATCCCCGCCATGGGGATACTTGAGCCATGGTGAAGGGATATTTGAGCCACTAAGGAAAAATACCTACAAAAGTAATTTTTTTCGCTTTATTTTTGCACAAACATTTTACAGAATGATAAATTATGAAACGTAAAGTCCTTCAAAACCAATTGAGAAAACAAAGCTGGAAATACGATCATTTTTTGTCGTTAAAACTGGTTGTCGGAGGATAATTTCAACTTGAGTTATAACGACGGTAGAAACATCCTCAGTTCAGAGCCATTTAAATTTGGAATCTGCAATTCTTCGGGCAAATTTCATTTTCAAAATATTAAGCACTTATCCAACAAACATTTTTACAGTTTTCTTTCTGGCATATTTTATTAGTAACCAACCATCAATAGAAGGTTTTCTTTTCACATCATCACTATCATTGACAGAATTTTCCTCTAATGATATTGTCGAACTCATGCTTTTAATTTAGTAGCAGTCGGAATTTAAGCCAGATGTATCATTCTACTATTTCAAACACTTTTTTGATTTCACAGGAAAAGATTTTGTCTTCCTCTTTGGCTCCATGCAGGTAAGTTTGAACTGGGATTTTTGTTGCTTTTCTTGTTTTTTGTGCGCTCTTTTTACCAATTTTTCTTCAATTTTCTTAGTTAAAAAAAGCTACAGCAACAGAGGTTACGATTTCAATATAAAATATTAATCTTAATATGTTATATTAAAAAATAAATATTTTAATATGTTGGACCTAACTAATTAAAGTATTAGAGATTATAGCCTGTAAAACCGTTTTAAAAAGTTATTTTAATTTAATGAAAGTTAAATTGAAAACTATGTTTACATTTATCTAGACAGGCTATTTTGTTAGTCAAAATGAAAAATAAAATAGATATTTTCATTTAAAAAATATACATCTTTAAACATTTTTAGGTCGTTATTTTTTTAAGGAAAAAAAATAAAATGAAAAATTATTCTCCCTTTTATCCAGAAAAATATCTATTAGTGAATATAAGGATGGAATTTTATTTTTTGTTTGTTTCACCCATGTTTATTTTCTAGTGGGGATGGTTGAGACATGGCTCAAGTATCCCCACTCTCATTGGCTCAAGTATCCCCACTATCACTATTTTTGTTTCCCCGAGTTTTACTAAATAAAGCATGCAGCTATTAGAACTATTTTAGACTCAAAATACAATTGAAATTATGCTTATTGAATGTATGTATATAGTTGCAACTTTAAACAAAACTTTGATTACAAAAAAACAAAAAAGCCATGCACCCAAATATTTACTTCAGATAGGGAAAAGACAACTATTTATCACTATATTTTCAAAATGGTACCAAGATGTGTGATTTCTTTTTTACATGTTCAGGACTATAAATATGCTATTATATTGGCAGTTTTAGAAAGAAAAATTAACCAACTGTAGAGATAATAGGGGTGGCTCAAGTATCCCCTATGCTCAAGTATCCCCACTCTCCCCTAATAATTATTGGTCGCATATTTTTTTTTTTTTTTTTTTTTTTTTTTTTTTTTTTTTTACAGTTTTTTTACTTTATGAGGACAATTTTTGTGAATTAATTTTATTGAAAGTGGGCTTATTTCTTTGTAATAAAATGATTATTTTTTAATTTTATATAATAATGTAACTATTATTTTAAATAATTTTATTTTCAATTTTTAACTGACAAAACTAAGCTTTTTTTAATTTATCGTTTATTTATTTATTTGCATTAACCTTTTCGCTCCCACTTTCACAGAAAAAAATTGACAATTCTTATTTTAATTTTATTTTTAATTGAATTAATAGTTTTAAATTTCAGTAACTTTAAATATAAAATAAATAAACAGGTAAACAATAAGTTTCAGTTTATAACTACTACAAAACATAATGATAAATTGAATATAAAACAGATTATTTATTGAGTTTATTTAAAGTAAAATTCGAAATGCGTATTAATAATTTTATCAATTTAATTAAATAAAGATTCATTAAATTAAAAATATATATATATTTAATAAAATATTAATTTGATTTTAATTTTAAAATCACTAACTGTTTTGAGATTTAATTTATAGCAATTATTCATCACCATAAGTTTTTATTCAAAAATTATTATTTATTTCAAAAAAGAAAATTATTATTATTATTATTATTATTTGAAAAATCAGTTAGTAACGTAACGTAATAATTAATTAAACATAATAATGCAACACTGTAACAATGCGTAAAAATATTTCTTAACAGTGTTAGGTAACATTATTATCCAGATGCAGATTTAAATTTTCTGAAACAAAGTTATAGTTTACAGTTCGCAAAAAGCAATCATATATTAATTAATTATTTTTAAAGAGATCTAAGATTTCTAAAACTAAACTAAGATTTCTAAAACTTTTAAACAGATAAAGATTTCTAAAACTATTTGCAGATTTTTTTTTCATTATTAAACACATATTGTACAAATTATATGCAACTGATAATGTGTAGGCCATGGACATTTGCTTAAGCAAATTGAATTCGACTTATGTGTGTTTTTAAATTACGAGATCTTCATGATTGAGGAACTTCCATATAAATCCACAGAACAATCCTCCCCTCACTCCTGAAAACAATTACTTCTGTCATATGAAATTTGAGTGGCGTTTGGATCCCCTGCAATATGTTTGAATTTGGATCCGAGTTATACGTGTAAGCGGTTTTTGGGTACTTGTTACTTCTACTTAATCGCATTACACTAAAACTTTATGTGGCTTTCAGTTAAAAAACCGGTGTTGAATTCAGACAGTTTTCTCCGGGAGGTACTTCTGTGGCTCCGGGGGGGGATTCAATAGAGTCCTGGGGGAGGAGGATTCACTTTTTTACCACTGAAAACACAAAATCTCAAAATTTCCGGGGGGGGATTGATAGCTCCGGGGGGAATGACCCGCCCCTGAATTCAACACTCCAAAACTTTCCCTATAAAATTATGTCAGATATTTCCCGTGCACAAAATTTCAGCTTGCTGGAGAAGGGACCGAAATGTCTGAGGACCGAAACGTCCAGGGACCGAAATGGCCATGGACCGAAATGTCTCGGGACCGAAATGTCTCGGGACCGAAATGGCCAGGGACCGAGATGTCTTTGGACCGAAACGTATCGGGACCGAAATGTCTCGGGACCGAAACGGCGGGACCGAAACGTCCTGCTTCCATTTTAAATCTTGTTTTTTTTTTAATATATATATTTGATTTATATCACGTATAAAAATTTCGAAACATTCGGAAGTCTCGGTGTATTAAAAATAAATAAATAAAATCTGTAAAATTTGAATACGCGAGTGGCTCTTGCTTATGTTTTTACAACTAAATATCTATATTTTTGCACGAAAATTATAACACAGGCTTCTGTAACATTATAATAAATTAGGATAGAGGATTCATAAGACAAGAAAACTATGTTTTTGTTTTTAAATAAACCAACACCAAAAAAAAAAAAAAAAAAAAAAAAAAAAAAGAGAGAGAGAGAGAGAGAGGAAAGCACATTTTTTTCTTTCTTTTTTTTTTCTTTTTTCTTTTTTTTTCTTTTTTTTCTTTTTTTTTTTTTTTTTACAATTAAACATAAATATTTTTTCACGAATTTTTTGCACAAGTTGCAAAACCATTATATTTGTATCTGATAACAATTTCAAAACATTTGGAGAATGAGAACTATTTTTTAAGACTATTAAATGAATCGATGATAATTGAAAAGTTTTCTTATATCTTATTATATTTTTAACTACTAAATATTCTTTTTTTTCACGAACTTTTTTATAAGGGCTTCGAAACCCTTATATTTATGAGTTAAAAAATTTTCAAAGAATACGAAAAATTAAATGAATTTCGAACACTTTTAAAATTCTAAATCCACTAATATTTTGTTGAAATACGAAAGAGTCTATAACACCCACGTAGAGAATAAACATTTTTCTGTGCAACGACGCATTCGCTTTTAAAATACATAAAAATTTGCAAAGGCCCGATATAAAATTAATTTGGAAAAATTTTAGTTTAAAAGTATAAATTCTTACAAAATCCAATCAAAGATATGAAGGCATGCAAATTTTAGGTTTGTTAACACTTTCGGGTCTGGTGTACTATTAATAGTACATGTCTTCTCATCGAGGGTTTTTTTTTTTTTTTCTTAAACAATCAGTACTTACAAGGAAGGCCTCCATACTTGGCATACTCAGAATTTTTTGAAAAAAAAAATACTAATTAAACTACTCATGTAGGTAATAAAGGATCAATAAAATTTAGCGGCGGAATTTCAATAGGAAATACGTAAAAAAATAAAATACTTTCGAATATTTGGCGTGAAAAGACCAAGTGGCGCGCGATTTGGCGAACAGCACTTTTCCCCACCAGGAGCAAACGATTTTAATGTAACTGAAAATTGTTTCTTAATAGATTTTTTAAATGCATTTAAATTGTATTTAATGAATTTAACCATAAACAATGAGCGAATTTAATATACTCTCTCTCTCTATATATATTGTATTCCATATGTATATTGTTTATTCCTGTAGTTATTTAATTTAGGTCTGGAAAAAATTATTTTCATAAATGAAAAATTCATATTGAGAAACAATAATTTCATAGATTCAAGCGTATTCAAAAATAAAAGTCAGCTATTCCCATGGCAACGAAATCGAGTCGACAATGTTCAATTGGACTTTGAACTTGAAACAATTTTAGTTAATTTAAATTATGAATTTCGATTTAAATCGCAAATTTTGATGATTAAATTTGAATAAAAATACATATAAATATCGCTATAACAAAATTATACTTAAATCAATAAAACTGTCAAAACTAAAATTATTTAAATTAAATTTATCTAAACAAGTTCAGCGTGACACTTTTTTCCCTATAAATGTATTTGATGTGAAAAAGTATTTTTTGAAATTGCATTCTGTCGCCAACCGAGGATAAATCGCCAAATAATGAAATTTTCATTATTTTTTTACGGACACTGCTATGAGGTTCCGCCGAAATTTTTTTTATAAACATATATAGCCTCATGAGAAGGCCATTCTGTATTTTTTTCAGATTTTTCGGGGTATGCCCGTATGGAGACCTTCTTTGTTAGTTTTTTTCGACAAACAGAAAGAATAGCATATGGCTGTGCCTTTTTATTATGACTTCATTTATGTTTTGACATTTGGTAATAGTAATGATAATAATAATAATAATAATAATAATAATAATAAAAGTTTACTTAATTCTCTTTGCACCATTGGCGATTCCTTTATTTTATACAGATGTTTCACTCTTTAAATTTAAAATATAGGTTATTTTTCTGAACCAATCATGTGTGACAAAACTCGAAAAACATTACGAAGGTGTAATAGCCTTTCAAATCCTATGTTGTAATGCTTTAGTTTCCAAATGTCTTCAAAAGCGCATCTTTAGCTTATTTATTTATATAACACGCTAATGTGACGACTCCGGGCTCCACTCATCTTTGCGAAAAGCAACTTATGGTTGCCATGTTAGGCATAAGTATTCCGATGCCATAAAGTATGCCGACTGTTCAACATAGACAAATATAGACATAATCTGCACTGTATTATATCTCTTCTACTTTTTCTCAAAAATATTCAAAAATTACCCAGTTATGTTTTAAATTCTAAATTAAAAAATAATGGATAACATGCTATTATAAACAACGGATAACCAGATATAAAATAAACCATCACTTTTTTGATATAATCTATTAGCAATCTATATAAATAAGAAAAATAATACTATTATACGATATCTATTTTTAAAACTTCGATTATATAATTTTAGAATTTGTTCAATAGATGTAAAATGATTATTATAATTTAAATTTAGTTTTATTAATTTTTAAAAGCTCAACATTTATCTGCTTATTTTAAAAAAAAATTGTTTGCATTATAAGTAAAAAGAGTTTTTTTCTTTTACTTTATTTTTTTTTCTCCAATTGTAATTGAATTATAAAAATGCATTTGCATGACTGAAAATTATTTTTCCACATTCTCTTATTGAATTACGATTTTATTTTCACTTCAAAGTTATTTCGAATGTTACGACGTTAAAAAAATTGAAATTTTATCTTCATTGATAGAATTAAAATATGTAGTACATGGTATTATGTATTCCTTACATTTTAATTGTATAAAAGCATACATACATTGTAAGAAGCATAAATTTTATTTACAATGCAATTAAATTACAAGTGGGCGTAAACTAATCTCTTAAGAATTGGTAAAATTGAATTAAAATTTTACTAAAAAAATAATAAAATAATAATTTTGATTTTATTTATACCCAATGAAATTTTGAAGTTAAATAGCTTCGAATACATAATTTTAAAATTTCGTCCAAAATATGTAAAGTAAGTATTAAAAATCAAATTTAGTTTTATTAATTTTAAAGAGCTTAACATTTATCTGCTTAATTTTTTAAAATTTTAATTATATTATAAGTAAAAATGTGGGTTTTTTTTTTCTTTTAGGTGTAATTTAATTAAGAGTGTGCATTTACATGACTGGAAATTATTTTTTCACATTCTCTTATTAAATTACAATTTTATTTTCACTCCAAAGTTATGTTCGAATGTTACTGCGTCAAATATCGAAATTTTATCTGCATAGATATAATTAATATATATAATATACGACGTTATATATTCCTTACATTTTAATTACTTTTTCCATAACTATAAAATTTATTCACGATGCAGTATTTTCAAGTTGACACAAGCTAATCTCTTCGTGGAACTATTTCATAAATTAAAGAATGATTTAGACTAGTTGGATGTGTCAATCCCAAAACTTTCTTCTATATCATAAGTACATTTTAATATTTAAAAAAAAAAAAAAAAAAAAAAAAAAACGTGGTGACCCCAAAGTTACCCACTATCGAATTTCCTCGAACATTTGACCTAGTCTAATGAGATTCTGGTATCCGAAAAGCCTAAAACGCAAAATTTAATTAATATTCTGAGAAAATGAGCTTAGTAGTGCCTCATGTTGGGTAATTTATACTAAAACTTAATAAGCATCTATTTATATCAAGACCTAACAGAATCTGAAATTTGATAGAATTTCGTCTATTAGTTCTTGAGATATAGTTATAACAAAAAATTTGTAAAACGTAGCACAGCAACACCATATCTTGGACAATTTATGCCAAAACGTAAAAAAGCGTCTAATTATGTTATGGTGTAAAAGAATCTGAAGTTTGATGAAATTCTGTGCATTAGTTCTTGAGATATAGCTAGTTTAAAAAAAACCGTGTAAAATATAGCACAGCAGCACCATCAGTTGAAGGATTTATAACAAAACGTAATCATCGTGTAATTATGTTACGTGTCATTTTGTAACAAAATCTGAAGTTTGATGAAATTCTGTGCGTTGGTTGTTGAGATATAGCTATCGGAAAAATCGTGCAAAATGCAGCATAGCTGCACCACCTGTTGCAAGATTAATACCAAAATGTAATCAGCGTCTAATTATGTTATATATTCTAGAGTAACATAATCTAAAATTTGATGAAGTTCTCTGCATTAGTTCTTGAGATATACCTATCGCAAAAATCGTGCAAAATGTAGCATAGCTGCGCTACATATAGGGCAGTTCACACCAAAACCTTATCAGCGGCTATGTATCTCAAGGTATCGCGGAATCTGAAGTTTGGTGAAATTCTGTGCATTAGTTCTTGAGATATAGCTATCATGAAAATCATGAAAAACTTGGCATTTCAGCGCCACCTGCTGGCCAATTTACACCAAAACTTAATCAGCGTCTATGCATATCAAGGGGTCACAGAATCTGAAGTTTGGTGAAATTCTGTGCATTAGTTCTTGAGATATAGCAATCTTGAAAATCATGAAAAACGTAGTATAGCAGCGCCACCTGCAGGCCAATTTTCGTCAAAAACCAATAGGCACTAATTCATATCAGGGTCAAACTGAATATAAAATTTTATTAAATTTCGAGCATTAGTTCTTGAGATAGAGCGCCCAAAATTTTTTTGTCACAAACAGACAGACAGATGGACAGACCACAGACATTTTCTAAAAATAGTCAAAACGTGTTCAGGACCTTCTAAACGTATAAATCCGTCGAAAACCGGAAGTCGAAAATTTTTATGAATCCAATACTTTCTTCTTGTAAAGATAGAAGAAAGTAAAAATTATCCTCAATTATTTATATCTGTAGAATGCATTTGTCATTCTTAAAACGTTAACTTTTAAACAATATAAACTCTTCAATAATAAAAGCTTCATTTGTATGAAGTCTTGTGTAAATTAAACGCAGATCAACCTTCCGTCATTTTTGACGGGGACAGGGGTCATTTTTGACTTTTAAATATATACTGATTATCATATAAATATGAATTAAATAATACACACATTAAAAAAAAAAAAAAAAAAAAAAAAAAAAAAAAAAAAATGGACCCGCGAAAGTATTAAGACTATTATCATGGCCACTGGTAACGCCGGCAGCTCAGCTAAGTTAAAATAATATTTCATTCATCTTTTGTTTTGTTCTAAATTACCGGTCATTTTTCATTTGTTTGTTAAGCTAAAAAGGTGTTCACTTATTTTAATAAGAGTACATGAAAGTTCTGAAGCTGATATTTTAAAGTGATTAAATTAATTTAAAAAAAAATCAAAGAAAAGCATTTACCGCAAACATAACCTTTTTTTAGAGACTTTTATATTATTTATCTAAAAATAATTAGAAATAGCTGATAAAACAGGTTTTTTTCTTTAAATCATGAGTTATTAAATGGAGGTATTTTGTAAAATAAATACATAAATAAAAATATATAAGTAAAAATAAATACATAAATAAAAATATATAAGTAAAAATAAATACACAAAAGCACTTTTATGATATAATTTTTTTTTTATGTAATACAAAAAGATTTTAAAATAGTTAGTTATGAAAGAAATAACTAATTTTTTTTAATTATACCTAATATTAATTATTACAGTGATTCCATCTAATAATTATAATTTAAAATTGGCAGTATATTTTAGTATTGAAACAGGTACAATACTACGACGTATTATTATTATTATTTTAAAATAAAGTTTAACACATACAAAATTTACATAAGTTTCAATTTGTGTAAAAATGGTTAGAAATAAATGATGACAGTATTTCTTTAATCTAGAGCTAATCATAGAATAAAGAGAGAGGCAATCATAGAAGTAATTCATGGAAATGTTTTATAAAATAAGTAAATGAAATCTTAATTTCTTTGTACTGAAAATCAAAGGGGTATTTACTGTTTTTTAGAAATTTTAAAAATTACACAAAATGTTTTAAACATTAGTTTCTTGGAAATTAAAAAAGAATTTTTGAAAAATACATAATTACATTTTTATTAGAAATTGTCTACATATATATGTAGGTGTTATAATTTCAAAGATTGTTTTATTATATTATATTGGTCTTTTTGTGTGTACGGATAAAATTCAATATTTTTTCATCTATGATTTATCAAACTTTTTTTAATATTTAAGCATATAAATAATATTTTCGTTTCGAATTCACTTTCATCTTGCAATTCCTGAACTCTAAAAAATTTTAATTAGTTAGTTTTTACATTCAAAATATTAAAAGGGTTTTTTCTTGAGTATAACTCAAATATTATTACATACTAGTTGACCCAACCGATGTTTCACGGCCCCTTTTAACCTCTTCAGACCTGAGGTACACAAATGTGCATTTCCATTCTTTTCCTCATAAAAACTAAACTGTTCGAATTTTTCGCATTTTTACTTTACTTCTATACAGCTTAATGTTTTTTGCTTTAAAACAAAACCAGTAAATGTCAGTACTGATGAATATTACCTCATAAAATAAATATTATTTTCATCTTCGTGTGGAAGTGACATTGTGGCCAAGAAAGTAAGAAATATTCATGATTATTTAACTTAGATGCTTTACAATGTAAAATTTTGAGGATTTGCTGATCATTTACTTGTTTAAAGACCTTTATTTTGTTATTGTTTAGATTTATATTGCTGGTAGTTAAACTGACGTTTTAAGGGGATTAGTACTTTTATATCCGTATTTGTAAACCTAAATTACCAGTCCCCTAAAGTAGGGATTTCATAAAAATGACTCTTTTTGTCATCTATGGTGTCATTTCGATCATTCAAAAGCAATAAATATACATTAATAGAGTTATTTTATGCTCAGGTCTGAAGAGGATAATAATGTAACATATACTGAAAATAATATTGAATGAATTTTTATATTTAAACGAAAATCTTTCTAAACAATCCTAAGGCTGGACTCCCATTGCCTTCGGTAGCGTATATTTTCTATTCAGATTTTTTTTTTAATAAAGACCTATCCAAACAAATTTAGAGTCGGGTAGAATAAATACGCCTGAAATTGACAAAAAGTGTCTCGTTATACGGGAGAATCACATTTACTGGTGATTTAACATATGTAAACAGTTTATTTTAATAAGAAAATCGAGTTAAGTAGGCTCATGAACATTTGTTTTTATTATTTTAATTGGAAAAATTTATATGTTTATTAAATGGCTTTTATGGAGTGTTGTTAATCTAAATTTAATCAATAAGTTCTATAATGTTTACGTGTTTAAAACCATACTTTGTCGCATTTCTTTTATCCTTTGTTTTGTGCTCAAAGTGTTATCTAGTATCGTTAAGCCTGTAGAAATACAATAACATTCTATTTACTCGGGGGGATCCGAAAATAAGTTTTTCTTGTCGACTGTGGTCCGAGTTGTGTATGAAAGTCAAACCAATAGAATGAGACATTAAGGATACGACATATCTTTATTCGTCAAAATAATTACCAAGTATGTTGAGACTTTTGTCATACTGCTTGATAAGCTGCTAAAAGCCCTCCAGGAAATCGTCAAGGCTTTGCATATGGACAAGTCGTTAAATGCTTCTTCCGTGCGTATACAAAGCCATGGTGTTATGACATTTATGTCTCAACATACTTGGTAATTATGTTGACAAATAAAGATATGTCGTATCCTTAATGTCTCAGCATACTTGGTAATTATGTTGACAAATAAAAATATGTCGTATCCTTAATGTCTCAACATACTTGGTAATTATGTTGACAAATAAAGGTATGTCGTATCCTTAATGTCTCAACATAATTGGTAATTATGTTGACAAATAAAGATATGTCGTATCCTTAATGTCTCATTATATTTTCTGACTTTCATACACAACTCTGACCACAGTCGACGAGAGAAACTTATTTTCGGATCCCCCCCCCCCCCCCGTATTTCTTTGCAGATCATTGACATGTTGATAAAAAGTATTTTAATACTCTTTTACAGACATGTAATTAACAATATGCTATAATAATAATGTAACAATAAATCTATAAAAATTAGTCAAAATGAATAAAATAAAATTTCCCGAATAAAATAATTCATATTAATAATCTTCAGCAGCTACTATTAGATATTTTGATGCATCATTTTAATCTAGAAATTTTGTAAATAGTAATGAATTTGTTAATAGTTTTGTTTTACTTTGTAAAATGCGGAATTGTATAAATTTATTAAATGCTTTTATTTTAGGTGCGTCCGTAATTGTATAGAAATCGTAGCACCTATAGTCGTCGTACAGTCCGTCCGTCTGTCCGGATACAACAGAGCATATACACAAGTCAACCGAATCGTTTGAAATTTAACTATTAGAAAATCGGATGCGTAGATTAATTACATGCACAATCAAAAGGATTCCGTTACATTACGATCAATGGGGAAAAAGTTTCAAATGCATTTTAATGATGTTACACTCTTTCGAACGTAATAAAATGGATAAGCATCTATAAAAATACATTCTAAAATATACATTCTGTACAAACTGTGGCACAAAGAATATTTTTTTATAAATTTACAGGACCACACAAAAGTATTTTATTGCATAATACTATGGGGGGGGGGGCATTATTTGGGACGCGTTTTAATTACATTAAACTATTTCGCACTTTTATGAAATCGATATACATTTCTGAGATTTACTACAAGTTACTTCCTGTATAGTAGAAAACTGATAGTGTTTACAGGGACACAAAAGATTTAGTATACTATATGATATATCCGATAATACTGTAATACTATTACATCAAGATGGAAGGGGCGTGTTTTAATTATATTAAACTACTTCGCACTTTTATGAAATTGATATAGGTTGCTAGGGTTTACTACGAGTTACTTCGTGTATAATAGAAAACAGATAGTACTTACAGGGACACACAAAAGATTTACGATACTATAGGGTGTCCGATAATACTTTATACTGTTACCACCAAGATCTGAATATTTTTAAAATTTCGTTATAATACGAAAATAGAGTACATTTGCTATGTTTGACGTGCGATTTCTCCCTTGTAATAGTATTATTATTTCTGTTTCAGTCAATGGCGAAGTCCGTCCCGGCCAGTTACTGGCCATCATGGGTGCCAGTGGCGCGGGCAAGACGACCCTGCTCAACGTTCTGACGTGCCGAAATCTCCGCAAACTCATCATAGAAGGCGAGGTGTTGGTGAACGGAGAGGTGGCGGGCTCTCAAATGACCAAGATATCGGCCTACGTCCAGCAAGACGATCTCTTCATCGGCACCTTAAAAGTTCGGGAACATCTCGTATTCCAGGTGTGCGTTAAATGCAAATTTCCAATGAAAGTTCACTTCATATCTATATATATGTCTATATCTATATATATTTTTATGTAAGTTCATCCATTATTTAAGGCTATGCATATAGCTGCTGAAAGGATGCTCCAGTTTTCTGTCTTTAAAAAAAAAAAGTCGTGTTTGCACTTCACTGTTAAAACTACAGGAGAAACATTGCACATTTTAGAAGGTGAAAGGCTTGTCTCACTGGTGACACTCCTACGGTAGCCAGAATGGCACCCTTAATTAAGGTGAAAAGATGGCACCCCTAATCCAGAGTGCCAAATAACAAAAATAAATTATAAAACGGCTTTTTGGCCTGCGAAGGATACGAACCCACAACGTCTGATTGCAATTCAACGCTCTAACCGTTCGATCATCGAGCTCACTTTCAAAGTCTTCCTGAAATGTTCAAATGTTCTGAAATTCAAAGGTTGCTTTACATAAAAAGCTCACAAAAAAGTTAGCCATCCGAAGTTCTAAACGATATTGGGATAGTGCACGCGCGATGATAGTCTTCTTAGGGAGATATTGCTGTTTTGATCCACCAGTGACGGCGAGTTGAACGGGAAGGACACACGTCACAGACCATGCGCAAATAACTAAGGGGTGAAAATCTTCCAACGGTATGCATTGCGCGGCTCCCTAATTAGCGTGAATCACCCAGTGAGGGTCAAACGGCTCCCCAAACACATTTTCAAGCCCGCGGATGTCAAATGGTAACACCTTTTCACCCCTTAGCGCCAAATGCAACTGGTTTGTCACCTTTATTTTTAACAGTGTGAATTGGTACCGTTTAATTTCATTGTGATCTAAAAATGAAGTTTTTCTCTGTCCGTTTTTGTGTCATTTTGAATCTATAGTCTTTAAATTTCGTAAAAATCCAATCATCAAGAAATTTGAATGCAATGCTGAAGTAACTTTTAAGTTTTCAAAAAAATAGTCATCATTTAGTAAAGGTTTATCTCCTTCTTTTTTTCAAGCAATAGGTCGAAAATTTTGATGTGCCGCCATCTGCTTCGCATTAAATGAGAGATGTTAGCAATAACGGTAACTTAAAACGAAGGTTGCTCTTGCATTGGGATAGTACTATTTTACCTGAGCTCAGCCTGGCCGGCAATTCGAATCTGGACAGATTGACACCAGGGCCGTAGCTATGGGGAAAGGGGGGGGGGGGGTCCTCAGCTCCCTCTAAACATTTTGAGCCTCTCCTGGAAAAGATTCCAAGGTCATTAAATGAATTTCTGTTCCGAAAATCCAAATGAAATTATGTTCAAAAATTAAATTTAGTTTTTAGTCCTACTATTTTGCAGGGGTACTAAATTGTACAAAAAGTGCAAATACGTGCTTCAACACTCGCACATCCTATATGCATGTATGAAGCTAATATAATGTAGAATTTTGGATACACATTTGAATTTTTTATTCTGCATCCTGTTCTTTTATTAGAGTAAAATTAAGGTATTATAAACAGTTTATACAGTTAACAGTTATTATAAACATATAATGTGTTTGTTTGTGCATGCGTCAGAGAAAGAAAGATAGAAAATATGAGCCCCGCCTTACATTTTCGTGAGCCACACTTTCCTATAATTTACTTCTATCTACAGTCCTGGTTGACACTAATTTTTTTAAAAAATCCCTGTCGGCTGAGCCTATAGGCGGAGGTAGATTTCGAAGAGTGCTCATTTCAACAATATATATATATATATATATATATATATATATATATATTTATATGATTGGAGATAAACCCAGTTCAATAACTTCATTTGGCTGTTTATGAAAAATTTTTAATTTCATTTTTCTGCAAAAACCGGTTTTATCAGAATCATCTTAAGAAAAATTCAGCTCAAATGCCCCTTTTGACTACATATTTTGAAATAAATTCTGAATTTATTAAAAAATCGACCAAAACAGTACATTATACAGTTCCTAAATAACAAAAAACTGTCAGTTAAATGCATTTGAGAAAAAATTGAATTTAAAAATGAGTCATAAAATAACCGGTTTGTTGTTTGAATACATCCTTAATTCTTTAATCATGATTGCTTCGGAAAATTTTGTGCGAAATACTCACTTTGACAGCATTTTTAAAAATATATTCTATCTTTATCAAAAAACTGGCCAATGCGTCACAGTGTATAGTTCCTAAATAAGAGGATCTGTAAATTGGATGTGTTTGAGAGCGAAAATGGATTTTAAAACGAGTCATAAAAAACGCAATTTGCTATGTGAAAACTTCCTTAAATTTTCAAATCATGAAGACTTCGGGAAATTCTGTTCAAAATACCCTTTTTGGTAGCCTTTTTCAAAATATAGTCTGTCTTTATTAAAAAAACCGATCAATGCATCACATTATATAGTTCCTAAATAAGAGGATCTGTAAATTGGATGCATTTGAGAGCAAAAATGGATTTAAAAACGAGTCAGAAAAAAACGCAAATTCTTATTTGAACATTTCCTTAAATTTTCGGTCACGATGATTTCGGAAAATTCTGTTCAAAATACCCTTTTTGGTAGCCTTTTTTGAAATATATTCCGTCTTTATCAAAAAACTGACCAATGCATCACATTATATAGTTCCTAAGTAAGAGGATATGTAAATTGGATGCGTTTGAGAACAAAAATAGATTTAAAAACGAGTCAGAAAAAAACGCAATTTCTTATTCGAATACTTCCTTCAATTTTCAGTCCCGATGACTTTCGGAAATTCTGTTCAAAATACCCTTTTTGGTAGCCTTTTTTGAAATATATTCTGCCTTTATCAGAAAATTGACCAATGCGTCACTTTATACAGTTTCTAAATAAAAGGATCTACCATTTGGATGCGTTTAAAATCAAAAATGAATTTAAAAATGAGTCAGAATATAAGCAGTTTGGATTTGAGGTTTTTTCTCCAATTCCTATTTTTGTTTAATTTCTTTTTGCTATACGAATTGGTCCTATGAAAAACTTGTCAATATAAAAGTTGTAGATATTTTTGAGAAGATGTAAAATAAATTTAATCAGATTTGATATCTTAAAAATTGATGGAGTTATGGATTTTTCTCTTTTTTCAGCGCCCTTTTTCTTTTCGTTTTTAATTTTTTCCATCGGTAAAAGTTGGTCCTATCAAAAACTTGTAAATACAAAATCTTTAGATAATTTTAAGAACATTTACAAAAAATTTAGTTGGACTTGATATCTTGAAAATTGACGAAGTTATGAATTTTTTTTCTCAAAATCCCTGTTTTTTTCGCCCACTTCTAAATTTATCAAAAATCTGTTATGCATATACTTTTAGCCCATTTTTTATGAAGTAATATAAACTTTAAACCGATTCGATATCTACTTTAATTAAGAAGTTATGGCGTTTTTTCGGTTTTCACAAAAACGCCCCCTATTCCGACCCCCTTGGTCCGATTTTGCCCATTAACGAACTTAGTCAAGATTTTATCCCCTTTGATTTTATGTACCAGTTTGGTGGAGATTGGTGAAGAATTATAGAAGTTATCGTGTCCATAAAAAAGTGAGATATATATATAGATAGATATATAAACTGGTGCGATTGCAATAGGTAGTATTTCTTACTAAATCTACCTAATACTAGACCAGATTCGAATTGCGTTATTTTATTTAACTTTTTATCATTAATGCCTGTCGGATATACCTGGCTCCAATGTTGAAATCAAATACATTTTATTCGGGAGGGGGAAATATTTCTTTTGCTCCGTTGTGGGACATTATCGAGTACCGTGAGGGAGGGGGATAAATAACAATTTTTGACCATTGAAAATACTAAATATCAAAATTTCCGGGGATGGAGCCCTCATTGCTCCGCGGGGAATATCCCCTCCCCCGGGCTACCCTTTGAATTCAATACTGCCTGGCTCCCTAAAATTTACATTTAGTTTTTTTTTCTTTAACTTTTAATATTGTTGTTGAATTTAAATAGCAGTAATGTGAATTATTTTCCTAAGGCTAACAATTTTTTCACCCAAGGCAGTTTTACCCCCCTACACAGCCCCGCAAGTTGAGTACAGTCAACAGTTAGTTAATAGGATTATCATTTCTGGAATTGTAAGGATGTTTCTTTTACACAATTCGATACTACTTGAGTATTTTGGCGTTTTATATAATTTGTCGGAATTGGATCGTCAGCAATTCATTAATAGAGCATTACTATGTGTATTAAAAATATATAAATATGCGTTTAAATTTCGTTTTGGAATTACAATGCATTTTATAAATAGTTTCAACATGTTTTAATTTCATATGTTATAGTATGCATATCCATGATGGGTAAGTATTACGGTGGCGCCAAACGACTCGTTTTCCTTAGTATTAAATTATTTTGAGTCACTTGACATTTTTTTTTTTTTTTTTTTTTTTTTTTTTTTTTTTTAACTCGAAATTAGCAAAGAAAAGAAAATTCAGTTAAATATGTAAATTGACAATTACACTGTATAAAAAAAAAAAAAAAAAAAAAAAAAAAAAAAAAAAAATCTATAATTTTATAGATGTAAAGTTGTCGAAATCTGTATAGTTACTAACTTTTTATCAGTACACTGTAGAAGAAAAAATGTAAATCTGCAAAACTAATTTTCGTAAAGCTACAGAAATATGTAAATTACAAATGAGTCTATTAAAATGAGAGCTATCTTACTAAAATTTTATCTGTAACTTGGGTTGCAATTGCATAATAGGGTTATAGGCATCCCAAGCTTCCTGAAATATTCTTAGTAACTTTACAGACTTTTGGATTTTCAGTGAAAATCTCTATCTGTTACAGAAAACGTTCTAGGAATCCCAATTTCCTAGAAAACTTTTAGCAACTTCAGATTTTTTTTTTTTTAATACTGTGTGGGAAATTATTCTGGACCTCTTCTCGCTGCTGACGCCCATGATTTAAGTTATCATTTATTTATGTTATAGTTGTGGTATAATTCTTATCTTATCATGGTAAGTTTCTTCACTTTTAAAATTTGGAACTAAGTTTCGTAAAGGGAAATTTTTAAAGGAAACTTTATTAGTATTACGATGTAGAACCCGTCAAATTTTGACGAAAGAAAATGTTTAAGAAGGAACTGTTTCATTGACTTATAATAAACCTACAAAATTAGTTATAGTAAAAAATGCATTTTATATCGGTAGGTCTAGACTCTAGAGCTCTTAAACAAACGATATTTATTGCCAAATTAACAAAATACTATTTCTATAAAATGCAGTTGTAGAAATTATTAAAATTAAACTTTATTTGTATATGTAAGTAGTAAAAAGTAAAGTAAAGTAGTAAAAAAATCATAAAGATATGTTATTATGATAACGTTATCAATTAAAGTTCTTATGCTAGTACTCCAAAATGAAAAAAAGCTAAATTTATTCAACTTTGACTCAATCATAGAATTTTTTCCCGGTGAAATCTATACCGGCATCATTTTCACCATATCAAAATTTACAAATGCTTTGCATCTATATTCAACTTTTCAAAAAGATTGGCATTTTAATCTGATCATTTTGATTCAAAACTTGAAGTCTCAATACTATTAGCTAAAACAGATATTAAACTGTTGATATTATTTTATGTGTAAATCAAATTTTGTAAATTAAATCAAAATTCACCTGGTTTTATAACAGAAGATACTTAAATTTCAATTTTTTTCCCCTTTTAATGAAAACTAGTAGGATGTGCCAATCCCAAAACTTTCTTCTATCTTATACGTACGTTTTAATATTAAACAAAAAATAGTTACTCATTTTAATGCTTTAATAATTTTAATTCAATGCCAGACCAACTTTGATTTTCATCTTAAATTTCTGCTTCAATCCATTAATCAGAGTAAAAATGAATTTCCGTCTCTGCACGAGCCGATGGACAATAGAAGGATAGGCAGATTTTCTTTTCAAATTCCGGGAGGATCTACTTGTCTTACCAAAAAATAATCATAAACAAAAAATGTAGTTCAGTTCTAGAACTAACTTCATACACTTTTATGGAGTGCAATATTGAAAATGGCATAAAATTCGCTATTGCAGCGCCCCCTTCCGGCGGATTTTTTTCAAATTCAGGGCGATCCAAATAGCCATAGCCATACACTTACACAAAAAAATTTGTTCAATTCGATGCATAACTTCATGTACTTTTGGTCGGTACAATATTGAAAATGGCACAAAAATCGCGATTGCAGCGCCCCCTTCCGGCGGATTTTTTTCAAATTCAGGGAGAACCAACTAGCCATGGCCATACACTTTCACAAAAAATTTGGTTAAATTCGATGCATAACTTCATATACTTTTGGTCAGTACAATATTGAAAATGGCACAAAAATCGCGATTGCAGCGCCTCCTTCCGACGGATTTTTTTCAAATTCAAGGCGGACCAACTAGCCATAGTCATACACATACGCAAAAAATTTGGTTCAATTCGATGCATAACTTCATATACTTTTGGTCGGTACAATATTGAAAATGGCACACAAATCGCGATTGCAGCGCCCCCTTCCGACGGATTTTTTTCAAATTCAGGGAGGACGAACTAGCCATAGTCGTACACATACACAAAAAATTTGGTTCAATTCGATGCATAACTTCATATACTTTTGGTCGGTACAATATTGAAAATGGCACAAAAATCGCGATGGCAGCGCCCCCTTCCGGCGGATTTTTTTCAAATTCAGTGCGGACCAACTAGCCATAGTCATACACATACACAAAAAATTTGGTTCAATTCGATGCATAACTTCATATACTTTTGGTCGGTACAATATTGAAAATGGCACAAAAATCGCGATTGCAGCGTCCCCTTTCGGCGGAATATTTCAAAACTGAAGGAGGACCTGCTTGCCACAGCCAAAAACATTCACAAAAAATTTGGTTCAATTCTATGCATAACTTCATACACTTTTTGATGGTAGAATGGCGACATACACACAGACACACACACGGACAGACAGACATTTTCTTAAAAACATGTTTTTTGGAATCTCTGACCCCTAAAACGTGTAAATCCGTCGAAAACCGGAAGTCGAAAAAATTTCGATTACAATACTTTCTTCTATTGAAGATAGGAGAAAGTAAAAATGGCAACATAAAGATACAGCAATGAGATTTTTTTCCTTTGCTTTTAATAGAAATGGAGTAGTCCTGTTGCCACAATTAGAAAAGCTGTATTAAAAGCTACAAAAAAATTAATATTTAAAAAACAAATTAAGGTACAGCTTTCAAACAAATTTCATTTAAAAGAACATTTTTTTCCCTACACGATGATGTAAAAATTAAAAATGTGCGGCATTTAGAAGTTTAAAAATTTTTAGTAGAAAAAATTGCAATACCGAAAGTTCATTTAAAATTTGAAAGTGTTGCCATGCGCAAAATGACGTATGTGTTACGCACAGATACGTTTGGCCTTTATAATATATATATATATCATTCCAGTATTATTTTAACCAATTTGAAAATTTGTGTTTGTTTTTCTTTTCATGGAGGACAAAAAAAGATAGTAAAAATTTATTAAATAAAGAAAAAATATTATGTTTTAAATAATAAAGATCTCAAACATTTTCTATTAAAAAAATTAAAAAAAAAAAAATTAAAGATATTTTATAAATGATTTATGAAAGATATAAAGAAGTGTTGGTTTTTTAAATGTAAACAAGGTGTCGTTAAATAGAAATTTTTTATTTTATAAAGATATTTAACGAATAAATATTTTTCTCTTTAAATTGGAAATTTTAGCTCATATTTGTGTTATGATGTCCTTACACATTGTATGAAATAAATTAAAAAAAATATCTCTTCTTTTTCAGTGCTATTTTTCTTATTTGGAGGACTTTAATAATATTTTAGTGAAATTTTGTTTTTATAATAAAGCTTTAAATTAAGGATTTCAAAAAAAAAAAAAAAAAAAAAAAAACCCTCGTTTGTGAATTTTGTTGTCAGTCGATAATTTCTGCTTTTACTAACAGATTTTGCTCGTGTCGGAAAGAATTAAAATGTCCATTATAAAAAGTGTTTCTTAAAGTATTTTTACTGCACAAACTTTTGTGTTTCTTAATACTTTTTTTGTTTTGTTTTGTTTACATTCAGATTTTTATCGTCGTTTTCGTTTTTCAAAATTGTATGTTTTAATATGAAATTCTAAATAAATTCTGATTATTATTTTATTTTGAAATCTCTAGGCTTTACTTCGGATGGACAAGCACAAGACTTACAGTGAAAGAATGAAGAGAGTAGACGAAGTGCTAGTAGAGGTAAGCATCCGATAATTATTCGGATATGAATCGAAATGCAGTTCCAATGACGTCATTCTTTGTCAGTCACAATCGTTCATAAACGTCCAGTAACGAACGCCTTTAAAACGTAATTTTTTAGCCATTATATCAATTTTTAACTCACAGGCTATCAAAGCCTGGGAGCTTATGTCCGCCCATTCTGTATGTAAGTACGTACCTGCGAACACGATAACTCATGGTAAAAATATCCGACTTACTTGAAATTTTGGACATAAGTTTATTATGATAAGGCGCTTTCCTGATTAGTTTTGAGAGTTCATTCGATAAGTATAAGAATGGGGAACGGGGGCTATTTCCCCTCCAATTAATTTATATAAATGGGTTATTTTTTTTTTGCAGAATTTTCATACAGAATTATCTGTTTTCGCTCAAATCTTAGGCATAGGATCATTCTGATGAGTCACCTCCGTGATTAATATTGGATATTCATTAGATAAGTATTAAGAAGGGGAACGGGGGCTAATGTCTCTCCCCTTAATTTATATAAATGGGTTTTTCCTGCAGAATTGTCAGATTTCGTTCAGGTATAGTCTGTGAGCTCTATGCCATCAGTTTAAGTGGGCAATATTTTTTTTATTTATTTATGCAATAATATTAAAATAGATTATTTCATCTGTCGAATTCCGATTAAATTTTGTCTACATCTGAAATAGAATCCGAGTTACAGCCATTTAAAGTTACAGCTATTACAGCTTTTGAATTGTGCTTTAAAGTTATTTTTAGTTTATCCTCAAGATGAAGTTTGTCAAATTTTCACTAAACGCAAAACATCCAAAGACAAAAAATTACTCGAAATTTTCTGTTCTTCTTATTTTACAAATATCTTTAGAGGGAATAGACTACACTCGTGATAATATATGAAATAGTTTTATATTTACACTGGTGTAAATGACAAACTTGAGACAAATTTTGCGAATTTTTCATTACATTAGTACTTTAACTGCCTTATCATCTTAGATAGAAATGCGATTTATAATGTATGTATAGTCTAAGACCTAGAGAAGGTTATTCCGTTTGTTATGCAATTGACAAAATGTCAATAGATTGTTTTATGTTTGAGTTATCGCGTTTAGCTGAAATGTCAATTTTTGACATAATTTTGGATATTTTTCTCTTTAAAAAATTATTTTCTGTCTAATTGCTAATTTTTTTTCTTTTTTTTTTCCGAAGTTTAAAGGTAAATGAGATTATAAAAAAAAGAATAACAAGAGAACAAAAATCCCTTTCGAAGGTGTGCGGATACCTTAAAAGGTGACGAAGATAATAAAATGGAAGTTACACGTTAATAATATATATTTTATTGAAAAATGTCTTAGTACTTGCATTTCCTGCGACCATCATCAGAGCAGGGCCGTAGCTATAAGTGAACAATAGGGGGAGGGGCTCAAAAAAATATAGAGGAGGCATATATTTTCTCTCTCTCTCTGTGACGCAGAGGTAAATTAGGGCATATTCACATTGTAGTTACTATGTTTCTCATTAACCCTTTTCGGCACACTGTGCCCGGTCTGGGATACCTGATTTTAATTCCAACCTTGCAAATGGCATCAATAATATTTTAGTAAAATTTTGCTTTTACAATAAGAGCTGAAATTAGGGGATTCAAAATACAGTCGACTCTCGTTAATTCGAACTCGTCGGGACCACAAGAAATATTCGAATTATCCGAAGTTCGAATTATGGAAAACATGCTTAATATGGTACTATTACAAAGGAATTAATGTTATAGGGTTTTTTTTTATTTATTTCGTCTGTTATCATTAGAATATGACTTAATATTAAATTATAATGTATAAATACATAAACTAATTAAAAGATTCGAAACAAGCACAATGGACGAAAAATTTAAAGCGTCTCTGATGGCCAGACGGAGCTCTAAGAAAGTGGATATCAAAGGCATTGTATTACATATATATACTCGTTCGGAACAATTTTCACAAAAGAAAGGAAGTTATTCAAATGATCTGAAATCCGTGAGAAAGAAAAGAAAAAT
Source organism: Maratus speculifer (assembly GCA_964019185.1). Classification (NCBI taxonomy): domain Eukaryota; kingdom Metazoa; phylum Arthropoda; class Arachnida; order Araneae; family Salticidae; genus Maratus; species Maratus speculifer. The sequence continues at coordinate 420,213,330 of OZ025294.1, read as the reverse complement.
GAAAAATCGGAATTCTCGTTAGTTCGAATTAAACGAAGTCAAGAGAAAATGAGTTCGAATTAATGAAAATTTCTAACGTTATTCTGCCATTGAAAATTTCGGGACTTCATGTTTAGTTCGAATCAAGCGAACATTCGAATTATCCGATTTCGAAGTAACGAGAGTCGACTGTATCTGAAAAATTCGTTTGTGAATTCCGGTGTCAGTCCATAATATCTCATTTTACTGTTAGATTTTGCCCGTGCCGGAAAGGGTTAAACTGTTGTAATAGATTCATTTTATGCTAAGAAAAGAATAGGATGACGAAAAATTCGAGTGAGTGCAAATTTAAGCATCCTATTAGCTTCCTGTGTGCAAATAGAATGAGGGAGTGTTGAAACACTTATTTTAAATTCAATTTAGTATTTTTGAAAAACTGTGAAAGGTACTCAAACTTAAATTAGATTTTTGATCAGAATATCATTTTGATTTTTGGAATGTAAATTCATTGAGTGACCTTGGAATCTTTTCCAGTGCGACTCAAAATATTTTAGGGGGGAGGGTAGGCTGAGCCGCCCATAGCACCCCCTTAGCTACGGCTCTGCATCATTGAATGTTTGTTTTTTTAAATATATATAATTAATCGTTGTTCTGTTCATTCATACAAGTAGGTTTACTTCGTTTGAAATGGGAGAGTCAATATAGCTGAAAAGTAGAATAAGCAATCCTTTGGATTGAAATTAAGTGAAGGAAATATGTATATATATATTTATACATAACTTCTTGAAAAAACTCTTTCATCATTTTTAGTGAAATAAAGAACACATTTCAATACACAATCGCAAGATATAAGGGAACAAGAGTCCCCTTAATTTTAACTCTATTTAAAATTTTCAATTTGGTTAGACTCATTATAGCATCTAATTTGGAATTTTATTCCTTAATGCCCTATATCAAAATCTTAAAGGGCGAAAATGGTTAATGCCAGTGGTTTAAATTTTTTTTAAATTAAATTTTTATAATTTTCGAATTTCATAAAATTTAAAAAAATAAACGACATTGCAATTCAATTTTGGAGAAGCAAAATAATTCCGCTTCAGTTTCCAGAGTAGAAAAAAAAATTAGATTCTGTTCCGATTTTCGTTTCCTTAAAAATTGCAGTTTTGGTTCTATCAAAAATAAAAAGATTGGTCCTTATATTTTCTTGCTGTTTTTCATTTTTATATTCGGTTCTGGTTCAAAATATTATAACAATTAATTTTGGTAATGTGAGCTCTCATCTTATAAAAATTCTTCTTCGCGTAATCTGTGTGACAATTAAGGGTGTTCTTAACTGATCCGCTCAACAAGCGAAAAACGTTTTGACACATTTACAAATTCATTTTTTAACAGAAAGATATAAAATTTGAATGCCTGACTAGGAAAGCGATTTCGAATTGAACTTATTTTTCCATTTTAGGATAATTAAATTACTTATCGAGTTATAGGCTATTTCGATGACGCAATCACCCGTTTTTCTCCTGCCTTTCGACCGGTTTTTCTGCTTTCGTCGGCAAATGGGCTCAGAAGTGTCATCTTTGAAGGCTTGTTATGAAAAATCTATTGTGTTTTTTTTTTTTTTAAACTGAAGAATGAGTGCAATTAGACAGTTTCTGAATAACAACACCTGCTATTTTCATACATTTCCGAACAAAAATAAATTAATGCATGTGTCACAAAGTTCCCTTTTAGGTAGATTTCGTATGAAATACTACCTATTGCATTCTCTCCCATGTTGGAATTTCTGAAAAATTTTTGCGGATCTACACGAATCATGACTCCTAGACCCCAAAACCACCATCAGTAAAAAAGTTTATATCTATCTATCTATCTATCTATCGGTGTATATCACTTTCTTCTACACACGATAACTTCCATAATTATGCTCCGATCTTCTTCAAACTTTTACATAAAATCAAGGAGCCTAAAATCTCGGTCGAGTTCGTTAATGGGCAAAATCGGACCAAGGGGGTGGAAATAGGGAGGGTTTTTGTGAAAACAGAAAAAACGCGATAACTTCTTAATTAAAATAGATATCGAATCAGTTTAATGTTTATATTACTTCTAAACAATGGGCAAAAAGTTTATGTATGACAGATTTTTGATAAAGTTAAAAATGGGCTCAAGGGGCGAAAAAAACATGGTTTTTGGGAGAAAAAAATTTATAACTTCGTCAATTCTCAAGATATCAAATCCAACTAAATTTTATATAAATGTACTCAATATTATCTAAAACTTTTGTATTTACAGGTTTTTGATAGGACCAATTTTTACCGATGAAAAAAATTAAAAACGAAAAGAAAAAGGGGGGAGGAAAAAGAAAAAAACCCATAACTTATTCAATTCTTAAGCAATCAAATATAATTAAATTTATTTTACATCTTCACAATAAGATCTACAACTTTTATATTGACAAGTTTTTCATAGAACCAATTCTTATAGCAAAAATAAATTAAACAAAAATAGGAATTGGAGAAAAAACCTTAAATCCAAACTGCTAATATTCTGACTCATTTTAAAATTCATTTTTGATTTTAAACGCATCCAAATGACAGATCCTCTTATTTAGGAACTATATAATACGACGTATTGGCCAATTTTTTGATAAAGGCAAAATATATTTTTAAAAAGGCTGCCAAAAAAGGTATTTTGAACAGATTTCCCGAAATTATCGTCATTAAAAATTGATTAAGTATAACAAATTGCGTTTTTTCTGAGTCATTTTTAAATTCATTTTTGTTCTCAAACCCATCCAATTTACAGATCCTATTATTTAGGAACTATATAATGCGACGTATTGGCCAGTTTTTTGATAAAGGCAGAATATATTTTTAAAAAGGCTGCCAAAAAGGATATTTTGAACAGAATTTCACGAAGTTATTGTGATTGAAATTTGAGGAAATTTAAAAAATTGCGTTTTTACCGAGTCATTTTTAAATCTTTTTTTGTTCTCAAACGCATCTAATTTACAGGTTCTCTTATTTAGGAACTATATTATGTGATGGAGTGGCCACTTTTTTGATAAAGGCAGAATATATTTCAAATAAACGCGGCCAAAATGGGCACTTCGCACAAAATTTCCCAAAGCGATCATGATTAATAAACTGTGGGTATTCAAATAACAAATTGGTTATTTTATGACTCATTTTTAAATCCAATTTTGCTCTCAAACGCATTCAAATGACAGTTTTTTGTTACTTAGGAACTATATAATGTGCGTATTCTTCGATTTTTTGATAAAGGGTGAACATATATATATATTTAAAAGCTGTCAAAGTAAGCACTTCACAAAAAAATTTCCCAAAACGATCATGATAAAAGAATTGAAGTTGTATTCAAATAACAAATTGTTTATTTTATGATTCATTTTTAAATTCAATTTTGCTCTCAAACGCATTCAATTGACAGTTTTTTGTTATTTAGGAACTGTGTAATGTGCCGTATTGGTCAGATTTTTGATAAAGGCTAAATATATATTTAAAAAAATCTGTCAAAGTGGGCACTTCGTACAAAATTTCTCAAAGCAATCTTGATTAAAGAATTGTGGTTGTATTAAAATAATAAATTGGTTATTTTATGACTCGTTTTTAAATTCAATTTTGCTGTCAAACGAATTCAATTAACAGTTTTTTGTTATTTAGGAACTACATAATGAGCATATTGGTCAATTTTTTTAATAAAGTAAGAATATAATTCAAAATATGTTGCCAAAATGGACATTTTAGAATTTCGTTTAAGAGGATTTTGATAGAACCAGTTCTTACAGAAAAATGAAATTAAAAAATTTTTTAAAAGCGGTTGATTAAAGTAGTTAAACTGGGTTTATCTCTAATAATTTTTTTTATTTTTATTTTATTTATTTATTTATTTTTTTTTTTTTTTAGATGAAAACTTTTCGAAATCTACCTCCTCCTATAGGCCATGCCGAAAGGGATTTTTTGATTTAAGAACACCCTTAAGGCAATTTAACGAAGTTATTTTTTACAGAATAAATGGCAAAATACGTAAATAAGAAACGAATAGCCTGTTAATTATTTTACCAGGCAAAGTAAAATGCATTAATATAACTGAAACAAGTTGGAAATTGCACGTGAAGCGTAGCAAATGAGGTGCGTTCGTACGATAACGAAGTTTTAAAATATTCAGATCTTGCTGATATAGTAGAGCGTACTTTGGATACAGTATAGTGGTCGAAATCTTTGTGTTCCTGTAAATAGGCAGGGAGTAATTTTTATTATACTTCATTAACGTATATCTTATTCATAAAATGTGAAGTAGTTTAATATAATTAAAACACCCCCCCCCCCCCAAACAATGTTTCCCCGTATAACATTATGCAATGGAATACTTTTGTGTGGCCTTTTAAATCAATAACAAGTATTCTTTGCACCACAGATTATGCAAAATGTATATTATAATATGTACTTTATAGATGCACATTAATTTTATTACGTTCGAATGAGTGTAACACCATTAAAATGCATTTGAAACATTTTTCCCCATTAACCATAATGTAACGGAATACTTTTGATTGTCTCTGTAATTGAACTATGCATCCGATTTTGATAAAATTTGAAATGACTCGACAAAATTATGTAATAATTGTGTATTTAAAATTTCAAACGATTAAAATGCATTTGAAACTTTTTTCCCCATTTACCGTAATGTAACGGAATGCTTTTGATTGTCCCTGTAATTGATCTATCCATCCAATTTTCATAAAATTTGAAATGACTCGACAAATTATGTTATAATTATGTATTTTAAATTTCAAACGATTCGGTTGGGTAGTTTTTGCGTTGTTATATGCGGACTGACAGACAGACAGACGGACAGACGGACGGGCTGAGCGACAACAATAGGTGCTACGTATTTTCATAATTACGAACGCACCTAAAAAGCAATATTTTGTGAAACGTAATTTTTTAAGTATAACAAGATCTTTAGCTAAAGCAATTTAAATAAAATTGGAAATTTTCAACGACTTTTTTTTTTTTCCTTTTTTTTTTTTTTTTTCATGTATATCCAATGTAATCTAGTTTATACCCATTTACATTAACCCTTTCGGGTCCGAATTTTTTTCTGGTTCTTAAAAAAAATTACTTTTACGTTAATAACTTTAACACTAGCTATCCATATACAGGGTGTCCAGCAAATAACACCCTGATTTCAAAATTAAATTTCTCAAAAACTAAGATCGGTAGAATTATGCGATAAACGGTTTGTTTATTAGGTAAGCTGTAAAAATGTTATACAAAAGTTTCGAGCTGTGAATATTTTGAAAATGTTGTATAATTGAAAGATGAATATATGATTGTTGAATGAATGATATGATATACGATACGATATCATATCATTCATATCATACGATATGAATATGATTGTTGTTGAATAATTGAAAGATTGTGTTCTGATTGCAAAGAATACTGGAGTTGACATTTTTCTTGTTTTAGATTGTTTGTAGAGAATGAGTTTTTCAGTGTACAGTGCCATATTTAACGATTTTCCGAACTTAATTTTTGAAATTTCGAATTTTTTTCCAAAAATCGTTAAAACATGGCATTGTACGCCAAAAATTTTTTTCCCTGCAAAAAAAAACTAAAACAAGAAAAATGTCAAATCAGGCATTGTTTTAATTAGAACACAATCTTTTTAAAATATTCACCGTTCGAAACTTCTATATAAGATTTTTACAACTTACCTAATAAACAACCCGTTTACCGCATTTTTTTCTAGATTTTCGTTTTTGAAAAATTTAATTTTGAAATTAGGATGTTTTTTGTTGGACACCCTGTAGATTAATTAGTATTTAACGAATATTTCCTTGTCTGATAGATAACGCATGTTATTGTTTTATGTACTATTCCATTCGTATTCATATGACAATAGGCTAAGGAAGAATTTTTGCAGATGTTTAGAAAATATTGTATTACAATAATATGCCACTTTCAAATACTTTTTTCTCTTTATTACGCATGATTCTTTCAGAAAAGTAACTTTTATTTTAAATTTAAAGAATGAAACATATGTTTAAAATAAAAGAATCGCAAACGGTACAAAGGGAATTCGAAAAATGATAATAATTATTATTATTACTAAATGCCGAAACATAAATGAAGTTACTTAGTAAATGCATAAACGTATACAGTCGAGTCTCTCTATATCGAAACTCCATATATCGAATTTCTCTATGTAACGAATTTTTAGTAGGAACGGTCCCCTTTTCGCATGATTACATTAAAAACAGTCTCTATATAGCGAAATATCTATCTCCATATAACGAATTTTTTTCATAAATTGGTCTTAATTTATTCAGTTTTAAAAAAGCTTCGAAATCATATGGAATCAATTTTCCATCATTTATTTTTGATTTATCGTTCAGGGCTAAGGTTTTTTTTTTAAATATTATATCTCTTCTTGTTCTTTAAATCCAACGAGTTCATCCCACCTCCCACACACCTTTCAACATCCTTCTCAAAACAGAGTCAATTGGATTGTTACACATATAAGAGAGGAATCGATGAGAGGCCTTCGAATGGAAGAAAATGTTAAATACATTTTTTTCATTTCTTGCTAAAATTTGAGCATTTTTTTTAGAGCGTAACAATTTTAAAATCAAAACAAAACAAAAAAAAAAAATTAGATTTCTTCGTCTGAAATTAATGCAAGTCTTCCTTATTTGATTTTCATTAAGCTTTCAAATAAATGTCTGTTCTCTTTTTTGAAACTGCTTAAATAATTCAGAAATAAAGTGTTAGGTTAATATTTACTTTCAAACATTTCAAATTCTAAATTAAAAAGAACAAAAATAATATTTGTTCAAAATTTGAACATTAAATACGATTTTTAACATCATTCTCTATACATCGAATTTCTCTATATAACGAATTTTTTACTGGAACGGTGGATTTCGTTATATAGAGACTCGACTGTACTAACATTACTGCATGTAAATAGTAGTAAAAGTATTTCTTAGAACAAAATCATACTCCACTAAAAGACGTGAACTATACACCCAAACCCGACAGGATTAAATAAAATTGGAAAATTTCAACGACTTTTTTTCATCCACTTTATTCTAGTTTGTACCCATTTACATTGATTTAGCTTCATCATTTTGTTTTTGTCTCAATATATGTGGTGTTTTTTTATTTTATTTATTTATTTTTTTCCTCTTTCCAGCTCGGCCTGAGTAAGTGTGCCGATACAGTCATAGGATATCCCGGAAGAATTAAAGGTATATCGGGCGGCGAAATGAAACGACTGGCTTTCGCCTCGGAGGTAACTATCATTTATGGAAAACAAAACACTACATACTTCGCTGCATTAGAAGTAACTGTTGATTAAGTTATTAATGAAATATTTTTAACTCAAAACTTTTTTTGCATAATTTTAATTGATTTTCATTCGAAATTATTTCGAGCGTCATTTTATTGCTGAAAATTAATTAAAATCATGTATGTGTTCACCGATGCTGGATTTTATTCGTGTTTCATGTTTCAGCACATGATTGTGTGCTCATGAAGACTGTTCTATCTTGTGCTGCAGTTGCAGCCTTGCTTACCTATGGGAGTGAGAGATGCCAAGCTGGGCAACGTCCTTCTAGCCTCAATTGTTCAGCAATCGCAGCGTTATTCTGGGGGTTCCGGGTTTGATTCCCGGCTTGGACATTTTTCACTCGATAACCGATGTAAATTTTTCAAGGAGGTGAAAAAAGCTCGGACCTGGATTCGAACCAGGTATGCATTCGCTGAAGCCGCCAATGCTCTTCCAAATGAGCCATCCCGGACGGATACTGGAGGAGTATTTCACCCAACTAACCTTAACGATCACAGAATCTGGTCTGATCAGGGCCCGACTTAGACAGTGGGGGGCCCTGGGGCAAACACTTTTAGGGGGTCCCCTTCTATCGTAAAATTGTTCATAAATTATACTCACGTGCCTAAAACTGAAATTCATACCTGTTGTATGTGTACATAAATTTCGTACCAAGTACTATTCACATCTATATACATAAAAGCAGAAGAAAGACAACTTCAAGAAATTATAGATTATATGAATATGAGGATAAATGTGAGGCCATAAGGAGGCATTGGGTATGGAAACAGAGTGGGTAGGAGAAGAGACAGCCTTGAAATTGAAAAAAAAAAAAGAATTTTGGTCACTTTTGACCATTTTTTATCATTTGACACTTCTTTAACAAAAAACTTAACTTATCTGTCCTTGGGGAGGGGGGCTTAAGCCGGGGGGCTCGGGGCAATTGCCCCTCATGCCCCTGCCTTAGTCAGGCCCTGGGTCTGATACTTCGGATCAGCTCAATAGAATAAATTGAAGGTCAATATACGGAGCTGCAGAAAACGCTGCATACGAAATTACATTAGATTATTTTATAACACGGTTTTTCAATCGGTAAATCAATTATAAAAGATGTCATTTTCTAAGTCTGCGAAAAAAGTCCTCGATTGTTCGTGTCCGGGATGCATTTTCAGAAAGAATCACGTTTTGAGCACCTTATCGCCAGAACAACGATTGGCGCGGAGATGAAGTCAATGCTACGCACCCTTTCTTGTTTGGGACGTCAAACGCCTAGCGAATAGCAACCCTTCCTTCTGCAAAGAAATCGCGTTTATTGTTCATTCGTTTTTCTGTAAATGTTATCAAGCAAAGACTATAATAAGAGGAAATGTTATTCACCGTTGTTTACGATTAAAACATAGATTAAAACAAAGAGCTTTTTCAGATTAAAATGTTTTAAGTTTCACAAAACATCTAAACATAGTTTTTTTTTTTTTTTTTTTTTTTTTTTCTCAATTTAAAAATCTTATTTCCTTAACTCGCTATGTTCGAAGAAATTGAGAAGTTAATTAAAAACAGTAGGTAAAGATTCGCTTGTAATAAATATAATTCTATTAATCATATGTTTTATGACACATTTGAACTTAGTTTATTTTGTGTTTGGCGATGCAGCTAGCTGAACGAGCTCGCTTTCGCCAAATCGCCAAGGCTGGTGCTCAAAACGTGATTCTTTCTAAAAATGCGTCCGGGATTTGGAAGAGCATTGGCGGCTTCAGCCAATACATCCTTGGTTAGAATCCAGGTCCAGACTTTTTTCACCCACATGGAAAACTTACATCTGTTATAATTGATTTACCGATTGAAAAATCGTGGCATAAAATAATCTAATTTTTTACTCTGTTTGTTTTACCTTTAGTTAGCGATGTGTGACAGGTGACGTGTTAAACAAATTTTGTTAGTCTATTAAAACTAACATAATAATTTAAGTTAAGAATTATATTTAACCAACTTTATAATAAGGTAGGTCTTTAATCTCTTCTCTGAATCTGCAGCTGTGCAATACATGTAAATCGAAATGTATACATCCAAATTCAGGCCGCAGCAGGTTCACGAATCATCATCGTGCAATCAGATAATGTTTTGGTTGTATTAATTATTGAAAGTATCTATTTCTCTGTGGGGAAAAAAAAAACCTTCTAAATTATTTCTGACAAGAAAATGCTACATAATGTTATAAGATATTCCGTTTGAAGTCGAGATTTTCACTCGGCCGAGTAAGCAAGAATTTTTTTCAAGCGTACTAACAAAATTAAAAGTGCTGGTCACTCATTTACCGAATTCCCCTCATTCCAAAGCCAACGTAATCCGTCTTATATATGAGGAGCCCAGAAGCCAAGGGGTATAAGTGACAAAATTGAAAAAAATAAACTAAATACACAGACGACCTAAAAATATGCTTTTTTCATTTCAGGTAAATAAAATATAAGTGATTTTCTTATTATTTGCTGAGTTATATAGAGGCAAACCACTTTTTTCGAAAAACAAACAATATTGATTAATTATACATTTAAAGAAAATTGTATTCTATTTTTTTAACAGTTATTGAAATAAGAGTTCAAAGACCAGAATGCAACAAGCAGATGTTTCCTATTTCAATCCACTCGATTGTCATTGATGTTCCAATTTAACATCAATTATCTTTAAACTCAATTTACTCCAAATCGAAATTTTGTCACTTGTACCCCTTGGCTTCTGGGGTCCTCATATAGCCTCGTTGCGCGGGAAAAAAGGATTTCACGACAAGCTCCTAATATGCCGATCAAATTTTGAGAACCCACCACCCATGAAATTTAACCCGCTGACACAAATTTCATTTAATTTTCTGAGACTGTGGAATAGGATGCCGCTAGAATCCCTTATTCCAACAAAAACGACCGAATAGGATTATGGGATATCGATCGTTTGAGAAAATAAAGAAAGAAATATTATGCAACATATACAATGAATTAAGTAATGGAATTTTCTTTTTTAAGAAAAGGATTGTTTTGAAAGATTAATGTTTTTTAAAATAAAATAAAATAAAAAGAGTTCACTAAAGGTATGGAATTAAAAATAAAATGTTAAATATATTATAAAAAGAAAGGAAAAAGTTCAATGTTAAAAGAATTTAGAAGTAATTAATTTAGGATTAAGGTGGAATTTTTTTATTTTTACATATATATATTTAATAATATAAGGTTATTTATTTTAACATAATTTTTAAACTGTTTAATTTACACCAATATATGGATATCTGTCTAGTTATATCTATAGTTAAATAGCTATATTTTAATTATCAAATTATTTTTAATGTTATTGATATAATTTTTGGTATTATTATTTATAATATTATTACTATTATTATTTTTTTTATTTATTTATTTTTTTAATTTTTATTCTTTTATTTTTATTTTATTTTATTTTATTTTTAATTTTTATTATCCTATATTAAGATAATGAGTTTTTACCATGTAAAGTCACAATAAATGTTACTGATTAAAGTGACAATAATGTATTTTAAGTTATATGTTAATATGAATGTTATCTCTTAATTCTAATTTTAATCATTTTATTAATTTAATTTTATGTTAATATCGATTTATTTTTCCGGTTCAATTATATTTCCATTCAGCTTTATCTTTTTTGTTTGTTATGGATAACTATTATTTTTACTTTCTTTCAACTCCTTTTTGTAAAATATCTTTGTTCCTTGTTTAATAATTTGGTTTTTGTGTGATGGTAGTCCCAAATTCGTATTGTTTTGCTTTTTCATGGCAAATACGAAGATGAAACCACACACTCCATTTGTAGTTCCAAAGTATTTGGGACCTGAAGATTCTGCTTTGGTTCTACAAATTTCATTTGTATTCATATTATTCTTTTTTTCTTCCATGTTCAATGTGCTATAAGTTATTAAATTCAATGGTTAATTTCGAATGATTAATATTGTTTACTATAATTCAATTTAATTCTTCGTTTTGGTTTATTGTTTTATTGATAATATCCATTGGTGAATCTTGTCTACTTTTAATGGTATTATATATATATATATATATATATATATATATATATATATGATCGTTAAATGTAAAACAATATATATTAACAAAAAATGAAAAAAAAATTATTAGAAGGAATATATATGGAATTTGCAAAATTATAGTAGACTCGTCAGATCCCAAATACTAAAGAACTACAAATAAAATGTGTGGTTTCATCTTCGCATCGGCCATGAAAAGCAAAATAATACGAATTTGATGTTGCCAACACACATAAAACAAAAATAAAATGGAGGAAGAAAAAACTTTAAAAATAAGTCATAATAACATTATTAAAATGCATAGATAAGGAGAAAACACACCAGACACTAATGTTTAGAGACACTAATTAGAAACACTAATGTATGTAAAAAGAGGCTATAAATGTAAACATAAGATGAAAAATAATAAAAATAACAACTGAAATTAATTTTATTTAAGTTAAATGAAATTAATTTCAATCGTTATTTTTTAAATTATTTTACCATACTATCCTAAACTCTGTGTAAGATAAAAGAAAGAATAAAACAGAAAATTAATCTATATATATATACAGGTATACATATATACATATGAAGTTTTAAATTGGTAGTTTGGAGTTTTGGGGGTCAGCTTAGATCTTCAATAACTTATCAGAAATTCCAAATAAGGGTGAATGTAATAGGTAGTAATTCTTACAAAATCTAGCTAAAAAGAGACTACTTTATACATTTTAACCACCAAAATGTCCCAGAAAAAAATAAAGACATACGTAGGTACACATTGTTGATCCATTGTTGACACATCTCGCTAGGGGCTGTATTGAGCCTAAAAGTAACTGTATAGAAAATTTCTAACTTATCAAAACGAGAAACATAAATAAATATATGATTTAACAATTTAAAAAAATGTAATTGTTTGTTGTTTAAAAGTGTTCATTTTTATCGCAAAAGTAACAATATTGTTTTGTTGAATAATAAGTGATTACTGTGCACAACAATGACTACGGATCAAATGAAAAACCATTGTTATATTTACAAAATCTTTTCTATTTTAGAGTTCTACAGCTACTTTTGCGTATTATACTCAGCGATTCAGAAAAGCGAATTTTGTTAATAAGTTTATCGGTGTCGAATTTTAACTATTATTATATTTCTATCAGTAATTTGTGTATTTTGAGTTATTTTTTTCTAAAAAAAAAAAAAAAAAAAAAAAAAAAAAAAAAAAAAAAAAAGAAAGAAAAAAAGAAAAAAAAGAAAAAAAAGAAAAAAGAACTTGTTTAACATCTAAGAAGTTCTTCTCACAGGCAAATCACTTAGCCTATTACTTGAACATTCCTGAATATTGTGGACTTGAAATCTTCAGAACATCTAGAAGATAAGTTATTTTTATATTGAAAATGACCAACTTAATGAATTTGAGATCATTGTACGATTGTAAGAAAATAACATCTGAGGACTATGAAAATGGACTTATTGAGAGGACGGCTGATATATTCGAGATGGAGAGAGACTTCAAATTTATAGATTTTCTCGGAAGAGGCTCTTTCGGATGCGTTTTATCGGCTAAAAGTCCGGATTATGACAATGAAGTAGCCGTGAAAATTATTCGGTCTGAAAGAACCGAGGAGGGAGAATTGAACATATGGCCAAATCTGGATTGCGAGCACATTTTACCAGTTTTTGAAGTTGTGGGTATGCAGTATGTGAATGTCTTCATTACTCCAAAGTTAATGAAAGATATGGAAACAGCTTTGATGGAAGAGGATTTTCGACGTAACGCATCGAGTCTTCAAATGGTAAAAGCCTGGTTTCATCAAACGTTACAAGCTGTCGACTATCTACACAGAAATCGATTGTATCATGGTGATATAAAAGCTGACAATGTTATGATAGATTACGACTGGAGTGCCAAAATATCCGATTTTTCATATTTGCAAAAAGGTGATACTATCATGAGACGATATGGAGCACCCCTTATTTATCTCCCCACGACATCTGAAAGCGAGATTTCAAGCATCGATGGGTACTCATTTGATACGTGGTGCTACGGAATCATGGTATTGAATTCCCTGACGCAACATCATATGTTGAAAGAAATAACAAGTATTGACAAAAGAACCTTTGACTGGCACGAAATTGTGTATCCAGAACTGTTGAAAATGGTTGATGCGGATCATTTTCGATCCTTGGTGTCCGCTTCATTTCCTGCTTCTGATTTACACAAACAAGATTCTGAAGAAGCCTTGAATTTCATTCTTTTTTTGCTTAGAGTCAATCCAGTAGATAGACCAAGACCTTCAGCTAGAGAAGTATTAGAAGACGTGTTTTTGATGAAAGGTAATCTCCGCTCGGAAAAATTGGACAGTCTGTGGGTGAAAGATTTAGATGAATCTGATGATTTAGTAGCTGGAGTGTCCATTCAGAATACAAAAATGCATTCCGAAAAAACAGAACGAAGATAAATAGATATAAATTTAGATATAATCGTGTTTCACAACTGAAAAACAGAAAATGGACGAAAAAAACTAAAGAAATTACTCTTAATTATGATGTTGCGATTGTTGATGGTTTGAAGCAGTGTTCAGAAGAGAGAGATAAAACTTTTAAGACACGGATTGATGATCTAGTTCTTGAGATTGTTACAAAAACTCCTGCGTTGGATTACGAAAAGGATACGTTTTGTGAAGCTGAGGTATGTCGAGAGTTTGCATCTGAAAATGGAAAATGTGGAGGTAGTCTAAAAGTCACATCTCATACTGAGGAATGCCTTGAAATGTCAAAAAAGAAAAGCCGAATCAGTAAAATATCTGACTGGTTTCTAAAGAAACTAACCAAGTTTTGCGTCTGCGGAGCAATCCCGGCTCTTGGAAAGAGATCGAAGAAATAACGTGACACCTTACTGTCTTGCTTTTTACAATAGTTAAATCGCCATCCCTTGAAATAGTTTAAATAAAAAAAAGACAAGTATGTTAAAAGTCATTTGACAATATTTTGTAGCGAAACCTCCAAAAACAATAAAATAATAGCCAGGATTTTCTTTGTCTTTATTATTTGTATTATTTTAGAATTGGTTTTTTTATTGTTATAAGGGTTATTCTCTACAATACTGCAAATTTAACCAAGCAGTCTGACTTGAATGTTACATAGGTAAATTTTCATAAAAATTGGATAAATTGCTAGTAATTGGTCAATTGTTAAAGATTTTAATAGCAGCAGAAATCATTATAAAATTTTAAACAAAAGTACATATTCCCCATTCACTTTATCATTAACTCATAACAATAAATGTGAGGGAATGACGACTGAGGGAATGATGAAATTAAGATGTTTTTACTAATTGTCATGAAAAATGCTAAATTATGGAAAAAACTGAACTGATTCCTTAAAGAAGAACACATAATATATAATGTATGATAAAATTAAAAATTTTGAAAACTGCTAAAAATTTAGAATTCTGTGTGAGGGAATGACTGCTAATAAAAATACTCTCCAATTTTCAGATTGAAAAAAAATTCTAGAAAATTAACAAATACTTATACCACCAATTTATGTTGCTGGACTGACAAGTACTCAAATTAGCTTCCACTCTGTGAAGAATGCTAGACTGCCGCTCATCTTTAGTGATAAGATATTTGCGATAATAGCAAGGTGTGAGGGAATGATGGTCTAACATGGGGAGACATATAATTGATTGAGTAGACTACATAATTATAGTAAAAAATAATATTTTTATTATTTTTTGTAAGGTACCAATTAAGAACTTTATTTTGCTTAGGGTGTTTTTAATTATTTTTATTTCTGAATGGAAAAAATCAGGCAGTAAAGTATGGTAGTATGGGTAGGGGAGAGGTGAGGAAATGATATTTGCATGATATATCTTACATTTTTAAATATTAAATTTGTTTATTTTTAAATTTTACGCCCTGCCCCTAATAAACAAAGTTTAGACCTTCTAATAAAAGTATAAATAAATAAAAATAAAATGAAATTTAGAGCATTTATATAGCTGGGAAACACTTTTCGCACTATTGCAGAGAATAACCCATAACTTGTAATTATTATTTACCGGGAGTCCCAAAAATGACTGATGGATTTTAAAATTCAATAACTTGCAAACAGTGACAGCTATTTAAAAATTTTTTGCAGGAGGGTTATGTATAATGTCAGGATTTTTTTACCGTAATTTTTTATTTTAGTTTGCATCTCAAACAATAGGTGGCGCTGACGGCGATTGAAGGCCAGGTGATCAGTGCTGAGTGAAGCGTCGACATAACCCTTATACATAACCCTCCTGCAAAAATTTTTTAAATAGCTGTCACCGTTTGCAAGTTACTGAATTTTAAAATCAATCAGTCATTTTTGGGACATCTGGTATACGTTAATGCATTCAGGTATTTCAGAAATTGATTAATAAGGCGAAAATTAGTAATTTGGGTTAGTTTTTTATGTATAAAGAAAAGAAAAATTGATTTTTAATTTTTTCCTTTTTTGTTATTGAATTCTTAAAAGTTATCGTTCGGTAAGACATAAAATTATATCTTTAGTATAAAAAAAAAAAAATGGCAATTTTAATTATTGTTGTTTTTTATTTGGTTCAGTTTGCTATATGTTGTCAGTAGTAATATGTAGAAGGATTTCAATATTATTATTATTATTATTATTCTCGATAATTTGTGAAATTATTTGGAAAAGAAATACTTTTTAAACATTCTTTAATCCACAATGTACACAATATATTTATTATAATATGACTAAAAGGAGAAAGAAATTAGAAATTGAATAGAATTTTAAGAATTATGCAGTCTAAAAAAACCTACAGTGGGGAAAAATAGAAAAAAACAATTCCTTCTATATATTTTAATTACTAAATTGCCCTAAAAATAAACGAAAATGAACAGGCAATTGTATTTTCTTAGACTTTTGTTTTGAAAAATATTCATTTATGTGTGTTACTTTCATGCTGGTATTGTACCAAATAATGTATTTGCAATACGAATACATTGAGAGTGTCGATTAAAATTGCCAGATTTGTCAAAAAAAAAAAAAAAAAAAAAAAAAAAAAAAACCCGCAAGATTTTGTTCGACACTAGTTCGTTATAGTTTTACCGATCTTTTTTTTTATATCACACTAAATTATATCTAATCTGTGCCAATAATGTTTTCGGTAAAGAATCGTCACTCATTAATCGATTTATTCATTATTAACCGACTATATTTACATTAAAGTACGCTTTAATTTTGTTTAACTAATTTTTGAAATCACATGTCCAGTTTAGAATTCAAAACTAATTAAATTGTAAGAACTAAAATAAATGAAAACATCTTACAATTCAATACTGATCATGAACATTTTAGCAGTGGAACAACTACAAAAATAAGTATTTGTATTTAAGCGTAGAAGAAGATGAAACAAAATATTAAAACTTCAGACGGTTGGTCACTCAGCGGCCGAAATCCCCTCGGTATAGTGTTAAGTGTATGGGCGTTTGATGTATATTCAAAATATCTCCACGGGGAATTAATATTTTCAACTTCTTTTTTCAGTGTTCTCTTCTTAAGGGGTCAGGTACCCTTTGAAGAATCCAAAAATCGATTTTTCAAAAAATAGCTTATAATTAAGTATGATTCTTTAGGAACATTTAAAAACAAACCGCATTCAAGAATCCGCATTAGAAGAAGAGTTATGTTTTAAAAATTAACGCTTTTCCTATACGATCAATGGGTGATTAAAATTTTAACGTAAATTTTCTCAAAACAGCGATTTTGATCATTGCGCGGACGATTTCTGAAAAATGGTTGGGTAGAATTTCACAAAATTTTCGCTGAATGTATTAAAGGCACAAAATGACCTACTATTATTTTCCTCAAATTAGAAGTTTAGAATTCACGACTACTTTTGTGTAAAAAATATCTCGATATTTCGAATTTTTTTTTATAATTTTTTTCTCTGGATCTATAAATTATATTTTTTTCATCGTAGGTCATTTTGAAAACACATTATATCTCTATTTATAAAAAAAATATTGGATTGTTTTAACCATTCAAATTTGAAAAATCGTGCGCGCAAGGCATACAAGAATTATTCTTTCGTAAAAATTGTATTATCTTTAAAAATCATTCAAAAATCATTGCATATGTGTATACTTTTTTAAAACACTTTATCTAATAAAATGAATCCTTCTTAATATGTGTTTTCAATTTTATAGTTAAAAGTCAATTAGATACAGAGTGACTGCAATTCTTACAGAGGTCATTTTTTCACGTATTTTGTTAGTTCAAAGGGTACCCCCCTTAAGGGATGAGTCTTTTTTTTTCTTAGTTGTCAAAATATTTCTAGAATCTATGCTTAAGATTTTATGAAGCGTTAAATTTTACTTCTCGCTCCTTCAGTTTTTAAATCATAAAATATTAAATTGAGCATAAATTTTAGAAATGTTTTGACAACTAAGAAAAAAATTGACACCTTTTACGAAGAGAACACCGAAAAAAGAAGTTGAAAATATTGTTTCCCTGAGTTGATATTTTGAATGTAAGAATACATCAAACGCCCATAAACTTAATATTAGAGAGGGAAATCGGCCACTGACTGAGTAACTACCCTTGAAAAAACACGTTGTGGACCTCTCCAGAAATATTTCCTACAATATATCTATATTATAAAGTCCAAACGTAAAAGCATACGTCATTTTGCGAAAGGCAACACTTTCCCGTGTAATTTCGGTTTTGCAATTTCCGCTAATGCAAATTTTACATTTCTAAATTTCACACATTTTAAATTTTTATACCGTCGTATAGAGAAAAAAAAAGGAACTATTAAATGCAATTTGTTTGAAAGCTCTATCTAAATTTATTTTTGAGATATTGATTTTTTTTATTAGTTTTTAGTACCAATTTTGTAATTGTGGCAACAGAATCGCTCCATTTTCTCTTAAAATTGAAAAGAAATTAAAATGCGTATGTCAAATATATCGTCTGTTATAAAATCTGATGAATTCCAGTTTTATTTTGTTTTTATTCATCAATTATCAAATTAAAATACCATTCTTTAAACATGGTTAACACGGATATATGAGAGTACGTATGTAAATTTTGAGAAGATGAAAATGATGACGGGTTTAGATTTCACGTGAAATTCTATGATCGTGTCAATTTGGAATAAATTTTGTTTCTTTCATTCGCATTTATACCAAACATGAGAGCCTTAATTAATAACTTCATCATAATAACTAATGTTTATTATATTTTACTGTTTACATATGCGATAAAAGTTTAATGTTAATAATTTGGACAGCTGAGTTTTATAGGAATAGTATTCTGTTAATTTTAGCTTAAAATAATATTTGTTTGAGAGTTAGACTGACCAATATAAGATATATTTTTTATTGTAACTAATTTTGCAGATTTATTAAAAATCAGTGAAACAGTTCCTTCTTAAACATTTTCTTTCATGGAATTTCGACGGGTTCCACCTCGTTGTTTATAAAAGAGAAATTTAGTCTGGGCGCTTTTAAGCCCCGTCTTTTTCATTGCATGCTTTACCTTATTTTTAGATTATTATACATACGCATATTTTCTTTAAAAGTGTATAAAAATTAAGCCATTTCAAATTTGTAACATTTCAACTTTTTAACCATGCAAAAGGCAATGTAAAATGTTACATTGCCGTAATTACATAATTTTGCATAAAATAATGACAAATTCATACGTATCTGCAACATAGGGATCAGATTTCCGCTTTTTTGCACACCAGTAAAATTTTAGAGAAAATGCTACAGTATTTAATCGGAACATTTTTGCGATTTAACACACCAAATTTCTCTCTAAGATTATACTGGTGTGCAAAAAAGCGGAAATCTCATCCCTAGCAACAGGTACGATTCTGAAAACACTTTTGGGTATTTTTCGAACACGCTGTACTGTGTATACCGTCATGAATCTCAAATACGGTTGTTGTGACACATTTGTTTATCAAACTTTAGTGAATACTAGCTGACCCGCCCGACGTTGCCCGGATCCGTATTAACAATATTAAACGAACTTCAAATCTGTATGATTTTATCTTTAACTCGAAACATGCAGAAATACATTGTCTGAAATACGTGGCCACTGATTGTGTGAAAAATCGGTTTAAAAAACAGCTAATGTTAAGCTCTAAAAATACTCAAAATGAGCGATGAGAAACGCGGGAGGGAATATATATCCAACGACTGCGTGATTTTCGTGTTAAAGTGTTGATATTTATCAAAAATCACTGTTAAGTCCCGTAACTAATTATTTTTTTTCATATAGAAATCCCAAGCGAAATATTTTGAATTTCAAACTAATTATACCACTCTTAAATCCGACTATACCATGAATGAAATCGATACTCCCTGGTAGCTAAAATGTTGGTAAGTAGTATTTATAATTTCAGAGCCATTTAACAAAAGTAAGTGTTATTTTTAATCAAATCATGCGTAATGTTCACTCTATAAATAAATTCCTAACCGTAAACTTTTGTACCGTAACCATAACCTGCCTGTAACCTAACTTTGACTTAACAGTACCTTACCGTAAATTAAATATAACATAAATCTAACCTAGCCTTCACTTTATTGTAACATATCCTTATTCTAACCATAACATAAATGCAATTTAACTTTAACCTAACTTTAACTTAACCGTGACCTAACTGTAACCTAATGGAAAATTAAATATAATCAAAGACTTACCGTAATGTAATTGCAACCTAATTGTTACCAAACCATATATTGGTTTCATGTCCATGGAAATTATTTTGTCTTGTTCGGATCTGGTTATGATTCATTAGAACATTTTTGTCGGGTTCAGATTTCGTTCGGTTCAGATTTTAGGTATTTTTTGATATTGAGTTTTAATGTTCGGGTCGTATTCATGTCCATGGAAATTATTTTGCCTTGCTCGGATACAGTTATGGTTCTTTGGAATATTTTTGTCGGGAACAGATTTGTTTCAATTCAAATTTCGGCTTTTTCTTCAAATGGAATTTTTGGGTTTGGGTTTCTTGCGTGTTCACGGAAATTATGCTGCCTTGTTCGAATAAGAACATGCTTCACTGGAATATTTTTTTTCAAGTTCAGATTTGGTTCAGTTCAGATTTCGTGATTTTTTCAAAGAAATTTTTTAGGTTCAGATTCGGTTCATGTGAATGGAAATTTTTTGTCTTATTCATATCCGGTTACGATTCTTTGGAATATTTTTTATCAGGTTCCGATTTGGTTCGATTCAAATTTCAGATATTTTTTCAAATAGAATTTTCAGGTTCGGATCTCGTTCATGCCCACGGGAATTATTTTGTCATACTCGAATCCAGTTATGATTCTTTCGAATATTTTGGTCAAATTTAGATGTGGTTTGGGTCAAATTTCAGTTTTTTTCAAATCGAATTTTTTAGGTTCGAGTTGGGTTTATGTCCATAGAAATTATTTTGTCTTGCTTGGATTGGGTTATAGTTCTTTGGAATATTTTTGTCAGGTCCAGATTTGGTTCAATTCAGATTTCGGGTTTTTTCTTGAAATATAACTGTTAAGTTCGGGTCTTCTTGCATGTTCACGGAAATAATTCTGTCTTGTTCGAGTAAGGACAGGCTTCATTGGAATATTTTTGCCAAGTTCAGATTTCGTTCAGTTCGAGATTTTTTCAAAGAAATTTTTGGGATTCGGATTGTGTTCATGTCCATGGAAATATTTTGTCTTGTTTGGATCCGGTTGCGTTTCTTTGAAATAGTTTTGTCAGATTCAGATTTGGTTCGATTCAAATTTCAGGTATTTTTTGAATGGGAGTTTTAGGTTCGTATCGAGTTCATGTCCACGGAAATTATTTTGTCTTACTCGAATCCGGTTATGGTTCTTTCGAATACTTTGGTCAGATTTAGATGTGGTTTGGGTCAAAGTTCAAGATTTTTCAAACGGAGTTTTTTAGGTTTGAGTCGGGTTTATGACCATGGAAAGTATTTTGTCTTGCTGGGATCGGGTTATAGTTCTCTGGAATATTTTTATCGGTTTCAGATTTCGTTCGAGTCATATTTCGGGTTTTTTTAAAGAAAATATTTAGGTTCGGGTCAGGTTTTATGCCCACGAAAATTATTTTTCCTTGTTTGAATCGGGTTATGCTTCACTTGAACATTTTTGCGGGATTCAGATTTGGTTCGGGTCAGTTATCAAATCCATAGTTTTTTCCAAACAGAATTTTTAGGTCAGGGTCGGGTTTATACTCACGGAAATTTTGTGTATCACGGATCGGAGTGTTGTCTGTTTTTTTTTCTGATTGGGATCGGGTTATGTTTAAATTAGTCTAAACATTAAGGTTATAATCAGTTTTGCTACTATTCTTTTTATAGCTATTTCTGATAGATAATTTACTTTGCTATTTGATAATTTATTATGGTGAATGAATCGTTTGCGGATACAAACAATTGTACGCCAAACAGCTATTTTATTTTTGGTTTAAAAACAAATTAAAGCCATATTACAATTTTAAATTGAATAAACACATTTAAATTTAATCAATGATTAAAAAAATAAACTCTTAGAAAAGTGTTGTGTAATGTTTTTTACTGCAACACAGCTAATAACTCATATATTCTAATGTTCGAAATGCCAAAAATATGCGTACAACCATATAGTAAAAAGAAATTAATAGAGTGGCAGTATAATGTCTTGGGGTGACGCAAAAAATGTAACTCTAAAATCCGCTACATTAAGTCCAAATAAGCACCAACAAAACCATGTGCTTTGAAACTCCGATCAATTCAAACTGGTTTAAACCAGTATTTCTTTGTTTTTGTTTTTACCTTTTAAACTGTTATTGAATAGATGACTGAAATTTCGTTTAAAAAATAACGTTTTGTGCCATTATTGCCTGTAATACACGATCAGAATGCATGAAAGATAGAATTAGATCAATCATAGGCAAGAATTATTTGATTATTTTTATCATATGACTTTGAAATATCAATATAGAAGCATCATTTAAGACTTTGCTTGAAAAATCAACATTCTTTCGTTAATGTCTTAAAATCGTCTGCACTCTGAAATCTAGATTTTAGATTAATATTATTATTTAAGTGTTCATGCATGATTTTAAAAGAATCTTTTCATCACTATATTTTATATATTGGCATGGAATTATTAATATGTTGTTAAATCATAAACATTTTTCATCTACGTTATAAAGTATTAAAAATTTCTGAAAAAAAAGAGAAAACTTTTAGAAATACAATTTTTTACTTCAAATCATATGTTTTCAATATTTTATTTAATTTTATTTTGACATTTAATTATTTTTAATTTTCCAATTTCAATTATTTTAAAAGCAAACATTTATTTTAATAAATAATATAATAGAAAAAACCATTTTAAAAAATTACTATTTCTTCGTAAAATATGCTTCAGCTGTAATTCATTTCTTCCAATCCGTCTTATTAATACAGAATTCCTTCCTCGTGCTTTATTTTGAGACATTAAAATTTCAGCGATAAATGGTTTCATATTGCAAACTTTTTTTTTCGGTTTACTTCACCACCACCTATCTTTTTCCTCCATGGTGTACAGCAGCTGTGATAAAAAAAAAAAAAAAAAAAAAAAAAATCCTTATTTAAACCGACAGTTTGCCAGTCTATGAATTTTAAAGGTCAGTCCCAGTTTTTAAAATTATTTCTGCGAAAATTTTATGCAACCAACCAACCATAAGAGAATAAAAGGTGAAAAAGCTTAAAAAAAGCGATTTTTTATGAGAGTGAGGTTTGGAATTTAATTAATTACTCAGTTAATAAATAGAATTTTGAAATTCTGAGAGTCAGGTGCATCAGGAGAGATATTGGGCTACTCTCAGAAAAATTTTGAGCTTCGTACGTACCGTAGTTTTCGCTAACTATCGCAGACACACACACACAACACACACACACACACACACACACAGAGCGATTTGTTATTTTATTAATATAGATATTGGGAAACTCTGACCGACAAAAATCTCAGTTTAGCTTATTTCCTGTTTATAGTCTTCATTTTTAAAAACTCAGCCTATGCTAAGGACCACCGGTATTTCTGTTCCAAAATCTTGCCTCTGCCGGCGCAAATTAGATTTGCCAGGTGTCCCGAATTTTATATGATACAGTTATTAGCTTACAGGCTATCAAAGCCTGGGGTTTTCATAGATGGGTTTTTCATGCAGATTTATCAGTTTTTTATATGATAAAGAAGATTCGTGTTTAGTTTAAGGGGTTCAATGATTAAGTATAAAACGGGGAAATGAAGAGAGCTGTTTTTATCCCTTAATTTGCTTTTCGAACGGAATTAACCCTTGAAAATATAAGGCTGTCATGTACAATTAATATGCGTAGCCTGTGAGCTCAATGCCATCCGTTTAACTGGGCAATATTCTTTTTACTTTTATTTCTTTTCATAAGTTTTTTTTATTCGTTAGTTTGCATCGACTGGAATACAGTAAAAGCTGTGAATGCAGAACCTGTCTATAACAGAAAAATTTTACAGTCATTTGAAAAAGAATGCCTTAAAAATGTATCCGCCGGTACGTAAGACTGTCTAAACTGGATTTTTTTGCGGTTCCTAGCGATTTTATCTTTACAGATTTTATTGTATTTGTTAATAAATCCTGTGAACTGAACCTATTTATAACGGGAATCTTTCTTAAAAGTAAAAATTTCACTAGTCCAGCGATTCCGCTTTGACAATTTTTTCTGTATTGGATTATCATTTTTAATATACTAAAATCTGTTAAACGTAATCAAAAGGGACCAAAGAAAAATTTCGTTACAAAGAAAGGTTTCTGTCCTATCAGATATAATTATATGATATTCTTACCGCAAAGATAACAGGATAAAACTGGATTCTTTTTTAAACAGAATCCATTTTGATTCAGTTTGCTATATTTTTATGTTCCGATTTAGAAGTCGTTCTTTTGTTATCAGTGATTATGATCTGGCGACACTAGTGCTGATGCATGCACGCTCACTTCCTTCAATCCTCGTAGAAGTGAACTCAAAAGATTGGGATACTTTCCCGGCTGATTACAGATTGTGAACGTCAGTTTTATTCAGGGGCATTCCGAATACTTTCAAGAATTTGAGAATCAAGCAATCACATGCAACAAATTACCACGCAATGCAATGGCATGATGGAACGGCTCCACGGATCAATTAAGATTTCCTTAAAAATGCACAATCAAATAAACGGAAAACTCCTGAAAAACAATCGCATTGATCATTGGACTGAATAGAAGAAGAAAATAACGAGGAAACCTCAAAGTTGTTTACAGAAGCATTCATCTTTTCTAAGATGTATAAAAGACTTCTCTCAGGTAGAGACGAAAGGCTAGCGTTAAAATATCTATCGTCAGTCTTTTGAATCTCTCCCCGAGAGTGGTTGCCTAATCAACGGGATACGCAAAATAATCGCATGGAACAGACATCAGTAGTGAAAGAAACTCAACTCTGGCTGAAGAAGAAATGTTAAGAAGAAGATAAAGAAGACTGATGCCTAATACTACCAGATCGATTATCACAAAAAGCGGGACAGCCAGAGCCCGATCAAGCTGAAGTTGGGCCCAGGGCCTGTTAAAAAGTTAGGCCCCCGCTGCCTACTTATTTTTAGCGACACTTTCAGAAAAAGCATTTTTATTTGATGAGTTGACAAAGTTTTTTGGGTGAAAAATGCCTAAAAATGCCTAACTTCTAAAAATTTTACTGAATCATTCAGAATATTTAAATTTTACATTTAATATTTTATAAAACAATATTTTTGAAAAGTACTTGATTAAGGGAAAAAAAATCAAACACATAATATTTGGGCCCCTGAAATTGTTGGGCCCAGGGCCGAGGCCCTGGAGGCCCGTGCTTTAATCAGGCCCTGGGGACAGCGACTTCTACATCGGGACATGAAAATGCAGTAAACCGTATCAAAGCGGAATCTGTTTATAACAGAATCGTGTTTTAAACATTAAAATGCCATTATCCCTACGATAAAAAGATCATACAATTATGCGAAAGGAATTTATTTAAAAAATAATTAATAATAAAATTCACACACTTTTGACTCCGATTTAGCAGGTATTACTATATTAAGCACAATAATCCTATACAACAAAACTTGTGAAAGCGGAATCGTACAACCAACTTAAATATTGCATAGGAATGACCAGACGAAAATTTAGCATCAGCATAGCTTGCTTCGGGTTCTGCAGCGCGAACTATTGTTCGACAAATGATCCCTCACAAAGCCAAGATCCATGTATAGCTAGAAATAATAATGAAATAACCAGTAGTGTAACGATAGTAAATCTTATGGCGCAAAGAGTTTTTGACGGAATTTCTCAAAACTGTAATTGCGTTCCATTAAACATTTAAATCGAATTTTATGCAATGGATGAAGCCTCCGCCGTTTTCATAAATTGATTTTGAGAAGCCACGGCTAGGGAAATGTCAATATTTATTTTGAAACTGATAGTATGGATATTGTACAAAAAGACCGTGTTAGTTTCTCCAGAATCTAATTCGGAGAATGAACAAGCTTTTAATTGTCCAAAACGTTAGGAATGTAGTTGTATTAAATTATTGTAAGTATTTTATGTGATTTTATTTATGAATTTAAAAGATATATCACATACAATGATTGGCCATATTCATACTTTATTCAACTACTTATTGATTCTGATTTCAGGTTTTGACGAATCCGGCTCTGATGTTTTGCGACGAACCCACGTCCGGACTGGATTCCTTCATGTCTCAAAACATAGTGTCCGTCCTGAAAGACATGGCTGCCGGTGGAAGGACCATCATCTGCACCATTCACCAACCTTCCTCAGAAGTTTACGAAATGTTTGACAATCTGTTGCTCATGGCGGAAGGCCGAGAGGCGTATATGGGACAAGCCAACAAAGCCCTGGAATTCTTCGAAAGGTGTTCTTAACATTTGTTTTTCAGTAAAAATTTCAAGGTTCGCTCTTATCATTGTTGTTTTCAGGATGCACAACATTTTTCTACAATGTTAGTATAAAAGCAACTGTATTAATAAAAGCCTTTGAATGTATTACATATAGACCAGGAGGCGACAGCACAGGCAGTCACCTCATCGAGCTCACGGTTGAAAATCTAGGATTAGCTAAATCTCGATTCGCATAATAAAGCACAATCGGTCTGCGAAATCATATCTTAATGGAAAGCACCTAAAAAACCGATTTTAGCGGTTGACAGGATTACCGTTGTGCTTTCCTGCAACCAAAAACATGAAAAAATGAAGAATTAGGAGTAGGAAAACACAATGGTATATCTATGAGACAACCATTAAAATCGGGTTTTTAGATGTATTCCACCAAGATAGGACTTGACAGACCGATTGTATTCTAATATACGAATCGAGACTTAACTAATCCTAGATTTTTATCCGTGCACTCGATTAGGTAATTGTATGTGCGGTCGCTTCCCGATCTAATATAATTACCATAATCTTGGGAAAAAGAGAGTAAACATATAATTTCGTGGGTTCCAGAAAAATCTCATTTAATGCGTTTATTTATTTATTATTTTTTTAAATTGCTATGAAAGCTCCTTACGTTCTATTTTCTATAGTCTATATAATATTCTTAAATACCTTGAGTGGGTATGTTTGAGTTGTAGTTTTCTATCTGGGCGAAAAGAGTCCAGATCAAGATTCGGATTTAATCTATCACTTTGCTGAAGGCTGCCAATGCTCTGCCAACAGAGGTATCCTGGACGAACCTGTAAGTCCGATATAGCTCAGTTGGCAGAGCATTGGCGGCCTTCAGCCAAGTGATAGATTAAATCCGAATCTTGGTCTGCACTGTAAAATTTTTTTATAAAATTCCAGTAGATGTACCGTAAATTCCACGGTACTTCTACCATTTTCACTCTTTACGGTATGAATACCGTATTTCTAAGGTATATTAAGTGTAAAAAACAGTTTTTTGTACTGTTTCGATTAAAAACGGTATTTACACAGTAAAATTATTATTTTTCCGTAAAAACTTGGTATTTATACCGTAAAATAATTATTTTTCAATAAGGAAAACGACATTGTAAAACTTTTCGTAGCATTTCAATAGATGTACCTAAATTTTACGGTACGTCTACTGTTATCATTCTTTACTGTATGAGTACCGTATTTCTAAGATACAGTCAAACCCCGTTAATACGCGGCCCGCTTAATACGCGAACCCGCTTAATACGCGAATTTTCTTTGGTCCCTTGAAATACTCCTGTCTTTCGAATATAAAAACCCCCCTTTAATACGCGAATGGTTAATACGCGAACCCGCTTAATACGCGAAATTTTATCGGTCCCTAGAAAGAAAAACCTACGTTTAATACGCGAATGAGCTTAGTTCGAAACATACGAGTTTTTAGATTAAGTATTTTCCGAAGCATTTTATACAACAATTGATTAAACAATTATTTAACTTATTTTTTTTTACGATAATTATTTGCAGCTAATTAAATTTAGCATTTTTCCTTTCAAAACCACACGCTGATTAGATTTGGACCCCGATCTGAGGCCACTATTATAGTTCCCGTGGCAAGTGTTGTGCAAAAGTTAGACATTATATCTGCTTTGAAAAATACCTGTTTTTATATGGAGAACATATAAAACCACAGTGTAAAATTTTAATGGAAATTCAATTTTTAAAAAAAAATACAGCATTTAGAGATTTTTAACTTATGCATTTCGGCTTATCATGAGATGCTAATTAAAAATATGCACATTGAAAATTAATTGATACAAAACTTTTTCAAATCAGTAAAAACCTGAGTGTTTTGTCGTGGTTTCGCTCGCTTTTTGTTCGCATAGGCTCAAAAAATCGAATTACGCAAAGCAGAATGTATCTTCAATTCACTACTTTTCTTGTGAGTTTTGTCATTTAAAAATATAAATATAGACAAAAAGGAAATTAAATTTATAAAATTATACAAATTTGAAATTCATGTAAGTTTTATTCATTGGGGGCGCGGGCTGCGGGAGTCAGCTAGTTTTTATAAAAGGCAAAAATGAAAAGAACTTTTCCCCATAATTAAGGAATGATGTGATCCCCCCCCCCTCTCCTAAATTATAGCGGTAGAACCGATAGATGAAGCATAACGCTACAATCGCAGATTAATCATGCGAGTCTTTCAAATCGCTGTTTCATCAGTGCTGTGATATTTTTAAAAGAAAAGAGTCGCTTGTCGCTCTTAGCATTATCTAGTCTACAATATCCACCTATGCTTTTATAATTTAGTCTAAACTATGACGGAAGGAGCAAAACATATTAAACGAAAGGCCCTCTCCATCACTGAGAAGTTACAAATTGTAAATCAACACGATACCCAAGCTGTCTCAAATAAGTCTGCTTTCGCAAACAAAAAAAAAAAAAAAAAAAAAAAAAAGGCATATTTAAGTTAATTTTAAGGACTTTGTTAGAGAATAGGAATGCCATCGTTAATCAAGCTGTGTGGTTGGAGGTACAAAGAACAAGAAAAATTTTATGACATGGTAAAGGGCCTTCACGGGTAGTTTGTTCAAGCGCGTTCTACGAATATCCCAATAATAGGCTTGTTAATACAAGAAAAAGCTTCTGAAATCGCAGCAAAAATGAGATTGCTAGATTTCAATGCCAAATGGATGGCTGTATCGATTTAAAATTTGGTACGGTAAAATTCAAGCAAGTGTGCGGTGACTAGGCTGCAGTCAACATTGAAGATTCACTGTCGGAAAATTAATGTACTTCCGAAGCTTGTAAAAAAGTACTCAAGTCGGGATATTTACAACGTGGACGAATTTGGGCTTTTTTACAAATTGACACCCAATAAAACAGCAGCCATGAAAAGAGAAAAATGTCATGGATGCAAATTGAGCAAAGAACGTCTTACTATTCTGCTCGGTGCCAACTCTGATGGATCAGATAAATTAAAGCTGCTGGTCATAGGGAAATCACGCAACCCGCAAGGCTTTACAAATGTCAAGCATATCCTTTGCCTGTATGAAAGCCAGCGTAGAAGCATGGATGACGAGCAATTTTTTTACAACATGGCTTCGTAATTTTGATCAACGTTTGAGAAAAGAGTCCCGAATATTTGAATATTTGAATTTTCAGCTTTCAAACGTTCCTGCTTAATAAGCACATAATGATTAAAATAAATAAAGTGTTATTTTATGTCTTAAAAACGCTAAAAATTAACAAAAAAATGTGTTTTTCTATCATAGATTGCTATTAGATAGACCATTCGACGAAAATTCGCGACCTTCGGTTAATACGCGAACCCATTTAATACGCGAATTTTGATCGGACCCCTGATTCGCGTATTAACGAGGTTCAACTGTATATTAGGCATTAAAAAAACCAGTTTCTGTGCTATTTCGATTATAAACAGTATTTATATCATAAAATGACCAATTTCTATGCTATTTCAATTATAAACGGTATTTATACCATAAAATGATTGTTTTTCAGTAAAAAGGCGATATTTATACTGAAATTAATTATATTTCAGTAAGGGAAAATATGGTATCCTCGCCTCGGTGTACGGCATTCTCTCAAGCGATGTTCTTGTTGTTGCTATGTAAATGCGCGCAGGTCTGAAGAGATGGGGGAGTGCAGCCGTTAACTTGTTTTGGAGTCCAAAAATCTCAAAGGGTCACAACTCCTGCAATACACACTGTTTATTATAATTTTTATGGATACCATAATGTAACAATAAAAAAAAAGAAAGGAATGTATTTACTTTTGTTAAATAGTATTAAAGAAGAATAGATAATTATTAGAATATATAATTATTATCTTTAACTACAAGAAAATAAATAATGTAATTTATGAAAGATGACTAAAGTAGTCTACAAAGTAGACGAGGCTTTATTAAAGATTCACATGCATTTTATGTGTCTTGCGTGTCTGTGTAAGGGGGGAGGGGGGGGGTGACTGATTCTGGGTCCGTCACGGTTCTCGACGGCCTGAATAGATGTCGTCTTTCTAGTGGGAACTTTTAATCTATCATACTGAATGATGTCAAATCCATCCTTAATTTTTATTGGAGAATTATACAATTCATAGAAGTGAAATTCTAAGATTTTAAACTAGTTTAATTAATCACTTATTCATAGTCATGCAATTGTAATTGTAATATTATGTTCCATTGAATATACAGGGTGTCCCTAAACAAATGGTATATACGCTAGGAGGTGATAGAACACATCAAGACGAGTAATAGTAAATAGGAAACCAAGGGTCCCAAACGTTTTCCAAAGGAGATAGCCGCCATTAAAGTTTGGGGTGCAAAATTTCAAATACACATAAAAAACGGAAAAATTGGTCGATTGATTTGCGGTTTTCACTAAAATTATTCTTTATGTTGGTATTTTCTTGAAAATAAATTATAAAGATAAATTACGAAAAATGCCGATAGAGGGCGCTTTAGACTTTAAAGTAATGAAAAACTATTTTTTGCCGTGATTTTTTGCATCTCATTAAATGGTTTCGTAAGCTTAGACTTAAACTTAAATTTTGAGCTCAAAATCTGAATAGTTGGAAGCGGTTAAGTAGCACAAACTTAACTGTGTTCAGAGGGTTTAAATTTCAAATGATTATAAAAAACGGAAAAATTGGTCGATTGATTTGCGGTTTTCACTAAAAGTATTCTTTATGTCGGTATTTTATTGAAAATAAATTATAAAGATAAATTTCAAAAAATGCCGATAGAGGGCGCTTTAGACTTTGGAGTAACGAGCAACTACTTTTTACGTTATTTTTTGCATCTGTTTAAATGTTTTCGTAAACTTAGACTTAAACTTAAATTTTGAGCTCAAAATCTGAATAGTTGGGAGTGGTTAAGTAGCACAAACTGAACTGTGTTTAGAGGGTTCAAATTTCAAATGATAATAAAAAACGGAAAAATTGGTCGATTTGTTTGCGGTTTAAAATAAAACTATTCTTTAAGTCAGTATCTTATTGAAAATGAATTTTAAAGATAAATTTCAAAAAATTCCGTTAGAGGGCGCCTTAAACTTCAGAGTAACCAACAACAAATTTTAACCGTCATTTTTTGTATCTAATTAAATGCTTTCCAAAGCTTGTTAAATGTTTTCGAAATCTTAGATTTAAACAAAATTTTGCGCAAACTGAAGTGTGTTCAGGAGTTGAAATTTTAACCCCCCCACCCCTCGAACACAGTTCACTTTTGCGCTACTTAAACACTCGCAACGACTCAGAATTTGATCTCAAAATTTAAATCTAAGCATTTGAAAGCATTTAATGAGTTTTAAAAAAATAACGGTTAAAAATAGTTGCACGGTACTCCAGTGTCTAAGGCGCTCTCTATCGGCATTTTGTGAAATTTATCTTTAAAATTTATTTTCAAGACAACACTGATTAAAAGAGTAGTTTTAGAAAAAACCGCAAACGAATCGACTAATTTTTCTGTTCTTTTTTATAGTATTCCGTTTCGTTTGAAATTTAAACCCTCTGAACACACTTCAGTTTGTGCTACTTAACCACTCCCAACTATTCAGATTTTGAGCTCAAAATTTAAGTTTAAATCTAAGCCTACGAAACCATTTAATGAGATGCAAAAAATAGTATTAGGATGGATTATTTCGTTAAACCAAAGTCTAAAGCGCCCTCTATCGGCATTTTTTGAAATTTATCTTTATAATTCATTTTCAATAAAATACCGACATAAAGAATAGTTTTAGTGAAAAACGCAAATCAATCGACCAATTTTCCGTTTTTTATAATCATTTGAAATTTAAACCCTCTGAACACAGTAAAACTTTTTGCTACTTAACCGCTTCCAACTATTCAGATTTTGAGCTCAAAATTTAAGTTTAAATCTAAGCTTACGAAACCATTTAATGATATGCAAAAAATCACGGCAAAAAATAGTTTTTTATTACTTCAGAGTGTAAAGCGCGCTCTATCGGCATTTTTCGAAATTTATCTTTATAATTTATTTTCAAGAAAATATCAACATAAAGAATAATTTTAGTGAAAACCGCAAGTCAATCGATCAATTTTTCTGTTTTTTATGTGTATTTGAAATTTTGAACCCCAAACTTTAATGGCGGCTATCTCCTTTGGAGAACGTTTGGGACCCTTGGTTTCCTATTTACTATTACTCGTCTTGATGTGTTCTATCACCCCCTAGCGTATATACTATTTGTTTAGGGACACCCTGTATATACCAGTGATATTCTTATATGTTAAAAGGGTTTGTTCACCTTTGTGTATGCTCTTTGTGTTTCATTCAGTTGGATCCTCATACCGGACGTGCAGGACAAAGAAGTATGTAACATTTTAACTATTTTTAAGTGAAAGTAACTATTATGCATGTATTTTCATTACATTTTTAACTTGCATTAATTTTTAATAAACTTCTTCTTTACTGTTATATATTTGTCTTATTAATTTATTTTGGGTTTAAAAATTATGACATTAATAATTATTTTTTTTTAGGCATGACAAATAAGAAAATTTTCAGCTAAAAATTATTTGAAATTTAAAAAAATTTCAAAAAAAAAATCTAATAATACAATGTTAAAAATTTCCGTGGTGGAATTTCAAAGTGGAGTCTATTCATGAAGTAAAATAAAGAGAAGCACAGAAATATGGTACTGCTTATTTTTTTGAAAACTCCAAGCTGGGCAACACGATGCGTTTTACCTTTTTATTTTTCCTTATTCAGCGACACACTAGTAACACGCATGTCCACGTTCTCTACAATTCTAATGTATGGAACGTCGCCTCTCTCAAATAATGAAGATCGGCGGATAGTAAGTTGTCTGTTAAAAAAAAAAAAATGAAATGGTATAATGTATCGTGTGTGCTCAGATGGTGAAATTTTGGGGCCTATAAAGACCCATCCCCCGCGAATCACCACGTTCAAAATTTAGACAAAATTATCAGAAAACTAGAAAAAAATACATCCTTATCAGAAAAAAATAATAAAATACCAAACAGTCAGTTGGCTTAGATTTACGCTTAAACCACCAGTAAAACTGCAAACACCGGTCCCCTTTCCTCTACCAACCTCATAAATAACTAAAATTCAAAAATCTTTTTCGCTTACGTTGTTAGAATTTTATCGAACTCAGACCCCAATCTCGATGAGCTCAGGAATTTCGTAATTAACAATTCTGTTGATCTAATCCTTAAAAAGGTGGTAAAGTTCAAAAACTCTAAAAATCGCAAATCAAAATTTTAGAACCTATCTCACTCGACGCTCTTTCGCCATATGGCTCAGTATTGAATTCAGACACTTTTCTCCGAGAGGGACTTCTGGGGCTCCGGAGGGTGGGAGAATGAAACCTTTTTTCCCAGTGAAAACACAAGAACTCTATTTTTCCGGGGGGGGGGCACATTTCATTGCACTGGGGGGGGGTTCCCTCTAGGGCACCCCATTAATTCAACACTGATATTTCAAGACTGTTATTTTTGTTAAAAGAAAGGTCTCTCATTCGGTATTTCAATCTCTCCCCTCCAAATTCTGGAAAATTAAACATTAAAAACCATTTAGACAGTTAAAGTTAATTCACAGTCTCATTCATATGTCTTCAAACCTTGGACAATCCCCCCTCCCCCGATCTCTCTTCAGTCCTGCTTGGATAAATTATTCAGACTAGATCTTGAATGATATTTTCCTGTTACTTCAGTGGTCATCAGTGGAATTTTGATGCAAACACTACCACTGATGTTTTTAAAAGAAATAGTCGATGCCTCCTACCCGACTCAGTATGATCCATCGGATGGATCGACCTTGCTCTGTTAAAGATGTCTGTAAAATAATGATTCCCTATTCCCTGATTTTGCACTCACTTTACCATATTTCAAGTAAATTATAGAAACGCGGTTAATTTACAAAAATTCCATTCGACCAATAAGGAGCTAATTGCAAATATAACGTTATTTACTTTTTGGTAATTTTGGACCCTTTCCCTCCCTTTAGATATCATACGTTACTTCCATCAAACTCCGTGCCCCGGTAATGATATCGTTATCAAAGTGTAAAAAAATTTTTTTAGAATTAAATTCTTTTGTTTTGAGTAACATACAAAACGGGTTAAATTTATTTTTCGCAAACTTTATTGATTCAATTGAAGATAATTTAATAAAATATCGCTTTATTCAAACAAAAATAGTTAACAAAAAAAAAAAAAAAAAAAAAAAAAAAAAAGATAATGTACTATTTTGAACAAAATACCACGTTACAGAGAAAAAGAGATAATTCTAATTGGGTCAAAAATGATATCGATATCAAAAGGAAAATCCCCCCTTCCCCTAGAGATATCTTACGATATCATGTGTCAGACCCTCCCTCCCCCCTAAAAGAATAATGTTATATATACACAGCACCTAATAAAAAAATTAATACATCATTCTTGTTTCTAGTAAAACCATCGTAAATATTGACTGAGCAAAACATTTTCTTTGAAAATGTCTGATTATAGGTAAGATAATACAGAGCGTGAAAATTTGCTTTCGGCCGAAGTAATGGTGTCAGATTTTCGAGGCAAACGCCTTCTTTACGGGTAGCAGCATAAGTTTCAGTATTCACCAACCAACCAACAAATCTAATGGCGTCAGTTTGTTGATTTCGGGCAATGGGGAACTTGAGATCCGAGTTATTTATTTAAGTAAGTTAATCGACTGTATTTCTTGTTTTCCTTTAACTTACATAATTAGATAACTAATTTGAACTATACAGTTTTAAATTGTTTTTTCTTAAAAGTACGTTATTCATTTCTTTGGCTAAGTTATATAAAAATTGGAAAATGAATTACTTTGTTCATGAAAAGTGCGTGTTGGATTAAATTGTGTTTAAAATAGCAAACTGACATCTATAAAATTTTGAATATTTTCTGTTCAATATTTCAACTATTTCCTTTTAAATTTAATCATTTTTACTAGAATATTTGCGTAATATTAGTAATTTACATTTATCTTATTCAAAAGAAGGAATTCGACTTATTTCATTCCTCCTTTTGCTAGCAGGTCCCATTCCTTCCCATTATGTTCTGTTATATTAAACTGCTTTTAATTTTAGTTAAAATTATGGATAATGTATAATATTAGGTTTTCTAAAGAGGGGAACTATTACAGCTACAGGTAAACAAGTCATTAATATACTTCAAATATTAAAATTATAGTAAGCAAATTTATTTTTTTAATAAACAATTTCTTTATACAAATCTAAGTTTATGCTGAAAAGCAACTTTTTTCAACTGAAGATTTGGTTGTCATTGCTCCATCTCAGTGGCGTAGCTAGGATAGGTGACACCCAGAGCGGATGTAAATTGTGTTACCGCCAGCCACCATGGTGTCACCCCCCCCCACACCGATCCGTTATATTTTTTCATTCACAAATGTACGCTATTATAACAAATGACCATATCATTTCTCATTTACCTTTTGCCCTGCATTGAGAAAAAAAAAAAAACAGAAGGGGGAATTTTTACTTAACCCATAATCCGCTTAAATCAATGTGGTGTCTGTATGTCGAAGAAAATTCTTTCTTTTAAAGTTTGTTTTTGCTATCCACTCGTTGGATAGATAAGATTTTTGTTCCCTGGTGCAAATATCTTATTTAAACACACCAGTCTGCATAAAATTTCAACTTCTTTTAGAAAAGAAAATTAACTCTATTTCGTCGTATGCTAGAAATTTAATTTTACTTCAGAATTCTTTTTCCAAATGATGTAATATTATAAATGTTTATTTTCAAATAAATATTGGGTGACAGACGGGTTGGACCGCCCCCCCCCTGCCCCCCACTAACTACGCCACTGCCTCCATCTAGTATTGTGATTGATGTTTAGAATAATACGTCATGAGGAAAAATTTCTGTCCTATTCTATCCCATTCTCCATTACTAACTAATATTGCAATAAATATTAGTACTATTTATTACTAATATTAGAACTAGTACTAACTAATATATCCCGTACTTGAATAACATTAATTAATTAAAGTTTGAAAACATAGTATATTAACACACGAAAAAAATCATAAAAACCTGATTTAAATAAAAAGAATCTGATTTAAACAAAGATATACATATATATTTTTTAAACTATGATTGTTTTGCACCTTAGTTGCTATTTAAAAGTATGCATATTCATGCATATTCCATTCATAATACTAATTTTGAAAATAGTGAGAAATGTTGTTTACATTAAGACTTTTTTGGTTTTAAATGTTTATAAAAAAAGACTTGTGCATTAGTTGCTCTTTACCCGGGAGAACACGTCCTTACCCAGTGTATGAATGGTTTTAACTTTGTCACCAATAAAATCAAATTATAACAACTACTTTATTTAGACGGAAACAATTCATACAAATTTTGTGATAAAATAAGTTGCAGATTACTTTAAAAAAAATAGTGGTTACAATTGTAAAAACCATACGCACTCAGGGTCTTTTAGGCCCTGTGCGCGTCCTCCCGGGTTAAAATTAGAGTCATCGTCCTGCTTAATTTTATAGAACACAGTAAAAAGAGGGAGGGGGGAGGAAATTAAGTCAATGTAAATCAGAATACACCAGTTGATATGGCCCTTTTAAAATTCAGCTGGCATATTTGCAAATCTGATTAAAAAAATTCACTGGCAGCTCATATCTATGTGTTATTAAAGTATTTATGTTTTCACTAGTGAGAAACTGGGTTATTTATTAAATTTTAAGCCAATTAAATGTCATTAAAACTAGTGTTTGATTAAATAGCCGATTCGGTATTTTGTGATTCCGCATGTTATACGATTATAAGTGTCATTAAACTAATTAAAAAATACTTAAAAATGTGTAACCTATAATTCAAATACTTCGCTGAATAAATGCGAATTACGGCGTTTCTTCATCCCCCCCTCCTCTCTAGAAAAAAAAAGCGCCCAGTTAAAGTCAAATTTCTCGAGTGATACTTTTTTAATTTGTCTTTTTTGCACACAGAGAGAGTTTATTGAATCGGATTTAAGTCTTTGTGTTAAAAATTTACTTTCTGGTAAACTTTTTTTTTAGGTAGATTTCGTAAGAAATACTACCTATTGCAATCGCACCAGTTTATATATATATATATATATATATATATACAGGGTGTCCCAAAAGGTCGTTTACAAACTTAATATGCTGGTCTGTCATATCATGATGAACAATATTGAATAAGAAACTAAGGGTCCCAAACGTCTTCCAAAGGAGATATGCGCCATTAAAGTTTAGGGTCCAAAAATTCAAATGATTATAAAAAACAGAAAAATTGGTCGATTCGTTTGCAATTTTCACTAAAACTATTCTTTATGTCAGTATTTTCTTGAAAATAAATTATAAAGATAAATTTCAAAAAATGTCGATAGAGGGCGCTTTAGACTTTGGAGTAACGATAAACTAGTTTTTACCATTATTTTTTACATCTCATTAAATTTTTTTAGAAGCTTAGACATAAACTTAAATTTTGAGCTCAAAATCTAAATCGTTGGAAGTGGTTAAGTAGCGCAAACTGAATTGCGGGGGGAGGTTCAAATTTCAAATGATTATAAAAAACGGAAAAATTGGTCAATTGATTTGCGATTTTCACTAAAATTATTCTTTATGTCAGTATTATCTTGAAAATAAGTTATAAAGATAAAATTCAAAAATGCCGATAGAGGGCGCTTTAGACTTTGAAGTAACTTACAACTATTTTTTTCCGTTATTTTTTGCATCTCATAAATTTTTTTTAGAAGCTTAGACATAAACTTAAATTTTGAGATGAAAATCTGAATCGTTGGGAGTGGTAAAGTAGCGCAAACTGAACTGTGTT
The DNA here is from genome assembly GCA_964019185.1 of Maratus speculifer. Classification (NCBI taxonomy): domain Eukaryota; kingdom Metazoa; phylum Arthropoda; class Arachnida; order Araneae; family Salticidae; genus Maratus; species Maratus speculifer. Next base: position 420,175,157 of record OZ025294.1, on the reverse strand, counting down.
CAATGGGGGTGGGGATGTTCAAATTTCAAATGATTATAAAAAACGGAAAAATTGGTCGGTTTTCGCTAAAACTATTCTTTATATCAATGTTTTCTTGAAAATAAATTTTACAGATATCTTTCAAAAAATTCCGTCAGAGGGAGCTTTAAACTTTATAGTAACCAACAACTATTTTTAACCGTTATTTTTTGTATCTAATAAAATGCTTGTAAAAGTTCAAACTTAAATTTTGTGCTCAAAATCTGCATCGTTGTGAGTAATTAAGCGGCCAAAAATTAAACTGCGTTCGAGGGGTGGGGAAGGTAACATTTCAACTCCTGAACACAGTTCAGTTTGCGCTTCTTAACCCCTCCTATCGATTTAGATTTTGAGCACAAAATTTAAGTCGAAACTTTTGCAAGCATTTAATTAGATTTTAAAAAAAAAGGTTTAAAATAATTGGTGGTTATTCTAAAGTTTAAGGCGCCCTCTAACGGATTTTTTTTTAAATGTATGTTTAAAATTTATTTTCAAGGAAAAATTGACATAAAGAATAATTTTAGCGAAAACCGACCAATTTTTCCGTTTTTTATAATCATTTGAGATTTGAACCTCCCCACCCCCATTGAATACAGTTCAGTTTGTGCTACTTTACCACTCCCAACGATTCAGATTTTCATCTCATAATTTAAGTTTATGTCTAAACTTCTAAAAAAAATTATAAGATGCAAAAAATAACGGTTAAAAATAGTTTTACGTTACTCCAAAGTCTAAAGCGCCCTCTATCGGCATTTTTTGAATTTTATCTTTATAAATTATTTTCAAGATAATACTGACATAAAGAATAATTTTAGTGAAAATCGCAAATCAATTGACCAAATTTTCCGTTTTTTATAATCATTTGAAATTTGAACCTCCCCCCGCAATTCAGTTTGCGCTACTTAACCACTTCCAACGATTTAGATTTTGAGCTCAAAATTTAAGTTTATGTCTAAGCTTCTAAAAAAAATTATAAGATGCAAAAAATAACGGTTAAAAATAGTTTTACGTTACTCCAAAGTCTAAAGCGCCCTCTATAGGCATTTTTTGAATTTTATCTTTATAAATTATTTTCAAGATAATACTGACATAAAGAATAATTTTAGTGAAAATCGCAAATCAATTGACCAAATTTTCCGTTTTTTATAATCATTTGAAATTTGAACCTCCCCCCGCAATTCAGTTTGCGCTACTTAACCACTTCCAACGATTTAGATTTTGAGCTCAAAATTTAAGTTTATGTCTAAGCTTCTAAAAAAATTTAATGAGATGTAAAAAATAATGGTAAAAACTAGTTTATCGTTACTCCAAAGTCTAAAGCGCCCTCTATCGACATTTTTTGAAATTTATCTTTATAATTTATTTTCAAGAAAATACTGACATAAAGAATAGTTTTAGTGAAAACCGCAAACGAATCGACCAATTTTTCTGTTTTTTATAATCATTTGAATTTTTGGACCCTAAACTTTAATGGCGCATATCTCCTTTGGAAGACGTTTGGGACCCTTAGTTTCCTATTTAATATTGTTCATCATGATATGACAGACCAGCATGTTAAGTTTGTAAACGACCTTTTGGGCACCCTGTATATATATATACTATATATATATATCACTTTTTTATGGCCACGATAACGTCTATAATTCTTCACCAATCTCCACCAAACTGGTACATAAAATCAAAGGGGATAAAATCTCGGCTAAGTTCGTTAATGGGCAAAATCGGACCAAGGGGGTCGGAATAGGGGACGTTTTTGTGAAAACCGAAAAAAAAGCCATAACTTCTTAATTAAAGTAGATATCAAATCGGTTTAAAGTTTATATTACTTCTTAAATATGGGCCAAAAGTTTATGCATGACAGATTTTTGATAAATTTAGAAGTGAGCTCAAGGGGCGAAAAAAACAGGGGTTTTGAGAGAAGAAAATTCATAACTTCGTCAATTTTCAAGATATCAAGTCCAACTAAATTTTTTGTAAATGTTCTTAAAATTATCTAAAACTTTTGTATTTACAAGTTTTTGATAGGACCAACTTTTACCGACGAAATAAATTAAAAACGAAAAGAAAAAAGGCGGTGAAAAAAGAGAAAAATCCATAACTCGGTTAATTTTTAAGATATCAAATCTGATTAAATTTATTTTATATCTTCTCAAAAATATCTACAAATTTTATATTGACAAGTTTTTCATAGGACCAATTCGTATAGCAAAAAGAAATTAAACAAAAATAGGAGTTGGAGAAAAAACCTCAAATCCAAACTGCTTATATTCTGACTCATTTTTAAATTCATTTTTGATTTTAAACGCATCCAAATGATGGTAGATCCTCTTATTTAGAAACTGTATAAAGTGACGCATTGGTCAGTTTTCTGATAAAGACAGAATATATTTTTAAAAAGGCTACCAAAAAGGGTATTTTGAACAGAATTTCCCAAAGTTATCGGGACTGAAAATTTAAGGAAGTATTCAAAGAAGAAATTGCGTTTTTTTCTGACTCGTTTTTAAATTCATTTTTGTTCTCAAACGCATCCAATTTACAGATCTTCTTATTTAGGAACTATATAATGTGATGCATTGGTCAGATTTTTGATAAAGACGGAATATATTTCAAAAAAGGCTACCAAAAGGGGTATTTTGAATAGAATTTTCCGAAATCATCGTGACTGAAAATTTAAGGAAGTGTTCAAATAAGAAATTGCGTTTTTTTCTGACTCGTTTTAAAATCCATCTTTGCTCTCAAACGCATCCAATTTACAGATCCTCTTATTTAGGAACTATATAATGTGATGCATTGATCGGTTTTTTGATAAAGATAGAATATATTTCGAGAAAGGCTACCAAAAAGGGTATTTTGAACAGAATTTTCCGAAGTCTTCGTGATTTGAAATTTTAAGGAAGTTTTCACATGGCAAATTGAGTTTTTTATGACTCGTTTTAAAATCCATTTTCGGTCTCAAACGCATCCAATTTACAGATCCTCTTATTTAGGAACTATATACTGTGACGCATTGGCCAGTTTTTTGATAAAGATAGAATATATTTTTAAAAATGCTGTCGAAGTGAGTATTTCGCACAAAATTTTCCGAAGCAATCATGATTAAAGAATTAAGGATGTATTCAAACAACAAATCGGTTATTTTATGACTCATTTTTAAATTAATTTTTTTTTCTCAAATGCATTCAACTGACAGTTTTTTGTTGTTCAGGAACTGTATAATGTACTGTTTTGGTCGATTTTTTAATAAATTCAGAATTTATTTCAAAATATGTTGTCAAAATGGGCATTTGAGCTGAAGTTTTCTTAAGATGATGCTGATAAAACCAGTTTTTGCAGAAAAATGAAATTAAAAAATTTTCATAAATGGCCAGATGAAGTTATTAAACTGGGTTTATCTCTAATCATATATATATATATTTGTTGAAATGAGCACTCTTCGAAATCTACCTCCGCCTATAGGCCCAGCCGACAGGAATTTTTTTTTTTTTTAATTGGGATGGTAAAAATAATGAAATGTCTGATTTTGTGAAAGAGCCTATTATTCAATGAATTTTTTTTAAAAAATAGGCCCCAAATTTCGCTTTGATTGTGCCTTATTACGTAAGTTTACATTCAAAATTTACAGTTTTACATATTTAGATTTTAGACCATTGGTGTAAAAATCTAGGCACCACCGGGGGGCAATCACTCACCACGGGGTAAAATTTAATAACATTCTAGCAAGAAATTTATACAAATTATTAGATGATACAAGACGAAAAAAAATTAGTAGTGAGAGTATAGGAGCAACTGGCGCAAAGACTTTTGCACCCCTGTCTTAAAACAAAGAGGTCCAACCAATCCATATTTTATCACATGTTCTCAATATTAGAAGTTTCACGGGAAGTGTAAATTATAATTATCATCTATTTGAGATCTTCGAAATCAGCCTGCGTAATTTTTGTGATAAAATATTAATAACAGTAAGAATCATTGATTTACAGTATAACTATTTAGTTTCTTACACATCAAAACCTTGTGTGATTTCTTTGTTTTTCAAATTGATTATTTAGAGAATTATAAGAATATAGTTATTATATTTTCGGGTTTTTTTTAACACATTTACTTTTTGATAATGAGTAATTTTAATGTGACGGAAAAGCTAGGGGTTTCCTCTGGTATTTTATTTATTTATTTATTTTCATAGTCATTATCGTCCAAAATCTTCAAAAATTTTTGGAATTAAAACATGTTTTCACAGTTTTTGACAAGCAATCCAGAAAAAATATTGATGTATATTAATAAAATGGCTGGTATAAAGACTTTTTTTCATTTGGTATATTTAAATCGTTAAGAAATAATGTATGTTTATTTTCAATAACAGAAAATTTGGAATGGAGAAGGAATATGGCTACCCAATTTCATTTTTGAAGTATGGTGGAGGAGTAGACTTGGATCTGATACCCAGTAGCAAAAAAAAATCTCGATTGTCTGCGGCATATACTACAGAGGCAGAAAATAATCCATAGGTAAAATGTTTTGCAACTGCAGCGTTAATTAAACATTTACTTTTAACGATTTTACGCGTTTTATTCAGTTCTGTTAATAACTAACTTACATTTTTGCATTCAGTAATAAAGTGTTAAATATAACTTAAAACAAAAGAAATGTTTGATGAAAAAATAATCTGCAAAGAAGAAAAGAAAATCTGTAACACCCGTCTCCATTCTTTAACTTTCTGCTATAAGGCTTGCAATATGAATAGTGATTGCAAAAAATAGTGGATATGACTGAGTATCAGCATTTTTTTATTGCACAATCTTGATCATAGTTTCTTATTTTAATTTTTGAAAAACAAATAAAATCAAACACAAAGTCGATATTTGATTTTTTTTTTTAAATCAAAGGCTTGATACATTTCTTGTAATATTTCAAACCCATAATGGTAATAATAATATAATGACTTTTAGTTATTACTAATAGCATAATTTTATTTGTAGGTACATTTAACTCACACATAATCTAGCTAAAATAGCGTCTCAGTATTATCATTGTTAAACGCATACTTTTTACTTATTTCTAGTTAGATTTTAATTCCATACATTCCTCCATTTTAATTCCTCCTTTCTTCTCAAAATAAACTGAGTTTTTTAATTTACTTCTTTTCATACCCTGCCCTTCATTATAATTACAGATTCACAGTTGCGAGATGCCACACGCGGCTAATTTTATGCTGCGACATGTAACTTTCGGTGCTTAAGGGGGTGCGGGAAACAAAAATATTCAAATTTTATTAAACAGTTTTATTACATTAAAAATTCTGTTTAAAATTACGTTTAAAACTTTGTTTCTATTTTAACAGTAACAAGAAATATGATTTTTTTCTTTTTGGTTTCTTTTTAAAATCTAGTTTTCAAAGCAATCGTTCTCATAGAAATGACTTTCTGTGAAAATGCTTTTTTTCTTCATGAGTTTTTTCACCATTTCTTGTATTTAAATTACTTTAACCAAATAACGGTTAAAAAAAAAACCTTGTTTAAATTTGGAACAAGTCTTTTTCAATTGTTTTATATTAATTTTGCTTCAGCAAATTTAAAAAAAATTTTTTTTTTTTGAAAATATGATTTTAAAAAATTACATTAAAAAAAATTACTTTAAATATTTTTTAATTTTATTCAAATTAATGCTTTTAAAATTCCTAAATCAGAATTAAAGCTTATATATTTCTGTTTATATATATGAAAAGAAATTCTACAAATAATATTTGGAGTTATAACGATTTTAAATTACCCCACTTTTTAATAACTACTAAATTTAAAAATTAAAAAAAAACATTATGAGAAATTATGTCACGAGCTTTTGTTTCAAAATGATATGGTAAACCATCAGAAAAAAATTTAAAAATTTTAACTGAATAAATAACAATTACTTGATAATGTGTGCATTGTTGAGAGAATGTATTAAATTAAGGATTTCATTTCCGACAATTCCATTTTTGTTTAAACACATAGCCTACACTAGGGACGGTAAGAAATTTTCAATCTAAATATTAATTCTATAATATTGTTATTTACAGACCTCTTGACCCCCCCCCCTTTTAATATTTTTAAATGGTTTTTTTTTTTTACACAGGGTGCAGTACGTAAAGTTTATTGTGCATTTCTACTTTTTCAATTGTTTGTTACAGTTTTAGGTAGCTTTCATTAGAAAAAGTAAAAAGCTATCTATTGCAGCCGTCCGGAGAAAAGCACTTCCGGAAAATTTTGGTATATTTTCATCGATCATGACTCCCAGACCTTAAAGCCACCCTCCGTTCAAATGTTGACATATATATGATTTTTGTCACGCTGTAACTATCGTATTTATGAACCGATTTGAATGAAACTTGGTATGTACATAGTACATAGAAATGGCTCGACCAAGTTCGTTGGGCAGTATCAGATGCAATCTTGTTTCAAAATGGTGTCCATTTAAGTTTATCAAAAACCTTTTAAATGTATAATGATGCACAAGGAAAAATTTTGAAATTGAGGAAAGATTCTAAAGTGTTTGATATTAATAATGAATTACTGAATACTTTTTGCTTTGTCTTTACCTTAAAAAGCGTCTGAGATATAGCAGTTTGGATTTTTAATGTGGATGACATTTTTTTAAATCAATTTGCCAGCGCCAACTCTGGTATATATTAATCGATTTCGATGTGAGTGTGCGCTTGTACATGAATTAAGATTTCGACAAAGCTCATTGGATTGTTTTATCCATTATGTTGTTTAAAAATGGAATATACTTCATGATATCGTGGAATTTGGAGACCCTATAAATCGCTTGAAATAAAACTAGCTTCAATAAAAGATGACTAATTTATAAAAATTCCCATTAATATTCAGTATTGACTAAAACGAGTATTCAATCTTATATAATCGGACTCCACTAATTTGAGCTTCGTATGTTTGAATAACATAACTTAATTTAAAATAAATAAATAAATAAATAAGGTATATGAAAGCTACCTTTTCCTCCCGGCACTGCCGAAAGGACTTTTTTATGTGCAGATGCTTCTACTTTGAAAGCAGTTCTGAAACTAAAACTATTTTCGCCTTAAGAAATGGTTATAAAAGTTGAAAAAGTACAAACACACAACAATATATATCAATTTAAAATTTCACATCCAAAAAAATGTAAAAATAAAAATACTAAAATACAAGTTAGAAATTTCTAAGAAATTTTCCCGTGAATTTAACATTAAATATTGGCATTTAGCCACGGGACTGGTGTAGGTTCTTAAGAGTCATGGGAAGTACCACAATAGTCATGGGAAGAAACGAACACACCAATGTAAATTCCATGGGAGCGTTATTTTATAATATTTAACATGGATATAAATATTGTTCAATAATTTCTGTGTAGGATAACTGAGGGCGATGTACCTGCGGTAGTTTTTTAATTTTTAGATTTTAGTTTTTGATATTTTTTTTAGTTTTCCTTCACTTACAGAACTGGTTTGGAAATTGAAACTACCCAAATATATATAAAAAATCTATAACTAAAATAGGAAAATGAAAAGTAGCCCAGTAGATCATCTTCATCTATTGTATGTAAATATATATATATATATATATATATATATATTAAAAACAAAGCGAGAAAATTGAAAATAACGCTCCCATAGGATTAATATTAGCATTCTTGTTCCTTCTTGTGAATATTGAAATAACCTCTTAAGATGATTTTGTGAAACCATTTCTACAAATTACTTTTGTATTTTCTTTAATAATTTATTTTAATGCTTATACCCATGTTGAATGAATCTTTTTCTTTAAGGTACTTGATGTTGGTCAATCCTGTGTGTGGTACAAACTACAAATAATCAATTGGCGGATAATCAAAATACAGCAAAGTGGGCAAAACTATTGGAACTTGTATATAAATGTAAATGACACACTGTGTAGAAGAAAATAAATTGTATACATAAATATTATAACTATGCATCATGACATAGTGTATTAATGTAATTTAATCGTTGTAATAAATATATTTTTATATTTTAATTGCTTGTTTTAAATATGTCTGAATCATAATGATATTAATTTATTTTGTAAATGTTCTAAAACATTTATATTTGTAAATTTAATATGATTCTCAAACCCTCTCCTTAACAATGCAAAGTTTTTATACAATTTTAAACTTATTTTTAAGCATGAATGTATAAATTTAGTCTTGACTATTTAAATATTTGGAAGGAAAATACATTTTTCATTTTTTATTAACTTTTTTTCGCGTTATAGGCAATTTTGCCCACGACAACTAGTTTTTACTTTTCTTGATCTGTAGGGAGAATTAAAGTTTGTTATTAAGATTATAAGCTATAAATTACATATCAATTCTTGCAAGAATAATATAATAGCACATTTCCATTAAAAAAAATTAAAAAGTGGTGATTTGTCAGACAGTGACATTCTTAAACTTTTAAATGAATGTAAGAAATTTTAGATTTGTATGTTGAGAAAATAAAAATAAAAATCCTAATTTCCAAGTAAGTAACAAGCATATTAATGTATATGTATAATTTTGACCACTTTTATTAATTTTACTTTATTTTTTGAAAGTGTATGTGATTTGTATTCTCTTCACGCCCTTCTGATCCTTTAGTTTTTATAATTATGTCTGTGAAACAACAAAAGAAGTGTGAAATAATTTTTCGGCAGTCAGTACTCTTGAATTATTTGTTAATATTTAATAAAATTTAATAAATTGTTACTATTTAATAAAAATAATATAAGATCTATTAATTTTTTTCAGTTTTAATAATTTATAGAAATGTAAGAAAGAAATTTAATATTAGCATTTTATTTTATCAGAGATCATCTCACATTATCATAGCGGTCACAAATGTAAACACTTTTTTGTGATTTTTTTTAATTCTCTAAGTGCATACTACTTTTATAGCATCTTTATACCTCTATTTTAAAATAATAATTTTCGCTGTATATTTAAACCTGAAATGTGACAGCAGTAACTATTTTAAAATAGTGGTATAAAAAATAAATGTAGAAAAGGTCTAGTAATTGGCAGCTATGTGAGTGTAATTCAAATTCATTGTTTTTAGTTACATTTTACCATAATTTTTTTTTTGAACAATTGTACGTAATGACAAAAAACAAAAAGAAAAAAAATATTCATTAAGAAATACAGAAAATCTAATATTTATAAAAAATAATATATATATATATATATATATATACACTGGTGTCCAAAAGTTAAGCATAATTGGTAATTAAGTAATTATTTTTAAGTAATGAAAGAAATATGAATCGGAATGTGCTGAAATTCCAGGTGTGTAAACAAAATAGTACGCGTCACATATTTTCGCGAAGAGTTTTCCCCGAAATCGAACAGGGGACCGTTAATAAATTGAAAAAGAACGAAGATCTTTTGGATAACCCTATTAAAACTAATGTAGCAAAAGCGTTCATACTGCACATTATGATTAATTGGCTTATTGTAATGTATTGTGTTAATTTTTACAAGGATAGCATGTATACTCGTAGAGAAATTAAGGTTTTTATAAAAACACTCCTAAATTTTTCCAAGTTTTTTGCTTATAATTTGCAGAGTTCTTATTATAAAATAATGTTCTTTTCTGAAAATATGACAGACATCATTGTACATAATACCCTGTCATCAGAATTTAAAAATAATAAAAATTGTATGAAAAATGAGTATGTTTAGTAAATAATTTTTCATTGCGCATGCGTCAACGATATCAAAATGTCATTTGCATATTGTGTTAGCTAAATGTATAGAGCAACTTCTGTAAAAGTTTCAAAAACATAGCTTGAAAATTCTGAAAATGGGAGCCTATAGAATCAACTCAAAATCCGTTATTTCTAAAGGAAGCAAAAAAATCAGGGGTTTTACCTAAATATAGTTGTACGTGCAATATTGTGTAGGCACTAAACAATGGAATATGGATACAGCCCCTCATCTTTTTGCTTCATTTAGGGAATAAAGGATTTTGAGTTGATTCTATAGGCTCCCATTTTCAGAATTTTCAAGCTATGTTTTTGAAACTTTTACAGAAGTTGCTCTATACATTTAGCTAACACAATATGCAAATGACATTTTGATATCGTTGACGCATGCGCAATGAAAAATTATTTACTAAACATACTCATTTTTCATACAATTTTTATTATTTTTAAATTCTGATGACAGGGTATTGTGTACAATGATGTTTGTCATATTTTCAGAAAAGAACATTATTTTATAATAAGAACTCTGCAAATTATAAGCAAAAAACTTGGAAAAATTTAGGAGTGTTTTTATAAAAACCTTAATTTCTCTACGAGTATACATGCTATCCTTGTAAAAATTAACACAGTACATTACAATAAGCCAATTAATCATAATGTGCAGTTTGAACGCTTCTGCTACATTAGTTTTGACAGGGTTATCCAAAAGATCTTCGTTCTTTTTCAATTTGTTGACGGTCCCCTGTTCGATTTCGGGGAAAACTCTTCGCGAAAATATGTGACGCGTACTATTTTGTTTACACACCTGGAGTTTCAGCACATTCCGATTCATATTTCTTTCATTATTTAAAAATAATTACTTAATTACCAATTATGCTTAACTTTTGGACACCAGTGTATATATATATATATATATATTGTTTTTTACCACCAGCATACATATCTTTGCACAACTTGATGATCTACAAATGGTTTTATTAAAATTTTTATCAAAATATTTAAATGTATCCTCACATATCTAATATTTCTCGTCAAAATAAGTTTTTATAATAAGAGTAAGACTTGTGCTTACCATGTATATTCGTCGATTTTGATTACAGAATAACACATAAGAATATACCATGTTTACCAGGATAATATAAAACAAAAAATGACTGTAAAGAGAAACTTGTTTGTTTTAAAACAGGCAATGGGTATGACAAGAGTTTAAAATGACTATGTTTTAGAAATGATAATTGGTAAGTGTTATCCATTATAAGCAATATAAATTTCTAGACAATATCTGAAATATATCATCCCCTAACATATTATGTCTAGTGGAAGCGGCTACCTCTGCATGAGACAATCTTGAGACAAGACCTACACTCATTCTCACCTCAAGAGAGTAATTCAGGTGGAAGTAGCAATTCTCCCACAAGACGATGCATTCGTGATGATAGATTCCAGACATCGTCTTGAAATGTATATTGCTCGCAATGGAGGACACTTACCAGAAGTCATTTCTGAAAAATAGTCATTTTAAACTCTCGTCATATCTATTCTATATTTTTAACAAATAAATTTCTCATTAGAGTCGTTTTTGTTTTTTTTAACCTGTCAAATGTGGGAGGGTTTTTTTTGGGTCATCCTGTATTTTTACGGTATATATACCGTATATTTCATTTACGGTACGCATACTGATTACAAATGTTTTTACGGTACATATACCGCACATTTAATTTACGGTATATATGTTGTATAAATATTTTTTACGGTACATATGTCGTACATTTAATTTACGGTATCTGTGCTATAAAAATATTTTTTACGGTACATATACCATATATTTAATTTACGGTATATATGCTGTAACGATATTTTTTTAAGGTACATGTACTTTAAATACTTTACGGTACATATACTTTAAATATTTTACGGTGCATATACCACAAAATATTTAAATTTATGTTCAGTTAAATTACGGTACATGTACTTTAAGTATTTTACGGTATATATACCGTCCAGTAAAATTACGGTAAAAGGAAGTGTCACAAAGTTGACGGTATAACCACTGTGATTCGAGACCAAAATTTTTTACAGTGTGGACTCTTTATAGCTCAGTTGGCAGAGCAGTAATGCAACGGCATTCTTGTGAGAATCCTTGTCATTTATCTATAAACGCTACACATTTCATTTTCAGAGCATACATAGCATAAAGTAATGAATCCAAATAACATACATGAATTGCATGGCGATCCGGGTACACTTAAGTGAATCGGAGAGTAGACAAACTGAACTCATAAATGCTTTAGCTTATTTTGGAAAGTTTTCAAGATGTGTAATGTTTTTGAAATATAGCTTTCTTAAAATCTCATTTCTATTTTTTTTTTTTTTTTTTTTTTTTTTTTTTTTTTTTTTCAGGGTAGAACTTCGATGCCCAGTCAACTACAATCCTGCTGACTTTTTTATCCAGAACTTAGCCATTATACCTGGGAGAGAAGAAGAATGCAGACGAAAGATCTTGGTAAATTCCAAATTATTATAATACAGAAGCAAATGATTTCGGGATTATAATAGTTCTATAAATCCATTAAACACCTGACGGAATCAATACAAAAACCATTCTGGTGCAAGGAAAATACGTTAAAAATCACTAATAAAATAAAATAAAATAAAGCAAAATATATCTCAGCTGATATCTATACATCTACTACATATGTAAAATTCAAATGAGAATTTCGTTCAGGCAGCTTATAACTTGAGTTTTGCTGAATGGATTTTGATTGGACTTGCACTGTCAGACAATTTTCTACGAAAGATTTTAGTATGTAATATATTATTCTACGTTACTTGGTTATATAATTATGGGGGAAACCTATGATCAGGTTAACCTGATTAGCCTTTTAATCATCAAAATTTCATGATTTGCATTGTTAGTGGGAGGTAAATTTTCAACAATAGTTTTAGTATTTTGGATATCATTCCACCATTCTTTACCGAAGTCTACTGTAAATGATCAAATAAAACAGTGGGTCCTTAATGGATAAAATATTGTCTGATACTTTAAAATATATAACGTTCGTATGGTTTCAACAATGCGGAAGAACATTTTTGTTGTTGGTCCTTATTTTTTTAATATCAGGTCAAATTCACCGTTTCGCTTGATTCAATGCTCATTTGCAACCAGCGTATCGGGCGAAGTCTGCTAATAAATACAGTCGAGTCTCCCTATAACGAAACTCCATATATCGAATTTCTCTATATAACGAATTTTTTGTAGGAACGGTCCCCTTTTCGCATGATTACATTAAAAACAGTCTCTATATAGCGAAATATCTATCTCCATATAACGAATTTTTTCATAAATTGGTCTTAATTTATTCAGTTTTAAAAAAGATTCGAAATCATATGGAATCAATTTTCCATCACTTATTTTTGATTTATCATTCAGTGCTGAATTTTTTTTATGTTACTTATCTCCTTGTTCTTTAAATCTAACGAATTCATCCCACCTCCCACACACCTTTCAACATCCTTCTCAAAACAGAGTCAATTAGATTGTTACACAACACATATAAGAAAGGAATCAATGAGAGGCACATAAGAGAGATCTTCAAATTGAGGAAAATGTTAACTACAATTTTTCATTCCTTGCTAAAATTTGTCAATTTTTTTTTTTTTTTTTTTTTGAGGCGTAACAATTTTAATATCAAAATAACAAAAAAATTACAGATTTCTTCGTCTGAAATTAATGCATGTCTTCCTTATTTGATTTTCATTAAGCTTTCAAATAAATGTCTGTTCTCTTTTTTTTTTTTTTTTTTTTTTAAACTGCTTAAATAATTAAGAAATAGTATGTTAAGTTAATATTTACTTTTAAACATTACAAATTCTTAATTAAAAACATCAAAAATAATATTTGTTCAAATTTACACATTAAATACGATTTTTAACATCATTTTCTATACATCGAATTTCTCTATAAAACGAATTTTTTACTGGAACGATGGATTTCGTTATATAGAGACTCGACTGTATATGAAGCCAAATCTCGATATTTTGATCTTGAAGAGAGAATTCCAGCCATCGAAAATCATATTTTTATCAGTTTTGTTAAGGATTATCATTATAAGGAAATTATAGAATGCTAACAGCCTTCGCCCGCTATGCTGGTCTGTTTTTCTAAAGAAATGTTGAATGAAACGAAATATATCAGTGAATTTGATCATGAGTTTTAGAGCAATATGGATATTTACAGCAATGTCCAACAAAATTGCTGAAAACAATATGAACGACATTACTTTATTATCTTTTATTGTTTCATAAAAATTTAAGCTGTTAAGGATTAAGAATTTATCTGATAAGATTTTATCTAAAGAATTTAAGCTGTCTTTAGTTGATCATTTAGTGTGGATTTAGTAAGAAGTAATAAAAAAACATATAATGTGTTTAAAACATCGATGAAAAATTATCAATGCAAGTCTCACAAAATCCATTAATTTGACATTCATAATAATTGGGTTCGCCGGATTCTAGAACTTTCACCATAATTTTACAACCAAGCAACCTGACGATCAAGCAACACTAAACAAATCATATGTGATTTATACTAAGACATTCATTGAAAAATTAGCTAACTTTTCAAATTCCATCAAAATCTAAGCAGAATCTTTTAAACTGGAAAATGTATCGAAACCTTAGCATCGGCTCGTGATGCACATTTATACTTTTTTCCCGCAAAACTGATTTTCATTGAAAATGGCTCATATTTATGCCGCATATATTGGCCGCCTTCGTTTAAAATTTTATATTGGGCCAGTATGTCCACTTAATTTTTTATCGGCTCGGCCCAGCAGACCCGTTTATTTTGTTTATCTGCCCGGCCCATTAAAAACATTGCCTTAACTCGGCAAGACCGGGCCCGGGCAGATCTCTAAAAGAGCCTTTAGCATGGACAGTAAACAAAAAAGTGTGGTCTTTTTCAAAATTCACTCACACACAATCACACACACAAAAAAAAAAACAGCTTTTGTTACTCGTTTGGTTAACAGAATTCTCAATTAATCGAAACTCAGTTGATTGATGTTCTACTGTAGTATTTATTGTACGCGAGTTTGAAGCGGAAGACTGCTTTTTTTACTTTCTTCTATCTTTACAAGAAGAAAGTATTGGATTCATGAAAATTTTCGACTTCCGGTTTTCGACGGATTTATACGTTTTAGAAGGTCCTGAACACGTTTTGACTATTTTTAGAAAATGTCTGCCCGTGAGTCTGTCAGTCTGTCTGTCTGTCTGTATGTGACAAAAAATTTGTGGGCGCTCTATCTCAAGAACTAATGCTCAAAATTTCATAAAATTTTATATTCAGTTAGACCTTGATATGAATTAGTGCCTATTTGTTTTTGGTGTAAATTGGCCTACAGGTGGCGCTGCTATACTACGTTTTTCATGATTTTAATGATTGCTATATTTCAATAACTAATGCACAGAATTTCACCAAACTTCAGACTCCGCAATACCTTGAGATACATTGCCACTGATAAGGTTTTGGGGTGAACTGCCCAATAGGTGGCGCTGCTATGCTACATTTTGCACGATTTTTGCGATAGCTATATCTCAAGAACTAATGTAGAGAACTTCATCAAATTTCAGATTCTGTTACACTAGAATATATAACATAATTAGACGCTGATTATTTATATTGGCGCTGCAATAGGCAATTTTATGCCATTTTCAATATTCCACCGCCTAAAAGTGTATGAAGTTAGTCCTAGAACTGAACTAAAATTTTTGTATATAATTATTTTTCGATAAGGCAAATAGGTCCTCCCTCAATTAAAAAAAAAAAAATCTGCCTATTGTTCTCTATTGTTTATCGGCTCGTGTAGAGACGGACATTCGTTTTTACTCCAATTAATTGATTGAAGCAGAAATTTAAGATGAAAACCAAAGTTCGTATGGTAGTGAATTAAAATTATTAAAACATTAAAATGAGTAACTATTTTTTAAAAATATTAAAATGTACGTATGAGATAGAAGAAAGTTATGGGATTGGCACATCCAACTAGTTTTTCTAGTTGAACTCATTTATTGTTTTTTAGTATATTTATTTTAAAGGAGGGGTTCCATTTCTTTATTATAGTTATTTAAAGTACGTACGTAATGTTATAATTATTGGCTCTTCTGATGTTTGGTCAGTGTAAAATAATCTTTTAACCCGTTTGGGAACGTTATGTCATGTAATGTTAAATCATAAATGTTGTTGTTTGAATGTTTATATTTAAAAATTTCATGAACTATAACACGTGTCCTTAAAAATAACTAGTTGCAGTTCCGGCTTGTAATTCGTCCCATTCTCGGAAAAGTAGATGTGGTTTGAATATATAAGTAGATTTTAATACATAACGGAAGGGCAAATTAGCACATTTTTAATTAAAAATTTATTAAGTAAGAGTATTTCATTACATAAAATCTGTTTTTTATTTTCCTCCTTTTTATTTATGTTATTTTATTTTTTAGAATATATGCAAAGAATTTGAAAAAGAAGCGAGCCAGTTACAAAAAACCACATCTCAAGTATCTTATTTGCCGGTAAGTGAAAGAAAAAAAAAGAAATATGTGATTTTAGAACTTTGGTAGCGATTTCTTTTTTTTTTATGTTTATTGCATTTATAAAGTTTCATCTTTTATTCTCTGCTATTTCTTGATCCTTACAAATAAATAAAAAAAAAATCTTTTGACATATTTTTGTTAAACTAAAAATTAATTGTCGAAAATACGTTGGAAAATATTTTTAGAATAAGTTAATGAAAAAAAAATAATAATGACTTTACGTTGTATACTGAAATGTGAAAACAAAATGATAAGATGCTATCCAACAATACACTTTATTCCGATATTTTAAACAAAGCTGTAAAAATTTAAATCACAAAAATAAAAATTCTACCCGTCGTTACGATTTATCTTAAAACTCATCTTCAGGAGCTAATTTTCTTAGATAAATTTAACTTTCTCTATCGAATACAATATATATTACATTCAGAAATAGCCTCATGTTTGTAAAATGTAACTAAAATGATAATCATGTTTTTTGGATAAATTTTTACGGCGATTTCTAATATTCGAAACAATACAATCCTGGCCAAAAGTATTAAACGTTCCCATATTTTAAAAATATCTTTTAAAACAATGGTTAAATTATCTGCATACGTTTATGAAATTTCTTTTTAAAAATGTTTAAGTATGCAAAAACTAAATGTAATTTTTTAATGATTTATTTACAATTGTTTGAAATTAAAGGAAAAAAAAAAATACACATAATTTATCTAAGTAATTTTTTTAACACTAAAAATTATTTTATTATTGGCGTTTCTGAAAAATAAAGTTCTTTATTGGTTTGGCATTTTGCTGCGTATATATTATTCTAATATACATAACTAAACAAAAAAAATGTTCCACTAAAATTGTGTTATTTTGACAATTTTCAAGAAACCCGCTTTTTTATACAAATGGTTTAATTTAAACGATTATTTAAAACGTGAATTGTCTTCTTTTATTTTTTACAAATAATAACAATTTTTAAAAGAAATTCATAATTTTATGCGAATAAATATTAATATTTGAGTATTACTTCAAAAAGGATATTAAAATATCGTATGCCTAATTTTTGGACAAGGCTGTATTTTAAGCAACACGGCGTCGTGAGTAACACTTGTTTGCATTATTTTTTACATACATACACGCATATACACAGAATAATAATAAAAATAGCCAATAAGTAGTAAGTAAAATAAGTACATTTTCTGTTGTGCTATGTTTTTTAACGCTTAAATTGAATCTGAGTATGTTATATAGCGTGCATAAATTACGTAGAATATATACAGAGAAACTCAAAAGAATTATTCTCATTCACAATTATCTTTTCTTGGGCGAGATTGCTGAAAATCCGTTTTTAAATAGCTTGCTTGTTTTTCAAATGAACTAAATGTTGATAACCTATCTGATGTGAGATAGAATATGAATTTATACGTATAGTAGTTGCGCAAAAGCACCACGATATATTACTGTCAGAAAACCACTTTTATGCTTATAGTAGTGCTATGCATTTTACATCTAAATTAAATTTCTGTTTCATTATGTAGTATGCATGGAAATGTCTTTCACATATATTGCTGTATAAAAAAGTATTGTGTGGTACTGCCTATATGATGAGCCGTTTGCTGAAAAGGACTTTTGATTATGCAATGTGTTTTCTAAATTATTTATTTGAATATTTTGGATTATATTAAAAATGAAATCTTTAAACACATAATCTTTGAACATAGTCTAATAGTATTGTAAAGAGATTCATAATTTATCCAGTTGTTATATATCTTGTTATATTCTAGTTTGAATAAAGGTGTTTATTTATAACGCATTTATTACCCCCTTTTTTAAGGTGATTTTAAAATGTATACTTTCCAAGGCATAAAAATTAGATTTTTTTTTTTTTCATTTCTTGACTTTAAACAGTAGCATGATGTTTTAAACGATTTTGTTAACATAGTCTAACTTGTGTTTTAATTGATGTTCGCTCATTATTTCTTTTATTTTTCTTTCAGGGTGGTCCGTTGGATAAAACAAGGTAATTTTTGTTTACGAAAAATTTATATTTCTAAAATTTTGTAATGTTTATATAGGTACGAGAAAGGTTCTGAAGGAGAGAAATACGATGTAGAAGGGTTAATATTCTTGGACTGATCAGAAAATAATATAAGATTTAGAATCACTGTGGGACACATACACCCACATGGAGCCTATAAAAAAAGCACTCGTCCATCAAAAAGATGATTGTTAGCATGACACATGTACTTTGTTCTTAAAATTATAATCCGGGTGATCTAAAAGTTAGGAAATCTTTAAAAATGAATAATTCGAACACGAATCAAGATACAAAGATACGATTTGCACCGAACGGATGGCGAAGAAACCGGGTTTTGTGTAACAATGAAAAACAAATAGTTTTTTTGGCGACCAACTAATGGCGCTATAGTGTTTTATTGCACCAAAAGATGATTTACAAATGAAAAAATTTTAACAACTTACAAGTCAGCTTAAATATAGTTAATTAGTACTACAGTAAATGTTCAATGTGCTGTCAATCATTCATAAGAGCAGCTGTTAGACTAGGCATAGGCACCTCACCGTTCACAGCATTTAGTAGCATTTCTTGCGTTATGGCAGACACATTTTGGCGGATCCATCTTTTAGTGCTGCTAGTTATGCCGTTGGTCGCCGACATAACTATATATTTTCGTTGCCACACAAAACCCGGTTTCTTTTCCATCCGTTTGGTGTAAACAGTATATTTGTATCTTGATTCGTTTTCGAATTATTCATTTTTAAAGTTCTCCTGACTTTTAGTTCCCCGGTATATCTAATTGCCGAAACATCAGTGAAGGCTTACTTTGGAGACATGAAATTTTTTTGTTTCTGTCTGTCTGTCTGTTCCGCGATAACTGGCGTAAAAAACATTCGATTGACTTGAAATTAAGTGGGTATGTTAGTGAGGCACTGGGATTAAGCTGTATAGTTTTTTGTTAGATTTGATTCATTCGTTCGGAAAATATAGAATATTTTATTTTCCGCAATAATGCTTTTCTATGGCAAATCCAATGATTTTCAATTTTTTTTTTCCTTGAGAGAAAATGACACATTTGATTAATCGAATTCAATGATAAATGGATACTGAAATTTACCGGTTAATTTATTCATATTGTTTTGAAATTTTGTCTACGCATTTGTCAGATTTTTTAAATTATTACTGTAAATTTTGGGGATTTTTTATAAATGTGTTCCAATAATATAGACTAATTTGTTTTAGAAATTTACTTATTTCAAATGTATTTATTTCATTTTCTTTATTTTCTCATATTGGTTGCTAAGCAACCATTCATCCTAATTCTTATCCATAATTTGAGAGCGTGTACGAAAATTTAAATGAAGTCAACATCAAAACTGATGAATTAATTAATGTCTTTGTATCTTTGCGTATAAATATAACATATCCCAGAAAAGAACAAAGGTTATATTTTATTAATTTTATTCAAATATTTTCCTTAATAATTCAAAATTTCATTCTTTTTCATACACAATCAATAGAGACTTTTTAGATACAATTTGACCAATTTCCTTTATCGTTGCCAAAAAAATTAAAATCTTGAATAATTATTTTTCAACGGCAATAAGTTTCAATTGAGCAATTTCCATTCGAGAAATTAAACTAAGAAAATATAAATAAGTATGACGTCAGAATTAAAATAAAAATAGATATAGTACTTTTTATTAAATATTAAACAAGGATATTTGTTTCGTTAATAAAAATTTTTCTGCCAAAAATGGAGACATAATTAGAAGTAAAAGAAATAAAAAAGAATTTTATTTTTAACAAACAATTCATTTGGTAAAATATGACGTCATAATTGAAATAAAACAGGTATTTTATAGTAGTTGTTAAAAATACAAGATGAGTTATTGATATCAATAACTCATGAATAATGACGTCATTGCCAAAACTTCAGTGAAGGCTTACTTTGGTGACTCGAAATTTATTGTTCATGAAATTGTTCGAAATTTATTGTTTATTCCGTCTGTCAGTCTGTTCTTCTGTCTGTCTGTTCCGCGATAACTGCTTCAAAATGTAATAAAACTTTTGTTTTCAAAAAAAAAAAAAAAAAAAAAAAAAAATGTAAAACTCTAGATTACTAGTTTTACACTTTAAAAAGTTCCTTATACATCAGATTTAGGTGTTTGTGTTTGGCAGGCATGTAGAAGTATGAAGTTAATGAAAAATGCTTGTCCAAACTGTTACTTATCCTTATGAATAAAAATGTAGGGGAGAGGGGGGGCACCTTTGAACATTCCAAATATTTTCCTTCAAATAAATTATTTTTTTTAAATTTATATAGCAATATATTACTACTGCTTCAATGATATATAAATATACAAAGCTGCACCATCTTGTATGAACAATACTGTCTAAGCAAGGTATGTATTTTTCTCCCTCTTGAATCTAAACTTGAAGAAATAAAGTTGTAAGATTTTTCTCACAATTTTGTATTCCTAAAATTTTTATTTATTGTTCAATACTAAATAAACATATTAGTTTTAGTATATAAGCTTTGTTATTTTATAGTTCTCCAGTCGAATTTAGTAAGCGGCTGTAATGTTAAACTCCAGGTGACGGGGCACTATTGAACAAAAAGGTGGGGCACCTTTGAATAGCGAAAAAAACCGAATAAACTGGAGATAAATAGTAAATAAAAACATTTAAAGAGAATATTTAAAACTATGAAGTAAAGAGTTGTTTACGGATCTAAATGTCATTATTTTTGGATTTTTTTGTTATGTGAAAAGAGATTAATTTGTCAAAGAACATAGACTTATACTCTTAGCAACCTTCCCCCCCCCCCCTTATTGCACTCATAGATTCCAACCTCTGGATGTAACAGTGATGGGAAGTTTAAAATTTAAATTAATGTTGGCATTCGTTTATTGGATAATTGAAGTACTGGACAGACTTGTATAAAACCAAAATCTTTCTGCGCACGTAAATATTGGGTCAAAAACTTTCTGCAAATTAATGTTTAACAAAATTATGCATTATATGATTTTGCCATGGATGAAATTCGCATTTTTAATTCATTTTAAGAACGTAATTCGCGTTTTTGGATTGATCTGTCGACGAAATTCGCTTTTTTTACTCTAATTCATGGACGAAATTCACATTTTTTATTCAATTCATAAATGAAATTTTCGTGTTTTTTACGTGATTCATGGACGAAATTCGCGTTTTTTGAAAGTCTTTGGACGAAATTTGCATTTTTTGGGGAGGGGGGGGGGTCTTATGTCGGAACTTGCGTCGGAACACGATTCATTGTTGAATTTTGCGTTTTTCGCGCAATTTTTTTTGTAGAATTTCACGTTTTTCACGCAGTCATTTGTCGAAATACGCGTTTTTCTACGCGATTCTTTGTTTAAATTTGCGATTTTTTCGAGATCTTTTGACGAAACGCATTTTTCTCAAGATCTTTTGACATTTTTTTTTTCTATCCTTTGATGAAATTTGCTTTTTTTCGTGACCCTTTCCTTATTTCGCACTTTTCTGCGGAATTTTGACTAAATTCGTGTTTCTTCCGTGATAATTTGACGAGATTGGAGATTTTTTCTGCGAATGATTGGTTAAATTGATTTTTTACGATAATCGTCTGTCAATATTCGCGATTTTTGGTGTCCGAGGTTTCAGATTGATGAATTTTTAAAGTTTTCAGCATCAAATGTCTTACATTCTCGGAAAATTTGAAAATAGGCCCTGCTGTTAATATTTTTAATTTTTGTTCGTAAAAAGAGTTACAAAAAAAAAAACTGTTTCTTTGCAAAATTTTCTGCGCACGGCGTGCGCGCGTGCGCCTATATTATACAACTCTGGTACTGGACACACAATAATGATTCATGATTTAGCAGTTTTGCCAAATTTTATATCGGGTTTCTTCATAGAAAGAGTGAATGAAAAATTTTAATTTTCCAGAAGCATCTGATATTACATTGGTGTATTTAAAGGATACTGTAAAAAAGTTTTCACAGCCAAACATAACAGGAGGGACACTGTGGTGTTTCAACAATGAGTTTTGACATTAATTTTGATGGAATTAGCTTTGGTTAAATAATAAAAAAATTAGTAATTTCAATAAAATGTAGTTATTTAATTTTATTCATATTATTTTATATATCTGAAACATAAGCAAATTTTTATAAAAACTTTCAATATTTTTACATTTTATTCATTTGTTCAAAGGTGCCCCTTGCTTGTTCAAAGGTACCCCTACATGGGGCAGGTTTGAACAGAAATCCTCCAACTTTTTAAATCCTCACAACTTATTTAATTTAATTAGAAAGCTTTTAATTTCTGGTTCATAAGATGAAGAAATGGAGTGTTTTTATTATGTAATATTTAAAACGCAACAAATATAATTCAAGTAAGAATTCTATTGATTTTCTAAAAAAATGTTCAAAGGTGCCCTACTCTTCCCTATAAAGAAATGCAAGATATACGATAACCATTAGCACAATTAATAGAAAGTTGAAAATTTAAATTTAATGAGACTACGGGGGGTTCAGGGGGGGGGGGGCAGAGCCCCCCTGAAGAGATCTACTATGTTATAATAAAAAACAAAAATAATAGATCATGAAAATTTCAGAATTTCCTAACATAACTAAAATTTTAATTTAACGGATTTGATGGCTGAAAACTTCTTATTCTTATTTTATTCTTATAAATAATTACGTAATTTGAAAATTTTAAATTACATTTTCCAGAAAGTTGAATTTTGCCCAAAGTGTGTTTAAAAAAATGATGTGCAAAGCTAACGTTGAGGCTCCTGATCTGCAGAGTTGTTGCTGCAAGCTGCAAGTCTTGTTTAGAAATCCGAAGAAAATAATAAATCGAGAGTTGTCGAGTATTTTAAGCATTAAAACTTAAGGAAGTCACATCAACTGTTCAAATAAAAGTTCCGTGATGTTTTGTGAAAACCCCTCCCTAATGTTCATATAGGGAATGACTCTCATGACTCTCAACATAGCTACTACTGCTTTACAGCATGAACTGTTTCACTCAATGGCTTTCAGGAAGCCTTTTTAGCTCACAGGCTATCATAGCCTGAGAACTTATGTGCCCGTCCGTTCTGTATGTATGTTCGTATGTACGTAACGCGATAACTCATGATAAAAATATCCGATCCACTTGAAATTTTGTATGTAGGTATATCCTGACAAGGCGCTTCCCTGATTAGTTTTTGGAGTTCATTCGATATGTATAAGAGGGGGAACGGGGGGCTCATGCCCCCCGTTAGTTGATATAGATGGGATTTTCATGCAGAAATAAGTTTTCAAAATTTAGATTAGGATCATTCTGATGAGGCGATTCCGTGACTGTTATTAGGTGTTCATTGATTAAGTATAAATAGGGGGAACAGGGGTTCTAATGCCCCCCCCCGTTAGTTGATATAAATGGGATTTTCATGCAGAATTAAGTTTTCAAAATTTAGATTAGGATCATTCTGATGAGGCGATTCCGTGACTGTTATTAGGTGTTCATTGAATAAGTATAAATAGGGGGAACAGGGGTTCTAATGCCCCCCCCCCCTCCGTTAGTTGATATAAATGGGATTTTCATGCAGAATTAAGTTTTCGTTCAAAATTTAGATTAGGATCATTCTGATGAGGCGATTCAGTGACTGTTATTAGTTGTTCATTGAATAAGTATAAATAGGGGGAACAGGGGTTCTAATGCCCCCCGCCCGTTAGTTGATATAAATGGGATTTTAATGCGGAATTAAGTTTTCGTTCAAAATTTAGATTAGGATCATTCTGATGAGGCGATTCCGTGACTGTTATTAGGTGTTCATTGAATAAGTATAAATAGGGGGAACAGGGGTTCTAATGCCCCCCCCCCCGTTAGTTGATATAAATGGGATTTTCATGCAGAATTAAGTTTTCGTTCAAAATTTAGATTAGGATCATTCTGATGAGGCGATTCCGTGACTGTTATTAGGTGTTCATTGAATAAGTATAAATAAGGGGAACAGGGGTTCTAATGCCCCCCCCCCCTTAATTTATATAAATGGGTTTTTCAAGCAGAATTGTCAGATTTCGTTCAAATCTCTGAATAGTTTTGGAAGTTTAATGGTTAAGTATAAAAGAGGGGGATAACTCCTTTTAAATTATATAAATGCTAAATGGGTTTTTATTAAGAATTATCTCATTTGCTCTGAATTTTGGATATAGATTTTTTATATGATAAAGCATGTCTTTGATAGTATAGGAGTTTCAATGATTAAGTATAAAAAAAGAGGAAAGGGGAGAGCTGTTTCCCCTTCTTAATTTTTTTTCGAACGGAATTAACCCTTGAAAATATAAGGCTTTAATGTACAATTAGTATTTGTAGCCTGTGAGCTCAATGCCATCAGTTTAACTGGGCAGTATTCTTTATTATACTTAATGCTAGATGCTATTTGCTTTATTTTGCAAATTTTAGAACTTTATACCTCTTTTTATATGCGGTCTCCTCTTTAGGGACTATAATATTTTCTTTTATACTATTAATATGACTACAAACTGAAACACAAAGCACTAAATATTGGTGCATGTCAAAAATCAGTTTATAAGGCTTTGACAACAAGTGCCAAAAAATCATTTGATCTTATTTTTAAAATAATAGAAAACGCCATTTGATTTGTGGTTTCTAAACACCCTCTATTTTTGTGCATTTAGGATGAAAAATGAATTCACAAATGGGTCAGAAAACAGTCAATCTCTATTTGGAAACAGAATACCATTAGCTCTTTTGTATGCATTTATTAGTTAATTTATACTCTAAAGTTAGACTATAACACATAAAAGTATGAGTCTGCATTTCAGAGAATTTCTTTCTGAAGTACATATGTACATTGTAGCCATTCATTATCACCTCTATCATTCTGATATAGTAATATTTTATTTGGTTTATTTGGGTTACGATCCTGTGTGCCTGTTACTGTTATCCTTACTGTGTTTTAAAACAAAATGATTTTCAATGGAGAATTATTTTTTTGAGCGATTAGTAACAAAATAGAATAATAGAAATCGGTTTGAGAAAATTATTGGGTGGGCTCAGGCCCCACTGGGGGCTGTAATTTGTATCTTAGGCCATTTTTATTTTGGTCCAATCACAAAGATACGCTTAATAAATCCAGTATAATATAATATTTGACTCATTAGATCATCCCCACCTATGTAGCTACGCGAATGGAATACCTATACCACAAACTGACTTAACTAAAATGTAATAAGAATCGTGGCATTGATTTTGTTATGTATTTTATTTACTTAGTCAAACATGACTTTAGAAATGCATTTTGATCCTTATATAGCACCTTCAATAAGTGCAATGAGTGGGGCGATGAAAGTCGCATGACAAATAATTTCGAATAATATACTTAATCATAATTTCAATAAATTAATTATGTCATATATCTTCTTCTCCTTCTAATTTCGAATGTCAGTTCACTGATTGAAGTAACATCTTTGTACAGGTACAAGGCATCCTGGTGTCAGCAGTTTAGCGTGATCTTGAAGAGGTCGTGGATAAGCTTGATGAGAGAGCCCATGCTTACAAAAGTCAGACTGATGCAGAGCTTAGTGAGTATCACTTATTGTCAGAGTATTTATTGTTTCGTTTTTATTCTTAAATTGCCCACCTAGAAAAGTAAAGTACAGCAAAAATGAATCAAGAAGCAAGGGACACGTTAAATTTCTTCGGAATTGTGAAGAGGTGCTAATAGTAACTGTAGCATGTTATGTACATGATATCACGCTATAATTTCATGTAGGGGCCAATTCGGTCCAAACATTCATCTCCTCGATGATTTTAACTGGGAGATTCTCGATCATCCTCCATAGGGTCTCAATCTTGCTACCTTATGACAACCAAGTGTTTTGATTTAAAATCCCGAAGAAATACTGTCACAATTCTGTTGTGGCAATTATTTATAACTTTGATAATTCACAAAATAAAGTTTAAAATTTAATAAAAAATTTATTGCAATTCAATAAGAGTACGATAAGAGTGAAGAAACAACCTTTAACTGTTAGTCATTTTGGAAAAAGCTAGTTAACCTTTTCAGTTTCGATTTTTTTCCCAATTTTTCGAGGTCAAAAAAATTTTATGTCAATAAATTTAGCCAAGTCACAAGGTTTACAGCAATTTTATGAATGTGTCTCTTTCATTGAAATCTGGCGAATATATGTTTTACGCACGATTCACATAACAATATCCTAAAAAAGAATTTTAAAAACGTTTAGTAAATGCCATATTTAATCAGGATTAAGTGATATAACAACTTTCTAGCATATTTTTATGTTTTAGCACAAATTATTCGTTAGAAAAAAAAAAAGCTCCTGTTTTAAATATGGTACTAATTTGGTAAAGGAATTCAGAGTGACAAGGCGTACATGAGCACAAAATTTATTTTACCACACGTATAAAGAGTGTTATACGTACGTGCATATACATCATACATCACAGGTATAGTCATGGGAAAAAAAAGTAAACACCCCTACTAAAATTCTCAATAAATTATCGTAGAGGAAAGTTACTGGTACTGAACGATTGGAAATAAAGTCTACTTTTAAGTCTACTTTTTTTTTTTTTTTTTTATAAAATTGCTTAACGGGCCATCTACATATTAAAACGAACCCAAACTTCTTTTTTCTAATAGCAATACCCAATTTTAACAAGATATTTCAAATCTTCTATTCAAACTATGCCCAGGCATCAAATGCAAGTCACTTGCGTGATAAGTTTTTGAATTATATATATTCGCTATTTACTGCTTCTATTGTTAAATTACATTTTAATATCTTTATTAATGTCTCTTGAAATTATATTCCTAATTTTTTATGTAGCAATAACACTAAAATACCCAAACATAAATACGTTGAATTTGCAATTTTTATAATTTTATGACATGAATTAGGAACTTAATATTCGAAAAAATTATGAATTGCAACCTACATTTTTTTTATGGATTTCGATTTATTAAGTCCTGCTTTATGGAAATCCAAAATTTCAATTTTTGCTTCTAAGTAGTTTTCAAGTTATGTTTAAAATGATGGGTTAAGGGATCGTCTTCTACGATAGAAGTCACTAGATAGTTTGAAACTTTTTATACTATCCTGTAATCTAGCAGTCTTCAATGACTACTTTCTTTCTAACCGATGACCAGGCCCCTACCTGCCGAGTTATCTCAGCTTAATGGGTTAGATACCTGATATCGGGGCGGACGACCGCCTAATTGCCACGTAGCGGCAATAAACTTTGCTTCGCATGCCATCATTTCTGAAGCATTTGCTTGTCGTTGAGCATACTTTGTTTCGCTTGTTAATTAATTGTACATCCTGTTGTTTGAACTGCAAATGGATTCGCAAGATGGTCTCGTAATTTAGATCCTTGATCAGATGACGAGACCTTCACCTGGCAAGGCACCTCCAGAGATGCCTCAATGACTACTTGAGTGGTGCCTAAGATGCCTTGATCAAGAAGGGGACTCTCACGGTCAACCATCGTGTACCGAACTTCAATTTGGATACAGCCCCTAAAATAGGCACGTTTTAAAATAATTAAATTCTAGGAAAATTACCGCGCGAATTGCATGAAAATTTGCTTTTAGACTAATTGAAGGGCGTAAGAGAACATTTATGCTGTCAGAACTGAGTACTGCTCTTAAATGAAACAAAATCAGGGTTCGTTTTAGTGTGCAGATGGCCCTCTTAAGCAAATTTCATATGCATCATTTAAAAGTAGACACTAATTTTATTTGTTCAGTTCGAGTAATCTTCTTCTAGAATAATTTTATGCAGAGTTAGTAGGGGGTGGTTACTTTTTTTTTTTCCAAGGCTGTACATTTCATAGCAATTTAAATAAAGAGACAAAGTCTTCTTAGCCGGTATATTTCGCTGTTTGTGAGTTTTTCCTTTTTAGATGAGAAAGACAAGAGTGCAGTTCTCTGCACTCTACTTTGAAACCGTCTTTGAAAGGCGTACGATCAGACTTACCTCTTCAGCGACCGTGATATTGTCAAGATTTTACCGGAAAATCCGCTACTAAATTTTACTGAAAAAGACCCGAATGTCCGTTCTTTTCAAATATCCAGATCAAATTTTATCTTTTTTTTTTTTTTTTTTTGCATAGGATAGCTGAGGACTAGTTTTTACTTTTTCAATTTTCGTTTCAGATTTATTTTAAAAATGACTTTAACTTTCGAAGCCAGCCGGTTAGAACCGGTTCTGAAATTGAAACCATCATAATATAAAAAAATATATAACCGGAATCGAAAAACTAAAAACTAGCTCGGTTGTAGATCGTCCTCAGCAGTCCTATGCAAAAAATAATAATAATAATAATAAAATAAAAATAAATAAATAAAAAAATAAATAAATAAAAAATCGTGCAAAAAATTAAAATTTGATCGAGATATTTGAAAAGAACACCCCATAGACTTAACACTATCATCCGGGTCTTTTTCAGCGACTTGTGTGAGACCTTAATAGCTACTACTTAATCAACTCTCTCATTAATAGAGATGCACTTATACCCTTATTGCATACTATAAAGTGTTGCTTCCTGACTGTAGATATGACTTAACCCCTTGAAGGGCGGTGATATGTTTATGAAACCACTTAATTTTAATTTTCAAAGGCAACATTGGCATCAGTATTTTGATAAAAAAAATTTAGTTTATTAAATGTATACAATATAGCTTTTTCTTATTTAAAAGTAAATTCGTTTTCAAATTGTAGTGTCATTCATTAATTTCAGTACTTAAACAGTGCTCTGCGTCGCAAAGAGTTAACACAGTTTTGAAAAACGAGTCGCATTTTGCAATCCCAAAACTTTCTTCTCTCTCATACATGTTAATACTTCCTGAAAAATGCAACACATCAGCGCCTCCTGTTATGTGGTTTACACCAAGATCTAATTAGAACAACTTATGTCAATTTCTAAAAAAAATCTGAAGTTTGATGAAAATTCGTACTACTGCAATAATCATACATAATGTAGTATAGCAGCGTCATTTGTTGGGTGATATATACTAAATTATATTAAGGACTAATTGAATATAAAGTTTTATGAAAATCCGTGAATTAGTTCTTGAGATACAGCTATTGCGGAAATTGTGAAAAAAGAAGCATAGCAACTAGGCGATGGCACCAAAAATTAATCAGCACATATTTATATTAAGAACTAATTGAATATAAAGTTTTATGAAAATCCGTGCATTAGTTTTGAGATAGAGCGCCCACATAATTTGTGTCACATCAGACAAACAGTTACAAACTCATAGACAGACATTTTATAAAAAACATGTTTTTTTGGAATCTCTGACCCCTAAAACGTGTAAATTCATCGAAAACCGGAATTCGAAAATTTTCACGGATCCAATACTTTCTTCTTATAAAGATTGAAGAAAGTGATATGTAGTTTACGCCCTTATTACAAAACTGAGGCAATATATTATTTTTATTACGTGCAGATCATAATAACAAAAATAATTTTTATTAAAACGAAATATAATAGTCAATGAGAAAACAGATCCTATTGATATTGACGCGAGAAAATAACAATTGATTCATGATAAGTAGGGAAACCTTGTATTCTAACTGTACATAAAGTAAGTAATGACTGTGTTCTTTTTTCAGTTTATTGCTGTATTGCTCGGACTCATCTACCTGAACCAAGAACTGGACAGCAAAGGCATCATGAACATCAATGGAGCCCTCTTTCTAGTCCTCACAAACCTCACCTTCCAAAACATGTTTTCTGTGATAAACGTGAGTTTTATTCACTCCCTCTGCTATTAATTGCTTTCAGTATATTTTTGGTATAATACAATTTTAATTTCATTAAGGGGAGAGACTCGTTCAAAACGTAGTTTTTTCGAGGTTTTTTTTTTTTTTTTTTTTTTTTTTTTTTCAATGAAAGAATAATTTCAGAATAAAGTACAAAATAATATTGTCTTTTAATTCTGCCAGAAAAAAAATAAAATAAAATGGCGTCGATGTGGGTGCTCAAACTTGGATCCCACGATTTACGCCGGGGAACGCCCAGGTCCTTGTAGTTGATTAAAATAAGTAAACAATTTTTTTTTAAAATAAAAGTCAATCCTTACACTTAGCACAAGCCTACAAATTTATTAAAATAACAAGTTTATACATGTGTTTTTGCGATTTGTTTATTAAAAGAAGTGATTTTATTTTCATAACGTCCTCAGTTTTTCAATTTTCTGCTATATTTAGGTTCATACAGAGCGTAAGAACTTACTTCATTCAAAAAATTTTAGTTTATCAGTTTTAGTCAACTACAAGTAGCGGCAAGTTTCTGCGAAGAGAAGACTGCGCCCGGGGCAAAGTTTCAATATGACTCCCCCCCCCCCCTCACACACACACACTTCTTTTTGTGACAAGTGTCACACAATTGAGAGGTGTAAAAGCACAAATAAATTCTATTGAATACATATTTCGCGTTTACTTTACAAAAAGTTCAATTTTAACAACTAAATAATGTAAGATAAAATTTCACTTCTATTTTAACAAAGGATAAAGAAAACGGAAGTGTCAAATCAATCTACAGTAAATTATAACACTTTGTAACCCCTTTTGTATACCAAAAAGAAGAAATCATATGCTATTTTGAGAATGTATATTTTTGTCAATAAAAAAAAATAAATAAATAAAAAACTTTTTAATATGTACGTGCATAACTATTTTTTTTTTCAAAAAAAAAAAAAAAAAAAAAAAAAAAAAAAAAAAAAAAAAAACGCTTTGCACTACTCTGACTACAAGGACCTAAGCGTTCCCCGTCGCAAATCGTAGGATCCAAATTTAAGCAGCTACCACGATGCCTTTTTTTTTCCCAACAAGAGGGGTTTTTTTCCTTGTAGATTTAAACGTTAATAGTATTATTTTATACTTTACTGTGATTGGATGAAAGTTCTCGTTTTCGTTTTAAAAAATCTTGAAAAAACACCGTTTTACACGAGTATTTTCTTAAACACATAAATACTATCTTATGTTATAAAAAACAAACGTGTCTGTCCGTAACAGTGACGTCATTTTGATGTTTGCAATAGCAGATGATTCAATTTCGCTTTAGCTGTACTTTTTAAAATATCTAAACATGGCATATTTTCAATTTCTACATTGTCGAATGGAACAAAATATATACTTGTGAATGCATTCTGTTTCAAACTTGTCTTGTACATTTTTATTTGAAAACTATATTGCAATTTATTCATTTTTTATAGATTTTTAGATAATTTTCAAGCTTGTTTTTTTTTCCAGTTTCTGTCGCCTACAGGCGAATATGAAACATAAGTTCCTTTGCATTTAAATTATAAATAACCCAGCATTTGTATCTGTAACGAAATTAAAACTTTATGATCAAAATATCAGAAATAAAACAGAAATTTAAAAATCATATAATCGAACTACGTGTTTAAGCAACTGAAAGAATCAAATTAAAAGAACCACTGTAAACAATGAAATCTTTGGTTATTTCTTTGATTCATACGAGAGTGTAAATTTCAATAAATTAAGAACTTTTATTTGAATGGGAAATTGATACATTTAAAAAACATTTCCTTTTGGTTTTGATATTATTAGTTACCAATCTAAAAAAAAAAAAAAATCTTTAATATTCTATTACCCGGGAATATACCGATCCAGGTTCATTTTCCTAGTATAATGAACGAGAATATGTTTGTCGATTTTTGTAAGTTAATGAAACTTATTTCTTTTTGTAGGCATTTTGCGTGGAACAACCTCTATTTCTGAGAGAACACTGGAATGGGATGTACAGAACGGATGTGTATTTCTTGTCAAAGACCTTAGCAGAAGTACGATGAATAGAATCATTTCTAGTTTCCCTTTTATTATTATTATTTTTTTAACTAGCTGTTCTGCCCGGCGTTGCCCGGGTTCATCAAAAAATAGCAAGAAGGCTCTGTTGTAACAAGATCCAACGACGATGTATTTTCTGTTGTAATCATAACATTTCTTTTCATTCAATCTGTGAAGTCTCTGTTCTTCGTTCTCTTCATATAATTTTCTTTTCTTATACTCATCATTTCTGGACAATCGCTCTCGACGCTTTTCTTCTGATTCTTCGCTGAGAATCTTTCGATTTATTAATCTTTGCTTACTTAATCTTTCTCTTCTCTTTTCTTCAGTCTCATCGCTGAGAATCTTTCGATTTATTAATCTTTGCTTACTTAATCTTTCTCTTCTCTTTTCTTCAGTCTCATTTTCTCTTCTTTTTCTATTCTGCTCTCTTTTCTTCGCCAGTCTTTCTTCTCGGTGTTCTGGGGTTTCGTTTGCATATCTTTTTTTATTGTTAATGAAGAGGTCTTCCATTTGTTCTTCCATCTGTTCTTCTTTCTGTTCTTCCATCTGTTCTTCCATTTGTTCTTCCATTTGTTCTTCCATTTGTTCTTCAATTATATTCGACGATTCACTGTTTGAGAGCCTATCTGTCCTTTTATTTATAGAAGTTCAAAATGAAAAAAGATTTTCTTAGCAGACGATTTTTTGTGATAAATACATTATCTGTTTTATATTTCTTCTGCTTTATTCCTTTTATTTATAGAGTTCAAAATGAAAAAAGATTTTCTTAGCAGACGATTTTTTGTGATAAATACATTATCTGTTTTATATTTCTTCTGCTTTATTCCTTTTATTTATAGAGTTCAAAATGAAAAAAGATTTTCTTAGCAGACGATTTTTTGTGATAAATACATTATCTGTTTTATATTTCTTCTGCGTTTACCTAAGCTGTGTAAAATCTCTATAAATAAAAGGAATAGAGGATGAGAGCCTATCTGTGCCTCAATTAATTAATTAATTATCCAATTAATTATCCTCAGAATTCCTTTTATTTATAGAGATTGGATTATTTAAAAACTAGTAATGCAGTACGATG
Source organism: Maratus speculifer (assembly GCA_964019185.1). NCBI lineage: Eukaryota > Metazoa > Arthropoda > Arachnida > Araneae > Salticidae > Maratus > Maratus speculifer. Next base: position 420,141,884 of record OZ025294.1, on the reverse strand, counting down.
TAGAGATCTGCACGGGTCGAAGTTTCTAGGACCGAGACTAACCCGAAACATGGAAAAAAAATCGGCCCAGCTCGGTATAAAAGTTAAAAGTTCGGTCTACAAAACACTTTTTAACACATTCGCTGCCGGTCACGCGCTAGTGTGTGAAATTCTCAATCATTTAACACAGAGGGCGGAGTTATTAGCAGCGAACGTGTTAATTAATTTATTTTTGACAATTTAGTGCAAAATATGTCTCATTACGAGGAGTTCTGACCAAAAATACTTAGCCCCCTTTTTTTTTTTTTTTTTTTTTTTTTTTTTTTTTTTTTTTTACTGTTTATAATTTTTATTTTTATACATGTGCTGCCGTAAGCTGCGATGTTTATTTATTTATTTATTTATTTATAAATCTCTATTTATTATATGTAAATGTTTCAGTTATCATTAATATTGTTAATACACATTCCATGTATTAAAGCGTTAAAATTCTGAAAATCATTAAAATTTTCTTAAACGGAATTGCATAGCCAAGAAAAAAATGCGTTATATAGACAAGCTCTCTTCTTAGCAGGCGTATTATATATATATTCTTTTCTTATGTATTATTAATATATTAATTTTCAACACAGATACAGTTTAAAGCTCTTTTTCACACGTTTTACTACATTTCAATTTAGCTATAAACCTAGACGTCTACAATTCTTTAAAAAGAATAAATTTTAACGTCTGATTGTGACAATTTAAAAATATATGCATATTTTGATTTTTTTTTTTTTTTTTTTTTTTTTTTTTTTTTTTTTGCATCAGACCAAATTTTACTGATCTTTGAATGGACCACGTTAAAAAAATGAATTTCATAGAGGCTAGGTCAAAACGGGGACTGAAAATTTTGAACAGTGAAGACCAGAAAAAATGCAACTAGTCCTGGCTCGGTATGAAAAAAATAAGTATTCCCGGCTCAGCTGGAGCCTTCAAGAAAAAGTATGGATCGGGCGCGGCCCGTCCCAAATGCCGTGAATGAGCCGGGCCGGGCTCAAGCTTCGAGCCAGTTCCCAACGCAAGCAGATTTCTTCCTCATTTAAATTTTTGAATTAATTTTCTGATGCATTTTTATTGACTCATTAATGAAATGGTGCTTTTTTACTATTATTAAGTAATAATTTATTTGAAAGAAATAAGAGTGTACAGTTTCAAAAATCCCATTCATCGTTGTGTTGTGTATGACGAGCATAGAAAAGGTGATGTTGACATAAAAAATTACTCTGTAGGGTGATACTCAACCAAAAATTATAAATGAAAATTCAATAACCGATGCCTGCGGGTAAAATCTTCTATCGAATGATACCGCGTTCTTCATTAAACGCTTCACTTCAATTAAATTCAGTATGCGGAGTCAGATATAGGCAGTAAATAATTATGAATTGGAGAATTGCACCACAAATTATACTAAAAATATGTACTAAAATAAATACAGATTGCTAAATGGTACATTCATAAAAACAATATATTTAAAATACACTTAAAAATATCAACGTTTCATTCGCTTAAGCGAACGTCGTCAGGATACAATAGAAAGATGTTAAATGCAATTTCAAAATATAAACACATACATCCAATATAATAGACCCACAACATACGTATGTGTTTATATTTTGAAATTGCATTTAACATTTTTCTATTGTATCCTGACGACGTTCGCTTAAGGGTGTATTCGAAAAAACGCTTTTCCATCTTCAATAGCTCGAAATTTTCCGATACAATTTCAGACACATTTTTAAAAGTAGAATCATGAAACTTACTGAGGGGATTCTTGAAGGGACGTATGAGGTGCCGAGTAAAGTCTTTTTACGCTCAATTCATTAGAATTTGATTTATAAGCAATTAACTTCTCTGGAAGACCCTTTTTTTCGTTCCCTTATCTCCCACTTCGGAAAAATCGGTTCAAACTGCCGTTTTTGATTGCTTTTTTTGCAATATTTTGTACACTTATCAAAGAATTGACCTTTACGGCACCTTGTGCACTTTCTAAATAAGATAATCTGCGAGTTTCATGTGTTTGAGAACAAAAGTGAATTCAAAAATAAATCGGAAAACAAGCAGTTTGAATCGAAATACACCCTTAAGCGAATGAAACGTTGAACAATAAATATAACATTTTTAAGTGTATTTTAAATATATTGTTTTTATGAATGTACCATTTAGCAATCTGTATTTATTTTAGAACATATTTTTAGTAGGCAGTACAATGATACCTCATTCATTCTTGTAGGCTACATATTAGTTCAGAAAAGGGATGTTGACAGCATAAACAACACAAAAATAACGTACCAGGAGTGGGCCGCTTAAGGATATTTATCTAGTTATATTTAAAGTACCCGTTTCGTTAATTCCAAAAGACACATACTTTTTTTAGCCTACTTCTAATTAGGGATGCATCGAATAGAGATTTTGACCGAATACAGAATTTTCGGCCAACAAGTAATCCGAATACCGAATATTCGACTAGCCGAATAGTGACTAGCAATGCCTAATATTCGGCAAAATACCGAACACTTTTAAATTTTAGAATTTGAAATTCCTAAATGTTAAAGTGTAAGACTATTTTACTTAATATTTAATCATAAACAAAATCTTTTTACAGTTAAATTTTACACACACACGCACAAAAAAATCTATGCTTCTAATTGTTATTAAAAAAGAGGATAGTTGCCGAAACGTCAATGAAGACTTACTTTGGAGACACGAATTTTTTTGGTTTCTGTCTGTCAGCCTGTCTGTCTGTTTCGCGATAACTAACGCAAAAATCATCCGATTGGCTTGAAATTAAGTGGGTATGTTAGTGAGGCATTGGGATTAAGCTGTATAGTTTTTTGTTAGATTTGATTCATTCGTTCGGAAAATATAGAATATTTTATTTTGCGCAATAATGCTTTTCTATGGCAAATCCAATGATTTTCAATTTTTTTTCCTTGAGAGAAAATGACACATTTGATTAATGGAATTCAATGATAAATGGATACCAGTGATTATCACCATGATGAAGTCATATATGAAGTCCATAAATGAAGTCAACGTTAAAACTGATGAATTTATTAATATATTTGTATCTTTGCGTATAAATATAACATAGCCCAGAAAAGAACATAGGCTGTGCTTTATTAATTTTATTCAAATATTTTCCTTAATAATTCAAAATTTCCTTCTTTTTCATACAGAATCAATAGCGATTTTTTAGATAAAATTTAACAAATTTCCTTTATTGTTGCCAAAAAAAATCAAAATCTGGAATAGTTTTTCAATGGCAATAAGTTTCAATTGGGCAATTTTCATTCGAAAAAATTAAACTAAGAAAAAATAAATATGATGTCAGAATTAAAATAAAAATAAATGTAGTACTTTGTTACACATTAAACACGGAAATTTGTTTCGTTAATAAGAATTTTTCTGGCAAAAATGGGGGCATAATTAAAAGTAAAAGAAATAAAAAATAATTATATTTTTAACAAATATTTCACTTGGTAAAATTTGACGTCATAATTGAAATAAAACAGGTATTTTATAGTAGTCGTTAAAAATGCAAGAAACATGGATAGCAATAACTCATGAATAATGACGTCATTGCCTAAACTTCAGTGAATGCTTATTTTGGCGACACAAAATTTTCCGCCTGTCAGTCTGTTCTTCTGTATGTCTGTACGCGATAACTGCCAGAAAATGCAATCAAAACTTTTTTTTTTTTTTCGGAAACAAAATTTTAAAACCCTAGATTACTAAGTTTACGCTTTCAAAAGTTCCTGATACATCAGATTTAAATGTTTGTGGTGGGCAGGTATGTAGAAGTATGAGGATAATGAAAAATGCTTATTAAAACTGTTACTTATCCTTATAATTCAAAATGTATAAAGAAATACAAGATATACGACAACCATTAGCAAATTGATAGAAAGTTACAAATTTAAATTTAATGAGACTACGGGGGGTTCAGAGGGGCGGAGCCCCCTGAAGAAATCTACTATGTTATAATAAAAAAACAAAAATAATAGATCGTGAAAATTTCAGAATATCCTAACATAACTAAATCTTTAATTTAACGCTTTTGATGGTTGAAAACTTCTTATTTTATTTTTATAAATAATTACGTAATTTGGAAATTTTAAATTACAGTTTCTAGGAAGTAGACTATTACCCAAAATGTGTTTAAAACTAGTCGTTTGGGGACCACCGTAATACTTACCCATCATGGACATGCATAATATAAAATATGAACATAAAACGCATGTAAATTATTTATAAAATACATCGAAATTCCAAAATAAAATTTAAACGCGTATTTAAATAGTTTTAATATACATAGTAATGCTCTATCAATGATTTGCTGATGACCCGATTTCGACAAATTATATAAAATGCCAAAATACAGAAGTAGTACCAGAGTGCGTAAAAGAAACATCCTTATAACTCCAAAAATAATAATCATATTAGCTAACAATTTACTGCATCGGATTAAGTGTCTCATTTCCAATTAAAATATATCTTTAAATTGAAATTTGAATGAAATACAGGGTCATGAAAAATCGAAGAATGTGAAAAACAGGGTAACACATATCTCGGCAACTCATAATCCGATCGACTTCGTGTTTTATGCACAATTTGTGTTATTTTATTGCCTTTTATGTCCACTCCTTAAAATAAAACATTTCGAAAAATTTTGTATACCTTTCATCAGAACGAATTTTTCGAGAGCACGAAAAAAATAGTTCCGGATAATCGAGGTTATTGATATTAAATAGGCTTCGTCCCATTCTTACATACTAAGCACATACAAAGTTTCAAGTCTCCATCTTAATTTGTTCGGGAGATAGAGCGGTTACAGACAGACAGACACACAGACGGACGGACGGCAAAAAAAATTTTCTAAAAATATGTTTTTCGGAATCTCCAGTATCTGAAACGTGTAAATCCGTCAAAAAATTTTTTTTCGATTTTCAAAACGATTGCAATATTTACCCTATACTACGTATGATGGGTAAGTAAAAATGATGTGCAAAGCTGACGTTGAGGCTCCTGATCTGCAGATTTACTAGTTTTAAAGCTTCTTCAATCAGTGAAATTTTGAATTCCATGTGGATTCCTCTTCCCTGAATTAAAATGAATAAAATTTTCTTGGTATATGTTCTAAAGCAAATATTAAAATATTTATTTTAGAGATATAATTTTGAAAGAATTGGAAGAAAAATTTTAGACTCTTACACTGTTTATTTGTCAGCAAGGAACTGAAATCATTATTATTGGGTTTTCTTACATTATTCTTTTCAAATAACAAATAAAGAATGTAAAAGCATTCAACTAAAAGAAAAGTAAAAGAATTTTCTTTTACTTAAATAGAATTCCATTTCTAATTATTGTAAATATTTTTTATTAATTGAAAGTTTGTTTTAAAGTTTTTAAAAGTTTTTTTTTTAAGTATTCGGCCCCACGAAATATTTCGACATTCGTCGAAACCGAATATTCCATGTATACCGAATAGTCTGATCTTTAGCCAAGCCGAATATTTGGCATACCGAATATTTTGATATTCGGCCTAACCAAATATTTGGTAGTATGGCCGAATAGATGCTGAATATTCAGTGCACTTGTAGTCCTAGCCTTCATGTATTACAATAAACATTCAAAGTTTAAAAATATAGTCTGGAAAGAAAATGAAAAATAAAAAATGGTACCTTCCTCTAGGCTCCAGCAGTGAGCCTAGATGTCAATTTGTAATGCATGATGCAGGAATCTTTAAATTTCCGGTTTATCCAACAAATTATTTACAATACATATCAACAGTAGTTTAAAATAAAACATAAATACAATAAAAAATAAAACATAAAAATGTGAAAAATCTTACTGTCACCGATGGTCACAATTTTTACCAATGTCAAACGATACATATCAACATAGTTTGATTTATAATTATTATTTTATTTGTAAGGTTTAGATCAAAACAATTCCGAATAATTTTTAATACATTGAAGGGTTCTTTTAATACATATTAGCTTTAGAGATTAGTAGCAAAACAAGTAAAAATCAAAACATTGAAAGGTGTTATACGACGCTAGTAGAAATAGTGTTAAAAAAGCATGTTCTTTTTGAAATAAGTAAACAGTGTAAACATTCTTATTTGATCCATTGTGTAATTCCAGGCTCTTTATTAGATATACACGTGCGATACATCATTTTTTCACAAAATATATTGTGATTTACTTTTGATTTTCAATTTTGCATCGTTTCAATGCTGCTTCATCACGCCACTTTTCAAATAACAACTTATCTTATGTTTTTTGCACCTTCTTGTCCTTCAATATATCAAAGTACCACATTTAAGATCTTGCAAAGAAGGTCTCCATATGGGCATACTCCGAAAAATCTGAAAAAAAATACAGAATGTTCTTCTCATGAGGATATATACGTTTATAAAAAAAATTTCGGCAGAATCTCTGAACCCTGTCCGTAAAAAAAAAAAAAAAAAAAAAAAAAAAAAAAAAAAAAAAAAAATGAAAATTTCGTTATTTGGCGATGAAAAGCAAATTAATTTTTTTTTATGTCAAATGCACTTTAAAGGAAAAAAAGTTTCATGTTCAACGTGTTTAGATAAATTAAATATCTTTTGTTTTGTCAGCTTTAGTTTGTTTTAAGTATAATTTCGTTATATTGATATTTATATGTATTTATATTCAAATTTAACCATTAAATTTGAGATTTAAAACGAAATTCAGATTTAAATTAATTAAAATTGCTCCAAGTTCAAAGTCCAATTGAGCATTGTCAATTTGATTTCGTTGCTATGGAAACATATGGCTTTTATTTTTGAATAAGCTTAAATGTATGAAAATAATTTTATTGAATAAGAATTTTTTATATATGAAAATATATTTTCCAGAGGTAAATTAAATAACTACAGCAACAAATAATATATATACATGCAACTTATATATATATATGTATATAACGTATTAAACTCGCTCATTTTTTATGTTTAAATTCATTTACACGGGTTCTAAAAATCCAACAGTTTTCAGTTGCATTAAAATCGTTTGCTCTTGGCGGAGAAATGTGCTGCTCGCCAAATTGTGTGACACTTTCGTCTTTTCACGCCAAATATTCGAAAGTATTTTATTTTTTACATGTTTTCTTCTGTAATTCCGCCGCTAATTTTCACTGATCCTTTATTACATACATTAATTACATGAGTAGTTTAATTAGTATTTTTTTTCAAAAGAATCTGAGTATGCCCAGTATGGAGACCTTCCTTGTTAGTAGTTTTGATTTTAACCAATAAGTTGAGTCTTTGCTGTTGGAGCGACTTGTAATTCTGGTTTGTCATTCACTCTGCTTTGAAAACGTGCCACAACATTTTTTATTCAAACGATGTTCTAAATTACAGTCACAGCTTTTCATCAAACAAGCTTTCACCATAAGCCTCCCGGTTATCCGAAAATACTTCGGTTCCATGCTTTTCGGATAATCGGGGTTTTACTATATTAAAGAAAAAATGTTTTAAATAAAAGCTAATCTCTTTATGAAAATCTCCAAGAATAGATCAAAATGTCTGTTTTTGAAGACACTCCAGAAAATAAGTGTATGAGCAGAAAACAAAAATTATTCCAAACAGTTTATGGAAAGTTAACTTTTAAGGATGTTCGTCAATCAGATTCCTTTCAGTCGTTTTCACGAAATTCGTTTTGGGCTTGTTCTTAAACTTTTGAAATGAATGGTCCACTATCAATACGAACATTATGACATAAATACAAAAAAAAAAAAAAAAAAAAAAAAAAAAAAAATTACGACCTGAATACCTGAATTTGGGATCAGCGTCTGAAAAGAATTATTATTATCATTATTATTTAAAGTATTTGTATTTATAATGATAATATTTTTCAGATTTCAATAAAAGTTTCAAACTTTTTCATGTATGGATAACCATTGATTATAAAAATATTAAAATGATAGACAAAAAAGTATATATCAGAAGCAAATAATAAAAAAAACAGAAAGGAAAAAGGAAAAGATTGAAAGCGGTGATTGTGATAATGGTACATCATTGTACTGAAACGTATTACAGGGGATATTAAATTATGCTCTGATGTACAAAAAACATACAGTCGAATTCTATAATCTCGTTTTTTGGAAGTTCTTCAATAAGTAGACATTCCAAGTCTTCAGTGGAGCTATAATATAAGCTTGAGAAAAATGCTTTTAAATTTATCGCGTTTTTCAAGAATGTATACAGATGAATTAAGTGATATGTATTTATTTATATTTTTTATGTGTGTGGTGGCGGGGAAGGAGAAGATTGAAAAAGAATACAATATTGAAAAAATATCATCGATCACAGGTTTAAAAATATGTAAAATAAGATTAATGTTAATACACTTTTTTGCATTGGGTACTATAACATACGAATTTTGTAATTTGTATTTTATAATGAAATAAATGATTAAACAAGCTGAAAAGAAATATAGAAAAAACATTCATATTTAAAAGTTACTAAAAAGTAATTCAAACTAAAAAAAGACTAGCTAACTAAAAATTATTAAACAGAAATTTAGTGCAAAAATTTATGGAAGTTTTATAAACAAAATTATCTCTGAAAAACATTTTGTTTTAATTCTAACAAAATATTTATTGAGATAATAATTGAATATTATATTGAAATATAATATTCAATTATATATATATCAAAATATATTATATATATATATATATATTATATATATATATATATAATATATTATATATATATATTATATATATTATATATATATCAATATATCAAAATATTGCGATAAATATTTACTGAGCTAATTTTATTGAGATAACAAGTCAAAATATGTTTTTAGAAATAAAACGCGTTTAATCCTTTATATGAATTCATGAAAATTTTACATTCTAAAGCATTTTACGCAAATTGTTTAAGAGATTTACTAATCATTTAATAAATATTTGAAGGATTTTAGAAGGATTGAAGGACTTAGAAGGATTAATTAAATTTGAATTGACAGGGATTTTGTGCAATTTTTACAAACGCACTCAAATCTTTTATTTTAAATTATTCTCTTAGTATTTTGTAGAATTATAAAATGTACAAATAGGATGTTCATAGGGAAATATTTGCGCATTGAAAAATTCCTATCCCCCTCCCTCATCGTCAAGAGAGCTGAAAAGATGCAAAGGCAAAAGAAATCCTTCTTTTAAAAATATTTTTGTTTTGTGCAACCAATAATAACCCCTTTTGGAACAAGATAAAGTAATGTATCTGTAACTCATTCTAAACACTATTACAACTAACTGACGTATTAAAAGAATTTTATAATGATTTATTTTAATAGTACTTATAAGTACCGTTGGTAGATAAAGGGTTAAAATGATAATGCCATGCTATGGTAACAGAAAGTACATTAAAATCTGTTAAACAATGGTATTATATAGATCACACAAATTATCATTTTAATTTAAAATTTATATTTATACATATGTATCCCTCTTTTAAGTACAAAATTTTAATCTTGTCTATTGCAGGCTCCTCTGACCATAGTCATGACAGCTCTGTTTACGACAATCTTATATTGGATGGTGGGTAAGAAACATTTCGTATTACAATTGAATATCTCTGTTTATTCATCTCATCCAATTCTCAACTTGAATTTAATATCATTACAAAAAAGTTTTCTGTTATTTTTTAAAGCATTTAATAGTGGATATATTGTAATGTATTTTCTTTCAGGAATGAATTCCCAATGGCAAGTCTTTTTGATCTACCTCGCCATCAATCTCCTTTTGGCAAACACGGCTGCCTCTTTCGGTAAGATGTTTTAACTGTCAGCCCCTATTGGATCGTTCTATGTTTTTTATGCAGCTCAGATTTATGGAATTTTCACAATGCGTAATTATACAGTCGACTCTCGTGAATTCGAAATCGGAAAATTCGAATCTTCGCTTCGTTCGAACTAAACATGAAGTTCCGAAATTTTCATTGTCAGAATAACGTTAAAATTTTTCATTAATTCGAACTCATTTTCTCTTGACTTCGTTTAATTCGAACTAACGAGAATTCCGGTTTTTCATTTTTCCTTATTTTCACACGGCCTACAGATCATCTGAATAACTTTCTTTCTTTGATTTTTGTGAAAAGTGTTCCGAACAAGTATACATTTAATCCATTGCATTTGATATCCACTTTCCTAGTGCTCCGTCTGTCCACCAGTGACGCTTCAAGTTTTACTTCCATTGTGCTTGTTCCTAATCTTTCAATTAGTTTATGTATTTATATTTTTTTTATTCAATATTAAGTCATATCCTAATGACAACAGATAAAATAAGTTAAAAAAACACTATAACATTATTTTTTTTGTAATAGTACCATTTTAAGCATGTTTTCTTTTCATACTTTCCATAATTCGAACATTTCTTGTGGTCCCGACGAGTTCGAATTAACGAGGGTCGATGAATACATAGCATAGAGGTCTGCACGGGCCGAAATTTCCAGGCCCGAGCCCGGCCCGGCCCGAACGAAAAAAATAATGGCCCGACCCGGCCCGACCCGAAAGTTAAAATTTCGGCCCGAGCTCGGCCCGTTCCGGAAAAAGTTTAAAATTCGGCCCGAACCCGGCCCGGCTCGAGTGAATTTCTACAGAACATTGATCTTTAATCTTATGGAAGAGTTCTGACCAAAAAATTATATTAGTCTTTTTTTTTTTTTTTTTTTTTTTTTTTTTTTGTCCATGTTTATAATCTCCATTTATGCAGAAGTGCCATAGGCTGCGATATTTATGCTTTTAAATGAATCTTTGTTTGTATGTAAATGTTTCAGTTATCGCTAGTATTATTAATCCATAAACTTTCAGTTTTCAGTTTTAAAAAAAATTCCGTCATAATCATGTTTTTTTTTTTTTTTTTTTTTTTTTTTTTTGTGTGTGTGTGTGTGTGTGTGTGTGTGTGTGTTTAATTCTATTTTAAAACGTCTAGTAATCTACGATTCTTTAAAAGGAATAAATTCTAATGTTTAATTGTAGAATAATGACGGCTTAAAAGTATATGCTTTTTTTGCAGAAATTTTTGGACAAAGCCAAATGTTACGATTTATAATAAAAAGAATATTGCCCAGTTAAACTGATGGCATTGAGCTCACAGGCTACGCATACTAATTGTACATTACAGCCTTGTATTTTTGTTAATTCCGTTCGAAAAAAAAAAAAAAAAAAAAAAAAAAATTAAGGGGAAACAGCTCTCCCCTTTCTCCTTTTTTATACTTAATCATTGAACTTCCTAAACTATCAAGTACATGCTTTATCATATTAAAAAATCTATATCCAAAATTCAGAGCAAATCGGATAATTCTTAATAAAAACCCATTTAGCATTTACATAATTTAAGAGGAGTTATTCCCCTCTTTTATACTTAACCATTAAACTTCCAAAACTATTCAGAGATTTGAACGAAATCTGACAATTCTGATTGAAAAATCCATTTATGCAAGTTAAGGGGAGGGGCATTAGAACCCTCGTTCCCCGTGTTTATACTTATTCAATGAACACCTAATAACAGCCCCGGACTCGCCTCATCAGAATGATCCTATATCTAAATTTTGAACGAAAACTTAATTCTGCATGAAAATCCCGTTTATATCAATTAAGGGGAGGGGCATGAGCCCCCCGTTCCCCCTGTTTATACTTATTCAATGAAAACCTAATAACAGCCACGGTATCGCCTCATCCGAATGATCCTATATCTAAATTTTGAACGAAAACTGTTAATTCTGCATGAAAATCCCGTTTATATCAATTAAGGGGGGGGGGGGCATGAGCCCCCCCGTTCCCCCTGTTTATACCTATTCAATGAACACATAATAACAGTCACGGAATCGCCTCATCAGAATGATCTTATATCTAAATTTTGGACAAAAACTGTTAATTCTGCATGAAAAACCCATTTATATCAATTAAGGGGAGGGGCATGAGCCCCCCGTTCCCCCTCTTATACATATCGAATGAACTCCAAAAACTAATCAGGGAAGTGCCTTATCAGGATATACCTATATACAAAATTTCAAGTGGATCCGATATTTTTATCATGAGTTATCGCGTTACGCACGAACGCACGTACATACAGAACGGACGGGCACATAAGCTCTCAGGCTATGATAGCCTGTGAGCTAAAAAGTCGAGAAAAGGATTTTCATATTGGAAGATTCAATAGGAACTGATTATTTTGGTCCATGAAAACTAGGAAGAATGGAATCAGTCTCGGCTTCGTACGGAAAAAAAAGTTAGGCCTGGCCCGATACTCCAGCAAAAAAATTAAGGCTCGAGTCCAGCCCGGCCCGAAAAGATTAGTGACTAGGCCCGGCCCGGCCCGGCCCGAAAGGATTAGTGAGTAGGCCCGGCCCGGCCCGAGTCTTCAGAAGTAAGGCCCGAGCCCGGCCCGGCCCGGCCCGGCCCGAATGCCATTGTTGGAAATCGGCCCGAGCCCGGCCCGCGGCCCGTGCAGACCTCTAACATAGCACCTATAGTCGTCGTTCAGTCCGTCCGTCTGTCCGCATATAATAGAGCAAAACAATCCAACCAAATCGTTTGAAAATTAAAATATATAATTTTTTGCAAAACTTTGTCGAGTCATTTCAAATTTTTTGAAAATCGGATGTATAGTTTAATGAGAAGGACAATCAAAAGTACTTCATCACACTACGGCCAATGGGAAAAAATAGTTTCAAATGCATTTTAATAGTGTTGCTTTTAAGACCATAATAAAATCGATAGGCATCTATGAAGTGCATAGTAAAGTATTCATTCTGCACAATCTGTGATTCAAAGAATATTTGTTATCCATTTACAGGGCTACACAAAAGTATTATACATAATAGATTATATACATACATAGATTATATACATAATAGATTATATAGCCAAAGGTGACCAGTCACTTACGATTTTTGACGTTTTGTTAAATATCCAGAAAAATTCATGAGGAATTATCCTAAAAATCCAGGTAATCCAGTGTAAACAGAATAGTACAGGTCATATATTTCCGTGGAGATTTTTTTTTTCCGAAATTCCATAGGGAACCGTCAAAAAACTGAAAAAGAACGAAGATCTTTGGCATAACCCTGTCAAAACTAAAGTAGCAAAAACGTCTAAACTGCAGATTATAATTACGTAGCCTGTTATAATAAACTGTGTACGTTTTTATGAAGATAGCATTTATACTCGTAGAGAAATCAAAGTTTTTATAAAAACAGTCCCAAAATGTTTCAAGTTTTCTGTTTATAATTTGCATAGTTCTTAATATAGAAAAATGTTGTTTTCAGAAAATAAGACAAAAAACATTGTACGTAATACCATGTAATCAGAATTAAAAAATAAGAAAAATTCTAAGAAAAATGAGTAGGTTTACTAAATAATATTTCATGGCGCATGCGTCACCGCAATAAAAATGTAATTTGCATAATTTCTTATCTAAATATACAGAGCAACTTTCGTGAAAGTCTCAAAAACATAACTTAAAAATTCTTAAAATAATCGTCAATATAATAAGTTCATTTACTAATCATTATTCCGTAAATGAAGCAAAAAGATGAGAGATTATATACATATACATTCGAGTCTCTATATAACGAAATCCATCGTTCCAGTAAAAAATTCGTTACGTATAGAAGTTCGATGTATAGAAAATGATGTTAAAAATCGTATTTAATGTGTAAATTTTGAGCAAATATTATTTTTGATATTTTTAATTAAGGATTTGAAATGTTTAAAAGTAAATATTCACCCAACATTTTATTTCTTAATTATTTAAGCAGTTTTAAAAAAAAGAAGACATTTATTTGAAAGCTTAATGAAAATCAAATAAGGAAGACTTCCATTAATTTCAGACGAAGAAATCTGTAATTTTTCGTTGTTTTTATTTTAAAATTGTTACGCTCTAAAAAAAAAAAAAAAAAAAAAAAAAAAAAAAAAAAAAAAAAAAAAAAAACCTTAAATTTTAGCAAGGAATGAAAAATTGTAGTTAACATTTTCCTCCATTTGAAGGCCTCTCTTGCGCGCCTCTCATTGATTCCTCTTTTATATGTGTAACAATCTAATTGACTCTGTTTTGAGAAGGATGTTGAAAGGTGTGTGGGAGGTGGGATGAATTCGTTGAATTTAAAGAACAAGGAGAGAAGTAATGTAAAAAAAACTCAGCACTGAACGATAAATCAAAAATAAGTGATGGAAAATTGACTCCATATGATTTCGAAGCTTTTTTAAAACTGAATAAATTAAGACCAATTTATGAAAAAAATCGTTATATGGAGATAGATATTTCGCTATATAGAGACTGTTTTTAATGTAATCATGCGAAAAGGGGACCGTTCCTACAAAAAATTCGTTATATAGAGAAATTCGATGTATGAAGTTTCGTTGTATAGAGACTCGACTGTATATCCATTGATTAGTGTCAGTATAGCATACTCAATATAGCACGTACTACTATATTTAGACACAACCCCACATCTTTTTGCTTTATTTGCAAACGCCAGTATGGAAATTACATAAATACGTAACGCCTAGAGTCGTCGTCTGGCCGCATAGAACAACGCAAAAACTATAGCCAACCGAAAATGGTTTAAAATTGAATCGATAGAACTATTCCATAATGGTGACGAGTCATTTAAAATATTATTAAAATAAAATCAAAACTCAAAGAGGCATTCGTAAAAGTTTTTTTTTTCATTCTTATAAATCCTATAATACGTCATTCATTCAATGCTGTCACGTGATGGGTCATCATTCTAGGTTTCGATGGTGACGAGTCCTATTGAAGAAAGAGTCCCAATTTCATTATGATTGAATTCAATATACAGGGTGCGTCATAAATTCGTGCAAACTTTAAAAATCCATAATAAAAGAAGTAATACTTGGAAAAAATTTCGGTTTGCACGAGTATGATCAGACGGATTTTGGATTTTTTTACTATGTATAATAAAAAAGACATTCCAAATATAACCGATAGAGGGCGCTCACACGCAATATTGGGGCGTTTTATACAAATCAAGCAAACGCAAATAGACAATGAAACAAAACACAATAGCATGACATTGTGCATTTATTATAAGGTAGTAAGAGATGTTCAACATGCAAAACTTTCGCGATGCAATATTTGTGGATTTACCATTCTTGTAGAAAAGTTTAACTACCAGCGCTGGATCTGCTAAAGATATCGAATAAAGATATCTGCCGATATCGAATGACGAATCCATCCCCAGCTATGTGTTTTATTGCTAGCCTGATTTGCATAAAACGCCTCAGTATGACGTGTAAGAGCCCTCTATCGGTTACTTTTGGAATTATTTTTTATGCATGGAAAAAAAAATCCAAAATCCGTCAGCCACTAGTGTGCATCCCAAAGTGAGCAAAACACAGATATCCAATAAAATCACAAAACAAAATGCATTTAAAATGAAAGTGACATATTAAATAAAATGGGACGTCAGTAAAATATTTTTGTCTGTACAAAATTCAGTTCAAGGCACTGCTACTTCTACTTCCAGCTACCCTAATAATTATAGATTGTGTCATTTCGAACGGAGTAAACTATTTGAATGAATGGAACAGCAGTTAATAAAATGAGGATAATCCAAGAGCTGATCGCACAAAACCCTAGGTCATCGAGCTCAAGAAAAAAACCCCTTTAATTTATGGAAGATTAGTAATAAGGGAATCGAATGATTCAAGCGAAGTGGTGCATAAGCCAAAAATGAATACTGCTAGTGGCTCACTCATAGGCTTATGATTGTGCTTGTCCTACAATCAAAAGTGTGAAAACACGGAAAACTGGGTGCAAGAAAACGCAATGTTAAACCCACGAGTGGGCCATTAGTGGTATTCATTTTTGGATTAAGTTAGAATTAATAAAAATTGTCGCATGTGGCAGCCCTCTATTCATGCTAATGTATGTATTAATATCATTATTATTTGGTAAATGCTAACTCCTTCGTTTATATTTATTTTATTTATTTTCTTTAGGCTATATGGTTTCGTGTATGAGCAGTTCTTTGAACGTAGCCTTGAGCATTGGTACTCCTCTGCTGATGCCCCTCTTACTGTTTGGTGGTTTCTACCTTAACAATGCGTAAGAACCTCTGTTTTTTTCTTTTTTTTTTTTTTTTTTTCTGTATTACTTGGTTATTCCGTCGACCAAAAATCTATCGCCAAACTATAAGATTAAATGCCAATAATGGATGATCGTGAATGTCACATCCAATAACATTAAATACGATACATGTGTTCAAAACGTCATCAAATGATTTTTATTTCGACTTTTTCTTTGTATTTTTATTAATATCCTACTAACTATTTGTTTTTTCGTTATTTAAAATAAAAACTACGTTAATATGTGTAATTTGGCTATTAGTTTGGCGATTTGCACAATTTGGCGAAATTGGACGATGGGATAACCAAGTAGTACCCTTTTTTATAGTTATTATCAAGTAATACAAATAACGTGATAACTTTACTATCACGCGTTTTATTTCCAGATAAATAGTCTCTCACAAATGAAACATTTTTCGTGTAAATTTATAGAATTCATTAACCCTCAAATTTTACGTCAAAAGTTATAGTTTTTATATATTTTTCAAGCTAAATTGTCTAATGATCATGCATATTCATCAATTTATTTCTTCCCTTTGGAATACAGCCACTTTCTTCGATTTTAATGCACTATTGCATTATATTCGTGAAATTTACAACATGCGAGCACTCTTCCAAGCAGATAAATTAATTAATTGTTTTACGTTAAAAGAAATTATTTCTGTAGTATTCAAATTGTTGTATGTTACGTTGAGTTATTACTTTGTTTTTCATAGTCAAATTAAAAATTATTAGTAGGACTTCTTTTTTTAGTATAGGCTCCAAACTTGAAAAGCGGAAATATACTCGATATATATACAGTGTCTCACATAAGTGATGGGACACTTGTGCTTTACAAAAGGAAACTAATCAAATAAATTAAAAAAACATGTACACATTTTTTGTGGGTGTGTTTCATACTTAAATTTAGTAAAGATTATTACATAACATACATTTTGTCAAAATATTAAAATATTAATTTAATAAAAATACAAATGTTTAGAACGGAGCAAAAAATAGCTCACATAAGTGATGGGACACCATTATATATGCAACAAAAATCGTCTGAAATAAGCAATGAAAATATTTTTGGGGGTTTTATTTTTACTTAAAAGCAATTGGCAATAATTTATAAAATCGTCTGCAGTATTTCTCTCCAGTTTGTTTTGGAATTTTTGTGTTTTTTAGCTCTGTGTAGCCATGAATGCTAAACGAAAAGAAACTTCGCCTGAAATTCGAAAATTAGTTATTAATTTGCATATTGAACGTGGAAAATCTATTAGAAAAACTGCTGAAACAGTTAACTTGAGTCGTTCAACAGTTTTCAATATCATTAAACGATATAAAAAGAATCATATGATTCAGGATAAAAGAAGACCTGGCCGACCATCAAAGCTATCCAATGGAATAAAGCGAATTATCGTTCGAAATATTAAAAAAAATCCAAGAAATAGTGCTTCAAAAGTTGCTGCTGATTTACAAGCATTATATGGAATAATTGTTAATCCTGAGACTATTAGAAGGGTAATTCGATCTGCTGGATATCACGGTAGAGTAGCTAGGAAAAAATTCTTCGTAAGTGAAAAGAATAGAAAACTCAGACTAGCTTTCGCAAAATCCAACATAAATAAGAATTCTGATTACTGGAATAAAGTTATATTTGCTGATGAGAGTAAATTTAATATATTTGGCTCTGACGGTAGAATCTTGGTGTGGAGAAAACCCAGGGAAGAATTTCGCAAACAGAACTTGGTACCAACAGTAAAACATAGTGGAGGGGGAGTTATGGTATGGGGGTGTATGTCGTCCGCTGGAGTTGGTAATCTTGTTTTTATTGACAGTATAATGGATCAGTACAGGTATATTGATATTTTAAAGCAAAATTTGAAATCTTCAGCATGAAAATTGAACCTTCATAACGATTTTAAATTCTACCAGGACAATGTCCCCAAGCACACTGCTCTGAACGTTAGACTCTGGCTGCTATATAATTGTCCTGAAATAATAAAAACACCACTACAATCTCCAGACTTAAATCCCATAGAGAATATTTGGCAAGAATTGGAATCAAGAATTCGCAAACATACCATTTCTTTAAAGCAACAACTAAAATCGGTGCTTCAACAAGAATGGGGTAAAATCACTCCAGAAATCACAAAAAAATTAGTCGAATCCATCCCAAAAAGATTAAATCATGTTTTAAAAGTAAAAGGAAATCCAACAAACCTTTTAAAAAGTAAAATTTTTGGATAAATATTTGATGGAAAAGTAAGTGTCCCATCACTTATGTGAGCCATTTTTTGCTCCGTTCTGAACAATTGTATTTTTACTAAATTAATATTTTAATATTTTGACAAAATGTATGTTATGTAATAATTGTTACTAACTTTAAATATGAAACACACCCAAAAAATTTTTGCACATGTTTGTTTATTTATCTTATTGCAGTTTCTTTTTAAAAAGCACAAGTGCCCCATCACTTTTGTGAGACACTGTATATTGGTAAAGATAAAACTACAAAATGGTGTACCTAAGAGAGAGAAACTACCTAAGAGCTCAAAAATGACGAAAGTTAAAGTACATTGTGAAAGTTAGGCATAAAAGGGCATAAAAGTTTTTTGAGAAAAATATAGAATATAAAATTGGATTATTTTTCGGTAATAATAGGTCGTTTTGGAAAATAAATTCCCTTATCATTCTCTTTTTTGCATTAGCATTGAAAAATCATTATCTTTGTCTATTTGTAACGGTTTATTTATTTACGAAATAATCTTTGTTTCATAATTAATAAATGGTACTTACTATAATGTCTGTATTAGAAAATGTAGCTGAACAGACGTGACGTGGGCATAACATAATATAGACACAGAAAGAATAATTACAATTTCTAGCTAAGTGCAAAACTCTTCGATTCGAATAAAGAATTATCGTCTGTTTGTTTTTCTTTTTTCTCGAACTGTTGCCAAATGCAATATAATAATTTATAGTTGTCAGACATACAAAACTTGCCTTCTTTAAAAATATATTTCTGGATATTTTTTCTATTTGGAAATATTAAATTTATTTTTTTTTTCTCTTGATATACACAATTTCTTTTCTAACAAAAAAATTACTACCAAAAAGTTATTTCAATGAGTACTTTTTATTTGTAACAACGTAATTAAACAAAATATTTGTATTGTTAAATGTTCATGAAAACAATTATGGCGAGGTTTTTTAAAAGCTAATTACTATATATAAAATGCAATAATTATACATTACATAAATTTCCGTAAAATTCAGCAAAATGACATTTTTATTTTAATTGAAGTGTCAGATTTCTTTCATTATATCGTACAAATTAAGTATAGTAGTCTTCTTTTATTTCCCTTTTTATGTTAATTTGGATACATTTGTATTTATTATTCGGGTCTCCCGAAAAAGAAAAAAAAAAGTCTACTTTAAGTAGACTGAATTTTTTAGATAACTATATGTATTGATAACAATAAGTAAGACTTATTCTACATTTTTAGATGCGTCCTTAATTATGTAAATACGTACCACCTATAGTATTCGTTCAGTCCGTCCGTCTGTCTGTCCGCATATAACAACGCAAAAACTACCCAACCGTATCGTTTGAAATTTAAAATATATAATTATTACATAATTTTATTTTCATTTCAAATTTTATGAAAATCGGATGCATAGATCAATTACAGAGACAATCAAAAGGATTCCGTTACATTTACAGTCAGGAGAAAAAATTTCAAATGCATTTTAATGATGTTATACTCATTCGAACATAATAGAATTGGCATGAACCTATGAAGCATATATATAATAAAATATACATTCTGTACAATCTGTGATGCAAAGAATATTTATTATTAAATTACAGGGCCACGCAAAAGTATTCCACTACATAATGTTATACGGAGAAACATTGTTTGGGGCGCGTTTTAATTATATTAAACTATTTCACATTTTATGAATATGATATACGTTGCTGAGATGTAATAAAAGTTACTTCTTGTATATTTACAGGAACACAAAAACGATTTCGACCACTATATTTTATCCGAAGTACTGTCTACTATAACAGCAAGATCTGAATGTTTTTAAAACTTCGTTATCGTACGAACGCACCTCATTTGTTACGCTTCAAGTGCAATTTCCAACTTGTTAATTTTGTGAAGAAAATTGTAACATGCATATAAACTGTTGATTTGGAAACAAATATCAATTGGATTTAACCCATTTTCGGCCAAAGGTTCGTATACGAAACATTTCGATAAATATTTTTTTTTAACACTCTGACACATTTTTTTCAAGAATTTTATTTTTCTTCTATTTTTTAAGGCTTTTGAAGACATCCATAAAATATTAGTAATTCAATTGGAGTAAACACTTTCTCTTAAAAAATTTTCAAAATACGCTAGAGTTCTAATTTGAAACGCCTTTGACAAATTCGACTTTTTAAAAATATATTATTATTCCAATTGAAATGAATTATATGTTTTTAAAATAGATTAAAGTTGCAAATTCTGTATATGAAATAAGAATAAAACAAAAGTCATAAAAATATTATTCATATTCATATTATTCATTATAAGAAATAATATTTTATATTAATATATAAAATATTATTTCTTATATAAAATATTATTTTTCATGCACGAATCTTTTTTTGTGTCTTAATGTATGTAATTTAAGCATATTTCAATAAAAATAATGCTACATTTTATAAAATTTCTGTGCTTGGCCTAAAATGGGTTAATTTTACTGCAGCACACTTAGAGTTTTTTAGAGAGACCCGAATAATAAATTACTTCCAAATTATCATCAATAATTTTTTTAATGTATTTTGTTAAATCGCGTTTTTCTATTATCTTTTCCAGCGAGATAACGAGTGACTGTTGTATTTAATTAACACGCTTTTATTAGCTTTACCTGTATTGTCTGTATGTAACGGAATCTTTGAACATTATTTTCACCCACTTTCAGACATCAGATTCAATTGTAACTTTGTACACTTATTGAGAACCGATGACAACTCAACAATTTGAAAAGTGACCGTTTAAAAGTATAAAAAAACAAGTTGGAAATTGCACGTGAAGCGTAGCAAATGAGTTGCGTTCGTACGATAACGAAGTTTTTAAAATATTCAGATCTTGATGATATAGTAGAGCGTACTCCGGATACAGTATAGTAGTCGAAATCTTTGCGTTTCTGTAAATATGCAGGGAGTAATTTTTATTGTACCTCAGCAACGTATATCTTATTCATAAAATGTGAAGTAGTTTAATATAACTAAAACACGCTCCAAACAATGTTTCCCCGTATAGGATTATGTAGTGGAATAATTTTGTGTGGCCCTGTAATTTAATAATAAATATTCTTTGCATCATAGATTGTACAAAATGTATATTTTAGTATATACTTCATAGATTCATGTAGATTCTATTATGTTCGAATGAGTGTAACACCATTAAAATGCATTTGAAACTTTTTCCCTATGGATCGTAATGTAACGGAATATTTTTGATTGCCCTGTAATTGATCTATGCATCCGATTTTCAAAAAATTTGAAATGACTCGACAAAATTATTTAATAATTATGTATTTTAAATTTCAAACAATTACAATGCATTTGAATCTTTTTTTTTTTTTTTAACATTGACCGTAATGTAACGGAATTCTTTTGATTGTCCCTGTAATTGATCTATGCATCCGATTTTCATAAAATTTGAAATGACTCGACAAAATTATGTAATAATTATGTATTTTAAATTTCAAACGATTCGGTTGGGTAGTTTTTGCGTTGTTATATGCGGACAGACAGACAGACGCACGGACTGAACGACAACAATAGGTGCTACGTATTTACATAATTACGAACGCACCTAAAAAACGCCCGATAAATGGATCGAAACCAATTTGAGAAATTAATAGTCACCTGACATCCTATATACATGACAATCATTGAAACACATATGAAAACCCTAACTATGCAACCAAAACACATTTTAAACTTTTTAGTTCTACCTGATATAAAAGCGTGTGTTTTAGTTTTTAAAACTTACGAGGTGGTGGAACCCGCCGAAATTCGACGAAAGAAAAGGTTTAAGATAGAACTGTTTCATTGATTTATAATAAATCTACAAAATTAGTTACAGTAAAAAATGCATCTTATATTGTTCAGTCTCTCAAACAAATATTATTTTAAGGTAAAATTAACAAAATAATATTTCTATAAAACTCTTGTTCAAATTATTAAAATTAAACTTTAATTGCATATGTAATCAGTAAAAAATATAATAAAGTTCAGTTATTAAGATGATGTTATCAATTGAGACTCTTGTGTTTGGCATAAATGCGAATGAAAATAAAAATTAGTCCGAATTACGCATTGTATTTTTTTATTTTATTTTATTTTAAGAGAAACTGAAGCGGTTCTGTAGCCCCAATTACAAAATTTGTACTAAAAACTATAAAAAAATAAATATATCAGAAACAAATTGAGATACAGCTTTCAAACAAATTGCATTTAAAAGTGCATTTTTTTTCTCTTTACGACGCTGAACAAAATTTAGAAATTGCAAAATCGAAATTGTATGGGGAAACTGTTACGCACAGATTCGTTTGGCCTTTATAATATAGATTTAGCAATTATTTTATATAGTTATTGTAGTTTTCTTTACTTTTAGTCAAAAGTTTTTTAATTTGAAAATTTTCTGGAAAACAATGCGAATATGTGTTTTTAATTTCTGAGATTTTTCTTTCGCGTAATCTATTTTTTTAAACTCTTTTAGAACTGTCCCAGTATATTTTATTTGGGTGAAATACATATCCTGGTTCTACTACGGATATGAATCTTTGATCATCAATCAGTGGTCCAACATCAACAATCAAAGTAAGTTTATTTTTGTATTATTTACTCTAAAATAAAATTATTCTTGTTTCTTTCAAATAACTGGCAGAAAAAATAGTACTTTTGCGTTTTAAAAATAAATTGGAAAATGCTTATAAGTTTAAAAAATTTGTGATGATAAAACTTTATTTTATTATGAAAGGTGTTTTTAAAATCTCTGTTGTATTACTTAGACAGTGTAATATCATAAAAAAATTAATTGGGTGTTTTTTAAAACATGACTTCATAGAATGTATTTTTATGAAAAATATATTTTATTTTCATTAACGTGGAAATATTACTTTAAAAGCTCCAATTACTCCTAAACCGTAATGTAACTTCATTCTGACCATAATATGACAGAGTTAAATTACGGTTATGTAACAGTTTTCCATAAAAATTGTTCAATGACTGTTCAGTTTGCTGTATATTTTTTACAGCGTAGTTCAGCATTTATTTCCAACTTGTATTCCATAGCAAAATTAAAACTTCATCAAAGAGTAAATGTAATAATTAAATATAAATAAAACACAAATTTAAGTAAATTTAATGTAATCGAACTACTGGTTTAAACCATTAAAATGATCATAATCAAAATCTTTGGCGATATCTTAAATTGTTAACGCCTTGTGCGTGGGCAATATGAGTCTATCACATTGAATAAATTTCAAAACTTTATTTAACTGTAAAATTGCTATTTTTCATGTAAAAATTATTTTTGTACTGTTAGTGGATAATCTAAACAGATATGTAAAAACTCTATTGAATTTCAATTAAAATACATATGTACAGGGTGCGCCATAAGTTCGTGCAAACTTTAAAAATCCATAATAAAAGAAGTAATGTTCGGAAAAAATTTCGATTTGCGCGAGTATGATTAGACGGATTTTGGATTTTTTTCCATATATAATTAAAAAAAAGTTCCAAAAATAACCGATAGATGGCGCTTCTTACATGCCATATTAGGGCGTTTTATGCAAACACAAATAGAAAATGAAACAAATCACAATAATTTGACATTGTGCATTTATTATAAGGTTAGTAAAAGATGCTCAACATGCGAAACTTTCTCGGTGCAATATTTGTGGATTTACCATTCTTACAGGAAAGTTTAACCACCAGCGCTCAATCTGATAACGATAGCATGCTGCCGATATCGAATGATGAATCCATCTCCAGCTAGGTGTTTTATTGCTAGCCTGGTTTTCATAAAACGCCTCAATATGACATATGAACGCCCTCTATCGGTTACTTTTAGAATTATTTTTTATTATACACGGAAAAAAATCCAAAATCCGTGTGATCCTACTTACGTAAACTGAAAAAAATTCCGAGCATTACTTTTTTTATTGTGGATTTTTAAAGTTTGCGTGAATTTATGACGCACCCGGTATATCATTTTCACCTATATTCTGTAACACGAGAAGCCTTAGTATATTCCTTTGTTTTGATAAAGGTACTGCCAAGCCCAGCAGCAGAATTTTTTTTTGCAGTCTGCAACACAAGTAAAAACTTAACAAACAGTCTGCAGACAGTCTGCCCCCGTATTACATTGTATGCACTCAAACTTCCCAAGTATTTGCGATAGACATAAGAGAAAAGTATACTTTAAAAAAGAAGTCTTTTTTTCTCAGAATTTTTAACACCTCATCATTGTCCGAAAGAGGGGGATAAAATTTGCGGGTTTCACGATCTTTTGATGTCATTTTACGCAATCTTTTAAAGAAATTTGCCGATTTATCGTGATTTTTTGACGAAAGCTGTAGTTTTTTCGCGATCTTTTGACAAAAACTACTGTTTTACGGCGATCTCTTGATGAAATTTGCCGTTTTTTCGCGATCTCTTGAAGAAATTTGTCGTTTTTTGTGATTTCTTGGTGAAATTTGCCGTTTTTTCGCGATTTTTTTTTTGAAGAATTTCATTGTTTTTCGCGATCTTTTCACCGAAAACTGTCGTTTTTTCGCGATCTTTTGAAGAAATTTGCCTTTTTTCGCGCTTTTTTTGACGAAAACTGCTGTTTTTTCATGATCGTTTGCAGAAATTTTCAGTTATTTTGCGATTTTTTGAAGAAATTTGCCGTTTTTGGGATCTTTTGTAGACATTTGCCATTTTTTCGTAATTTTTTGACGAAGACGGCCATTTTTTCATGATCTTTTGATGAAGTTTTCTTTTTACTGCGATTTTTTGAAGAAATTCACCGTTGTTTCGAGATTTTTTTTACGAGAACTGCTGTTTTCTCGCGATCTTTTCACGAAAACTGCCTTTTTTTCCGCGATCTTTTGAAAAAAATTGCCGTTTTAACATGATTTTTTGAAGAAATTTTTTGTTATTTTTAAAAAATTTACCATTTTCGCGATTTTTTGACGAAATTTATCCTTTTTTGCGATTTTTGGACGAAATTCGCCTGTTTTTAGCGATCTATGATGAAATTGATTTTTTTTTCGAAGACAGTTTTTCGAAATTCGCGATTTATTTTATGTCCAAATTTTTGGATTTAGGACCGAATTTTTTTTAATTTTTGCTGAATTTTTAACTGTTCAAAAATAGTCTGCAGACCTTCCCAAGAGTCTGCGACGTGCGTCGCAGCGTTGCGCTGATTCTGCTCCCGGGCTGCCAAGAAGAAAAAAAGTAAACACTTGCAACTAACTCTACAAAAATTATTGTAGAAGAAAGCTATTGGTACCAAATGATTGAAAATAAAGTCTACTTTTAAATGTGGTACACAAAATTGGCTCAGAGAGACACCCACAAATCAAAACCAGACCAATTTTTTTTTAACGGCAACAACTCATTTTGACACTCTATTTTAAATATGTTCAAACTATATCTAGATACGAAAGTTCAAGTCATTTGGATGATAAGTTTTTGAATTATAAACCTTCAAAAGTGAGAGTTTCTAATGTAAAATTACATTTTCATATTTTTATTAATATCTCTTGAAATTATAATCTAATGTGGTAATGATGCTAAAAAAGCACAAAGATAAATACATCGAACTTGTAAATATTAAAAATTTTGTAATATGAATTATTAATTCTGAAATTAATGAATTTTATATATATATAAAAAATATGAATTGCAACTTATTTTTGATACATTTATATTTATTATGTCCTTTTTTATACGCATTCTCAATTTCAGATTATTCTTCCAAGTAGTTTTCAATTCTGCTTTAAAAATGTCAAAATGGCGGTTTAAGGGGCCCTCTAGGATGTGCACAAATTCATAGTTTGAACGAATATCTATTTTATTTAATTTATTAAAACACTTGTGCTGGCAATGGTCGAAACCTATTAAGCGAGTGAAGTGATCCTACTGGCAAGAAATAATACATTAATAGTGCATTAATTCTGTAGCATCTCAACACAGTAAAACATTTGTGCTACGTTACTCTATAAAATTGGTGGCAGCTAGGACTTCCATTTTACAGAGTAATTTTTCACTTATATAATGGTGTAATTTAAACATATATTACTAGTGAAACTTCGCAATCTTACACCAGTTATATCGGTTAAAGTACTACACAAAATTGGAGGCAGCAAGGCTGCCACCAATTTTATGGAGTAACGTTACACAAATGTTTGACAGTGAATAATCGAGTACCGAACTTCAGTTTGGATAAATAGGCTCATTTTAAAATTATTCATTTCTCTGAAACGAATTGTGCGAAATTTCATGGAAATTTGTATTTAGGCATAAATTGAAGAGAGTAGAATTTATTGATGAATCAAACTTGGGTATTGCTATTGAAAAAAAAAAACATTCGATCAAATCAACATTTTCGATCAACGTTTGGGTTTATTTAGGTCTTTTAGGTCTGTGGCCCTACTAATCAAATGTCATATACAGCATTTAAAAGCACACTTAATTTGAAATCGTTCGACACTAGTAACTTTCTTCTGTTATAATTGATTGCAAAGTTGGTAGGAGGTATTTACTTTTTTTTTCCTATGACTGTACATGTACATACACTGACGGAAAAAAAATCCCAACACCAAGAAAAACTTATTGTAGAGTAATGAAATTTGGACAGGGCATTTGTCTAGTTAACATGTTTAATTAATTAGATTTTCGAGATCACAGGTTAATTTAAGGTCAATAAAATGCATTTTAAATGTGAAATGGTGTTACATTAATAGTTGCTATAACCTTCAGAATTTTAAATGCAAGCCTGCACACGTGCATGCATTGTGTCATACAGGTGCCGAATGTCACTTTGTGATATGGAGTTTCATGCTTCTTGTACTTGCTGTGTCAACACTGTGATGGTCAATGCTGGTTGGGGATGACACCAGAGTTCTCATCCAATGATATCCCATACGTGCTCAATGGGAGACAGATCTGGTGATCTCGCTGGCCAAGGTAACATGTAGAAACTCTCTAGAGCACGTTGAGTTACAACAGCGGCATGAGGGCGAGTGTTATCCTGTTGAAAAACTCCCCTTGAATGTTTTTCTTGAATAACAG
The DNA here is from genome assembly GCA_964019185.1 of Maratus speculifer. Taxonomy (NCBI): domain Eukaryota; kingdom Metazoa; phylum Arthropoda; class Arachnida; order Araneae; family Salticidae; genus Maratus; species Maratus speculifer. The sequence continues at coordinate 420,114,398 of OZ025294.1, read as the reverse complement.
CACTACAGGTTGAATTACCAGATTGACGTACACATTTGCAGTCAGTGTGTTTGGAAGAACCACGAGAATGATTCTGCTGTCATAGGAAATTGCTCCTCAGACCATGACTCCAGATTGTAGGTCCAGTGTGTTTAGGCCGCAAACAGTTTGGTTGCAGGCGTTCTCCTGGCCTCTTTCTGACCAGCACACAGCCATCATTGGCACCTAGACAAAACCTACTTTCCTTAGAAAACACAACAAATCTCCATTCCATCCTCCAATGAGCTCTGGCTTGACACCATTGACGTCGCAAACGGCAATGACTTGGAGTCAGTGGAATGCATGCAACAGGGCACCTTGCTCGCAGTTGTCCTTGAAGTAACCGATTTCTAACAGTTCGCTGTGTCACTGTGGTACCAACTGCAGCTCGAATTTCTGTCGCAGACGCAGTACGATGCGCCACAGCCGTATGCCGAATACGACGGTCCTCCCTCTCAGTAGTGCCACGTGGTCACCTGGAACCTGGTCTTCTTGAGACAGTACCATCTTTTGACCACTGCTCCCAACAATCATGCACAGTGGATATATTCCGTCCAAATATTTCTGCAAAATCGCGGAAAGAAAATCCACTTTCTCGTAGCCCTACTTTACGACCTCTTTCCAACTCGGGGAGCTGATGATAATAGCTTCTTCGTCTTCTTAAAGGCATTCATGATCAACCTCAACTCAATTCGTCAAATTTTGAAGATAAATAATGCTCACGAACTTTACAGCACGCATTTAAAGCACCTGACTTTAAAGTTGTGAGTGGCGCTACTAGCGTTACACTTATGCGCGAAGCATGAAACTTGAATCAATGTCATCTTTCAGATGTATAAACACGCCTACAAAATTTCGTTTAGCTAACACAAGTCTTTATTGGTGTTGGGATTTTTTTTTTTTTTTTCCGTCAGTGTGTATGAAAAATTCTGAAATACGTAACTAGAAGATTTAGAAATGGAAAAGCGTTAATATAGCAAGTTAATACTAATTTCAGCGAATTAAATTTAAAATATATGATTTCCTCCTGCCATAGTAACGATTTGTAATTTATTGGATTTCTAATTTTTAAACTAAATACGAAATGAAAAGGTGAAAAAAACGTAGCTAGTAAAAGCCTAAGATAAAGATAGGGATATGTGTCCATAAAAATTAAGCTTATAAAAGAGAATTTATAATTTTTGCATATAAAAGAGAAACTCTAAGACTTCAGTTTATTTTATTATTTGCATAAATATGCCGAAAGGAACGATATTGTGTTTACTTGTTAAAAATTTTATAAACACATTTTTGATCCACTTTTAAAACTAACTTTGGTACTACTCTGTTATCCCGTCGACCAATTTCGCCAAATTAATAGCCAAATTATACACATTGACATAATTTTAATTTTAAATAACAAAAAAAAAATAAATAAATAAATAAAATAAATAGTAGAATATTAATAAAAATACAAATAAAAAGTCGAAATAAAAATCACTTAATGACATTTCAAACATGTGAATCGCATTTAATGTCATTGAATGTGACATTCACGATCATCCATTATTGGCATTTAATCTTATAGTTTGGCGATAACTTTTTGGTCGACGGGATAACCTAGTAGTACCCTAACTTTTTATGGATGCCAAGATCTATAAAACACATTTTTTTTTCAGCTTGCGGGTTTAATTCAACTTACTGCCCAGATGGACATCAAGTGATCAATTCCTTAAACTTTGAAGAGGTGAGTTTTTAAAGATGAATTTTGGATAATTTTTTTTAAAATATCATGTAGTATTTTTTAATAAAATTGAGGCGAAAATTTTTTTTTTAGAAAATTGGTGTGGTAAAAATTAATTGGATTCTGCATTTATCAATTTAAAAGAAGGAAAATGTCGACATTTTAAATTTTCGTTTTAGGGCAATTCCACGGTAATGGCTTTATCAGTCGGTACATTAAACAGCCTACAAAGATACTAAATATGTTACATCTTTGTTTTATTGCATGAACATTATGAAGAACAAGGACTTTGCTTCTATATAATGCAATTAAATTTTGAAGATTTCCAGAAACAATATTATTATTATCATTCAGTAACGGACGTGTCTCACAAATGAATGTTATTTTCACGCCTTTATGAAAATTTAAAGTTTTCTGAAAATATACATACAAGAAAATTAACTGTAATTTATTTCAACCAACAAAAGTATGATGTATACGTATGACTTCGTAAGATTCTTATGAATAAAAGATATTGGAATAAATTGTTCTATTTATATAAACACTTGTAACGGACGTATCTGTTCTGAAATTATAGAATTTTTTTATGTACTTTTATTTTATTTTAAAGCTTTATGATAATCGCAGCTCATTTCTAGTAAGCAGAAGCAGTTAAGATTACATAAATATATTTATTAGCAATAAAATATTACAAAATATTCAAGTTATACTCTGTGAAATTATGTTCAAATGATAGTCTTTTCCTGTTGTCGAACGAAGATTCTGGAAGTAATATTATTATTTCTTTTTTAATGGTCGTTGAAACATCATTTGAAGACCCCACAAATTTTTCTCCAACTTTCTGAAGACACTTCACTGATACATCACTGATGCACTTGGTGAATCAAAAACCTCATATTTATTAATTTATACGACTTTCATTTTTATCTACTTTGGTTTTCTTCAAAATGGAATTGCCCTTTAGTAATTGGAATTACATAGAAGCAACCACAAGCAGAAGTTTCGAGATTTAGAACGCTATAATAGAATAAAAAAAAAAAATAAACAGAAGAAAATGAACTGAACCCTGAATCATTAAAAGGAAATGGAATCAGTAAAATCCTTTTTTTTTTTTTTTTTTTTTTTTTTTTTTTTTGGCTATTTTTAATGATTGGATTTTTATAGGTGAGACTATAGGATGAGATTATTACGTGAGAATACATAAAATGGATGTCTAAATTCATTTTAAACAAAAAGTTGGCAGAGTGATAGTTTCTGAATTTTCAGAAGATGAAAATTACCGAGTCCCGCTAAAAATTGTTTTCGTGCTCACTAATTCTTAAACCTTTAAATATATATGTATTTTATTAGTTATTTATTTTATAGATATTAAAAAAATAATAAAATAAAAATAAGAAACTTTTGGACTTATGTTGTTTTTCCGGAGAATGGAGTTTAATGTTCTATAATTGATACAGAAAAAATATATTAACCATATTTTTTTTAGGTATTTCACGCGGGGCGGACGAGCAAAGTGAAGGCAACTTTGCAAGCAGATCGGGCCAATAAAAAAAAATAAATTGCTCAGGCCGGGCTCCGTAAAAAATTAAGCAGACCGACCGGCCCGATCTAAAAATTTAAACGATGCTGACAAAATATGAATCATTTTCAATGGATATGATTTTCGCGAGAATAAGTATAAATGTTCTGCACGAGCTAGTTTGACTACATCAATACAGAAATACGTGTCCAGCATAGAGATCGGCACTGAATAGTGTGAGTCACTGTTATTTTTTTAAAAAGATTCTGGTTGGATCGGGATAATGCTTACATATTTTTCCTACATAGTCGAACCGGGCCGAAACCGGACTTAATTCTTACCTGGACGTGCCGCGCAGGCAATATGTTTTGTGAAAATAGTAATACCAAACATGTATTTCTGTTAACAGAATCATTGGAAATATACTTTAAAAAACTGAGAAAACTTTTCAGAAATCTACTTTTTACTATGCAGTTTCCAAATTTATGTTTTTACCCTTTTTTTATCCTTTTATCCTAAACTACATTAATTTACACGAATCTTGATTTGAATGTTTAAAAGACTAAAATTCTAAGTAATCATTAACACTGCTCTTATGAATTTTCTCTCTTGAGAAAACACATAGTAATCTAAAATAGTTGTATAAATTCCCCATAAATCTGGATGCAGTATTCTTTAAAAGAATCGTAATTGTATAAGAATATCGGAATTTTTTGTAAAAATTTAGCTGGGCTGAGTAGGGCCTGACTTAATGGAGTTTTGCACAAACCGACTTTTCAGTTTGTACAACGGGCAGGGCCAGGTCGAACCTAGGCATGAAAATTCTGGTCCGTGTAGACCTCTAACGCCCGCATCTTAAAAGTTAACATTAAGTGTACATCATAGGGGGCAAATAATGTGGGTTTTGAATGAGGCGTTTTTCAAACAGTAATACTTTTCATGTTCAATCACAGAATCCTGCGATTTAATAAAGAGAACATTACTATTCGAAAATAGTACTATTCAAAATACATAAAACTTTCCATCGATCTACTAAAGCACCTAATCTTATTCAACATCGTGTTTCGATCGCATTTACTTGTTCTATCATTGACATTGGAATACATCTTGACATTGCCATTGACTCATGTTGTTTTTGTAATAAACGACTGGTAAATGAACCTACACACGAGAGCCTGCCTTTAAGGAGACGCTTAAAGGCAACAAAAAATGCATTTAGAAAAAAGTTAACTTAAGGATTTTCCATTAATTACGTCACATTTTAAGATTGGGAAGGAGATCCACATTATGACTTAAATATAATAATCAAATATTTATTTTGACGTTAATGTGAATGTATCTTCTAAAGATAATGATTTAATTTTATTCATGTACTCTCAATCTAATAACTGTGAAATATGAGGAAACTTAATTAAAATGTATAATCTATATACATTGAGGTGACATAAGTCATGGGATAGCAATATGCAAATACACTGTATTGCCATTGATTATGGGACACTTGCGATTTTAGACATTTTACTAAATATCTAGAAAAATACATGAGGAATCATCTCGAAACTCTTAGTGTATAAATATAATAGTATACGTCATACATCTCCGTGAAGATTTTTTACCGAAACGCCATAGGGGACCGTCAACAAATTAAAAAAGAATGAATATTTTTTGAATAACCCTGTCAAAACTAATATAGCAAAAGCGCTCAAACTCTAGATTATGATTGAATGCCTTATTATAATACACTGTGTTCATTTTTATGCAAATAGCATGCATACTCGCAGATTAATTAAGGTTTTTATAGAAATGGTCCCAAATTTTTCCAAGTTTTTCCATTATAATTTTCAGAGTTCTTAATATAAAATAATATTTTTTTTTCAGAAAATATGACAAACAACATTGCACACAGTATCCCTGTAATCAGAATTAAAAAATAATAAAAATTGTATGAAAAATGAGTAGGTTTACTATGTAATTTTTTACTGCGCATACGTCAAAGATATCAAAATTTCATTTGCATATTATGTTAGCTAAATGTATAGAGCAACTTTTGTAAAAGTCTCAAAATCATAGCTTGAAAATTCTGAAAGTAATCGTCTATAGAAAAAGGACAAATACCGTTGTTTCCGAAATGAAGCAAAGAAATGAGGGATTTTATCCAAATGCAGTAGTACATCCCATATTGTGTATTCTATATTGACACTAATCAATGAATATATGGATACAATCCCTCTTGTTTTTGCTTCATTTTGAGAATATTGGATTTTCAACTTATTAAATTGACGATTATTTTCAGAATTTTCAAGTTATGATTTTGTGACTTTTACAAAAGATGCTCTATACATTTAGCTAACATAATATGCAAATGAAATTTTGATATCGTTGACGCATGCGCAGTAAAAAATTATTTAGTAAACCAACTCATTTTTTATACAATTTTCATTATTTTTTAATTCTGATTACAGGGTACTGTGTGCAATGTTGTTTGTCATATTTTTTGAAAAAAATAATATTTTATATTAAGAACTCTGAAAATTATAAGGAAAAAACTTGGAAAAATTTGGGATCATTTTTATAAAAACCTTAATTACTCTGCGAGTATGCATGCTATTTGCATAAAAATGAACAAGGCTTATTACAATAAAGCATTCAATCACAATCTAGAGTTTGAGCGCTTTTGCTACATTAGTTTTGACAGGGTTATTCAAAAAATATTTATTCTTTTTTAATTTGTTGACGGTCCCCTTTGGAGTTTCGGGAAAAAATCTTCACAAGGATGTATGACTTATACTATTATATTTATACACTAAGAGTTTCGAGATGATTCCTCATGTATTTTTCTAGATATTTAGTAAAATGTCTAAAATCGCAAGTGTCCCATAATCAATGGCAATATAGTATATATAGAAGGCAGCAGTGTCGCTTAAAAATTATATAAATGATCAGTGCTGGGCAGGACTTTCATTCATGTTCAAATGTTTCTTGTGAGAATGTTGATTATGTGATTATGGCTACACGACGAGGAATAACGGATTTCGAACAAGGTATGCTAATTGAGCTAGACACATGGGTCATTCCATTTCGGAAATCGTTATGGAATTCAACATTCCGAGATCCACAGTGTCAAGAGTATGACGAGAATACTTAAATTCAGGTATAACCTCCCATCATGGACAACGCAGTGGTCGACCAACGGCACTTAATGACCACGACCAGTGAAGTGTGCGTAGACATGTCAATGTGACCAGACAAGCAACACTGCGTTAAGTAACCGCAGGAATGGACGTGGGATGTCCGACGGGTGTGTCCGTTAGAACAGTCCGGCAATATTTGGCTTTAATGGGCTATAGCAGCAGAAAACCGTCTTGGGTGGCATTACTAACAGCACGACTTTGGCAACAGCGGCACTCATGGGCTCGTGATGTTATCAGTTGGACTGTAGACAACTCGAAAAAAAGTGGCTTGGTCAGATGAGTCATGAATTCAATCGGTAAGAGCTCGTAGAAGGGTACGAGTGTGGAGCAGACCCCATAAAGCTATGGACCCAACTTGTCAACAAGGCACTGTACAATCTTTTAGAGGCTTTATAATGGTGTGGGCTGTGTTTACATGGAATCTACTGGGTCCGCTGGCCAAACCGAACCGTTCGTTAACTAGAAATGATTACGTTCAGCTACTGGGAGATCACTTGCAACCATTCATGGACCATGTGTCCACACAACGATGGAATTTTCCAGGCTGAAAATGCGCCATGTCACCGGGCCATAAGTGTTCTCAATGAGTTTGAAGAACTTTCTGGACAATTCAAGCAAATGATTTGGCCACCGCGATTGCCCAATATGAATCCCATCTGACATTTATGGGGCATAATCGAGAGATCAGTTCGTGCACAAAATCCTCCACCAACAACACTTTCGAAATTACAGACGTCTATGGAGGCTGAATGGCTCAATATTTCTCCAGAGGACATCCAACGACTCGTGGAGTCTATGCCACGTTGTGTTGCTGCACTTCGCTGAGCAAACGGAGAACCAGAATGCTATTAGCTGGGTATCCCATGACTTTTGTCACCTCAGTGTATAATCGGTTAATTTGAATTATATCCAATTAACTATCATATACTTGGAAAATTGAAATATTATTTATAACTTTGAAGCGTCTGGAAAAGTTAATTGCTATTTATGGCTTTGAAGAATCACTTACTGTTTATTTTTACTATAATTTGCTTTTATAAAACATTTCATAAAGATAAAATTTCTCATGATTTATTATTTTAAGTACTCATTTGAATTTTTTAAACACCAATCTATATCAAAAATATTTTTGATGAAAAATTAATTTTAAGCATTAAATTTAAAATTGGGAAAAATAATTAAGAAATAAAAAAGGGCTATTTTTTCATTTTGTCATTTATGTATGGTACATAATTTCTTATTTCTTGCAAAATATGTGAGAAGTACTACCATGTTTTGTTTGTTTTAGGACTTTTTCCTAAGAGATGTCGGTCTTATTGCAGTGCTGCTAGTATTCTTTCGCATCCTGGCATTTATCGCTCTACTCATCAGATCCAGCCGAAGGACGTAAAGCTCTGTAATGGCAGCTACACAACTTTCGAAAGAACGAGTGTTTCTGCATTTCATTTGCAATTAGTTTTGCAACCTGTTTATATACATATTCTTCTAAAGAATGGCAAAAGCCGTCTGAGCTCCTAAAGCATACTATGCAGTATTTTACGCGTTGATGCTTAAATAATTCTTTGCGTTATTTTAAATATATTTATGGTGTTATCCGATGTCTATGCATCTACATAGATATGAACTTATAAGACTGAGCATACTATTGTTGTATTCATGTACATGGAATCATCCTTTGTATCAAGTCAATCTAAAAAGTATATATTTATGTATCATTTTTAGTCGAATAAAATTTATAAAGTTGTATAAAAATGACTTTCCATTTTCATATTGTTTAAAAACATAACCAAATAATGTGACAAATGAAATTTAGAAAATTCATTATAATTTCGCAATACCAAAATATTACATATTAAAGCTTGAGCAATTAAAATTATACTAAGTTTGCTTATTTTCAAGTATATACGTTCCACTTCTTTTTTTTTTCCTGAATAAACCGTATCCTCATACGCCATTTTGACGTCACAGCAGAAAGAGGCAAAATTCTACTGCAAAGATTTTAACTTTTGACGAGAGAGTTGGATATCCGACCCTGTATATATGTCCCCATTCGTCATTTTGACGTCACAGCATAGGGGCACATATCCGATGATATAGGAATACTTTTAGATTAATCGACAACTGAATATCGGACTTTTATAAATACGTGTCCTTTTTCACGTATATATTTTATTGTTGCTCTGATTTAGTATACGGCCTTGAGCAAATCGGTAGACGAGATTTAGTGTACAATATAATGTAGTCGGATGTGCATGCAAATCCCAAATATTTCTTCTGTCTCATATACGTCTTAATTTTTCAAAAAGTAGTCACACTTGTTAATATTTTAATATTATTAGTTCAGTACTATTCCAACTATAAATTTCATCTTAAATTTCTGCGTGAGTTAATGTATCGGAGTACGAAAAAAAGTTAATCTAGATTAAGACATTTATAAAAATCAATAGTTTTCCCTCATTCTGTTGCCATCAACTTTCAGCAAATAATCGGTTTAGCTGGACGCTATTTTCCGTCTCTGCACAAACTGATGGACAATAGAACTACTAAAAATTGAGAAAATGATACAAAAATTGCTATCACAGCACTCTTTTTCCATATAATTTTTCCAAATTCAAAGAAGATCTGCTGGCCATAGTCAAAAATATGCACAAAAATTTTGGTTCAATTTTGTGCATAACTCTATACACTTTCCGATGGTATAATGAAAATAGCACGGAAGTCGCTTTTCAAATTCAGGGAGGACTTGCTTCCATCGCCAAAAACATGTACAAAAACTTCAGTTCAGTTCTATGCATAACTTCATACATTTTTGATGGTACAGTAATGAAAATGGATCAGACATCGTGATTATTATAACGCCCCCTTTCGGAAGATGTTTTTCAAATTCAGGAAGGTTCCTGATGGCTATAACCAAAGATATATACAAAAAAAATTAAAATTAATTCTACCCATAACTCCATACATTTTTCGACGGTCCAATAATGAAAATCGCACAGACATTGCAACTTTAGCGCCTACCTTCCGTCTGATTTTTTTTTTTTTTTTTTCAAATTCAGGAAAAGCCTTGTGGTGATTACCAAAAACACACACAAAAAATTTGGTTCAATCATATCTTCATATGGTACATCTTGACTTTTCTATGGTACAAAATTGAAAATGGCACAAAAAGCGCGATTACAGCGCCTACTATTTCTAAGTTGAAGAAGGAACTGCTTGCCACAGCCAAAAACGCACACAAAAAATTTGGTTCAATTCTATACATATCTTCATACACTTTACGATGGTCCAATGGCGACACACTTTCTTTCGGAATCTCTCGCCTCTACAACGTGTAAATTCGTCGAAAACCGGAAGTCGAAAAAAATTTCGATTTTAATACTTTCTTTTATTGAAAATAGAAGAAAATGAAAAGTGATAAAATAGTATCTTTATTTTACCTTCATGAACAATTTCCGACTCATGCTGTTCAATATTTTTATCTGAAAACAGTATTTTATTCAATTTTTATAAACAGCGAAATCAGATACCTTTTTAAAAAGTAACATTTCTCATTTATTGTTTTACAGCAAAATGACTACAAACACTGTCCGCCATATCTGTAGGCAGTGAATATACTGGCATCCTGTGGTCCCATACATCTGCTTCCTCTGGTACATCTATCCATTCCTATGTTGCATCGTTCTCCGGGACACTGCAATTAGCAAATAAACGAAGATTTAAAAAAAAACACTAAGATTACTTAAAAATGTAAAATAAATCGTAAATTGCATGTCAAACGTAGGAAATGAGCTGCATTCGTACAGGGTGGGGGCATAAAGATCTCCCCATTTTAAGAGGTCAATAAAAATATATAGCACATTGGAAACAGATATTTTATGTTTACATTCCGAAAGAATAACGTTTGCCATTTATTAATTTTTACAATCCGTAATTTTTGCTATTAATTTCAAGGTTTTGATCACATGCAACAGCATGTGACTTCTTCCTGTGGGGTTACCTGAAGTTTACACATATAAACCTAAGTCGTATGACACTCAACTAACAGAAGGATGCTATTCGATTTGAAATTGCAGCAATTCTTTCAACAAATGGTGGAAAAGGTTATGCTGAATTTCCGGGAGAGATTTCACAAGTGTATAGAGATCGAAGGAAAACATTTAGACGATATCATTTTTCCTTACAACAAAACCTCGAAATTAATTACAAAAGTTGTTACAGAATGTAAAAATAAATAGATGGCATACATTACTCTTTCCGAATATAAACATAAAATATTTGTTTTCAATGTCCTATATATTTTTATTGGCCTCTTAAAATGGGGAGATCTTTATGACCCACCCTGTACTATAATGAAGTTTTAAAAATATTCGGATCTTTGTGTAATGCTATATGCAGTATTTCGGATACGATATTGTAGCCGAAATCTTTTGTGCGTCCCTGTAAATGCTATCTGCTTTCTATTATACAGGAAGTTTCTTGTAGTTAACCTCGGCAACGTATATATCCATTTCATAAAAGGTGAAATAGTTTAGTATGATTAAAACACGGTCCAAACAATGTTTCCTCCTATACCATTAAGTAATGGAATACTTTTGTGAGACCCTGTAAATGAATAACAAATATTCTTTGCACCGCAGATTGTACAGAATGTATATTTTAATATACATCTTATAGATGCATAGCAATTTTATTATGTTCGAAAGAGTGTAATGCCATTAAAATGCACATGAATCTATTTTTTCTCATTGGCCATAATGCAACGGGATATTTTTATGGTCCCTGTCATTGAACAATGCATCCGATTTTCATAAAATTTGAAATGACTCGACAAAATAATACAAGAATTATATATTTTTTAATTTCATCGATTCTGTTGGGCAGTTTTTACATTGTTATATGTGGATAGACAGACAGACGGATGAACTGAATGATGACTAAAGGTGCTACGTATTTATATAATTACGAGCGCACCCAATAAGGGAGGATTTTGTAAAATGCAAATTGAACAGAAGTGTTCTCGGAGCTTATAACGCAGCATATAATGTACAGAGTGTTTCCAAATTCGACCGACATGTTCAGAAATAATAGGATGATAAAATGCCACAAAACATTAGGGTAGCAAACCAGTCATCGAGTCTCCCCTAGAAGCTGTTTCCTTCTAAATGAACTCGGATTGACGGTTACAATACTGAGAAAAATAAAAAACACAACGATAGATAGGGGAGACCGGGGCATGTTGGCCATAGGGGTAGGTTGGCCAGTTTGCTTTAATTTTCAAACTAGTCACCAGATGTCGCCACAATTCCAAAAACATGTTAGAAAACCTGTTCTTCTACCCTTCCACGAGTTTCACTTGTCTTAACAAAAGCAAACTAAGAACAACGTTGATTTTTCACTTTCGTCGATCTCGAAGCAAATTTTCGTTAGTGTGCAGAAAGTGTTAATACTCTCAAGAGGTATTTCACAAGAAGAAAAGTTAATAATATTTTGAAAATTCAATTTATAACGATTTTTTTTATGTAACAATAAATATTAAATGTTGTTAAGATATGTGTAGAATAGCAAAAGTATTACAAACATGGCGAGGGGACAAGTTGGCCCACTTACGTTGGGGCACGTTGGCCTGATCTTTCCCGGCCCATTGTACTCATAAGCTACAGCCATTAGACCCCGCAGTTTATGGCCCATTCAAAAAATATGTTAATTCAGCCTGTGATGGTTGGGTGACAACTAATAGACGCCCTATGATCATATACGATATTCCTGGAATTGTGAAAGCTTCCCTTCCCAATGCAATAAATCCAGTTAATATAACATCAGGTTTTCAGATAACTGGAATATGCCTTTTCAATAGGAATGTTTTTACTCACTCTGATTTCATGCCTTCGTATGTCAATGATAGACCAAAACCTTCAAGTACGCACAACAAAGCAATTGGTGAAGCTTCTAATGAAACCCAGGTAATAATTATGTGTAGGCCTATTTCTATAGATGTGCCTACCGCATCTTCTCCTGCTTCATGCAAGACAACTCCAAGACCTGAGAACATTAGACCATTCGAAAAGGCAGAGCAGAAATAGAATGAAGAGAACTTCTGCAGTCATCACAGACACCCCTGTCAAATTAGTTCTTGAACAACAACAAAAGGCAACAGAAGAAAGAAATAGTGCCAAAATTAAAAATGATATTAAAAAAAGAAATCAGACCAAAAAACGCAAAGGGATGCAATCTGTGAAAAAAAAAATTTGTTTCCTTTTGATCCCTCACACCCTGGATCTAGTGGTCTGAACCGTCAAAAAAGGAAGAAGAAATCTATTAAAGAAAGTGACGATAAGGAAGAAGAAGACAATATCTGTCTATACGCTGTCTGAAGGAGTTTAATCAAAGTATGCCTGGGGGAGAATGGATCCAGTGCGTGAGTAGCAAATGCTGGGCTCTTGAAATGTGTTCGAAAAAAGGTTAATGGATTATATTTTGAATACATTCACTGCAATGATCCCTCTGATTTTTAAACTTAATATGCAAATATTTTATATATATATATCAGGGTACGTAGTCTGGAAGGACCTTGTGAGGACCTTTTACCAGAATTTTTATAGTATAATATTTGTTTTATTTAACGAAAAATAAATCCTTTTTCAGATGTAACAACCAGTACTTTAAAGATTTTCTGATACTAAAAGAATAAAAATCCTCTGAGTTTCTTGATGACTACGCACCCTGTATATGCATGCATTAAAGTTCCTATTAACTATTGTGAATTTTATTTAACTTCTAAATAACCATAAAAAAGAGCATTGCAGGCCAACGTGCCCCACTCAATGGGCCAACCTACCCCGTGCACGGGGTAGGTTGGCCCATATGGCATCACACCATAATTAAATTCATAAAGTTCTTAAAATTTCATATTAACTAAAAGTAAGCGTTTTCCTCACTAGTTAAATGTACTAGGTATTGTAAAAAATACTACAACTGAAAATAAATAAAATTTAGTTATCGAAAAAAATAACAAAAAAACTGGGTCAATGAGTCCCGGTCTCCCCTACCTTGTTTTATTTGAAATGTGATAACATCACGAAAAGTTCTTGGGAAAAAAAAAGGATGCTCGAGCAATCGATGGTACTGCATGAACTGATCATCACTGCCCAAAATTGGGAGTATCCAGGTCCTACTGCTTGCGCGAATAATGGAAAATTCTAACACTTTTTTCGATTTTGTCACATTTACAACAAGGGTAAGCCTGTCTAATAAAAGTTTAATTATACAGGGTGAGCATAAATTGTTGAGCACATTCCAAAGTTCTATAAAACAAAAACAGATTATTGTACTAATCTGTTTAGCATTTTATTTGCAAGCATATTTCAAACAGTTTTATTTTAAATATTCAGGAAATTGTACATGAACTCCATGATTCCATTTCACATCAAACGTTGCAGAGCGTCTCATACGTTATTCCTCCAATCACCTCAGTGATTCGTCGTTTTATATCATCAATATCGCGAACATCTGTTGCGTACACCCAGTTTTTGACAAACTCCCAAAGGAAACTAGTTGGATGTGTCAGTCCCAAAACTTTCTTCTATCTCATAAGTACATTTTAATATTAAAAAAAAAAAAAAAAACGTGGTGACCCCAAAGTTACCCACTATCGAATTTCCTCGAACATTTGACCTAGCCTAATGAGATTCGGGTATCCGAAAAGCCTAAAACGCAAAATTTAATTAATATTCTGAGAAAATGAGCTTAGTAGTGCCTCATGTTGGGTAATTTCGTCCATTCGTTCTTGAGATATAGTTATAACAAAAAAATTGCAAAGCGTAGCACAGCAACACCATATCTTGGACAATTTATGCCAAAACGTAAAAAAGCGTCTAATTATGTTATGGTGTAAAAGAATCTGAAGTTTGATGAAATTCTGTGCATTGGTTGTTGAGATATAGCTATCGAAAAAATCGTGCAAAATGCAACATAGCTGCACCACCTGTTGCGAGGTTAATACCAAAATGTAATCAGTGTCTAATTATGTTATATATCCTAGTGTAACAGAATCTAAAATTTGATGAAGTTCTCTGCATTAGTTCTTGAGATATAGCTATCGCAAAAATCGTGCAAAATGTAGCCTAGCAACGCCACCTATAGGGCAGTTCACACCAAAACCTTATCAGCGGCTATGTATCGCAAGGTATCTCGGAATCTGAAGTTTGGTGAAATTCTGTGCATTAGTTCTTGAGATATAGCTATCATGAAAATCATGAAAAACGTGGCATAGCAGCGCCATCTGCTGGCCAATTTACACCAAAACTTAATCAGCGTCTATGTATATCAAGGGGTCACAGAATTTGAAGTTTGGTGAAATTGTGTTCTTGAGATATAGCAATCTTGAAAATCATGAAAAACGTAGTATAGCAGCGCCACTTGCAGGCCAATTTTCACCAAAAACCAATAGGCACTAATTCATATCAAGGTCTAACTGAATATAAAATTTTATTAAATTTCGAGCATTAGTTCTTGAGATAGAGCGCCCACAATTTTTTTGTCACATACAGACTCACAGACAGACATTTTCTAAAAATAGTCAAAACGTGTTCAGGACCTTCTAAAACGTATAAATCCGTCGAAAACCGGAAGTCGAAAATTTTCATGAATCCAATACTTTCTTCTTGTAAAGATAGAAGAAAGTAAAAATCTATTCGCATTTGAACAGCAGTAGCGCTTGCTACATTCTTTTGTTTTTGTTTTATAGAACTTTAAAATGTACTCAATAATTTATGCTCACCCTATTTTATACTTCAGTTTTCTGAAAGTTATGACCGTCAGCTCAAATTGTGTTAGGGCAAAACACCCTGTATTTTTCATTAAATGAGTGGTTTTTACACCTCATGTTCTAAAGCAAGTTTCCCTTAAGCTTGATGCCTGTACTCTCAATCCTTTAAATGTGCGGGTCGAATTCCGCATATAATATGTTACGTAGAGATGCAATCATGTAGGCATAAAACTATATGGTATAAAATAAGTTTCGAAAGTATTATGTATTATTACAAAATAGAGTTTATGGGTGAATATCAAAAAATACGGAAATTGCAGTCCGCACAGTAAAAATCCTATAAAATTAAATGTTATATAAAACAATTTCTCTTGATTGAGTCTAACAAAAGATATCTTTAGACGTATCTTCATGAGACATTATATTTCTCATGACATTAAATAAAGAAATTAAAAGACTAAGAATTTCAGATTGTCATTTTTTTCTGGCATACCACACTGTGATGTGTGCAAAGTAAAAGGCCTTCTGCTATACTGTATACATATCTGTTTTGGTTTTTTAAATTTCTAATTAATATTTATACCTTATAAAACAAATATATGAAGAAGGTAACAAACTGTGTATTTTACAAATAATTTTTCACAATTAAAATATGTCTGTCACTGAAAATGAATGTCATTTTCCTGGCCTGCATTTTAGTTCTTTAACATGCATAAACAGGGCGCTGCCGTGTAATTCTTCGTATTTTTGACATAGTTCAATTCAGAAGTAGTTAAATCATAGCTACCAGCAAGAGCAAGATCTTTTATGTATTTGTTTGAAATTAATGTCATTAAGTCTTTGCAAAAATTGGGTAAAACTGAACATTACACGGAATTTGAGCTACTCTATTGAAAACATGTTCCTTTAAACAAAATTAAAATGTTAGACCTAATATTTAACACCTAAACACATAACATTTAATGCTAGACCTAACATTTAACACCTAAACACATAACATTTAATGTTTGACCTAACATTTATTTATTATTAAAATTGTTTTCAATGGATATGCTTTCAATATCTCAGATGATCAAAATCTGACCGCGGAAGCGGCCTCCTTTCGTCCGTGACCCTACGTTGACCCCTAATATCCGACTCTCGAGAAGAAACTAAGAAATTGATACCGGGGAGCTTTTTATTAACATTTCTAATTGGTTGGCAAGTAGAAAGTTCCCCCAAAACTATCGGCAATTTTCAAAATATTTTTTTTTTTTTTTTTTTTTTTTGCCGATTAAAGTGTCTAACTTTTAGGGTTTTTTTATTTCGTTAAATACTAAAATAAAGATATTAAAATTTCAAAATATTTTAAGAATTTTTTTTTTTTTTTTTTTTTTTTTTTTTTTTTTTTTTTTTTTTTGTGCAGGACGAAAATTGTAGAAAATTAACAATTTATAAGTTGACTCAGTGCCATGATCTTTCAGCCAGACATTCCATTTTGTATTCAGATTTTATAAAAGAAGTGTTACACAATTTTTCATGACTACCAGGTGCGAAGTATATTTGAAATGATACTTGTTGCCATTACTGGCAAAAAAAACAAAAATAATTTTGTCCACCTGCTTTATTAATAAGTAGGTCAGCCTTACCTCTCTCCCCCTCCCCCCCCCGGTGTGATTTCAAGTTCAAGAAGACACTATAGTAGGTCCTCGATTAACCAAGGTTTCTGTTAACCAAGCCGATAACGAAACCTGATTTTGTTTCCAGTAGCCAGTACTTCCCTATGATCGCCAGACGCAATGTGTTATCTAACGATTACATCCCAAAACCACTTGATTGGCGATAGTGTGAAAGATTCTTTTTAAATTTCTTGAGATGTTAAACATAACTTTATATACTTCTTTTTATATTTATTTTTAAAAATGTTCAGTTGTTTTTTAGTCTAAGAGATGTTAAATTCGCGAGCATGGCGATTTTTTATATGATATTTCTGCTAACCGAGATTTCCAGTATCCGAGTTAATAGCGGTCCCAATGAGCTCGGATAATGGAAGTTTCACTGCATTAAAGTTGAATGCTTTGTGCAAGAAAAAGCTATTGTTAAATACTTTAAGATAGTAATTATTTCTTTTAAGTGCTATTTTATATAAAGTTATTCCATGTATAGTAGTTTCTATTGACTTCTCATTTGAATCAGCAAAATTCCCAAATAATAATGTATAACAATATCAGTATATCACTGCAAACAAAAGAAAAGAATTTCTAGACGCTATCATTAAGGAGAGAAGGTTCAGATATTTATAATGTATGATATTGCAAGGGTGGGAAGGAGTCCAAAATGACCAAAAATTTGATAACGTTATACAGGGTGTTTCAAAAATGACCGGTATATTTGAAAAATCAATAAAAACTAAACAGGCAGCGATAAAAATACACCGTTTGTTGTAATATGCTTGGGACAACAATAAATTTTCAGGCAGACAAGCTTTCAAAATTAGTTACAATTTTCGACAACAGATGGCGCTGCAGTCTGGAAAAATCTAAAATACGATATTTTTCACATATCCACCATGCGCAGCAGTAATATGGCGTAGTCTCTGAACGAAATTACCAGAAACCTTTGTAAACGTGTCTGCCGGGATGGCTTCACATGCAGAAGAGATGTACTGCTTCAGTTGTTCAATTGTTTCTGGATTGTGGCTGTACACCTGGTCTTTCAAGTCAAAAATTCCTCTGTTCTAAGGAATAAACCATTTTTTCACAGCAAACTTGCAATCTATGAACAGCACACGCATACAGCAGTAAAACGAATTACAGAATGGCGAACTTACAGACTGCGTTTTCTTCTATAGCATTCAAATCGCTTACAGCGCCATCTGTTGTTGAAAATTGTAACTTATTTCAAAAGTTTGTCTGCCTGAAAATTTACTGTTGTCCCAAGCATATTACAACAAACGGTATATTTCTACCGCTGCCCGTTTAATTTTTATTAATTTTTCAAATATACCGGTCATTTTTTAAACAGCCTATATATGTATACAATCCCATCACATGTGTATTTTTATGAGATGAAAAAAATTAAAAACATAAACTTGTTGAAATTAAAATATAACTTGAATATCTAAAAATTATATACAGTTCTTCTACGACAAATGAAGCTTAGCATGGCATGGGTTGTTGTATTATTATTATTTTTTTTTATGTACCCCCAGATATACATAATATATATTTTAAAAAAAATAATAACTCCATTTACCTTGTAACATATTGGACAGCAATTGCAGTAGTCCATGAAATAACCGCATCTGCAGCCTTGGTATGAGCACATGCGACGATCGCAGCGGCCGCAATAAGGCATGGACGTACCCTCAACAGATAGAGTCCTAAACGTAACAATGACAAAAAATCATAAGTAAAGTTTAAAAAAAAAGGTATGGCATCAATTTTTAAAGTGCTATTTAAAAATGGTACTTCTTGGTTATCCCGTCGACCAAACACTGTCGCCAAATTAGAAGATTAAATTCCAATAATGGATGATCGTGAATGTCACACTTAATGACGTTAGACACGAAATACGTGTTTAAAACGTCATTAAGTGATTTTTATTTCGACTTTTTATTTGTATTTTTATTAATGTTTTACTAATTTATTTGTTCTTTCGTTATTTAAAATAAAAATTATGTCAAATATGCATAATTTGGCTGTTAGTTTGACGATTTGTATAATTTGGCGAAATGGATCGACGGGATAACCAAGCAGTACCTTAAAAATATTTTAATGACTTCCTTTTAAAAATAAATAAGGATGACTTAAGTCTAATGTTTGAAAGTTAATGTTATGTAATATTTATTCACGTATGTACAGATAGCGAAAGTTACTTACACGATTGTCAAAGTCAACAAGCTCACAAAAATGACTTCTAATCCTTTCATATTTAGACAGTCTGAAAGGGTAAAATATACATGAATGGGGTGCAATTAAAGCAAACGCTACAACAGAAAATAGCAATGATCTATAATAATAAAGAGTGAAATTCATGAGTGTGTCAGCGCTGTTCTGAAGAGACTGCTGCAAGTAGAGTTATAAAATTTGAGGAGAAGGTATCTCTGTGTAATAAGTTTCGCACCTCGAAGTCCGATTTTCGATTTTTCGATTAGATATTTTTAATTTAATTTTTTAGTCGATTTTTAGCGTATGATTCGAGACAATTTTTCCGCATTAGTGAAAGGAATACGGTTTCGTTCTTTTAACGAGACATAGTAAATTTAGATCTCGTTTCAATAAAGCTTATTCGTAACTCGTGTAGCAATTTTTGACTTTTAAAGAATTTTTTAATGAGATTTTTAATATTTTTTCTCATTTTGCGGCTATTTTTTGACACTGATGAAAGGAAAATTGTTTCAAACTTTTAGCCTAGTTTACTAAATTTTGTCTGCTACGATTTTTCAATTTCATCGATTTTTAATGCGATTTTCGAAGTAATTTTTTAACGATTTTTCGAATTTTGAGCCTTTAGAATCTTTTTCTTTTTTCAGTTTTGTGATTATTCATAGGCTTTTTTTTATGCACCATGCTTATCACGGATTAAATTTCAATGGCAGATCTTCGCAAATTTCACGACAAAAATTATAGTTCTTGCTTAGTACTCAAATATGGCAGTAAGTTTATTTACCATTACCATTACTATGACCGTTTGACCATTTGACCATTACTATTCTTAAATTCATTACTTTTCTTTCGGAATAAAACTAGTTTCTTCGATATCTAACGCGACATTTTGTATCTTTATCATAATTTACTGGTAGATAAATTAAACAGTATTATTACTTCACGTGTTAAAATTCATTTCTATAACAATGTAATCGATATGCGTTATGCTGGGTTATTATGTTGTTTTACGTGATCAAAAGAAAAATATTCAGTAGATATGTTGCTATTATCGCCCCAAAACAAAAACAAAATTGGTAGATAATTAACATCTATCTTGCAACAGTAAGAAAAATCAGTTAGAGTTATTTTTACTTTTTTTTTCATATTGATGACGATAAAACTACAAATAGCATACATAGAGCTCTAAAACAAAAAGTTGTACAATCTATATTTAAAAAAAGAATGTACTCCAATACAATTTTATCGGCAAATTGCTGCAGAGAAAAACAAAAATAGATTGCAAGTTCAAATAAACACATTTAAAAACACTTTTTGCCACCAAATTTACAATGCATTAACGTGTTGTGAGTTAGAAAACTCCATATACAAAACGTTTTTTGTATTGTGATTGTGTACTTAATATATTGCAAAAGTGTTGCTATCTAGAAACAAGTTGGAAATTGCACGTGAAGCGTTCGTACGGGGTGCGTTCGTACGATAATGAAGTTTTAAAAACATTCAGATCTTGCTGTTATAATAGACAGAACTTAGGATCAGGGCTTTAGCTAAGAGTGAACAATACTTTATAATAATGCCCAGTTAAACTGATGGCATTGAGCTCACAGGCTACGCATACTAATTGTACATTACAGCCTTATATTTTCAAGGGTTAATTCTGTTCGAAAAACAAATTGAGGAAGGAAAACAGCTCCCCTCATTTCGCCTTTTTATACTTAATAATTGAACCCCCTAAACTAATCAGGGACATGCTTTATCATATAAAAAATCTGTATCCAGAATTCAGAGCAAATCGGAAAATTCTTAATAAAATTCCATTTTTATAATTTAAGAGGAATTATCCCCCTCTTTCATACTTAACAATTAACCTTCCAAAGCTATTCAGAGATTTGAACGAAATCTGACAATTCTGCATGAAAAACCCATTTATTTAAATTAAAGGGAGGGGCATTAGAACCCCCATTCCCCCTGTATATACTTATTCAATGAAAACCTAATACCAATCACGGAGGCGCCCAAGCAGAATGATCCTATATTTAAAACTGATAATTCTGCATGAAAAAACCACAATTAAAGGGAAGGGCACGACCCCCCGTCCCCCCTGTTATACATATCGAATGAACTCCAAAAACTAATCAGGGAAGCGCCTTATCGGGATATACTTATATGCAAAATTTTATGTGGATCGGATATTTTTATCATGAGTTATCGCGTTACGCACGTACATACAGAACGGACGGGCACATAAGCTCTCAGGCTATGATAGCCTGTGAGCTAAAAAACAATACTAAGTGAACAATAGTAAGTGAACAATACAAAGAGTGAACAAACTTTCATCACAGATTGTACAGAATGTATATTTTAGTACATATATACTTCATAGGTTCGTGTCAATTTTATTATGTCCGAATGAGTGTAACACCATTAAAATGCATTTGAAACTTTTTCCCCCATTGACCGTAATATAACGGAATACTTTTGATTGTCGCTGTCATTGATGTATGCAACCGATTTTATAAAATTTGAAATGACTCGAAAAAATCATGTAATAATTATATATTTTAAATTTCAAATGATTCGGTTGGGCAGTTTTTGCGTTGTTATGTGCGGACAGACAGACTGAACGACAACTATAGGTGCTAAGCAGTAGCGGCTGGTCAGGGGGTGCTGCATCAATTTATTCACACCACTAAAATTGTAAGGTTATTTCAGTTTTATTTAACCAACAAAATTTGTCGAATAAATAATATGAAAGATTCTGTTAAATTTTAGTGGTGTGAAAAATCGGATGCAGCACTCCCTGACGAGCCGCTACTGGTGCTAAGTATTTTACATAATTACGAACGCACCTATAAATGGGTTCTTAATATGTTGCAAAAATGTTGTTATCGAGAAATGTGTTTTAAAAATAGTGTTGCTAATTAAGTTGAAATAGTGTCGTAAATAGTGTCGATAAAAATATTTTCTTACAATAATGTTCTACTGCACATTACTTAGTCACCAACACATTGTAAACAATTTCGAATAGTACGTGGTGTGTCATAAATTCGTGCAAACTTTAAAAATCTATAATAAAAGAAGTAATGCTCGGAAAAAATTTCGGTTTGCGCGAGTATGATCAGACGGACTTGGGATTTTTTTTTTCCATGTATAATAAAAATGATTCCAAAAATAACCGATAGAGAGCGCTCACACGAAGGGACGTTTTATGCAAATTAAGCAAACACAAATAGACAATGAAACAAATCACAATAACATGACATTGTGCATTTATTATAAGGTAGTAAAGATGTTCTACATACGAAACTTTCGCGATGCAATATTTGTGGATTTACCATTCCTGTGGAAAAGTTTAACCTCCAGTGCTGCATCTGGTAACGATAGCATGCTGCCGATATCGAATGACGAATCCACCTCCAGCAGGTGTTTTATTGCTAGCCTGATTTGCATAAAACGCCTCAGTATGACGTGTGAGTGTCCTCTATCGGTTACTTTTGGAATCATTTTTTACTATGTATGAAAAAAAATCCAAAATCCGTCTGATCATACTCGCACAAACCAAAAATTTTTTCGAGTGTTACTTTTTTTTATTATGGATTTTTAAAGTTTGCACGAATTTATGACGCACCCGGTATAAAAAAACATATGCAAAACTTTTTCTACATGTATCTTTAAAATGACACAATTTTAAAAAAGGAAATAAGAGACAGTTTGCTTTATAGAAAAAAAATTGCAGGCGATTGCTGAATGAATTGACTAATTTTGCCAATAAATATCAATAACTGCACTTTTAGCACAATCTTTTTCTGGCACAACACAACACATTCACAAAACAATCAAATACGATTTTAATGTTAATTCTTACATTTAGTTAGTTTCTAAAAGTGTTTCACGAGTTTGCAGTATATTCATTGTTTGGAAATTGTCTGTTTTAAATGTATAGTTAAAATGAAAGCTTAGACAGACTTTATACTAAAACTAACTTTGAATTTTTTAATACAGCACTCAATTTTGACACTATATTTGGATTCTTCAATAAATTGTACTTTCGGATACTAAGCGAAATATTATAGCGCATCCGCTGAAAAATTAAATTAAGCCTTTAAGGACCATCTAAAATGAAGTCACGCATTTTTTCTATATTTTAACTCCCCTCCCTCCCCTTTGTCACAAAGTGTCACACATCACTTTACCCCTCTTGTCACATGTCACCCTATATTAAGTAAACATATACTTGCAGTTCAGAAACAAAGTACTATGTTTTAGATCACATTTCAAATTTTAATTTTAAACTTTAACTAAATGTTTTAAAGACATTTGTGGGCTGAACAATAAAAATGATTTGTATTTTGTATAAAATAAGTTTATGAAAAATAATAATGATATAGAATAGTAATAAATTATTAATATGTAAGAGCAATTGAAAACGATAGTATTTTGGAATTTAAAACAGAATTTAGCATATTTAGCTTTAAATCTTATCTTTGTGAACGCAAAATATTTTAATTTTAAATAGCTTCAAACTTCATAATTTAATCTACTGAATTTTAAAGTTTTAATTGTAACCAAAATGTGTGATGTCACATTTCTTCTTACCCCTTCCCACCTTCTTGTCACAATTTCATGAACCCTCCCCCTTAAAAGTTTTAAAAAAAATAGTTTTTTAAGTACTTAAATGCATTCAACAGCTTAAAAGCTATAGAAATATCCATTTTCATGAATACTGAATGAGCGCTTGCTGAAATAGAAATTATTTAAAAGTAAATAAGTAATAAATAAAAATTAATTAACAATAAGGAGAAAAAGGTCAGTTATTTAGGTATATGTTCTAATATACCGTATATATTTCATTTGCTTTTTTTTTTTTTTTTTTTTTTTTTTTTTTACATGAGACTAATGTTTGTGTAACGTTTTGTATTACTGTATTATAAATATTATTTATTAAAATATCATAAATAAATATATGTATATACATTTATACACGCATTCTGCAAAACATAAAAACATTTTATTTTTAATGATCTTTTGCAGCTTAAATATTCAAAGGTACATGATTTACATAAAATTATATGTTACCTTTTAAAGAATACAAACTCAATTATTTTTTTTTATATACATTTTTCTTGGATTCTTTAAGTTTTAAAATATTATTAAACTTTTCCTGACATCATAATAATATTATTGATAATCATACCTTTATATAAGAATTCGTCAAAGAATTATAGCTTCAAGTATATTTTTTGGTATGAAAAGAATTCGTTAGATAATAACAAACATTATGTCTACTATTGTCAGATAGATAACATAATTACATTTTATCTCAATGACTCTAATATTATACGATACCTACTCAATATCCCACGCAATTTACAATGACTTTAAATTATGTGATTACCAATGCAATGTGCTTTCTAGTCTTAAAAGTAAAGCTTAATAATAAAAATAAATTGATAAAATAATAAGTTCACAGTTCTCAAAAAGTTCACAGGTTTTATTTTTTAATTCTTTTTACGCTTAGATAGAAAGCATAACCGAGTGAATTTATTAAATATATATATAAATTTCCTCTTTTTTCAGATAGGGCAGAAGTGAAAACATTATTTAAACTATCGTTTTGTGATTTCTAAATTGTTTCTCAATATATAATCTTAAAGTCATCAATATTAAATTATTAATTCATAAAAGCGTATTTAAAAAAATTATTTTTCTTACTTTTTTATTTATATTATACTTTTTTTACTTTTTAAGCCGTTAAAATGTTTCATTGAATGAAAGTTTCTCTATAATGTTACCGATTTTCAAAAAGTTCACAGTTTTTTTTTTTTTTTTTTTTTTTTTTTTTTTTACGTTTAGTTAAAAATTACAGGCGAGTGAATTTATAAAAAAATATATAATATTTCCTCTGTTTCTTTTTTAAAATAGGGCAGAAGGGAAAACATCATTTAAACTATCTTTTTAGAATTTCTAAATTGTTTTCTCAATATATAATATTAAATTATTAATTCATAAAAGCGTAGTTTAAAAAAATATTTTCTCTTAATTTTTTATTTATATTATATTTTTTAATTTTTAGGTCGTTAAAATGTTTCATTGATCAAAAGTTTCTCTATAATATTACCGATTTTAATATGTTTGTATGCATCAGTTTTCTTATTATTAACTAAGAAAGACCTTTGGTCTCAAACAATTCATTGACAGCGGCGGTGACACCAGTATTTATTATTATTATTATTTATTTATTTATTGAACTGAAGTAATAACTAATATATAAATTAATTAATTAATAGTGCGAAAATGCGAAAATGATTGAGTTTATATCTTTTATTTTTAAATAAAGTACTAAAAGTAAACAATTTTGTACTTTGCATGTATAGTAAAAGTATTTCTTTTTCAATAATATATATTCATAATTACGACATTTTAAATCGTAAATCTATTTTCATTATTCCTTTCCTTACTAAAAGATGAATTTTCAAACAAAAAATTTGACACAAGACACGATTTCGGGCAATTTCAGTAACGTAATAAATTTTAGATTAATTTTCAATACAGTTCAAAACTTACCCCTCAGCCAGGTAATAAATGTAACAAAAGTGAACCTGCTCCAGTTTTTGAAAAAGAATGTGCATATGTATGTGCGTATTTTCATAACGCATTTTCAAGGCTGACATAAAAATAAATATAAAATGTAGAAAGGATTTTTCTACAAAAAGAAAAAAAAGTGACATTGTTTCATAATTAAAGGAGAGCTCTTGAATTTCCAGGAATAATCACAAAACTCTTCGTTTAAAAAAAATAAAAATAAAATAAAGAATGTATTACATAATATCTATACGACAATGAACAGTATTATACTAAGCATTTAAAAATTCAAAGCAAAACAGCAGATCCTAGTTACACCTCTCGGAAATCACATGTGTTTTTAAGTTTCTATCTTTCCGCTATTTCTGAATTTCGGAGTTTTACAGCCAATTCTTATTGTTTGTTTAAAATAGGAAAAGAAAAAACGGGTCTTTCATGACGTTACGCGTCATTCAAGAAAAAATAAATAAAGATATTGTACTGTGAAGTTTGTCCGAATCCGCTAAGAGAGTCTACGGCCTATGATAATGATTCAAACCTTGCGAATTTCTCCACGCTAATGATAATTCTATGGTCGTAAAGTGCATTCGTATATTTAAAATAAATCTCGTCGGGAAAGTAATGTTTTAAACTCCCCGGGAAAGTAATGTTTTAAACTCCTTTCTGTATACTCTTCTTAATATATATATACAGCGAAACCTCTGAATAAGGGACCGGAACTTTTGTCCCTTAAATAGAGGTGTCCCTTATTCGGAGTTTTTACATTTTTTAAAACTAATCATTCAGAAGGACATAAAAAAGTAACAAATATTAAAGTTGAAGTTTAAATATACCCAAAGGTTATAAACTACATTAATTAGGCACAAAAGTGATAGAGAATTAATTAATTTAAATTTTTAATTGATTACTTAGTTAATAAATGATTTGTAGAGTTATAGATTTGTATTTTTTATGTAAATGTTTCTATAATGCAAAAAGTGCAATAACATTTTAAAAAATCTTACTTGTGAAGTAATTAATAAAAAAAGTTATATTTTGCAGATTTCAATTTTCTACTGCTAAACTTTTCAGATATTCATTTACCATACTAATAAGTTTCAACCCTTCATTATAAGCAATCAATCAATGGAAAAAAAAGTATTCAATTGCTTTGAGTATTTTAAAGCATTTGTGAAATTCTTTATTTCACAATTTTGCTTTCTCTTTCATTTTCAGAATCATCTCTCACAATTTTCAACATTTCTTTCAATATAGTCTGGGTAGCGGCAGCACAGACAATCACCTCATTGAGTTAGTTCGCTACGGAAATTCCGAAATTAGTTAAAACTCGATATGCATGTCAAAACGCAATCGGTCTGCTAAGTCATATCTTGGTGAAAAACACCTAAAAATCCATATTTAGGTGTTGACTCGTAGATTTAACATTATGTTTTCCTGCACTCAAATTTACGAAAATATGGAGGATTGGGTGCAGGCTACCCCAATGGTAAACCTACAAACCATCCTCTAAAATCGGGTTTATATGTGTTTTCAAACAAGATATGACTTGGCAAACCAATTTTATGGCAAACCGAGTTTTAACTAATTATGGAATTTCAGCTGTGAACTCGAAGTTATCGTCTGCACTGCATCCTCTGGCTCTAATAGGAACAAACAACAAACGCCCTTCGATATCTTCATCTGAATTGTGGATAAATAAATGCTCGTCAATTGAGTTGACATGAACTGATAAGTTTACAAAATTCTGTATTTTCATTTTCATCACAGACTACTTCATTATTCCAAAAGCAAAAACCAACCCCTTTAATCTTTTGCACTCGTATGTCCAATGTGATTAGGCAGCATTTTTCTTTGTAAAATTTGTTTTCGTCATACCAGCAACAAAAGAAAAAAAAATTGTGTAATTTAATTAATGCTTTTTTTTTAATTATGTACTTCAAGGAAACTTTAAAAAAAAAGTGGTATCAACTGAATAAAATTTGTGTAAGTAACGGCAAAGTTGAAACGATTAATCTCATTTTCAAATGTCCCTTAAATCGAGTGTCCCTTATTCAGAGGTAAATACATTACACTTCCTATACTAAGGGTCTGGGACCGGAACTTTTGTCCCTTAAATAGAGGTGTCCCTTATTCGGAGTGTCCATTATTTGGAGGTTTCACTATATATCTATATTATAAAGGCCAAACGTATCTGTGCGTAACGCATACGTCATTTTGTGAATGGCAACATTTTCCCGTGCAATTTCATTTATGCAATTTTCGCTACTGCAAATTTTACACTTCTAAACACTGTACAATTTACATTTTTACACCATCGTATACAGAAAAAAATTTACTTTTAAATGCAATTTGTTTGAAATCTGTGTCTCAATTTGTTTTTCAGATATTAAGTTTTTTTTATAGTAGTACCAATTTTCTAATTTAGGCAACATAATCCCTCCATTTTCTCTTAAAATTGAAAACAAAACAAAACTAGTCGTTGGGGGCCATCGTAACACTTACCCATCATAGATATGCATAATATAAAATATGAAAATAAAGCATGTTTTAACTATTTATAAAATGCATTGCAATTCCAAAACAAAACTTAAACATGCATTTTAATACTTTTAATATACATAGCTCTATATATATGCTCTATAATGAATTGCTGATGAACCCATTTCGACAAATTATACAAAACGCCAAAATACTCAAGTGAGTACCAGATTGCGTAAAAGAAACATCCTTATAACTCCAAAAATAATAATCATATTAACTAAAAATTTACTGCGTCGAATTAAGCGTCTCATTTCCAATTAAAATATATCTTTGTATTGAAATTTGAATGAAATACAGGGTCGTGAAAAATCGAAGAATGTGAAAAACAGGATTACAAATATCTCGGCAACTAATAATCCGATCGACTTCGTTCTTTATACAAAATTTGTGTTATTTTATTGTCTTTTATGTCCACTCCTTAAAATAAAAAAATTCGATAATTTTTATATACCTTTCATCAGAACGAATTTTTCGAGAGTCCGAAAAAAATATTTCCGGATAATCGAGGTTACTGATATTAAATAGGCTTCGTCCCATTCTTACATACTAAGTACATACAAAATTTCAAGTCTCTATCTCAATTTGTTTGGAAGATAGAGCGGTTACAGACAGACAGACAGACAGACAGACAGACACACAGACGGACGGACGGCAAAAAAAATTTTCTAAAAATATGTTTTTCGGAATCTCCAGTATCTGAAACGTGTAAATCCGTCAAAAAAAATTTTCGATTTTCAAAACGATTGCAAGACTTACCCTATACTACGTATGATGGGTAAGTAACTAGTCGTTGGGGGCCACCATAATACTTACCCATCATATGTATGCATATATAATATGTGAAAATAAAACATTTATAAACTATTCATAAAATGCATTGCAATTCCAAAATAAAACTTAAACATGCATTTAAATACTTTTAATATACATAGTAATGCTCTATAATGAATTGCTGATGAACCCATTTCAACAAATTATACAAAACGCCAAAATACTCAAGTAGTACTGCATTGCGTAAAAGAAACATCCTTATAACTCCAAAAATAATAATCATATTAACTAACAATTTACAGAGTCGAATTAAGCGTCTCATTTCCAATCAAAATATATCCTTGTATTGAAATTTGAATGAAATACAGGGTCATGAAAAATCGAAGAATGTGGAAAACAGGATTACAGATATCTCGGTAACTAATAATCCGATCGACTTCGTTTTTTATGCAAAATTTGTGTTATTTTATTGCCTTTTATTTCCCCTCCTTAAAATAAAAAAATTCGAAAATTTTTATGTACCTTTCATCAGAACGAATTTTTCGAGAGCCCGAAAAAAATAGTTCCGGATAATCGAGGTTACTGATATTAAATAGGCTTCGTGCCATTCTTACATACTAAGTACATATAAAATTTCAAGTCTCTATCTCAATTTGTTCGGGAGATAGAGCGGTTACAGACAGACAGACAGACAGACAGACACACAGACGGACGGACGGCAAATTTTTTTTTCTAAAAATATGTTTTTCGGAATCTCCAATATCTGAAACGTGTAAATCCGTCAAAAAAAAAATTTCGATTTTCAAAACGATTGCAAGACTTACCCTATACTACGTATGATGGGTAAGTAACAATAGAAATAAATTGAAATTAAAACGTGTATATTTTGCCAAAAAATCGTCTGTTGTAAAATTTGGTGATTTCGTTTTTATTTTATTTTTATTCATCAATTAAATGACTTCAAGTTTTGAGTTAAAGTGATAAAATGATCAAACTAAAATATTAAAAAAAAAAAAAAAAAACGTGGTGAATACAGATATGATAACCGCATGAGTAAATTTTAAGAAGATGAGAATGATGACGGGTTTCAATTTCGCGTGAAATTCTATGATCGTATCAATTTGGATTTTTTTTTTCATCTGCATTTATACCAAACATAACAATCTCAACTGATAACTTCATCGGAATAACTAATCTTTATTATATTTTACGTATTACATATGCGATTAAAGTTCAATTTTAAAAATTTGGACAACTGAGTTATATAGTAATTTGTCAATCTTCGCTTAAAATAAAATTTGTTTGAGAATTAGACTGACCAATATAAGATGCATTTTTTACTTTAACTATTTTTTTAGATTTTTTATAAATCAATGAAACAGTTTCTTCTTAAACTTTTTTTCGTCGAATTTCGACGGGTTCCACCTCGTATATTATAAAGGCCAAACGTATCTGTGCGTAACGCATTTTGTGAATGGCAACACTTTCCGAAGCAATTTCAGTTTTCCAATTTCCGCTACTGCAAATTTTGCACTTCTAAATATCACACATTTTTAATTTTTACACCGTCGTATAGAGAACAAAAAATGCATTTTTAAATGCAATTTGTTTGAAAGCTATATCTCAATTTGTTTTTGAGATACTAATTTTTTGATAGTTTTTCGTACCAATTTTGTAATTGTGGCAATAAAATCAATACATTTTCTCATAAAATTGGAAAAAAAAATTAAATTAGAAAATAGAAATTAAAATACGTTTAATTTGTCAAAATATCGTCTGCTATAAAATTCGGTGATTTCGGTTTTATTCGCGTTTGAAATGAAATAGACGCCCTCTCGCGGACAAAGTCTGAAAAACGAAATAGAACTGATACCGTGTGCATGAAATCAGTGTTTAAAAGGCCGATAAATAAATAAACAGTTCTATAACGCGTGCAACGTTGGGTTCTTTGTATTAAAATTATCTAAAATCAAAATTTTATACACAAAGTTTAGATCTATAATATAAAAAAATACATTTGACTTACTCATGGCAAAATAGCATGACAGCAACACAATGCTTTCATGCTTCAGCTTCTCTAAAGCAATTACTAGATTTTCCAGCATCTACAAATTCTAAAATTGTCGATATTTGTAATTTATCTCCCATAATTAAATAAAAAAGATAAAAAACTGCACTTTAAATAGCTCTTTAAACTGGTTCTATGCTACAGTGCTACAGCATGGAACGTAAACAAACAAACGTAAACAAACGATTATCAGGTCTATTACAACGCCATCTTTCGGTCATTACAAACGCGAATTTCGTTTTTATTCATCAATTAAATGGGGGGATTTCAAATTTTAAGTTAAAGTGATTTTAAAATGATCGAATTAAAATATCTTTAAAAAAACATGGTGAATATGGATATAGTGCATTTGTACATTTTGAGACGACGCGACGAAAATGATGACGGGTTTTAATTTCGCGTGGAATTCTATGATCGTGCCAATTTGGACTAAATTTTGTTTTGTTTTTTTCTTTCGCATTTATACCAAACATAAGAACCTGAATTGATAAGTTCATCATATCTTTATTATATTTTACTTACTATGCATGCAATTAAAGTTTATCTTAAAAATTTGGACTACTGAGTATTTTGTTAAAATTGGCTAAAAATAGTATTTGCTTGAGGGTTAGATTGATCCATATAAGAGGTACTTTTTAAAACTATTGTTTGAGAGTTAAAGAGATCAATATAATATGCATTTTTTTATTGTAACTAATATTGTAGATTTATTATAAATTAATGGAACAGTTCCTTCTTAAACATTTTCTTTCGTCGAATTTTGACGGGTTCCACCTCGTATATATATATATATATATATTATGAAGGCCAAACGTATCTGGGCGTAACGCATTAGGCCATTTTGTTAATGACAACACTTTCACATGCAATTCAGTTTTGCAATTTCGGAACTGCAAATTTTATACTTCTAAACATCGCACATTTTCAATTTTTACACCATCATGTAGAGAAAAATATGTATTTTATATGCAATTTGTTTAAATGCTGTATCTCAATTTATTCTTGACATATTAATTTTTTTATAGTTTTTAGTACGAATTTTGTAACTGTGGCAACAGAAATACGCCATTTTCTCTTAAAATTGATAAAAATTGAAATGTGTGCATGTAAATTTTGAGAAGGTGAAAATTATGACGGGTTTCACGTGAAATTCTAAGATCGTGACAATTTGAAATATTTTTTGTTTGTTTTTTCCATACGCATTTATACCAAACACAAGAGCCTCAATTGATAACTTCATCTTAATAACTGATCTTTATTATATTTTGCTTTATTATTATATTTTTACATATGCGATTAAAGTTTAATTTTAATGATTTGGACAATTGAGTTTTATATAAATAGTAATTTTTTTTTCTTCATTTTAGCTTTAAATAATATTTGTTTGAGAGCTAGACTGACTAATACAAGATGCATTTTTTTACTGTAGCTAATTTTGTAGGTTTATGATAAATCAATGAAACAATTTTCTCCTTAAACGTTTACTTTCGTCGAAATTCGACGGGTTCCACCTTGTATATATAATTTTTAATAATTAGTTCTCAAAATATTTATTTTTATTTATATCTGAATATTTCATATGAAATATACGAATTACATTCTCTCGTATGTTGAAATTTCTAAAAAAAAAAAAAAAAAAAAAAAAAAAAAAAAAAAAAATGCAGCTATATACCGATCATGACTCCTAGAACCCCAAACCACCCTCAGTAAAAAACTTTATCTATCTATCTGTCAATTTCACTTTTTTATGGACCCGATAATTTCCCGATAATTCTGCTCAAATCTTTTCAAACTGATTCATAAAATCAAAGGTCATGAAATTAGAAAATTAAAAAAAAAAAATAATAATAATCATTCGGTGATTTTCGATTAAGGGTGTATTTCGATTCAAACTGCTTGTTTTCCGATTTATTTTTGAATTCATTTTTGCTCTCAAATGCACCAAACTTACAAAATCTCTTATTTGGAAAGTGCTCAAGGTGCCGTAATTGTCGATTTTTTGATAAATGCAGAAAATATTGTAAAAAAAGCAATCAAAAACGGCATTTCGAACCGATTTTTTCGAAGCAAGAGATCTGGGAACGAAAAAAAGGGTCATACTGATAAGGCAATTGTTTATAAATAAAATTCTAATGAATTGAGCATAAAATGACCTCACATGGCACCTCATACTTCCCTTCAAGAATACCCTCAGCAAGTTTCATGTTTCTATTTTTATAAATGTGTCTGAAATTTTCGAGCTGTTGAAGGTGGAAAAGCGTTTTTTCGAATACACCCTTAACATTCGGTAAATTCAATCTCTACAGCCCCCCCCCCCCCCCAAGCAAAATGTTTAACCATTCAAATGTTTAGTGTCCATTAGAAACCTTTGAATAACCTGCCATTCTGTTGAAATCCAGAAATTAAAATGTTTATCAATTAGATGCTTCTAAAACTGCCGAAGAACAAATGAAATATGAAGAACATACACTATCTACCAAAAAGTATTTGTACACTTTCAGTTTTTGACATTTTGTCAAATATTTAAAAATATACTGGTCGGATTCTTCTGGAACTTCAGAAATATAAAGATTATGTTTCACTTTATATTTATTTACATTCATTTGTTAAGCGGGTAATTAGGGGGCCGGCAAAAAAACAAAGAATAATAGAAATATTTGGGATCGCCCTGTACATGAAAATGCACGAAACGACTTATCGCTTTAGAATACAAATATATGAATACAGTAGAATATGTACACTAATTTTTGTGAGAATAGCATGTATATTTATGGCGATAGAGCGATTTTTTTGAAAAATTCAAAAAATTCTGATATGTTTTTTGTTTATATCATGCTGGGTTTTTGACCAAATTTAACGCAAATTTCAGAAAAATTGGCAAAATGCAGTAGTAAAAATGTAGCGCAATTGGAATATAAATATATTAAATATTTTATGAAATATGAGTAGTTGTATAAAATAATTTTTATCTGCGCATGCGCGAACTAGAAAAACTTTTTTTTACATCATTTAATAGTCAATTCTATGGAGTGACTTCTAAAAAAAATCCAATCAAATATCGTGAAAATTCAAAAAGATATCATTATTTTAGTGAGATGTTTTTACTCTGCTCTCTAAAAACGGCTGAATCTTAAGGGATTCTCCACAAATTGACATTTTTTAATAACTGACTTTAAAAAAAAACTAGTATTGAATTAATACAATATCTAATACAATATTGCTGCTAATAAGTACTTGACAATTGTGATAGAAAAGAAAAAGAGCTTTATTCACATTCAGGGCCAAAACTAAGAGAGGGTTGGGGGAAAAGGGCATGTGCCCCGGGCGCTAGGATGAAAGTTTCCCAAATGTACATTTTGTTTGGCGATTTTTTCCATGTCTATGTTTAGCATGATATTGTCAAAATCGTCCCATTCAAAGCATTTCTCCTATACCAAAGCATAGAAGAATCTAATGATGATGGCATAAAAATCCCGCATAAAGCAGATTTTTTTTTTTTTTTCGTTTTGATTCGGTTTTACGATTTTAAGGTATCATTTTTTTTAAACAAAGCAGACTACTTTAATCAATATTACATATTTTAAGTTTTAAAATAAGTCGGCTATTAATAAATTAGAAAATTTTTCTTTGCAAATACTTTTGCAGATGCTTTGCAAAGAAGAAAAGGGAGGGGGGGGGGGGAGTTCACCAAAATTCATTGAAATATAAATATATTAAATATTTTCTAAAATGTTCTATGTCATGCAATATTTTCAACCAAATATAAAGCCACATTCAGAAAAATTCGCAAAATGTAGTAGAAAGAATAAGGTGCTATTGAAATATAAATATATTAAAAGTTTTCTAAAATATGAGTATTTGTATGAAATATTTTTTAATCAGCGTATGCGTGAACGATAAAATTTATCATTTCACATAATTTAATATTCAACTCTATGGAGCTACCCATAAAAAAATCCGATCGAATTTCGTGGAAATTCAGAAAGTTATTGTGGATAGGAGTGAACTGATTTTCAATTGGTCTCTGAAAGCAGTTGAATGACGTCAGATTTTACGCAAATTGCCAAATCTCCATTTACGCTTTTTACTGGTGATTTACTTCTTTTCTTAGATAATTACCAGAACGAACCTATTTCAGGATAAAAATAATTATAAAAAATCGAAGCATTTGTGTCAAATCTACCCATTGATACATAATTGATAATGGCTCTTATGCAAATGCCGATATCTGCGATCCTGAAATACGTCAAGTTCTCCACTGTTAAATGTGGTGTCGAAAACAACACTGACATCAATCGCATGCATGATGCCAAGAAGAACAGAGCTGTCTGATTTTAAGAAAGGTGTGATCATCGGGTACCACCGAAATGGCCGATCTTTAATCGACATATCTAGCGAGCTTAATTACCCCAAAACGACTGTGGCTTATGTGATTAGAAAATGGAAGCTGAATGGTGATTGTCAGAATGTGGCCAGAGTAGGCAGACCGACGAAACTGGGAGATAGAGACCGACGGGTTCTGTCTAGAGAAATTCGGAAGAACCGCAACCAACCAATGTTACACATACGCCAAGAATTTCAACAAGCTTCAGGATGTGTTGTTTCCATGAATACCATCCGTAAGGAAGCTCATCTGCTTAATTTTTATGGCCGTGCTGCCGCACATAAGCCTTTAATCACCAAGTCCAACCGCGCAGCTCGGTTAAGTTGGTGCAAAACACGCCAGCAATGGACTGTACAGCAATGGAAACAGGTTCTCTGGAGTGATGAATCAAGGTTCACCCTCTACCGTTCTGATGGTAGGGTCTGGGTCTGGCGTCTGCCTGGAGAACGCCTCCTACCAGAATGTATTGTGCCCACAGTTAAATTTGGCGGGGGGGAATTAAGTTCTGGGGTTGTTTTTCCTGGTTCGGACTAGGACCCTTGGTCCCAATTCATGGTAAGCTCAATGCCGATGCCTACTGTAATATACTGGACAACAGTGTACTTCCTACGTTGTGGCAATACTATGGATTGGACCCATGTTATTTCCAGGATGACAACTCAAGCTGTCATGTAGCGAGGTCCAGCATGGATTGGTATGCTGATAATGGAGTGCATCGACTCGAGTGGCCTGCCCAGAGCCCAGACCTGAACCCAATAGAGAACCTCTGGGACGAGTTGGATCGTCGAATTAAGGCGGGTGACACACGCCCAAAATTAGTAAAAGAGTTTACCTGCCTTGTGCAAACAGAGTGGAATAAAATACCATTAAATGTAATACAAGGACTAGTTGAGAGCATGCCCAGGAGAGTCGCAGCTGTAATTGCCTCTCGAGGAGGATCTACAAATTATTAAATGTGAACAGGGCCAAAACAAGTCTTTTTTTCCCGAGGCAAACGTGGATTTTGAAGGTACCCTTTTCCCCCTCCTTCGCAAAGCATATTTACAAAGAAAATTTCTCCAATTTATTAATAGCCGACTTATTTTAAAACTTAAAATATGTAATATAAAATAACGTATTTTGCTTTATTAAAATACTCCAATTTGATACTTTAAACCGAATCAAAAAAATTCTACTTTCAACAGGATCTTTAAGGCCCTTGTCCCTGCCCGCGAAGACACTGCTGAGCTAATGCTATTCCTGTGGGGAGGCATTTTTCTAATAACTCTTTCGCATTTTGAAATTTTCAATTTTTTTTTTTTTTTGCATTGGATAGCGGAAGTCCCTCTCAAAAGCGCTCCTTGACTACTTTTTCGATTTGAGTCATAGATATTTTTTATAAAGTTAATTTCACTTTCAGAACCGCTTTTGAAAGTGAAAGAAACATTATAAAAATATCTACGCCAAAATTGAAAAAGTAATCACGGAGCGATCTTGAAAAGGACTTCCGCTATCCAATGCAAAACATATTATTTAAAAATGTCCAAATGCAAAAGAGTTAGAAAAATGCATCCCCATAGGAATAGCATTAGCTCGTGAGCATCTTCGCGGGTAGGGGCAGGGACCTTAAGCCATCATCATTAGATTTTTTTATGCTTTAGCATAGCTCAGATATAATAATTTTAACAATTTTTTTTTTATGCTAAACATAGCCATGAAAAAAATCGCCAAACGAAAGATACATTTGGAACACTTTCATCCTAGCGCCCGGAGCACATGCCCTTCTCCCCCCCCCCCTCTCTTAGTTTTGGCCCTAAATGCGAATAAAGCTCTTTTTCTTTTCTATCACAATTGTCAAGTACTTATTAGCAGCAATATTGTATTAGATATTGTATTAATTCAATACTAGTTTTTTTTTTTAAAGTCAGTTATTATAAAATGTCAATTTGTGGAGAATCCCTTAAGATTCAGCTGTTTTTAGAGAGCAGAGTAAAAACATCTCACTAAATTAATGATATCTTTTTGAATTTTCACGATATTTGATTGGATTTTTTTTATAAGTCACTCCATAGAATTGACTATTAAATGATGTAAAAAAATGTTTTTCTAGTTCGCGCATGCGCAGATAAAAATTATTTTATACAACAACTCATATTTCATAAAATATTTAATATATTTATATTCCAATTGCGCTACATTTTTTCTACTGCATTTTGCCAATTTGTCTGAAATTTGCGTTAAATTTGGTCAAAAACCCAGCATGATATAAACAAAAAAACATACCTGAATTTTTTGAATTTTTCAAAAAAATCGCTCTATCACCATAAATATACATGCTATTCTCACAAAAATTAGTGTACATATTCTACTGTATTCATATATTTGTATTCTAAAGCGATAAGTCGTTTCGTGCATTTTCATGTACAGGGCGATCCCAAATATTTCTATTATTCTTTGTTTTTTTGCCGGCCCCCTAATTACCCGCTTAACAAATGAATGTAAATAAATATAAATTGAAACATAATCTTTATATTTCTGAAGTTCCAGAAGAATCCGACCAGTATATTTTTAAATATTTGACAAAATGTCAAAAACTGAAAGTGTACAAATACTTTTTGGTAGATAGTGTATAAACAAATATGGTGAGTGAATTGCTTTTCTTATTTTTTTTTTTTTTTTTTGAGTAGTTCTCTGTTCTCTGCATTTTTGCTATTACCTTAATTACAATCATCTATACTAATATAATAAAGAGGAAACTTATGACTGACTCACTGAAAGCAATGCTGAAACGACTAAAGCCAGGATCTTGAAATTTGCACTATAGATTGTTTATAAGACATAAATGAAATTTTATCAAGCATATAAGCAATGCTTGTATGACCTGGAGCAAATTTTTTAAATTAACTTACTTTTGTAATATTTTTAAACAACCAACTATTTCGTACTAAAATATTTGCAAAATTAAATCGCACCAATATTTAACAACAAATTTACTCGAATATAAATAAAGCTTTTCTTCACGGATATTATAATAAACAATATTTTATTTTAACATTCTAGTTCAATTGTGGGATCTAGAGATTAAAATAATGTTGTATGAATAGTTAAGCACTCGAATCAGAGCACTCGAATCTTCTGATTTCTCTGAAAGGGATTATGAAACAGTCGAAGAAGAATTTTTAGATGAATTCCAAGACGCATATCACTATGAGGATCCCTGGAAATTTCCTTGGAATGCAGTTGACAAAAAAAAAAAAATTGTCCTCTGCTTTTGACCACCATGTACTTCAATACAAACTGATACAGTCTCCAGAAAATGATTACTGGTACATCATCTGACTCCACTGATAAACAAATGCAAAAACATGTTAAACCAAAAAAGCCATGGAAAAAGAGACTCTTCCATCGAATTCGACGCAAACGTACTTCTGGATCTCCGGGAGAAGAATTAAGCATCTCTTCCGAATCAGATGAATCACAAGTTATTAAAGATTGCGAGTCAAAAAAGAATTGCCAAAGACCAGCCGTTACTGAAATTTCTAATGAATGGGTAGATATCCCTCTGAGAGACGATTACGACATTTCTGATGAACTAGAGCCACCTGAACAGCGAGTTCGTGAACATCTTGATTCAAATAAAGCTTGTGAAGAAGGACGCCTTGATGAAAATTTAAATGAATGGGTTGATATCCTCCTGAGGGTTGATTCAATCACCTCTTTCGGATTTGAGCCATCTGAACATCGAGATGAATGCCATGAAACAAAAGATAAACGTGAGCAATTGCCTCTTGAAGCAGTTTCAAGTGAATGTGTTAATTTTCCTCTGAGAGATGTTTCGAGTGCTCCGCTTGATCCAAATGCACATCTTGTTACTGAAAATCACGAGTCAAAAAAGACTTGGAAAGAACGACTCTTTCGTAAAAAAATCATATAAAAGAGCTTCACTTCTTTCAAGAACTGATTCGACCACCTAATCTCAGCCAGCTGATCAACCAGTTCTTAAAGATAAGAAACAAAAAAAGTCTCTGAAACAACGCTTCCTTTGCTGCACATGTCGACAAACTGCCGATTAGCTTATTATTGATAAACATTTCGAAACTTAATGACTGACATATTTAACTTATGGCTTCTTCTGAAATCCTGTCTTCGTCTAGTGCTGTACCACCTCCCAAAAAAACCTTCTTCCACAGCTTTCCTTCTTAACAGTAGCTTTTATCAAACTCATCTTTTTAGCTTGTATATTCTGCAATTTTTTTTTTTTTACAATAAATTTTTTTTGCAAAATTTCTATAATTTGTCTTTATTACTTTGAATAATATTTTTAAATTTTTTAAAGTTTCATGATGAAAAATGCCGAAATCTGGTACTGTGGTGCAAAATATTTACGTGTGGAAAATGTTTAAGTCAGGTATTTGATACAAAAATGTATCACTGCTTAAACAAAAAACTATGCATTAAACTGTACAAAAAAAAAAAAAAAAAAAAAAATAGATTTTTTTAGTTAAAGAAACATAGATTTTTTAAAATATTTAACCGAATTCTTACTATTTTTGCTCTACGTGAATGCAATAAAATGCCTACTAAGAATTTTAACTATCCAATGTAATCAAATATTTCTGATTAGATGAAATTAATAAACATATTCCATGTGGAATAATTTAATATGTGAATATCACATTGCTTAGAAATCGTAGAACCATCATAGTGAAAAAATGTCCAAGCCGGGGATCGAACCCGGAACCCTTGGAATAGCGCTCCAAGTGCTCTACCATTCAACCCTTTCCGGCACGAGCAAAATCTGTTAGTTAAATGAGAAATTATCGATTAACACCGAAATTCAAAAGCGGATTTTTTTTTTAAACACTTAATTTAAGCTTTTATTGTAAAATCAAAATTTTACTAAAATATAATTTGTGCCGTTTCAAGTTTGGAATTAAAATTAGGTATCCCAGACCGGGTACAGTGTGCCGGAAAGGGTTAAACTACGATGAAGATACCCAGCTTGTCATTTCTCACTTACATACCGCATATACTCGCGTATAAGTCGACCCCCTAACTTATATTGTTAAAAATAAGAAAAAATTTAAAACCCGCGTATAAGTCGACCCCCTTCCAAAAGTGGGGACCGATTGACTTTCCCCTGAAAAGGATCAACTCTTCAGGCTCGTTCCGAAATGAAACAACTCCGAAAAGGACCAATTCCTCAGACTCGTTCCGGAATGAAACGACTCTGAAAAGAACCAATTCCTCGGACTCGTTCCGAAATGAAACAACTCCAAAAAGGACGCTTCCTCGGAATTGTTCCGAAAAAATATGCTTAATGTCATAAATCGGGATCGGAGAATTACGAAGAAAAATCGGATTCATTCCGTTTTTTCTTGGACTCGTTGCTTTTCCTCAAAGTCCTTCCATTTTTCTGGAATATATTCCATTTTTTCTTGATCGGTCCTTTTTTTCGGAACAACTTCGAAAGACTCGTTCCTTTCAGTGAAAGATTCCGATTGGAACGATTCTTTAAAATGGACGATTTTTCCCATCTCTATTTTTTAATATTGGAAATGTGTTCTTGACATAAACCACTCACTTTTTTTTTTTTTTTTTTTTTTTTTTTTTTTTTTGTTCTTTGCAACAGGGTAGGGTAGATTATTTTTTTGAAAAATAAACTAAAAATGATCTTAAATTCAGAATCGTCGAGGTTGGAAGGGTTCCGGATTTTGTACTCAACAAGTAATGGGGTGTTGCAGCACCGATTCGCTAGCAAACTATTCTCCGATATTTTATTTATAGATTTTTTTTCAGGTCTCGCATATAATTCGAACCCCCCCCCCCCCACACACACACACACACACACTTTGAAGTTCTTTTTTTGTCTAAAATTCCTCGACTTATACGCGAATATATACGGTAAACACTCACATTACTTTACTTCCTCATAGCTTAAATGGTGGAGCACTTGGAGCGCCATTCCAAGGGTTCCGGGTTCGATCCCTGGCTTGGACATTTTTTACTATGTAGGTTCGACGACTTGTAAGCAATGTGATACTGGCCATATTAAATATTCAATAATTTCAAGCGTAATTTCACTGCTGAAAATTATTTGAAAAATTAATTAAATGACGTATTCCAAGTTTCTTAAGTTTTAATTTATAAAATAGTAATTAATAGTTATAAGGATAACAAAATCTGCAACTTTATAAGCTAATGTCACAGATACATTATCTGATTAAAAGTAAAAATTAATCTTTCCAGTTTAGACATCATAAAGTTCCATAAAGCTGCTATCCAATTTTTCGAGCATCGAACTTTTCAATCGACTTTTCAACCAACTTTTCAGTGTACAAAGGGAGAAAAAAAGGCATATTTTTTTTTTCCCAAGTACCTTCGTCCTTCCAAGCCCAAGCTCGCACTCTGATTGGTTGTTGCTCTCGGCATTGTTTTCATGTAACTTGGCGATAATCATACTTGGCGTAGCGATAGATGCTTCCGTCCGTCGAGTTTGATTTCCTTCCGAACCGAGTACAAAGTAACTTTTCTCTTGCAGTATTGGATTGGATGGAACGTGTCTTACTGAAAGCTGTACTCTTTTAAAGTTTTTACACACAAGAGCACAAGACCACGAGGATAAGAATGAAAGAAGAATAAAAATGAATAGGTTAGGTTTTAGGTTTACTCGTTCACTTACGAGCGAAGTATTTTTCGCCAAGTATGGTTATCGCCAAGTTACGTGAAAACAGTGCCTAGAGCAACAACCAATCAGAGTGCGAGCTTGGGCTTGGAAGGACGAAGGTGCTTGGGAAAAAAATTTCGCGAAAAAAAGGTGCAATTTCTGTTGATAAAATTGCAGGAAAAATCAGTTCTACTGTTACTAGTAGCATAGCCAACTAAATATATAAAGACTTGCGCATTTCGCTAAAAACTGCCGAAAAAGTGAAGCTGGATGCAGACCCTGAACCATTTCATTGAACCACGTGGCGCAAACCCTGCCCAAACTAGCATTGAATAAGCTGATTACTGTTCTATGCACATGGTCATTGTTTTGGTTCAGGGTTAGCACGATTGGTCAGAATAACTGGGCTGGGTATCAGAGCCCTCTGACGGGAGGCTTCATGCATTAATCTCAAACAGATGAGCCGTATAGATCTAGTTGCCATGCCAGTAGTTAGTATTTTTGGCTCTGTCGTTGGCGCAAAGAAATTTTCCGGAAACTGTACGATCAATTTTTCAGCATTCTCTTGATATGAACACCTTTTCAAAGGTCTACATACAAACTTTTCTTTGTGGCAGATATATGTGTTTTTTCTCTTACACTTTACACGAGAACTCTTTCTTTGCCATCATTCTATTTCAGCTTAAGACTCCCGTCCCTGCCCGCGAAGACACTCACGAGCTAATGCTATTCCTATGGAAAGGCATTTTAATTCTTTCGCATTTTGACATTTTTTTTTCCGCATTGCATAGCTGAGGTTCCTCTCAAGATCTCTCTTTTGATCACTTTTTCGATTTTGGTCGCAGGTATTTTTTTTATAAAGTTACTTTCACTTTCAGAACCGGTTCTGAAAGGGAAAATAACTTTACAGAAAATACTTGCAACCAAAATCGAAAAAGTAATCAAAAGAGCGATCTTGAGAGGAACCTCAGCTATCTGATGCAAAAAGAAACAAAAATTACCGTATTTACTCGTGTATAAGGCGCACTTTTTTCCAAAAAAATAGAGCAAAACTCCTAGGTGCGCCTTATACACGGAATATTTTTATGCAGTCGAACGATATACACATGAAACAAGAAATTTTTCAAAGAAGATATTAAAACTCGAAAAATGTTACTTAATTGAAGTATTACTGCATATTTATTTCATTCCTTTCAGTTTTTTATACAACAGAGCTAACGACATTATCTAAACGCTAATTAGAAATTCTCTTTACCGGCACTCATTCCTATTTCCCGTCATTCTCTTGCAACCCGAAGTCTAAAAATGCATTTCCGTTTTGTTTTCTGGTCTGGTGTAATGTTTGTTTCGACTTTTTTTTTACTGAAGTTCATTTGGTCATTCTTCATTGGCGTATCAAATTTATGGTGCGCCTTATACACGAGATTTTAAGAAATCGCCATTTTTACTTGTAAAGTAGGGGTGCGCCTTTTACACGCGTGCGCCCTATACACGAGTAAATTTGGTACTTAAAAATGTCAAAATACGAAAGAGTTATTAGAAAAATGCCTTCCCATAGGAATAGCATTAGCTCGTGAGTGTCTTCGCGGGCAGGGACGGGAGCTTTAATCGCAGCGTCGGCCATCTTGGTGGATGCAAATTAATGATGTTGAAAACCCTCCATCTCTGATTGCCTGAAATGTTAAAAGTTGGATTGGATGAAAAGTCGTGGCTAGCGGATACATTTTTTGAGTAGTGGTAAAAGGCTGGAGTTGTTGCTGTTCCCTATCACACTGTGGTTGAGGCGATCTCTCGTAGCAAATTTTCTGAAATCAGGAGTGGGTTCGAAAATTTGGCGAATCTGTTAGCAACTTAAGTTAATCCGAAAAGTACAAGGTGGCCATAATTAAACTGAGGGTGCTCAGAGTGTTCTGTAGCGCGATCTAATTAATTGCGAGAATGGCACCAAACTTTGTAGGATGATTAAAAAAGACATGGGACGAAGGATTCCACGAAAAAAAATTAGTTCCAAAAGTCACCGCTAAGAGGATATGTGGCGCTGTGTACTTAAAAAAAGAGTTTCAAAAAATGAAGAATCAATACTGAAATAAAATTACCATTTATTTAAAGAATTTAGCAATTTAATCCAAGCTCAAAATGGTAACATTTTATAAAAAGCTAAAAATTTACATAAACACTGCTAAGGTTTCTTTATCTGCAATTTCATTTACAGAGCCGGAAAGAAAGTAACAGCATAAGAAGAAGTT
This sequence comes from Maratus speculifer, assembly GCA_964019185.1. Classification (NCBI taxonomy): domain Eukaryota; kingdom Metazoa; phylum Arthropoda; class Arachnida; order Araneae; family Salticidae; genus Maratus; species Maratus speculifer. The sequence continues at coordinate 420,070,079 of OZ025294.1, read as the reverse complement.
CTTTATTCAAATTTAACGTTACATCTTTTGGCCCAGTGCCAGCTTGTTCGTCTTTATCTCTTTAATGATCATAGCAGTTTCATTGCTAAGATGCCGAAATAAATGAATGACACCGGTAATTAAGAACAAATATATTTCTAAATAAGAAAACGTGATTTTTCACATACAAAATAAAAAGGATATTTTTAGATAAAAATACCGGTGTCAGTGTTGCGTATCGGAATTAAAATTTTGTGGTTTAGTGGCGAAACCAATGAACGTTAAAGGGTTAAAAGGTTAATGTGCTACTGATAAAAGCAATTTTACCTCAACCAGTGAAATACGCCAGCCGCTTTTTATGCTTTTAGAAAAAGAAGAAAAAAAATGCATAAAGGTGACATAAGGTCCTTTGTCAGTTAATGGTTTCGAATCAATGGTTGAGAAGTTTGAGAAAACAGGTTCTCTAAATGTTCAGCCAGGTAGAAAATGAAAACCTGGATACAATCACAGGATACAATCGAAGAAGTGGCAATGGCGATTGTCGACAGAGCATCAGACAATATTGCTACCTCTTCCAGCGCCCGTGAGATAACTCGGAAACTGGATATGGTTTATTGTACGGTATGGAAAATTCCACGAAAGATTATTCACTTCTTTCCGTACAAGTACAAGATCAGCCGTGTACCAGAGTTACGTCACACAGACGATGATAAATGATTGACATTTGCCCTCACTTTTCTTGCAGAATAGAGCCAGATGACGCTTGGCCGTGGACAATCTTACAGGGAGACGAGGCTCACTTTTACTGAATGGAACTGTAAATATCAAAACTGCCAAATTTGGGATAGCTACGCTTTCAAGGAGATTCTTTTGCATTCACCAAAGATAACTGTTTGGTGTGGTTTCACAGCAGATATGATCATAGGTCCATTCTTCTATGAGAACATTACTCCGACAGGTCCTGTAACTTGTTCTGTTACCGGAAACAAATATTGCCAAGTGCTAAACAACTTTGTTATTCCGGCATTTCAGCAAAGACCATGCCTGGAGAAAATCAATTCCATGCATGATTTAGACTCTCCACATCTGTGCTTTGCGGATTTAGCAATTGCTATGACAGAAATTCACAACAGAAAGAGTCATTAGCCGCTGTTTTTCAACTGCAAGGCCACCTCGGTTCCCTGATCTTACACCCTGCGACGTTTGACTGTGGGGTTACCTAAAGTCCAAGGTCTATCACGGAGCTGTCCAGGATATGGCTACGTTGAAGGATAACACATCGCGAACTGTACGGTAGACTTGCAGATATGTTATTCTCTGCTGTTGTAAATGCTGTGCACAGAATGCAATATGCGGTCCCAAAAACGTTGACCACATTGAATCTGAACTGAATGAGCTAAATAAATGATAATTTTATTTCGGTATTGATTCTTCTTTTTGAAACTCTCTTTTTCAAATTCACAGCGGCACATATTCCCTTGGCGGTGACTTTTGGAACTTTTTTTTTTTTCATGGAATCTTGTTTAATCTTTTTAGAAAATTTGGCGTCATTCTCTCCATTAGATCGCTCTACAGAACACTCTGAATACTGGCAGTTTAATTATAGCCACCTCGTATAGCTTTAAATATTCAACAAAATGTCTAAAATTGAAAGTGTCCGATGATTAATGGCCTTATAGTATATAATCTTATCCTAAATGTCAAACAGATTTTCAATATAAGTTTAACAAAATTTTCCAAATTTTAGCACTCCTGAATTCTGGAGAGAGAAGGTGCTGTTTTTTTTTTTTTTTTTTTTTTTTTTTTAATTCAGGGAGATACACAACTGTGTTTTACGGCAAAATATTTTCTTATTTATCAAGGCAATGAATCGCATCATCTTAATATACTTTATTAAATAACATCACGATTGAATGCCTGATTAAAACACATTTTTCTGAAATTTCTTACAAAGTCTAAAAAAGTCTCTCCCCTGGCATGTCCCCTTGCCGGTTTTCAATTTAACTTCCAAACAATACATATATTTTTTCCATCAGGTGCTTAACTAAAGTATGTTTAATTGGAGTTTAAGTAATTATACTTACGTATTATAAATTAAAAAATAAAATAATTTTGTTAATTTCAAAAATTTTTTAAAATTAACTTTTGTTCCGCTTTTTTTGTGTATCTACCCTGTCAAATTTCGTTCCGATGAAACAAATATAAATTCAAGGATGGCTATATTGGAAGTATGCAAACAGAAGAATGTTAATTTTATTTTTATTATAAAATCCTAAAAATCTGTTTTTCTACGTATGTGAAATGCATTTTTATTTTTATAAAACTAATTTTACAGGCATATATAAATAATAAGTATAATGTATTGGCCAATATACAAACCAATCAACTGAGCAAACTTTTCATAAGTTAGTGAATTTGGTGAAAAATTTAGGCACCCAATACTTAATTGAAAAATTCAGAAAAGAAGTCTCTGCAGCCCATACAAATCGCTTGGACTTGAAGATGGTCCGAGTTACTAGAGAGGAAATTAACCGATTTTCTCTTTAAAACAAAGATCTAGTAGGACTGATCCAGATTGAGTGATAGGAAAAAGTTGCAATTTGCAACATTAGAGACTTCAGTAGCAATTTTCATTATTTGTAGAATTAAGTCATTTCAACTAGAAAATTTAAGATTTGATAACTATATATGTATAGTTTAAAAAGTGTTTCATAATTTAAATGTGATGCATGCTTTTTCTTTATTATTACATGTGTATTCACCTTTTTACTAATAACACATTCAATTGAAAAAATAAAGATAACATTTTTATAGTTAAATAACTCTTTTATTAAAATATCCTTTTTCAATATCAAAGAATAACAAACTGTAAAAATACAAGTAACAATATTGGTATAAAAATATATTTTGAAAATAGAAAACATATTTAAAACATATTAGAGTTGTTCAATATTAATAATATAAGAGTTGAGCAAATCTTCTGTATAAAAACATGTTACCATTATTTTGCACTGATAATAAAATAATTGGAGATGCAAAATAATAGAAATAGATTTCCTTTGCACTTTCTAAAAAAAAAAAAAAAAAAAATCTACTTTTGTATTTTTTTTACAATTTTATTTTAATATTTCATTAACCTTTCACCGAGTGCACTTGAAATTTTACATAACAGACATGCTAGAAGAGAAATTCCACATATCACTAGCAATGTTGAATTGAGACACTTTTTCTTGAGGATATTTTTATTCATATATAGGGGGATTGTGGTGAAGTTATCATCGGCCCGGGTGATTTACCAAAGAAAAGGGTGCACACAAAAAAAAACTTCGAACGTGAAACTTATAAATTTAAGTACAACATTTATTAATGAGAGAGTTGAGACAGGGAAGTCTCCCGCATAGGGAGGGGGGTGGAATTATCCGAGCTTGAGTCGATTACGTGTTCACAGCTCAATGGTTAGCAGTAAAGTGACGACATACAGTCATATCGCTTATCGCCAATAAGGTGTAAGAAGTTTTTCATACAAAGAATTTGGCGATGGAAAATTGGTAGACCACGCTTTCAGAATACGCTAACGATTTTGCAGTTAGGAACCCAGAAATTTTCTCACACCCGTGAATATCTTTTAGGGTTATAGAAATACTTTAAGCCTGAGAAGTAGATAAGAGATAAGCAAGCCGTTACATACATTGGACTTTTGTGACCAAAACTATGTTATCCAGATGGGCAATTGAACAGCTAACAAGATGCAGTCAGCAGAAACAAAAAATAAAAAGTATTTCTAACTGTAGGCATTAATTGTGAGATTGAAAACAGGGATGGTGGAAGGCAGATGTTAGCAAAATGTAACGGATAAAAGATTATGATGAACCAAGCCCAGAATTTTCTTTATTTTGTTAATAAGTGCAGTATCTGTCGGACAGATGTTTTTCGAAGACACAACAGAGATTTGTGAGAAAAGAAGTTCTGTTATTATTTCTTACAGAGAGCTCCAAAAGATAAAAAGATTTAACTTCTAATAGTGGGAGTATGAAAGCTAAAAATTAACTATTAAATGTAGAATTAATTTAAACTAATGAGTTTATTAGTGAGAAGGGAAGTTAAAACAAATCTAAGAATTTATTAAGGGGAAAAAATTACTGCATTTATGAAAGGGAAAAGATATGTAGCGATAATCTTTGCTACAGGGATTACACTTTTTTATCATTGAAAACACAAACTCTCAAATTGTCCAAGGGGAGGAGTGGGGAGCCCTCCATGGGAAACCTTTTGAAATCAAACTGATCAGTAGTAAAAATTGAACTTTAATAATGTTTTCAAATTAAAAATATTTATTCAGAAAAACACCATTTGAGATAAAATTGTTAATAGTGCTGAATAAATTTTAGTTTTGGACAAAATAGAAAAAGCTAAAGCTTATAATATTGAAAATTTGAAATTGAAGTTAAAAGTGAAATAAGCAAAATACAAATTTCACAGTTACAAATTAAAATAAAAAGTACAGTTTTTATGCATTTTTTTTAAAGGGGAATTAAAAGAAAGCTGTAAGAAGATTTGTGTAATAAACTACAATTTAAAACATTGGGCTCTAAATTTTTATAGGATTCAGAACAGGCTGCATAAGTAGCATCGACAGGTTTCAAGCATTATGATAGCTTGATCAGGCATATCAAAGGTTTGTCATTAGGCTGTAAGAATGAACCATGAAACCTAGTGATGGGCGATTTCGATTTTTTAAATCGATTTAATCGATATTATGGTCAACTCGATTTAATCGATACTATAAAATTTTTAATCGATTTCTCAGAAGATATTATTTTTATTTTGCTTCAAAAGTTGAAGATAAAGCAGTCGGATGTGCCAATCTCAAAAAGTCTTCTATCTCATACATGATAAAACTTCTAAAAGCACTAACACATTGTCAATGTCAAATTTAAATTATTTATACCCATCATGAAGATTTAAAAAGTATAGGTTGAAGTATGAACATTTTAAAAGAAAGCATTGCGTTTTCCAAACAAATCGCTGAATTTCGGTCCACCCCCGCTAGATGTCTGTAACCGAAATGTATGCAATTCAAAGAGCATCACAGCGACACCAGTTGTGCAGTATACACTCAAGCAGTGTTCTCGCTGGCATTTGACCAACGTTAGTAATTTGGCTAATTAAAAATAAAAAACATTCGCCAAATGAGAAAAGTATTAGCAAAATAAATTCGCCATGTAGCACAAAAAAAAAAAAAAAAAAAAAAGAAAAAAAAATTGTTAATTTTTTAATGTATTTTTTTTTTCAATGTGTTCTAAAATAAACCAAGTTTTTATAACTGTGACAGCAATTGTTATTAATCTAATTTCAACTATCCGCTACAAATATAAAAAAAAACATATACAGATTAAATATATATGAATATGTATGAAAAACGAAAAAGAAAAACCAAAAATTGAGCACTAGCAATTTGGCGAATCTAATCGCTAATTTACTCGCCAAATGAAGAATTTAGTCGCAATTTGGCGCATTGGCGAGCGACAGCGAGAACACTGCACTCAAGCCTAATAAAACAAGCGTAATAAGAATCTATTTATGTGAAAGTTTAACCGAATATGAAATTTGATTAAATTCCATGCATAATTTCTAAGATATCACTAATATCGTGAAAAATGCAGTATAGCAGAGCAGTATTATATAACTTACACAAAAACCTAATCAGGAACAACGTATGATAACATCTAAGAGACTATTAAGTTTGATGAAATTCCGTTCAGGAACTCTTGAGATATGATCAATAAAATCTTGTAGATCCTGAAAAAGCGGTTGAATTCAGGGGTCAGCCCGAAGAGGAACATCTCCGCCCCGGAACTTTGAAATGCCTCACGAAAATATTGAAGCTTCATGTACAAGAATCCCCCCCCCCCTTCTCTGAAGTATAGAATGCCCCTTCAAGGAGACATAAAAATCCCTCCCAGTGAAAAATATCTGAATTCAATACTGCTGATAAAAGCAGCAAAGCAACGTCTCCTGCATAGTTATTTACACTGAAACCTAATAAGCACCAAACTTATGAATGTGAAGTTTGATGAAATTTTCTGAATTAGTTTCTGAGATGCAATTATCGCAAAAATCAGGAAAAATGCAGCGTCACCTGCCGTTAGATTTAAATCAAAACTTAATCATCAACAATTTACGTTAATATCAAACCGAATCTGAAGTTTGGCAAAAATACGTGCATTAGTTCTTGAGGTATCTATCTTGCAGTAATCATGAAAAATACAACATAACAGCGCCACTTGTAGAGCGATTTTTACCATAAGTAATCAGCACCAATTTATATGAAAGTCTAGCTGAATCTAAAGTTTCAAGAGGTTCCAAGCATTAGTTCTTGAGATAGAGCGCCCACAAAATTTTGTAAGAGACAAACAGACAGACTGAAAGACAGACAATTTATAAAAACAGTAAAATGTGTTATATTTAACAATATATTCGAATTTTGTAAGCATTAGGTTATTATTATTTTTTTTAAATAACATCATACAAACAAAAAAAAAAAAAAAAAGCAAATTTTTTTTTTTTTTTTTTTTTTTTTAAAGAAAATAAGCAACATATAATGTCTAGAATTATATATGGGTGTGTAAACATGTTTAATAATCTACATAACCATCTCCCCCCCCCCCCCCCCGTTTTTAAATAAGTTAATGGGAATTGTCTTTTTTTTGTAATTATCTTCTTCTTTATAGTTTTTCAAAATAATAATAATAATAATAATAATAATATATATAATAAAAAAAGGAAGTCTATCAAAATGCAGAAGATTCTCTCCTTTCCTCGCCCCCCCCCTTCCCCCCACGGAGGACATCTTCTGTCCTTTGTACCTATATCCCTCGTGTTGATAATCGGCTGTCATAAAATAAACCAAACCTTTTCCCGTCTACCCTATTTAAATCCTCTATCTTCACAGTTTCCTTTTCCCCGCCGAAAATCTTGCCAGTCCTTTGGAGTCAAAAACAGACGCAAAATCACTGACCAATCACATTACAAGGTGATAAAGCCTAGATGCAAAATCGCAAGACTATCTTGGATGCAAGTAGTAGATCGATCTTTTGTAGTAGATCGAATCAGTACAGAACCTTGTGTAGTAGATCGATGTCGATTTCGATGTCGATGTCGATTTCGATGTCGATGTCAGAATCGATTTTATTTTGATTTACTAAAATTGAAATCGCATTTTGAAATCGATTTTTAGATACAAGTAGTGTTGTTACTTTTTTGATATGCTTGAAATCGATCTACGTTTCAGGTTGAATCGATCTTTCCCTTTCTATTGTTTTAATAGTAGCAGTAAAAATTTCAAACTCAAATATTAGGCGAACCGTTGATTTTAGAGGGGTAAGACTTAAGTATGTCAAGATATTCTAAGGTATGGTCAATCGAATAGTGATGACCATTATACCCTAGCAGCACATAGGGGGTGGGGGGGCAGGGGGGGCAATATTCAATACAGGTAGGGGTGGGTCATGTGACATATCGTTGCAAAGGTCTTGGCCTGGGCTATCCATATCTGCATATCGCTTCATAATATAGTTCAATTTTCAGACTTCAGGGGGCATTTTTAAGCTTTTTTTGGGGTTTTTCCCTTCCCCCACTTTGTAGTGTATCATTTTATAGATCTTGACTTGTAGACCTCAAATATCTTGAATTGATTGGTAGAACTGATGTAAAATTTCGTATAAGAAAGGAGTACCAATTTTTTTTTCAAACCAGATATTTCTAAAAGTAAAAATTTCAAACTCAAATATTAGGCGAACCGTTGATTTTAGAGGGTTAAGACTTACGGATGTCAAGATATTCTAAGATATGGTCAATCGAATAGTGATGACCATTATACCCTAGCAGCACATAGGGGGTGGGGGGCAGGGGGGGCAATATTCAATACAGGTAGGGGTGGGTCATGTGACATATCGTTGCAAAGGTCTTGGCCTGGGCTATCCATATCTGCATATCGCTTCATAATATAGTTCAATTTTCAGACTCCAGGGGGCATTTTTAAGCTTTTTTGGGGGGTTTTCCCTTCCCCCACTTTGTAGTGTATCATTTTATAGATCTTGACTTGTAGACCTCAAATATCTTGAATTGATTGGTAGAACTGATGTAAAATTTCGTATAAGAAAGGAGTACCATTTTTTTTTTCAAACCAGATATTTCTAAAAGTAAAAATTTCAAACTCAAATATTAGGCGAACCGTTGATTTTAGAGGATTAAGACTTACGGATGTCAAGATATTCTAAGATATGGTCAATCGAATAGTGATGACCATTATACCCTAGCAGCACATAGGGGGTGGGGGGCAGGGGGGGCAATATTCAATACAGGTATGCGTTGGTCATGTGACATATCGTTGCAAAGGTCTTGGCCTGGGCTATCCATATCTGCATATCGCTTCATAATATAGTTCAATTTTCAGACTCCAGGGGGCATTTATAAGCTTTTTGGGGTTTTTTTCCCTTCCCCCACTTTGTAGTGTATCATTTTATAGATCTTGACTTGTAGACCTCAAATATCTTGAATTGATTGGTAGAACTGATGTAAAATTTCGTATAAGAAAGGATTACCATTTTTTTTTTCAAACCAGATATTTCTAAAAGTAAAAATTTCAAACTCAAATATTAGGCGAACCGTTGATTTTAGAAGATTAAGACTTACGGATGTCAAGATATTCTAAGATATGGTCAATCGAATAGTGATGACCATTATACCCTAGCAGCACATAGGGGGTGGGGGGCAGGGGGGGCAATATTCAATACAGGTATGCGTTGGTCATGTGACATATCGTTGCAAAGGTCTTGGCCTGGGCTATCCATATCTGCATATCGCTTCATAATATAGTTCAATTTTCAGACTCCAGGGGGCATTTATAAGCTTTTTGGGGTTTTTTTCCCTTCCCCCACTTTGTAGTGTATCATTTTATAGATCTTGACTTGTAGACCTCAAATATCTTGAATTGATTGGTAGAACTGATGTAAAATTTCGTATAAGAAAGGATTACCATTTTTTTTTTCAAACCAGATATTTCTAAAAGTAAAAATTTTAAACTCAAATATTAGGCGAACCGTTTATTTTAGAGGGTTAAGACTTACGGATGTCAAGATATTCTAAGATATGGTCAATCGAATAGTGATGACCATTATATCCTAGCAGCACATAGGAGGTGGGGGGCAGGGGGGGCAATATTCTATACAGGTATGGGTGGGTTATGTGACATATCGTTGCAAAGGTCTTGGCCTGGACTATCCATATCTGTATATCTCTTTATAATATAGTTCAATTTTCAGACTCCAGTGGGCATTTTTAAGCCTTTTTTTTTACTTTTTCCCTTACCTCAATTTGTAGTGTATCATTTTAAAGGTCTTTACTTGTAGATTTCAAATATGTTGAATTGATTGGTAGAATTCATGTAAAATTTCGTATAAGAAAGATTAAGGTTTTCTTTTCAAACCAGATTTTCCTAAAAGTAAAAATTTCAAACTTAAATATTAGGCGTACTATTGAAGACTTACGGATGTCAAGATATTCTAAGGTGTGGCAATCGAATAATGTTGACCATTATACCTTAGTAACACATAGGGGTGAAGGACGGGGAGGGACAAAATTCAACACAGGCATGGGTTTACGGATTTTCTTCAAATTTTGGATATATTTTCATTCTAATAAGGTGCTTTTCGGATTTGTTCTGGGTATTCATTGGTTATGTAAAAGGATTTGGGGGCTACTCTTCTTAACCGTTTAAACGCCAATGTTCCCAAAAGGGAACATAGTATTATTTGCAATGCAAAACATATATTTACCAATATAATTACGATGTTCTTATTTTTCCTATAAAATATAAGGTTGATTTTAACTTTTGAAAAAAAAATATGTTTAAACATTTATCACAGGTATAAAGAGTATGCAAATTCCTTAATTTACATAAAAATATAATTTTTGTTTTTATCGATTCTCTATATTACTCACATTTGACCACTAGGAATCTAAATGTTTTTGGAATTCGAGAAAATACTCAAGAAGAACATTTTTAAATTTGTATGCATAAATCAAAACATTTGAAGTTGTAATATGAGAAAAACAAAATTATTATTACATTGCGATATTAATTCGGCTTGTAAACAGTTAATTTAGGTAAATGGTTTTTTTGTGCAGAATTAACCGATTTGTGGCCGATGATAGGTTATGCGCTGCCCGACTATTGAAGGTACAGTTATCCATTAATCGGAACTTAGGTCGCTTCCAACTTCTTCGGATAATCGACGCTCCGCTGTATTTTTTTTTCTTTGTTAACCAGAGAAAAGTATGTTGTTTCACTGTTAATTATTCTTATGAAAACAACATTTTTTTTTTCTGTTAACTGCTGAAAATTTGGTAAACGTTAAAAAAGAATAATATTTTATAAGCTGTAAATGAGATGAGGCGATATATATTTTAAAAGAGAAAAAAAGTTTAGTCACATATTTTTTTTAACCCTTTCTGGCGTACTGTGCCCAGTCTGGGATACCTAATTTTAATTTAAAACTTGCAAACGGCACCAGTAATATTTTAGTTAAATTTTGCTTTTAGAATAAAAGCTTACATTAAGGAATTCAAAATATATATAATAAATATTTTAAAAAATCGTTTGTGAATTCCGGTGTCAGTCGATAATTTCTCATTTTACTACAGATTTTGCCCGTGCCGGAAAGGGTTAAGCAGAATTTCTGCTTTTAAATTGGTGGATAATTAATAATTAGCATGTGCTGATTGTGCAATTAAATCATCACAGCTATTTTGAAAGAAAATTTGCAATATTTGCGTTTCCCACACGCTTATAGAAGGTCTTAAAAAGACTGAAAAAAAAATTTTTTTGAATAAATTTAGAGCTTTTAAAATTTTATTCATATGCGAATTTTTAAGAAGAATGACGTTTAAAGGAAGTAAGGCTCCATTTGTTTGGTTGAAGGAGTATGTAGAAAATACATGTGTTTCGGATTAAAATATATATATATACAAATCATTTCTCCCTTTTATTTTTTTTATCTAACGGACATCTTTCTAAAAAAAATAAAGTTAAATATAATATAAATTATTATTAAAATTGTATCTAAAAATAATAAAAGATAAATCCTTATTATTCGACTCTAAAAGCTGTAATAGCTTACTTCTGTGCCTCCCTAAATGGGAGTGAGGAGTATGAGGTGTTACGGCTCTGCTGATTAGCCAAGTTTTAGAATTACTAATTTTGAGCTCATCTGTGTAAAATCTAAAAATATCGAAATATCGATTTTAGTATCGATTCTAGAATTTAGAAATCGATTCTTATTATAATCGATGTCACTTTATACGATGTCAATTTTAATCGATTCTCAAAATTCCCAGAATCGCCCATCACTAATGAAACCATTATCACATAGTGATTATTTTGTGATATTATGATCATACTGCGAATCATAGTACAGTAGACTCAAACTCACACAGCTTGGGATTAGAGATTGTGCAGATTTTAGAATTTTGAGGATTGCAGGTCATTGCTTTGTTTACATTTTCGTAATTTCAATGTAATTAATAATGCAATTGAATCTGTAATGAATGCTGACAATATAGTAAAATATTAAAATAAGTAATAATGCATTATTTATTTATTATTTATGCATTATTTATTTATTATTTATGCATTATTATTATTATTATTTATGCTAAATTTTTATTATTTTATAATAAAAATTTAGATAATTCTTAAAATGATTAAAATATTAAAAGCAAAAGTCAAATTAAAAATCAATAATGTATGATAAAATATTCATTATAACAAAGAAATATATTTTTCCTAAATTATATTCAATGAAACCTGACTCATAAAGGTACAATGTTAATTCACATCAAAATCATAAAATAAAGAAGTGTTATTTCAGGTTTAGCCAAACTTAATATAAAAAAAAGTTTGATGAATGCATAAATATATTTGATAAGAAGATTTTGATGACCAATGGTATCAGCAATATCTAGAACTTTTTCAGAAATGAATTCATCCTTCCTTCATTAAAAAAAAAAAAAAAAAAAAAACATGAATTCAGTGATATTAACAAAAATTATAAATTAAGATATATATATGGAATTGACATACAGTAGACTCCCTCAAATCTGCACAGCTTGGGACCAAAGGTTGTGCGGATTTTAGAATTTTGTAGATTTCTGGTCATTGCTTTGTTTACATTTTTTAAAAGTAATTTGAATGTAATTAATAATGAAATCAAAAGTATATTGCATGCTTATAATATACTAAAATATGTAATAAACTAAAATAATAAAAAATAAGATGATTTTTAAAATGATCAAAATACTAGAAGCAAAGGTCAAGTTAAAAATCAATGTACAATTAAATATATTCATTATAAAGATTAAATGTATTTTTCCTAAATTATTCAATGATACTTGACTCATAAAGGTACATTATTAATTCACATCAAGATCATAAAATAACGAAGCTTTATTTCAGGTTTAGCCAGACTTAATAACTAAAAAAGCTTGATTAATACATAAATATATTTGGTAAGATTGTGATTACCAATGATATCAGCAATATCTTGATTTTTTTCAGAAATAAAGTATTTTCTTCATGAAAAAACGTGAATTCAATAACATTGACAAAAGTTACAAATTAAAAATTGTATGGAACTGATATAAAACTAAAAAATGTCAAATTTTACACTTACATCTGAACTGAATGTTTCATTGTTTACATCTGTAAATTATGTGCGGATTTTAGAGAGTTGCGGATTTTAGGAGTACAGATTTAAGGGAGTCTACTGTACAACTAAAAAAAATTCAATTTTGTCCATATATCTGAACTGAATGGTTCATTGTTTACATCATAAGTTATGTGCAGATTTGAGGGAGTCTGTTGTATGAATAACTCCTATTAATACTTATAGGAATATAATCATTTTGTTTATTATATACAGAGTGTATAAAACATTATTTTTACTGTTCAAAGAATAAAAATATTAGATAATAAAGACAGGAAATGATAGTGAAGTTTGACATTTATATTACTGTAGGCAGGAAATAAGTTTACAGTGGCAAGAACAGCAAAAATATTGAGATTAATGTAAGAATTAACTCACAATGTTAACATGGAAATGTATATATAATATATATACAGTAGAGTCCCACCACTTCGAACTAATTAAGACAGAACACTGTTCAGTTCAGTAGGAATTCAGAATAGGCAGATTTCATGAAGAATAATCAGCATATTGACATGTTAAAACATAAATTAAGTGAGGGGATATCTGTTAATGTCAGCTCTATACAGCGTTGATTGGCACTTGGTGAACAGATTCTGTTATTTCTAACTGTCTTAATTTAAAATTCACTATTAACGTATAACAGATTCTTCAAATAAAAATTACAACTGTAGTATCCTAGCAATAAATATGCTTTTTCTCTACACATAAATCTGAGTCAACAATGACCAAATTATTTAGTTTAGGATTGCTATTCATGTGGGAGAGTGAAATTCCCTAACTTTTCCAGCTGTATTTCAAGAAAAATTTAGTGTAGCGTGTGGTGGACATGTTGAGGGTAAAAAAAATGTTATATTACTCAAAAAACACTAAAATTTCTTGAATAGAGCTGCTAAAGCTCTTTAATCCCAATTTTCCTCTCAAATCAATAACAATCTTGTTTTGAGGTTTGCAATTGGAATCACTCTTACAGTTTTCTACAAACTGTTCAAACTTGCTACAAAATATATGTGCACCAAGTTCATAAATACTCATTTTGTTAACTATATCTCAAAATCATTGTCTACTTCAAATTTATTTTCAACAAAGAAAGGGGGGGGGATAGAGTGGGAAGATGGAGGCTTGTGATAATTACTTATTGTTACATGAAAATAACTGCTGGAAAAAGTTTTATTGCCAAATCATGGAAGATTCTCACTTCTAGCTGCACAACGATCAAACTCTCTTTTAGATCACAATGAAAGTTTATCAAATTCCCTGACTTTTCCAGTTTTAGGAAAAAATATTGAAATTCCCTGACTTTTTCAGGTTTTCCAGGTTGTGTAGCAACCCTGTTAGCTGATTCAATGCTCTTTGTCAGAAAAAAAAAAAATCACTGTCTTTACTTCTTAAGGATGTGCATATTAGTTATTTTTTGTGTTTAGCAATGATTAAAAATGATTCAACAAGATTGTGTGAATGAAGCCAACATATACTGCAAGTAACCCGCTTTCATTCTAATTTGGTTTCATCAAGCTTAGGATCTATGTATGTCTCTATTTAACTTCTTTATATAACAACAAATGTACTTTCTTTAAGAATGACTTTTTTCTGTTTGTAAGTTTTAAAAAAATCGTTATTTTTTTCTGAACTGAGCTGGGAATAAATGACTTTCAAAATATCAGGTCTCTACTGTATAACAATAAAACAGACAGCATAACATTGAACCCATAAAATAAAAAATAACTATATTTAAGACAAACATTGCCAAAATATTCAACTTTTTGATTTGTATGGCAAATTCTGTAATTTAAAGAAAAAACAAAATGCACAAAGAATAAATGATAAAACAAAACACAAATCAATGTCTTAAAAAATAGACTATGTCCATTTACCATTTGAGAAATACATAGACAATTATCTGAATGTTTATGTATAATTAAAGCAATCTTTAACTGATTTATAAAATGTCTTTATCCAAATATGCCACTAATAAATACAATAAAATAATCTTAGCAATATATCTTATTTAAATACCAGTATAAAATAAAAACATTTAAATAGAAAACAGCATATGTTTTAGAAAAAAATTACATATGACATTAAAAATTATACAAAAGCAATTTCATAGAAATCCATTTATCTTAAATTCATCTGTCAGTTTTCTCATATTAGTTGATGATATAGGCTTTAAAGGTGAACGACAAGGGCCTCCATAAAATCCCAACAAATCCATGGATGCTTTGACACCAGGAATTCCAAACCACTTTGTAACCTAGATAATTATCAAAACATAAATAGATATACTGATAATCAGGGGAAAATATTGTATTCATTAAAAAAAAAAAGTACATGAAATTGAAAGTATCAGTACATATGCATATTTAGAGGAAGAGAAATGATACACTTGGCACATTCTACTTATTTTCCATTTTGCTCACAATACAGAAAAAAAATGTGATTTTCTATGTTATTAGTTTATATAAAATAAATTATATGACAGATATAAATCCACTTGGGTTGCTTTTTCAAATAATCAACAACTAAATTTAATTAACCCTTTAAGAGGCCTAACTAGGATTTCCATGACATAGTTTATGGATTCAAAGGCTTACTGAATTCAAAATTGATATTGATGTTAATATTTTGATTGCATAAGATAAATAAATATCTAAGGTTAGAAAATACAAATTCCCATATCAATACATTCTGTTATGAATCCTTAAACTTGCATGCAAAATTCTGCAGGACGCTTAAAGGGTTAATTTATAAACAAATTGTTTAAAAATTTAATACTAGTTTTTGAAGCTGTTCAAATAAAATCTTTATTACACCCCCTACCAGGATTTTTGTTGTTGTTTGCCATTGTGCTTAATTGTGACAAAACGCGTCATTTGGCGAGTAAAAATACAATCAGACTCGCTAAATTGCAAGTGCTTAATTTCTTATCTGTTTGTATGTGTGCTAATACAGTTGAAACTCTTATTCGATTTGCTGAATGATTGATATCGCTTTAAATGTTCAATCACACTGTGCAATTTACAATTCACAGAAATGATTATTTGATAGGTATTTCGCTATTCTCAGATAATCACTATCTATGCACTGGTGTTGTTTAGGTAAAAACACAAACAAAATTACTTGCATCAAGCACCATATAGAGAAACATTTTGCTGGAACGCAGTGTTGAAATTAGCCATTAAACTATTTACTAGTTGCATGCAAAGTATTGTCTGGCCTTTTTTTTTTCCGTATCAGTTAAGAACTGAAATCTTATAGCAGTTTCTAGAAAATATGAAACATTTACACATTTAAAAGATATTTAGAATGTACTAATTTTTAAAAATTTTAAAGTTTCAAGTTTTCAAAAATTTTAAAAGGTCAAGTTTCCATTTTATAAGCAATAACAAAAAATTATATTATTTTAGAATATTTTTGGGGGAAAAAAGGGGGATACAATAAGTTGTTACAGATACATTTTTCAATGTTTCATATTGAATCTACTTCACTAACACTTGTTTTAATTTCTTATTCACCAAATTGCTAGTGTTGGTCAAAAGCCAGCAAGAACCTTGATTCACACATAGCTACTGACAAATCTATACTAATATTATAAAGAGGAAAGATTTGATTGATTGTTTGTTTGTTTGTTTGAATTGAATAGGCTCCGAAACTATTTGACGGATTTGAAAAATTCTTTCACCGTCGGAAAGCTACACAATTTCCGGTGAACATAGGCTAATTTTTAATTGATTTATTCAAATATTTTCCTGAATAGTTCAAAATTTCATTATTTTTCATACAGAAACAATTAAAATTTTTCCGATAAAAAATAACCATTTTTCTTTCACGTTGCCAATAAAATCAAAATCTGGGATAATAATATCTCCTCGGCAATTAATTTTCAATTGAACAGTATCCATATGAAAAATTAAAATAAAAATAATTCAAAGGAAAATAAATATGACGTCATACTTGAAAAAAAAACTATTTTATTATATAAGACGCACAAATATTGGTTACGTTAATAAGAGGTTCTCTGCGAAAAATGGCGACATAATTTGAAGTAAAGTGAACGAGAAAGAATTAAATTATTATTAAAATATTTGATTTGGAAAAATATGATGTCATAATTTAAATAACATAGGACTTTTGAAATCTTTATATATAAAAGAAAGTCTGGATTTCGTATTAATCACAGCACAAAAAAATCTACCGAACCAAAAATCTTGAAAATTGGGGTAAAAATACTTCTTATAACATCGAGTGCCGCTAAGAAGGGATTTTTGAGAATTCCACCCCTAAGGGTGGTAAAAAAAAGACCGAACTTTAAAAAAATTCCTGAAAAATCGGCTTTTGTAGATTTTTTTCAACTGATAACATATTTCAGTGTATTTTTTCATGCTGATTCGAATGGTACTAAGCAAATTCTTTTAAATCCAGTAGTTCGTGAGATACTTCACATTTTCCTAATTTGGCGATGTTTTTGGCGCAAAAACCTGAAATTTTCAATCCTTATCTATATATATATAAAAACTCTCTCTTAGGAAGTTCAACGGATGGTCTAAAATAATAACATGTTTCACCATATCTCAGAAGCAAATTCAGGTAGAAGCAATTCAAGTAAATTTCAAGACAAAAAAAATACTAAAAAATTGTTAAATACTTTTGTAATTTTTCAGTTATTTAGTCATTTTGGAGGTATTTTGTCGCCAACATGAACTTTGAACTGAACAATGTAAGAATACATAAATCAGACAAAAATTGTGGGTATTTGATTAGATATTAAGATTGTTTATTTAAGTATGTTTCGTTTGAGTCAAGATTATTTTAGAGAAACTGACCAGCATAGCGGGCGAAGGCTGCTAGTATTAGTATACATTAGAGGTGAGCATTATTTAACATAACAGTTAAAAAAACACTGTTACTACTATGAAGTTTGTTTTTTAGTAACAGAATATTAAAAACTCCCTATTAATTTTTTTACAATACTTTGAATTTACATTTACCTTGAAAAGAAATCTTAAAATAAAACAAAAAACAAAAAACAAAATGTTTTATTTTAACATTTTACTGTAATGAAAATAAAGTTACAAAATCTTTTTTCAAACTTTTAATTATCTTCTAAGAAAAAACGAAAAAAAATATCCTTTATTAAAAACGAGTCGAGTAAATCTAGATTTGAACACCAATCAAATAAACCCAAATTTCAGCGAAAATAACAACCCCAAAACAATAAACCGTCCTATCAATGAAAAAGAAAATCCTACACTCAAAATCACTTTTATTTCATTCATTAGTCACCCCTCCCACTAACAATAATAGACGCGTCCTAGCAAAACTCAACTGCCTCGTCTGTACGTCTAGGAAACTTACGGCAAACTTTCTAGTTCTTCTGTTGTTGGGAATAAAATTTATCTATAGTTTTAATTATCTGTCTGAATAAAATATTCTATACCAACTGTTAAATGTTCAAATGTTATGTTCCCTTTCAACATGAGATCGTATTTGTTTCAATTCCAATGTGTAAAAAAATTTAATCATTCCTCTAAGAGATTAAAGTTACTTGTAATATATAACTACGAAGCAATTATATTATTATCAAAATATATTGTTGCTTTGAATACGAATCTGTTTATCTAGACTGGTAGTATTAGAATCTGAGAATTATCGAGAGAAAAAAAAAAGTTTTTTTAAATTTGCAAGTTGGAATCTGGCATCATTTGGTGACGGATGATATTTTGATGAGGGTTAGTTTCGCGTTTGATTTCATGGTTGAGGATGTTTTAATGTGAGGTATAATATGTTTTCGATTGCGTGAAGGATATGTCTGTGAGTTGATTACGTACGCATGCGGTAAAGCTGTTTCTTTATTTATTTATTGTACATTTTGTCATAACTATGATTGCTAGAAAACTTTTTTCTTGGAATTAATTTTACTAAAGCAGTGAGATTTCTATTTTATAGTGCGATTTGTTAAAATTTAAAAAATATTTTAATCAATTTGGGAAAAAATAATATGACTGTTGTCAATATGAAAGCTAACTTTTTTTCTTGGAATTAATTTTACTAAAGCAGTGAGATTTCTATTTTATAGTGCGATTTGTTAAAATTTAAAAAATATTTTAATCAATTTGGGAAAAAATAATATGACTGTTGTCAATATGAAAGCTAAGACCGACGTTTTAAAAACTACTTGTTCATATAATTTTCATAATAAAATATTTTAATTAAAAAATTTTGCCTTAAACCTAATTAGGTTTTAAAGATTTTAATAAATTATTTTAAATAATGTAATTTATATCCCACAATGTTATTGGACGCTGTAAATGGATAAGTTAAAATACACAGTTGATCGTATCAACATTATTCGATAAATGGCATAAATGAAAAAGTGAAATGTTTTAGAAAAAACTCAAAGCACTTTTAAGTGGAAAAAAAAAGGAACAATGCTTTAGAACACACAGAGTAAACCATTTATTTTAGTATGATCAGTCTTATTTATTGAATATAAGTAAACAGTGGGACTATATTATGTAATTACTCTATTTTGGTCTTATTTTTTTTTATAGATCTTGAAACATATCTTTTAATGTCAAATGGGGATATGTTTGTAACCGATGCTGAAAATAGACGCTAATGTTAAAAAATGTACGATACAAGGGGTCTGATCATACTTTCCACACAGGGTCCTGTTTCTGTGAAATTTTGGAAAAAAATTTATATATTATTTTATATAAATATCAATCATAATTTTGGGGATTTTAAATGATCTTTATATTTGGGGTTTTGTTAGACGAACTATGCATTTAAAAAAACATTATTTTCATAGTATATGTAAAAGTGACACGTCAAATTTTACTTTTAAATGTTTAAATTTATGAAAAGTTCAATTTGGAAATGGAAAAGATTCGTGTAAGGTCAATTTTTAATACAAAGAATTTTGAGAAGGGTCCTATTTGAAGGGTGAAATTTTTGTGAAGGATCCTGTTTGAAGATGAAAGATTTTGTGAAAGGTTCTTTGTAGGGAAAAAAAAATGAAGGATCTTGTTTTGCGATGCAAAATTTCTAGTAGGGTCCTTTGAATTTGAAGGACCCTATTGGGCAAAGCCAGAATTGAACTCAAACTCACAAATAATGCTGTACTTAATAACATTTGTACACAATTTTTTAAAAAAATGTTTATGTAGTTTCATGCTGAGTGTCATAACAAACAGTATTTGAATAATTCTATTAAAAAAAAAAAATATTGAATTTTACTTTTTAAGAACTTTAAACTTATGTCACCTGTGTGACCTTTTTGCAATGAAAAAAACTTACAACATCCAAGAGGAGCTCAATTCCTTTGAATTCTGACTTGAATTGCGATTATTTTTTTTTTTATCTATATACTAAAAGGACTAAATTAAATACCTATATAAATAAAAACACTATAATAATAATATGAGTTGAAGAAAAAGTTAATTTACTTCGATCACCTGTGTGACTGTTTGTATCACCTGTGTGACAGCGTTCAATACTTTCAAGTGAGCTGACAAATTTTAAAGCTATAATTGGTATTTAATATGCTTATTAAACAAATACAAAGAAATTACAGCAAATCATTAAATTTAAAGACTCCACATGCATTCACAACTTCTGGAGGAGTTAACCTTTTGATAATACAATTTGCTTCATATAAAATTTTATCAGGATGGTCAAGCCATTTCCAATTAAGTCCACTCCTATGCATAACAGAAACTTCATAAGGTCCACTATTTGAGATTACAGATGTTACAGTTCCAGCATAACTTTCTGAGTCATACTTCACTAAACATCAATCTCCCACTTCCAATGATAAAAGCCTAGGGAGATCAGGTTAGCTTTCATCTGCATAAGAAACCTTGATACATGGTTCTGATTGTTTAGAATTAAAATATCCTAACAATTCAGTTCCATTTTCACTAACCTCTAAGTGATGAATGTCTCTTACAGCTGGAACAGAAGACCACAGATTAAGGTTTTTAGTGGTTTGTTCAATTTCTTCATTGGAAATAAACAAAACCATTGTTTTGCTAAGAAGTCTTTTTGCAACAAAAAAGAAATCTTTTGGTGATTGTACTACAACTTCACCATGCTTAGAAAACACTTCTTTCAAAACCATGGACTTGGCCAAGCCTCCGATTCCATCAACTACACCTTTTCCATGGGATGTAGCAGTATACTTCCAGCTAAATTTTCTGCCATACTTTTTGGATAAATGTACTAAAAATCTGCACATAAATTTATTCTTGAATTCAGATGAAGGTCCATCACTCCATATAACTTCGTCAAATTTATTTTCAACATTGATCAAAACATCATATATTTTAATCAGGATGGCAGAAACAACATCTTTGTCCTTTTTTTGAGTGTCTGAGCATACGAGATAAGTACTGCATTCACCATTTAAAAATACAGCTACAGTAAACAATGTAACAGATTTTCTACTCCACAAAGCCGATTGTACCTCATTTTGAAATTCACATTCATATGCCATTGCAAAGTCACATTGAAGAACTCGTCTTCCTGGAATGCTTTTATCCTGCACAAATTCACTTTCTTGAATCCTTTTAATATTGACATGCTTCAAAAATTCTGGATAATCATTTTGAATTTTTTTTCAACAATTCTGAAAATGTGTCTTTGTGGAAATTTTTAACTAACGTATTGTTGACATTTTCCCACTGTTGCCATTGAATATTTTTCATGAGGTCAACATAATTTGTGATGTTTTTCCCATCTTTGCAATTCAGACATGTTCCATTCCAACAGTTCGAATTTGTTGAATCGCATAAAACTGTGTTCCAAAATGCTGAATCAATTTATGTTTATCCCTTTGAGTTTTAGAAAGAAATTTTCATGTATTTTGCATAGGCATTGATAAGAAGGAGTGTCTTTCATTAAAAGTACATTTGCTGGGCGTTCGTCCTTGAAAACTGTGAAACTTACTTTCATGTCAGGGTAGGTGTCTTTGAATACAGCATAAGCTTCTCTTAAATACATAGTCAAATAAAACTTTTGCAAGGTTATTTTCTTTCCTTTCTCCCAGCAACACATACTTTCTTTCATGCCAGCACACTGATATGATATATCAGGTCTATAATAGAAATTTTTCAATATTTCTTTACATTCCACATTATTTGAATTTGACAGACTTATGTCCTTCTTTTTAGTCCTTTCCAAACCCACTTTTTTAGCTAATGCCATTACAACTGCTTTTTGTTTACTTGGAGATATTGGAAGGTTTCTTGCACATTTTCTCACTGCTTTCCCAGGTGATTGAGGTTTTTTATATGAACCAAAGGAAGAAGTGGAACCTTTTGAAGAAGTAGAAACCATAGTTTCATTTAGTTGCTCATTTGATTCAAATTCTTTCTTTTTCTTATTTTCTCGAGATTTGCGTTTTCTCTCTGCTGCTGCACTTCGATAAGCTTTAAGTTGACTAGTATTCATTTTGGAAATTCTATTCTTTCTGCTAGATTCACTCATTTTATTTTGTTTTAATTTAAAATCAGGATCATTTTCAATCATTTTTTTCTTATATTTTCTCTGACATAAATTATGTTTCAATCTGAGTTTTTCTTCATTTGCCATATTCAAATTTAAAGGTAAAATAAAACTTACAACATAAAAATTCAGAAAGAACTACCACACTGTTTAATCTGCAGGTGTACAAATTGGCTAGTTTCCAAGTGTTGAAAGAAAAAAGGCTGGGGAGAGAGAAACAGGTTCTAACCAGTAGGAACAGGTTCTGACTGGTAAGAACAGCTTCTTGGTGAAATAGGTTTTAAGAGCCCACAATAGTCACAGAAAAAGTACACAAAAAGACCCAGATGATCATGTAAAGTCTATGGGAGCGTTCTTTTCTAATATCTCACTCAAATTTTAATATTTTTGCATGATTTTTTTGCACAAGATAGCTGAGGGCAATCCACAACTGGGCTAGTTTTTACTTTTTCGATTTTGCTTATATATTTTTTATACTATAACAGTTTCAGTTTCAGAACCGGTTTCGAAAGTTAAAGTAATTTTTTAAAGAAAATCTGAAACAAAAATCGAAAAAGTAAAAACTAGCCCAGTTGTGGATTGCCCTCAGCTATCTTGTGCAAAAAAATCATGCAAAAATATTAAAATTTGAGCGAGATATTAGAAAAGAATGCTCCCATAGACTTTACATAATCATCTGGGTCTTTTTGCGTACTTTTTCTGTGACTATTGTGGGCTCTTAACTGGTAGACATGGTTTTCTCAGTCACACAGGTGATGAATAAATGTCACACAGGTGAGGGGTCAGTTAAAGGTTACAAGTGAGGTGTCAGCTTAAAAGGATTAATGTTATCATATCAGTAAGATATTTCAGCTTTGTTTGAAAAAAATCATAATTATAAAGTTGTTTTATGGTTTTAAACAGGAACTTTTGCATGTCAAATATCACCTGTGTGACTGTGAAGTTGCAATGAGTTTATTTTTATTTATTTTAAGAATTTATTTACTTTTCAAATACATTTAAATCTTTATAAAATATTTATTATATTCACTAAAAATATTTTTTAAGTATAAAATGACTTTATTGCAGATTATAATGCAAATATCTTTTGTTTTTAAAGCAGATTAGTATATTGAGAAAACACATCAATTTTCGGATTTTATATTTAGACTCTCCATTTAAAATAAAATAAAATTTTTATGGAAATTTTATTGCTTGTACCATAAAATATGAACATTTTTCTTACAATTAAAAAAAAAAATTAAAACTAAAGAAAAAAAATTAAGACAGTCAGGCTCATTTTTTCTGGCTTTGCCCAATTTCTTTCTAATTAGGTCCTTGAATACTGTTTTCCGTAAATACTGTGTTTTCTCATCTCCACTGCTGAAGTACGAAAACTTATTTTGAATTTTTGTAAGTTTAACTCTACATCTTAAATGTGAGCTTGACCCTTTTTCAGACATTAATCTTTTAAAGAAAAAAAAAATGCAAAATATTACTCAAAAAAGAGAAAAATGTTCTTTACTTGCAAATATTTATCTAAAATCTATAAAAATGACCTAAATTTAAAAAAGGTCTCCTAAAACTGTGAATTTAAACAAATTTTTAGCCTTTGGTAAAACGTTAAAAATTTATTAGGTTACTGTAACATGTTACCAAGCTAATGGTGTAATGATGGAACCTGTTAACAAAAAATAACTGTTTTTCCCATCTCTAGTATACATTCAAAAATTAGTTCATTCGCTCATTCCACAACCCTTTGATGAAATTGCATTATTTACATGATTTTTTAATGAAACTTCATGTTTTTCTCCCAATGCTAATTTTAAATTTGCACCTTTTCGCTTTCTTTGATGAAATTTGCCATTTTTTTTTCCTTTGTAATTTTTATCCGATGTTCGTAATGCCGTAACATTTGTTGTACATCCATAATAATTAAGGATAAATCATAATGCTTGGCACCTCTGTTTACCTTATTAAGCAACAAAATTTTGCAAAAATGATTTGTTAGAAAGTGCTTCAAATTTATGCTTGATACATATATATTTTTCTTTTTTTGGTAGTTGGCACACAATGGCCATTTGAAATGATTAATGAAAAAAATCGACAAGCAGATGTAAAATGGTTTGACCTCTCTCTCTAGAGGGGAAAAACACTTCAAATTTTAAATCGGATAAACATGCTTTGAACAAACAATTTTATTTAATAAAGTGTATTTTGATTCTACATAGTGCTTATCTGATTTCATAAGTAAAATTTCTGATTTGGAATAGGCATATTTGACTTTTAAAAAGGTCATGTTTACATAATTCAAACCCTCTCTCAAACTCAGCTGTACTTACAGGAAAAACCATTCTAAAATGAAACAGTTTGTCTAAATAGAACAGTAAGAAAGACAGCAGAAAAAAATAAATAGTATGAATTAATCATGGGCATCAATTATATTATTTGGAGAATGATTAAATAGTTAATTGATCAGAAGAACAACTTTAAGTCATACAAGCAATAAAATTTTAAACAAATTAAGTTCAAAATGACAGCTGGGTACGAATTCACTGTCATCAAATCAAAATTTATAGATACAAAATAATATTACAAGCAAACAATAATTTTGTACCATATCATGAAAATTTCTTTTAGACAGGTTTTGTTTTCACACTTTTTTATTGTATTTAGTATTCATTTAAAATCAAACATTCATTTCAGCTATGACATAAAATAAATTTTAAGGTCAGAAATATACATATATGTCTGACATATCAATCAGATTTAAACAGTAAAACAAATTCTTATCTTTACTTGAAAATTTTTCTAAAGATGTAATCATTGGCCTAACACACAAGTAAACAACAAATTAAAGATTGAAAATGCTACAAAAATTAATAAGAAATTAATTCAAAATGATAATAAAAATAAATGTATGATCCAAAAAAGAAATTTAAATATTTACAGATAAATTGGGTCCTATCAATTTATGCTGAAGTTGACGGGCTTCATTGTGTTTACCGTCCACTGCAAGCTGGTATAATGTACAAACTTCAGCAGGCAGTGAATTAGCCAGAGCCATGACTCCACCAACACAGCCTATAACAAAAAATTTAAAAAATAAGACAGAGTAAAAGAATAATAATGCAATCGGAAACTGTTTAGCTGAAACATCCAATAAGAAAAGAGCTTAAATAATTTAGTGCCATTCCATGAAAAACTGACATAATATCCTGCAGGTGATACATAAATGTAGTGTTGACTCTAAGATATTTTAGCAGGGTGCAGTGCCCGACAGCTCTTTACATTCCTTTTATGCACCCAGTGACTCTTTCAAACCCTTCCAATGTGATTGGCTTTTCCTTTTTAACACTTCCTATGCATCCTGTGGCAATTCAATTGATCCCGAAAAAATATCGCAAATTCTAAGGGATTCTAAACAAACCAATTTGAAATATTTTTTGTGAACAGGATACAAATGTGCCCTTTTAGAAAAAAATTTACCTTTTTTGAAAAATTCCCACCTGGCAGCCCTTTTTCTCTAGAGTCAACACCACATAAATGTCTATATCTATTAAGTTAAAATATAAGTTATATAAACTATGCATTCAGCTGTCCCACATACAATATGGGATGGTCCTTTAATTGATTTAAAAATAACCACATTTTAAACATCCTACCCTATGTAAGCTGCTAATTTTTAACAAATTTAAAAATCCCCACATTTCAACTCCAGACCTAAATAATCTACCCGATTCCGAATCATTCCAAGAAAAACAGACAAAATGTCTTTCATTTGAGACAAACATAAATACCTATATCCATTAACTTATTAAAATATAAAGTATACATTAAAAACAACAAAAAATTCTAGATTTATCTCTTAGAATAGTTCTGTTAATTTGAGGATATAATAACAGTGTTAAAACAACAGTAATACACAGAAAAGCTATTTCACATGTGATTTGGAATGGTACCCTCTCTGTTTCATAAACACAAGTTAAAGTCAAATAGAAATGTTGGTGAGAAAGCTAATAAAGATACCTTTCACAAATATTACGTAAAATAGCCAGTAACTAATGTAAGTAAAAAATAGAAATGATAACATTAATAACATATGTATAATTTACTAAAAAGCAGAACTATTTTTTTCATTGAATACAAAATAAAGAGAAATTTTTCAAACAATAATTAATATTTCCTTACGCTAAGCATAAAGGTGATGATTTCATTTCACTGTGTATTTCTAAAAATGCCTGATTTTCTGTTTGATAACTAGTTAAGCATGATTTGTTAAGCATGATTTTCAGGATACTCATAGGGTATACACCTAGGATTACCAGATTTCTCTATAATAATGACGATTTAAATAAATAAATAAATTAGATAAATTTGATTTAAATCTGATTTGTTTTTCTTAAATCAGATTTTTTAAAAGTTAAAATTAACTAACAGCATTATTTTAAACTTTGAAGGCTAAAAATACATACGACAAATAAAAATTTGATTGATATTTCGGGTTAACATGCCATTTTTATAAATGCAATTAAAACAGAAGCTTCAAAATTTTATTATTTAATATTTTTTTAATGCACATAAAGTTCAATTGAGTAAAGCTGTGTAACAATTATATCACCTATTTTAAGAATACTCAATGAGAAGTTGTATTAACACCATTAAAGGTACCTAGCATCCATTGCCTTATAGCACCAACTCACCATAAAAAACCCCATTATTACATATTTATGTTACAATATATAAGAGGATAATTCACCAATAAACAAACACAAGATTAAATCCACTATAAGCATCCAGAAAAATACTAATAAATCCTTTGTTCACTATAAGCACTACCTAGTATATATTTCTTTGCAAATCAAAATAACAATAAAAATACTAATTTTATAGCTAGTCATTTTATAAACTTAAGTAAAGTTTGTTTAAATTCTTTTACAATCAAAATTCCTTATATTGATATATTTCAGAGGAAAAAAAAAAAAAAAAAGTATCAAGGTTATTTATATACTTTAATTATTTATAAGTTAGATACTTAAAATTGGGAAATGTAATCATGAAAATTTTAGCTAATACAAATTTAATGCTTTGTAGAGAAAAACTAATTTTATTGCTTTGCCAGAAATAGCTGCAGTTTCTGTAAAATTGTGTCATATGGGATGCTTTTTCTTGCTTGCCATCTTTGTGTTACATTTCTTTCCCCAATTTGTTGTGTAATACACCAAATACTGCTATCTAATCTACAGTTCGGTATTAAGCAGTAACTTCAAGCAAAAGTTGATTCAAGTACTTTGATACAAGTAAGCTTGAAAAACAGGTCCATAATTAATACCTATTGATGATTCAAGTACTTGAGTATGCCATCCGGTAAGAAATAGATGTAACTTCTCATTTCAAGAGAGTGCCGTGAGAGCGCATTGGATTACGTGTATTTTTAATTTGTTCAGAATGATTATTTATTTACACAATTTCAGATTTCATGTGACATTTGCTTTCTGTATTACATGACAAAGTAAAAATTATCTGAATTTGAATATCTAAAACTTTCAAATATATTTACAATAATGAATTATTTCAAAGGCACTTTAGCATCAGTTAAAAAGACATTTATGGGACAATTTTCTTGTACCGAAGGCAGCAAGAAGCTCCACTATAGGCTGTTTTAATTCCCAATAACTCATTAATCAAAAAAAGAAATTCTTCTTTATTATGTATTTATTCTGAGAGATAACTGTTAAAATACATAATTGTAAAATTTTAGTAAATAAAAAAAAAAAAAAAAAAAAAAAAAAACAAGTGATTAAAACTAAGCTGATAGAAACCAGGAAATTCTGATAATAAAATAGATGATTTTTACTGACACAGATTTTTGTTTCTTCATTAGGTGGACGATTGAGCACACATTGAGAAGACATGCAACAAAACTCAGGAGTCAGGAGTCAAATTGTAAAATTCAAACCTGTTTCTTCTTCGACACAGAATGGCAACAGAGAAACAGATTTGTTTCTGAATGAATGAATTTTAATGAATTTTAAATTTTTTCTCCCAGCTCACTGTAGTGCTGCATGTTTCTCGGGTTTTACACTACATCATTTTTCAAACCATACTAAATTATGTTGAATGCACCAATAATGTCTTGTTAAGGAATTTTCTTAAAACTCAATTCTTTCTTAAACCCCTAATTGTCACTTAAGGGTCATTTAGAATATCCCCTCGAATCCACATTCAATTCACATCGATTCCATCATTGTATTTCTGACCTGTTTAGAATGTGCAGATCCGGTTTCAACCTAGGGCATTTTTCACCCCTGCTATCTCCTAGGGCACTAATCCAGCATGTACCCATGATTCCTTTCGGGTGTACAAAGCAAGTGTCCGTTCAAATTTCTCCGCCCATTTCTCGCGCGCTAATCTGTTTAGGAGAACTGGCAAATTTTTTCCAATGGGCTTTGTTGAAAGATAAACCTTGTATAGTATGTTAGTTAAAACCAAATTTTTTAATTGTTAGGTTTTAAATTGTGCATTTTTTTGCTATTTTCTCTCTTGTGGAGTTTCTTAATGATCTTTTTTGAATTAGTTAATAAAGAACAGTTATAAACATGTAAAGATCAGTTGCTTTGTATTTTTATACAATTGATAATTAGATAATTAAACTAAATTATACTTACAATTAAATAAACAAAATTAAATTAAAATTAACATGAATAAAATGTAATAATTTTTATTGCATAAAATTTTATCTCAAATAAATTTTCAATAATTAAGATACTTTTAAAAGTTACTCAAGCTTTTAAAAAATAATTACATGAACATTTATTAAAATACAATGTATCCTAAACTTACACTAAATACAATTTTATATTACTGTTGAAAAATATTAGTAAATTTTACTAATTTCATACTTAAATTATCATTTTTTAAAAATCTTATCTTCATATATAAAAATTGCAATTAATTTACTATTCTTTTTACTAATTACCCATTCATTTGTAATTATAAAGTAGTGGAAAGTTAGCATAATTACTTTTCCCTTTCCTTATATTATTATTAGTATTTAAATATATAATTGATAAGGATTTTAAATATACATAATTAATTAATATTAATATTTAAATATACATAGATAATATTCATATTTAAATGTGAATGATCCATATTAAATAATATTATTTAAATATCTATAATTAATATTAATTAATATTTTTTTAAATGCACATAATTTAAATTAATTAATATATTAAATAAATATGTATAATTTATATTAAACTAATTTATATTATACAGTACGATCATTATACTACAATCAAAATTTTTTGTTGCTCTGTAAATGAATGATAACCATTATGCATATCATATTCTACAGTAAGTATCTTGTAATAAATCTCAATAATATATATCTATGTCATTATGTTTGAAATAGTGTAACATTATAAAATATGCTTCAAATCATTTTTTTTTTCACATAGCCATTAATTGAATTTTTATAGTAGTGATTGTGTAAATTAATAATACATGTTTTGACATCAGTATTCAGCGCTTTTTTTTTTTTTTTTTTTTTTTATTAATCGAAGTTTGATGATTTGAAAGACCAAAAAATTTTGTGTCATCAGAACCTGATGATAAAAGTACATTGCATAAAAGTGTTAGTAACATTTTAAAAAGTTTTTCGTTAAAATATTTCGTTTAAATACAATAAAAATCATGTTTTTAACACTTTTTGAAGCTTTCGGAGTTTTAAAATTTTTATTATATTTAACTGAATACTGGTGTTTTATGAATATATTATTGCTAAAATATTTCTTCTTACATAGAAGTAAGTATTAATTCTAAATACTCTTTCAAGACAATGTTTCGTGATTTTCATGTCCCTGAAAATTCCTTTAAAAAAATTTATAAATTTGTAATATTATACCTATTCGAGGACTTTAATAAAAACTGAGCTCAGACAGAGACCATCTCATTTTTATTATACACCGTACTATGCAGAAACCATGGTTAGTGCATTTTTTAAATGGATATAAATTTCATTTTTGAAATAGTGTAACATCATTTAAATTTACCACAAAAGGTTTTTCTCCCATTGTCGCTATAATTCTGCACACTTCATTTTCGCTAAGAAACATGCTTTAGTTAATTTCAATAACATAAATGGAAATTTGAGTTTACATTAATTGCAGCACAGACTGACAAATTGATTTTATAAACACTCTTTTCAAATGTATTAGAAAGTATTAAATTACTTTCATTTTTTAGTAGAGTCCTGTAGGTAGACTGGCTTCTGGTTTCAATAAAAATTATTTTCTTCGCTTCAATGTTACATTAAAATTTTTGCAGTTGCTTTGAAAAGTTTTCAGCAATATCGAAAGATTTTTAGATATCTTATTAGAGTTTCATCTTTGTTTTAATCGAAAGGAGAATTGGTTTAGAGATGAATTTATAAATTCACGTCACCACAAACCCATTCATATAGAAT
This sequence comes from Maratus speculifer, assembly GCA_964019185.1. Lineage (NCBI taxonomy): Eukaryota > Metazoa > Arthropoda > Arachnida > Araneae > Salticidae > Maratus > Maratus speculifer. Next base: position 420,039,377 of record OZ025294.1, on the reverse strand, counting down.
AATAAGTCATACTCAAATTAACCTTGCTTGAACTTCTGTAGCTACTTTATATATTTTGACCTTTTGTCCATTAAAAAAAAAAAAAAGCCACAAGAAAATGAGAGATAAATTAATAATTTAAGAAAAAAAAAATACCAGCAAAAAATCGCATCAATTTTGAATTAATATATTTTTTATCATTAATGAATGAACTGCAACAATATTTATGAAAGTCCAATCTTGAGGCTGCAACACAAATCATGAGATTCTATAAAAAATATATTTATTTAAAAATATATCCTTCTCTTTATTTATTTATTTATTATTATTTTAAGATGAATAACATAATAAATGTGTATATTATTCTCTCCTTATAAATTAGCAAAAAATCACATCTAATGTCAAAAGAACATATAACTATTAGCTATATAAAAGCTTGTAAAACTACTAATAAAAGATTACGATAATTTATGCTAATTTTATAAGAGAATGAAATAAAGCATAGTTCAATGAAAATAAAATACCACTATAATTTAAATAGAATAGCGATATGTTATTAGTAGTAAGCAAAGCTCAGAAAATACAAGTTTGTATTTTAATCAATGAAAAAAAAAAAAAACTATTACACAAAACTGAGACAAATTAATTATTACGGAAAACTAATACAAAATTAAAAATTGCAAATAAAGTACAAGTTAACATTTTCAGACATAAAGTGAGTATGGTTGTAATACAAGTTAAAAAAGTATACATATCCACTCTTTTAATTATTTTAGCTATCCTTATATTTTAAAGTCAATTGCAAAAAATTTTCGAAGGTAGCATAAAAATATATAAACCTCATAGTATCGATAATCAATTTAAATGGGTTACATTTTTAAAACAGTGTTATAGTTTTCATGACATAATTAGCGCTTATCATTGCAAAATTAATTATAAAACTGAAGATTGTATAACTTTAAATTCTGTTTCATATATTCAGATATTAAAACAAATCGCCGCATACCAAAACAGTTTCATAATAATGTATCGTACAGGTATTAAAACAAGTGGCCCCGTACCAATTCCTGCACATTATGTGTTGGTCATAGCGAAACTGCACCCTACGATGCCAAAAGTAAACAAGCAGACGATATTCTTTAACAGAGACCTGTGCACGAAAACTTGCGTGGAGGAATTTTAATGCTGCTTTATGCTTGGGTTTGTAAATGGGTACAAAATTAAAGCAGGAATGATAGTGGAGCAGCTCCACTTCGTGTGAATTCGGTTTCATCCCTCTGGACATTCTAAATGAGGCTTTAATTGCCAACAAGTTACTCCAGCTTTTGTGCTATTAAGAAACTTTGTTTCTAGTATATACAAGTAACAAATATATTTACATTTTTTAAAAAACATTTTTTTTTCATTATTAATGTATTTTAGAAGTAAAAATAAATAAAAAGCCATTTGTTTCCTTACCAAGACAAAGGGCAGAGTATAAAAAGCCAGCAGAACCAGCTAAAACTTGAAAATCTTTATCTTTAGTTTTATGAACAACAAAACCAATTTTTGTCACCTAATTGCAGAAGAGAAACATTTAAGTGCAATGACACAGATGGGTAAAATCTTACAGAACAGTAATCAGAAAAAATATTATGTATAGGCATTCATTTGAGAAGAAGAAAGACTCGAGATTAACATAAGGGTTGCAATTTTAATCCACAGAGCTACCACCTTACACTTTTATCATTGTTTTGATATTTTTAATTTTATAAAAATAAATAAGCAGTTGTAACAAAATGACTGCCTTCCTTAAATTTGTACAATCTATAGATGTACAAGATGGCGCTGTTGCCCCTTTCAGCAAAATATCATGAGATATTTTGCCTTTTATTTTAAACATTAAGTGAAGAGAAGTAATTTGGCACAAATTAGAGAATAGATTTGTGGTATGTGTTGAAATGTTGTTTCAACCCGAGACGTTTTTGTGTTATAACAAGATTTATGAATCTTAATAATGTTATGCATTTTGCCAAATATGTATATAGTGTTGTAAATAATAGTGTAGATGTTGTGATGTCTTCATTAAAAATGTGATTGTTTAAGAAGTTTTAAGTATTTACCTGACAAACTCTCCCCCCCCCCCCCCACACACAAACACATTTGTTTTCTTGAGAGAATTAATGTGGAAATTAATATTAAATCTTTGTTGAAAGGTGATGGGGTTTATCAAACTGAACAGAAAATGCTTGGAAAATCTAGAACTATTAAGAGCCTACACTGGCCACTCTAAAAGAGCTAAATGATAATGTTAAGTCTATAAGGGTGTTACTTTCAAATATCTTGCTCAAACTTTAAAATTTTTACATGATTTTTTTTTTATATATAGGAGAGCTGATAACAATCTACAATCAGACTAGTTTTTACTTTAAATAGAAAAAGTAAAAACTCCAATTGTAAACCATCCACGGCTATCCCATGCAAAAAAACCATGTAAAAATATTAAAATTTGAGTGAGATATTTATAAATAATGACCCCATAGACTTAACACTATCATCCGATTCTTTTTGACTGAGTTGAGTGGTCTCTTAAAACGAAGCAGATTTCAATCACAGTATGGAAACATGAATCTAGTTAAGACAATAAAGTTAAAATGAAATTAGTTAAGAAATAACTGAAAAGGAAAAATGACAAACTGCAGGATTTATGTGCTCTAAGTGTTGTTCAATGAAAATAAAATAGTGAAAGACATAAACTTTTATTTTAAAAAAATATATAATACGATTTGCGAAAAAGATAGAATAATAGAATTTTGTTCAACAAATGTATGATGAGATTTAATCCCTGTTTAAAAACAACAACTGTTGTATAATTATATACTGGAACCTATTGGGTGTTAGGTATTGACTTTAAATGTATCGAACAGTTTTAATTAATTAAACAAAAATATCCATTTTGGATTTTACTTGACTTAAGCCTCATTATATTATCTATTCTTAGACATTACTAAATATGAGGTCTTAAACTTTAAACATTATTTTTAATTACTTTTTATGTTTATATAAATTTACTAACTTTAAATACTTAAATTTAATAAGTTACTTTAATAAACAACACAATTTTATTTCTAATATTTAATAGATGAAATGTTTGAATTTAATATAGTAAAATATTATAAAAATCATACACAGATTAATTCATTAGAGTAATTGACATTACATATAAAAAACTATTACTAACATCTCCGCCACTTTCTTTCATTCCAATCACATTTGGATGGTCAGCAAGTTTTATTAATAAGGAAGGTGGCATATCAATACCTGTATTACCAGGTACATTGTACACAATAATAGGCACTTTACTATTATCTGCAACCTAAGAGAAAAACAAAAGTTATGAGGAATTGTAAACACTGAATTTCTCATTACATAAACTTTTAAAGCAAAAACAATAAAAATAAATCAATAAAATTATTTAAAATAGCAGATAATAACAATTGTGAGAACTAATAAATAAATTAGGACTGGAAAAAATTGTATATATATAATAAATTTTAATAATAATTTTATGTAAATAAATCTTACTGAATATATGTAGACTTATTTTTATTAATTATTCTGAAATCTAAATGGGATATTTTTTAAATATTTACACATTTACAACTTGCATTGAGATACACTACATAACATATTTTGCAAGCTTATACAGAGTTCGATGAAGGAAAAATTTGGGGTCTATTTAGGCCCCTTCACATAAATTAATTTAACAAAATGGACCACTTCACAAACATTAATTTAATGAAACGGGCCTCTTCACAAAATTGCTTTTAAAAAACAGACCCCTCCACAAAATTGTTTTTCATAAAAAAATACTACTATTTTTATTTTGTTAGGTTTTAAAATGTGTGATTTAGAAAGAATACCAGTTCTCCAGAAATGAAAACTTTAGCAAAAGGGTTTAAAGAAGTAAATGCTTGGTTCAAATTTAAGTAACAGAATTTCAATTTTCATTACAAAATATTATTTTTGACTAAAATATAGTAAAATTTCAAAAATTGCTTTTCCACAAAATGGGTCTCAAGGAAATAAAACTTACATCAATCCCTGCTATAACAATCATTCTGCTGATGCATCATGTACAGCAATAAACAAGTCAAGAAAAGATGCGAGGAAGTCTTTCATATTTTTAGAAACAGAAAAAAATTTATAAAATGGAAGGGTGCAAAATTTCAAATCAATTTTCAGTTTCAAAAAAAGTTTCCCTACTTTTAAATTGAATAATATGAAAGAATTTATGCAAAGATTAATTAGTACTCACTCGGTACATTAAGAAATTTACTGATTTCTTCAAAAAATAGCTGTAATTATATTTGGTACTACTCTGTTATCCCGTCGACCAAAATACTATCGCCGAATTATAAGATTAAATGCCAATAATGGATGACTGTAAATGTCAATTCAATGACATTAAATAAGATACACTGGTTTAAAATGTAATTAAGTGATTTTTATTTCAACTTTTTATTTGTATTTTTATTAATATTCTACTAATTATTTGGTTTTTTTTATTATTTAAAAATAAAAATTACGTCAATATGGATAATTTGGCTATTAATTTGGTGATTTGTATAATTTGGCGAAATCGGTCGACAGGATAACAAAGTAGTACCTTATATTTATAACTTTTGCTAGTATACAAATTTTTTAACAATGAAAAAATTAAAAACTTATGCAAGAAACTACTGCAGAATACACTTAAACGTGCAGATATATAAATTAAGATTGATTAAAACATTCAATTACTCGCAATTTAATCACTGATTTAAATTAACAAATTAAAATCATCAACATCATAATATTAACATACAGGGATGAGATTGACAAAAAAGTAAAAACTCTGAAAAACTGTGTGAACGACATTTGAGCAATACTATATTTTCCTGCATATAATTTGTGGATTATCTGTTTAAAAACCTCAAAAATTTCAAGTGTGGATTATCTGCTGGTGCGGATAATCTGATGAAATTCTTTTCAAGCAGAACTGATTTCCTATTTCTACCGACAATTATAAAATATAAACATATCAAATGATTGTCAGTTTGGGAAACCGCCCGCGGAGCTGCTTGTGATTGGTTCACATATGACGTGTACGTTCTAGTGGGAGTGGCTTCCGATTTTTAAAAAGAATATTTGTCTAGTCTTTTAAGCAACATGCTTCTATGAAGAATACAGAGTTTCTCAGCTTATCTTGATGGAAAATTGCAATCTAATCATTTTTTAGCTGAATTTTCTTTTATTTGTCATGTGGAAGAAGAAAATGCGTAAGTTACCCAGCTGAATTTAGCTGGATGTATTAAAAAAGACAAAAGTTGTAATAGATCTAATATAATCGATTGCCATAATCGAATGTTCGATTATGGCAAAAGAAAAAGGGAAACAATTATTATTCACAGAATAAGAGTCTCTTACTTATTATTAAATACTAAAAATTATTACTAAAAAATAATATTTTTACCTGCTATTATTAAACAATTGTCAAATATGACTGTAGTAATAGATCGAATATAATCAATCACCATAATCAAATTTCCATTATAGCAGAAGAACAAGGAAAAAATTATTGAACTATTGTCAAATATTATTGATACTATCGATTATTATTTTAACTTGCAGTTATCCTACAATTATTTATTTTATTTAGAATTATCATTTAAATAGGACAACTAAATCAATAGAAACTTTATTTATTAGTATTTTGGAAGGTTGAAAATGATGAGCATCGTATAATCTGCAGATTATACGCCGGTGCGGATTATATGCAGGAAAATATGGTAATACTTATGAATTTCAAGCGGAATAAATGTTATAATTGCTATTAAAATTTACATATTACATACAATTTAGCTTTAAGCAAATTAAAAAGAAACTGTTAGAAAGAATTAGGCAGAAATTATTTACTTACTGCAGTGAAAAGTCTATTTTACCAAAATACGGAACATTAATAAAACCACTGACATGAATATTTTTTAATAGTAATATTTGTAATTTTAAAAATAGTAGATACTTTTCTTGAAAAAGCAAATCAAAGTAATTGCAACATCATTAAGTATATGATAGAACAGAGTTCCTACTTTATATATATATAAACAAAAATAAGTTTTTAAGGAATTAAATCGATCATAATTGATTGTTAAAGGTGCAACAAGCCAACCACTAAAAATGAAAATTTAAGGAAAAAGAATAAAAAATAAATTTTAAAGTGTTATTAAAAAAAAAAAAGTAGTAATACTGTGGAAAACATATTAAAAATTCAAAACATTAAAAGGAGTTCAGAAAAAATGGACTATTATATCAAAGTACAAAAACAAAAGTAAAAAACTAAAGAAAAAATATAAAATTTCTCCCAAAATTTAATTGGTGAAATTTCTTTAAAAATTGAAGAAAAATCTGAAGAATATCATCCCTGTAAAAAACATTTGTCACGAAAAAAAAAAAAAAAAAAGCTGCAACAAAGAATTACATTCTATATCAAACACCACTTGCCAATATATGTCAACTGGCAGTGTAGTGTATTTGTAATTGATTAGGAAGATTTTGCAATTAAAGTATTAAAATATTTTAAAGACACATTTAAATGTTCAAAACATCCTTAATTCACAGCTACTAATATGATCTTTCTGGAGAATGTATACTCCAGTTTTAAATTAAAAAAAAAAAAAAAAAAAAAAAAAAAAAAAAAAAATCAAAAGTCTTTTATCAGACCATGATTTTTAAATATTATTCAGAACATATTTTAAAATACAAATTAAAGCTCTAGATCTTAATGATTAAACTTATACAGCAAAATAAAATATGTTGATACATTAATAAAATAAAATGTAAACTTAGCTATGAAAATGAAACTAACCTATAAAATTGAAACAAAAAATAGATATCATTTGAGACTTAAAATATAAAAAAGGATAAATAAAAACATAAAAATTACTTTGTATCTATCTAACCGAATTTGCAGATATTAAACATTAAAATTCTTTTAGATAGTTTTGCTGTCCCATCATTTATTTGTGTTGTTTCAAATGTAATTTTTTTTATTGTTGTTGTTGTTTTTTAACATTATAATTTCTCTTGTAGTCTTTTATTTATTTATTTATTTATTTTACTTGCTTCATAATTTTCTTTCATTTTCTTACTTAAATATTCATGATAACTCATTCTAGTTCATGTGACTCAACATTTCCTTCACACAGCTAACACTTGATGAAAAATTTGCATCACTAAAAATCAGGCCCGTAGCCAGGATTTCCTTTCGGGAGGGGCTCAATCTTGGATTTTTTTTCATCTGACAGCAGCAATAGGCATAATTTAAAGCGTAAATAAAAAAAGGCTTAACCTACGATATAATCCTTCAATATACTTGTCTATTATAATGTATTTGTCCATTCCAAAGTTATTTTTTTTTTCGATTTCTATTACAATATTTGGTTTCTAAGAACTCTCTCAGTACCAATTCGAAAACCGAAAGTGTTTTTGAGGGAAAAAAACTGCAAAGAAAATAAAAAAGCACAAACTAACAATTTTTGCGATAAACCTCATGTATCTTTATAAGATTTTTTTCTTTTGAAATTTAAGCAAAAAATTTTAATGGTTTTAGGATGCAGAATTAATGTTAGCATACACGTGTCTTGCATTGCGGATGCGGGGTCTTAAAATGATTAATCTGTAGATAAAAATTACGCAGATTTTTTTTTACAAAGAATGATTACAAATTTTAATTATTACAAATTATAGGTAATCGTAAAAATTATATTTATATTTTACATTCTTTGATTACAAAAGTTATAAATGCAGTACTCTTGGTACAATAAATTTACTAGTGCTATAGAAGCAGTCTTCGTGATTTCTTCGCAGCCATGAGGCTGATTACTTATCAGGATCTACTGTAATGTACCAATAAATGAATATCGTTGCAAGGCTGCCCAGTCTCTCATCAGTAATTGGTAGGTGCTATGTTCGAACTCAATCTCGGTCTTCAGCCTAATCGTTCGGAATGTGTCATAATTTTCTTCGAGCCTGGAATTTAATTGCACAGTTAAGGGCTAGGCTCTCTTTCGACGACACCCATGGAGGGCACTTCCCATCTTCTCGGGCCTATATTCGTCGTGTAGATAACTAGGCATCATAAATAACAACTACAACAGTAGCCTCTCATCAACCATAGTGCTTCGAGGCAAAAATTTAATTTTCTCATTGTTGAAAAAGACACTTCAGCCCTAGCTATATTTACCGGAATGGTAGCTAAGACTGTCAGCGTGTATTTCATTGCATTGTAGTGCATTGCATTAAAGTACTCTAAAACTTTTAGGAACTGTGTATTTCTATCAACATTACAAATTCTCTTGCACCATACTTCATATTCAACTTTCCCTTACGAAATTAACACCTTATGTTTGAAATATTGAGAGAGATTCTCTGATTTGTTTGCATATTCCGGAAAAGCACATCCTGAGAAAAAGTATTTAAAAATCGGTTAAAATATCTTCATTTGAAATGAATCTATCATTCAAATTTAAAAAAAGACTCAACACAGGAAATGCAGACTGTAGCCTTATAATACTCTTCAGTGGATGTAATTTGGTGGTTTGTATAGATATTAAAATCTAAATTTTGATCTTGGGATTTTTATTTCAAATTGAAAGATATTTTTCTAAGTTTTGATGCAAAATTAAATGTTTCTCAAAAAATTTCCATCGAATTTCATTTTCACTATGTTTTCTAAAATAATTTAGGACATCTTTAGCATGATAGTTAAAGCCAAAAATGTGTCACGAGATTTTTCATGAAATTGAGCTAATGGCTTTGTCAAATTGAAAAGCTTGTCACACATAAACAGGCTTGTCAAACAAGCACTCTTTTAAATTCCATGACTGCCAAGAAAGGTCTATAACTGGTGAAGAAATATTTCATGTGTTTTCTGAAATATTTTCGAAGCTAATGAAAATTCATTCAAACAGCTTGACAAAAGTTACCATATTTTCATGAATTTCTATAAATCTTGTATTTCAAAGGTGAAGAAATCATTTTCTTTTATTTCCTGGGACATATGATGAAATAGGTTGCTGAAGGATCAAATTTACCTTAGGTTGATTTCTAAAAAAATTGTCAGTTCATTAACTGTTTCATGAGAAATTTGGATGGCAGGAACCAGCATGTGTTTTTGGACAATGACTTGCAAATTGGAGGTATCTGATTTTAGGACTTGAGACAAATTCTAGATTGGATCCCACTAATATGTCCAACCATATTAGTTTCTCTCTCATATGCCTGTGTGACGAATTTAGAAATATCATTACAACGTTGTTCTATTTCTTCTGTAATACTTTCAACAGACAAATCATTTATTTGAATGAACCTAAAATAATTTCCCGAAGTATTGGAGTTTGTGCATTTTATAAATACTAGTCCACATATATAACTCAAACGGCAAACTATTCTGTACTTGAAATATCCAGTTTCATCAGTATTCAACCGAAAACAGATCGCGTTATTTATTTTGGTAACCATTTCTTCAGTAACTATACACCGGGTTGCAAGAATTAAGGACGAGAGGGTTTTTTGAATGTAACGTCGCCGAGAAGTTTTCCACATCGACCAAAATCATAACATAAGATCTTCAATATGTGAAAATATGGGACAGGTGTTAAAAAACATCTAAACAAAGAATCAAAAGGATACATAAGCACTTTACTGTAAAGGTCACTTGGAGCACAAATGCAGAAAAGACTGAAGCGTCCTTCTTACAGGCACCTGGCAGAAAAAATTTAGTCTCAAATAGGGAATATGATTACCCCAGACTGTGATAAAGGATTTGCAACGTCTGTCCATGCTGAGGATGAGTTTGTCTAGGAGCTGTTGAGGCATCAAGTCCCATTCCTCTTGTGATGCCAATTTCAGCTCCAGAATCGTTGCCGGCGCCTGCTCACGTGATGCCAAGTGTATACAGAGAAGCTCCCACATGTGTTCTATGGTATTTAACAACTGAGGTGTTGCAGGCCAATCCATGCGTTGAATATCTTCACTCTCCAAAAGTTCTTCGATAACTGTTGCACGATGACGGAGAGCGTTGTCGTCCTGAAGAGGAAGTCTGGACCCCCAACACCTCAAAAAGACACACCTGAGGGAAGAGAATCTGGATGCAATAGCGGGCACCAGATACTGAACGTCTTTGGAAGATATGGAGGTTCGTATGGCAACCAAGCATACCACCCCAAACAAGACCTCCGGCACCCCCAAAATGGTACCTTTCCATGTTGTTGGAGTGGGGGTTAGATGTTCCCTTCTCTCTCCAGATGTGTAAATGTCCAGAATAGCTCATCACACTAAATCGATTCCAATCCGTAAAGAGTACCCCAGTGGCGTAGCTAGCAGGGGGCGGAGGGGGCGGTCCGCCCCGGGTGTCACCCTCTAAGGGGTGACACCCAATTTTTATTTGCAGATATATATATGTAATCTTTTAAAATCTTGGAAAAGAATTCTCAAATAAAATTAAACTTTTAGCGCACGATGCAACTCAGTTAGTTTTCTTTTCTTTGAGAATGTGAAATTTTATACAGAATGGTGTTTCTGAATAAGACATGCAGCAGGAAACAAAAACCTACCTATCCAACGAGTGGGTAGCAAAATCAAATTTTAAAAGAAAGATTTTTCTTCTACATATAGACACCACGTTGACTTATACGGACTATGGGTTGAGTGGTGAATCTGTGGTTTTTAGGTGCGTTCGTAATTATATAAATACGTAGCATCTATAGTTGTCGTTCAGTTAGTCCGTCTGTCTTTCTGTCCGCATATAAGAACGCAAAAACTACCCAACGGAATCGTTTGAAATTTAAAATATATAATTATTATATAATTTTGTCGCGTCATTTCAAATTTTATGAATATCGGCTGAATATATCAATTACAAGGACAATCAAAAGTATTCGTTACATTACGGCTAGTGGATAAAACAGTTTCAAATGCATTTTAATGGTGTTAAACTCTTTCGAATATAATAGAATTGACATGAACCTAAGAAGTATTGTATATAACTAAAATATACATTCTGTAAAATCTGTGATGCAAAGAATATTTATTATTAAATTACAGGGCTTCACAAAAGTATCCCACTACATAATGCTGTGCGGGGAAATTTGTTTGGGGAGTGTTTTAATTATATTAAACTATTTCACATTTTATGAATATGATATACGTTATTGAGGTTTACTGTAAGTTTCTTCCTGTATATTTACAAAAACACAAAGAAGATTTCGACCACTATACTGCATCCGAAGTACTATCTACTATAACAGCAAGATCTGAAAATTTTTAAAACTTCGTTAACGTAAGAACGCACCTCATTTGCTACGCTTCACGTGCAATATCTAACTTGTTTTTATATGTAGCAGGACAAAAGGTAGATAAGGAATGGTATAGTCTTTTGTTATAATAATGCAGAATTGTGATTGAACAAATATGACGGATTGGGCGGAATGGGAGGTGACACCATTTACATACGCCCCGGGTGTCACCCACCCTAGCTACGCCACTGGAGTACCCACTCCTGTTGTGTCCATTTTTTGTGTTTCTAGCACTACAGAAACCAGATGTCTCCGATGAGCAGGCGTTAATGGTGCACGCTGTATTGGTCGTCACAATATAGATCACCTTTGTGCAGTCATGGTAAAAAGTGATATTTGAAGTCCAGTAGTCTGTTCAATCTGCCTTGCAATTTCTACAGCTGCCTGCAGCATATTTATTTTCACCTGTAGGACAACATAACGGTCGACTGCTGTTGTTGCTCGTGAACGTCCACCTCTGAATGCTCTGACAGCTGATCTCCTCGTTTGAAACGCACTCTAGGCTCTTAAAACAATGTTGTGAGCGATAATGAACTCTTGTGCCACACTTGCCACACTTCGATCTTCATACAACTTCCAAGTGATTCGAACTTGTGTAAGCTCATCCCGATGACATCTCCTAAATTGTCTCTTGTCTATATCACACAATAGTAGTAAACCAACGTCGTTGAAATCTTTTTACACAGTGCAATAGATTTCAACAAATTTCTTAATGGGCACTGCCTCTGTGTTTTATCCCCTTAATACCTCCTCCTTTTACGCCATATTCCATATATGGGCATGTTCTACTGCATTTGATTCAGATCTGTCTCCTGATTGGCTTTTCATTTTGTTCGATTGCCTTTTTCGGCTTTTATACTAATTTATCTGCTCCGTCCTTAATTTTTGCACACCAGTGTGTATATGCAGCATATTTGAATGATTTCAATCTGAATGTCTGGGCTAAAGTAAGAAGTAATAGTTCTAATCATTTTTATAACGTTTCAATTCCCCATCTTCAGGTTTTGCTATAAATCTTAAAGAGTTTTTAGGATACCGTCTTTTTTATTTTTTCTCTAACGTTAGAGGACCGGTATTATGATTACTTCTTAGTAGCAGTTCTTGCTCGGCACAAAATACAATTTTTAGAATATTAGATGTTGGCCTCCTAGAAAACTCTTTAGGGAGGCACTGTAAAAAAAACACCAAAAAATTCCTGTTCAGGATTATCTCCTTGCAGTTGATAATTCTACAAAAGGCAAAGAGACTTTCCCCACACAAACAGATTTCTCTGTGAACATTCTATTAAAGATTCATATGCAAACAATTTAACTCAAATTTATTCATTGAAGTGCCGGAAAACACTGGCCGATATGGCCTTTGAAAGTTTGTTGATTGGCTCTTGTCTGTCTTCGCACCATTTCTTTTCGAAATTTCTTGTTAATCTTTTTTTAAAATAAAAAGCTTTTTATAATTAAAAGTTTTTTAAAAATCATTATTTTTCACAGTACAAGGATCTATTACAGATTTTGGCTCTTTTTTTCCACACAACATTTTAACACTGATAATTCTAAGTATTTATTATATCGTGATATAAGGAGTATAGAGGAAATTTAGAAATATAATAACATGAAAGTGAATGTTTTAAATTTGACTCCTAAAGTTAAACTAACGACATGTATTGAACTCATTTTTTTCTATATCTAATTAATGATATGATACATGTATTATACTTATCGAATTTTACTGTGCATAAAGGGAAAATTCCGGTTATAACTTTAGCTGAATAAATTTATATTTTTACAATTAAAAATATATACGCAGTTCTAATGTAATGGAAGAAAACAAAAATGGCAGTTTTTACTATCATTTAATTTAACTTAATATTTTTAACTTTCGGGAGGGGCTTCAGCCCCCTTAGCCCCCTCCCTGGCTACGTGCCTGCTAAAAATCTTCATTAAAAATGTGAATTTAGCAAACATTCAACTTGCGACTGAAAAATCTGAGCTTTGTTGCAAGCAGACCTCGAAAGAATCTTGACACATGATAACATTAAAAATTAAAAGAAAAAAAAATCCCTGGCTTTTTTAGCACTAATAATTTTCTCTCATATTTTCCTGTTTAACAGGTTTACCCAGGCCCGAACTGGCCAGGTTGTGTGGCCAGTGATCGCCGAAGGCCCTTGGCTCAAAGGAGCCCCTGAAGTGTAACCCAAAAAAGGAACATATGATTTTATATTTAGTACTTACATAAGAAAAAAACTGAGTATTTTTTAGAAGAGTTACATGTGTTTACAATAAATTTTAAACAATTGATAGTTTTTTCATGGTAACTTATATAGTTTCGTCATGTCATGTCGTTGGATAGATGGAATAGTGCTGCTGACTGATACATCGCCTTTTGTGCAGTGCTCATAAAGTCAGATTCAGAGCATTGTTTTCGCAACACAGAAAATACACAATAATAACATTAATGATTACTTAGAAGCCTAGATATTTGAACCTAAATAAAGATTCATTATAAAATTAATGTAGTTTAGATTTAAAGAAAAAAAAAGACAGTAAAAATATGATTAACTTTTGAAGATGTATTATAAACAAATATATTTATGAAAATATTTCTGTCTTTTATTAGAGGTTCTTTCAAATCCAAAGGACTTAGTTCCTGACACATTTCTAAATTCTTTTTCTTCGGAAATGCACAAGTTTTGCTATTTTTTCTTATTCAGAACCTATGTAATCGAATAAAGTCTTCCCTTTTTTGATAAAGACATTATATCTTTTAGAAATATAGTCAAGTTAACATTTTGAATTGAATTTTTGGAAGCGATATCATTGAAAAGAGAAAAAACCTGCAGTCATGTGACAAAAAAGAAGTTTTTGAATATAATAGTTAAAAATAGAAATTTTTTAAAGAAATTTGTATTTTTTGCCAATTTAAGGGTCAATATTATTTTTTATCACTATGTATATGTATGTATGTATATATATATGTATATATATATATTTCATTACAATTTTCTTTCTATTTTAAAACTATTGGTTTATTAATGATTCAGCAATTTAAATTTCATTTAAACTTTTTTTTTTCCGTTTTTAGAAATTTGAAATTTTATTTATATCTGCTATTTTTTTTAATTTCAGGATTTCAAAAAATATGGAATTTTGAATATTATTTAAATAATTTTATTTGAACATTTTTAATTTAATTAAAATAAATAATTTCCTTTAAATTTATTGATGCTACCATCTATGTAAGAATTTAATAATTATAAATTAACAATTTGGATTTATTAATTAAAGGATAAGTTGTTCTGAAAGTTATATAAAACGAAACACTCTGAGCGATCTGCAATCCCACTTACCCACTTTTTTTTGTCACTGTTATGTCACTTTTAATATTTACTTAGTTATCACAGTAGGATTTGGATTATTATGACTTCGACACAGCCATTTGATTGCCTAAAACTAAAAATATACCTCACGCTCATTTTTAAGCAATAAACCACTTAATATGAGTAATTGTTATTATTATTTTTTTTTTCTCACATGGAATTAGTTTAGGTATGGTGTATAAAAATAATATAAATATTTATTGTGAAAGTAAGTTAACAACATTAGAAAAGGCTTACATTTTACTCAGTTATTTTCCAAGTGACAAAATAGCCTAAATATGGTTTTTTGCCATCTAAGCCTAAATTAAAAAATGAAATACAGTAGACTCCCAAAAATCCGCAAAACTTGGGACCAGAGGTTGTGCAGATTTTAGAATTTTGCAGATTTCTGGTCATTGCTTTGTTTACCTTTTTTAAACAGTAATTAGAATGAAATTAATAAAGCAATCGAAACTATAATAAATGCTTACAATCAGGGTTGGAAAAAACCCCCAAAAAATCGGGTTTTTTTTGGTTTAAACCAGGTTTTTTTGGTTTAAACCGGGTTTTTTCGGTTTAAACCGGGTTTTTTTTAAAACATCCTTTCTTATTACATATACATGTACATTTACTGATAAAAACAGACATTATTGGTTTGTAAGCAGTATAATTTCATTTAAAATAATTTAAATTTAATAATTATAGTGGATTTATGCTGAAAATTGAAAAAATTCATTTTTCAATTTAAACAGTTTTAGCAAACAGTCTTATGTTGAAAGTTCTACACAGTAAACCATTAATGCCCTGTAAATCTTTATAAACAATCTTTTGATTACTAATAATAAACATTTGGATGTAGTTTGATAAATATTCTTTTCCACAATTATTCAAATAATAAATTACAAATACTTCTTAGGATTTTTCCTTTCTGAGTGATAATTTGAAATTAACATTTTTAGTTGTTAGATTCAGAAGATAGCAGAAGGGAAAAAATTATTATTAAAATGCTATAACTAGCAACTAGTCTTGCTTTTAATTCTACAAGATAATCTCCCAAAAGAAAAATTTCTTTTACAGCTTGTGCAAAATCTTAAAAAATCATTGTGTTACATTATTAATTGTATTAAATAATCTGCATTATTAAAAAAAATTAAAATATTTTACACTAAATATTGAATCTATTTTATCTTTGATCAATTCACATGTTTGAAGTTTTTTCTTTAGAGCAATGTTTACCAATGTGTACTGATTTTAATCCTATGGATAAAAAAATGACGTAAACCCAATATATCTAATGCTTATTGCTGAAATAAAGAGTTAAAAGTAGAAATTATTTATATCCAATAATCTGAAACTCTTAAATTATAAATAAAAAAGAAATTTAGAAATTTTTTAAATGTTGAAAGCAGAGGTCAAATTAATAATCAATAATGTATTGCAATTCATTGTAAAAATGAAATGTATTTTTCCTAAATTATTCAATTAAACTTGCCGCATAAAGGTACATTACTAATTCATATCAAAATCTTAAAATAAGGAAACCGTTTTTAGGCTTAGCCAGCCTTAATCAAAAAAACTTGATAAGTACATAATAGATTTGGTAAGAAGATTATAAAGACCAATGATATCAGCAATGCCTTGAATTTTTTCAGAAATAAATTTATTCTTCACGAAATAGCATGAAGTCAGTAATATCAACAAAAATTACAAATTAAAATACATGTGGAATTGACAAAAAAAACTAAAAATGTCAAATTTTTCCTCTATACATGGGTACAAGTTTGAAATTTTGCCAGGACTGAAAATATTTTGAATCCCCCCCCCCCCCCAGTGGACAGATACGCACGTGCATGATTCACTTTTTTTTTTATGACCCTTTGACAAAATTAGCTTTTTCCCATGATATTTGACAGAACTGTTTAACAATTCTTTAACAGAAATCACGTCTCTTTGCGTCCCTTTGACAAAAATTCGCGATCCTATGACAAAAATTAGCGTCTTTTTCACAATCTTTTGACTAAAGTCACGTTTTTTCCTTGCTCCTTTGACAAAAATCGCATTTTCTTCTCAATTCTGACAAAAATAGTGTTTTTCAGCTATCATTTGACGAAAATCGCATCTGTTTCGCGATTCTTTGAAAGAGACTGCTTAATTTTCATGATCCTTTGATTTGAGCTCATTTTGCTATTAATTGACGAAAAATGCGTCTTTTTTGCGATCTTTTGTCAGAAATAGTGCTTTTTTCCGCAATCTTTGAGAAAAAAATCGTGTTTTTTCACAATCTTTTGATGAAAAACGCTTTTCCTCGATCTTTTCACAAAAATCGCATTTTTTCTCCAATTCTGACAGAATTAGTGTTTTTTTTTTTCACGATCATTTAAGAAAAATCGCGTCTTTTACGTGATTCCTTTACAGAAACTGCATCATTTTCGCGATTCTTCAATGTAAATAATGTTTTTCTTGAGATCTGTCGACAGGAATCACATTTATTTCACAATTTTTTGACGAAAAATGCCCTTTTGCGATCTTTTGAATGAAATCGCACTTTTTCCTGCGATCTTTTCACAGAAATAACACCTTTTTTCATAATCATTTGACAAAAGTGATGTTTTACTCATAATCCTTGGGCGAAAAATTGTGCCTTTTTTTCACTATCTTTTGGCAAAAAACACGTCATTTTTGTGATCATTTTTCGTTGTCGGAGATTTTTCCGTCCCGCTTCCGTCTTCGGGAACTTTTAAAAGACAAAATTCCATCCTGTGGACAGAAAACTTGCACCCATGCCTCTATATCTGAACTGAATGTTTCATTGTTTACATTCGTAAATTATGTGCGGATTTTAGGGCTGCGGATTTAAGGGAGTCTACTGTATAATATTCTGTTTTAGCTAAATTTCCCGTAAGAGGCCCCTTTTTTAGTCTCTAGCCGAGGGCCTCCAAATGAGCCAATCTGGGCCTGGGTTTACCACTCATATAGGAATCCAATGGTTAAAAAATGTTTATCTCATGCATATTACAGTATAACTTCAAAAATCTGGCTTAATCTAAATCTAGACCATGCCATATTTTTGAAGGAATATCAAAAATAGCACTATATATTCTTAATGGTGCTTTTAGCTATAACTGAATTCATTATTAAGTGATAATTACATGAGAAAAAGAGAAAATTAAATATTAAAAAACATATTTTAATTGATATTTTCTATGTTACAGAAAAAAAAAAAAAAATAATAATAATAAAGAGTGAAATTTTTTCTTCTTTTGTAAATTTGGAAACATCAATGTCTTCTTTGTTTGCTACAATATTTTTTGCCATTCTTTAGCATTTTTTTTTTTTTTTTTTTTTTAAATAAATAAAAATGAAGATTTCTATTTTGGAAATAAACTTTTCTTTCTTTAAAGCTGACACTAAATTTCCAGTCAAATTTATGCATTTTTTCTAGTAACACCTTTTTTTCTGTCAGTTATTCATCCTCATCTTCTGAGTTGCTATTAGCATTATCCATGGTTCTATTTAGCACAAAATCTGCATTTTTGCTGTCTGTTAAATTGTTTATTGTTGATGCATTTTTGTTAATGCTTAGCCAATCTTTTATTTATTTATTTTTTATTTTACATTTAATGCATTTTTAGATTTTGCATGTTCAATCAGCTAATAAACTGCAGCCTTTTCAGAGGAAATGTAAAAGTTTGAAAATTTTTCACCATCACTGAGGTTGCCGTTGCCAAAAATTTGTTCTAATTATATATTGTGCTATGTATTTCTCAAAGTTGCCACCAAAGTTCTTTCTGTTGCTAAACAATGGTCCAGTTCCCAGAAAATTTGCTCAGAAAATAATCCCTATGTCATTTAATAAAACAAAGTTTAAAAAAAATATATATACAGTAGACTCCCTCAAATCCGCACTCCTAAAATCCACACATATTTTACGGATGTAAACAATGAAACATTCAGTTCAGATATAGGTGCAAAAATTTATTTTTTCAGTTTTATATCAATTCCATACATTTTTTAATTTATAATTTTTATTAAGGTTATTAAATTCATGTTTTTTCATGAAGAAAGAATAATTTATTTCTGAAAAAATAAAGATATTACTAATATCATTGGTAATCACAATCTTACCAAACATATTTATGTATTAATCAAGTTTTTTAAGTTATTAAGTCTGACTAAACCTGAAATAAAGTTTCATTATTTTATGATCCTGATGTGAATTAGTAATGTACCTTTATGAGGCAAGTTTTATTGAATAATTTAGGAAAAACACATTTCCTCTTTCATAATGAATATTTAATTGTACATTATTGATTATTAACTTGACCTTTCCTTTTAGTATTTTAATCATTTAAAAAAATATCTAAATTTTTATTATTTTAGTTTATTACTTTTTTTAATATTTTAGTATATTGTATGCATTCATTATACTTTTGATTTCATTATTAATTACATTCAAATTATTTTTTTTAAATGTAAACAAAGCAATGACCAGAAATCCACAAAATTCTAAAAGCCACAAAACCTCTGGCCCCAAGCTGTGCGGATTTGAGGGAGTCTACTGTATATATTCTAATTCTTCGTTTTGGTTTATTGTTTTATTGATAAAATCCATTGGTGAATCTTATCTACTTTTAATGGTATTATATATATATATATATATATATATTTCTTTTTTGATCTAGAAGTTTCTAATTTTATTTTTTTTTCTTCTCCCATAACTTGAAAGTGATAAAGAAAGAGGAAGGAAAAAGATGATTTTGATGTCAGATTTTTGAAGTTGCACTGTATTATCCTTCTTATTTTGTTCATAAAGGAATTATTCATTACACATAAAATAAAATTACATAACAAATTTAATTAAAAAATTTCCTATTAATAAAATTATGCAGTAGAATGATTAAACATTAATAGTTACCTTTGTAAAATGTTCATACAAGACATCTTCAACCATAAGACTTTTATTATAACATGGATTAACAACAAGGACAGCATTAGCTCCAGCATCTGCCATTTTGTTTGTAAGTTTGATGGTAGCAGCAGTAGCTAAAAAATTTTCAAGTAATTTAATATAAAAATATTATTTCTGTCAAATACTATAACTAGGCAAAAAAGAGTAATATATATAGCACATGAATTTTAAAGCATAAAGGCAGCTGCCATATTAAAAATGCTGGTTGCTACCGGTAACGCCAATTTTTTAAAAATATTGGGTGGTCTCAAAAATGTTTGAGTAACAGGGATATGTTTAGGAAAATTTTAGGCTCTTTAAAGGACTTTTCACAAAATAATTTACCCCCAAATAGCACCCTTCACAAAATATTTTATCCTGAAACAGAACCTTTCACAAAATTATTTCACTCTTAAATAGAGCTTTTGCAGAATTTTTTTTACCTTCTAACTGAATTTTTCGCAAATTTAATCATTTAAAAATAAAATCTGGCCTGTAAATAAACAGTTCAACTCACCAAAGATCATACTGGGTCATTCCATGTCAAATCAACCAAAAAAAATTCAATATTCAACCTGACCATTTCTGATTTCAATGAAACTGCCAGGAATCATTCTCTATGGTGACATAAATCAGAGCATATTTTTATTTTTTGTTTATAGCTTTAAATTTTCATACAATAAATTATTTAAATTATGAAAAATCATCATTTTTTGACTTGCATAAATATTTTCAATTTTGAATTTCTCAAGTTCTATCAAACATAGAAAATTTTATGACCACTCATTTTAAAGTGGAGTTTACAAGGTTTAATTTGATATGCAAGTTGACTATACATAGTTAAAAAAAAATAAAATTTAAATTTTTTTAAAGATTAAAATTTAAAATTTTTTTAGATAGTCATTTTTAAAAATTTTGAAAAAAAAAAAATGTAAGTTTGATGTAATATTATAAACTTAAAATTCTGAAATTTTTAGAGTGTGATCTCAATGGGATCAGGAGTTATGAAATAAAAGCTGAAAATTACCATACAAATCATAAATAAATAACAAAATAGATAGAATTAAATTGCTATTTTAATGGTTATTTTTAGCTTTTATTTAATAGCTCCTGATTCCATTGAGATCCCACTCTAAAAATTTCAGAATTTTAAGCTTATAATATTACAACAAACATACAATTTTTTCAAAATTTTTAAAAATAACTATCTAAAAGATTTTTAAATTTAAAAAATTTAAATTTTATTTATTTTAACTACATATAGTCAACTTGTATATCAAATTAAACCTTACAAACTCCTCCTTGAAATGAGTGGTCATAAATTTTTCTATGATTGATAGAACTTGAGAAATTCAAAATTAAAAACATGTAAGCAAGAAGCAAGCCAAAAAATGATTTTTCAAAATTTAAATTATTAACTATATGAAATGAATAAACTATATGAAATTTTGATGCGAAAAAAAAAAAAAAAAAAAAATTATGAACATACATCTTTTTTTATATCATCAGGCAGAATGATTCCTGAGAATTTCATTGAAATCTGAAAGGGTCAGGTTGAGTCACTGGTTGATTTGCATGTAATGACCCAAACTTAGCTTTTTTGTATATAAAAAGTAGAACCTGAAGACTTCGATAATTTAAAATTCATAAAATTATGACTAGAATTTTCACAAATATAAGAAAAACTTCACAATTTCACAAAATCAAGACCCTGTAAAAAAAGTCTGCACAGACCCCTGATATAACACATATAATTGTTTTGACTAGATGTATATGTGTATGGAGTGAGAGTTTGCAGAAACGAATGAATAAAGATGACAATTAAAAATTAAATTATATTTTTCCTAAGCATTTTTTTAAATTATTGTAATTTAATTAAAATTTTATAAATAATTATATTAATTACATTTTTATTAAGTTCTTCCTTATAAATACATTTATATTTATTTTAAATAATATTAGAATCGCTAACTATTGAAAGTGCAAAAAACTAAATGTCAGGAAAAGCAAATATTTTAGTCATCTTAATGCTTTATAGATGTAAGATATCAAAACAGATAGCAAAATATACAGACAATTTATTTCTGTGAGATATTGAACTATACATATGTTGAAGTGGTGTTCAGTACTTCTGTAAGTCTAACAGATGTCCTTATTATTTTTCAAACAAAATTATTTTGAGAATAAATATATACAGGACAGTTGCACCATAAAATTTAACTAATAAGAATGTATTTATTAAAATACAACACATTGTTCAGTGGTGCACAAAACAAGAATTTTAATATACATTTGTACAATTAAAATAAAATAAAACTATCAACGTTTTGTGCCGTCTTTAGGAAAATATAACGGAAGGACTAGGTTTGCATCTTGATCGAGAGATAATATTTCTAACTATTCTACTATTTTAATAAATACATTCTTATTAGTTATTTTGAGAATGTTAATAAAATATAAATTTTGTTTGACTGATTAAAAAAATAAATAAATAAAAATTAAATCGATTGAAATTGGATGGGCAGAAAGATCAAATTATTGGGTGGGCTCGCACCCCATGGGCCCATATAAGTTGGTGCCATTGGTAGCTACAATTTTATACTAGTTGAAAATCATCTTCTCATCTGAAGGTGTAAAGTGGAACACTTTTTCTTTTGCTATTTATTTGTTTGTAAAATTCATTACAGATTTTTATAAAATATAAAAGCAATAATATCTTATTAAAAATTATTCAAGTTGTACTTATGATTTGATAAAGATTCGTAAAATTTTTTGTAAAATTATGGATACAACATGACAATATTTTGACACATAACATTATTTATTATATTATGGTTTTTATTATGTCATTTCTTTTGTGCTGAAAATGGCTGTGATGCAAACTATTTCTTTAAGAATTTATTGATTTTATTTTTGTAAAGATGAAACATGAAGGTACTAAGATTTTTTTAAAGATGAATATAACATATATTTAAATAATTAAGTCTGAAATGTTTAGTTAGAAAGCTATTTTGTGTATGTATAATTATAGTATTTAAGAGGATATAACAACACAAGCATTATTTTGAATTTTCTAAAAATATTTTTCCTTGAGTGTTTTTTTTATCTCATTTGATGATAGAAGATTTTTCTTTTAAACATTCAAAATTCAGTCCATGATCAATCTAGACAAATTCAGGCAAATTTTAATATAGATGAATTTTTTTTAATCTCAAGATAGAATCTCATATGTTTAAGCACAAGTGAAAAAGATAAAAATAGGACAGGAGAATGAGAGAAGTAATATCTGCTGATGCATGCACACTGCATAAAAACATGAGAGTAGGCATGGAAGAAACGGGTGAAATGCAGTTTACCCTCTTTCGCCAAGGCGACCTTTTTTACTGGCGCGATAAATGCTCCAATATGGCAACCTTTGTATTTTTATTTTCTCCTCTCGCATCTTCAATGTGGCGGGAGGAGTGCTCCGTTTTAAAGTGTTTGCTTTTTAAACCGTATCCTACCGTTTTTTAAGCCGTTTCCCGATTGGATGCTCCTTTTTGTTACATGTTTTCTTATTGGATGAAAGAAGAGAACTGAGAGAAGAGAAGGAGCGTTTAAATTTTTAGAAAAACGTTAATGTTGCAGTTGCACTGGATTGCACGTTGAAATGTTGTCTATTGTGTTGCGTCTTCTATTATTTGTTTTCTCATCTCGTATATTTTGGAACATGTACTGATGTGGATAAATGCTTGACAGGTGAGAATAAATATTTAATCGTTTATTTTTCTCTCTTTTTTTTTTTTTTTTTTTAACCTGTATTTTTGAGCTTTGATTGAATTATGTATGAATGAGAGGCTGATTATTTCAAGATATGAATGACTAAAAATGATAGATTGGGTGATGGTTTTGAATGACATCCTAGAGTAGAAGATATTATGAATTAAAAAAACGGGGGGGGTTCAGGGGGGGCGGTAGCCCCCCTGATTTTTTTAAAAAAAGGCCTTCTGAATAAAAAGACTACAACATTCTTTTGCTCCTATTACTGTTAACAAACATTCTTTTTTAATAAGTTGGGTAAGTAAAAAATTTGTTTTTTGGTATATTTGATAAAATGTATTTTAAAATATATTAAATATATCTTTAAAAATGTATTTCGAAAAAATTTGAAATGTTATGTATTTTTTTTTTTTTACTCAAAAATACAGGTTAAAATAAGACAAAAATAACTGATCAAATATTTATTCTCACATTTAAAGCATTTGTCTAGATAGGTACTGGTTTAAAAATATTGAGAAGAGAAAGCAAATAATAATTTTGTGTACTCTCTCTCAGAGATGTAGCTCCGGGAGTTAGTACGCAAAAATACGCCATTTGGCAATTTTTGAAAATCGCACCAAGAAGGAGAGCAAACTGCAATCGCACTGAAGAAACCTCCATCTCATTGTCACCATGATGTGCTGCACAGAAACCAACTTGCAGGAATGGATAAACTGATATGCAAAGAAAAAATATGATTATACACACACAGACTATGATGAAGATTTTGCCAAAGTTTGACTGCAAATTCTCGTCTAATTGGAAGTACAAATTTACTTCAACTCCTGTCACTAAAAATGAATAGCAACACCTTCTCCAAATATCTTCGTTAGTAAAAGTATGTTCCTTAATTGTTTTTAATTATTTTAAATTGCGTCTCTTGCTTTTAACTTTTTAAAGTTACATTTTTTGAGAGTTTTTTTTTTTTTTTTTCACTTCCACCTAAAAATATTATAATTTGCTCACTAAGCAATATTTTTGCATTATCTTCTGTTACCTACTGGAAAAAGAATTAAAAAGCAATCGTAGTATAAAATTTAAGTAGAACTTGAAAATTAAAAATTTTAAAACATTTTCAAGATAACAATACCTATTTTTTATTTGGTGCAGTATTTCAAAGAAAGGGAAAGGGGAGAAGAGAATTAACTAAAATTCAATATTAATTAAAATTTAATATTTTAATTAACCAAAAATATATATAAACATAAAAAACAATTCTCACATTCACAGCCAGAACCAGCAATAACAAGTTTTTCAGCAGGGACAGAATCTCTCACGCATTTCACAAGATTAACTTTCTCTTCTTCTGTAAGTGAGACGTATTCTCCCGTAGTTCCCAACACAACAAAACCTGCAGAAACATGAGCAAAGAAATTAAATCATTGCTTTCCAACTAATAAACTGACTTATCTAGTCATTCTTCCAATCACAATATATATATATATATATAAATCAAGTGTAGTTTTTAAATACAGTACAGTAGACCCCCTTATACTTTAATTAATAATATTTAATAACAGTAGACTCCCTTAAATCAGCACATAATTTACAGATGTAAACAATGAAAAACTCAGTTCAGTTCAGATATAGGGTCAAAATTTAATTTTTTCAGTTTTATATCAATTTCAGATGTATTTTGATTTATTATTTTTGTTATTACTGAATTAAATTAATTAAGCTGTGTTTAGCATTTTCATACCAAATAGTTCTTTTTTTCTTATGCATTCTTTTAGAACAGCTGTTGAGCAGATGTTATTATTCCATTCTTCTTTAGCTCCAAAATTTAGTACAAGTTTATTCAGAGTTTCCCCCAGAGGGTTTCAGGGGGGCGCTCCGCCCCTCCTGCCCTTCAGTTTAAAAAATAGCGCCCCTCATCCAAAAACTAGTGCTCCTCTTGCCATTCATAAATAAATATAGCGCCCTTCTTGCCCCACATTTGAAAAAATGCAGCCCTTTAGCGATGATCCGAACGCGCTATAGCGCGTAAATTACACAAAAAATCGGCGACAGAATGCAAAAAAAAGGCCTCATATGCATCCCGTGGGACGGGTAATTTTGTCAAAAAATCGCTAAAAAAAGGCAAGTTTTGTTAAAAATCACGAAATAACGACTAATTTCAGGCTAGATTTTAAAAAAAAAAGTCTAATTTCGTCACAAAATTTCACAAAAACGACAGATTTCCTCAAAATATTGTGAAAAAAACGACAAATTTCTTCCAAAAATCGCAATAAATCGGAAAATTTTGTCAAACGAGTCGCAAAAAACGGCAACTTTCATCGAAAAATTGCAATAAAACAGAAAATTCTCTGAAAAGTTCCGTTTTTTTGCGATTTTTTTAGCAAAATATGACTTTTTTTCAATCTTTTAACAAAAACTGCTGTTTTTGTGATTTTTTAAAACAAAATATGCCATTATTTGCGATCTTTCAATAAAATCTGCTATTTTTTGCGATTTTTTTCAATAAAATCTGCTATTTCTTTTAATAAGATTTGCCGTTTTTTCATGATTTTTTCACGAAATTGGCCGTTTTTTCGTGATCTTTAAACAATATTTGCCGTTTTTTTTGCGATCTTTTAACACAATTTACCTTTTTTTCTCTTTTTATCAATTTTTTGATAAAATTTCTGTTTTTTCACGACTTTTTGAACCGCTAAATTCTAGATTCAACTCTATAAAAGTGCCCTTGAAAATGAAAAAGTGCCCTTTTCTGAACAATAGCGCCCTGCCCTTTTTTAAACCTGGGGGAAACTCTGGTTTACTGTTGTAAAAGTAGAATGAGAAAATAAGATTTTACTTCTTTGTTCTCTTATTTTTCAGAAATTTATTATACTTGTCATGCTTATTTTATATAAAAGAATGAATAATTTGATTACTTAAAGGAAATTATTACATTACAAATTATATAAGATTTAAATATAATTTTTAAATGAAATGTTTTTTATGCCTTTAACTTACTGTACTTAATGTTTTATAAGATTTAAGAATTAAGCTAAGAAAAAATTGTTTAAAGCTTTTTCTTTAAATCATCATTTATTCATAGAGCAAAATACCTGTAGAACCTTTTCAAATTAATCTTAGATTTCAAAATTTTTATGTCATTTTAAACACTTAGAAAAATATTTGCTTTAAATCAATGAATTAAAAAAAAAAAATCGGTTGATTAAAATCCCGATTTAGTCGCTGATTTAAATCAATTGATTAAAATCACTGACACCCTAATAAAGAAAGACAGACAGAAATGATAACATAGATTTCATAAGATATTTGAAAAGGAATTTCTTTAGAAAGAAGAAAAACTTTATAAAATGGTTATATTTTCAAACAGCTAAAAGATATGGTAAAACAGCTTATTTAGATCGAACTATCATTCAAATAACAAAGCATAATGTCAAATAAATATAAATGCAAATAAAATACACCTCTTAAAGCGTTTGATTTCCACTTTTGAAGATTATATTTTAATTTATCAAATGCAATTTCTTCATGTTCATTAAAAGGAGTTATAATTGGAGGATATACACCAGATAGACTCAGTGAATAACTTTTAGATGAAATTAATCTATTATTAAAGTATGTAAGCGTTCTCTTCAGCAGAGCGCTATTATTTTTGTTTAGAATTTTATACATATTTATTTTAAATGTAAAGTAAAATTTTGACTATGTATTACAAAGTTTTACTACAATCTGTTTACAGCAGAGTCATAGTTTGAAAAATAATCATTTAATTTATAAAGGCCCAGAAGAAAGAACGATAATCTAATTCCTCGACGACTACAGCCATGCGCTAGTATTTGTTTATAATAAAAATTGGATTTCAGTTGCCATTCGTAAAGTTTGTTCGCCTGTTTTTTAGTGAAAAATTAGTTTTAATCTTAAATACAGTCTTTACAAATAAAACTCTAATGAACAAGAAAATATTCCTACTTTATTCGATGTTTCAGTTTTCAATCGGTTGAATGCTGATTTAGGTAAAAAGTTCTAATTTAAAATTTTTTCCTCCATGGATTCAATATTTTTTATAAAAGCATTGAAAATAATATTGGCATTAGTTTGTGATAAAAGAAGAAAGAAAGCAAAAGTAGTGATTGTTCGTTCCTGTTCCTTTTAGGTATTGCTGTAAATATTGTGCCGTAAATTAATGTACGTACGAAAAGGAGCTTGCATATCATGATATATAAAATTGTTTATTATTGTTCTTTTATGGTTGTATTTCTTCTTCCGAATTCTAAAAGATAGTTGCATTATTCCCCTTATGTTCTGAATTCTCGTATTTCAAATGTATTAATACTTAAAGAATTATGATTAATCTTTTGTTAATGTTTACTTAAAATGTACTTTTTCTACTTTGTTTTCGTTTGACATTAGTATTCACTATAAATATTGTGTCATATTGTTATTTTTTTTTATTCTGATCAAAGTTCTATTACTAATCAAATGACCGGTGATGAGTGCGAATCATTTCAGAGATGTAGAATTTTTTCAGGTTGATTGTAAATCCAAATTCAAAAGTCAACTAAATTTATTTAGTGTTGCAGAATCTTTTATACTTGAAACATACAAAATTGTAATCATGATGCATGATTTGATAATTTTTCATCTTGTCACTTGTATTTGCTAGTTTCTTAATGGGTACACTAAATTCCTGATTCATAAATCTACTATATCAGTAATATCATGAAGCACAAATTAATCTATCACTATCAAAAGGTTTTTCGTGCTATATCTATCATAATGCAATTCGCAATCGTTCTGTGATTGATAAATCTATAATAATGCTGCATAGCAAAATTAAAGTAGCTGTAAAAAACAGATAGAAGCTGCACCTTAAACTTGAAAGTTGATCAGTGCTGATAGATGTTTAATAAGTAATTTACCTAGTTCTGTAGTCTTTTAAAAAAAAAGTTTTAAAACTCCCATAAATATAAAATATGCTCAGATTGCCATCTAATTTTATGCAACTATAATTAAGTATGGAATATTTGGTATGTGGATGAATAAGTATGTAGCTTTTATAGTTCATTTACACGGATACACACAAAAAAATTTATTTACATTGTATATGAGAAAAAATTTGTTGCTTTACCCTTTTGAACTGTTATATTTCTTCGAACAGGGTGACATCAAAAAGCACTGAAGAACACTATAACATTGTTTGTATAAATTATATATAGTAGTGTTCATTCTAGGCCATTTTTGAAGGGTGCAGCACCCTGCCCTTTTTCAAATTTACAAAATGCACCCTGTCCTTTTTAAAAGTAGTAAAATGCACCACTGGTTTTACCCAGAGATTTTTAATAAATATTTTTTTATTCCGTAGTGTTTCCAAATTTGTGTGCCCAAAAATGATAGATTTTTTTCATTTCTTTAAGAAAAAGAACATAAAACTATTGAATCATGTTTTAATTTAATTGTATTTTTAATTTTTATATCATAAAATAATTCGAAATTAAATTAATGTTACTTGATTTATCATATTTAAAAATTATGTTTTTCATTGCTTTCTTTTTTTCCCCTTGTAAAGGCAATAAAAAAAATTTTCTACCAAAAGTGCCCTTTTCTGCTGCAGTAGTGCCTTTTGTAGTGAACAGCACCATGCCCTTTTTATTTCTAGAGTGAACACTAATATATAGTATGTTATGTACTGTGGCGTAGTTAGGATGGGTGACACCGGGGGTGGATATAAATGGTGTCACCCCCCCCCCTCCCATTCTTCCGATCCGCTATATTTTTTCAATCGCAATTCTACTTTTTTATAACAAATCACGATACCATTTCTTATTTACTTTTGTCCTACATAAAAATCCGCAGGAGCGGCTCATTACTCAACCCATAGTCCGCAAAAATCAATGTGGTGTCTACATAAAGAAGAAAATCCGTTCTTTTAAAATTTGCTTTTGTTATTCACTCATTTGGTAGGTAGGTTTTTGTTCCCTGGTACATATTTTATTTAGATACACCATTCTGTATAAAATTTCACATTCTCAAAGAAAAGAAAGCTAATTCTGTGTCATACACTAAAAATTTCATTTTATTTCAGCAAAATTTTTTAAGATTATATTTTTATTTGCAAATAAAGATTGGGTGCAGGGCTTGAATTTCAAGGCAGGATGGCAAAGATTCACGCCCAAAATTTTGAAATTCTGCCCAAAAAATTCCCCCTTTCCAAAAAAAAAAAAAAAAAATATTTTTGAAACTACAATCAACTCCCACGCCCATTTTGCGAAGTTTTTGAAATTTTCGGCGACAGTGTGACACATTTTGAGAGTTTTTTTACCACAAAAGATTATTAAAATTCATGATTTTTTCCGCAACCGATTGACTAATTGATTGACTAACCGGTTGACTGATTTGACCGCAACTGATTTTTTTCTGCATTCGATTGAGAATTTTCGTTCTATTTTCAGTGGTCACTAAGAGATGATTCTGTTCCGAAATTTCTAAAAAGGATTAACGCATTTTCATATGAGAAATCAGTTATCAGATCAGAAATTCAGACATATAGATATCATGAATTTTGACAAATGGTTGCCGAAAAAATCAATTTTGAAAATTGATAGCAGAAAATGGCCAATTTCGTCAAAAGATTGCAGGGGAAAACGTCAATTTTGTTGATGGGGCCTGAAAAAACACAAATTTTTTCGAAAGATGGAGAAAAAAACCCCACAAATTTCTTTAAAAGATCATGAGAAAAACCACCAAATTTGTCAAAGTATCGCTTCAGGGGTGATTCTGAGTGAATAAAAAAATCTAAAATTCACAACAGTTTTCTGAAAGGTTTGCATGATGGGAAATCCTGTTTAGACACTGTGTTTTTTCTGTGGCCCTCTAACGAAATTTGCGGATTTTTCCTGATCTTTTGAGTAAATTTGCAGATTTTTAATAATATTTTGACGAAATGTGTCGATGTTTTGACGGAATTCGTAATTTTGTGGTGATTTTTTGACGAGATTTTTAGTTTTTTACGATCTTTTGCGAAATTAGTGGACTTTTTGCAATTTTCCATGACTTTTTTAAATGTTTTTGGTGTTTTTTCAGTGATTTCTGATGGAAATTCCTGTTTTTTTTTTTTTTTTTTGCGTTTTTTGAGCAATACTTGGAACAAATTCGCGTTTTTTATGCGATTCGTGCATGAAATTACTGTTTTTTACCAGATTTATGCATGAAAATCTCGTTTTTTATGCGATTCATGGATGGAACTTACGTTTTTAGCATGGTCTTTTAGACGAAATTCGCATTTTTTATAGGGATGGGACGAATAGTGATTTGGCCGAATACCGAATATTCGGCGGCCGAATAATTAACTTTTTTTCCCAATAAAGAAAAAAAAAATTAATTATATATAATTTAAAAAATAGGCACTCATTAATAATTATTACTCTTAAATGTGCTTTTAAATGTATTCTTAAATTTGAAACACTTATTTTAACACAAAAAAATTATGAAATTGCATTATATTCTTTTATCTTAATGTACATCAAATTGATTTTCAGTAAGTCAGGATGGTAAAATATTTCCATTAAAATATGAAGAACGTATTTCACTTTTACTATCAAATGATACTTTTACCTTTTCTTGCATCCAAAATTAATAATATTCTTAATCTCTCTCTCTCAGAATTCACAAGGAAATATTTTCTGAAATAACCTTTAATGAGGTAAATTTGATCATTTAGAGTTTGTGTCCCTAATGATAAGCAAATTCATAAGAATGAGACTATTTGGAAATCAGTTGTCAATCCTTAAATTACAAATTACGTTAAAACAAAAGATTATGCTTAAAGTAGAATGTATATGCTAACAAAATCTTTGACATTTGAATCGGTGCATACAATATTCCACTTATTCAACAAGCATTAAAAGGATAAACAAAAATTGATAACAATATGAATGAAGGAAGATGTAAATTAAAAATATATACATAATAATGTTACATATTTAAGCTAGTAATTATGCAAATAATTATTTAAAAGTGAAAACTATAGAATAAAAAAATTTTGTTCAGCATTTAGAATTTATGTTTAAATATTTATAAAATCATCTTCATAAAGCAAGTTGTGTCATCTAATGTGTATCTAGTTTGACACCAGTTCTGTTTTCAGATGTATTGTTGTATTTGGAATAGTAATATTTGATATTTATTTTTGAAAATGAATCTTCGTTAATACACCTAGTGAATGAATTTTTTCATTTCTCACTTTATAGAAAATAAGTTATGAATTTCATAAGAGCGTTTTTTACATGTGCACGGAATTTGCAGACGTTAATAAATATTCGAGTGTTTTAAAATAAGGTAGTGTTTTTTTTTTTTTTTTTTTTTCGATAAGTGTTTTTATATCTTGAATTGTAACATATTCTCTAATGAAGACATTTCCTGTACAATTAAATCTCCAACTTGGGCAGCATTTTCTAAAATATCACCAACCTTTATAGGAAATACAGAAAGGCTGTATATTTTTTAGTATCTGAATAACTGTATGTTTTGCAAGTAAGAATGAGAATGACTTCATAAATGAAGTAACCAATTTGGATTAGAGGGAAAAAAAAATTGCAAGAAATGGAATTCTTCAAATCTTAAATTTATTTGGCAAGATATCTTTCACTATTCAGTGAGATTTCAGCAATATTCGGCGAGATATCTCTAACTAATCGGCTATAGGTATTCAGAGTTTCCCCCAGGTTTAAAAAAGGGCAGGGCGCTATTGTTCTGAAAAGGGCACTTTTTACATTTTTCAGGGCACTTTTTCATTTTTATAGGCACTAAATTTTGTTAAAAGATCGCGAAAAAACAGCCAATTTTGTTAAAAGATCGCAAAAAAACAGCAGATTTTGTTAAAAAATCGTAAATAATGGCATATTTTGCTAAAAAAAATCACGAAAAAAAGTCAAATTTCGTGAAAATATCATTAAAAAACGACAAATCTCGTGAAAATATCGCGAAAAAACGGAACTTTTCACAGAATTTTCCGTTTTATTGCGATTTTTGGACAAAATTTGCCGTTCATTTTTCGGAAATCTTTTGATGAAATCTCCCATTTTATTGCTTTTTTTTTATTTTTTACGAAAGTTGCCGTTTTTTGCAACTCATTCGACAAAATTTTCCGTTTTATCGCGATTTTTGGAAGAAAATTGTCGTTTTTCCACGATCTTTTGAGGAAATCTGCCGTTTTGTGATAAAATTAGCCATTTTTTTGCAAATCTTGCTGGAAATTAGTCATTACTTCGCAATTTTTAACGAAACTTACTGTTCTTATAGCGATTTTTTGACGAAATCACCCGACCCACGGGATGCGTATGAGGCTATTTTTTGCGTTCCGTCGTCGATTTTTTATATAATTTACGTGCTATAGTGCATTCAGATCATCGCTCGAGGGCTGTTTTTTTTCAAATGTGGGGCAAGAAGGGTGCTATTTTTTTTAATGAATGACAAGAGGGGCGCTAGTTTTTGGATGAGGGGCAAGAGGGGTGCTATGTTTTAAACTAAAGGGCAGGCGGGGCGGAGCACCCCCCTGAAACCCTCTGGGGGAAAGTCTGGGTATTCGGCCAAAGTATTCGGTTAACAAGCTTTCAATATTCGGCAAAAGGGCCGAATAGTGGTCGAATATTCGTCCCATCCCTAATTTTTTACTCAGCTGTTGGATGAAATTCATGTTTTTCGCACGGTATTTTGTCGAAATGTTGGGGTTTTTTTTTACACTTTTTTTTTTTTTTTTTTTTGCGCGATTCTTTGTCGAAATGCATGTTTTTTATTTGCTTCTTTGTTGAAATTCGAGATTTTTCGAGGGGTTATGACAACATTCGCGTTAACAGTAAATAATTCATTCATAAAATTGAGGGAATATTTTTATTTTTTGGTACTAAAAAAAGTTACAAAAATAAAAATTGTTTCTTTAAAATTTTCTGAAAACTTCAGAAAATTTTCTGCACATGGTGTGCGCGCGTGCGTCTTTATTATACAACTCTGGTGATGGAAGCCCTCAGACTTCTGTGTGTTTGCCGAAAGTGCTATACATGCTCTGGTCTGTTTTGATATTCTGTTTTTTTAAATAAAAATCTTGCAGAAAAAGCCTAATGTTTGGGCATTGCTATTGCTGCCTTTGACAGTGTTCACCCTTGAATAAGTACAATGCAAATACGATACAATTGTAGAATTTTTTTATTAATGTCTGTTTAACTCTGCTAAATAATTCTTTTGGTGTTATTTTTATTGAAACTAGATTCTTGACACCTTTTAACACTTTTGACAAGACAGTTTTTTTTTTTTAACAATGGTTAAAGTTGGTTTAAACCATCTGTCTCATGTCAAAAATAAAAAATTTGCCAACCCTGAACTTAAGACTAGTACATGTTCACAGGATAACAGCTTCTTTTTATTCTTGTATTTGAAAATGTTGTCCCTTTTCCTTTCATACTTCTAGCAGCCATATCCGTTATTTTTATTTTTTTCTGTCTGTGTTACTTTGTTGTAATTCTACTGCGTTGTGTTAATTTACAAAATGTCATGCATATACTTGTTTTTAAAGTTTTTATGCAATGTCTTTCTATTCCTTAGGTTTCAAAATTCTGAATGAGTTTATTATGAAAATTGAAAATGATATCTTTATCGAAGAAAGCCAAAAAAGAAACAACCTATGTTCCTGCATCAAAAATCAGCAGTCGAGTATCTATTAGGGACAGGCTTCTCATCAAAGGTTATAATGATTTCCTTGCTTATAATTATTGCTTTTACTTGCTGATTCTGATAGCCAAAATATGAAAAAAAAAAAGTTGTGTTTTTTACTTATTGTTAGTTTTATTATATTAAGTCTCTTTTTTATGCCAATTTATCAGGTTTGGTGAGTTTTTGACAGTTTTATCTGGTTTTAACCATCATGTCTAAAACTCTTTTGACAATAATTGTCAAAAACCTAAAAATGAGCTCAAAACTATTTAAAGTTATTTGTACAATATTAAATTTACAATTTTAAAGTTTTAATTTTAGTCACTTAAGGGGTATTCCATGGAAAATGATACCTATTACCT
Source organism: Maratus speculifer (assembly GCA_964019185.1). Taxonomy (NCBI): domain Eukaryota; kingdom Metazoa; phylum Arthropoda; class Arachnida; order Araneae; family Salticidae; genus Maratus; species Maratus speculifer. Next base: position 420,004,907 of record OZ025294.1, on the reverse strand, counting down.
CGAAAAAAAATTTCTTTGTAATTGTAAGTGTGATATATCATTTTGTTCTGTAGAATTTGAAGTTTTAGGATCTGGAAATAGTTTTTCAAAAGAAAAAAAAATATATCTGGTCTGATTTTTGTTTTTAAGAGAAACACATGCATATATATGAAAACTTTGAAGTCCATTTTTTTCCTATTAAGCGCACTACTTTTTTGTAAAGCTATGTTCTTTTTCCTGTTAACTGAATATATTTTATGGAAGAATGTTCAGTTAACTACTTATTAAAAAGATATTTTGGAGATATTGTCACAGTTAATTATATATATTTAGACAAATTTTTCTGAAGGTGTAGCTTTGTTACGTTAGTCACAAAATAGATTTTCTTCTTTAAATTATAGAATAACTTTCTGAAATTTTATTTTTTTAATTTTATTTACTTTTCACCTGAATGATATAAATAAGTCAAAATTTTGAATTTATGGCAATTTTTCTAGTATTCAGCGGCGTGACTAACATAACATACCAAGTGTGACGAACATAATTAATGTATTTGTTACGTTTGTCACATTTTTTTTTTTTTTTTTTTTTTTTTTTTTTCAAGCTTTGAAATAGAATTATTCTTAATATTTACATGAAATTTAATATTTACTGCTAGTAATCTAACATTCTGAGGAAATTAAAAAAAAAAAAAAAAAATATTTCATTTTATTTTATTTAATTTTGAGTCAGAAAATTAAAATGTTAAAAAAGTGCAGCAGAAAGAAAAAAAGTCATGCTTGTAAAACTGAAGCAAAGAAGCATGAAGATAAAATAAAATCTAAAATTGGAATGAGAATGTTATAATTGAAAAGGAGAAGACATAAGGAAACTAAAATAAAAAGAAGCAGCTAAGCTAAAAATGCTAAAGATGAGAGAAAAAAGAAAATTGAAGTCTGTGAATCAACTGTCGCATACCAGTGTAAATCCATATTAAATTCTCAAACATTTAGAAAGGAAGTGAGAAAAAATAAGAAGTCATTGTTATCTAATTAAAAAAAAAATTGTTGAGGAAATGAAATCATATTTCATCCTCAAAACTTGGAAAAAAAGAATGGTCTCTCAAAAGAAGCTACTGAGTGTGTGAAAACTTTCTATTATAAAGATGTTCCCAGAATTAAAAAAAAAAAAAGAAAAAAATGTGAAATTTGTTGACAATTTGAAAATTAATAACTAATATATATACTATATATATATGTGTGTACAAGTTGAAGAATTTCTGACAAGCAAATTGGAAGAGGGATTAAAGGGAGTCAAGAAAAAGTAAAGTAATAAAAGAAAAATTAAATATTGAGAAGTTCTGGCTTTTTATGTGATAAATAATAATATAATCTAAAAAAAATTAAAAGGATTTATTTTGTTTGTTTTGTTTATTCGGTACTACTCTGTTATCCCGTCGTCCAATTTCCCCAAACTATACATATTTACGTAATTTTTATTTTAAATAACAAAAAAACAAATAATTAGTAGAATATTAATAAAAATACAAATAAAAAGTAGAAATAAAAATCACTTAATGACATTTTAAACACACATATCGTATTTAATGTCTTGAATGTGACATTCAAGATCATCCATTATCGACATTTAATCTTATAATTTGGCGATAGTATTTTGGTCGACGGGATAACAGAGTAATACCATTTATTTACTTCTTTTTTGCATTGACAGGTGAAATATTCGATTTGATTTTGTGCAAAATTAACGTAAAAAGTTAAGTGGTTGACTTATATGTGTGTTTGTGATTTTTTGCAGAGTTTGCATTCAAAAGTTTAGAGGTTGACTTTTACAAGAATATATGCGGCACTTGTTCAGAAATGATTGCTAATGTATAATTTAAAAGATGTATTTCATCTATATAAAATAGATAACCAAGACATCAAAATTGAGCTTGCAAAATTATGAATTTTTTATGCAATTATTAAAGCACTAAAACGAAGTTATGACTGTCTGCTGTCAGATAGATCAGGATTTATCTGTTACAGTAAATACTATTGTATACTTTAGACTATCTGAGAATGATAATCTAGAAAAGTCGTATCTAACAGCAATCAACACACTTCTTCAGTTCTAAAAATATTTAACCAACTAATTATTCCGTATATTCTAGAAAACCTGAGATTTCAAGCTAAAAAGTTTATTTGGTCAGACTCGGACAGTGCATTAGCATATTAGAACAGCTGCAGTCTGACTTTTTTTTTTTTTAATTAAATGTTGTCTGAGTGTAATTTCACTGCTTCTTATGCAAAAATCTGCATGATAGAGTTAACGTTGTTTTATAGTGTCAGGTATGTAAAAATGGATACTACTAGGTTATCCCGTTGACCAAAAAATGATCGCGAAACTATAAGATTAAATGCCAATAATGGATGATCGTGAATGTCACATTAAATACGATTTGCATGTTTAAAATGTCTTTAAGTGATTTTTTGGTGAAATTGGTCGACAGGATAACAGAGTAGTACCTAAAAATGTATTACAAGGGCCGAACATTTTTTAAAAGCATTTTTTAAAAAAACTTTGCACTTGCCCAATAATTTGTTAATTAAATATTGCACCAATATAATATATGCATTTTTGTAAATGAAATAAGGAATTATTGCAAATCTGGAAGAGGTTGAAAGGAATAAATGAATTAAAAGGAGCAAAGTCTTGATACAAATAAAAAAAATGGCTAATTAAGCCTGAACATTAGATTTAAAGAAAACATTAACCTTGTTAATTCAAATTAAACTCATTTTGTTCAAAGCTATACTTTGCTTTGCTTAGTTAGCTTTGTTCAAAGCTAACTTCTATTGAATTAGAATAGACTAAGTATATATTATGAATGTAAACGTCACACTGAAAAAATAATTTCCAGTGAAAATACATCAAGTAGCTACAAAATGAAATTTTTGCATAAAATTAACTATGGTTTCAAACGACTCACTTATGAAGGCATTTAAATGATTAATAAAAAATTTATTTTATCAGCATCGATTAAAATAAGTGATAACATGTTATATTGATTATGAAATAAAATTTCATATTAATTAAATATTTCATTATACTCCATATTATGTAACAAGGGGGGAAAAAATCAGTTTTATAAAAATATACAAAAAGGCATCACTGAACATAAATTTGGACAGTAAATTTTTTTTATTGTATGAATTCATATTGATAATCCATTTGTTACATTAGTCACACTACTTGAATTTAAAATATTGTCAAAAAATAGTGGTTATTGATTAATATTCAAACTAAAACAGACTTTTTTAAAACCTCATATTCTTATGTATTTTTGAAATTAATTGCAGATTTTTTCTATTCTCAAAATTCAGAACAATTTAAATTTAAGCTATCTTTTAAGAGGTAAAAATTTTTTTTATGTTAGTCACACAGAACAAATTAATTTTAATTAAATAAAATATTTAGTTTTAAAAAGTTTTTCTGATTAAATATGATAAACTGATTTGTATTATATAATATCTAAGGTCATTCATCTTCATAAGAGTTCATTTAAAAATATGTCAAAATATAACTTTTGAAAAACGCTCTGAAATTACGTTAGTCACAATGGAATGACCCTTAAATAAACTTTTCGACAGTTTATTAAAAACCACATTTCCTATATAAAACTCAAAACATGTTTTTGGTTCAAGAAGCTATTTAAAAAAATAGAAAAGTAACTGTAAGCTGTAAATATACAATAAAAAATAATTATAATTGTTGTTACATTAAAAATATAAATTAATCTTATAGAATACTTTTAATTTTTAAAAATGAAAGTACATAGTGAAAATACTTGCACCATTTAATGTATAAAATTATTTATAAATAATATTCATATTTTAATATTGTTTTAATGCTAGTCCTGTTTTAAGCCTGTCTTACAAAAAATGATTAAAGCTAGATTTATAGCTATAAAGTTTAAAAAAAAAAAAAAAAAAAAAAAAAACTTATGACACAGATGTTATATATGCACCACATTAACTAGATTTTTTTTCTGACACCAGTTTGGGGGACAAGTTTGATTTCAATTATCAATTACATATGTATTTTTGATACTACTCTGTTATCCTGTCGACCAATTTCGCCAAATTATACATATTGATATAATTTTTATTTTAAATAACGATTCATGTATAAAACATTCATGTATATGCTAGGAGCCATTGTTCAAGTGAAGTATTTTATAAACAGCATATCATTTTGTATATTATTTATTTGGATATAATTCTTACCCATAATAACATGAAAATAACTTAATTAAGCATAGGATGTGCACTGGATCTATAGTATAGATGTCTGTTAATCATATTGGCTATCTATGAGATTTTTGTGATATATTATTAACAGGCTATAAAAATGGACATCTGAAACATGATTTTTAATGAATTTTATATAATTTTTAATGAATTTTATAAGATTTTAGTTTTAATTTACATAAAATGGCTACTTGTAAGGTAAATTAACAAAAGAAGTTGTTAAAAATAAATAGTAATATATGCATTGGATAAAAGCTGGCTTTTTTAACAAAAGACCGGTCTTTTCCAATAAAAGCCGGCTTTTTTGCAGCTTTGTTAGTAAGTGTAAGTTTTAATTTATTTTTGTTTGTAAACGCATGAAACTAATAGGCGTTGTTATTACGAATCCTCTGCCTTGTTGCCTTCTGTAACAGTTCTTGGGTTCTTTTCTTAGATCACATCACAGGATTGCAAAAAAGCTGGCTAAAATTTAAAAAAGCCAGGCCACTGGCTTTGATTGGTTTTAACCAGCTTTTTTTTGGCCAATATTCGCTTTTATTCAGTGAAGCATTTTAATTATAGCTTAAACATTTTTAAGTCTTTCTTAATTAGTTTAAGGATATTTAATTCAATTTGAGTTTAATAAATTTATTTATCAAAATGAAAAAATGGAATTTTAGTTTTGATTCATTATGAAAAATTGGGTTATAACCCAATTTCTCAATAATGGAGACATTAATACTAGAGTAGCACATTGATGGAGTTTTTAGTGGTTTATAGTCAGAATTGCAAATATGTCAGCTAAATTATAAAATGGCCATACCAAGTGTTTTTTCTGATTTACGTTGACCTTTAATCCCACCCTTGTTTTTCCATTTTTACTGCTTTATAATATTAAAGAGGACAATGGTTACTTAGTTACAGTATGTTTTATTGACAAATTTTAAGAGCTATTTTAATATGTCTTATTTTATTCTCTATAAACATTTATAGTCGTTAATAAAAACACAATCTCTCACTATTAAAAATAATATGAATTATGCATATTTCATCCTACGTTTCAATATTATGAATTAGCATATGCATGAATATATTTATGCAAGAGGGCATATATGTAAACTTTTAGATAGCAAGAAGCTTTTCAAAATTTTATTTGAAGAACATTTTGTTGAATTGTTCTCTTCATTTTATACACAAACTTGTGTGCTACTCTCTCCTCAAATACTGAATCCTGCCTAATTTCTTTTTCAACATTGTTCATTCTGTAACATTTCTTTCCATATTGAAATGTAAAAATGTTTCCATGCATGCTTTGATGATGTTACATTTTGTCATAGTTCAATTAAATATAATTTTTTAGAATTTGTAATATACTTGGAGCTATGTAATATAGAATTTCAAAGAACATTTTTGAAGCATAATTTATATTCTTTTTAATATATATAATTTTTTTCAGACATAATGCCTTCATAGTTGACTTCTAGCAATTATAATCTTTTTTAGTAGAAAATATTTATAAATGTATTAAAAATAAATTAATCTAAATTTAATGCGAATTAGCTGTAAATTAACTTTTTAGAAAATAAAAGCCAGCTTTTTTCAATTTAAGCTGGCTTTTAAAAGTGGCTAAAATCAAAAAAAGCCATTTGGGTTCTTTTGGCCTAGCTAAAAGCCAGCAACCCTGTCACATCAGTAAAGTTTATAACCATTAGGTCCGTCTAAATTCCATTTCTTTTCATCACTGAAGAAGACAGAAATCCATTTTTCACTGCATGACATATGCTTTCTTGTCCACTTTAGATGTGCATCTTTATGTCTCTGCTTTAAGCAACATTTTGCTTTCATTTTCCTGTAAACAATATTTGTTGAAGCTTTAATTCTTCTGTGTACAGTACTTTTTAAAATTCTGGAAAATGATGCAATTTCATGCACAGATAAATTATAAACTGAAGCCCTTTTTAATAGCATTTTATCATCACTTAACATTGGGGTTTTTTTACTCATTTCTAGTACTCTATGTTCCACCTGATCTCAAAACTATAAATACTGCACAAGTATTTCTTTATTCGGTACTTGTGTATTAACACAACCGCAGCAGAAGGTGTGCAAATAAAGAGAAATCTTGTTCTCAAGCGCACACAGTTATTTTTTGGATTCCTTGTTGCCTTGTTGTTTGCTGATTTTTTTATGCCATTTTTTAGTACTTTTTGGTGATTTTTTAGTGCTTTTTGAGTGCTTTTTTATTTGCTCATTTTTTAACGCCATTTTTTTTAACGCGTGCAAATTACTCTTTATTGGCACATTAGCACAACTTTTGCTGTGGTGGCATTAATACGTAAGTACCCTTTATTCTCCTCAATGTTTGTACAAGATTTTGTCCTTGCGCTTTCAAATTTAAAATCTTAATAATTTTATCTTAAGAATAAGAATAATTTTATCTTTAGAATGTGCAGCATTTTTATCAGAATATGCAAGAATTATCTTTCTTGAATCACAAACAAATCAATACATTGAACTCATTTGATTCCACAAAATTTCAATAAATTATGTTGAAAATATAGCAGCCTAATTTTATATTTTATAATTTCAAACCTTTGATCATAATTTATGTGTACATCAACAAAACTGCTATTATTTAATAATCTCACAAATTTTAATTATACCTCATTCCTTTTATGTTAATCCAAATTTTAATGATTGTAACTTTTCAGACAGAGTGTATATACATATGTATGTACAATAAAATGCAGACTAATTATTTCAAATTTGTATTTTTACTTATTCGTGAAATTCTTAAAATTGGAATATTAATTTAGAAAAATATAAATCTTAAACTATGTATCAAAATATATATCCATTTAATCTCAATGAACATTGGTCTTATCCAACTCTACCTTCCAACTGTACATTGTTTAACATTTATACTATATTTAATATTCAAGTTTAAAGAATTTTCTGTTTAAACTAAATATACACATTTGATGTTATTAGTCTCCTATTCTGTTTTACATGCATGCAATATGTTAAATAATTTTCTGTTGAATTCCTGTTTTTTACTGGTATAAACACTATGGCTCCTTCCAGATTTTAAGAATATGTACCTATGAAGTTTATACTTGATAATTCCAAACAAACTGTAATTAAGAATGTTTTTCACTCATTCCATGTTTTAAATTTCTAATTTTTAGAAACTGTTCGTGTTAAGCATTTACATCTTAAAACCCTGATCAAAATGCCAAATTTCAAGTTTCTAGGTCCAACAATATCACAGAAATCACAATTTTAAAGTGTTTTTGACATTGCATTTTTAAAATTTAAAGCTTTTTTTATTGGCTGTTTTATGCAAGCATTAATGTCTTAAAAATAAAGACCCGAAAATTCCAGATGAATGGTAACTTCTAATGTTTGTAGTTTGTTTTACCCTTTTAAATGTCTGATTTTTTTTTTTTTTTTTTTTTTAGAATGTGTTTATAAAAAGCATTTGCCACTTAAAGCAAACTATTATGTCAAATTTCAAGTTCCATTCATATCACAAAAGTTTTAGAACATTTTTGTTTTTTGAGTTTGCATCCACTTTGAGAGTAAGTGATATAAACATAAAGTTATTGTTTTGACAATTTCAGATTATTTTGATTTATGAGGTACCTTTCTTTCAAATCTTGCAGTTCTACACACTCTTATGAAAACATCACGCGCAGACAAACATCTATGTTTATTATTATAGTGGACATAGTTTTTAACCTGAAAGAATATACAGAACTAACTTTCGAAAAATCAGGCTACTCCAAACCCACCTGGCTGGCACCTAAACTCAATGAGTCTGAATCAAACCTGATTTGCATTGTAAAAATCAGTATCCAATCTCCAGATTAATTTGTATGCTACTATTTCTCACTCTCAAAGATTAGCAGGTCTGTATTTACCATGGCCAATTAGATCTATACAACCCATTCATTTGAGATTAATGTATGTAGCCTCCCGCCAGAGGACTCTGGTACCATGCCCAAGTTATTCTGACCAATCGTGCAAACCCTGAACCAAAACAATGACCATGTGCTCAGAACAGAAATCAGTTTATCCATTGCTAACTTGGACAGGGTTTGAAGCTGAATTCAGCTTCACTTTTTCGGTGGTTTTTTGTGAAATGTGCAGGCCGTTATATATCTAGTTGGCCATGGTATTTACTAATTCAGTGTTAATAACTTTTTAATAGGTTTGTAGATTATATCTGCAATACAAATGTTGTATCACTTTGGTAATTGTAATGTTAAGCAGTTACATAAGACTAGCAGATCTAGCAGAGTGATTTGTGAGACTATTTTTTAAAGTATTATGTGGTTATCTCTTACAGAAGTTCAAGAACTTGAAACTAATTTACCTGCGACCTGCAAAACTAATTTTCCCAATCCTCATGAGCTCCATAAACTCGAAATCACAATTACTCCCGATGAGGGCTACTGGTATGGTGGAAAATTCAAATTTGTGATTGAGGTTCCTGAAGATTATAATATGGTGGTAAGGATTATATTAGATGTGAATTATGCATAAAATTAGTAATTAAAATGTAATTTACGTATTGTTTTTACTATAAACAGGATGTTATTAAATTCACATTGTCTATATTTTATGTGAAGCCATAAATTGACAAAGAAAAACTGATGCTTTTCTTGGTACTACTTGGTTATCCCCTCGACCCAAATAACCTATCGTCAAATTATAAGATTAAATGCCAATAATGTATGATCGTGAATATCATATTCAGTGGTGTTGAATAAGATGCACGTGTTTAAAACGTCATTGATTTTTAATTTTATAAATATTCTGCTAATTATTATTATTATTTTATTTATTTATTTTTTTTTCATTATGTGAAATAAAAATATGTCAATATGCATAATTTAGCTATTAGTTTGGCGATTTGTATAATTTGCTGAAATTGGTTGATGGGATAATCACGTAGTACCCTTTTCTTTTATACAAAGTATAATACAGGGTTCCTTAAAAATGCTTAAAAGACCTTAAATTTTTAAGATTTTTTTTGGCCTTTGAAAGTACTTATTAATAAATTTAAAAAATCCTTGAACTTTTCAGATATTTATATATATATGTACAGTAGACTCCCTCAAATCCGCACTCCTAAAATCCGCAACTCTCTAAAATCCGCACATATTTTATAGATGTAAACAATGAAACAGTTAGTTCAGATGTAGGAGCAAAATTTCACTTTTTTAGGTTTATATCAATTCCTTACTTTTTTAATTTGTAATTTTTGTTAAGGTTATTGAATTGATGTTTTTTCATGAAGAAAGAATAATTTATTTCTGAAAAAATAAAGATATTGCTGATATCATTGGTAATCACAATCTTACCACATATACCTATATATTATAATCAAGCTTTTTTAGTTATTAAGTCTGGCTAAACCTGAAATAAAGCTTCATTATTTCATGATCTTGATGTGAATTAGTAATGTACTTTTATGAGGCAAGTTTCATTGAGTAATTTAGGAAAAACACATTTCATCTTTATAATGAATATTTAATTGTACATTAATGATTATTAACTTGACCTTAGCTTTTAGTATTTTAATCATTTTAAAAATTATCTACATTTTTATTCTTTTAGTTTATTACTTATTTTAATATTTTAGTATATTGTAAGAATTCATTAGATTTTTGATTGCATTATTTATTACATTCAAATTACTGTTTAAAAATTGTAAACAAAGCAATGACCAGAAATCTGCAAAATTCTAAAATCCGCAAAACCTCTGGTCCCACGCTGTGCGGATTTGAGGGAGTCTACTGTATATAAATTAAATTATAATCATTCGTCTGAGTTGAATCCTTTTCTTTGTTTTTATCAATCAACTAACAAGTGCCTTAACTAGACGATGACAACCTTGCCCCTTCTTAGTCAGTATGTATGCTGTCGTGATAAGTCAGAAGGATTAATCCATAGATCATAAGAATATGGCTGATAAAAACAAAAGTTTAGTTCTTTTTTTTTTTTTTTTTTTTTTTTTTTCAGTCTAATATTAATTATTTGTAAATAATTATCAGTAACAAGTTTTGGAAAACTTGGCCCTATCTTTTGTTTGAGTCTTGTCAAGTTACCCAACCCAATGCCCGACTACCTGAGACAAAAAGCTTTGAAGCTATCTTTGATTGATTTGAATAGATTTTGATCAATCTGAAGATGAAAACAGAAACTTATTAGTAGAAATTTTTACTAACAGAAAATTATTAATGAAAATTTTCTTTTCCCGATGGAGCAAAAAACTTGCAAATTTTGTGATCTATTGACAACTGCCATGCTTTAATCACCACATGACCAATTGAGTTTCACTATTATTTTTCTGCGACCATTTGAAAAAAAATATCAGATTTTTTGACCATTTGTCAAAATTTTCTTTATATATTTTCCATGATTGATTTATGAAATCATTTATTTGCTTTCGCAATCTTTCCACAAAATTTACAATTCTTTTTCATGATCATTTGTCAAAGTAATATAGATGTCCCCCCTTCTTTTTTTTTTTTTTTTTTTTCTCCACATGATCATTAAATTTGTATGCTTTCTTTTGACAATTGACTATAATTTTTTTGCTTTTGAATGATAAAAAGTTACATTTCTTTCTGTGACCTTTTGTAAAATTAAAGATATTTGTAAATAATCATTTAAAAAAATTTGCTTCCCCCCCCTCCCCCCCCACAATGGTGAATTGAAAAAATGTGCAATTTTTTTTTATCCTTGATTGATTTATGAAAATAACTTTTTCTTTCTGATTTTTCCTGTGACCAATTTTAATTGGTATTTGGTTATCCCATCGACCAATTTCGTCAAATTATACAAACCGCGAAACTATTAGACAAATTGTTGCCATTTTTTTTTTAAATAATGAAAAAACAATTCTTTTAGTAGAACATTTATAAAAACACAAATAAAAAGTCAAATTAAAAATCACTTGTTGCAACAAACACATATATCATTTTTAATATCAATTGAATGTGGAATTTGCGATCACCATTATTGTCATTTAATCTTAGAATTTGGTGACAATAATTTGGTCGATGGGATAACCAAGTAGGTACCTTTTTTAATTTTGCATTTTTTCAGTGATCATTTCACACAGTTCACTTTTTTTCCACAATCCTTTGCGAATTCAAAAATTATTTCTGAGAATGATTGGCAATAGTTTTTTATTTAATTTTTATTTTGCGATTACTTGTTGAAATTTACATATTTATATTTTCCTTGACCAAATGATGAAATTTATTTGCATCAGAGATCTGTTGCTGAAACCTAAGATTCTTTTCCACCATTGTTTATCAAAATTTGCAATTTCTTTTCATGACTGACTGACAAAATTCATATGACTAATTCGCATGACTAAATTTTGCTGCTCTTTGGTGATGGTTTGTGTTTTTCTCGCAATCAAAATTTGTGATTTTTTTTTTTTTTTTTTTTTTTTTTTTTTTTTAAATCTTTTTGCAACCAGTGGATGATTTTGTATTTATTTCCCCCCCCCCCCCAATTTTTTTCCTTTTTTTCTGTTATTGATTTGCAAAATTAGAAAATCCAAAATTTTTGAACATGCTGGCATCAGTATTTTTCCACTCTCAGTAGATCAGATTCATGATCATGATGAATAACGTGCCCAATTGACAAAATTCATATTTTTTGCATTTGATTGAGGAATTCTTCAATTTTTACTCATTTGATCGATTAAATTAGATTTCTTTGCATCTGATCAACAAAATTCAAAATTTTTTTGTGTTCAATTTAATAAATTTGAGATTTTCATGCTTCCAATTGATGAAATTTGCAATTTATTTTAGTGACCAACTACCAAAATTTGCTAAATTAGCAACTCCTGAATTTTTAAAGATCTTTACATTAGTAGTCTCCGTAAATAGAATGGCAAGATTTGGTTTTTGATGATCAGTTGACGAAATTTGCAATTTCCATAATGAAATACCATGTCTGATCAATTAAGTTAATTCCAGAATTTTTTATGATGTGGGTCTCTCTGGTTTAATTGATGAAATTAGTGATTTTTTTTTTTTTTTTTTTTTTTTTTTCTGTTAACAATTGACAAATTTGCTTTTTTTTTTTTTTTTTTTGCATCAGCGATTGACAAGATTTGTGACTTTTCTATAACCAATTACAAAATTTTATGAAATTAACAATTCTGAAAATTTCACAATTTCTTTTCATAAAATTAGAAAACTGATATTTTCAGTTAGATAAGTTTTTTGTAAGGTTTAATTTGATGTAGATCCTGTGTACTTTTTTTTTAAGTTGGGTGTATTTACAAAAATAAATCTTCAAAATAAAACTTGTATATTACATTTCATTAATTTATTCAGTCTTTAGGTGCTTAGATTTTTTTTTTTTTTTAATCTTTCAAAGTTTAGACTTTAGTCCTTCAATTTCATGTCATGAAATGTGTATGAACCCTGTAATAGTTGACACCTGTTAGGTAACATTTATTAATTTTTAAAAATTTTAAATAACTAACTTTAATTTTCAAATTTTAATGTTTAATTCTAAAATAATTTTACTTTAATATTTATAATTTAATATTTAATCCTTAATTTAATTATCTAAACTTTATATTAAAAATAATTTTATTAAAATTTTCTTAAAAGATCGTCAATATAAATTTAAATAAATTAAATATCTTAACTTTAATATTTACCTAATTAATTAATATTTTTAAACGTAATTTATAATAATAACTTTCAAATATATTTTTATAACGATCTTTTTATTCAATAGTTTAATTATCCATAACCGCTGATCTTGGCCAACGTTCGTCTTTGGCGCGCGTTTGATTTTGGCCAATCAGCGTAACGCATTTTTACCGCTCTCCGGAACAACGCTTGTAGGGGGGAAACGGTTTTTTCTCTCTCTCTCTGGCGGCTGACTTCAACGAGTACGGACGTGCGGGCTTCGCTGGGATGCTGTAAATTTTTACCAGCATTCCGGTGAAGTCCCCACTGTCTTTTTATAAGTTGATAATAGTAAAAATCTTGAATAATTGTCAGAAGAAGCCTTGTGGAATAAATCCTTTCAATTTACTCTTTTTTTTCTGGACGACGCTCCTTCAAATACATTTTATATTCCACGTAAGCCATTAGTACTAAATAGTGGGTAACTTTGAGTAATATGCATAGGAGTCAGTGTGGACCCTCCAAGACAGCCGAATTTTGAAACATCGATGATGTGGCCATTGATGAGGTTTGCTACTTCGACAGCTCACCAAAATGTGATAACTGAGAGGTCTGTGGACTTATAAAGGATCCTAGTGAAACAGAGAACAATCTCCTAAAGAAAATGCACACATTCTGTGCAGACTGATTGCAAGTGGTGAGATTGAACCATATTTTTTTGTAATTTGTTTTTAAACCTCACTTATCATCGGCTTAGGGTCTTAATGCTTCTCACGAACTGTGACAAACTAAAAATTCAAATCCCACATATGAAAGGACATGTTTGTTCTTATTTGTTTTCTAAGTGGCTCTCCTGAAAATCTGTTGAAGTTATGTATACAGATTGATTATGCCTTACTTTTGTAATTAATTTTTTTAATTGGTGCACTAATTAGGCTTGTTCTTTCTCCCCCCTCCCCCCTTTATATTTTACATTTATGCAAGAGCAAATAAAATGTGTGTTCTTCAATTAAAGTTATTGTGTTTTATGAAATATTTTCCTATTTTCTTATTCATATTTATATGATACATACAAGGGTTATTAATAAAATTTAAAAAAAATTACATTTAACAATATTAATGACCATAATCTTTGTATCATCGGAATAAAATATATCGTATAAATTATCTGGTGATTTTCACTAGAGAAGATGGAGTGGTTTACTGGTTCAGGTGAGTGAATTGTGTGTTCATTAATTTTCCACCATGTTGTTTCTTTCCCTCCTCTACGTGCGCGATGTACTGCCACTATTTAAATATAACTTTAGATTAAGAACTTAATATTCCTTTTCCAATAACCCATTTTCCAACCCCTTTAAAAATAAGCAATATCCATATTTTTTTTCTTTTTATTTTCTTGTAATATAGCAACACCCAATCAAATGTTGTTGTGAAAACGACTATTTAAAAATTATAAACTTTATTAATTATTTTATTAAATCAATAGAAATATTTGCTTAAAATAAAATTCAATTAAATATTAAACAAACAAAACTGTAAAACTCAATCCTACTTCATGCAAAAAAAAAAGAAAAGAAATTCATTTGTAGAGATTTATTTAAGGCTGGTCCTGTTTCCAGCAAACAAAGTTCCAAATTCATACTTCATTCTTGAATTTTTAAGTCTTTTTCATTTTTTAGACTTTAATTCTGAAAGTTCAAATTTACCGAACCAAAATGCAAAAGACAGAAGGATTTTATTAGCTTTCAGCTGATTTTGAAAAGCCAGATTTTTCTTGAATAATTATTGAGCGATAAAATTAATTGTTTCTCTAATCATTGAGCTGTTTTTTATTTGTTGTTTTCAAAATTGTCTTGCGGATTACAAGTGGATTCATTAACCATTCATATTCTTCAATTGAAAGCAAAGCAAAAGGAAGTAGCTTTTAAATGTTATTTGAAGATTGTCATGGTGCTTATAATTTCATCTAAGTTTTTTTACTTGATTCATGCACACCCGAAAAACAGTCAGATTTTCCTATTGATATTTCTACAATGTTAATTTTTCTCCAAATGATTTAAGTTTTGTTGTCAGTATGACAATATTCTTGGATGGCCGTGAAGACTTTAATTCAGAGGGTTCAGCTTTTCAAATAAGTCTGAGTGAAATTGAACTCTAAGCCACGAAATCCTGTCACGAAGATACATTTTAAAAAATGTTTTTACTTTTTCTTTTATCTCTAAGAACAAAAGCACCTGTATATTCAGGTGTTTGAGCTATTTAGAAAGCCAATGCACCGAATCACAATTACTGGATATCCAACATCTCTGTCTGATATATGGCAGACTGCAGCAAAGTAAGTATGTAGGAATAACAGAAATAATTTTAGCTCGAACTATGCCAAAAAATGTTTGTTTATAATACAAAAGATGAAACATAAATTCCCTATCCTAGAATAAAAAATAATCTCAAATTTAAATACTGCCAGCTTTCCTAATATAAATATTTGAATTCTTTGTAAAAAAAAAAAAAATATTTATGTTTACATTTTTTTGAAAATTGTACCCTTATTTTCAGATTATTAAAAAAAAAAGACTTTATTAATTTTTTTTCTATCTTTTTAGTTGACTGTTCTGACTTTTTAGTTGTTGTTAAACAGACCTACCTTTTTCTTTCTTCTATCAAAAAATGTTTAAAGTTATGCATAGAGTTGAATCAAAAGCTTTATTGGTATGTTTTCGGCGATGACCAGCAGAGCTTCCTTCAATTAGGAAATATTTCGGCGAAAGATAGTACTGTAATAGTGATTTTTGTAAAATTTTCTTGGATTTTTTATGAATTTTTTTATATAGTATATTAGCAGCTTGTGCAACAATGTGAACTTGCATTCTGCTAAGTTGGCTATTCGCAAACATCTGATGTACAGTGGGTGGATTGTTAAACAGTTTTCAGTATACATGGATTGAATAGTTATGAATTTATAAATAAAAACAAGTTTTGCTCACAAAGTAAAAATTTATTGTTAAAAAAAAAATCTAAACGTGTGTTCCAAGTGAAAATCTTCAATATTTCATTGAACTTCCCTTTATGAATTGACCTGCTATGTATAAATTTTTTTAGGCTTTCTTTTTAATTACTTGTAATAATGCCAGACGTTAATCAGGACTTCTATCAAATTTCTTTAATTTATTGCATTTTTTTTTTTTTTTTTTTTTTTTTTTTTTTTTTTTTTTTGACACATTTTGCAGAGAATAGAATTTGTCATAAACAATTGAAAGCATTTAAATCACCAAATGTTCCCATAACATTCTTGAGGCACGTTATATACTAAAAGTTCCTTACCAGATGACAATGCCTGTCAAGTGTCAGTGTTGTCAGCACAAAAACATTAAGTCAAGATTAGCAATAAGAAAAATTGTAGCGTATAGTCATGTCTATATAACTGTAAATCTTTAAATAGCATGTAAAAAATAAATTTCTTTCAAAGAATTCAACTCCCCTGCATTTATAAGTGTTAATAGGGGAAATCTGGTAAAATTTTGAATTTCAAGCCCTGATATTCAAGGAGATATAGTTTTTGTAAATTATATTTCAATACATTTAAAATTTTTCTAATTTATTGTTTGAGATGGTATTATAAAAGAAATAAACATTCACCATGATAAAAGACCTATCTAGTGCCAGATATCTGGTCGGATATCCATATCCTGCAGGCTATGGAGCTTCAGATATCCGGCAAAATCAATATCTGGTGCATCCCTAACAGAAAGACAGACAAAATAGGCATGGCACACAATGGGTTAAAATAATTCTTCAATTTAAAACTATCTTTAGTGAGTTTATTAAACATTTCTCTGTAATATTACTTTCATATTTTTGTATACAGTAGTTTTTTAATATTATCAAACAAAGATCTTCTGTCAGAAAAAAACTCACTTTTATTTAGTAGCAGTGACAATGTTGGTTACATTTATTAAAGTAAGAAAAATTCATGCTTTTTGTTTCTAAATTGTGTTTTTGTTTGTTTTTCAGCCACCCAAAGTTAAATGTTTGACTCGATTATGGCACCCTAACATTAATGAAGATGGTGCAATATGTTTGAGTTTATTACGGCAAAGTTCTATTGATGGTTTAGGTGAGTTTTTTACTTTAAATACTTGATAATGTATTACATATCACTTTAAGAATCACAAATAAATTCATAAGCATTAATGTCCTTCCTGCAAATATTCATTAACTTGAATGGTTTTTTTTTTTTTTTTTTTTTTTTTTTACATAAATATGTAATTTACAATTGTCAATAATAAAAATTTTAATTTCACTTTTAGTATCATTTTTTATTGTAACAGTTGTGCCTTGTCAAATAAATTTTGGTTTAGTTGTAAGTTTTCTTTTATCTGTATATTAAAATTGAATATTTTAAGCATCATTGAATATTACAGAAATTTTTTTGTTTGTATGTCAATGTGCTGGCCCCTTATGTAATATGCATACCTTTATTTTTAATGTATTAGTTGACAAAAAAAAAAAAAAAAAAAAAGAGAGATTTATTTAAAACAGATTTTATTATGTTAACTACCTTTTCTATTAAAATATGGAAAAAATGTTGCCATTCTTAAATTTTAAAATAGGAGAATCGGAGTTCATTCTAAGACCAGGGGCAAGCAGGGTAAAGAGGCACTTTGGTAGGAATAAAAGGAGGGAACATTAATGTAATTATAAATAGTCAACTAATTGAACTCTTCTCTCCACTTCATCCCCAAAAAATATTTGCTTCTACCCTTTTACTCCTCCCTAATATTTTACAGTGACAATATAAAAAATTCATCTTAATTTCCCTTTCTGGAATTTTATACCTCTTCTCTTCTCCATCTTCCTTTTCTTTTCCTGCTACACACCAGACTTACAATTTTTTTTTTTTTTTTTTTTTTTTTTTTTTTTTTTTGTTTACTACTGTATTGTTATTTATTTATTAAAAAAGAAAAAAAAAACTATAAGTAATACTTGTTACCCTCTGAATACATATATTTTTTTTTTTATAAACGTATATATCCACACGAGAAGAACATTCTGTAATTTTTTCAGATTTTTCGGGGTATGCCTGTATGGAGACCTTCCTTGTAAGTAACATTGCTTTTGATAATACAAGCAATATAAATTTTAAAAAGAAAAAACATCTGAAATTTTCAAATTTTTAAAGATGCAAATAATGTCACAACACTTTTTAATCAAAAACATGTTTATATGTAAATTTAAAAGAAAAACCAAAATATGCATCAAAAAGTGTTTAAAGTAAAAATTACATCATGTTTAAAACTACTTTTTTATAGGTATTCAAAAAATTCTTCTAACAATTCTCCTAATCTTTCAAAAAATTCTAAACAAAAATTCTTTTTAGAAAAGTTCAGGAGGCAGCAATATTTTTTACTTCATACACCCACTTACTAATGTTAATCCTATGGGGCAGCTTTTTAAAAATATTCATTTACATTTCATTGTTTTTAAATGATTTTTCCCCTTTTTCATTGTCAAGTCAAAGAAAAAAACTCTTCCATGGAATTCACATTACCAAGCAAGTGTTTTCATGCGAGTTTAGTAATCTCTTTGCATATTTTATACAAGTTAATTTTCAAATGTGTAATTGATCTGTCTTAATCACTTACAAAAAACAACAGGCATTCAGGCATACACACACAAAATCTTTATGGGTGGTTTTCAAATGTATTGCCGTATTAGGTGAAACAAAATTTGAAAAAATAATTTGGTTTAAATATAAAAAATTACTCAGGAATGAGTTGTTTATAGTTTACGACATTTAAGCAGTAGATTATTTGCGAGTTTTTTTATTTATATTTCAGAAATTTCAAGAAATGTCTTGCTCAGTCACTGTTTTTCTCATAAATGTGACCTCTATAAAACATTCTGATTTTTTTTTTGTATCAATAATTAAAAAATTGCTTAAGGGTCTTACATACGTATTAATAAGTAAAAAATGTATTAGTATTTATTTATTTCATAAATTTAAAGCATTTTAATAGTTGTTTATGCCATGAGTGTTACTTTGCTTCTTATATAAAGGGTATAACTTCTGATTAAAAACAAATTTAATTAAAAATTAATTATTTTCATTGCAGTTATAATAAAGAATTTAGAAAGTTGTAATGGACAAAACAATTAATATAAGTGAAGTAACAAATGCATTAATAAAATTCTGATTCTTAGTTACAGTAACGTTCCTGCAAAGTGGTAACACTCATGACAAGCGATTAGACTCATCTTGCAGCAAACAGCTTTTTTGTAACAATATATATAAAAAAAGGATTTTAAAAGTTTAAACTATGATTTGTGTAAAATAGATAGTCCTTTGAAAATTATTTATTAAGAATTAAAATTTGAATCTTAAATAGCACTTATAAAACACGTGTGCAGACATGAAAATCCTGTTACAATTTTTAAATAATTATAAATATATATAATATGACAAAATATATCCCTGAATCATGAATCTATTATAATCATAACTTAAATCTTACACATGATTTATAGTTTTAGAATTACTTAACTTCTTTTCTCATGATTGTTACCTTTTCAAAGTAACACTCATGTAAGGTAACACTCATGTACGGTAACACTCATGACATTTATTAAGGAATTCTTCACTAAAATAAATTCTAACTGTTTTATTGAAATTTTAATTGGGCCTATTGATTCCTGAACAAAAAATACAGCATTCCCTAACTTAACATTTTTATACGTTAAAAAATAATAATAAATAAATGGGTAACACTCCTGTAAGAAAATAAAAATACTCACCGTGATGAAATGAACATTCTGATAAATAGCAATTATAGAACAAAATTATCGCGTTCTAAATAATCGCACTGTAAAGAAGAAACAACATCGTTTTCTCACTACCGTTGCCAACTGCAATATACAAATATTTTGAAAACAAATAATATTAACTTCCCTAAAGTAACACTCATGTTCTGCATATGCGGACACAAAATACATTTAAATTTTTAACTCTTAGATACTAATTTTAAATATATAAATAATCTATTTTTTTAATTAACACAGGATATTTTACTTTTAATCCATATATAAAAATTTTAAAATGTTTGGAAACATAAAAAAAGATTGAAATTTTGCAAGTTTTTTATTCAGGACAAGTAAATTCCCATTACTTGCTAACTAAAGTACAAAAAAAGATCACTATTTCACAACTCTGAAAAAATCTAATGGATGCATTGAATTAAGCATAAAAAGATGTGCTACTACCTGATTTTAGAATATCAAAAAATAGATTTATTAATATGAAATTTAGATTTAAACATCAGGACATCAAACTGGCAGTTCATGTGAAATTCACCCTTATTATTCTAGATGTTAACAATAATATGTAGATGAGAGTGCACTTGTAAATCCAAAAGGTAACGTAGAAGTAAAGTTTTTTACCACTTTGTAGGTGGCTGTATTTTTAAGTGTTATTGAATGTGTACATATCCTCCTACTGTGTAAGTTAATAACCTGCTGCTGAGTTGCTGCTATGCATATGTATAAGTACAAGGGTATTTTTACATTTGAAGAATGTTACTATCCTCTCGGCAATTGCTGTCAATCTCTGAAAATAAATGATCACTTTAAGAATAATTTGATTGCGTATCATCAGTGTTGCTAAACCTGGCAGGTTTTTTATTTGAAAATCCAGGAATTCTCAGCAGAAAGTTTGAATATTTATTTATACTTATAAGACATTTGATAAATAAAATTACTATTCAGTTTTTCTGCCTTCAATGTTTGTTATAAAAAATTATACCCTTATTTATTTATCTACAGTTTTTTTTTACGTGTTATTACAGCCTATTTTGTCTTAATGTAATTTCTATTCCTGCAAATTCACTAAATGCATTACTTGTTTTAGGTTGGGCTCCAACAAGAACTTTAAAAGATGTTGTTTGGGGCTTGAACTCATTATTCACCGTAAGTCCATCAATCTATATTATTATTATTATTTCAACAAAATTTCATATGGACCTTTTTATTTATTTATTCCTTTTAATTGCTAAAAATATAACATGATATAATTGCATTAAAAAAATCAGCTTATACTCATTATTCATAAGAGCTAGCCAAATAGTGTTGTTTGGGAACACAATTATTTTATATTAATACAGTAGACTCCCTCAAATCTGTAACTCTTGGAACCAGGGGTTGTGCGGATTTTAGAATTTTGCACATTTCTGGTCATTGATTTGTTTACATGTTTGAAACATTAATTGATTGGTAGTTAAGCATTGTAATCAATGCATATAATAAATTGAAACATTAAAGAAATTAAGTAAAATATTTAAATAAATAAATAGTTAAAAAACAAGTTATTATTACAAAATAATAATAATAATAATAATAATAAGTAAAATAAAATTTTAGAAAAATATTAAAATAAAGTAAATAATTAAGATGCAATAAATATAAATAATGATGAGGAAAAATCAATCTTTTTTTATAAAGAAAAATATTTGCCTTTGTTAATAAACAAAAAAAAGCTTGATTAATTAAAAAATTATTTATTTTATACAGCAAAAATTATCCTACCCCTCGAATTATAAACACTACCAAATGGTGATTGAAAGTAATATTATGATGCAACTATGATACAATAATGATTATTTCGATTAAATATCGATCATCGTAACTAGTAAACTGTATGTAGATCCCAAATTCGTTTCGTAACTAGCAGGGATACGGAAATAGAAATAGAACTATTAAAATAATAATTTTATATAGGAAAAATTATCCTGCCATGTGAATTGCAAACACCGGCTATTGAAAGTTATTTTATGCTGCAACTACAGTACGATAATGATTAATTTGATTAAATATCGATCATCGTACATCTAAGAAACATATTATTTAACACTGCAGAATTTAAATTAAAGGCATTTAAAAAAAGGAAGAAGTTGAAAAGGATTTAAAATATATATATTTAAATAATTTTTTGTATTGTGTTAGCTGCTGACTTCAATGCCATCTTTAATTTCATTGTTTACATCTGAAAAAATGCACGGATTTCTGGCGTTCAGATTTAAGAGAGTCAGTCTACTGTATATCCATTTTCCAGTATCACCAAAAGAGTGAAATAAAAGCACATAGTGGAAAAAATGAATTCTTGTGCCGTAAAAATAGTGAAAGTGATTAATTAAATCATTCAGTTTAATCTTCCCTATTTAAACTTTTATTTGTTGAAAGAGATGAGAAGTTTTGTAAGTAAGGGTTTCTTGTATCCCATATAATATTGTATAGCCAGATTTAAATCATGCCAGGGTTGGCATGATTTAAATCAACCGATTTAAATCTAGATTTAAATCAACTGATTTTTTTTAAAAAATCATTTGATTTAAATCTTTTTTTTTTTTTTTTTTTAATTAATCAGCAGAGAAATAAGAAATAGGTATAAATAACTAACAGGTGTTTTTCTGGTATTTTCAGGATTGCTATCAGAAAGAATGTGGCAGGTGCAGGTTAAGTCCAGGTGTCTCCCTCCTAATCCTTTAATTGTTTGTTCTTTTGTAATAAACTTTACAGGATGAGGCGAAATACAGAAACACTATATAAATCATATATCGTTTGCCAATCTTGGCAAATAAATGATTTGAATCTTTTTCTGTTTCACAAATTAATAATTAAATAAATTCATTAATGTTCACCAAAAAGTTGGATACTACATGCAAGGAACAAGTTAAAACTTGCCATATTACACTATCAAATTTCAATGAAAGCTTGCGAATTTTAAAGATTTTTGGGTAAAAAGTTAGAAAATATATTAAAGATAGCAGAGTTGCCAAGTCTCCTGATTTTCAGATGTTTCTCCATACTCCTTATTTTTGATACATTTCTCCTGATTTTTCACACTCTTTAAATACTCTGTTGTTTAACAATCAAATGTGCTGTGATTCAGTGAGAAAAGGTCTAGTACAGGTGTAATTGTTTTTTAGTATGTTTGACCAGTAGTATTTTATGTGATGAATTACATCTAGATTCATTATAAACAATGAATCTTTAAGGTTTGTTATTGTTACTACGGTCATGTATTGAATTATTAAAAATTTGTCTCTATTAAGACTTATTTATGATCTTTACTATAAGTTAATGAATAACAAAACATCCCTCTTTTTATGATATTTATCAAATTAAAAATGTTAAAACATCCTAAACATCATATGTGTTCTACTTGTAAAGAATAGATCCTTTCCTTATTCGGGTAAGAGTAGTAGATTTCTTTTTAATCTTCAGTAATAACCAAGCAATATTGAAACTTAAACTTTCACTAAAGATGTTTACATCAACAAATTAACAAGTTTTCATTGACAAAAATATCTCCAGATTTCTGAAATAAAATCTGATTTTCAATTTTCAGAACTTGGAAAGTCTGAGATAGAATTATAAAATTTAAAGCAAAATATTAACAAGCTATTAATGGCTGTCATTTTGCTAGAGTTTTATTAAGTCCCTCTGTTTTAAATTGAAATGAAATTTCACTTAGTGTAGAGGAAAATAATGAAGATTTAGCATTCATTCAAGAAAATCGTCCAAATCTTCTCACCACTGTAACACATTTTCAAGCAAAAAATGGCCCATTCCAAAAAATACCATTGTTTTAGAAAAAAGTTTCAGATATTATGACAGATTATGATTGGTGTAATATAATGGGAGGTAAAGAGATAATCAGCAAAATTGAAATTGATTTTATTTACCAAATAACAACAGCCGTGGCTTCATCTGCTGGAGTAGAAACACAATTTTCTTCTTTTGGACTAGTTCATTCAAGCTTTCATAATAAATTAGCAGTGGACCAAGCTTCTAAATTTGTTTTTGTTCAAATAATTAAGTCCCTGATTTATTTCTATTTGCTTAAAAACTATTGAATTAATTCTGATTTTTATCCCTTAATAAATAGTTTGCATTGAATATTTATTTATTTAATTTTACCATTTTCTATTCATTTACAACCTATTTAAGTTTATTTCTTATTTAGTGTGCACAATTCAATTACAAAATTAATAGAATGGCTTTAGTTTAAAGACTAGATGTTTAATTTTTAGTACCAATCAGTAACTAGAATATAGTATTTACTGAACTACATAATTATTTCTTATATTATTTTTATAGATTATAAATATTATTTATTCTTTTTTTAGTTATTTTTATAAAAAAAAAAGCTCCATGTATTGTAGAAACATAAAAACACAATAATTAAAAACAGAATTCTAAAAAAAATCAAATAAATCTGATTTAAATCAAAAAAATCTGATTTAAATCAAATAAATCCGATTTAAATAAAAAAATTCTGATTTAAATCAAATAAATCTGATTTTTTTTTTTTTTGATTTTTTAAAAAAAATCATGATTTTTTTTCCAACCCTGGTCCAAACTCCAGACCAGTAATTTTAGAAGAATTCTGGGGAATCTGTAGGTCATTCCTAAAGTGAAATTCTTGGATACTAAACTAGTGTTTAAGCATAGCAAAATCAAACTGCACCATGATTTGAAGGCGATGTGTTCTTAAATCTTTCAAAGAACCACTATTTTTTTTACTTTCAACAAGATTTTGGTGGAAAAGTGAGGCCAATCTTTTCTATCCAAAACAACCCAGCTGCCCACACACTCTTATTTCTCCACTTGTTTAAATTTTAATGATTTTTTTCAGATCTTCCGAAATAATAGATTCAGGGCATTTAAACTCTGCCAGTCAGAACAGCATGCAGATATTTCCAGCAAAGCTGTAGAAAATGTTTTTATTTCCAATGTTTCATCCAATCCTTATAAAAGCTTCTCCAAAATTTTGTGACGTGGTATTATAGGCTTTTCTTTTTACCAAATTTCCCAATTTATGTGTGAGTATATATGGTATATATGTGGAATTCTTCTAAAAGTTCTTTCGAAATCATAATTAACTCAGAGACATGTAGTGGAGTCTGACACCGTTAAACTTTTAAAACTTATATTAACTGTTAAATTATTTACAAAAGTAATATTTACAAAAAGATTATTTACATAATTCTATTTACAATTCAAACATCATAAACTCTATTTAATTAATCACATCTTATGCAGAAAGTCCTCTTAATCGAATATTCTTTCAACATCTAAAACAAAACATTCCATCAAACGTTATCTTCATTTCACTTCTCAAGTGTCACAGCTTTCGTCTGGCTGCATAGGAATTGTCTGCCTTGCTGAGAGCCTCCGTTTCAGAGTGGTGATATGGAGAACTAGCAGTATGGAGACATACTGCTAGTCTGCTGTAGGAGAAAGATCGCTCCTACATATATTATTCTGAGATCGATTTTATGAAGCTTGCCTTATGGATATTTTTGTGTATAGTGCAAAATTTTCTATCAAGGAATTATGTAATTCATTGTTAAAATTAAAACTGATTTTGTGTAAAATAAAACCTATGAATAGCAATAACCACTAAGAGTACAGTGAAGTAGCTTTACTTCAGAGGTCCACATTTTAAAAGCTCAAAATTGCATTGTATTAAAAACAAAATAACTGAACAAAATTATTTTTATACAATTAAAAAATATATATGTATTATTATTTTACACTAAAGAAATCTCTTATCCGCTGTCTATCCTTTGTCTTTTCTCTTAAACATTTCCACAGATTTGATGTTGAAATTTGTTATCATTTTGAATGAATGTAAAATTTTTAATTTCACAATTTATCTGCAATTTCTTAGGACACTTTTCTGCAACATTGGTCCAGATATTGGGAAATTTTTCTTTCAATAGTTCAAAAGGCATTCCGAAACAATTAATCAGTCTAACTATAACCACTTCTTTGATGCCTAATTTTAAATTTCAAATTTACACCTTGAAACATCTTCTCTTAATAAAAGTCATTTTTTTTAGAATATCATGGGCTCTTCCGCATTTATACATTTCGCTAACTTTTGTGCTCTTGCACCTTTTTTGCTGTTGATAAATTTTTCACTTATCCCTTAAAATTAAATCCATTCTTTTAGTGAAAAACACATGCCACACATAGACAAGAAATATCATCACACAATTCACAAAGGTTTACTACTTGCTCACACTTACATTCCGTCTCTCCCACCACACATATTTATGAATGGCATTTTGCTAAGCAACTACTAAAGATTAGCAGAGAAATTAATTTTAAGGACTTTTTATAAGAAAATCTACTTCTACATTCTTTGCAATCTCAATTGTAGGTGAAACATAACCAGAGATGAAACTGCTTCCGCTACCCAAATGATTGATTGCTACCACTAAACTTTAATAGCATTTCTTGCCATATTTAATGACAGAATTTTTGAGATGGAATAAAGCAAAGGATATTAATAAAATTATGTAATGAAAATCAACCATTCGGGTCAGAGCACTTTCAGCTACTTAAAGAAAACAAAAAAGAAGATGGTGGTAGAAAAGTTAAAAATCATAGATTTCATAAATATAATACAGGACAGTTGCACCATAAAATTTTAACTAATAAGAATGTATTTATTAAAATACAGCACATTGCTCATTGGTGCACAAAACAAGAATTTTAATATACACTTGTACAATTAAAATAAAATAGAAATATCAACATTTCGTGCCGTCTTCTGCGAGCGTCTTCAGGAAAATATGATAATGGAAGGGCTAAGTTTGCATCTTGATCGAGAGATAATATTTCTAATTTATTTTACTGTGAAAGTTAATTTTTGAATGAAACGATGTCAAATTAATGAGGGAAATAAATATAATTTCAGCAATAAAAGCAATTTCAATAATTATTATTAATGATTTTTACTTAAAATTATTTCTTTACAATGAGAATAAAGTTTAAAGGATCATTTCAAAATAATAAATTTAGATTTAGATAGTATTTAATTGAGGTTGTTAGAATAAAGTGATGGTTAAAACAAAAATTGCAATTAAGAACTGCATTATATAAAAACATTTGCAATTTAAAAAATATTTTTAATTTGCGACAGTGCAATATCAATTAATTTAATTAAGTTTTATATCAATAGCTGTAGCATATTTCTCTCATTCATTTCTTTACAAGAGTCTCTCATTTAAATTAATTTCTATATTTCTTTTGTGTTTGAAATGTATTTTCAATTTTTATATTATTCACCCTTCTTTATGACTTATTTCTTGTTTGTTTTAGGATCTTTTAAATTTTGAGGATCCTCTTAATAATGAAGCTGCAGAACACTATTCAAAAGATAAGGTAATTATTTATTTATTCTATAAAAAATAATAATAATTTAAATTCAGCTTTACATTTGTTTTCTTTTGAAGTAGTATATATGTTTCATACCAAATGTTGATCATTTAGCAGAATGGTATAAGTAAAAAAGCATTTGTATTCAAAATTAATAAATATTCTTTTTATGGAATTTGAACTGTGGGGCTGTGCATATGTAACGTTATCATTTTAGGTAGGAGAGTGGAAGATGCCTGGCACATGATATCGTAAGATATCTCTAGGGAGAGAGGGGATTGTCTTTTGATATCGATATAATTTTTTATTCAATCAGACTATTATCTATTTTTATGGCAATACAAAGTTGATATTAAAATCACTAAATTACAAAATTATTTAATTCTAAAATGTAGGACACTCCAACTTTGACATTCCTATTCATCTTCACATGTGTATGCATATATAATCAAGGTTCAATAAACCATATGTTGTGTATATTTAAATTGAAGCTTGTGTTTGCTGATAAATAAAAGACAAAGAATGTTGTCCACTTGTTTTGTTGATAAGAATTTCTATGTTTTCCCCCTTTCTCTCCCTCCCCAGCCTTTGTCCATTCGGAGCAGATACAGCAAGACCTTAATTACTGTAAAATGCATTATTTAACAAAAAATTATAAAATATTTTTAAATTGTAACTACTTCTTTTAAGTGTTATTTGAATGAAGCGATATTTTATTGATTTATTTTCATTTGAACCAATAAAGTATATAAAAAATAATTTTAACCAATTTTTTATATCACTGAAAGAAGGGGAAAAAAAAAAAAATGCTAACAATATTATTATTGGGTGGGGGGTACACTATACATCTAATTTTCATAAAATTTTAAATGACTCAACAAAATTATGCAACAATTACATATTTTTAAAATTTAAAATGATTTGGTTGGGTAGTTTTTGCTCAGTTATATGCGGACAAACTGAATGATGATTATAATCACCTATAATTAATTATAGGTGCTACTTATTTACATAATTACAAGCACACCTTAAAAAAAT
This sequence comes from Maratus speculifer, assembly GCA_964019185.1. Classification (NCBI taxonomy): domain Eukaryota; kingdom Metazoa; phylum Arthropoda; class Arachnida; order Araneae; family Salticidae; genus Maratus; species Maratus speculifer. The sequence goes on along the minus strand of OZ025294.1, from coordinate 419,976,724 downwards.
CACTTAGCTATGGACTGAACTATATCCATTCTATTTGCATTTTTTTAAAAAATGTTGTTTGTTTATCACTTATTTATGTAGCTTATGATATACAGGGTGAATCATAAATATCAAAACAATGAGCTATCTCCTTAAATATTGCCTCTAGACCCATACTTCCAATTACAAAACTTCATGAAAAAAAAGTTAAAACTTTAGTAAGTTGCAACTCTATTAATGGGGGGGGGGGGGTCTATTTGAAAAAATACGAAAATTAAATTTTTATACAGCCCCTGTAGAGCAAAATTCCCAATTAGGAAATTAATTCTTATCCATTCCTAAATTGAACAAAAAAAATTTCATCTCCGTATCTGAAAACCTGACAGAGATATTAAAATCCAAAATTCGTGATTTACACCACTTTACCATGCCTGTAAACGAAGAATTTTTGACTCATTTTCAAAGAAATGAGGGATCGTCCACAAATTGTCCGTATTAAATGTCTATTTAAGACCGTGCCCCTTATTTGGACATAATAAAGCAGCGTATTGATTTAAATCAAAACTTGTTTTCAAAATATGTTGATCGTTAGCACTGGAGGTCTGCATGGATCGAAATATCTCGGTCCGGTCCCAAACCAACCCATAAGGAAAATATTTCTGCCCGGAATGAAAAAATGTTAAAGCATAATCTGGACCAGCCTGGAAAAAAGTTTAAATGATAGCCCGGCGCAGCCGTCAATTTCTACATAGTTTTTTACTTCAGTAAAAAAAAAAAATCAATTCTAATTCAAAAGATAGATTTTTTACACGTTTCCTAGAACTGTTAAAGTAACATTGTCTTTTGAATTGCGTGCATTTCAATTTGTGTCTAATCCCTTAAAATCTGATGAATTATTCAAACAGTTATAACTCTGCGAGTTTTGAAGATATGAAGATGTAACTTTTTGTGTCTTATTTAGGACTAGATAAGGAAAGTTTTCCTAATTGGAATTTTTATCCTACAGGGGCCGTATAAAAAGTTAATTTTCGTACTTTTTTAAAACAGACCCCCCCCCCCCCCCCATGGAGTTGCAATTTATCTTATCAAAAAGTTTACCTTTTTTAATGAATTTTTGCAACTGGAAGTATGGGTCTGGGGGCAATATTTAAGGAGATAGCCTATTGTTTCGATATTTATGACTCACCCTGTATAGGCAATGTAGATATTAGAAGCAAAATTTAGAAACAGCGATTTCCAAAATAATGTATCATTCAGCTTGCATTCCAAAACAAATTTCAGAGTATTGAAGATGAATTGGATTCTTGTGAGAGATTGCACCAGTTACTAGAATCTTTGTTGAGTTTGTCCCTAATATTTGAAATGAACCATATGTAAATAATTGTTTCATATGTTGCAACAGTTTTTAAATATCTACTGCAAAAATTAGCCTTATATTGTGGATTACCTTCTCTGGAGGTAGGAGAGGGGAACAAAAACGTAATAACTCTCTGGATGTGCAAATACCTTTTCACATTTACCGTCACAGCAGCTGTTTAAATCTTCTATAAGGATATAGCTGATAATCCTGTGGTACATGCTAAACATTTGTTGATGTTTTTAGCGAAAACTTCTAACATTTATAAAATTTTACTTAATTTTCAACTAATTTTCAGCGATGAACTTACGCTTGAAATTATTTAATATCTTGATATGTGATTTATAGGGATGCACCGAATATTCGGTATCTATTCGGTATTCGGCCTATTCGGCCATGTTACCGAATATTCGGTTAGGCCGAATATTAAACTATTCGGTTGAGCCGAATATTCGGCTTGGCCGAATATCGAAGTATTCGGCCAAATCCAATACTTAATAAAACCTTTTAAAAACTTTTCACTATTTCTACTTTTACCTGTCAATTTTTTAATTTATATTTAAAATAATTAGAAACAAAATCATTTTTTAGTAAAATATAATGTTTTTACATTATTTTTTTGCTGTTTGTAAAGTATAACTTAAGAAAATTAACCATGAGAACGATTAAAATGGTGATTTATTAGGATTCTCCTTAGGAATAAATTATGTGCTGATGCAAGTTTCTAAATTTTGTTTAGTAAATAATCTGTTTCTGGCTTTTCCCCAAATAAATGTCCTTTAAAAGAAAATAAAAAAACTTTTGAGATTAGTAATAATTATCAAGACAGACAATTTTTGTTCATGAAACCATAATCATAATCAACTTATTGAGTCATAAGTACATTGTATTTCATCTCACTCTAGGTCAAAACTTGTGTGTTTGTTTATTACATTAACAATAAATAACATATTTTCAACTCACATGCTTTGATTTCTGTAAAATATGATATGATGGGAAGGGTGGAAAATACCACCATTCATAAGAAAAGAACTATGAGCCAAACATACTTTTATTCAGAATTAAGTTGAAAGTATTTGTACTTTATATTGAAAAAAAATCTGCCTTGAGTTATTTTAAAAGGACAATTATCAGACTGTAAAATTTTTCTTCGGCCATTTTCTCATTATTTGATTTTAAAATGTTTGTTTTGAGATGTAGAAAATTTTATTAATTAAAGTTTCATAATTGCACTTCTTAAATAACTCAAGGCAGATTTTTTTTCAATACTAAATGCTCTTATAAAAAGCTCTTGTTTATCAAAATGTAAGTTTCTTTTATTAAATATTATGTAAAACTGTTTTAAAAAGTAACATTTTAATACCTTTAAATTTTGAAATATAAAAAGTATTTGGAAAGCCGAATATTCGGTATTCGGCCGAATAGTTAACTATTCGGCTGGCCGAATATTCGGTATTTGGCCCAACAATTACTATTCGGCTAGCCGAATATTTGGTATTCGGTTCACCTGTCGGCCGAATATTCGGCATTCGGTATTCGGCCAAAATCACTATTCGGTGCATCCCTAGTGATTTATCACGTTGCTAATTAAATATAGAACCAACAAAGTAAAAAATGTCCAAGCCTAGAATCGAACCTAAAACCCTTGAAATAGTGCTCCTATCTGTCTACCATTTAAGGTACAAAGGCGATAGCTCGCTTAGCATCTTAGGAGCTAAGTGTGTTTATAGGAAATGGGGAATACTCTGAAATAAAAGACCTAAGCAAGGGATACATGAAAGAAAAAATATTAGTAAGTGTTGATCTAAAGAATAGCTAGAATTAATCTAGTTTTTGCACTGCAAATAATTTTTAATATTTTCCATCTTTTTCATGGTAACAATTCTGACAATGTAAATCTGTCATTTTGTAAAAAAGTCTCAAGTCCTATGCAATTACATTGAAATTCAATGCTATTCGAAATGACCAATTCTTTTGTTATTGCATACAAATTTCTGAATTTAGGAATATTGGAGACAACCAAAAGTATCAGCAATGAAGCAAGTTCACTGCTAATAATTGTATCCTGAGCCTCACTTATTAATGTGTAAAAGTCTATTCTTGGTCCATTGTCTGCTAATATGTTGAAATCAGGACTTTTTGCAGTATTTGTCCCAATGCTTAAAAAAAAGAAGGAAAAAAAAAACTAATGTATAATTGAGTTGTTTTGTATCTCTCGGTGTTTGGCTTGGTCCATAATTAGTTGCTCTCATCAAATCTGTAACACAAACACACAGCTGTTCATTTGAAGATCCTTTATCATTGCCACCAGTGAATTTGAAGGGCCGACTGTTTTAATTTTTAAAAGGATTTGGTAGTGAAATATGATGCTGTTCGATTATGACAACAGGACTTAAAATGTTGAAATAACCTGCGATCAGTCTTTAAATTACAAGTAAAGTTAGAAATTCAAAATCACTTGACTAAATGAATAGGTCCTTTGTGCACTACACAGTTTTAATCAGATTAATATTTACAATTACATGACATGACATAAGTCCAATTAATTATTCACATAGCTTTTTTGCCTGGATCCTCTTAATTGCATAGACTGGGATCCCAAAAACATTCTGAAATTATCTTTCAGGATGATATGGCAGTTCATATGAGGACAGATTCTATAAAGATTAAGATTTACAAAAGAAATTTCAGCATTCATTTATGGAGGCCTCATTTGTGGATAGCTAGCATGCAGTACAATAATAAAATTATTTTATAATGAGTTTTCATTTATCACAAAAAACGAGTGTTTATTTATTTTTTTTTTTTTCATTTAACTGTGTGTGTGGGGGAGGGGGAGGGGGGATGCATGAAAGGGAAGTTGCAACAAATATCCTCTAAGTCTTCCCACTACTTAAACAAAAAGCATTATATAATCAGAGATTGTCTGTTGTACTTAAATAATGTTTGGCAGATTTATTCTCATTTCTTTATTCTTAAACTCTGGGCTTCTCAGCTGATAGGTTTTTTTCCCATAATTTTATTTAAACTTATATATATATATATATATATATATGTATTTAAATTTGTATTGTCCTATTTCCTCCCCATCATTCTAATAAAAAGGGAGAAGACTTATAAATGAATAACTTTATTCTTTTTGCTTTGATATTAATATTATAAAATGTTTTGACTTTAAAATAATGTTGTAATTTTTTTTAATACTCAAAAATGTTTTTATTTTTGTAGGAAGGTTTCAAGCTAAAAGTCAGAGATTATGTACAGCGCTATGCAAAGAGATGAAAGTGTCAAGTTTTTTAGCTTCTTTGTATATATTTTTTGTATTAGAAATGTTCATTAAATGTACATCATCACAATTCTTCAATAAATTCAATTTACATTTAACTTTTATTCACTGTTGAGCTATTTATTAAGTTACATGACATTTTTCATTAACTCCAGAAGCTTTAAAATTACAGCATGACTGCTCTACTTCAATTTAATTTCGGAAAGAGCCAACAGCCACTAAATTTGTTCTTAACCATCTGACAGTTTTGCAAAAGGGCTAAATTGTAATGTTTTTTCTTTTTATTTTGTTTTAAATGCTAAAAAGGGATTATTCTTTAAACCAGAGTTTTCTCCAGGTTTAAAAAGGGGCAGGGCGCTACTATTTTGAAAAGGGCACTTTTTACATTCTTCAGGGCACTTTTTTAGAGTTGAATCTAGCAGTTCAAATTGTGGAAAAACAGAAATTTCGTCAAAAAATTGAGAAAAAAAAATCAAAAATTTGCACAAAAAAATTGAAAAAAGGAACATTTTGTAAAAGATCGCGAAAAAACAGCCAATTTTGTTAAAAGATCGCAAAAACAGCAGATTTTGTTAAAAGATCGCGAAAAAACGGCAGTTTTTACTAAAAAAAAATCGTGAATAATGACAATTTTTGTGAAAATATAGCGAAAAAATGATAAATTTTGTTGAAAGATAACAAAAATAACAAATTTCGTCACAAGATTGCGAAAAACTGCCAATTTTGTTACGTTTAAACACTAAAAAAAAAACGTAAATTTCGAAAAAGGGGCGTGAAAAAAAAGCACATAGTTCGTAACGAGAATAGAATTGCCACCCCTGTTGTAATCTTTCAGAAAATTTGCTGTGAATTTTAATTTTTTTTTCTTGCTTAGGATCAAAAAGAATCATGAATGATCAGAATCTGCGATTCTGTCATATTTTTTCCAAAATTTAGAAAAATTAATTCAGTTATTTACGAAAATTAAAGTCGGTTGTAACTCTAAAAATCTTACATTAAATATATCTCAAATTTTGACTAATAACTGAAAAAAAAAAATCATTTTCATAAATTAGAGGGGAAAAAATCGACAATTTCTTTAAAGGATTGCGGGGAAAATGCGAATTTTGCCAAAGGATCGTGAAAATACGCAAATTTCGTGCAGGGATCTAAAAAAATATATATAATTTTAACAAAGAATCTCGAAAAAAGATTCTAAAAGAGATCATGTAACAAAATTCACGTTTTTTTCCACGATCCTTTGACGAAATTCGGGTTTTTTTCGATGGTTCTTTCACGAAACTCGAAGTTTTTCCGATTCTTATTAGCATCATTTCTGTGAGGGGATTTAGGGAGTGCCAAATTTATACTACAAACGTTATTTTTGGCCTGTCACAAGAAAAAGTTGGGAGGGGGGGGCGGGGTCAAATTCTAATTATGCCCCGGATGCAATTTTCTCTTTGCACGCCCCTGATTGTAAAGCAGGAAAATCCACTTTTGGAGCAATAAAAACAGAATTTTGAAACAGGAAAATTAGTTTTTAGAACAGAAAAAAATCACTTCTGGCATTAACTTTTTCTCAGTGCCCTTTCGACGAAATTTGCATTTTTTCGTGATCTTTTGACGAACACTGCCGGTTTTTTTTAGATATTTTGACGAATTTTTGCATTTTTAGTGACATTTGCCGTATTTCGCGAATTTTTTTGACAAAATTTTACCTTTTATTGCGATTTTTGGACGAAATTTGCCTCTTTTTGCAAAACTTTTGACAAAATTTACTGTTTTATCACGATTTTTTGACGAAAGTTTCCGTTTTTCGTGATCTTTTGGCAAAATTTGCCCTTTTTAGCAAATTGTTTGACAAAATTTTTCGTTTTATCGAGATTTTTGGATGAAATTTGTCATCTTTTCACGATTTTTTGGGGAAATCTGCCTTTTTTTTTCGGGATTTTGTGATAAAATTAGCTATTTTTTCTCGAATCTTACCAAAAATTAGTCGTGATTTTTTGACGAAATTGCGCATTTTGTAGGACGCGTAAGAGCTATTTTTTGCGCTCCGTCGCCGATTTTTTGCGTTATTTACGTGCTATAGCGCGTCCGCATTATTGCTGGAGGGCTACATTTTTTCAAATATGGGGCAAGAAGGGCACTATTTTTTTGAATGAGTGACAAGAGGGGCACTAGTTTTTGGATGAGAGGCAAAAGGGGCGCTATTTTTTAAACTAAAGGGCAGGAGGGGCAGAGCGCCCCTCTGAAACCCTCTGGGGGAAACTCTGTTTAAACAAATTGAAAAAAAGTTACATATATCCATTAACTTATATTACTTTAAATATTGCTTATATTGCAGTGAAACCTAAAATAAGGATGTACCAGACATTTATTTTATCAGATATCGGATACCCGAAGTTTCTTTACCTGCTGGATTTGGATATGCGGTACAAAATATGTTTTTAGTTAAGGTGAATCTTTATTTCTTTATGCAATGCCATCTCAAATAGTAATTTATAAAAACTTTATCTCTGAATACCAGATCTTTAAATTCAGGTTTGCTTTGGAGGAGAGAGTTTCTTCATAACATTTATAAATGTAGGGTAGTTGAACTGTTTGAGAGAGGAAATATATATATATTTTTTTAATCCTTACTATTTTTTACTTATCACTAAAATATTTACAGTTTATACAGACATGACAAAATACCATTGAAATAATTCAAACCAATAACTCAAGATAATTATTGAAAAAGTTTAATTTAAACAAAGGAACAGAATCAAGCCTTATATACACAATATCTATTTTTCAACTTTCACTCAATCTTAAAGGCAATTAATAACTAAATTGCTGAATGATTTTTTATTTAAATTTTATCCAATTTTGTGTGGTTTAAAATTTTTTACAAGTTATGCTTTTGACAAACAGAATAGAGCATCTTTTATAACATAGGAAACTATCGGAAATACATGGTTAAGCTTTCTTAATTTTAACTTTTTTCTATCTTCTATAGAAAAAAATATTGTAACTGATTTTATTGTTATTGTTTCTGCTTTTGATGGATTTACATGTTTAAGGGGGTCAGAGATTTCAAAAAACATATTTTTACAAAATGTCTGTCTGTCTCTGTGTGTGTGTCTGTATGTCCCTGTTGTACCATCGAAAGGTATATGAAGACATGCATAGAACTGAATCAATTTTTTTGTGTATATTTTTGGCTGTGGCTAGCGAGTCCTCTTTCAATTTTGAAATATTCTGTCGAAAGAGGATGCTGTGAAAGCTATTTTTGTGCCATTTTCAATATTGTATCTTGAAAAGTGCACAAAGTTATGAGTAGAATTGAACCAAATTTTTTTGTGTAAATGTTTGGTTATGGCTAGTTGGTCCTCCCTGAATTTGAAAAAAATCCGCCAGAAGGGGGGGGGGGGACTGCAATAGCGATTTTTGTGCCATTTTCAATATTGTACCACTGAAAAGTGTATGAAGTTATGCATAAAATTGAACCAAATTTTTGGGTAAGTGTTTGGCTATGATCAGCAGGCCTTCCCTAAATTTGAAAAAATTCAGCCTGAAGGCGGTACAATATCAATGTCTGTATCATTTTCATTATTGTACCATCAAAAAGAGTATGAAGTTATGTATAGAACTGAACTAAATTTTTTGTATATGATTATTTTTGGGTATGGCAAGCAAGTCTTCCCTGAATTCAAGAAAAAACTGCTGGAAAGGGATGCTGTAAAAGCAACTCCCGTGCTATTTTCAATATTGTACCAAAGTGTATAAAGTTATGTACAGAATTGAATCAAATTTTTTGTGTATGTTTTTGGATATCGTCAGCAGATCTTCCTGGAATTTGGAAACATTCCATGGGAAAGGAGCATTGTGATAGTGCTTTTTATATAATTTTCTAAAATCTTTGCCGTTCTATTATCCATCATGCAGAGACAGGAACTCGCGTCCTGCTAAGCCGTCTATTTGCAAAACCTGATAACAGAATACATGAAAACCATTAATCAGGGGTGATTCTGGATGAAAATTTTTTTTTCCACTCTCCAGCGATCTTCGGACAAAATCGGCGTTTTTCCGCTATCTTCAGACGATATCAGCAATATTTTAGCAAAATCGGCGATTTATTGCAATCTCTTGCCAAAATTGGTGGTTTTTCTGCCATCTTTTGACAAAATCGGCGTTTTCCCATGTTTTTTAAGTGAAATCGGCGTATTTTAACGATCTTTAGACAAAATTTGCTTTTTTTACGCGATTTTTTCTCGAAAGCGGCGTTTTATTCCCGCGATCTTTTGACGAAATCGGTGTTTTTTCCACAATCTTTTGACGAAATCGGCATTTTTTCTGCAATCTTTTGAAGAAATCGAGGTTTTTCCATGTTTTTTAAGTGAAATCAGCATTTTTCGACGATCTTTAGACAAAATTTGCTTTTTTACACGATTTTTTCTCAAACTTCATTTTATTCCCCCGATCTTTTGACGAGTCTTGATCTTTGAACACCGTTTTTTGCGTGATCTTTTGATGAAATCTGCGTATTTTTTAAAATATTCCTTTGACAAAATCTTTTAAGCGATCTTTTATCGAAAACGGCGTTTTTTCCTGTGCTTTTTTTTTTACGAAATTGGCGTTATATTCGCAATCTTTAGACGAAATCGGTGCTTTCCTGCCGTCTTCAGAAGAAATCAGCGTTTTATCTGCAATATTTGGTGAAAGTGCCATTTTTTCTGCAATCTGCACAGGAAATTCGTGTTTTTCATCGATCTTTTGACAAAGTTCGTTTACAAAAACATTGACGAAACCGTCATTTTTCTACGAAATATTGACGAAATATATGCTATTTCGGCGATCCTATCACGAAATTTGCATTTCCAGGGTTCGCACAGACTCCTTGGAAACCACTTAGAAATAAAAATGTTCCCAAGTAGTACTTAGAACTACTTAGATAAACAAAATACTTCTTAGAAACTCCTTAAATTGTATTGCGGTTTTGCACGCAAGTGATATTGCTCCCGAAAGAGAAAAAAAAAATCGCGATTGTAAAACGCACGGTAAACCCTTTATGCACGTCATTCATCAGAAGCACAGCATTGATTGCAGGGATGCCGCGGACGCGCTATAGCACGTAAAATACGCAAAAAATAGCTCTTACGCGTCCCGTGGGACGCGTAATTTCGTTAAAAAAACGCATAAAAATGGCGACTTTCGATAAAAAATTGCGAAACAAGGAATATTTTCGGCAAATTTTGTCAGATTCACGGAAAAATGGCGCGAAAAAACGACAAATTTTGTCTAAAAATCGCGATAAATCGGCAAATTTTGTCAAAGAATACGCAAAAAACGACAGATTTCGTAAAAAAATCGTGATAAACCGGCAAGTTTTGTCAAAAAATTTGGGAAAAGCAGCAAATTTTCTCGAAATTTTTCGATAAAACGGCAGATTTCGTCAAGATACGCGAAAAATGGCCAATTTTGTCACAAATTGCGAAAAAAGGCAAATTTCTTCAAAAGATTCGCGAAAAAATGGCTATTTTTTTTTACAAATCTCGGAAAAAAAACGGCAATTTTCCTCAAAAAAGTGCGAAAAAAGCAACAAATTTTGTCAAAAATTCACGATAAAACGACAGATTTCGTCAAAAAATCGCGAAAAAACGAGATTTATTCAAAAGATTCGCGAAAAAAATGACTTAATTTCATCCAAAATCTCGAAAAATGGCTAATTTCCTCAAAAAATCGCGAAAAAATGACAAATTTCGTCTAAAAATCGCGAAAAACGGCAAATTTCGTTAAACAATTCTCGAAAAAAGTAAATTTCATGAAAAAAAATCCTGAATAAACGGCAGATTTCGTCAAAAATCGTGAAAAGACTCAAATTTTGTCAAAAGGGCACGAGGGAAAAAAAATAAAAAAACGTTAATGCCTGAAGTGAATTTTCTTGTTCCAAAAGCTAATTTTCTTGCTTCAAAATTATTTTTTCTTTTTTTTTGCTGCTCTAAAAACGGATTTTTGTGATTCACTATCCATTTTTGACTGCTCCAAGTCTTACTGAGTAAATGCGACTCGGGAAAACACCCACTCATTAAACAAAAAGTCTCAACACTTTACTCAACAAAAGTATTCTTTTTTTTTCAGCAAAAATGCCTTTTTCTATAAATCAGTCTTGCCCACCCCCCCTTTTTTTTAAAGAAATGCAGACAATAGTGATACAGTAGACTCCCTCAAATCCGCACATATTTTACGGATGTAAACAATGAAACATTCAGTTCAGATTTAGGTGCAAAATTTGACTTTTTTAGTTTTATATCAATTCCATATATTTTTTAATTTGTAATTTTTGTTAAAGTTATTAAATTCATGTTTTTTCATGAAGAAAGAATAATTTATTTCTGAAAAAATAAAGATATTGCTGATATCATTGGTAATCACAAACTTACCAAATATATTTATGTATTAATCAAGCTTTTTTAGTTAGTAAGTCTGGCTTAACCTGAAATAAAGCTTCATTATTTTATGATCTTGATGTGAATTAGTAATGTACCTTTATGAGGCAAGTTTCATTGAATAATTTCGGAAAAACACATTTCATCTTTATAATGAATATTTAATTGTACATTATTGATTATTAATTTGACCTTTGCTTTTAGTATTTTTATCCTTTTAAAAACTATCTAAATTTTTATTTTATTTTATTACTTATTGTAACAGTTTAGCATATTGTAAGCATTCATTATACTTTTGATTTTATTATTAATTACATTCAAATTACTTTTTGAGAAATGTAAACAAAGTAATGACCAGAAATCCGCAAAATTCTAAAATCTGCAAAACCTCTGGTCCCAAGCTGTGCGGATTTGAGGGAGTCTACTGTACTTGTTATCTTCTACTTTCAAATGTTCAATATTTTATAGTTAAATTTGTATCTTGCAAATTTATTTTTAAAAAAGTAAAGAAAATTTCTCATAATTTTAAAAACAATTAACATTGGTTTTATATTTTTATTTATTATTAAAACAATAATTATTGAATTTCATTTTTCTAATGCAAATGAACAAGTTCAATTTTTGCATCTAAAAATATGACTCATTAGTGGGGACCCGCTTTTGTTAAAAAGGGACCCAGTCCAGCTTTTTCCTTGGATTGGTTGGGATCATACTAATAGCCACCAAAGTGTCACGAAATATGGCAGATAAAATGCTAATTTCGTCTGAAGACCGCGGGAAAACGTCGATTTCGTCTAAAGATTGTGGATATAATGACGATTTCGTTAAAAATTGCGGGAAAAAACGACGATTTCGTCAAAAGATTGCGGGAATAAAACGGCATTTTCGAGAAAAGATAGTATAAAAAGGCAAATTTTGACTAAAAATCCTCGAAAAAACATCGATTTCATAAATAAGAAAAACAGAAAAACACTGATTTTATCAAAAGATCGCAAAAAAACCCACCGATTTCGACAAAAGATGGCAAACAATTGCCAATTGTGCTAAAATATCGCAGATGAATCGCTGATTTTATCTGAAGATCACGGGAAAGCACCGATTTCGTCTGAAGATCGCGAACACACACCCCCTCCCTTCTTGCAGGGCGGTAACTCGCAGAATCCCTGTGGAATTTGGGCTATGCAAGTGCATGCCACATAAGTAACAACAAAAGTGGCGAGTCTTTAAATTTTTTGGACTCCTTGGATTTTTTCTTCCCAACTCTGTATGAACCCTGATTTCTACATAGTAGTTTTTTATGCGTGCAAAACCGTACAAATTGGCAACTATGCGGAACTGATAACCCAATTTCAAATTTTCGGAAGAGCATGCCTTAAATTTTCGGACGAGAATCACCCCTGCTATTAATTTTAATAAATATCATGATATACATTAACTCATTTTTACTCTGATTAATTGAGTGAAGCAGAAATTTAAGATGAAATTCAATGTTGGCATAGCATTGAATGAATAATATTGAAGTATTAACATGTATAACTAATTTTTGAAGTATTAAAGGTATGTATGAGATAGAAAAAAATTTTGGGATTGGCACTTGCAACTAGTTTTTTTAATTTTACAAAATCTGATGTGCATTCATTTTTAATTTACTTGCAAGAATAATGCATACTGGTGATTGTATTGTCAATATGGAAATATAGTCAACTGTAATCCCTGACATTTTAGCTAATTGAATTATATTCTACTATGCATTGGAATTTTAAACCCATATGGAAGTCTGAAAAGAAGATAGGCAATTGATTTTTTCTGTTACATGAGAAATGGTTCATTTCAAAAAGTCATGTCCTAATTTTTGTGAACTGTTTGTTTCCTTAAAGTTCACCTTTTTATTATTATTATTTTAATTTTTTTTTTTTTTTTTTTTTTTTTAATAGTTGTTGTTTTTAGTTCAAAATAGACTTTATAGTGTCTGCATTTTATTTTATGATTGTTCCAAGAATATTAATGTTTAATCTATGACGTATGTAATATATGACTTTGTTATTTCATAAGCCACATTTTAATCATCATAATGTTTTTGCTAATTTTTATGAACTCAATGACAAACATTAACATTTTGCTTCGGATAATGGTTGTCTCCTTTTAATTTTTTTTTAAAGAAATTCTTAATATTTAGAAGAATTTTTATTTGAATAACAAATTGAAGTGTCATTGTTAATAAAAAATAAAGTAAAGTTACAAAATGGGTAGATGCATGTCAGATATGGAAAAAAAACGAATCCAAAGAAAAACAAATGGTAGTCTTAAAGTAAAAAAATAGAGGTCTGATTATCGAGCTCACCGATTCCAAAATGTACGACCATTACAAAAAAGGAAACAATCTAATTTATCAATTGATTGTAAAAAGCCATGCTTTTTTCTCTCCCATATGCAATACAAGATCTAATCTGATTTTGTTTAGTGCTCATTGTTTGCCAATTTGATGGAGCTCAGACTATTACTGCTTTTTTACAGCCATTAATGCCCATTTCCTGTTTCAGCACAGGGAAAAAATTCACAAGATACATAAATTGGCCATAGAAAAAATATAGCTGATTTCATCCATCATGGCAAAAAGAAATTTTTTTAAATTCTTGACCAGTCTGAAAAAAAAATTGAAATTTGAGAGAACGTGGCAGTGGGAAAATATAGCAAAATTCACCAATTACTCACAATAAAATATTAAATTTGTTAATCTGTCACAAGCGAATATCATGAAATTCGTGAACCGATAACATAGAAAAAACACAATTTTTTCAGTTTGATACAGAAAAATAAACACTAATTTCATCAGGATGTCACAAAAATAAAAAGGGAAATTTAGGAATGAGTCGCAGAATAGGATAGCTAAATTTGTCATTTGGTTGAGAGAAAAAAATTGTGAAATTTGTTGATCGGTCTAAAAAAAATTGCAAAATTTATCAAACAGGAAAATTTTGTGAGAAAAATCACAAATTTTTCAGTCAAACGCAAAAAATACAATCATAATTTTTTTTAAATATCAGTCATAAGAGCAAACTGTGAGATCTGACAATCGATAACAGAAAATATGATGAAATTAGTCAGCCAAGGAATTTGATCGTCGTTTCACGAAGAAAAGAGATTTCAGAAAGTGATTTTTTTTTGGAAGCAGGAATGTGTGTCCCGTCCACAAGATTCTTTAGGACAAGAATCCTACTATCCCATCTTGAAATTCAATCCCTGTATGTGTATAAAATTTTTCATAAATGATTGGTTTTTTTTTTTAATGTTAATGTTTATTTTATACATTAAAGATGGATATCAAAATTAGAGGTTTCCAAAAAATTGCATTATCATTATTGAATAATGAATGTATATATAGATTTCAAAAATAAGCTATCGGTTACTTCAAGGCACTTCTTAATATGCATAAATAATAAAGAATACTGCCCAGTTAAACTGATGGCATTGAGCTCACAGGCTACAAATACTAATTGTACATTAAAGCCTTATATTTTCAAGGGTTAATTCCGTTCGAAAAAAATTAAGAGGAAACAGCTCTCCCCTTTCCTCTTTTTTTATACTTAATCATTGAACCTCCTATACTATCAAAGACATGCTTTATCATATAAAAAATCTATATCCAAAATTCAGAGCAAATGAGATAATTCTTAATAAAAACCCATTTAGCATTTATATAATTTAAAAAGGAGTTATCCCCCTCTTTTATACTTAACCATTAAACTTCCAAAACTATTCAGAGATTTGAACGAAATCTGAAAATTCTGCTTGAAAAACCCATTTATATAAATTAAGGGGGGGGGGGTCATTAGAACCCTTGTTCCCCCTATTTATACTTATTCAATGAACACCTAATAACAGTCACGGAATCGCCTCATCAGAATGATCCTAATCTAAATTTTGAACGAAAACTTAATTCTGCATGAAAATCCCATTTATATCAATTAAGAGGAGGGGCATGAGGCCCACATTCCCCCTCTTATACATATCGAATGAACTCCAAAAACTAATCAGGGAAGCGCCTTGTCAGGATATACCTACATACAAAATTTCAAGTGGATCAAATATTTTTATCACGAGTTATCGTGTTACGCACGAACGAACATACAGAACGGACGGGCACATAAGCTCTCAGGCTATGATAGCCTGTGAGCTAAAAATCAATGACTATATGTATGATACATAATTTTTTTCTGTTCCACATGTGATTATTCCCATTCATATTTTCCAAAAAACAAAAAACATTAAAATTTTATTTAGATTTAATCAATAAATACACATACAAATGAAGAATAGCAGATTATAAGTTTACAAAAACATTTCTGTCAAGTTAACATCAGAATAAATTATCATTATCATAATAGTTAGGAACACTAAAAAAAGTGCTTAAGCGAATTTACTGTACTATTTGTGCAACATGGCACTATACAACATTTTTAACACACATTACTACTCATTTTTGGTATAGAAAATTAAAAAGGATATAAGAAATATATCCAACCCTTAAGCCAGCAACGTAGCACGATGGTGTTTACATGGCAAATGACGTCACAGCCACTTTCGTCCGCTATGCAGAATTTTCCCACCAAGACAAAAACTGCAGTTTTAAAATTCATTTAGTGAATTATTAAAGCTTCAAATACACATAAAAATGGTATCAATTTTCTTGATTTTTTCTGCTCTTTAATATAAAAGTGAAAATGAAAATTGTGAAATTTCTCCATTTTGTCACGTTTAAACACAAAAAAATGCAAATTTTGAAGAGGAAGTGCAAACAAAAGCACATAGTTCGTAATGGGAGTGGGAGGGCGGTCACCCTGAGTGCGGAAATTTAAGGGGCGTCAAAATTTATGACAAACATCATTTTTGCTGCTATCACAAGAAAAAGTTGTGAGGGGGGGGGGGGGCGTCAAATTCTAATTATGCCCCAGGTGCAATTTTCTCTTTGCATGCCCCTGATTGTAAAGCAGGAAAATCCACTTTTGGAGCAATAAAAACAATTTTGCAGCAGGAAAATTCGTTTTAATAACAGAAAAATTCACTTCTGGCATTAACTTTTTTTTGTGCCCCTTTAATGAAATTTACATTTTTTGATGATCTTTTGCATAATCTGTCGTTTTTTTTCGGGATATTTTGTCGAATTTTGCGTTTTTTCGCGAATGTTTGGCAAAATTTACAATTTTTGCGAATCTTTTGACAGAATTTTCTGTTTTATTGCCATTTTTGGATGAAGTTTGCCGGTTTTTCACAAATCTTTTGACGAAATCTGCCGTTTTTCGTGATCTTCGGGAGAAATTTGCTGTTTTTTGCAAATCACTTCACAAAGTTTTCCATTTTACCGTGATTTTTGGACGACATGTCATTTTTTCACTATTTTTTGTGGAATTCTACCGTTTTTTCGAGATTTTGTGATGAAATTAGCCATTTTTTCACGAATCTTGACGGAAATTAGCCGTTTCTTCGTGATTTTTTAACAAAATTTGCCGTTTTTCACAATTTTTTGACAAAATTACACGTTTTGTGGAACCCGTAAGAGCTATTTTTTGCGTTCCGTCGCAGATTTTCTTGCATAATTTACGCACTATAGCGCGTCCCCATCATCGCTGAAGGGCTGCGCTTTTTCTAATGTGGGACAAGAAGGGCGCTATTTTTTTGAATGAGCGACAAGAGGGGCGCTAGTTTTTGGATGAGGGGCAAGAGGGGCGCTATTATCTAAACTAAAGGGCAGGAGGGGCAGAGTGCCCTCCTGAAACCCTCTGGGGGAAACTTAAATGTTTTAAAATTATCCATTTTCTCACTTTTTTCTCCTTCTAAAGGCAATAATAAATTTTTTCTTGCAAAAGTGCCCTTTTCTGCTGCAGTAGTGCCCTTTATAGTGAATAGCACCATGCCCTTTTCATTTCTAGAGTGAACACTAATTCCAGAAACGAGTCATCGACTGATTTGCCAGTATAAAAAAGAAATCGAGATTACACAGGATGTTGCGTAACCCAATTTGTTTAAAGAAAAATTTTAAATTGATCAATAATGTAAAAAAAAAAAAAAAATTAAATGATAAATATAAATTTTATTTGATATTTTGCTTTCGATTTGAAACAAATTTACAATTAAAAATCTATATAATTTTCCAATATTGGTGTTCAAAGTGTCGTAAAAAAAAGATGGGCTTTTTTTTTTTTCCTTCAAAATATAGCAGAAGAATACAAATCAGACATAAGGCTATCAATATCAATGTTTTCTTTTGGATCATAAAGCGTGTTTAAAACTGCCTCTAAATCTCTATCAAAATTTATGGCATCGGGATTGCAATGTTCCATTAAATCTACATTAGTTTTAGAATTTGAATTTATAGATTCCATTTATCGAATCGACAGTGGATTGGTTCATCAAATCATTTCCAAAATTTGAATTGTTCAAAATTTCTGTATTCATCAAGTTGACACTGGACTGGTTCATAATATTATTTTCAAAATTTGACTTTTCTATATTCATCGGGTTGACATTTGGGTGGATTGCATTTTCAAAATTCAGGGATTCGCTCGTAGTTGTTTCATAATCATTTGGATGAAAAGTTAAATCTAAAGGTTACGGATCCAATTCATCCGGGTTGTTTTGAAAATTTCCGACATTCGGATTGTTCATGATTTTCAAAATCAGAATTTGAAAATTTTTCCCAAAATCAATAGATGTCGTGACCACATTTCTGTCTAATATTGACGGATTTAGAATTAACCAGTACGTGATTTGCTGTTGTTGCTCCTGTTGTAATAGCTCATCATTTGAACTCGTTTCTTCTCGCTGTGGGACAGAAAAAGTATTCGGACACAGTTCTGCAACGGCCAAAGAATCCAAGGTAAAAAGTTCTGAAAAATCTCTTTCCTCTTCTGTTTTCGACTTTTTTTGCGGCAGGAAGTGGGAGGTTGACGGTTTAAACGGTCGTGGTGGTAGTGACATTTTGCAGTAACCCTCGTCCTTGTCCCTTACCTTCTTTCACGGTCCTCAAGCCGAAGGTGAAACAGGCTGTAGTTCCTTTTTTTGTTGTTGTTGTTTTTTCTTGCTTATTTCTTATTTATTTCAGGGGACATTTCAGTGTCATCTATCTACCTTCTTTTTTTTCTTTTTTACTTTATTGTAGGTGCAGCCCACAGACTTCTACTGGTATATCAGAGGGAGCAACCATGTTTTTAGATCAAAACATGTGATCGCTTCATTTCATTTCACTGACATAGCGATTCATCTAGTTTTCACAAGTTGTGAAATAAGGTTTTTTTTGTACGTACTGATTTATCAAGTTTTTTTGACTAATTTTAGCTATTTTTAAAAATAAATTATTAGAGAATCTTTTTGAAGGCCTGTTTTGCACAGGTCCCATCGAGTCCCATGGTCCCAAGATGTGTGCTACCTAATCACAGACACCGAACCAACCAACAGCAACTCAGCGCTGTTGTGTTGTTATGGCTACAAGGACAACAATCTGTGAAATATTCCATGCGTGTTTCTAATTATGGCTTCAGAACAAAGAAATGATGAAATAGCTGAAAATGAAGCAACACAATATATTAAGACACTTATTGATAAGTTTACATCTTTAAAGTTAAATGATAATATTCCACGACAGCGTACTTTAAAAGACATCGAAACGTTTTTCTCAACGTGTAGCGAAACAACTTTAAGTGAAGAATGTTGGAATAATTTATTTGAAAGTATTTGCAATATTTTCTTTGAATGTTTAAAAGATAAGAGTGAAAAATGCCGAGAATTATCTGCAAAGATACTCTGTAATTTATTAGATTCTGTGCCAAGCACTCAGTTTTGCATTCCGTATATATCTGCTACATTGGTTCAACGTTTAGGAAAATCTGATGAAAGAGAATCCTCTGAGGAAGTTCGTTTGTTAGAAATACAAATACTACACAAGCTAATATTGAAATCTGAAGATTTATTGAATTATCTGAATGACATTTCGAACATATTAATTATATGTATAACTGATGAGTACCCAGAAGTGAAAAGAAGAAGCTGTGAATGTGCGTCACTGTTGGCTGAAAAACAACCAAAGTTCCATATGATATCATCTGCAATACTTAAATCCCTTCTTCAGACTATATCTCACGCACATTTTCGTACTCGTGCAATCTGTGTCCAAACTATTGGTAAATAGACTGTTTTATCTTTAAACCATCTGAAAGGTGGAATGAATTAATTAACTTGTACTTTTCTTAGAGCTCTAGTTTGATATTTTATTATGTGCTTTGTTGTGCATTTAAATTACACATGAAAATGAAATGATTACGTGAAATATCTAAATATATGATATTCTATCCTCATAACACGTAAAGAAGATAAGTAAGTTAAGCGATTTTAAATTGATTATGAAAAATAGAAAAGGGAGAATGGAAATGAAACTAAAACGTGGAGATTTAGAAGATTGATTATTTATTGATAATTGCTACTGGTACACTTTAAAATAACAAATAGGTAAAGGCAGGGCTTGAAAATTCTAAAAATTGTAAGGCTCCCAGCTGGGAACCTACATGAAAAGTGTAGGTTCCCAGACAAAAAGTGTAAGTTCCCGGAAATTTTGTGTGAGTATTTTGACAAAACCTGCTGTTTCATTGCGATTTTTTGACAAAACCTGCCGTTTCATCGCGATGTTTTAACGAAACTTGCCATTTTATCGTATTTTAACAAAACTTGCCGTTTTATCACGATATTTTAACAAAACCTATCGTTTTTCAAAAAAAAAGAAATTTGCCGTTTTTTGCGATTTTTCAATGAAATTTGCGTTGTTTTGTGTGATTTTTTGACGAGTTTTAGACCATTTTTTTTTTTGCAATTTTTTTGACAAAATTTGTTGTTTTTCATGATTTTTAACAAAATTTGCCGTTTTTTTTCGTGATTTTTTGAGGAAATCCAACGTTTTATCGCGATATTTTAACGAAACCTGTCTTTTTTTTTTTTTTTAAACATGAAATTTGCCGTTTTTGCAATTTTTAAAAATAGATTTTGCGTTTTCTGCGCTTTTTTTTTTTTTTTTTGATGAAATCTGTTTTTTTTCTTAATGAAATTTGTCATTTTTTCGCAAATTTTTGACGAAATCTGACGTGTTATCTCGATGTTTTAACGAAACATGCTGTTTTATCGCGATGTTTTTTACAAAACCTGTCGTTTTATTGCGATGTTTTAATGAAACCTGCCGTTTTATGCGATGTTTTAACAAAATCTGTCGTTTTATCGCGATGTTTTAATGAAACCTGTCGTTTATCAAGATTTTTTTAACGAAATTTGCCGGTTTTTGAAATCTTTTCTGGTAATATTTTGACGACATTACGCATCCCATGGGCCACTTAAGCGCTATTTTTTTGCATAATTTATGCATTATAATGTGCCCGCGGCGTTGCTGGTTGACAAGGCGAAAAGTTACGTTCCTGGCCGGGAACCTGATGATAAAAATATACTTTCTCAGAAAAGGATTTCTGGGTTCCCCCGGGAACGCTATTTTTTGAGCCCTGGTAAAGGGCTAAACTGAAAAATCTTCATTAGTAGCAGTGGCCACTTTTATATGTAAAAATGCTAAACAATAACTTTTTGTTAAAAATTTTATTAGTATTGATGTAAAATTAACTAGCAAAATAAATATGTTTATACAATTAAACTAGGACATTTACTTCAAAGTTGAAGGAGCCAAAAGTAAGTTTGAAAGCTCTAAAACCAATTGCCTCCCTGTGCCCATACACAGCTAAATTTTGGTCCATATAGAGCTCATCAGTGGTGACATCCCAACTCCAGAAATTGGTTCAAAACAAACCACAGAGTTCAGAAAAGATAGAGATGAATTGTGTTGTTTTATCGTAAAGCTAAAAGTTCAACCCTGAAACTGATTTAAACAAGTTACAATTCGGACCAAACACTTGCAGGTCGTTTTAAAAACTTCACCCAGTTCAATAAATTTCATCCTTTGAGCGATATCTGATTTCATATTGAAAGTCTTTTTGGTGGTAAATAGTGCATCTCTAACACACTCTAAACTCTCTCGGTTTGTATTGACCCAGTTGTCATGGAAATGCAGGGTTGAGTTGTTTGTGACGTCACACTGATGAGCTCTATTGACATAGAATCATCGGTGCGAATGCAGTTTACTTTCCTTCTTGGTGCAATTTTTAAAAATCGCCAAATTGGCACGTTTTTGCGTCTTGTCTCCCGGAGCAATTTCTAAGCGGGAATAACGATATTCAAAAACTTAAATGCTTTCTTTCAAGTTCTCCTCTTTCGTCCAATCAGAAAACACTTAACAAAAAAGAGCGTCCAATCAGGAAACGACTTAGAAATCGGTAGAATACGTAAACCGGAGCACTCCTTAGGGTTGCCTTATTGAAGATACGAGAGGAGAAAATGAAAATGCAGGGTTGCCATATCAAAACATGTAACGCTAAAAAAAAAAGTCACCTTGGCGAAGGAGAGTAAACTGCATTTCACCCGAATCATCATATAAGATTCAGGGATGCCGCTGGACTTGAAAACTCCTAGGTCCCCGGGATCCAGGACTTCTAAAATTCTGGATCCCTTTTTACCAAAAGCAAGTCCCCACTAATACGTCATATTTTTAGATGCAAAAATTGAACTTATTCATTTGCAAAAGAAAAATGAAATGCAATAATTATTGTTTTAATAATAAATATTTAAAACCAAAATATTATTTTTTTTAAACTGTTAAAAGAAATTTTCTTTACTTGTTTAAAAATAAATGTGCAAGATACAAATTTAACTATAAAATATTGAATATTTGAATGTAGAAAATAACAAGTATCACTATTGTTTGCATTTCTTTTTTTTTTAAGGGGGGGGGGGGGGGCAGACTGATTTATTGAAAAAGATATTTTTGCTAAAATAAAAATACTTTTGTTGAGTAAAGTGATGAGACCTTTTTGTTTTATGAATGGGTGTTTTTCTGAGTCATTTACTCGTAAGATGTTGAAGCAGTCAAAGACGAATTGTGAAACAGGAAAATCCATTTTTAAAGTTGCAAAAAGAAAATTGAAGCAAGAAAATTAGTTTTTAGAACAGGAAAATTCACTCCTGGCATTAACTTTTTTTTTTCCCGTGCCCCTTTGACAAAATTTGAGTTTTTTCATGATATTTTGATGAAATCTGCCATTTATTCGAGATTTTTTGACGAAATTTGTCGTTTTTTCACAAATCTTTTGACGAAATGTGCTGTTTTTTCGTGATTTTTTAGACGAAATTTGTCGTTTTTTTCGCAATTTTTTTGAAGAAATTTGTCATTTTTTTGAGATTTTGTGATGAAATTAGTCTTTTTGAATGAATCTCTCGTTTTTTTCGCAATTATTTGAGGAAATTTGCTGTTTCTTCGTGATCTTTGACGAATTCTGTCGATTTATTGATATTTTTTTTGGTCAAAATTTGCTGCTTTTCCTGAATTTTTTGAAAAAAATTGCCATTTTATCACAATTTTTTGACGAAATCTGTCATTTTTCGCAGATTCTTTGACAAATTTTGCCGTTTTATCACAATTTTTAGACGAAATTTGTCGTTTTTGAGGAAATTTGCTGGGTTTTTTTCTGAGATTTTCTGAGAAAATTAGCCATTTTTTCATGAATTCTTTGACGAAATTTGCTGAAAAAAGTTGTTATTTCGCAATGTTTTAACAAAAGTCACCATTTTTTGCAATTTTTAAACAAAATTATGAGTCTTACGGGATGCCTAAGAGTTATTTTTCTGCGTCCTGTCACTGCTTTTTTGCATACTTTACACACTATAGCTCATCCGCAGCATTGCTGAGATTGATTTATTAAATTTTACATCTTCCTAATTATGGAGAGTCAGTTCAAGATCAATTCCATCAAAGTTTTCAACTGTATTTACTCCTGTACTTTTCTGTAAAAATCCTGCCTTATGAAAGTATTTCATAATCATTCTCTCTCTGACCTTGTCCCATGCCTGCCTACACATTCGTGAAGCACGAATAAAGTTGAGATCCTTATGTCTAAATCCCTAAAATGAAGATGTTTTCAATCAACAGATGCCTGTAGAAACACTCAAATTTTTGGTGATCCATTGGTCCTGTCTTTAGATTTTGGTAAATAGGATTTTGCTTCAATCTGAAAATTCATTAGGAATCTCTAAATAATGACAAAATGCAAACCATGCCCCCCCCCCCCTTTTTTTTTCCTTAGGACTGTTAAAATATTTTGGATCTTAGCTCTAAAAAGGTCTCAGGAACCATTTTCACTGCTAAATTTTAAGGGCAATTGTACGAAAAATTCAAGTTTTTAAAAATATACATGATACAGTGAAACCTCCAAATAAGGGACACCTCTATTTAAGGGATAAAACTTCCGGTCCCAGTCCCTTGGTATAGGACGTGTAATGTATTTACCTCTGAATAAGGGACATTGGATTTAAGGGACACTTGAAACTGAAATTAAAAGGACTGGTTTTTGCATTTCAGATAATAAAGTAGTTTGTGATGAAAATGAAAATACAGATTTTTGTGAACTTATCAAACAGACAGACATCATGTAGATACAGAGACACACGACACAATTAATGGGCTTTTGTTCATCCCACAATTCTGATTTGATATCAATGCATTTATCCCCACTGAAATTAATGCTGAAAATTATGAGGATGATTCTGAAAGTGGAGAATAAACGAAAATTGTGAAATAAAGAACTTTACAGATACTTTTAGTCTGTTCTCAAATCCAAAAAAGGCAACTTAGACAGGATTTTTAATTTATTTTTTATTTGAAAATACCTGAAACTAGCAGGTACTGTTGTTCAGAAAATACGTAATCGAGCTGTTTTTTCTATTTTTTGCAAGTGCAATAGACCTTTCAAAAAATATTATCAAAGTGGGGGTTTTTAAACCGTTTCACGCAAAATGAGAATAACTACTCAAGAAAAGGTGAATAATATCTTTGTCACATGATCAAAATCGCTTATAGCTCAATAGTTAATTTATTTATCAAAAAATTTAAAACGCAGCTCAATTCAAAATCGCTTCCATAGTCCAGCGTTCTAATTTTATACCTTTCCATTTAAAAATGAATTTGTAATTGTGACAAAATGTTTTCTGTTTATTGATCAGAGAAATTGAGAGATTTGCTGTCTTAAAATACGCAAAGAAGTTCAATACTTTCTTTTCTTTTTGGAAATACTGCTAGTAATGAAGAAATAAAATTTATAAGTA
The DNA here is from genome assembly GCA_964019185.1 of Maratus speculifer. Lineage (NCBI taxonomy): Eukaryota > Metazoa > Arthropoda > Arachnida > Araneae > Salticidae > Maratus > Maratus speculifer. The sequence goes on along the minus strand of OZ025294.1, from coordinate 419,952,459 downwards.
TGGTAAATGAACACTTGAAAGGTTTGTAGTGAAAAATTGAAATTTGCAAAACAATCCCTTTTGATTGATTACTTTAAGTGAAATTATTTTACATGTTTTCATACTTTTTGCATGTACACTGTTTGTGTAAAAAATACAAATCAATAATTCTACAAATCATTTAATGATTTTGTAATCAACTGAAAATATTAATTAATTAATTGTGTTTTCTTCCTTTTGTGTCTGATTAATGTTATTTATACACTTCGAATACATTTAAATTTCACCTTTAACGCTTTGTTATTTTTATATTTTTCTGAATGATAAATTAAAAATAATATAAAAAACTCCGAATAAGGGACACCTCTATTTAAGGGACAAAAGTTCCGGTCCCATAGGTGTCCCTTATTTAGAGGTTTCACTGTATAATTATTTTAATAGAGAATTTTTGGGACTGAACAAAAAAATTAGAATTATCCAGAATTTCAAACTATACAAGTTTAAATTATCCAAGCACTAGTTCCACTGTATTAACATATTGTAATCAGTAAAAAGTAGAATTGTTGTGGCATGCAAGAAAATTTTATTTTCTCCTTTTAGGAAAGGTGGCTGCTGGGGGATAATTTTTTAATAGCTACTTTTTTCATTTAATGGCCCAGCTACTGGAACTAATTTTGCTCTTTACAAATAGGATAGAAAATGGCTATTAAAATTAAAGAATAAAATACTTTTAAAGCTGTGAGTAAGATTAGACAGAAAAACTGGAGAATTTAAAAGAAACCTTTTGAAAAAAATAAAATTCTGCTTAAAATTTCCATTCCTCATTATCAATCGCAGATTGATACTTTTTATTGTCATTTTCACCCTAAAAATAAAATTATTTGTTTCACAAGCTAAAATTTGTTCTGACAGAAATCTAGACATTCTTGCTGTGTTTTTATCATGGGGGATTATATATGTTTTTTAAATGTAGCATATGAATCAATTTTCTTTCTTTTTTTTTCTTTTTTTTTTTTTAAATCTCCCTTTAAAGGGACTTTTCGTTCATTTGAAAATAGGTTGTTTTACAATTTCTTGTAAATTATTTTTATTGCATAGAATACCTGAGCTTTGATCTTTAAAGGGACAGTTGTATACTTTTTCAGTTTTGCTTGCATATTTTTTTTAATAAAGGTACCTTCACTTATAAAAACCAGTTCCGAAAGTGAAAGCACCTTCATTAAAAAAGTCTGAAATCAAAAAAGTAAAAAATATTCATAATGGCAATCTTATTTTTAAAAAAAATAATAATATTGCTTGTTTACAATTATTCAAATTTAAGCAAGAAATTCAAAAACAATCTGCCTATAGGTTTAACATTATCAAGTGAGTGAAGAGTCAATTAATTTTAATCTGGTATAGAGGAGAATAGGGGGGGGGGGGTTGATCCATCCTGCAGTTTTCATATTTAAAACAATTTCAGGCGTGGTTGTCATAAACACATTACATTGGTGCAACTTTTTTTTTTTTTTTCCTCCCACCAATTTTTTTTTTGACCTTTGTTTCTGAATATTGTTATAAGTGTTAATATTTATGTTTGTTGTGATATTTATTATTTATAACGGCTTATTTATTGCTTCAACTATTTTAGATTTTTTTTTGTATTTTATTTTATTTTTACATCTCTAATTGAGGTTTTGTGAATTTTTTTTAATTTGAAATCTAAATTATTCAGATTTAATTTTAAAAAGAAAATGTTGCTACAATTTTAATCAAACATTTAGGTCAAGTAGTCTGCAAAGGAAGTAGTAAGGATTTTGAAGATGCTGTCACACATATTGCCCAAAGATTATTTGACCATTCTCCAATTGTTAGAAAAGCAGTTACAGAAGTTATTGGAATGTGGCTCTTACAGCTTCCTGACCGATATTCTTTTTTCAGCCGTCTGGTACCTCTTATGCTATCCACACTTTATGATTTTGTGTCTGAAATACAGTAAGTAGATTTTTTAGAGATTATAAGTCTAAATAATTTTATGCTTTATTTATTTATTTTAACTAGCTGACTTACCTTTCATTGTCTGGGTCTTTGATAGTAATTTTAAATAAAGCTCAAACTTGCTGAATATATCTGTTTAATATGTTTTTGTATGAATTTATATTCTTAAAAGAAAAATTAGTCTTTCAAATTATTTTAGATTGCTTTACATCTCTGAGATTTGCTACAGAATGTTTGTACTCTAGCTATTTTCTTTATCTTCTTACAATGTCCCCAACTCATTTCCATTTTAGCTGTTTAATTCTCTCAATAAATCAAAATATTGTATTTAACTTTATATCTAAATTATTTTTTAATGATTCTTCTAGTTTTGACCTAGCATACATCTTTCCATATGTAACTGTGTTTGCAGGAGCATAGCTACAGAATCTGTAACTATGCCCCTACAGATATTTTACAAGGGGGGGGGGGGGGGGGTGAAAATTTTCCAACTTGAAACAGTTGCTTCAACTTTCAATTAAAATGATATGTGTAATGGTGATAATGATATTTATGCATAAAAAAATTCCTGTCCAAACAAAAATTCTGAAACTAAAGCCATAAAAATTATAAATTTTGATTTGTTTAAAAAAAAAAAAAAAAAAAAGCATTTTTTTTTTTTTTACATTAATTTTTTTTATCTTCAAAAAAGTCCACCTGATACCTAATAACATTGTCCAGTTTAATAAAATCTCCAATCTCACTTTCACATTTTAAAAAGCATTAGACTGTCAAGTCTGCCAATACTTATAGTATTAAAATAGCAAATAAAGCCTTTGTGCACAAATGTTTAAAGATAGAAAACCAACGATTATAAATGCTCAAATAAGGTATGAGAAGGTAGCAAATAGCTATTTCGAATCTACTATCGAGATTCTTCATCAGTGCAAAACTCAGGGAGCTAAAAAATAGCAAAACTGAGCAAAGAGATTGAGAAACGCAGGCTTATATACCCGCTATGGGAACAATCCTGCCTAAAGAAAAGCAACCAATGAGAAGAAAGTAGCCAAAACAACTGGGTGGACAAGTAGTGACATCTATCGGAGAACAAGCAAAACAAAAACTAAAAAGCGAGTGAAAAAAAAAGTATTAAATTAAAGATTTCCAAATACTTGGAAAATAAGGAGTACTAGATAAGTCATTGACTAAGGAGTGAGAATTTATTATGATGTGGTAAGCTTCCCAAAAATCAAGATCAAGAATGGAAGGACATTTATGGATGATGGTGGCTGAAGAAAAGGTAAACTTATGTTGTGAAGACCAACAATGTTGAGCTATAGAGAAACGTTTAAGCTCTTGATTTTTGACATACCTTTTATGTTCCATTAAACGAAATCTGAGAGCATGTTTAGTCTGACCAATATAAGAAAACCATATTGGCAAGAAATTTGGTAAATACCCCAGTTATCTAAGCGATCAATGGGGTGCTTAAGATTTAAAAAAGCAATTTTATTAACAGGAGAAAAAATAACATTGAAATCAAACCTTTTTAAAATTTTAGCAACTTGCTGACTGATTTTGGGGAAAAAAGGCAAAACAATCAAAGCATTGGAGTTCGAATTAAAGTTTTTTTCTTTCAGAATGGGTGGATTTGGTCAATTTTCTATGAATTGAATCTATAATATTAGGGGAATAACCACGATCAACAGCAATAGCTTTTAGATAATTAAGTTCATCACTGAGTAGCTGAGGAGTTGAACAAATATTGGAAGCCCAGAAAACAAAAGTTTTAAAAGCCGCAACTTTCTGGTTAGGAGGATGAAAAGAATATCTGTGAGGTGGAAGACTGACCGCAAAAGGTTTGCGAAAGACTGTAGTCTGAAAATTATCTTCATTGCAAATAACAAGAACATCCAGAAAAGAAAGGCAATTGTTCGATTCAGTTTCAAAAGTAAATTGAATGCAAGAATCAATAGAATTCATGACAGAGAGAATATGATTTATATCTGAATTCACTTCAACTAAAGCATAGATATTATCTATGTAACGAACATAGAACGGAAATTTTAAGACTTCAAACAATTTTATTTCAAAATAATGCATGTACAAATCGCATAAAGTCGGACTAAGAGGATTACCCATAGCCAAACCCATAGTCAATCATACGAAAGAAATTCCCGTTAAATACAAAAGTATTTTGAGATAAGCAAGCACGAGTTAGATTAATGAGTTGCTCAATCTCGAAAAAGGAAAATTGAAATTCACAGAGCCTTTTCTTGAGGCAATCTAAAGCACCTTCGACAGGAACATTAGTAAATAATGATTTAACATCAAAAGAAACTATCATGTGGCCTTGTGGCTTAAAACTGTGAAGTTTCTTAGCAATTTCAAAAGAATTCTTAACAGTGAAAGAATTACTGCTTGAGAGAGGAGAAAATATGGAAACAAGATATTTTGCAAGTTTATAAGAAGCCGTACCGATACTGGAAACAATGGGTCTAAAAGGAATGTCAAGTTTATGGACCTTAGGTAAAGCATAAAACCTGGCACAATGAGCAATTGAAGGAATAAGAGACCTCTTTAATTTAGCAGGAATAATGTGTGAAGACTTAATGGCAGATTTGATAGTATCAATTTCCTTAGAGGAAGGGTCTTTGTGGATATCCACATAAGGACCATCATTAATTAATTTATGGGATTTTTCTATATATGAAGACTTGTCAAGAACAACAATCTGACCACCTTTGTCAGCCTTAGTTATGATAAAATTCGGATCAGGACACAAACTTTTTAGACAATGTTTAACTGAACTATTAAGATTTGGCTTATAAACATTCGAATTGAAATCAACAGTATTGGCAATGAGATGCCTAATAGACTCTTTTTGAAAAGGAGAAATAGCGCTATGCTTAAAGGTTTTTTCAATAGGAGTAATCAGACGGGGTAACGAAGGAGGGGCAGAAACAGAGAAACTTTAATTCGAACTCCATTGCTTTGGTTGTTTTGCCTTTTTTCCCCAAAATCAGTCAGCAAGTTGCTAAAATTTTAAAAAGGTTCGATTTCAATGTTATTTTTTCTCCTGTTAATAAAATTGCTTTTTCAAATCTTAAGCACCCCATTGATCGCTTAGATAACTGGGGTATTTACCAAATTTCTTGCCAATGTGGTTTTTCTTATATTGGTCAGACTAAACGTGCTCTCAGATTTCGTTTAATGGAACATAAAAGGTATGTCAAAAATCAAGAGCTTAAACGTTCCTTTATAGCTCAATATTGTTGGTCTTCACAACATAAGTTTACCTTTTCTTCAGCCACCATCATCCATAAATGTCCTTCCATTCTTGATCTTGATTTTTGGGAAGCTTACCACATCATAATAAATTCTCACTTCTTAGTCAATGACTTATCTAGTACTCCTTATTTTCCAAGTATTTGGAAATCTTTAATTTAATACTTTTTTTTTTCACTTGCTTTTTAGTTTTTGTTTTGCTTGTTCTCCGATAGATGTCGCTACTTATCCACCCAGTTGTTTTGGCTACTTTCTTCTCATTGGTTGCTTTTCTTTAGGCAGGATTGCTCCCATAGCGGGGATATAAGCCTGCGTCTCTCTGTCTCTTTGCTCAGTTTTGCTATTTTTTAGCTCCCTGAGTTTTGCACTGATGAAGAATCTCGATAGTAGATTCAAAATAGCTATTTGCTATCTCCTCATACTTTATTTGTGCATTTATAATCGTTGGTTTTCTATCTTTAAATACTTATAGTAGCTTGCAATAGATTTTTTAAATTTCTAATTGATTAAAAGTTTTTTCAACAGATGCAACATCACAAGCATGAAATGCTGTGAATGTTAAGATATAATGTTTAGAGGCTGACTAAAATAATCTTTGAAATTCATGGAATGAATAAAAAATTTATTAATTGTGTTAACATTTGGTTTGAACATAAATATAATATTACAAGTATATAACCACCGTCAAAAATACTCATTCATGTTTGTTCACCATGCACTTGGCATAGGTAGTGACATGCTGCATCAGTGGATGGTGTATATATTTTCATGTACAAAAAAAATTTTGCAATTACCTTTAATATTATGGTGAAGCCATATATTCGTATTATATTTTTTTATTAAAAATTAATTTATTTTCTAAATTTATTTCCTTTTTCTCTGCTATAGCATTCAGAAAAGATATCTAGACACACGGCAGTGTGTCAGCCAAGTTCAAAAAGTAAAAGTCGACACACCGGCCGTGGGTTATATTACCCGAACCATTTCAGGCCACTTTTGACCCCTTAATAACTTAAATTCTAGTTGACCTACACAATTGCAATTTTTTGTGTCGTGTAAGACCATCTTCTAATATCCGAATCCTATAAATTTTTTAAAAAATCTTTTACCGTTCATGAGAAATTGACGTCTAAAAACCACTGTTTTTCCCACTGACTCACTCATAGAAATGTTTGACTACTTCCAGGTGACTTAGGAAGTTGAAATTTGGTGTGGAGGTAGGTTATTGGATCTATAAATAGGAAAAAATCAGAAATCATCATTATTTTAACATTAATGGTTGTTAGAAGATAAATTATTGGATTACAATGGCGGTTTATGAGAATTTCACAAAATACCAGAAATAGTGCCAAGTTGGCGTCACTTTTGGCGAGTATCGTGACTAATCTCTGAAACTACCGAAGCGATTTCAAAAGTAATGGAACCAAAATGATGGTATTCGCCCCGGTTCAAACATAGACTATATCTTATGTCTGTGCCACTAACCAAAAGAGGGTTCAAAAGCAAAAAACATTCTAAAAATGGGATTTTTGTTTTAGTGAAGGGCCTAGAAGCACAAAATTTGTCATGTTAATTATTTATAAGATATAAATGATCACTAATGACATTTGCTAAAAAATACCAAATTTAAAAGGGGTGGAAATTCGCGAAGAGCATTCTGAAAACGTTCTAACTAGCGATTTTAAAACAATCTCAGCAAACAACAAACCGATCTTAAAAGTAATGATATCAAAATGATGATGATAGTCCTTGTTCCAACATAGGCTATATATTATGCCGATGCCACTAACCCAAAGGGGGTAAAAGAACAAAAATGTTCTAAAGATGCGATGTCTGTATGTTAAGGGACTAGAATTATAAAGTTTGGCATTTTAGAGTTTACGGGAATTTCACAAAATATCAGAAATAGTGCCAAGTTGGCGTCTTTTTTTACGAGTATCGGATCTAATTTCTGAAACTATGAACCGATTCCAAAATTAATGGTACCAAAATGATGGTATTCACCCCGGTTCAAGTATATGCTATATTTTATGTGTATACCATTAACCATAAGAGAGTGAAGAAGCAAAAAACATTCTAAAAATGAGATTTTTGTTTTACTAAAGAGCGTAGAAGCACAAAATTCGGCATGTTGCTTATTTATAAGATAAAAATGATCTCTAAGGGAATTTGCTAAAAAATAAAGAATTCAAAAAGGGTGAAAATGCACGAAAAGCTTTCTAAAACTGTTCTAAATTGTGATTTTTAAGCAATCTCAGCAAACAACCATCCGATCTTAAAAGTAATGATATCAAAATGATGGTGACATTCCTTGCTCCAATATAGGCTATATCTTATGTCAATGCCACTAATCCAAAGGAATTAAAAGAGCAAAAAAAAAAAAAAAAAAAAAAAAAATTCTAAAAATGCAATGTCTGTATGTTAAGGGCCTAGAAACATCAAATTTGGCCTGTTCGTTACTCATAAGATATAAATGATCACTAAGAACATTTGTTAACAAATACAAAATTTAAAATGGGTAAAAATGCACGAAAAGCGTTCTAAAAACGTTCTAAATAGCAATATTAGCAATATTGGAAAGTTAGCAAACCGATTAAAAAAAAAAAAAAGTCAAAATGATGGCGGTAGTCCTTGCTCTAACAACAGTATTGGATAAATTGCCAGATTACAATGGGAGTCTATGGGAATTTGGTGAAATACCAGAAATAGCACCAAGTTAGCATCACTTTTGGCGGGTAATTTTTGTCGTCAATTTGGTGATATATCACCAAATTGGAGAAAAACTTTTTTGGTCGTCGAGATAATCAAGTAGTACCCAATCACATAAAAGAAACATCCTTATTAATGGAATTTAAAGGAACATAAGCAGTCCTAATGTTAAAAGTTTTAAATTTGACTCAAAGAAACAGTGAATAAACGCAGGAAAAAGCTGTAAGATTAATTAATATTAAATAAAACTAATTTAATATTAAGCCAATTTATTTCAAAAAGAAAACAAATACCGACTTATTTGACAAAAAATAATGATATTCTATCAAAAACATGAATGTGAAAAAATGCCAAGTTCGTTAAAGATTTTGCTAATAAAAGAAGTGATTTGACAAAAAAATAATGATATCCTATCAAAAACATGAATGTGAAAGAATGCCAAGTTCGTAAAAGGTTTCATTAATAAAAGAAGTGAGATCTAACTGCAAACCAAGTTCTTTCGAAGCACCTTAAATCATAGCTCCTGTCATGCATAATATTCTTCAATTGCTTAAAATGATTTGGTATGTTACTTGTTATTCAATAGAGCGACTTGGCAAGTTTTCAGCCCCTAACTTTAATGTTTGAGTAAGAGTACAATTTAATCTAGAATCTGATTGGCAAAGATCTAGTCAATCAAGTGTTCGAATAACTACATTGAAGTTAAGGTATTGATAAATTAATTAAGTGATCAACTTTAAGTTCTGATCAATTAAATAGAGAAATTTGAATAACAGAAAACTTGTAAGTCGCTCTATTGAATAACAAGTAACATACCAAATCATTTTAAGCAATTGAAGAATATTATGCATGACAGGAGCTATGATTTAAGGAGCTTCGAAAGAACTTGGTTTGCAGTTAGATCTCACTTCTTTTATTAGTGAAACCTTTTAAGAACTTGGCATTCTTTCACATTCATGTTTTTGATAGGATATCATTATTTTTTTGTCAAATCACTTCTTTTATTAGTGAAATCTTTAACGAACTTGGCATTTTTTCACATTCATGTTTTTGATAGGATTTTTATTTCTAATTTAAGCTGAATTATTATACCTGTATAAATATTTTTTAATATTTTATGACATAAACAATTATTTATTACAATTTTATTGTAATTACATAAACAAATTTGTTATGTAATCTAAAATGCAGACATTAATTTAACCTATCTGGTGTCTATAATAATACTTAAGTAACCAATAAATAATAATTTTGTCATCTCCCAACAAATGAATATTTGACATTTATTATACAATCCGTTAGAGTTAAATGTAAGCAAAGATAGGTTTGCCTTTTTAATTGATAGCCAAATATGACAAACCTTTTTGCCGTTTTTCTTGTTTAAATTTTTATACTGATTCCTTCTTAATGGTTATTTTTTAAGTTGGTGTTTTGGCTTAACGTGGATGCATGCTTAGCATGTATTAACTTACTTTAGACAGATATTTCACCTCTGTTAGCAACAGCTAAAATATTTTTGCCGCGTAAAGGGGGCCACCACTAAATGCTTTCTATTTAATAAAATAAAGTTTTTTCCATGGAATTATTGCCTGATGGGCTTACACAGGAAATGGATTACTAAACTGGGGTTTGCTATGGATTACAACATGTATATATACTTAATGAAACTATGCAAACGATCACAATATCACGTAAACTTCAACAAATTACGCCACAAATATGCAACTATGTTATACTAACTGTGCAGGTACAATAATTGTAAAAAGACCAAAAAAAAAAAAAATTCTGTAACAAGATATTTACATTGTTTCTTCATGGTACATATAATATATAAGTACCATTGTTTGTATGCTAAATTGTTATTAAAATTCCCTGTGAGAGTTTTCATGCATTAAAATGATAATGATTATAGATTTTGTAAAAATAGAAACAGCTTTAAACTGAAATATATTAATTTTACAGCCACAATATTTTAGTGACTTTTGAAAATAGGGTGAAACTGAAACTTATGTAGGCCATATCTATGCATCTTTTACAAAATATATTGACTTGTCATTGAGGCTTGTGAGGTAGAGGAAGGGAGGGAGGGTTAATGAATTATTAAAAAAAACAAAAAAACTAGTATTTATACTGTGAAATCAGATTTTTAACAATTGCTAATTATTCTTAAAACCATGGGCCCATGTGACGGTTTCACACCATAATCTTTGTTGATATGTTTCTAATTATACAACCAAAATTTTTAATCAAACAGCATGTTTTAACAAAACATTACAATCAACGCTATGTTAAAAGCCTGATTAAAAACCTTTTTATGTTACTTTATTTGTCACTGTGTTTTGTATGTGTGCATAGGGACATTGACATCAGAAATATGTACCAGTAGACCTGCGCAAAGATTTCACATTGCACTCTTTGAGATTACGTGTTGATATGTTTTTTCATTAACTTTTAATTAACTGCATTTTTTACCTAACAATATGTTTTAATGAAATATGAGCATGTCAAAAGCCTCTTCAACAATCTTCCAAGTAATACCTCGTTCATCATTCTGAAATTTGTATGTTAATAGAAATAGATATGACTTGCTTTTTTTTTTTTTTTTTTTTTTCTTTAGAGAGAAAGGCAGAGCGTTATGGAATAAAGTTGGAGAACAGTACCTTTTAGAAAATGAGAGTGATTATAAAGATCTAATGGATTTCCCTCGACCTGATCCAGAAAATTATCCTGCTACAGGTATCATAAGTCTTATGTTTATTTTTTTCCCATTATGATTATTAATATTTTCTATACTAACTAATATAAATATATATTTGGCTTATTTAAGACTGATTTATTTTATCTGTAAATTAATGAAAAAATTCTGAAATCATGGCTGTTTTTTGTTTAGAAAGGGGAGATAAGTTTTTTTTTCTCTCTCTCTGTTTCTTTAACATGTCTTCTATTTTCCCCTTCTGAAGCCTTTGATAGTTTCTCTTTGAACTGATTTGCATCACAGCTTTCTGGCAGCTCTAAACTGCATTCAGATCAAAACAACATAAAAGACATTAAGCATGACAAACCGGTCACAATTGCTATAACATCAATAAATATTTTGCTAAAATGAGTACATGTGCAATTTCTTTATAAATAAAAATGTTTGTGTCAAGTTTTCTTCAATCCAAACTTGTTTAAATATCTTGTCAAATTGTAAAGTTTCATTACTTATACATTTTACTATTATACAGAGTTGGCAAGTTTCTTCCAAAGCAGGAAAAAAAAAAAAAAAAAAAAACCCACAGAAAATACCATAGAAAAATGTAGATAGTAGAAATAGATTTCTTCTAAGTAGAAGGAATGGAAGAAACTGTTATTCTTTAGGAATTTATTATATAAGTTGCAATATGTAAGATATAATAAATGCATTCTTCTTATAGATATCCTTAAGTAAATTTCATTAGACCTATACAAAATTAATTAATTATGTATGCTAAAGTAATAATTATCAGTATTTTTTTCTTTTATTTATTTTTTTATTTTTAAATAAAAGATTGCATATATCTGTTTGAAGTTTTTTAATCATTGGTTGCATGAAGAAAAATTTTTTATCCAAAATACACAAAAACAATTAATTATCTATTTCAATTTACATAGCATATTTTTTAGCTTCTCTAACTAATAGATAATAATACAAATCACTTACCAATGATAGGACGAATCATTTAAATAAGAGACAATATTTTTAATTTACATCAATTTTATTAAGGAAATTGATATACAATAATTACTATATTAAAAAATTTCATTAAAATCCTTATTTTTCTTGTAACAAAAAAAAAAAAAAAAAAAAAAAAAAAAAAAAAAACTATGGGATGCTGCAATTATCAGTTTCTCCACTTAGAGTGAATCAATACCAAAGGTCAAAAAGCTTTTTTCAAGTCTTACAGAACTTGAAGTAGAGTTTAAAATCATTTTGACATACCGATAGAGGATAGATATTTCTAGAACGCATCTCTTAAAACCAGCACTAATATGTACATGCTAATATAAATATTGCAAATTTATTTACTGTGTAGCACAGTTGAATCTATCAAATAATACATTTATATTAAAAATATTGTAGTTTTTGTAGAAATAGCATAAATAATGAAAAAAAAAAAAAAAAAAAAATCCTGTCTCTGCTTTTAAAGATTTAAAAATCCCATAAATACTTGCTGAACCTGAAGTTATTAAAAAAAAATTATCTTTCCAAAAATATGTTTAATGTTAAGTTGCCACTTTAGATTTCATATAATTATTTTTTGAGTTCTTTTACAGAGTTAATAATTTTAAATTTCAAGCATCTGTTTTGTTTTCTGATGGTTTCTTCCAGTGTCCTGGAAGAAATCCAATTCTCTTATATATAACTTACAAGTAAACCTCTTTTGGTGCTGCTCTTTCAACATTGAGACCTGATCAGGGTTCTCACTGTCGCTCGCCATTGTGCCAATTTGCGACTAAATTCTTCATTTGGCGAGTAAACAAGCGATTAGATTCGCCAAAATGCTAGTGCTCAATTTTTGCTTTTTCTTTCTTTTCTTTTTCGTTTATCATACATATGCATACATACATATCTTCAATGAATACATATTTTTTATATTTGTAGCGGATAGTTGAAATTAGATTAATAACAATCGTTCTCGCAGTTATAAAAACTTAGGTTATTTTAGAACTAATTGGGAAAAAAGGAAAGTATATTAAAAAATTAAAGATTTTTTTTTTTTTTTTTTTTTTTGTGCACGGCAAATCTATTTTGCTAATACTCTTTTCATTTGGCGAATGTTTTTTATTTTTAATTAGCCAAATTACTAATGTTGGTCAAATGTCAGCAAGAACACTGGACCTGATGCATTTTAAAGTCCTATGTTAGGAAGTTCGAGAATCAATAAAATTTTTCTGCTAAAATAATATTTTTAAATTTTACAGCAGTATAACTTTCTGAAAATGCAATTTTCTAGACCACTTATCGTGCCAGGTTGGCATATTTTTTCCTTCCATAGAGTTTTCCAATAACCCTAGCCAAACGTTATAGCTTCCTGTCATGTTGCAGTGATTTTGACTTCACTAGAATTTGGAATGTCCAACTTTATTAGGGATTGTAAATTTTCTAAATTGTGTAACAATGTGAATTTTCTTTGATTATTTTTACGAAAAGACAGAGCATTTAATACAACAACATTTAAATTTAAACACTCAAAACTTTGTTACATGTGTTCCTAAAAAAAACTTATTTCTTGTTTCTTTGTTCTCAATTATCAAACAAATTATGATCTGATTTATTTCTAATACGCGTACCTACTCCTTGTATAAAGAGAGGGAAAAACTTGTAGTGCCATACCTGGTAACTTAATTCTTTTTTGGCACAAAATTAACAAATAAAAATCCAATAATAAAAAGAATAAATTTGAAACAATTTATTTTAAAAGTATGATGGTTAAACAGTGCTTTGATTGTGGAGATAAAATCTTTAAATAATTAAAATGCTTTGGTTATAATAGGACAGTTATATGTAGAACTATAAATCAGTTATAGATGCTAATAGTTATTAAGATTGATCTAGATCTGATCATTCATACTCAGTTAATGCCAAAGCGTTCATAAAAAGATAAGAAATTCACAATGTTCTAAAAATAAAATGGTTGCAGAAGAGAATATGCATTACAGAACCATGTAAATTATCACAAATGAAGACTTAAGTTTTCATTAGGGATGCATTAAATGTTTATTATCTATTAAGTATTCTGCCTATTTGGCCATGTTACCAAATATTTGATTAGGCCAAATGTCAAAGTATTCAGTGTGGCCAAACTTCAAAGCATTCAACTGTACTGAACACTTTAAAAAATCTTTAAAAACATATTAAAAAAAAAATTCGCAATTTCTATTTTTAATTGCCAATTTATAAATGTATTTAAAATAATTAGAAACAAAATCACATTTAAATAAATTAGAATGTTTTTAGATTACTATTTATCAGCTGGAAAGGAAATTAATCATGAGGATAATTAATTAGGATTTTTATAGAAATTAATAACACACAAATGCAAGCTCCTAAATTTTGTTTTGTAAATAATCTGTTTCTTGCTTTTTCAGAAAGAAAGGTTTCTAGACAAAATAGAAAATTTTTGGGGTTGATAATAGGTATCAAAACAGAATTTTTGTTCAGGAAAAAATAACTAATAATAATCATAATCCACTTATTGAGTCATAAATACATTTTATCTCATCTCACTCGAGCTCAAACTCGGACTTTCGTTTGTTACTTTAACAATAATGAAGGTATCATAACTATATTTTCAACTAATTTGCTTTGATTTCTGTGAAATATGATATGGTAAGTGATGGAAAATGTAACCATTCATAGCTTAATTCATCCCATTATTCAGAATCCATTTGATAGTATATATACTGTGTCACTGACCAAAATTCAGTTATTTTGAATGAGATCACATTTAGTACAGACAAAATTAATATGAATCAAATTTTGTTATAATATCTTCATAATTGATAAAATTGTGAATAAAAATTCAGTTTTTGCTTGTTTCACACCAATCTGTTTGATTGTGAATGTATATTAAATTTTGATGGATAAATGGTTTGAGATATTGTTTTTTGTTTAAAAATTTTTTTTATCTTGACCATATTAACCCCGCTGAAAATTTGTTGCACGATTTTAGGAACAACCTGAATGTTTACAATCTCTGAAAATGATCCCTTAAGACACTGATCTAAGAATACATTTAATAACATCAATTGTAGAAAAGTTAGGGGGTAGAAAAATTATTCTTGCTGAGCTGCCATTATTTGAGTAGATTGTATTATTTATTTATTTTTATTTTAGCCTTTTTGTGACAAACAATATATGATTCTGTAAAGCTTTTCTTCCAGATTTTGCACCATTTCTCTTTGATTTAAAAATGTTTTAATTTGTACAAGTAACCATAGGTCTTATAATGATCCTTCTTTGATAACTTAAAACAGATTTTCTTTCAATATAAAGTTTAGTTATAAAAAAGTCTAGTCTATCAAAATGTAACTTTCTTTTAGTAAATATAATGTTAAATCGTTTTAAAAAGTAACATTTTAATACATTTTAACTTTGAAATGTAAAAAGTATTTGGCCAAATAGTTGCTATACTGATGACCAAATATTTGATAATTTGGTTAGCCAAATATTCAGTATTCGGTTCACCTAGATTGTGGGCCCAATATTCAGTTTTCAGCCAAAATTACTGTTTGATTCATCTTAGTCACCCTTATTGCAAAAGAAAAGTTTAAAATTTTGACTTTCACATAAACAATAAAAAAGAAATAAAAATCATGCATTAAGCATAGATTATGAAGCACTTTCCTACACTTCATGCAATTTTTAACAAAACTTCGTCATTTAGAAAAATAAGGTTACTGTATATAGCCAAGTATGTATTCCAATAGTTTTGAACAGCCTAGTATTTGATCTGTCAGTTGATATATTATGTACCGTATAGTGAGAAAATTTAGAGGAGTAAGAAAATGTCTAGCGTATTGAAATTTCTTTTTTAGCAATTTATACTAATCGATGGAAACATACTTGAATACTTTTGTTCATCACTGTAATTTATTTAGTAAATAAGTAGTAAATTTATAATAAACTGGTTTCAGTTTTTTTTTTCTTTTCTTTTTTTTATGATTAAGTCAATGGAGAGAAATCATGAACTCCAGAGATCTTTTTGGATTCTTGCATCAATTTGTAACAATACCATGGAATCTAATACTTCTAATTCTCATATTTGCTACAATTTAATGGAGATAAATAACATTTTGATGAGGACCCATTGAACATGCGACTATACAATAACATCTCGATAACAAGACATTTCTGAATAGCAGAGACCTCTAGCGCTTTCACAATTTTCCAATCCCCAACATATCGATTATTTAAGTATGATTTTACTTTTTAATAGCTGACAAATTCTGTGTTTCTTAGGCGTATATTATTTAGAAATTTTGGTGCAATAAACCGTGATTAATTCAACATACAAAACATGTTTTGATTTCTTTCATTAACATACTTATTTATCCCACTTCTTATATAATTTCTTGTTATTTTGTGGGGAAAAAAAATATTCTTAAATTATTTTGTAAGACTAAATATATAAATGAAATGTAATATTTTTATAATATATTTTCAATTCTTATATTTATCTGTGTTTATTTTTAGAGACACGGCCATCACTAGGTTGTCGTATATTGGTTCAAAGAAATATGCATAGTTTTGTGTCACCTTTAGTTAGAGATTTAAGTGACTGGAGTCCTGAAACAAGATTGAAATCTATTCAAGTCCTGCATTGCCTTATTTTGCATGCTGAAAGTAAAGCAACTATTCAGCTGTCCACAATAATTGATGGAATAGTATCTGCTGCCAAAGATGAGGATAAAAAGATTTCCCAGATTGTAAGAGAATTGTTGAAAAAAGAAAAATATTAATATATTTCAGAAAATTTTATATTTATTCGTGATTTAGAACTTGATTTTTCTTCCTTTATTTTATACAAAGTAAAATAAATTATTTTTATGTACTAAAAACAGACTAAAAAGCAGTTACACATAGGTTTTCAAAGCTTTAAGATACCTGCCTACCTTTAAAATGCAATTTTTGGTTAAAAATACGTTTTTCTATATTTGGTTTAATATTAAACCCTGACATTTTAGCTTTCTAAATCAGTTCGAATTGTGTTTCTATCTTGTTTAGAACTTGAGTTACAGGCATTTTAATATTAGTCATTTTGTTATGTGTGAACTTCGGATGCGGAAGACTTCGATACCAAACTAATAATTATGACTCAAAATTATGGAGAAATCGAATTAATTTAACATAGGAGCATCAAAAATCCCAACATCCAAAGCGCACACATAATCGGCCAGATTGCATAGTGTAAATAAAAAAGAGATAAATATTCAAAAAAGAATATATAAAAAATTACTAATTACCTTTGGCTTTAGTAGACAAACAAAATAAAATTAAAAGTGATTACTCACCCATTGTGTTGAGATTTCAGTGAATACAACTGATTTGACACTAAAAAATATTTTATATATATATATATATATATATATATATATATATATATATATATATATATATATATGCACTACAAATCTTGCTAGGATATGGGTAATGGTAAATATCTTAGTATATACATCTTTTTTATGGAATAATTTATTATTGTTATTTTGTCATATTGATTTTATTTTCTTCTATGTGTATCTTTTTACTAATTTGTGATCTGAATAGCTTCCAGCCAGTCGGGTGTATTGTGAGTCGAATTCTTAGCTTTCAGCACGACTCATAACAGAAACTGGTTGGATGTTTTTGCTTTTTTGTTAAACCATACACCCCTGATGACGTAGTTTAATGGAAAAGCCTTCTACTGCCTTTTTATCCATTTATTTTTCACTATTTTAGTAATCTGCCTTCTATTTCACTTCAAACTTCAACTGTTTTCAATAAGATGATTGTAAAAATATTGGTTTCATTGGTTTATTGTATGGTAATATATGAATTACTCTGGTTATATAATGTCCATTTATCCACATATTTCTTAGTAATTTGGTAATCTGCCTTCTATTTCTCTTCAAACTTCAACTGTTTTTAATAATATGAATGTAAAAATACTGGTTTCATTGGTTCTTTTATTGGTATTGTCTGAATAACTTTGGATGTATTTATAAAAGTATTTATATATATATATATATATATATATATATATATATATATATTGTTGCTGCATACTTGACATAAAGCTTGTGAAAATTGAGATTTGTAGATAACTATTGTTTAAAAAAAATATTGTCCATTGATGATAGTTCCGATTAAGTATTGTCCTAAAATGTTATTGTTCATAGATGAGAGTTCCTAATATTTTAAATAAAAACAGTCATTGTGATTCACTGTTGATTGGTTTGTTTGTAAAAAGCATTACGGCAGGGCTAGCTAACTGGTGCAGGACTATATAATCAGGCAGCTTCTCTTTGATGTTAAGAATTCATGTCTTCATAGCCAGTACAGGAATTTTGCTAAATACGGCCAGTTTAGAAAGCATGTTCAGGACCGAAAATTCAGACAGCATCAACTGGATGTACGGAAAAACTCGCTATCATGGCCAGTGTAGACTCTATCGGCAAACCAAAGAAGAAAATACGGCTTCTCGGTATACTGGAATAGGCTATCGCTGCATAAACAGAAGTAGATGTCTTGATGTTAAATGCCTGATAAACTGACCAGATGATAGATTTTCAGCATTTAAAAAAAAATTATATTCTCTCTGAAGCTACCAACATTACTTCTCATCCAACTTCATCGAAGTCTTTCAAAAAACTAAGCCCCACCGCTACGGGAGCGATTCCCGAGCGGGGGAAAAGGAATTGCGATGTTCTCAGGGAGCTGCAAAAACACAGAATGATTACGATTCCAGATCCTAGCCTCGCATCCCAGCTTCAGATCAGCCAATCAGAAGCATTCCTGTTGCTAGCGTCTTCTAGAAAAATCTGCGATGACTCATCTTCTACTCCACTGACCTACTCATGATGAAAAATGGCGTCTATTTTGAAGGGAAGAACACATTTTTTCACTGTCATGGTGGACCGATTCACAGCGGGAATATTTAAAAGATCAAAACATTACAACATACAAAATAACATATTTCAGCAAATACATGATCGTTTTTGGTGTTATTTATGTCAAAATAACCAGAAAAATTTTATCTATCTGTTGAATATAGATAGTATTAAAAAAATTGGAAATAAAAAATATTTTATTTCTTGCATAATAAAACAAAGAAAAATGGTGCACATCATGTAGAACGAAATATTTAATTTTACATATTAAAGATTAGGCTATAAGATCGATTTGTTATTTTTATTATTAAATTAAAAGTGAGAAATAGATGATATCTTGAATTTATATTGTATAAAACTATTAATTTTAAAAGACTTAATTTTAAAAGATCGTTATTTAAACTGATAAGACTGAGATTTGAAATTTTGTCAAATGTTACGAATTTTAGAGATAAAGTATTTAAAACATTAAGAAAGTTATTAAATCGTTATTATGAAGAGCAACTATTTTCGAAGGATTGTTTATAAAGACTTAAAACTTAAGTAATTAGATTTTTGAAAGATCGTTTTTTTGCTGTATGAAATTTTGAAAAAGGAATATTTTAATTTAAGTTTTAAAAACGGAAATTTTTTTAAATGTTAGATTATTTAATATGATGTAACACATTTAATAGGTAAAATCTGGTTTTTAATTATATTTTTTGTTTTTTCTCCAAATGAGATTTTGCACATTTTGCTTTATCACAAAACATCATAACTCAAAAAATCATGATTGTAACATTATGAAACTTTGCAAAAATACTCTTAAGGAGTTTAATTAGTTTTTGTGCTTCTACTATTATAATAGTTAATTATTTTTTCATATTTTAGTTGATACAAGTTATGAATTGTCATATATTTTCTTGATTTTTCTGTGTGTAAAAACTTCAACTTTTATAATTTTTTAAATAACATACCGTAATTTCTGGAAGAAACGCCGCGGCGTTTACGTGTTTTAAACTGAAATTTCATGTAGAGCCTGTTTTTGTTGTTTCCTGCTCATTTCTTATTTATTTCTGGGGATATTCCATGTCATCTATTTTTCCTTTTATTTTTCTTGCTTACTTCGTTTTCAAGAGCAATACACCGCTAATTTTATGAGAGCAGCCATGTTTTTAGATCAATAGATACTTATAAGCAAAAAGCAGTTATACTAGTGTATGTAGATGACTTACCGATCTTTGCAGAAAATAAAGAAATGTTGTCAGAAGTTATAAATTTAATTGAAAATATATATGAAGTAAGAAATCTTGGAGAAATTAAAACTTTATTAGGAATTGATTTTAAAAGTGAAGATAATGGAAATTTTGTGAATATTAATTGTACTAAGTATGTAGAAAAATGTATGAAAAAGTTTAATTTGATTCCGAAAGCTATTTCTCTCCCTTCTCCACCTGGATATGTGCCATCACCATCCCAACTGACAGACGAAGAGCTTGCAGAATCACCAGTGAAGGATATGCCTTACCAGAGTCTTCTGGGATGCCTACAGTATGTTGCCAGCCGATGTCGCCCTGATATAGCTTACAACGTAGCTGTACTGTCTTAATTTGCTGAGAAGCCTGGACCGTAACACTGGAAAGGACTGGTACAAATACTGATGTATCTCTCTTCGACAAAGAATTGGGGTCTCCGACTAGCTCCTGAAAGTCTTCCTCTCCAGCTCACAACTTATGCCGATGCCTCATGGGCGAGTGATCCAAACGACAGAAAATCGTGGTCAGCTTATGCCATGTTTTTGAATGGTCTCCCTGTTACCTGGCGAGTGGTGAAACAACAATGTGTTGCCTTGTCACCCATGGAAGCAGAACTAATTTCTGCATGTGAAGCCAGCAAAGAAATTAAATACAGGGATGCCACTTTTCTGCCGAAAGGCGGATTTCCGCTTTTTTTAATTTTTAAGAATTTTCTATTTTCGTCAAGCGATCTCAAAATAAAATAGCGATTTTTTGTCCAAAGATCGCGAAAAAAATAGCGATTTTCGTCGAACGATCGCAAAATAAAATGGGAATTTTTGTCAAACGATTGCGAAATTACACAGCAATTTTCGTCAAGCGATTGAGAAATACAATAGCTTTTTTCGGCAAGGGATCGCGAAATATAGCAGCGATTTTCGTTAAAAGATCGTGAAATATAACGGTGATTTTTGTCAAAAGATCGCAAAATAAAACGGTTATTTTCATCAAACGATCGCGAAATACAACAGCTTTTTTTCGTCAAGTGATCGCGAAATATAGCAGCAATTTTCGTTAAAAGATCGTGAAATATAACAGCGATTTTCGTTAAACGATCGCGTAATATAAGGGGGATTTTTGTCAAAAGATCGCAAAATAAAACGGCTATTTTCATCAAAGGGTCGCGATATAAAACAGCAATTTTCATCAAACGATCTCGAAACGAAACGGTGATTTTCGTTAAAGGATCGCAATGTGAAACGGTGATTTTTGTCAAACGATCGCGATGTAAAACGACCATTTTCATCGAACGATCATGATGTAAAACGGCAATTTTCGACAAACAATCGCGATGTAAAACTGCGATTTGCGTCAAACGATCGTTATGTAAAACGGCGATTTGTGTCAAACGATCACGAAATAAAACGGCATTTTCCATCAAACGAGCTCGTCAAGTGAAAAAAAACCAAACAAACAAAATTTAAAAAAAACTTTCAAATTTTTGCTATTTACTCCTGGAATAATCATCGAATCTATTGCTGGGTTACTTAAATTGACTTAAAATGATGTGATACATAAAACTCCTCACTGAATTTGTTGCTGGATTAAATTAATTCATATAAAATACTGTAAACTAAAGAAAAATCATTTTTATTTACTCTTATAAATTAAAAGTACACAAAAAAAGCAATTTTTTTTAAATTTATTATAAACAATATAGATTACAAAATTCATGCATAAATGTTGTGAAAAATGTCGTAAATTTTACTTTACGCATAATTTCCTCTTTTTGGTTATTTTCTGAGTGGCATCCCTGTAAATATGTCAGCTCCTGTCTTCAAGAACTGCAGAATCATCTTGCACATTCAACGCTTGGTTTCCAAAAACCGATTTTATTGTGTGACAATACTGCAGTAATTCATTTTATAAAGAATAAAAGTGAAACAATTAAAAATAGATACATTGATCTGAAGTATAAATTTGTACGTGATCTAGTTGAAACTGATGTCTTAGATGTACTTCATATTTCCACAAAGGACAATCTTGCTGATATGTTGACAAAGGCGTTGCAAAAAGACTTATTTTTGAAATTTCGGTCAGCCTATTTATGTTCAACTTGAACTGTGACTTCAAAAAAAAAAAAGAAAACTTTGACTAGAACTTTAGACTTTGAATTTTGAGGACTGTGAGCTCTCCAGCCTTAAAAGAATACATCTGTGTCGCCGGAGGCGAAATATTGTTTTTGAATTTATTTTATGTAAATTTTTGTTTTAAGAAATGTGCAGGAAAGGGGGGTGATTTGTAGAGCCTGTTTTTGTTGTTTCCTGCTCATTTCTTATTTATTTCTGGGGATATTCCATGTCATCTATTTTTCCTTTTATTTTTCTTCCTTACTTCGTTTTCAAGAGCAATACACCACTAATTTTGTGAGAGCAGCCATGTTTTTAGATCAAAACATTTGATCGCTTCACTTCACTTCATAAGACATCGCGATTCATCTGGTTTTCACAAGTTGTGAAATGAGTTTTTGTAGGTATTAATTTATTAAGTTTATTTTTGGATTGATTTAAGTTTTAAATGTTTAAATTAAATTATTCTAACTATTTTTAAAAGTAAATTATAATAAAATCTTTTTGTAGGCAAATTTATTTTATGCAAAACATCTGTTTTGCATATGTCAAGAGTTTTTCGTAAATGATTCGTGATTCTTTGCCGTGATTGGCAGGAAGGTTTCAGTGGGCATTTAAATAGTATTTACTTTTTGGTAGGTTATGTGTTATGTGTCACTTGAGTGGGAATAATTATGAATACTACAAGTTTTCCTCAGTTTAGTAGGATAATTTTTTTAGATATGTGATGGTGAAAGCTTATGTAATGATTTTTGTTAGCGTTAAGTTGAGGTCAAAATATTATTAAGAATGAAGTTTTTTTGTTTTGCTAAAGATGACATGGTATATTGCTGGAAATATTAAATTTATTGTTTCAAGAATTTCAAAGGTCTGCAATAAAGCTGTTTTCCAAGGAAACTTCATGCCTACTTATTGTGAGTACACTATATTTCATTATCACTATTTCATTTAATTGTATTTCTCTTCATACATTGCTAATTTTTAATAAGAGCTGGTATATTTAACATCAGTGAAAAGACAGCATCAACATTTCAAGCAATGCGGCGTTTCTACCGTTGCGGCGTTTACGAGAATTTTTTTTTTCAAACAAGCATGCTATTTTTCTAAATTTTTCCGAAAATTAAAAAAAAAAATCGATCTTAATTCCGAAATTTCGGACATAAAATGTAACGTGAATTCCGACAAATGGTTGCAAAAACAAATTAATTTCGATTTGTCAAAATATCGCGAAAAAATGTCAATTTTCATTAAAAGACTGCAAAAAGTTACGCAAATTTTGAATTAGATTACGAATAAACGAAAATTGCATTTTCGAATGAATTTCCTGAATTTCCTCTCCCCTTCTTTAATAACTTTCAGAAAATTTGTTCTGAATCCGATTTTTCCCCCGTTCCAAAGATTCAGTGATGAATCATGAATCTTTGATGAAATGTGCTTTTTTTTAAAGATTTTTTTAATTGATTTCATGCTTTTTTTTTTTTACAAATTTCTCCTTTTTTCTGCGTTTTTTGACAGAATTTACGTTTTTTTTTAACCAATTTTTTCTTCAAGTATTGCTTCAATTATCAAAATTCATGATTCTTTCAAAGATTCACGTTTCATTCCTGAAAATTTTGTGAAACGATCGTGTAAAAATCCCGTGTAAGCGCCCCTCTCTAATTATTTTATGATTTTTCGTCACGTTTGGGGGGGGGGGGGATTAACGGTATTTTACGGTACTGTTAGGGAAAAAAATCACCGTATCCGCTGGGCCGCACTAAACATATTTTT
This sequence comes from Maratus speculifer, assembly GCA_964019185.1. Classification (NCBI taxonomy): domain Eukaryota; kingdom Metazoa; phylum Arthropoda; class Arachnida; order Araneae; family Salticidae; genus Maratus; species Maratus speculifer. Next base: position 419,928,800 of record OZ025294.1, on the reverse strand, counting down.
ACTTTTAAACTCGTATGCATCGCGGCGCTTATTCCCGAAAATACGGTATTTAAATAATATTATTAATTTTGTATTTATTTATTAATTTCTGATTAATAATTTCATTTTTATGATTTCTTAATACAGCTTATTAATGTGTTTCTGTTTAACATGTTAACCGCGATTACCGCGGAAATTTTACCTGCGGCGTTTACGACCATTTTCTAAATTTTTTTGAGTGATTTTTCGCGATGCGGCGTTTCTTCCAGAAATTACGGTAGTTATAGTTATGAAAATACTTCAGTACCTCAAGAAAGTTTCAGTAATCATAATAAAATTTACAGAATAAAAATATCTTCATTTAAACTTGAGTTTTGATGTTTTGCAAAAGTGCCATTTTACAGCAATTTTTATGTATGTTTTGAGCCTAAAAATCGAAATATTTAATAATATAAATATTTTTTACATCTTATTCATAATTTTTAGCTATATTCTATAATATAATGCACAGAAGTAGGCAATTTTTCAAATATAAAAAAAAATCCTTTCTGAAGGTAGGCAGGCACCTTAAGGCATTGTAGATACAAAAACATGTTAAAATTGTCTACTTTATTTCTTTCAATTATTATTACAGTCACTACCAGGGAATAAGGTAATCTTCAAAGTATAGCCAGATCTGCCAATTGCTACGAAAAAAATGGTAGTTGCTACAATTTAGAGCTATAAACTACGATGCTATAAGAATCAGTCTTAAACTACATTTTTTTTTTTTTTTTTTTTTTTTTGCAAAAAACACAAGCCCTCCTTTTTTTTTCTTTTTTCACCTGCGATTTTAGATTATGCATATTCAGGAGATATTCTGCTTGGAAATTTCCTAAATTTTAAAGTATTCAATTCCCAAAGTTTTAAAAAATTGTTCATTAATCCAAAAATTTGAATATTAAAAAATATTCAAGAGAAAAAAAAAATCTGGGCTGCTGAACAAACTTCTTAATATAAAACCCTCTTAATGGGTAGTAACCATAAGCAAATTGTGTGTCTATAAAATATTTTTATAGGAATTCCTTTCCTTAGAAACAGGGGTGCAATTTTAAGGGCTTCTTGGTTGGGGAGGGGAAGACCTTAAGGGGCAGGGTTTGAAATATTGCACGGAATCGCACAATATGCACACAGAAATGGAAAGTCATGCATAATGAAAAATGCTGTGTAGTATTTCCCCTTGCAAATTCCACCACAGACCTATGATTTTTCTGTGAGTATATTTAAAGTTTTTTGGATGTCTATGAATTTTTTGTTTTATAGAATTTCTCTAAATCTGTGAATAAATCAGCAAAAATATTGAGAGTTTCTTCAAACAGTTGCGAAAAAATTTTGTGTATTCCGTTAAAGAGCTCAGAAATAATAGTGATAATTTTTCAGCTGGTTGCTGAATAAAACTGCTAATTTAGTTAACAGTTTAAAAAGAAATTGCGAATTTTATCAAAAGATTGTGCAAAACTGCTGCAATAAACTATTGTGAACTTCAACAAATGTGAGAAAGTCATATTTTGTCAATTGGGCATAAAAAAAATAAATTTCTTTAAAGAATCATGGTAAAATCACAGATTTTGTCAAAATATTGCAGAAAAAAAATGCATATTTCATTAAAAGATCGTGGAAAGAAAACATGAATTTCAGCAAACAATGCATAGAAGTTTAGAACTGGAAAGTGTTTATAAGAAAATATGTCGTCTTTCAACATGGTACTTTCTAGTTTAGCTTTTTAAAATCGTTTATTAAATATAATTTCCAGTTGGAAACATGTTTTTTTATAATCAGATTCCAGAATAATTAAGAGGTGTTGGCAGGTGTGGGTATAGCTGTATATACTAGAAAAGTATGAATGTCTGTATATAAAATTTCAAAGAGATATGAAATCTAAATAATATAGGTTTTAGCACTAGAAAAGCCCAAAATTTTAGACAAGTTTTATAAAAATATTTCACACCAGAATTTTGTGTTAAAATAGTCTAATTTTTTTTATTTAACATTTTTCCTCTTTGTATCTTTTATACATTTTTATAATAAAATTTCTGGTTTGAACCGAAATATATTCATATGGTAGCAGTCGAAATGACCACTCAAAGCCATTCTACTCTTCTACTCCTAACTAACACCTTGGGGATGAGTAACCAGTATATACGCCACATAAGATGTTTAGAATCTGATTAATCTCACTAGTAAATTTTTATTCTAAATTTTACTTTATTTAATCTGAGAATCATAAAAGATGGAACCAATGCATTATAGATAAACATGTGAGATATTCAAATATAAATCCTCATAACAACACTTTCATGAAAGAAATATGCAGCAATGCTTGCACACAATTTTAGAGGCTTAAGGGCACATGGAACATAAAATAGTCCAAATTTTTTAGTCTTTAATAATAACATTCTAAAAAATAGAACTAAAAGATTATGGTGCTAAATGGTTATAAAGCTAAAAGATTAGAGTGCTGGGAGGTTTAAAGCAATATATTTTAAACACTGTCAGTACATATATATATATATATATGTATGTTTGTCTTATTAATGTGCATATTTGCTATAAAAAGAAAAAAAAAATCTAACTCTAATTTTAAATAAAATACACTATGTTAAATATTTTGAAAAATCTGCTTTATTTTACTTGTTGAAATATTTCCATGTATCCTTAAAGAAATATTTTATAGTATCTGTATTTTATCTTTCCATAACTATTTATGATTTCTAGACATTCCAAAGAACGTTTTTTTTTTTCAGGCTATCCAGTGTGCTGAAATGTTAGGATTCTTCTTAGATCCTAATCTTCTGTGTGATGCTGTTTTGACTTTAGTGTACAAATCTCCTTCCGCTGTCCATCTAAGTCTGCTTGCTGCAGTTCTCAGAGGAAACAAAAGAGATCTTCCAAAGGGATGCTTTCAGGCTATTTGTAAGCTTTTATCAGAGAGCTCTATCTGCAGAGTTAGGCAGGTATAGATTAACACAGGATTATCATCAATGATTTAAAACGGATGTCATTTTTGCTTGTTTCTTACTTTATATGCATTTTTTTTCTTTCTTAAGATTAGCTTAGTACTTTTAAATTATATGTTTTAATATCTATATTATAAAACATGAACATCTCTGTGATTAAAGGTAAACATAATAGTAAATGTTGCAATATGATTTGTTTCTTTCGTTTTAATTGAAGATATCTTTGGGCGCGTTCAGCATAATTTACCAAAGTGACCAATGTTACCGACCAATAGTAGGGAAGTACGAAAGCAAATTGTTGCACCAATGAAAATTATCCTGTTGAATTATAGATGGCGTCACAATTCAGCTTGATTTTCATTTTGTACTGCTCTACAATTGGTCGGTAATATTTCCCACTTCAATAAGTGACCGGTAAGTTGTGCTGAACACGCCCTTTGTTTTTGAGTATTGCATAACTTTTATTCTGTTGAAGAGAACAAAAAAAAAAAAAAAAAAGAAAAAAAAAAAAGAAAAAGCTCTATCAAATAAACTTTATCTGAATCTCAATTTACTGATTTTTGGTGATTTTGTAAAGATACTTTTTAGGCACGCATTTTTTAAATGTATCAACATGACATTTAAAAGAAAAAAAAAAAGTTTTTTGCTGTCAATGGTGTAGTCCTGAATGAAAAAAAAAAGTCCTTCCGGCAATGCCGGGAGGAAGAGGTAGCTTTCATATACTTATATATTTATTTATTTATTTTAAAGTAAGTTACATTGTTCAAAAATACTAAGCTCAAATTAGTGGAAATAATCTTATAAAATTAGTGATTTTATAAGATTGAATACTAGATTTTCTCAAGACTGAATATTAATAGGAATTTTTAGAAATTAGTCATCTTTTATTCAACCTGGTTTTATTTTAAGCGATTTAGAGAGCCGCCAAACTCCACGATATCATAACGTGTATGCCATTTTAAAGCAACATGATGGATCGTTCAGATCAGACCATTTCAAAATGTCAGCCATAAGCAAAATTCAAAGTGCTATAACTCAATCATTTTTCAAGATATAGACAAAATAAAAAGTGTTCTGGAATCGTTGTTTTAAGTTTTAACACTTAAAAGAAAAATATTTTTCAACTTTTAATTTTTTCGCATTTAATTTTAAATTTTAAATTTTTTAAAAAATTTAAAATGGCCACAATTTTGAAACAAAATGTTGGATGACGCTGGCCAACGAACTCGGTCGAGACATTTGTATGTACTATGTACATACCAAGTTTCATTGAAATCGGTTCATAAATACGCGTGTTATCACGTGACAAAAATCAGATCGTTTCAAAATGTCAGCCATAAGAAAAGTTCAAAGTGCTATAACTCAATCATTTTGTAAGATATAGACAAAATAAAAAGTGTTCTGGAATTTTTGTTTTAAGTTCTAACACGTAAAAGAAAAATATTTTTCAAATTTTGATTTTTTCGAATTTAATTTTAAATTTTAAATTTTTTAAAAAATGTAAAATGGCCACCATTTTGAAACAAAATGGCGGATGATGCTGGCCAACGAAGTCGGTCGAGACGTTTGTATGCACTATATACATACCAAGTTTCATTGAAATCGGTTCATAAATACGCGTGTTATCACGTGACAAAAATCAGATCGTTTCAAAATGTCAGCCATAAGAAAAATTCAAAGTGCTATAACTCAATCATTTTGTAAGATATAGACAAAATAAAAAGTGTTCTGGAATCGTTGTTTTAAGTTTTAACACGTAAAAGAAAAATATTTTTCAAATTTTGATTTTTTCGCATTTAATTTTAAATTTTAAATTTTTTAAAAAATTTAAAATGGCCGCCATTTTGAAACAAAATGGCGGATGATGCTGAGCAACGAACTCGGTCGAGACATTTATATGTACTATGTACATACCAAGTTTCATTCAAATCGGTTCATAAATACGTTAGTTATCGCATGACAAAAATCAGATATATATATATATATATATATATGGTTATATATATATATATATATATATATATGTCAACATTTGAACGGAGGGTGGTTTTGGGGTCTGGGGGTCATGATCGGTGAAAATATACCAAAATTTTCCGGAAGTGCTTTCCTCCGGACGGCTGCAATAGGTAGCTTTTTACTTTTTGTAATGAAAGCTACCTAAAAGGGTGTATGTGTTGGGGGGGAAGACACTTATAGTTTCAAACATTAAGGTTTGTATCATACACAGGGCAAACTTGATTTTGAATTTTGTGTTTCATTTTCTAGTGTATGGAAAAGTAAATGAAAAGTTAAATTAAAAAAATCAAATTAAATTAAAAGCTTCTTTTAAATATTAAATAACTTATTGTAGAATTTTTAAAAAAAAGAAACATTTTTTCATGTCTGAACAAAAGTAATTTTTGGACATATCAATGAAGTTCTTATTAAAATTACAGCACTTTTTAAATGTCTGTAAAATTTTGGAAGTAAATAGCATTAATGCTTAAACTAAACTAATAACATTAAAAAAAAAAAAAAAAAAAAAAAAAAAAAAAAAAAAAATGCTTCCCAAAATGATTATTTTAACTAGTTCATAAAATCAAAAGATTCAAATTAATCTTTATTTAGTAAATAAATAAATCAAAAGAAAAAAGTGTGCTTTAAACAATTTTAAAGAATTTTGAAATCTTTTCCAAAAAAAATTCATTGTTATATAAATGTTCTCAGCTTTATGTACTTTCCTAGATTTTTAATCTGTGGTCATTTGGTAGTTTTCCATTTTCCAAACTTTAATGTTTGATGAAGAATGGCATTGCCATTTAGAAAAAGTGGCCCAATAACATCAATCTATATATATATATATATATATATATATATATATATATATATATATATATATATATATACAGTAGAAGATCTTTATAACGCAATTCCATATAACGCAATTCTCCATATAACGCACAACCTTTCAGATGTAAACAATGAATTTTGCCATGAAGGAGCACCTGAATTTTAAGACTGTAAAAAACTGCTACTGTCTGAAAACTAAATTTAATGCATTAGTACAATTTTACCTCCTTAATTTAGAACTTTTAAAGGAAAAAAATTATTATTACAATAAATGTTTTTGAAAATGAGCAATATAATGAATAAATTGGGCCCAAGTGTGTCCGGATCATTTTTAAAACATATTTAACAAAATGTTGAATGATTGCAATAATAGAAAAATTTATAATCTGGATAAGGAATGCAGTATAAAGGTAATTCTAATGTATTTTGATGTGTTTCAGACATATTTGTCTATATTTATGAGGTAAATTTGACGCGTGATATGTGATCCATATAACGCAAAATTCTATATAACGCACAACCTTGCGTTTTTAGGTTTGCGTTATATAGATCTTCTACTGTATATATATATATGTGTGTGTATATTAACGTTAACATCATTGAATGATTAAAAATGCTACTAACTAAAATGTGAGAACATTCATCAGATGCAAAAATGCTCTTCTGACTGAGAGAGCATTTGCATTCAACTGTTTCAAGTGGTAGCATTTCAATGCAAAATTAGTTCAGACACTATAATCTCTAGATTATCAATAATCTCATTGCATTAATAATTTCTAGTGTTCATAGGCCATTTTGATATGTAGTATTGAATCATGTGATATCTATCGTTTTCCCCGACAAAGAACAGAGATACATTGCTAAACATTTTAGAAAATACTTAACAAAGTTAAAAGTCTTTTTTTTCAGTAATTATTAGATCAGTAATTAATATACTGCTTTACACATGAGAACTGAACCGCTTGCTAATGTTAATCCTATAAGAGAATTTTTTTTTAATTATCTAATTTGCATGTCACTTTTTAAATGATTTCTCTTTGCATTAGATAGTCAAGGTCAATTTCCTCAATCCCTGTTTTTTTTCCTTTTTTGATTTTGTTCAAAATCGTTTATTATTATTATTAATTTGTGTGGATACAGTGACTTTCAAAACTAATTTCAGAAGTGAAATTATTCAAATTGAAAAAAGAAATGCAAACAAAATCAAACAGGTAAAAAAAAAAAAAAAGTCTTTGTACAGATTGGCCACAGCTATCTAATGAAAAAAATAAAAATCATTTAATTCATTGAAATTCAAACAAGATATTAAATGAAAATTTTCCAAAGGATAAACATTAGAAAGCAGATATTTTAGCATGAATGAAGTGGTGTCTTAACACACAAATTCTTCAGCATATAATCTTTGTATTTTATACATACCACACAGTAAAACTAAAAGTCTAATAAATGAGGAAAATGCATAAAACAACTAAAAAACAGCTTTCTGGCTATTGCTGTTCATTGCACAGTATTTGTGTTTCCATATCTTTTGTTCATTTATTTATATTATATTCACACAGTAATTTTTTTTTTTTTTTTTTGTGCTATAAACAAATAAACTCTTGAAAATGCCTTTGATTCAAATCCCGCCCACACAAATTAAATAATTTAACTTTTTGCACTACACATGATCTATAGACTTTATTCCACATAATGTAATAAAAAATAGTTAATATTGAAAATGCATATCTCGAAATGTTGCTCATAGACTTTAAAGAAAACTTTTACTATACATTCCCTATGTTTTCTCTGGGAAACATTATCTCCCTCCTCAATAATGTATATCAATTTCGCAAAATGTTTTTCAAACTATTATTGTATACCAAGAGTAATGTATGTAATTAGTATACATGTATTAGTATTTAATATGCAGGTCATGAGAACTTTAGAATATCGTTGCATGACGCAATCATTTTAACGCATCTAATTTCTGAAACTTTATACATATTTTTTATTCTTATAAATATTTGCATAATTTGAAAACTTTCAATTGCTGCTGGTATGAAATATTTAACTTCATACCAAATCATTGTTTTTTACTATATTTTGCATACTATTTAAGTATGCAAAATATAGTAAAAAACAAAGATTTGCAGAGCTGTATTGAGGTTCCTGATCTGCAGATTTATGAATTATATTTATTATTGTGAACCCTGGCAACAGTAATCAGGTCAGCTAGAGGATAATTAATTATGATTTATTTGTACTTGCAATAATTACTTTTTTTTTCATGTATCATATCATAATTTATCACACATGGATACTAGATCATCAAAAGAAATTTTTCTCTGAAACTGCACGTAATTTCTTTTTTTCTAACTATTCACTGCATGAAGCACATAATGAAAAAAAAATTGTTTTGTATTTCTTTTTCTTTAATTTATATTCAAATGCCTATTGTACTAACACATTTTTTTTTTCATTTTTTAGCCAGATGAACAGGCGAACTTACTGTTGTGCATTGAAGGTATTCTGTCATCACATAATGAAATCGACCAAATTTCTAGTCATCAGATATTTAGTATTTTATGCAGTGTTTCTGGATTGACGTCAAATAACTCAATAACGAATAAGGTTAGTAAGTTACAAGATAAGTACAAGAAATAAAAATTATAAATAAATTTTTAAAATAGTCTCAGCTGTATAAATATATATATAAAGCTGTATAAAAAGAAAAATATCAGGCAATACCAGTAAAATTAGCAATTGTGAAATTATAGTGACTCAGTATAAAATTTGTATTTTTCACAATGATTCACTTTATTTTTTCCCTTCTGTTCACTTTATTTTTCCTATTTGTCAGGTAATTCAAAATCAGATTGTATCCTGTTAAAAGTAACTAGGTTAAGTACCATATTAATATTTTGCATAGTTCTGAAATCACATTCATCATTTTATTACTTCCTAAAATATGTTAATCCAATCATTTGATATATTATATTTTTACTTTTTACCACATATTTTTAAAGCCCATTAAATAAAAATCCAGAAATTTTTATCTTCTAATTTATTTTTTGATGCTTCACACATTATTGGTCACGTAAAATCTTTTTTGAAAGAAATTGGGCATGCAGATGAAAAAAAGTTTGCTGACCCTGAACTAGGTCATTATTAACTACCAAGGCAGAAGGATGTTTTGAAATTTTATACGATATAAACATGAACTGTATTCTCAAGAAATTAGTAAGCCAGAAGTATACAAAGTTTTCCCATCACTGCTTCCTATTTAAAATTTTCATTGAACAAAATCTATTAATGTAAATTTGTCTTACAGTCTGACATATCTTTTCCACTATTACAACAATGCATATTAAAAGCAATTACAATATTGTCTGTATTTTCCCTCTTTGAAGTGTTTCAATGTGCATCATAGATAAACTATCACTTATTGTTTTTATTTGAAATTTCAAACTATTGGCAGTGTTATGAAAATGTCATGACTAATACAGTCAATCATAATGGAAGGACAAAAATTAATTATAAAACTCTAACACTAGAATGTGTCACAATATTTATTTTAAATTATATAGTGATGACTTGATTATTGTTGATTACTGAAATAGTTTTGCAAAGTTATCGATAAGTTATGTTAAGATTGTTGAGGAGATTAAAGTTTCTGTTTGCGATCGTATAAGTTAACTCCAGGTTCTTGTTGGGCACACAAAGAGAATACAAAATCTTACCTTGAGGTGCGAAATTACATCAGGAACACGAAAAACACATTTAAGTAGACATTATATAGATTTTCAAAGTGATTAACATCCTTTTATTTGGTAATTAGAACGGGACATTCCCGTGCATCTTGATAAATTAAATGTCATATTTTTTGAGGTATATTATTTAGTTACTATTTTCTGCATTTTAAGATATTCCCTAACAGTTTGGCAAAAAATGTTCAATGGTGTGCAATTTTCAATGGATGATTCATTTAAAAAGTATCATATGCTGTTTAAATTTTTTCATTTTATTTTTCTTCTTAGATACATTGCAATATTGTCCTGGATATAAGTTATGAGAAAGTGGGGCTGTATAAAAAAAATAAGTTTTGTTTTAACAGACCTTTGTAAAACAAATGCTATATTTAACAGCTATACTCGATTCAAATGATTTCATATCTGGAAATATGTTTCTGTGATTCATAATGTAAAAGATGATCATTATTTTAATGTAGGTTTTCTGCTTTCCAGTAAAACATATTATGTTTCATATGAATTAAATATTTCAAACTGAGTAAAAAAAAAAGGTCTGGCCTAGGACTTTTTTGTTTAGTTGGAAATATTCTATTTGGATATGTTGCTGAATTTGATATTTTCAATTTTCCTACCTCTTTGTCTCTCTACATAAGTCTTTATCTTGAAAATAAATAAATAAATAGTAACATTTTCAAAGTTTTTCAATAACAGCTTACCAATAAATTTTATTAAAATATTCATATTGCCAGTGTTGTAGAGCATAGAGTTTGTGACAAATTCCATAGATAATTTTTTCAACGGTGAGCTGTTTCTCCACACCAATGTGTCATTATAATTATGTCAGAAGAAATTTATTCATTGTGCTGTTCTGCAAATCACAAAGCAATTTTTATAAAATAGAAGTTAAAACATAAAATTCAGTGTTAACTCCAGTAAGTTAGAGAAGAAAAATGCATACCTCTAATGCTTGAAATGCTTCTTCAGAAGAAACACATTTTTTTTTTCTACAGATACTTCATCACCATTTACATCAAGTTCTTTTTCATTTACGAAATCAAAAGTTTCCTTGTCAGTCAGATAATGATCTACATCACAGTTGGCTCTGTCAAAACATCTGTTTCTGTGATATTTACTCAACCAGAAATTTTTCTGATTGTATCTGTTAAATTTTAGTCTTTCTAAACTTTCATTAATTGCTAATTTATACCAACTTTTTTTTTAAGTAAAGATTTTTACTGTCTCACAAGCTTTAGCAGACTAAACTCTTTGTGTTTATATATTTTTAGATTGTTCAAAATGCTCACGGAGAATCTTTGAGGATTCTCCTTACAACTAAGAAGTAGTAATAAGAAGATAAGAAATTAAAAATAATCAGTTAAGACTGAATATATATAGATGCTAATGCTGCAAAGATGCAAAATTTTTGTTTGGGTATCTTTTGTGAACACATTAACAGGGATCTATCAGGGGAAAAACTGAGTCCGTTAACGGACTCTTCACAAAAATAAATTTTACGAAAACAGACTCTTCACAAAAATAAATTTTACGAAAACGGACTCTTCACAAAAATAAATTTTATAAAAACGGACTCTTCACAAAAATAAATTTTACGAAAACGGACTCTTCACAAAAATAAATTTTACGAAAACGGACTCTTCACAAAAATAAATTTTACGAAAACGGATTCTTCACAAAAAATTAAAACAAAAATGTGTGAATAACATGTATGTGGTAAGTGTAAAATTCAACGAAAATCTAGCTTTTTTTTGTCGATTTTATCGTCCATCTGAACGTAAACACACTTCGTTTATAAGCATCTGGCTTTCCAGTCTTTCTCCAACAGACCTTTATTTGGAATCGGCGTTGATTGGCTAACATATGAAGTCATAAAAAAGCAGGCGCGTTCAGGGAGTAAGAAATAAACCACTTTTTCTCCGTAGATCGTATTTTACGCTGGATACGTTGTTTCTTTCGCTTGCTAGTTTGGCAACACGAGAAGAATCTGCTTTGCTTTGATTTTTGTTGCAAGCTCTCGCGATCACATGGAAGTAGCATAGCACGCTATCGTACATAAATCATTTTAATTTTTATTTCGCTACGCCGTTAAATTTAATATTTTCTTATTCTGCATAATTTTAAACAATTCTGCTACATTTCCTGCAGTATGAAGCGTGGACGTCCTTCCACCGGAGGAAATTCGTGAAATGCGGACTATTATGTTAAGAAAATAAGATTGTCGGATGCTAAGGGCTGTGGTAAAATTTCAAAATATTTTTCGCTTAACAGTCAAGAGAGTACTGTAAAAGAAATCTCGATTGGAAACTCATCTAAAAAAGACGATTCAGATGCAAATGTTCACGTAGTCAACGAAAATTCTTTTTTCACAAAAACGAAAGTAATTTTCACAAAAATGAAAATAATTCACAAAAATAACAAATAAATTCACAAAAATAACAAATAAATTCACAAAAATAGGACCCTGGAAAAAAACCTGGATAGACCCCTGATTAAGCAAGTAGGCAGGATTCTAAAAATACTGAAAGAAAAATATGAATTTACAGGCATCCAATAAATTTCGAGCTTTCATCAGCCCAGATATGAAAGAATCCAGTATAATCTACTGTAGTTGCTATTTATTAAAGTACAGCAGTGAGAAAACTGAGAAGAACCTAAAATTTCACTGATTCTTTTAAATTATGCAAGTACTTTGGTGCAAAGTAGCTCTGTTATTTAAAAACCTGGGAAATATGTTTTTTTTTTTTTTCAAATGTATTTTCTACAAAATCGGTACTAGCTTTCTTTTGCTAAAAGTTAATGGCAAGAAGTTATGCATAAGAAATCTGTGAAAAACTCAATATTTTGCTGATTCTTTCTGTATTATGCAAAAGCTAATCTGGTAAAGTGCAACTCAGTTATTTATAAGCTTAGGAGAAAAAAAAAAAAAAAAAAAAAAAAAAAACTATCAATTTTGTAAGATATTTTATTCTCTTAGATTGTTAATGGCTTTCTTTCTTTAAAATGTACTAGTAACAAGCTACCATTAAATAAAACTGTGAAGAATCGAATATTTTGTCAATTCTAATCCTTTTACATGAATTTTTCAGTGGTTTACATCTGTTATTTATTGTTGTGATAAGAAATATGAAATTTGTTTTAATTTTTTTTTAATAAAAATATGCTGGTAAGACGTTATTGAAAAAGAACTTTGATGTAACAGATTTTTTAAACTTTTTTTTTTCTTTTTTAAATGATAGCTATTATAGTACAATTGTTAATCAAGAAGATTTTTTTAACTAATTAATAAATAATTTAATAAATAATTTTTATTTGAAAGTTAATAGTTTATTTTGACTTTGCTTCCTTGCTCAATTCCCTTATGTTAAACATTTTAAATTTCTTTGTATTTAATATTTCTATTAAATTAATGTTGAAATTTTTTGTTTTTTAGGCACTTGATCTCTTGAATTGCTTGGCTAGTCAACAATCACTCAGTATAGAATCTCTTTTCAAAGCACATGCTTTGGTTTTATTGAATTCTGTAATATCTAATTATGAACTGTGGACATCTCAAAATCCTGAATTACCCATTTTTTATTTCATCGTCCAGTCTGGTATGTTTCATCCAACATTTTTTTTAATCCATTTGTATTATGTATGCATATGAAATTTCAATTTGAATATTATATTCAAATAAGATAAAGGAGATAAAATTTCATTAAATTTACTTCTGTCAGATTGAAAAGTAACTAATCTAGGATTTAAACCTGGGAGCTTGTCTGTATGTGCCAATGCTCTAATTACTGAGCTACCCAGATAACATCTAATTTGACACAATTCATTCACATGTTGGTACCTAATTATTATCCATAGTTTGAAGGAATTCTGTGCTGTAGTAATGCTAATGTAATTATACATCAGTAATAAAGCTGACAAAAAGGTCAGATCTGATGTTACCAAATTGTGAGTGCTTGATATTATCTGGGTAGCTCAGTGTTTAGAGCATTGGCACATATAGCCAAGGTCCCAGTTTTGAATCTTGGTCCCGATATTTTGGACTCTGTTGGAGAAGTATTAATCAAATCTGACCTCAACTACAAGGGATATTTTAGCTAATCGTAATTTTTCTAGCTAATTTTTGTATCAGTAAGAATCTCATACAATATTTAATGGAAGTGCTTTGAATGTGAAATAGTCTCAAATTATAGCAACAATAATTAAATATAACTCGAATTATCGAGATTCCAGTTATTCAGATCATTATCAGTAAATCAAAAATTGTATTAAAAAAAATCAGTTGAGAACTATATTTATGAACTCATTAAAAAAAAAAGAACAGAATTTGAGATTTTTAACTTAATTAACATGTTTTAAGAAACTATGAGCTTGTTAAAGTCATAGTGGTTTAAATCTGATTAATTTTGAAAATTGGTGCTAAATGTTTATAAAGTAGATAAATTAGATTATTAATAGGAAGAATAGTATAAGTCATAGTTTCACAAAGTTGCTTGTCGATGATACCAAAAAATATTCTATCACATTGGAATAAAGTGTAATTTTCCAAGGAAATCCATTATGTTTTTTCATCTTAAAAGTAATATGACTTACATTAAAATGACTTCAATTGAAATTATTTACTTTTTCAAAAATATATAAATTTTTACACTTGTTTAGCTGTATTATTTACACATACATATATAAATGCATACAAATAAACTTTGCAAAATAAGAAAATATAAGCAAAGAAATTTAATTGAAAACAATTTTTATAAATATGCAAAAAAAAAAACACCTGTTTTATAATCACATTTCATTAATACCATATATACTGGCATGTAAGTTGAGGAATTTCTGACAATTTTTGGCATAAAAATTGGGGGTAGGGGTAGGGGTCAACTTATACACAAGTCAATTTAAAAAAAAAAAAAAAAAACTTTGAATACCCCAAAATTTTGCCCTTTATGTGTGTGTGTATATATATATATATATATATATATATATATATAAGTTATATAAATAATAATAATTTATCATTAAAATTTTTTCTTTTTTTGCTTATTACTTTCTTGCAAAAGAAAAAGACATCTTTGATTTGATTTTGTTCAAAATTGAAATAAAAAATTAGGAGGTCAAATGGTTGTTTGATTTTTTGAAGAATTTGTGTTAAAAGTTAGGGGTTGACTTATACACAAGTATATATGGTATATATATACATATATATATATAACTTTCATATGACGACTCTAAAACATAAACTAAAACACAGTTTCGTTTTGGATTTAGACTGAAAAGTTATATCAAAACTAAATATTCAAGAAATGAAGTTTTATTTATAATTGTAAGATATAAAATAAATAATAAATAAAATCTATAATAATACCCATTTTAAAAGAAAGGAAGATTTAAAAAATGATAATTTTTATGATAATACCAAAACTAAAATATCAATATTTTAAGTTGACATCATATATATATATATATATATATATATATATATACTTAAATAACTATATTATATAGATAATGCATGTAATACAGTTTAACTTTGCTTTCAGTCTGCCTCAATATTGATTAAAACTTTATTTTTTTTTTAAAATATATTTTTTAATTATTTTTATTGGTAATTAAATAAATGCAACTGAAGAATAATTTCAACAGAAACATGATATATTGCAAACAATGATGTTAAATTTTAAGCAAGAAAAGGTACTGTCAAAATTCTAAGGCTAAAAATCTAAACTTTTAAAAGCTGGCCTTTTTTTTTTTTTTTTTTTTTATTATATTTATGTAAGGTGAAAATATTTTTTTAATGCACAAAAATTTTAATCATATTTATAATTTTATTATTTCTAGAAAACATAATTTATTCTTGTTGAAAATCAATTTTTTATATAAACTTTTTTTTTTTCGCTGCTTTACAAGTTGTAGAAATTTTGCATCTGTAACAATAACTAAATATCAAGGGCACCTTCTTTAGATTCATGTAATTTAAACTGTATCTATTATTAAAATGAAGCTGTGATTTTCAAAACTCACCTTATTCAAAATATCAGATTAGGAGAAATCTAAAAAAAATCTCTTACTATGTGCATTGAAATTGATTTTCATTGTAAATGAAGATTTCACCATGTCAGAATAAAACTAGTTTTTTTTCTCAGATTGTAGTGTTTTTAGGTGCAGATTTACTAATAGAATATGTTAATAGAGAAAACATGATTTTTAAAAATTTTGTATAAAGTGAGTTTTAAAACTCATTTCTTCAAATATTTTTTCTGGTGTCTAATTTTTTAAATAATTTTAATAGATTATTCGGATGAAGATGTCCTAACAACAGCCATCCCCATAATGACTCACAATCTCAAGTTGGATAAGGACGTGAAACTGAGAAGTCAGATTCTTACTTTAATAGTTAAAATATTCAAAAAACTTCCTGCCTCTCAAGATAATAAGTTGTCTGAAAAAATCCTTGACCTTATTCAGAAAGGTGTGTTTCCCAATTTAACCTGGGCTCCTGGAAAAGCAGCTAGCAGCTTAAGAATAGTTGCAGTTGCAAGTTTATATGAAATCATCAGCCGAGATTGCATCGATGAAAACATGGTAATTTTTCTTTTTACAATTTAACTTGGAGGGTTTTCTGTTAAATATATTCAGTTAATTTTACAATTAAATCTTTAATTTATAAAAATCTATAATTTGTTGCTTTATGTTGGATTAAATTACAGTTAAGAATGAAAAATTAATTCAATCAGTGATTTTATTCTTTATCGATTTCTCAAAGAATGAAATTGGAAGTGAAGAATTTCTTGATGTTTTACTTATTGCACACTAAAACAAATGTATATATGTGTGTATAAAACTTTTTAATGATTTTTTATCAGTGAAACAGAATGGAGGAAACAGACGGACCAGTTCTCAAAGTTTTCAGTCTAACTTCTGCTCCTCTTTATAACATACTTTTCACCTGTTTTTTAATATTGAATCTTTGTAATTGATTTTCTATTAAAATACAGTACAGTGCCAGCAAAAAAAATCTTGAGACTTGCAATTTTAGACATTTTGTTAAATATCTAAAAATATACATGAGGAATGACTCTGAAACTCCAGATGTATAAACAAAATAGTACAGGTCACATATTTTTGTGAAGATTTTTTCCCTAAATACCATAGGGGACTGTCAACAAATTGAAAAATAACGATGATCTTTTGGCTAAATCTCTCAAAACTAATGTAGCAAATACGTTCAAACTGCAGATTATGATTAAGTGGCTTAATGTAATAAAATATGTTCATTTTTATGAATATAGCATGTGTACTTGAAGAGAAATTAAGGTTTTTATAAAAATGGTCCCAAATTTTGCCAACTTTTTTTCTTATAATTTTCAGAGTTCTTAATAAAAAACAATGTTCTTTTCAGAAAATATGAGAAACAACATTGTATGTAACACCCTGTAGTGAAAATAAAAAAATATTAATAATTGTAAGAAAAATGAATAGGTTTACTAAATAAGGTTTCAGTGTGCATGCATGAACTTAATCAAAATGTTATTTGCATAATGAGTTAGCTAAATGTATAGAACAACTTTTGTAAAAGTCTCAAAAACATAGCATGAAAATTCTGAAAATTATCGTCGATAGAATAAGATATCTGTTCTGATCAAAATCTGTTTTTCGCAAAATGAAACAAAAAGATGAGGGGTTGTATTCATATTCCATTGACTTAAACATATTCCTTCAATACTTGAACACAGTTTTTGCTTCATTTTGGGAATAATGGACATTGATCTTATTCTATCGACGATAATTTTCAGAATTTTCAAGATATGTTTTTGAGATATTCACAAAAGTTGTTATATTCATTTAGCTAACACATTATGCAAATTATATTTTTATTGAGTTCACGCATGCACACAAAAACTTTATTTAATAAACCTATTGATTTTTCATACAATTATTAATGTTTTCTAACTTTGATTACAGGGTGTTATGTACAATCATGTTTCTCATATTATATGAAAATAACATTATTTTTTATTAAAAATTCTGCAAATTATAAGCAAAAAACTTTAAAGCAAACTTTAAAGCTTATTAAAAACTATTAATTACTTATTATTAAAAACTTTAAAGCAAATTATAAGCAAAATTTGGGACCGTTTTTATAAAAACCTTAATTTCTGTTTGAGTATACATGCTATATTCATAAAAATAAACACAATTTATTTCAATAAGCGACTTAATCATAATCTAGTTTGAATGCTTTTGCTACATTAGTTTTGACAGGATTATCGAAAAGATCTTCATTCTTTTTCAATTTGTTGACAGTGTCCTCTGGGATTTTGGAAAAAAATCTTTGTGAAAATTGTGACCTGTACTATTCTGTTCACACACCTGGAGTTT
Organism: Maratus speculifer; assembly: GCA_964019185.1. NCBI lineage: Eukaryota > Metazoa > Arthropoda > Arachnida > Araneae > Salticidae > Maratus > Maratus speculifer. The sequence continues at coordinate 419,910,874 of OZ025294.1, read as the reverse complement.
CAGAATAATTCCTTATGAAAATATATTTCTAGATATTTAACAAAACATCTAAAATCACAAATGTCAAGATTTTTCTTGCTGGCACTGTATTTTGAATAATTTTTTTTCTTTAATTGCAATGTGGAATGGCTTTATGGAAAATGCATTACAAAACCTCTTGAATTAGCTGTGTTTTCTTCCTTTCCTATACTTTATTTAAAGTCGAGCTTTGCAGGAATGAAAATATTGTGCAAGCCAATGTGACTGATAATCTTGCAAGTCATATCCTGTTTCTCTACCAGAGGGAGGGAGGAGAAATGGTAAAAAAAAAAAAAAAAAAAAAAAAAAAAAAAAAAAAAAAATAGAATACCTGTATGAAAGCTGTATCAAAATGTACTTCAAATTTTAGTTGCTTAAAATTCACACAGTCAACAAAGTGAAAAAGTATCCAACCCTGGTCCTCAGTATGGTGCACTAATGTTCTACCAACTGAACCAACTGGAATGATGTTTCACACTATCATATGTTGGTGAGGCTGAAATTGATGATCTAAGGGATTTTTGCAGCAATTTGTGGTTAGGGCCTCATACGTCATGTACCCAGGAATTGTGCGGGCTTTGACCACATATCAATCAAAAGCTAAAGAACCAATTAAATTAAATGTTCCTCCCAAATTCACAATTCTGCCCTCTGCTGGAAAATATGAATTACAGCAGCACAAGGTGGAATATTTTTCTGTGAGCCATGGACTCTGTGGCAAACATGAAACTACAGAGAATCCAGCATCGAATTGAAAAATTGGATAAATCTGTATAATTCTTGGAAATTTTTCTGTAGAAAATTTCTGAGCAGTGAAAAAGGCAAGGTGTGAGAAATTTTCTTCAGAAACTTTTCCAAGAATTATATGAATTTATCCAAACTGTACCTTTTTTAATTTCTGTCATATTAAAATGGATTAGGTGATCTTATGGAATTTTTAGCAGTTGTGAATACAATTGTGTTCTTTAAGATCAGAAACAAAAAGTCAGAGCAAAAATTAGTTATCATTGTCATGGAAATATAAAATAATTGGAAAGCTTGATGACATCATTAAAATATATATATATATATGTATATTATTATTATATTTAGTAATAAATTGGTTTTCATCTTGAGCTTCTAAAAAACTGGTGTAGAAAAACTTAATCCGTCTTTGCAGAATGTTTAAAAATTCTTTGTCAGTAATCATTTTATTAAATTTTATAACAGCATTCATTTTAGCTAAGTATCCACATCATTTCATAAATTGATACATAAATGATACAAAATCTAATTATTCATTCTGATTATTATATTCCTTTTGATCATGTATAAAATTTTGTAAAACAAGGTCTGAAAGAATAAATTCAGGAAAAATTTATAGTCATATACTGAAAATAAAACTTCCATTATCTGAAGGAAAGAATAAAAAATAACAACAACATTGATGTTTTAAATTATAAAACATAGTTCAAATTATAAATTTCAGAAGTCATGTTCATCTTGATTATTAAAAAAAAAGTATATGTATTGATTTTTTTGATTTATTTTACTAAAAAAGATGCTAAAATACATAAAACTGTTTTTAGAACATAAAAACCATCAAATGATGTTAAAAACCACATGCTTTCAATTGCTATAAAACAGCCATCATCATGGAAAATTTTCAGAGGTGTTTTTTGTGGGCAATTTGATGCTGGCTGTTTTATAACAGTTAAAAGCACTTGAGTTTTAACATCATATAATGTTTTTTTCCCTCTTAATTTTTTCCCTTTTAATGGGGGAAAAAAAAACTTTTTTTTTTTAGATGAATGAAGAAAAGGGTAAAAATATTTTAGCCTTTTTTAGAATAACACAAAACAAAAATCTGCAAAGTTTTAAGTTTTAATCAATTAAGTGTGATTTCTTAAATGGAGAAAATATAATCGAATGTATATCCTCCCAAGATGAAGCTCAAGTGGCACATTTAATGATACTGTAAGTACTACCATAGCCGACTATATCTATAAAGCCTGTTTATTTGAGATTAATGTATGAAGTCTCCCGCCAGAGGACGCTGATACTTTGCCCAAGTTATTCAGACCAATCATGTAAACCCTGAACCAAAACAATGACATGTGCGCAAACCTGTGCACAGAACAGAAAGCAGCTTATTCAATGCTAATTTGGGCAGGGTTTACGTCACGTAGTCCAATGAAATGGTTCAGGGTTTGAAGCTGAATGCAGCTTCACTTTTTCGACGGTTTTTCGCGAAATGGCTCGGCTGGTAGTATTATAGTCGGCTATGGTACTACTCTGCTGAACTCTACTGAAAATCAGGATAACTTTGAAACAGTCTGACTTTGAGCAACCAATTTCTTCAAAAAGGGTCTTGTTTTAAAACAAGAAATAATGACCTTTACATTGACTCCGAGAAAAGTATTAGACCAAAAGTTCTCAAACAAATGACAGTTGATACTATGTTTGAAAGTTATAAAAACAAACAAATGAAATTGTAAAATAAAATTTGTCATTTTTCCTCATACATATACAGTAGACTCCCTCAAATCCGCACTCCTAAAACCCGCAACTCTCTAAAATCCGCACATATTTTATGGATGTAAACAATGAAACATTCAGTTCAGATGTAGGTGCAAAAATTTATTTTTTTCAGTTTTATATCAATTCCATACATTTTTTTTATTTATAATTTTTGTTAAAGTTATTGAATTCATGTTTTTTCATGAAGAAAGAATAATTTATTTCTAAAAAAATAAAGATATTGCTAATATCATTGGTAATCACAATCTGACCAAATATATTTATGTATTAATCAAGCTTTTTTATTTATTAAGTCTGGCTAAACCTGAAATAAAGTTTCATTATTTTATTATCCTGATGTGAATTAGTAATGTACCTTTATGAGGCAAGTCTCATTGAATATAGGAAAACACATTTCCTCTTTCATAGTGAATATTTAATTGTACATTATTGATTATTAACTTGACCATTTCTTTAATATTTTAATCATTTTAAAAATTATCTAAATTTTTCTTATTTTAGTTTATTACTTTTTTAATATTTTAGTATATTGTATGCATACATAATACATTATACTTTTGATTTCATTATTAATTACATTCAAATTACTTTTTAAAAATGTAAACAAACAAATGACCAGAAATCCACAAAATTCTAAAATCCGCAAACCTCTGGTCCCAAGCTGTGCGGATTTGAGGGAGTCTACTGTATATTAATAAAATAACTCAATGTGTTACAATGTCTTTTTTTTTTTTTTTACCAATTTATGCATTAATTTTTTACTGTAAAACTAATTACAGCAGAAAAAAATGTAAAAGTAATGACCAGTTATCTGCACAACAGTTGAAACCCAACTTTAGATTAACCATAAAAGATACTGTACTCAAATTTGTCAGTAAAAGGCAGAATTTAATTTTATGTTGAAAGTAAAATTAATATCAAGTTATATTAAGTCCATTAAAAGATGCACTGTAATTCAAATAGGCTCAAAATTGCATTTTATGTTTTCACTTGAAAATTGTAGCAGATATTTTACCTATAATCTAGGGAATAAAGAATAAAATAGCCACTCTATGGTTGGATGAATTTTTATATTTTTTTATTCAATAAATTTCTAGAAAACCAAAACTACTTATAACTTTAGTTTCAATGGCTTAAAAAAAAAAAAAAAAAAAAAAAAAAAAAAAAAAAAAGTTGCTTTAGAAAAATTACAAAACACATATGTCTCTTTGCTTGCTAGGCTATGCAAAGTGACCAGCATAGGTTAATGAACAAATCACATTGATTCAAGATGTATTTTTAATCAAAACAAGCTAAATTTAATATACTATATATTATGTTTTATATTATTATTGATATACTATGTTTTATAATATTTTAAATATTAAATCACCACAAGATAAAGTGAACAGCATTGAGTACCCATCAATATGACAAATAGAGAAATAAAAGTTCCCCCAGCAAACATAAAAACTAACTTTGAATGTCAAAAATAGCCTTTCATTAGAGAAGTTATGGCCCCGACCTGTCATTTTTCTTTCAAAGAAAATACTTTTGAGTAGTATTTTGTTGTGAACAATGAATAAAAAATCCTATCAGGGAAAAGTAGTCATCTGGCCATTTTACCTGAATAAACGCCATTACAAAACTGTGGATTAGCATCTTATCTGCATGATTTAGCATTTTTAAACATTCATTGTTTAAAAAGTTGAAATTATTACAACATTATTAGGATGAGCGAAGCGAATCCTCTACTAGGCCACTCAAATTACAATTTGTCGTATGCTTTACAAAAAAACTATTCAATATTTTAACATCAAATTAAACACAAAAATAAATTATGATCTGTAGATTTGCAGAATATAATTTTTTTACAGTAAAACGTTAAAAAATTATTATTTTAATTAATTTATTTTACATGCATTTCCAATACGGACGCATTTTAGCAAATAAATAAAAAATGAAACGCGTATATTTTCAGAAAAAAATATAAATCATGGAGTAAGTAGTAATAGATAGAATCATGATTAATTTAATAAATAAAATATGTTTTCATTATTCAGCAAAATCGTTTGCACAGATGACACTTAAACATTTTTAAAAAAATTGTATTGTGGATTTTTTTTTTTTGGTAAAGTGGCAACAAAAGAATTGTAAACAAATAAAATTAATTGTTAAATTTGTTATATAAATGAACAATTAAAAGAATTGAAACGTGAAGTTGTTGCCTCGATTGAAGCTCTTTATAAATGTACTAAAGCAAAGTTGGCCAATTCAGAAATGACAAATTGACTTTAACCATTTCTTACTTTATCATTTGGATCTAAAGTAATGTTATGTTCTTATTTGTGGACGAAAATAGATTTAGTGAACGGGACTTTAGACTTTGTTGCACGTAATAAAGAAAATCACAAGCCACCAGACCAGATATCGCGAATAATCATGGATAAATTTTAATACTACAATAATTTAACTTATAAGAATTGGTGCGTACCAATTCCCCCAGTAATTAAATTCTAGAAAAATGGAGGCATAAATTGCTCAAGGAAAGAATTTCTTCTGCAGTTAGCTTTTGCTGTTACAATTCATAAATCCCAAGGTTTAACATTAGATGAAGCAGTTATAAATATTGAGGATATATAGACACCAGTTGGCTTAAAAACGTACGCAACGTTGTTGAGAGTGAAAATCCTTCAAAATTAAGCATTCAATAGGAAATTTTCCTTACGAAAAATTCTATAATATTAAAAATTCTGATATGCTAACATGTATAAAAATGAAGAAATTTAAAAAAAAAAGTTTTACAGTTAAAAATTCATAGTATCAACGAGAGCAGATTTCAAATCTTTTTCCAGAAAATAGGATTTTGATGAAGTAACTTTCTTCAAGCTCTCTTCAAATATATTATTCTAAAATAGCTATCAAAGATTATTTGATGTTAATTACAAAGATTGGAAACATGCATATTTCAAACAACTTTAAAAAACACAAGTGGTTATTGGAAATTGTAAAAACATCGTTAAAAGAGCTTTTAGTTGAAAATTTAAAAATAGTTTGTAAAAGTTTGCTTCGAAAATATTTTATTATGCCAGTCTTATATCATAAATAAAAAATTAAAATGCGCCAAAGCATAAAGTAAAGTTTTTGTTTAATAAAGATGCAAAAATAATATTAAAAAATATTTTTACTTTCAAATATCTGTTTTATAAAATAATGCTTCGCGAATCCAAACAAAGCATGGCTTTTGCTAGTATATTATTTAGCTATAATCAAGAAATTATGCCACTTGCCTAAAATCAAAAATGCAAATAAATAAATAATAAAGTGCGTTAAAATCTTGTAAAATGTAGCCTTTCTCTTCAAAATTGCAGACAATATTACCAGCATCTGACGACTGATTTGCCCTGTTTCACCATGATGGAAACACTATAAAGCAGAAAAAACTCAAATAGCCACTTTCCTTTCCCTGTGTATTTTTTCTTTTTATACATGTGCTGCTTCTTTGCATGATTTCTTTTATTATTATTTTACAGATGAAATCGATAGCCAATGAATTGCTTCCTATACTAGCATCTCTGTTTGATGATGGTGAAGTAACAAATCGACTGTTATCCTGTAAAATATTAGAATTCCTGTTACCAAAATTGTATGGGTGTGTCGATGACCTGAAAATACATTCAGTATGTCACGATTTCTTGCAATGCATGGATGACGGTTCAGACGACATCAGGATTCTTGCCACTCGAGTGCTCAAGGCATACATTATGACATTTCCCAAAGATTACTGCTGGAGTTCATACAGATCCTATCTACAAGAAATTTACCAGAATGTACTGATACATATGGATGACAAAAATGATCAGATCAGGAATAATGTACTGGGTAAGTGATCCATAAAACTATCTATTATGTAGTGTTCAAAACACATTTTTTTTTTCTGTGTTTAAATTCTAAATGTAAGGCAGAGTTATATGTAGTTTTTGGCCTCAAATTTTTTCCAAGTCAATCTATACTCACTTTACATTTCAGTGAGCCAGTTTAAAGTATGTTTACTAAAATAAACAAATATAATTATGTGGGATGACAGTAATACACAGTTAATGCAACATAACAACAACAAAAAAAAAATCTCTCTTGGTAATAGTTCCCACATTCAGTAATAGTTTTTTAAAATAATAAATATTAATATTTCTTTAATCTGCCAACTGCCGCAAATTGATATATTTGTTCACCAAATTTGAGGTTTCACAGCAATAGAAGTATTATTTAAATTAATATAATTCTAAAAATATAATGTAGTTAAAAAAAAAAAAAAAAAAAAGTTGCGATTAATACTCTCAAGACTTATATTCTTATGTATTGTCAGCAAAAATAAACCTTCCTTGACACTTATACACTATTCATTTATTCTGTTGTTATTCATTTCTTTAAGTTAAACTTTCCTTCCCAACCGCAAATCAAAACAACATATTGTTTATCTCTTTTCCAATCTACCCATCTGATTCACTCCGTTTCTTTTCCACTCTGGACGGTCAAAGTACAGTATTACGTCATACTGTTTCTATTACATCATTTCATTCCAAAGTGACGTCATCCCGGCAACGTCCGTGGTTTTTCTTTTTTTCAAAGATCGTCTGTTTATCTGAGGGGAATAAGAGAACATCGTATGCAAATTTATGGAACCAGATGATTCTGATTGGAGAGAGATATCAGCAATTCTTTTTGGAAAACTGTGTTGGTAGTTGGTTGTTTTTTTTTTTCTTTTGAGTATGTCCTTGTGGTTTGGAAAGATATTTCGTTCATGAAACACCTGCCGCTATGCAGGGTGAATATAAAGTAGAAATAGTTTTTATAAAAATGATTAAAAGTATGTCCTGTTAAGACTGGAAGTTTAAGAATAGTATTATGATGAAATTATATTTAAGCTACCTGTTGTATTTTTGCCAAAGCCGGTGTTCTTATTAATTTATTAACTAGAAGATGAAATGTATAGATAGTGAGTTATTTTTCTAAGTTATGTGTTATTTAAATTTATTTAATTATTGTTTTTTCTTTTAACTGTGTTCTTTGTTTTTAATAAACGTTAGTTTATTGTAAAACTTAATTACGTTTCTGTCTGTTATTACACACTGTCATTCTGCTATTTTTTTTTTGCCTTAAGCTTCCACTACTCTGTTATCAATTTAAGAATGTTTTAGAAAGCCGATGTTTAAGAGTTATTTTAAGGCTGGCCCGACATACCGGGCCATCATGTATAATTAATTTTTTTATGTAATGTTGTAAAGATCATCTTTTTATAGATTTTTTAAAAAATTACTAAGAAAACATTACACATAGATGCCAACAACTCTGGAAATTCCGGAGTTTCTCCGGAAATGCATGCTAAAATACGAGAGTACGGAAATAAAGTTAAAAATATGGAAATCTGCATCTACACCTTTAAAGAAAAAAAAAGAAACCGCTCTCTGAAAGCCGCGGTATTCCCCAAACCGTATTTCGTCTTGTAAACAATGCATGCTTTACTCAGTGTATCTCCGTTTTGTTCTCAATATGTAAACAACTATTAATGAATCAAAGCGCACTCTTTCCTAGCAACGCAAGTGCTTATCAGCAAATGAAAACGTAGTAGAAAGTTGCAGCGATGATGTAAAATAAGTGACCCCACCCTTCATAGTAAGCGCATTGTTTTTTTCCTCCTTGGTATGGATATTCAAAAAGATTTTCTTTCGCCCATGATAATCGATTTTAAGACTGTAACTTTGACTACATGCAAAGACACACTGTTTTTCACTGGCATCGACCGCATGTGTTGGATTATATTGTTATGTTTTGAGTACTTTCTATTTAGCATTTCTTTCGTTGGTGTTCCAATGGAGAACATTATAAGTTTTTTTTTTTTTTTTTTTTTTTTTTTTTTTTTTTTTCTCTAGTTTTGTACTGTTGAATGGTTTCTGCTAGTTATTAAACTGTAAGATTAATATCAGCAATTTATGTGTCATTAGGAATAAGTTGAAGTCGGGTTGGAAGACTTTGTCAATTTGATATTAGAAAAAAATATTGATTTATATGCATTATTAAATGCAAGAATAATTTATCTGAATATCATTTAATTATATTTAACAATGTTAGAAAAAAAATTTCATTTAGGAACAGTCATTTATGTAATTACTGTACATTGTTTTTAGTTCTTATTCATTTTCAATAATTGTATTTTTCATTTCAATATAAATTTGTGTACTTTTATCATATATAGTTTTAAAAAAATTTCTTTTTATAAACATTGTTATTTCTTCATGACTTCTTTTTTTTCTCTCCAAATCTCCTTTAACGTTATACAATTATACTTAAAAGGTAGGCTTTAAATGAGTTTGTAATTTTTTTAGAATTATTTTTGACAGACATGCTAGTATGATTTAATGAACATTACTTTCCGTTTTCTCCAATCATTTAAAGTAGATATTTGTAATACTGATTTAGATTAAGCTTAGTCTGATGGAATAGGATTAGTTAATCTGATATCAAAAAAGATTATTTTTCCTGATAATTTATATATAATTACTTTTTGCATATGAAAATATTTTACATAATTTTAAAACAATCTTTTATCTTATGCACACTTTTATATATATCATTGCTTCATAATTTATTTTTAAAATCAACTTTCATAAATTCGTAACAAAAAATCATCTATATTTTGAAGATAAAAGTAAATTATGAAACCTTCATTTTTAATTATCTTTGCATGAATTGGTAGAAATGTTGTTAAAGGTATGGATTTATAGAATATTTGTAATTAACTATTTTTTTTTTTTTTTTAAAGCAAATTTTAAAAAAATTGTATGACTCCTGAAATGCTTAAATTTTACTCCTGATGGACACCCAAAACTCCTGAAATTTAAGTATTTTACTCCTGATGCAATTTTTACAATGTTGGCATCTATGCATTACAATTTTGCCCAGCGGTCAAAAGGTTAAATAGAGAGTACTGTTGACAGCAGGGAAAAAAAAAATCTTCTATCCATGTATATTTTATCTCCACTATAGGGATGGCAATTTACAGCTACAGAAAAAAGCAGAATAATATGAATGACTTACACAAAATATATTTTTTAAAATAGTAAATATTAAATTTTCTTTTAATGAAAGAAACCCTCAGTACCATGAAAGCCTCTATAAGCATAGTTTATAATATATTTTTTTCATTAACCGTTGCTGAGCTTTGTTCTTGAAAAAAGAAGTTTTGTACTGGCATACATGGAGGTAATCATAATGTTATCAAACTGAAGAAAATTGAATCTCATTTATTCAATGGAGGTTTTAAATTAATATTTTAATTCTAGTTGATATCATGTTCTGGTTAATTATCAAAAATTGTACAATCTGAGTCTTAGAAGTATTGAGATCCATCTTCCTCTATTATACAAATTTGCAGACCTCTATGTGCGATAGATTTTCCTAATTATCACCAACAGGCACAAAAAATAAACATCTTTCTTATATATGTATGGCATATCTATAAAACACAATTAAAATTTCAACAAAATAGGCTTTATTTCAATATTAAATAATATATTTTTTCTAAATGTTTGCTCCTTAACTGAACATTTTTGAGTCTTTGCCTGTGGGTCAGTCCACATCAAACCAACCAATGGACAAAATTTCAGGTCTTTGTATTTTCTTAATTTTTGGCTCAGATGATGTACAAGAATAGTAGATAAAAAAAATACAAATTTGAAGATTTTTTTTAACCATTTGTTTTTGAGTTATTACTTTTTGAAATTTTCAAAATTTAATGAAATTTGTATTTTTTGGTGTTTTTTAATTTGCTGTAACTTGAGAACTATTTGACCTTAAGAGTTGAAATTTAAGTCATTGTTTTCAGTTTTTTATGCTGTTTCATAGGATATATAGCATGACCAAATTATTTAAAAAAAATATTTTTTTATGTAAAAAATGTATATAAAATTTTTAAAAATTCAAAATTGGAATTTTTGATTTTGTTTAAAAAAATATATCATATTTAACACCCTTTTAGCAACTTTTGTGCCAAATTTCATGATGGAACTCTTATGGTACCATAAAGAAAAAAATTATTTTCTATATCAATGATCGGCCAATTTCTGTAAAAAAAATCTCATTCTATTTTGTTAAAAAGCAAATTGACTATAAAAGGTAGTCTATTTTTGTTTCCACTGTTCATATTTCTCATTCATGCAGGTCAAGTTCAATTATCAAATAAAATTTTAGTATATAATTCGCTAGGTTTTATTATTTTGTTAAACACATAACAGTAAAATTTTAAAGTAATCAAGATAATTAGTATTTTGTGTAATTGACAAGCTAAATACTTTTTTAATTTATTTTCTTGGAATTTAAATAGATTTTTTTTAAATTATTCTTAATTTAATTCTTTTAATTAAATTTTATGTTTAAAAAATGAATAAATTGGTAATAAATGAGTTAATGAAAGAAAATCTCAAAGTAGTGTACAACAAAATAAATTATGCTCCTGAAGTTGAATGCTTTCACAATCACAATGAGTCACACACAAACATTAACATGTTTGTTTTCTGCTGAAACCTGCATGCCTTTCTTACAAGGCTTTTGAAATCGCCAGTTTCTCTAAGATCTTCTGTAGTGGCACACTATCTCAAGTCTATTGCTGTCTGTTTATAACTTGTATTGTACAATTTAGGATTTTTTTTTTTTTTTTTTTTTTTTTACTATTATTTCTTTGAGTTGAATGTGGATTTGTGTTATAAAATATTAAGAGGGAAGTGGCTTTAAACTGAAAATGGATAAAAAATAGAATAAATTTTGTTATAATCCATTCAAAAAGCAAGAACACTAGGTAAGTAAAAATTTAAGAAATATTACATTGTGGATGACAAGATTAAAATATGGCATTGGAAAAGGCATGAAAATCTGCACTCATTGCCGCTTACAATTAGGCAAGGAAAAGCATCCCTCAAATTGTGAAAATGACATTGATACTAATTTTTCAGACATTCCAAACAATGACAATCCAAAACCAGGTTGTAGTAAAGATGACCTTGAATTCATGGATGTGAAATCTGGTTTTGATAATTTGAATGCATCATTAACATCTATTGGAGAATCACCTATTATTAAAAGTAAATGTAAAAGTAGTAAAAGGTACTTCTTTGAAGAAATTGTGGTGTATGTTGCTGGTGCCTATGAGAATGAGTGGTGGATGGCATGTGTTTTCACAAAAGATCAGGTGGAAGAAGATGTTAGTTTCTTTCCTTCATCCAAGCGGATCATCTTCGTCATTCTCTTATCCTAGAAATTCAGACATTTTCACAATACCAAAATACTTTATTTTATGCACACTACATCCAATCACTGCAACAGGCAGAACATACACAGTACCCAAAGAGGAAATGTAAAGAGCAGGTCAAATTTTACATAAGAAGAAAAAATACTTGTACTAAGATCTAAAAATTGAGCTCCACCGTGCCAAACTGAGTACATAATTTGTTAAGTTAAAAGATTTGTTTATTAAATATCTAAAATTTATTATTTGTCTTTTAATAAAACAGGCTATTCTTAAAGTTTTCCAATTTTTATTTGTTCCTATGAAGTAACACTTTGGGCTAAACTGCGCAGTATACCTTAAAGTATTTTTTTTTTATTACAGATTTATATGAACATTGATACAGAAAATATTTTTTTTCTGTATGATACCATAGGAGTTCCATCATAAAATTTGGCATAAAAGTTGCTAAAAGGGTGTTAAACATAATATATTTTTTTCAAGAAAATCAAAAATTCCAATTTTGAATTTTTTAAAAATTTATATAAATTTTTTTACAAAAAAAATATTTTTTTTAAATAATTTGGTCATGTTATATATCCTATGAAACAGTATAAAAAACTGAAAAAAAAAAGATGCAAATATTAATTCTCTAGATCAAATAGTTTGGAAGTTATAACCGATTAAAGATTACAAAACTATACAAATTTTGTAAAATTTTAAAAATTTCAAAAATTTATAACTTTAAAACGAATTGTCGAAAAAAAATTAAACTTCACAATTTTAATCTCATACATAAGTATAATAAACTGGTAAAAAACCAGTACAATCTAAAACATTAACATAAAAAAAATATTTTTTTATTGGTTGATTTCATATGGAATTACTCCTGTATATACCATATGCAAGAGCACTAAGTTGGTGTTGCTTATTACAAAAAGAATCTGTATATATGATATTATACTGATAATATATACGTTACTGACACCCTTTTTGTTTTCATTGCAGATCTACTCAAAGATATCGCTTTTGCTGAGCCTCAGTTACTTCTGAATGAAATAGAAAAGAAAAAATATGTGATGGCTGCTGGCGATTATTGTGAACAACTTATTGAGCACATCAAAAACCTCCGTACTTAAAATGCTTTATTTAACTTGTATAACAAAAAACTTGTATATTTTAGCCAAAGAATAAATAATTTTATTCAGACTTCTTGATCTTAATATGTTAAAATAAAATAACACACTATTTTTATAGTATGTAAAATTTTGTATAATCGGTCAATTTTTGCCATTTTTTACAATTAAGGGAAGCATATATATATATAGATAAGTATATATAATCTAAATGTTATGCATATAAATTACACTTATTTCTATTTGATTATCTGCTTCAATAACACATTCTATAATTCAGCATGTCACATGATGTAAAATGCATTTAAGGGTGTATTCGAAAAAACGCTTTTCCATCTTCAACAGCTCGAAATTTTCCGATACAATTTCAGACACATTTTTCAACGTAGAAACATGAAATTTGCTGAGAGGATTCTTGAAGGGACGTATGAGGTGCCGAGTGATGTTTTTTTACGCTCAATTCATTAGAATTTGAGTTATAAACAATTATCTTTTCAGTATGACCCCTTTTTTCATTCTCAAATCTCCCGCTAGTCAAATCAGCTAGAAAAATCAGTTCGAAATGCCGTTTTTGATTGCTTTTTTTGCAATATTTTCTGCCTTTATCAAAGAATCGACCATTACGGCATCTTGTGTACTTTCCAAATAAGAGATTTTGAAAGTTTGGTGTATTTGAGAGCAATAATGAGTTCAAAAATAAATCGGAAAATAGGCAGTTTGAATCGAAATACACCCTTAAATAAAAAGGCTGTGTGAAATATTCAGTTGATAAATCAGTTCCCCCCCCCCCCCCCCCCCCCAAGATTACAGTCTTTATAGTTAATAAAAAAAATTGCTGAATTTATAATGGCAAAACTGAAATTACATATAATTAAATGAAAATCACAAATGTATGAACAAGTGGAAAATAGAAATGTATGTTAAGAAAATATGAATAATCTCTCTCTATATATATATATGCAGTGGTACCAACTTTTGAAAAATATTGGGTGGGCTCAATCATTTTTGGGTAAAATGACACATACTTTCATTTAAAGGTATATGTTTTGAGCCATGTTAATGGCACCCTTCATTGCTTGTCAAAAGCTTAAATGCATCCCGGCTTAGTAAAAGGTTGGACAGACCTGCTATGGCAGAAAGACATACACTGCCTGTAAAAACTATAAGGATAGCAACAAGTATTCATTTTTTTGATAAATTTCAAAACAAATGAAACTTTTTTTTCATATATGTATCATCAAGCTGAAAAACTAATAAAAACGTCAACAAAATTCAAGTGTCAGTATTTTATTATGAAACCAATGTAATTTTGCTTGTGTAAAAACTATAAGGACACAAAAAAAAAAACATTATTTACCCAAAGAAACAAATATTTAATGTGTCGCACTCACCTGTGTGATTAATGATTGCAACTATTCCATTAGTCCTCAACATCATTAATTTTTAGTACAGTTACAGATAGTTTTCTTGCTATTCATCTTCAATTGTAGATCTGAATTCCAATTTTGAAGAAAAATAGCTTCGATTTTTATAAACTCATCTTAATAGGTTTTCCTAAAAGTTATCAATAGGATTTAAATCAGGATTTATGAGCGGTCATTGCAAAGCTTCAATTTTTTCTAATAGAACTAAATTTTTTCTCACGATTTGTGTTGATAGATGCATTATCTCATAGTTAAATCTGTTTCTTTTTTGCCAGAAGTGTTTCAAAAGATGAAAGATGGTCAAAAAAGAGTTTGTGTCTTTGAATTAAATTTTCCTGAAAGAATATATGTGACACCATGTCGTTGAATAAAAAGCATCCCCATATTGCAACGAATCCACCACCTAACTGATGCTTTAATAAAATCTCTATTTTTTCTTTTCTTTTAAATCATCCCGATGATATTTCCAATCATCAGGACCATTTAAGATTCATTTATTTGCATCGGAGAAAATTAAATTGAGAAAAAAAAAGATTTTATTAAAATATCAGTTGGATGGTGGATTCATTGCAACATGGGGCTGCTTTTCGTTCAACGACGTGGTGTCACTCATTTACCTTTCAGGAAATTTAATTCAATGACCATATATAGAAAATCTTTTTGACCACCTTTCATTCGTTGTAACACTTCTGGCAAGAAAAAAACAGATGTAATAGTCAGATAATGCGCCTATCTACACAAATTGTGAGAAAGAATTTAGTTCTATTAGAAAAATATTATAGCTTTGCATTGGTCACTCTTAAATACTGACTTAAATCCTATCGATAACTTATATGGAGATCTAGCAAGATGAGTTTATAAAAATGGAAGACAGTTTTCTTTAGAATTGGAATTTAGATCTACAATTGAAGATGGATAGTACAAAAACAATCATGAACTGAACTAAAAATTAATGATGTTGAGGACTGGTGGAATATTTGCAATCATTAAGCTCATAGGTGAGTGCATGACACATTAAATATTTGTCTCTTTGGGTACTATATTGAATTTTCTTTGATGTCCTTATGGTTTTTACATAAGCAAAAATAGTAAAATTACTTTGTTTCCATAATAAAATAATGACAGTTGAATTAGCTTTTTAGCTTGATGATACATATTATTAGTGATTGACCGAATCAGGAATTTACTGAATATTCAGTCAAAGTGTACACCGAATATTCAGTATTCGGCAACCGAATACTTAAAAAATTTTAATAAATATTTTTGCATACATTAACTTTTTTTAATAATGATAGAAAGCATTCTTAGGCTTCTTCAACCTTTCGAAGAAATAATAAAAATTATAAGTAAAAAAAATCTTTAATTTCAGAAGTAATACTTATTATTTCTACATTGAAATGTTACTTGGAAAAACGTGATAATGTAGAATTTTTTGGAGTGGGAACCATGAAAAAACAAAATAACTCACAGAACATTTTTCAGAAATTTATAATAATGAGTTTTATTTTTTAGCCACTATTTTAGATCCCAGATTTAAAACAGCTTTTTTTAAAGATGAAGCAAGTACTAATAAAGTAAAAAATGTACTTAAAAAATAAAGTACAACAAATAAGAAATATATCCTCTCAAACTGAAATTACTGCGCCAAATCAATCACAAATTTATGATAAAAAGGATTCCCTCTCATAAACTGTGCATTCATCATTTTTAGAGTACTTTGTTGAAATTACTACAAGTGAAAAAACACTGAAAATGAGAGCCTTACATCAGACATTAAAGCTTTAGATGAACTGGCTGCATACATAGTAATTTTATTCAATTACAAATAATAATGTATAATTTTATAAATTATCACTTATATTATCACTGAGGCATACTATTAAACTAAATAACATTAAATGAGCATTAGCCATCATGTATTGTTAGAGTAATACATTACCTATCACTTTTCATAAATTATTCAAAAAATTCGGCCGAACCGAATTCGGTTTACATGCCGAATCACTGAATACTGAATCAACTATTCAGTATTCGGTAAATCCCTACATATTATATGAAAAAAGTTAATATTTTTTGCCGCCCTTATAGTTTTTACAAGCACTGTAATTCTATTTTCCAATACACAAAGAGCTTCAAACAAACAACAACAAAAAAAAAAAGATAATTCATGGCTTCATTATGTTACTAATACTGATCGTATAAGTTTTAAAATCAGATAGAATATTTCTCTTGATATCATAATGATAACAATTCAGTTTTACTTTCATTTTTTAAAGGATTGTATTTAAATTACTATTGTTCACAGTGAGAAACTTAGGCTACATTCTTGTTTCCCAAGTAGTGAGAGATTTTTGTTTTTCAATTTTTGTATAACTAAAATGTTCAATGTAGTGATGGGCAATTTCGATTTTTTAAATCGATTAAATCGATACTACGGCCAACTCGATTTAATCGATACTTTAAAATTTTTAATCAATTTCTCTGAAGGTAATATAATTTTCATTTTCCTTCAAAAGTCGAAGATAAAATAGTCAGATGTGCCAATTCCAAAATTTCAGTGGATTAGTTTCTAAGATAGAAGAATTAAAGAAACCTCAGAACCCCCCCCCCCCCCCCAAAAAAAAAAAAAAAATAGCGTTTTATGTTGAGTGATGTACACCAAAAATTGATCAGAATCAATTTTTATCAGGTATCAGCTGAATCTCAATTTTGATGAAAATCCATGAAAGCGCGAGATACAGGTATTGCGAAATCATGAAAAATGCAGCATATCAGCGCCACCTGTAGGGCAATTTACATCAAGAACTAAATAACACTAATCTATGTCAGGGATTTACTGAATCTGAATTTTAATGAAAATTAGTTCTTGAGATAGCCCTATTGCGTTAATTATGAACAATGCAGTATAGCAGCGCCATCTCTTAAGCGATTTCCAACAAAATATAATTAGTATCAAATAATATCAAGGACTAATTGAATCTAAATTTTTATGCAAGTCCGTGCATTAGTTCTTTAGATAAAGCTAAAATGGAAACGGGCGTGCGAAAAGAGAACTGCGCCCGGTTCAAAGTTCCAATTTAGCCCCCCCCCCCCTATTAACTTTTTCTTGTAATAGGCTATAACCCTTTAAGACCCAGCTCGCACGATCGTGCGGGTTAGACATACATTTAAATTTTTGCTTCTAAAACAGTCGTATGTAATATAAGCCCAAATTGAACGATTGTTCCGGTTAGCAGAAAGAGTAAAGTATCTTTTTTTATCAACAGATTGCGGTTGTAGTCCATGTTTTACTTTCAGGTGGCATGTCTAGCTTTGTTTACAAATACAACGGATATAGCTCATCATTTTATCTGTCGTAAAAAGGTAATTATCAATATATTTGTAATTGCCTAGATAAATATTTTTGCTTTAATGTCTAAATAAGTATAATATAATAAAAAACATTAATTATAGACTATTTATTTTGGTCTTAGGACTCAAGATTTTGTCACCCGCACAATCGTGCAACTTGGGCGTTAAGTTAGTCAGTGCTACAGTAAAGGTAAGTGTTTTTCAATGTTCATTTTGATTTCTGTTTCAACAATTTTGATGACAGCCAAAATAAAACGAAGTATGCTATTACATAATTAATACTATATTATTTTCTTGGGTGTTGTCATAGATAACCTCCCTTTTTTTAAATAATTTTTAATTTTTTTCTTTTTAATTAATAAAATTTTCAAATACTTTTTCTAATTTTTTATGCAGTACTTTGTTAACTTTTAATAAAGCAAAATAAAATATTTTTTCAGATGTCTAAACGGAAAAGAAGTCTCACTCAAGAAGAAATATTTTAATTGATGAATAAATCAGATTCTGAGTTTAGTGATCGCTCGGATGATGACGATGTTACGGACAAAACATTTGAAGCAGATTTATTAGAAAGGCCAGTCAAGTTCAGATGAGCTCGATGAAGAAAAAATGACAATTTTGGATCATTCTTCCTCTTCAATGTCTCCTAAATTCATTTTCCAAAGTTCTACCTCCAAGGCGTTTTCGGAAAATACTAAAAGAATGAAAAAAGAAAAAAAGGAATACAAGTGGACTGTTAAAAAGTTCATTTCTGCACCTCATCCTGGAACATTAGATTTCACGCAACTGCAAGTATGTTTTTCATTTCTTAAATTGTAACAAAAAAAAAAGTTATAGACTTATAGAAGAAACTAAATCGATATAATAAATAAAAACTTTAAAAATATAACAAACATTTTTAAATTAATTAAAATATTTTTTTAAGTCGATAAGTACTTTTCCAATATTATTTTTTTCCTTCTTTTTTAGGCTTTAGAGCGAACCATTTCCCATGTGTTGGTGACATTTCAAGTCTTCGCAAGTGCAGGTTTGAAAACTGCGAAAAAAGTTTAAAAACACGTTGTGAAAAATGCAACGTTTATTTGTGTATGTCAAAAAAATGTTTTAAAGATTTTTACTGTAAAAAAATAACGAATCCATAAAATAAAAAATAATACATTAATAATTACCATATTTGTAAAATTTTTTTGGTTCAGTTTCTCTCTTCTATCCATTTAGAGCCAGAAAATGTATAAATCTTAACATGTAATAAGCAATGATTTCAGAGGAAAAGCCGAACCCGCACATTCATGCAGGTGCGGCTTTCACAGAAAAAGCCCAACCCGCACGTTAGTGCGGGTACACTTCACGCTCTAGGGGGGCGAGAAAAATTTTTTAATTATTTTTTTAGGTGTCATTAGGGTTAGTAAAGAGTTAAGAACCAGAGGAATATAATATTTAATGATGAAAATGTTTCGGGTCTTAAAGGGATATGTGATGTTAGTAGTAAAAATTTGGCGCCGCCTAAATTTCTGCGCTCGGGACGACCGCCTCCTTTCGCCTCCCTTCCCTTTCACATGGCTCTGAGTGGAAATTGTGAAAAATTCAGCATAGCAGCGCCATCTGAGAAGCGATATACATCAAAATGTAAAAAACATAAATTCATGTCAAGGGCTAACTAGATCTGAAATTTGATGAAAATCCGTGCATTCGTTATTCAGATATAGCTGTTGTGCAAATCGCAAAAAATGCAGCATAACAGCGCCACCTGTTAGGCTATATACACCAAAAATTAATTAGATTCAGTTTATATCAAGGTTAAATTAAATCTAAAATTTTGTGGAATTCTGTACATTTGTTCTTGAGATAGAACGGTCAGAAATTTTTGTCATATACAGACTCACAGAGTGACAGACACACACACAGACAGATATTTCTTAAAAACCATGAAGTCATGTTAAAGACCTTCTAAAATATATAAATCCATCAAAAACGGGGAAGTCGAAGTTTTTCACAAATCTAATACTCTCTTCTTGTAAAGTTACAAAAGAAAGTAAAAATGTAAAATCGATTCTGCCCGTAAGATCGGTCTTTAGATTCGATTTCGATCTTTAGATTCGATATCGATCTTTAGATTCGAAAAAAAAAGTTTATACTCCTTGTTCCCCATCCTAGTTACACGCTCTTGGCACTCTTTATCCTTGGTTTAATACCAAGTTACTCAGTGTTGTTATTAGTTGAGTTATGTCTCTCAAATTTGTCAAAGTTTTTGTGTAAGTGACAACCATAAGTGACAATCATTTTAAAATTTAAAATTCTTATTATCTGACTCTAAAATCTGCAACAGCTTAATTCTATGCCTCCCTAAATGGGGATGGGAGTCGGTAATTATGGTCCTGCTGATTGTATAAGTTTTGGAATTAGTAATTTGGATCTTCTCTGTATGAATCTGAATATCGAAATATCGATTCTAGTATCGATTCTTATTATGATCGATGTTGTTTTATACGATGTCGATTTTAGTCGATTCTCAAAATTTCCAGAATCGCCCATCACTAGTTCAATGTAAACCTAAGCCCAATGACTGATATCAAAAGAGAATACAAGCTCGTTTGAGGCATGGATTGAATCTGAGAGCTGAGATTATTATTTATTTTATCCAGATTACCACAATCTTAAGGGAAATTACCATTCGTTTCATTGAATTTTACAATTTCATGTTAACGGAATTCCCCAATATTTCCATATTTTCCAAGTTTGTGACCAACCTGGATAAAAAATTCTCCAACCATCAATCTTGCCATGTAAAAATAATTCAAGCATGTAATCCAATCAAACTTCAGTTTCATTCTGCTAGGTGAAATATTGTACAACTCAACTTTCAAAACGTTTTCTTGACAAAGTGAAATATAAATAAACCAACTCGCAGAATATTTAATATATAAATTTCATATCTCATTGTAAGTTAATTTGATATCTATGTACCATTTACGTAGATCATCATAAATTATTGTTAAGATTATAAAAACTAATCACAGTCAGAACAGTATTTTAATACACAGTTATTAATTACAAAACATGGGAATAATTCTAGGCATAGATGTCAGATGCTCACCACATTGGCAAAAAATTTTTCTGATGCCAATTCAGCAAAAATTTCGTTTTCAAATACCAGTTATATCTATATTTTAAAATTATTTTCTATTCTTTTAAAAAGGAAATAATAATAAATAAAAAAAAAGTTTAGTTAATAAAAACAAACTTTTTTTTTTTTTTTTTTTTTTTGGAATAACTTTTATGTAAATAGATGTGATTAAAAAAAATAGGAACAACTTGATTATATCGTCGATGAATTTTGCCAAATTGTACAAATCGCCCAAACTCATAGCCAAATTATTCATATTGACATAATTTTCATTTTAAATAATGAATAAACAAATAATTAGTAGTATATTAATAAAAATAAAAAGTCGAAATAATAATCACTTAATGGCACTTTAAGCAGGCGTATCATATTTAATGTCATTGAATGTAACATTCACGATCATCCATTATTGGCATTTAATCTTATCATTTGGTGATGGACTTTTTGCTTGACAAAATAACAAAGTAGTACCAAAAAAAAAAAAAAAAAAAAAAGATTTTTAGAACGCTTTACAAATGGGGAAGAGTTCTAGATCCTGTTCTGATTTTTTGGCGAGCTTTTTTTTTTTGGCATTAAATGAACGATATTTTGGTTTAATGTAAGGGTAGACATCATTAAAGGCTTTTTACAGAAAAAGTCAATGACCAAATATTAAGACTTGAAGACCAAAAAGGTCGCCAGAGCGGCTAGTGCAAAAAAGATTAATAATTGCTCAACAGTATTACAATATATTTTTTATCTTAAACTTTTGTTTTCAAAGATGAGCGTAATATATATGTGCTATAGAGAATTAGTGCAGTCCTTATTTTTTAATACTGCTCTTTCTAAAAAAAATTTATATTTATTAATTACGCAATATCTGGAATTAAATAAGCTGAAAGAACCTATTTGGAAACAATGATACTCAAATATAAAATTTGTGTGTTGGATACTTATTTGAAGGAGTTAAATGTTCTTCAAATATAAATCAGAATTTAAAAATAAGCTATCATAATAGATTTATAAATAAAGGATGTACAGTTACTTCATTTATTTATTTCTTATAACATAAAACTTACAGTAAAATCAATAAAATACACTTTTAAATAGAAACATCTTTGATTAAAAAAATATTTTACAAGATAAAATCTATGCAAGTTTTGCACCAAAATTCAACATGTTCTTCAAGTAAATTTTCAAAATGCACAAGAGCTGGATTTTTATCTCAGAATGTTTCTATGTAACCAAATTCAGGAGTTGTTGTAAGTTCCAGCAGAAAACCCTAAAAGAAAGAAAACAATATTACCTCATACATAAAAAAAACAATAATAAATTTAATATTTTTATGTTAAATGAATAATAAGCACACATATTTACAATACAAATATTTCTATTGTACATTTTGCACTTATAAGTCTCAGAAATATTTTTTCTAAAATAAACCTATTTACAGAATTTCAGTTTCCCCCAGAGGGTTTCAGAGGGGCGCTCCGCCCCTCCTGCCGTTTAGCACCCTTCTTGAACATCATCCAAAAACTAGCACCCCTCTTGTCGCTTATTAAAAAGAAATAGCTTCCTTCTTGCCCCATATTTGTAAAAAAACAACCTTCAGCGATAATGCGCATGCACTATAGAGCGTAAATTATGGGAAAAATAGCTTTTATGCGTCCAACAAAATGTGTAATTTTGTCAAAAATATCACGAAAAAAAACAGCAAATTTCGTTGAAAAAACGCAAAATAACGACTAATTTCTGGCAAGATTTGTGGAAAAATGGCTAATTTTATCAGAAAATCCCTAAAAAAAAACCAGTAGATTAACTCTAAATATAGTGAAAATATGACAAATTTTGTCCAAAAATCTTGATAAAACGGAAAATTTTGTCAAAAGATTCATGAAAAGCAGGCAATTTTCATCAAAAAAATCATGATAAAACAGCAGATTCGTCAAAAGATTTGCGGAAAAACTGCAAATTTCATCCAAAAATCGCAATAAAACGGAAAATTCTGTCAAAAAATTGCAAAAAACAGAAATTTTTGCCAAAAATTCGTTAAAAAATGCAAAATTCGTCAAAATATCCTGAAAGAATGGCAGATTTTGTCAAAATATCGCGAAAAAAAGGAAATTTCGATGAAGGGGCACAAAAGAAAAAGTTAATGCCAGAAGTGAATTTTTCTGTTCTAAAAACTAATTTTCCTGCTTCAAAATTGTGTTTTTATTGTTCCAAAAGCAGATTTTCCTGCTTCACAATCAGGGGCGTGCAAAGAAAAAATTGCATCTGGAGCATAATTAGAATTTGATACCCCCCTCCCCCTTCATCTCTCAACTTTTTCTTGTGACAGCCCAAAAATGACGTTTGTAGTATAGATTTGGCGCTCCTTAAATCCCCTCACGAGTTTCGTAATGGAACCATCGAAAAAATGCGAATTTTCGTCAAACGGTCGTGGAAAAAATGCAAATTTTGTTAAATAATTGGCGACAAAAATTGAACATTGTCGAATGATTACAAAAAATGTGATTTTTTTCCAAAAGGCTGCCGAAGAAACGCGAATTTCATCAAAGTGCAATGGACAAAACCGTGTATTTCAAATATTCCGCGTATTTGAAATAGCAAATATAGCCTTTGTGCGAAAATGTTTAAAGATAGAAAGCCAACCAATATAAATGCACAAATAAAATATGAAAATGTAGCAAACAGCTGTTTCGAATCCACTATCGAGATTCTTCATCAGTGCAAGACTCAGCGAGCTAAAAAAAAAGCAAAACTGAGCAAAACTTTCACTCAATTTTGCTTTTTCTAGCTCGCTGAGTCTTGCACTGAAGAAGAATCTCGATAGTGGATTCGAAACAGCTGTTTGCTACAATTTCATACTTTATTTGTGCATTTATATTCGTTGGCTTTCTATCTTTAAATCTCTTTGATGAAATTAGTGGCTTTTATGCAATATTTTGGCAAAAATTGCTGTTTTTACACGATCTTTTGACGAAAGTTGTATTTTTTCACAACCTTTTCACAAAATTTGTTTTTTTTCTTTTCACCATTTTTTGAAAAAACTTACGTTTTTTTCGCGATCTTTTGGTGAAAGTTACCATTTTATTGTGGTCTCTTAACAGAATTTGCAGCTTTTTATGAACCTTTGACGAAATTTGCCGTTTTTACATGATCCTTTGAAGATATT
This sequence comes from Maratus speculifer, assembly GCA_964019185.1. Lineage (NCBI taxonomy): Eukaryota > Metazoa > Arthropoda > Arachnida > Araneae > Salticidae > Maratus > Maratus speculifer. Next base: position 419,886,888 of record OZ025294.1, on the reverse strand, counting down.
TTCTATCTTTAGATGAAATTTTCATTTTTTTTGTGATCCTTTGAGAAAATTGGCATTTTTTCTTCGCATGATTGGTGTAGCTGATTTTTTTCGGCCATCATTTGTCGAAATTTGCAATATATTTTCAGATATAGGATTGATTTTTTTTAAGTTTTCTGAACAGACTGCCTTAATTTTTCGGAAAATTTGGAACCTCTGTGATTTTTTTGATTTTTCCTTCACTTGAATGTTGAATTTCTTAACTGATTACTTGAAATGTTCTGCAGAAAAGCTCATTGTTCTGTGATGCACATCACACTTTTAAGCATATTCTACTTTAGGACCAATAATTAATCAAAAATTATTTAAATGAAATACATTATTTTGATAAATTTAAAAAAAGAGATTCACACAGCAAAAAAAGTATAAGAAGAAAATAAAAACCAACATGCAAATTACAATGTAATGTAGTTAAATTTTCAAAGTTGTTCTCACACGTGTCAAAGATGCTTGTTTCATTTGCGGACAATTAGTTCAAAATAATTTAAGTGCAAGTTTTTTATCTTGATACCCAAAACAAAATAGATTTCACTTACAAAAAGAAAGCAAATTTTTTATCTGCATCATAGTGGAAAAATATTCCAGGAAATTCAAAGTATATTAAATGTGCAGTTCATAATGCAGTGAAACCTCCAAATAAGGGACACCTATGGGACCAGAACTTTTGTCCCTTATTTGGAGTTTTGATTGTTATTTTTAATTAATCATTCAGAAAGATACAAAAATAACAAAGCATTAAAGGTGAAATTTAAATGTATGCGAAAAGTATAAATTATGTTAATAAGACGCCGAAGCAGAAAACAGAATTAATTAAAATTTTGAAATGATTACTAAATCATTAAATAACTTACATAATTATTGATTTGTATTTTTTATGCAAACTGTGCACATGCAAAAAGTATAAAAATATCTAAAAGAATTTATCTTAAAGTAGTCAATCAAAAGGGATTGTTTTGCAAATTTTAATTTTTCACCAAACGTTTTAAGTGTTCATTTAGCAATTTACCATACATACATATAAATTTTAGTTCTTCATTACCAGCATTATTCACAAACACACACACAAAAAAGAGATAGATTTAACTGTTTTGTGTATTTTAAGGCAACAAATCTTTCAACTGCTCTGTTTAGCAAGAAAAAAACATTTTGACACATTTACAAATTCATTTTTTAACGGAAAGGTATAAAATTGGAACGCTTGACTATGAAAATAATTTGAAATTAAAGTGTGTTTTCTATTTTTTGATAAATAAATTACCTATTGAGCTATAACATAAGCGATTTTGATCATGTGACAAAGACGTTTTTTAAACTTTCTTGAGTGTTTATTCTTCTTTCACTTGGGAATTCATTTCAAAACACCCTCTTTGATAATATTTTCTGAAAAATCTATTGCATTCGGGGAAAAAAAAACAAACTCGATTACATATTTTTTGAACAACAATGCCTGCTAGTTTCAGGCATTTTGAATAAAAACAAACTAAAGTGATGAAAATATGAAAGTTGCCTTTTTTGGATTTGAGAACAATCTAAATGCCTCTAAAGTTCTTTGTTTCACAATTTTCTTTTATTTCCACTTTTAGAATCATCCTCACAATTTCAGCATTACTTTCACTGGGGATAAACGCACTGATGTCTAATCAGAATTGTGGGTAAATAAATACTCGTTAATTATGTTGTATGCCTCTGTATTAACATGACTGTATGTCTGTTTGATAAGTTTAATAAATTCTGTATTTTCATTTTCATCACATTTTCTGAATTTTATTCCTGATTTTTCATCTAATTTTTTTGCAAAAATTCTAATAAAATTTGAGTGAAGAAAATAAGTAAAATTAAGTAATAAAAGACTGTGCACAGGCTAAATTTTTACACCCATGTCTATGGGTATGTCAAAATGCTTTTAAATTCTCCAAGTTTTCTGTAGGACTTACAAGGAAGGTCTCCATACAGGCATACTCCAAAAAATCTGAAAAAAAATATAAAATGTTTTTCTCATAAGGTTATATATGTTTATAAAAAAAAATTTCAGCAGATCCTCCTTACCCTGTCCATAAAAAATAATGAAAATTTCGTTATTTGCTGATTTATTATCAGTTGGCGATGAAAAGCAATTAAAAATTTTTTTAAAAATGTTAAATACATTTTAAAGGAAAAAAGTTTCATGTTCAACGTGTTTAGATAAGTTAAATATCTTTGGTTTTGTCAGCTTTAGTTTGTTTTAAGTATAATTTCGTTATATCGATATTTATATTCAAATTTAACCATCAAAATTTGAGATTTAAAACAAAACTCAAATTTAAAGTAATTAAAATTGTTTCAAGTTCAAAGTCCAGTTGAGCACTGTCAATTCGATTTTGTTACTATGGAAACATCTGGCTTTTATTTTTGAATACGCTTAAATGTATGAAAATAATTTTACTGAATAAGAATTTTTTATATAGAAAAATATTTTTTCTAGAGATAAATTAAGTAACTACAGCAATAAATAATATATATATATATATGCTATTTAATATATATATATATATATGTATATAATATATTAAACTCTCTCATTGTTTATTTTTTAATTCATTAAATACCATTTAAATGGATTCTAAAAATCCAAAAGTTTTCAGTTGCATTAAGATCGGTTGCTTTTGGTGGGGAAAAGTGCTGCTCGCCAAATCGAGTGACACTTTCGTCTTTTCACGCCAAATTTTCGAAAGTATTTTATTTTTTTACATGTTTTTTACTGAAAGTCGTTGCTAATTTTCACTGATCCTTTATTACGCACATGAGTAGTTTAATTAGTTTTTTTTTGAAAAAAATCTGAGTATGTCCAGAATGGAGACCTTCTTTGTTAGTTTTTTTTTATTTCATCTTTTGCATTTATCCATTTTAAGTTGAGAAACTGATCACAACATTCTACTGCTGAAAGATTTTTTTTTTTTTTTTTTTTTTTTTTTTGTTTAATTAATATTTTGCTGCAATAAGGAAAGTGGGGATTTTAATGAATTTATTTAATACAATAGTTATTGTACTATACTTTACTTTAGTAAAATTGGATGTAAATTCAAAGCACTGTTCTTTTATTTGAATGAGTTTCATTCTACTGTTGGTAAATGATCTGTACTATTTACTACTCGTTTCAAAAGTTTTAATAACTGAAAAATATGCTGGTTAAATTAAAATAGATAACATTTAATTGATTTTGTGCATTTTAGATAAAATTTCTTTTCTTCATTTAGCCGAAGATATTTAGACTGGTGCCATGTGTTCTTGGCTTAAAAATTGATGTAATTATTAATTCAGCATATAATTAATTAAATTTGTATAGATCTGATGGAATTAATTTACTTAAGGTTATAGCAAGAAGACATTTATTGTATCTTACAAAGTTTTAAGTTATACAGTAAATGTATCAAGAATAACAGTTTCTTCCATTTCTTCCGGCCAGTTTTTTTCATGTTTTTTTCCACTGCAGAAGATACTTGCCAATCCTGTTTTTCAGCAACGATTTTTTTAAAATATTACAATTACCAATTAATATATTTATTGTATTGAACCTTCTGTATGTGAGTAATAGCCACACTTGACCCTTTTTTATTTTATATCTACAGAGCAGAGAAAGATCTGCTGGATAAGAGACTAAACCAGTAGTTTCCGACATGAGCCAAGGTTCTCAGTTTGGCCTTTTTTATGAACAGAAATTCTGAATTCATACTAGAAATTTTAAAAATTAATTTATCTATTATTTAACCCCTTGACTGTTTTACTTAATATTAAACACAATAAATTAAAAATAAAGACTAAAAACCACTTTTTTTTTTGCATTAAAATATCTGGCTTCTATAATCGAGATGTCTGCCAAATACAGCAAAAATTATAGTTAAAAATTTGTGGTTTCTAAAACCGTTGAGTAATGAAAAAACAAGTTATTTTTACCTGAGCGACATTTAAGTAATATTGTTAAGGGGTTAATGACATCCATTTTTTAAATAGAAAATATTCTTTTGAGATTTTCAGTATGAACTCGGGATTAAAGATAAAAATGGTAATTCTGTCTGAATCATGTATTGCTTTAGGGCTTATGTGAAACTGGTTAAAACCAGTGTTGTGGTGAATTGTTGTCCCAAGAATTGTGGAGAACCAATTTGTGGTGAAAACCACACAGTTCATATTTAGATAAAAATAAAATTTTATGAATAAGAAGGAAAATAAGACCAACAGAATCATACTGCCAAAGAATGAAAAATTCACAGAATAGCTGGTTTATTCTCTACAATACTGCAAATTTGACCAAGCAGTCTGACTTGAATGTTACATAGGTAAATTTTCATAAAAATTGGATAAATTGCTAGTAATTGGTCAATTGTTGAAGATTTTAATAGCAGCAGAAATCGTTATAAAATTTAAAACAAAAGTACATATTCCCCATTCACTTTATCATTAACTCATAACAATAAATGTGAGGGAGTGACGAGTGAGGGAATGATGAAATTAAGGTGTTTTTACTAATTGTCATGAAAAATGCAAAATTATGGAAAAAACCAAACTGATTCCTTAAAGAAGAACACATAATATATAATGTATGATAAAATTAAAAATTTTGAAAATTGCTAAAAATGTAGCATTCTGTGTGAGGGAATGACTGCTCATAAAAATACTCTCTGATTTTCTGATTGAAAAAAATTTCTAGAAAATTAACAAAAACTTATACCACCAATTTATGTTGCTGGACTGACAAGTACTCAAATTAGCTTTCTCTCTGTGAAGAATGCTAGACTGCTGCTCATCTTTAGTGATAGGATATTTGCGATAATTGGAAGGTGTGAGGGAGTGATGGTCTAACATGGGGAGGCATATAATTGATTGAGTAGACTACATAATTATAGTAAAAAATATTTTTATTATTTTTTGCAAGGTACCAATTAAGAACTTTATTTTGCTTAGGGTGTTTTTAATTATTTTTATTTCTGAATGGAAAAAATCAGGCAGTAAAGTATGGTAGTATAGGTAGGGGAGAGGTGAGGGAATGATATTTGCATGATATATCTTACATTTTTAAATATTAAATTTGTTTATTTTTAAATTTTACGCCCTGCCCCTAATAAACAAACTTTAGACCTTCTAATAAAAGTATAAATAAATAAAAATAAAATGAAATTTAGAGCATTTATATGGCTGGGAAACACTTTTTGCACTATTGCAGAGAATAACCCACTAATTATGTAAGAACAAAGAAAATTGTTGCATAGTAGTTTTTATTTAATACTTGTACAAATCTGAAAAAAAAAAATGGATTCCACAAGGAAGATAATCAGAAAAATATTAGAAAGTGTCTAATTTGTAGAAGATATAATGCAAAGACAGCTGACCAAATAACTGCCCAACTTTTGAAGTCAAGGATCTCACAATCCCCGGCATTTATCATTAAAGGATTGGATCTTGCCAGCCCAATAATCATAAAAAAAAGATAATAAAGAGATTTCAAAGTCATTATATTGTACTGTTCACCTGTGCCGCAACAGCAATCATAGATTTGGGAGCAGCCAGGGATATGACTACAAAATCTTTTGTGTTTTCGCCAATTTATTTCAGGAAACTGTAAAACAGAGTTGTATAATATAGACACCGTGTGTGGCAAATTTTATCCAAAAGTTGGAACTTTGCAGAAAATCTTAGGAAAGCAACCATTTTTATTTTTATAACTTAAAAAAAAAAAAATTCAATTTTATGTACAGTTTATTTATAATTAGGGCACAATGATAGGCGGAAAAAAGCGTAAACTTTTGTCATACGGCAAATTTTGTCAAAGGGCCTCAAGGAAAAAAAAAAGAATGTGAATTTCAACAAAGAATTGGGTAAAGGGAACAGGCATTTCAACAAATTATGTAAAAGTGCGCATTTTGACATAGGACCGCGCAAAAAATGCATATTTCATCAAAAGACTGCACGTAAACCCCCAATTTCGATAAAGTACTACACAAAAGAAACAAAATTCGTCCAAATATCATGCAAAAAAATCCAAAGATTGTGCAAAAAAGTGAATTTTGTCCATGTCAAGATAATATAAATGCGTAAATTTTATTAAACACTAAATTAAGTGCAGAAAGTTTTTGGCCGAATATTTACATGCTCACTAAGTTCTTGGTTTGCTAAAAGTGTACTATAAAATAATTTTTTCTGATAATGCACCGAGTTTTAAGGCTGTTGATAAAGCATTATAACAATTTGAAATTAATCATTAAAGATAAAAAAAATTTCAGGATTTTATATCAAACAAAAAAAATATAATATGGAAATTTATCATCGAGCATGCCTCATGGTGGAGAGGGTTCAACGAAAGACTCATAAAAAGGGTAAGGAAAACTCATAAGGAAAATTTTGGGTTTACAATAAGTGAACTGGGCGATCCGGAGTCACTTATACTGGCTTATTTCGTTCAACCTAGAAGAGAAAACAGTTTTCCTCTATATTTTGCCGAATTAGAAAATAAAATCTCTACCAAAGGAACATTGTTAAGGAGAAAACTATATCAGACTAAGTTGTTGAAACAACTGTGGATTAAATAGAAGGAACAATATTTATTGAAATCTAAACTGTAGTGGGATTTAGGAGTAGTTAAGGCGGTTATTCTTGACAAGGATAAACTTATTAGTGAAGTCTATTATTTTTGTATGAAAATTCATTTATCTAAATTAAGGGGGAGGCTGCCGTTCTCTCCTACTTATTTAATGAACATTTAAAACTAATCAGGGATCTAATTAGATTAAACCTATATCCAAAATTTGAAGCAAATCAGATATACAGAACCTGCAAATACATTAACTCTTAAACTTTGATAGCCCATAAGCTAAAAACTATGCACAGAACAACAGACAAGCATTTTCCAAAAATAGTAAAATTGTGTTGAGGGTTACACCAAAATGTGTAAATATATCAAAAAACAGAAGTCATATTTCTAAGATTCTATTTCATTTTCTTGTATATATAGGAGAAAGTAAAATAGCAGAGAATTCTCAATCTATCTGCTGTTTTCTAAGTTCATTCAATTTCTTAATTCTGATATATGAAGGAATAGCTTTTAATTTTCAAATAACTATTAAAAAGAAAGAATATAAATAGACAAGTATAAATTACAAATTGAAAGAATAGCACATTATAATTATTACTATATAAAAAAAAGTCACAAAGCTAAGGAATTTAGAAAAGCGTAAAAATCTATAAAACATTCATTTGCAACTTATGAATACAAAAAGAAAAAAAAAATCAATTTAAAAATTAATAAAAGCACTTTAATACAATATTTTTAAAACAGTAGAGGTAATAAAACTATCACTCACATAGAGGCTGGAAAAATAGGTCCCGACTGAGCATGATTTGCAAGGAATAGCCTCAGAATGAGGTAATATTTGACCCTTATTTTTCAGACACATTACAATCACCAGAGCAACAGATGAATGATGATTCGATAAAATATTTCAACACTTCACCGAAACTAAAATAAAAATACACCAGTGAACCAAGAAAATATCAAAGATGAAAACCAAAACAATGAAGTAAAAATAACGTTAGTCATACATTTACTAATGAAATAAATGCATGCAAATTTTTACGATAATTTGTTTTCATAACAATAAAGAGCAATGATGTGAATTAAATTGTGAAAATACAAAGAGATAATAGTTTGTAAATTGCTAATTGTTTTAGCACATAACAAAAAAAAAAAAAAAAAAAGTCATAAAACATCATAGAAAACAGAGAACCTTTTAACAACATAAAAAAACTCAGAATGATTCCACTCAATTTTCTAAACACTTTACAAGATATTATGAATTCAAATAGTAATATAAAAAAAATAATAAATAATTGTACCACAATTTTATAAAGATGATATGTTTTTACTACAGATAATTATTTCATGCTCTAAGGACATTCATAAAGATGAAAATTTTTTTAAGTAATTGTCACTGAATTTTAAATTGCATGTGCTGAGAATTAAAAAATGTAAAAACGATAAGAAAATATTAAAAGTGTCATTTATTAGTCCTCATTCAATTTCTATTTTGAACGCTTTCAATTTTTTCAGGGTTTTTGCATATTTGCTAAATGAATATACCTCATACAATTTATTTTTATCTAATCTCTTTACATATCATTGTATTAAAATAATGTATATTCTCTTTATTATAGTATTAATGTTCAGGGATATTTTTAGGAAAATTTTAGGTCCTTTAGAAGACCCTTCACAAAACATTTTATTCCAAAACAGGATCCCTTCACAAAATTATTTCTCTCTTAAATAGACTTTTCACAGAATTTTTTCACCTTCAAATTGAACTTTTCACAAATTTAATCATTTAATAATAAAATCTGGCTTGTAAATAAGCAGTTGAACTCACCAAAGAGCATATTACTTAGTTTTTTGTGTATGAAAATAAAACTTTAAAACATCGATAATTTAAAATTTACAATTTTAAAATTCTAACTAGAATTTTCACAAATATAAGAAAAAAATTCGCAATTTCACAAAAACAGGAACCTGTGAGAAAAGTCTGGACAGACCCTTGACGTTTTCTTTGATTTTTATGAACTAAAATTTAATACATATTTATCCTGAGTTAAAGTTGTATAATTTTTGCACATATTTCTTTCATATCGAAATTAATTATTTTATATAAATTTGCTTGATTAATAATCTTTATTAATAGATATACTCAAGTTTTGTGAGGGAATTTTTAAAAAAATGGTAATTTTATTTTACATACAGTATAGATCCTAAGAAATCTAATAAAATTCCACATATATATACCATCCTTCCACTTTTCCTATCCTTTTCACAGAAATTCCAACTATAAGCCCTTTCAAAAATCATTAGAATTTACTCTTTGCTAAAGGATGCTTATTTTCGGTACTTTACAGTAAGTGTATAAATTGGATTTACAGAGTTATTCTAATAGGAGTTTTAATTTCTTCTAAATGTAGATATTTTTTAAATTTTCCTAATAAAATGCAAGTTTTTATATAAGGAAAAATCACCTTATGTGGCCCATTACCGTATTTTCTTGTGTATAATCTACAGCCGTAAATTTTAACCTTTAAAAAAAATTTCAGCAGGTAATCCGCAGGTTATATGATGATTGCTCATCGTTTTCAACCTTCCAAAATACTAATAAATAAAGTTTCTATTGATTTAGTTGTCCTATTTAAATGATAATCGTAAATAAAATAAATAATTATAGGATAACTGCAAGTTAAAATAATAATCGATAGTATCAATAATATTTGACAATAGCTTAATAATTTTTTCTTTGTTCTTCTGCTATAATCGAACATTTGATTATGGTGAGCGATTATATTCGATCTATTACCAATAATATTTGACAAGTTTAATAATAACAAGGAATAAGAGACTCTTTCTCAGTGAATAATAATTTTTTCCTTGTTCTTTTGCCAAAATCGAACATTCAATTATGGCAATCGATTATACATTATCTATTACAATGTCTTCTGCCTTTACTTTTACATCCAACTTAAATTCAGCTGTGTAACTTACGCATTTTCCTTTAGACATGATTCTTTAACTTCGATGTATTCTACATGTCAAATAAAAGAAGATTCAGCTAACAAATGATTCAAGAAATGATTAGATTGCAATTTTTGATCGAAATGAGTCGAAAAACTCTGTATTCTTCATAGAAGCATATTGCTAAAAGACCAGACAAGCATTATTTAAAAATCAGAGGCCACTCCCACTAGGACGTATACATCATATGTGAACCAATCACAAGCAGCTCTGCGGGCTGTCTCCCAAACAGACAAACATTTGACATGTTTACATTTTATAAATGGAAATCAGTTTCTGCTTGAAAAGAATTTCATTAGATTATCCACACTTGAAAATTTTGAGGCTTTTTTAACAGATAATCCGCAAATTATATGCAGAAAAATACAGTATTATTATTCTTACAACGCTCGATGCAAAATGACCAATATTTGAATTTAATTGCTCTCACCAAAGTTTTTTTTTTTTTTTTTTTGCTTCAGCTGTGGTTTTATTAGCAAGATTTATAATAAGAAAAGTTGGGTTTTGTCTGGTGTATGAAATTTTCAATAAGGATAAACCAAAAAAAAAAAAAAAAAAAAAAAAAAAAGGAAGTTTTAATAATTTATATAAAGTTTAAGGAATGTGTAAAAATACTGGTGTTATCAAAATAAGCTTATTAAGTCAATTTTTGGGGTGGGCCACTATTGTTGCTATTTTTTTTTTTTTTTTTTTTTCACAATCGCAGTAGTGATGGCCTTCACTTACTTTTTATTTTCTTCTATCTTTACAAAAAGTATTGGATTGGTGAATTTTTCAAATTTTTGTTTTTGATGGATTTAGACATTTTAGGAGTCAGAAAATCCATAAAATATGTTTTTTAAAAATGTCTGTCTCTATGTATGTACCGTATATGGGCAAAGATGACCGGCCATTTGCAATTTTAGACATTTTGTTAAATATCTAGAAAAATACAAGAGGAATTATCCTGAAACTCCAAGTGTGTATGCATAGTACGTACCATATATTTCTGTAAAGATATTTTTTTTTTCCCTCGAAATCCCATAGAGGACTGTCAACAAATTGTAAAAGTAAGAAAAATCATGTGTTAAGCATAGATTACAAAATACTTTCCAACACTTCCTGAAATCTTTAACAAAGCTTTGTTATTTAGGGAAATAAGATGCTATTGTCCATAGCCAAATATGTATTCCAATGCTTGCATGCTTCCAGTGCATGCGTGAATGCAATCAAAATCTAATTTGCATAATGTGTTAGCTAAATGTATAAAGCAACTTTTGTAAAAATTTCTAACACATATCTGTTATTCTCAAAATAAAGCAAAAATTTGAGAGGTTGTATCCAAACACAGTAGTATGAGTTATATTGTGCATTCTATGCTGACACTTATCAACGGATATATAGATACAGCCCCTCATCTTTTTGCTTCATTACATTTGCAACATTAATGAATTCTTGCAAAGACCTCATGTTCAGTATATAATTAGATTTTCTGCAGTTCTTGTGATGATATATTTCATATGTAATATTTTAAACGTCCAGCAATAAATTTTAAATCACTACAAGTATACAGATAGATTTTATCATTATTTTAAGGAATAGTTAAAACTAACGAATCATCATTTATTTTTTGTTGCTTGTAAAAAAGTTTTTATTGGTATGTTTTTAAATTTTATATTTGTAAAAAAAAAATATTTTGGTACTACTAGGTTAACCCGTCGCCCAAAAAATTATTGAAAAACTATAAGATTAAATGCCAATAATGGATGATTGTGAATGTCACATTCAATGACATTAAATATGATTCACATGTTTAAAATGTCATTGATTTTTATTGTGACTCTTTATTTGTATTTTTATTAATATTCTACTAATTATTTGTTTTTTTGTTATTTAAAATAAAAATTAAGTCATTATGTATAATTTGGCAACTAGTTTGGCGATTTGTATAATTTGGCGAAATTGGTCGACAGGATAACAGAGAAGTACCAATATTTTTTAATATAAATCAAAAATTTTTTAAATAATAATGTTATTGAAGTACAAGGTTATTTGATAGGATGATCAAGTAAGAAATTAAATTTTTATAATACATAATGACTGCTAAAGTAAAATTAAAATAAATTTGCTTGTAAAAATATTTTGTTTGTGTAATTATATTTCATAGTTTTATTGTAAAAAAATTCAGTAAACTTTTACTATTCCTAAACTGCTTTCTCTGATTATTCTTTATTTCATAAATAATAAATTCTACAACATATTATATACAATTATACATTGTATTTTAATTTAGTTGCAATTTTTCCTTAAAATTTAGAAAGTTAATTAAATAGAAGTTTTACATACAGATAGATGACAGCACATATCAGAATCCTCCAAAGACTCGTATGGTAATTAGATTTGCTACAGTACTGTAGTACATGTGATGATTGTCAATACTTAATTTCTGAATAGTACGAAAGTAATGAGTAATGAATATTTTCTACCAGGTGGCGAGTTAAATTAAAGACATCATAGGAGTATTGATTTTGTTGTTACTTTTACACCAAATAATCAGCACCAAAATTTTGTAATTTTACAGTTACATCTGAATTGAAAGTTTCATTGTTTACATCTGTGATGATGTACAGATTTCCGTAAGTCTACAACAGTGTATTGTCAAGCTTATTACAAAAAAGAAGTATACCAAAACTTTAGTCTAACTAGGAAACTGCAAGAATTGTAAGTCACCGATATTGACGAAAGTGGTATCGTTGGAAAGATCTCATCGTGAGCAGTAAAAAACTCAATGGAACTACCCGTCTTAAATGATTTGTTTTTGAGATATCTGGCAATTTATGTCTTGTAACTAGTGCACACTTAATGTGGAACCGCAAAAAATTTTAGTCTCAGTTTTAACGATAGTAGTATCGTTGAAAAGATATCATCGGGAGGATTAAAAAACTCAATGGAATCACCCATCGGAAATGAGATGTTTTTGAGATATCCAACAATTTGTGTCACATTGCTAATGCACACTGCTGAGAAACTACATTAAGTGACATAAATTGCCGGCTATCTCGAAAATGGCTCATTTCAGATGGTTAGTTCCATTGAGATTTTTACTTCTCACAATGATATCTTTGCAATGACACCATTTTCATCAAAATCAAGGAAACAATTTTATTGTGGTTCCCCATTAAGTGTGCTCTAGAACAGTATGCACTAGCTACATGATATAAATTATCAGATATTTCAAAAACGGCTCATTTACGACGGATAATTCTATTGAGTTTTTTCTCCCTCATGATGATATCTTTTTAATGATACCACTTTCGTTAAAATAGACTAAAATTTTTTCAGTCCCCCATTAAGTGTGCACTAGTTACAAGACAAATTGTCGGATATCTCAAAAACGAATCATTTGTGACGGATAGTTCCATTCAGTTTTTTACTGCACTCGATAGGATCTTTCCAACAATATCACTTTTGACAAAATCGGTGACTTACACTTCTTGCAGTTCCCTAATAAGAGCCGACCGCACAAAACCCTAAGTCATCAAGCACAAGAAAAAATCCTTTATTTTATGGAAGAGTAGCCATAGGGGAATCGAATGATCCATGTGTGCCGGAAGCGAAGTGGTGCATAAGCTAAAAATTGGTACCACTAGTACATACACTCATACGTTTAACATTATGTTTGCCATGCAATTAAAAGTATGAAAACATGGAAAATTGGGTACAGGAAATAGATAATGCTAAGTCTACCAGTCAATCACTAATGGTAATCATTTTTACCACACTTTTATAAACTTCACCTGTATGTTTGTGAGTTTGTAACTCTCCTTATTTTATGTATGTTCGCCGATTACTCCGAAACCATGCAACCGATTAACTTGGTTTTGGTGTTAAATGAAAGACGATGCTCTTGAATTGGTACCACTTCAGTTTCATCAAAATTGGTTCAGTACTTTTTTAGTAATTAGGCAAAAACTAATAAAATTAGTGATTTTTCGCTAATTAAAAGTGTTGAATACATTCACTGAATGGAGTGTAGACAGCATGGCCGAGCGGTCCAAGGCACCATATTGAAGCTCTGTTTTTCGAAAGAGATTGTGGGTTCGAACCCCACTCCTGACATTATTTGCACTGCTTCACTTCCGGCAAACATGGATCATTCGATTCCCCTATGACCACTCTTCCATAAAATAAAGGAATTTTTCTTGTGCTCGATGACTTAGAGCTTTGTGTGATAAGCTCGTGTATCTATTTTAACTACAACAATTACCTTATATACATAATTATCTGAAAACATTTCAATGGACATATTTTATATATAAGAAGATATCACATACAAAGTTGTATACTGATCTATTTAATAGATAATAGAGTACCTATAGGTTCTAAACTAAAATAATGAAGTAATGTCAGGGTCCCATATTTACATTTATTTCCAGTTGCATTCGTATATCTAGCACCATGAAGCACACACACAACAACACCGGAAGTCGAACGCGAGATTCCCACGCCAAATTAAACAAGAATTTTAACACCTGGGACAGACTTCCATACATGATTCAAATCGAAGTTTCAAAAGTGTACAAACAGCATTCAATCACCTAGGTAAGAATGAAATCTGTAAGTTACAATGTAAACAACATGAAATTACATTATTATAAATTTTAACAAACATAAGCAGGTAGCATTGTTAACAGCATGAAATTACGATATTATAAGTTTTAACAAACATATGCAGATACAGTAGACTCCCTCAAATCTGCAACTCCCTAAAATCCGCACATATTTTATGTATGTAAACAATGAAACTTTCAATACGGATATTGCTATAAAATTTTATTTTTTTTAGATTTGTATCAATTCCATATATTTTTTAATTTGTAATTTTATTAATTATACTCCATTCATCTTTTTTTCATGAATTAGGAAAAAATTTTTTTTGGTAAAAATTCAAGATATTGCTGGTAATCACAATCTTCTTACCAAATATATTTATGCATTAATCATGATTTTTTGATAATTAAGCCTGGTTAAACTTGAAAAAAAAAAATCCTTATTTTATGATTTTGATGTGAATTAGTAGTACTTTTTGAGGAAAGTTTTGTTGAATAATTTTGGAAAAATACATTTAATCTCTATAATGAATATTTAATCATACACTATTGATTATTAACTTGACCTTTGCTATTAGTACTTTAATCATTTTAAAAATTATCTAAATTTTTATTATTTTAGTTTATTACTTATTTTAATATTTTATTGTATTGTAAGCATTCATTATAGTTCCGAATGCACTATTAATTGCACTCAAATGACTGTTTAAAAAATGTAAACAAAGCAATGACTTGAAATCCACAAAATTCTAAAATCCCCACAACCTCTGATCCTAAGCTGTGCGGATTTGAGGGAGTCTACTGTATTTCTTTTTCAAAGTTATGGATTATATGGGTCATTTTCAAAAAACTTGTACATTCTATGTCCCCCAACTTTAAGAATTTTTAATAACTAAAATAAAGTTTTAAAAATAAAATTTAAGCTTTTTGCATTACTTGTGTGACTGTTTAGAGTAAATGTGGGCTAAATATTATCAGAAATTAAAAATAATATTAGTGTAGTTATGGTTTCAATGTGCCAGCTATAGCTAAAATGCTATGTCCCCTCTTCCCTTTTTACTTTTTCAACTGCTATAAAATTATAAATCAATTGTCAAAAGTGTTAATTTTTTCAGTTGTGACAATTGTTGTATGTCTTATCTGTAGCATAGACCATATAATATATTTTTAAAAACTTGTTCTTTTATAAAAATGGAACAATTTATTGTTGTCCCCAGATTTTTTCCCCTCTGTTACTTCCACTCTGTTACCATATTTATTGTAATAAATTATTACTATTAAGTGTTCAACACAAGGTTCTGTAGTTCTTCGAACAGTCTATATTTTTAGATGAGGCCACCATTTTTTAAATTATTTAGTTATTTTCACCGTGGTGTTGAACTAAAGCATTTACAAGATAAGGATGTTTTATTCAGTTTCCCCTCTGTTACCAGCTTATTTATGTGAAATTTTTTCTTTTAATACTTTTATAAAATTCTAACCATAAGATAAAATGGTGTTTCTTAAATAAATAGGCTTAGTTATTCTTGTTTTTAATTCACTTTGTGCTGATAAAATTATTTGCAGTTTTTTTCCCCTCTGTTACCATTCCCCTCTGTTACCATGCTTATGGTAACAGAGTGGAACAAAGTGTAACAGAGTAAGAAACTACTAAAAAAGCAAGTTTATTTAAACATTGTTCTAGAAGGCTGCACATTCTCGTTTCATGGTCTTAGAACAGAATTAAAAATATGCATTTTTCTTTTTAAATATAAAATAGTAGTTTTTGTGGTGAGCTAGTTGCCATAAACATTAGGCTTTAATTTTCACAAACAAAATGCTTCTTTAATTGTAGTCATTTATATTTATGAATCATTACTACTTATTTATGAAAAAATAATGCAGCGTGAAATACCATTATTTTCGAATATTAATTTTTGCAAAAGCCTTTAATTCTTGCTTGGTCTGTTTCAAATTTTAGGATATCTTATAACACATGATAAAAATGTATTAAAGAAGAAAAGATCATTATTTAAGTAGAAAAGAATTTATAAAAAAGATACACCGCGTCAAATACTACTATTTTCAAATAGTAATTTTTGTAAATATCGTTATTTCTTGGGTTAAAGCGTCATCCAGTTGGCACGCGAATTTGTTAAAATTTTAAAATCTAAGGGGAGGTGTTATAAATTGAAACACAGATTATAACATATGATAAAAATTTATAAAAACAATGCCATGTGAAATACCAGTATTTTCAAATAGCAGTTTTTTTGCAAATATCTTAAATTCTGCCATGATCTGTTAGAAACATTGAAACTTCATGATAGCTTATAACACATAATAAAAAGTTATATAAAAAATTGCTTGGTCTAATCCCACTATTTTTTAATAGCATTTTTTGCAAAAATCTTAAATTCTTGCTTTAAAGCACCACTACCTCGACTAATATATGATGAGATTTTTTTTTTAACTAAGCAGTGCGTTTGTCATAGCACATGATATAACTTTACAATGCCCCGCCAAATACCACTATTTTCCAATAGTAATTTTCGTAAAAATCTTAAATTCTTGCTGGATATGTTTGAAACATTAAGATCATATACAATACATGATATAAACTTATAAAAAAATATGCCACATCAAATATCACTCCATTATCAATCAGCATTCCCTTCGGTTACTTTTTTTTCCACTCTGTTACCGCCAATTTAAGTTGCTTTATTTCACTAAAAAATTTATCAATCATCATTTTGAATAATTAATTGTGTAACTTTAACTAATATTTAATTTATGTAATATTTTTTCATAATTTAACTGAAAAAATGTGAATGCACATTTAATTAAAACTTATGATTTTTCCAAAAAAGTAACAGAGGAAATCCTTTGTATTTTACAAAAATAAAAATAATCATAACAAAACAACAGTTAGAATTTTCTGAAAGTAGCAATCATGTAATTAAAGGAAATGTGATATTTACTGTTTTAGGTGTTTTATTTTTTTAAATAAAAATTTTTGACTGTTGGTAACAGAGGGGAACATTTTACTGTTGCAAATTCATACTTTATTTTTTATTTGACGTTCCAAATCAAAAAGTGAACTGCTGTCTTCAGTTTTATATACAAGAAATGTTTTAGTATCATCTAATATTTTTATAAGTTGCATTTAAAAAAATAATTTTTTTTGTGAAAAATTTCCCAAATGTACAAGTTTTTGAAAATGACCCATATAATAATGAAAAATAAGAGAAATCAGCCAAGTTTTATGATGAATGCTGAATATCAGCATTAAAAAGTATGAAAACATGGAGGATTGGGAGCAGAAAAACAATGGTAAACCTAAAAGTCAACTGCTAAAATCAAGTTTTTAGGTGTTTTTCACCGAGATATGACTTGGCAGACCATTTTCCATTTGTGTTTTATTATGTGAATCAAGATTCAACGAAGCCTAGATTTTCATCCATGAACTTGATGAGGTGACTGTCTGTGCCGTAGAGATGAGACGGGCTCAGCCCGAGCCCGACACGGGCTCTATTTTTATTTTAGACTTCGGGCGGGCCCGGGTTCATTTTTTCTAAAGCCGGAAAATTTTATTTACTCATGTGTAGAAAAGATTGAAATAACTTTTTCCACTTAAAATTGCTTACTTATTCCTTTTCAAGACATTTTATTTCTTTTTTATCAAAATGACGGGAGAACTGAATGCTTGTTTATTTATTTTAGTATTTCATTGCAGTTTCAAATGAAAATTTGTGATAGTTACAGATTTATCTCTGCAGAACTTCCTCCAACGATCTATTTAAATGGCGCCAATCATAACAAACACAACAATAAATTTAATCTTTGTTGGCTTTTCGTTTGCAGAACATAATTTTTAATGGGATCGTTTATTTATTTATTATTTAGTTACATAACACGAAGATAATATTTTCTTCTGTTTTTGGTAGACAAGTATTAGCTGGAGGTTTTCAAATTTATTTAATACTCGATTGTGCATGAAACATAGTCGTTTTTCTTTTGAAAATAACTTTAGTGATTATTATATACATTTGTCATCATGAATATGAATTCTGCTAATGCTGAGGACGCTGTTCCTTCTCGAAGTCACTTTTCTCCGTAAGTAAATTTTATTACCATGTTATTCCAACAGAAAGCAATCGATCAGTGTTTCCTCTTTTTCTATAAAAACATAGGACCTTTAAAATAACAATGTCACTTTTTTTAATTTACATTGATTTTCAGGTATCTGTCAATCATGGAAGATTGTTATGAGAAAAGAATCCATTATAATGAAATATGTACACTTTTTACAGAAACTTGAAAAACGTTGTTCGATTCGCTAGCTTACAAATAGTAATTTCTGCAAATTTCATGCATTTATTCATTAAACAAAAACGTTTCCATCAAATTTGCTTGTTAAAGGAGGAAAGAATATGAGAAAAAATATTTTACATATGAAGTATATTTTTATTTTAAATACGAATTTTGATAAGAATGAATTTAAATTTTCATTTAAAAATCATATCTATGTAAGAAGTTTTTAAAAATGAGATATTACTTTTGAAACAATTTTTAAATACAATACAATTTTATTTTGTATATTTTTGGTATCGGGCTCAGGCGACAAAAAATTTTTCGGCTCGGGCGGACTCGGACTTAAAATAGTCGGGCTTGGGCCCCGAAAAACGAGCCCAAACTCATCTCTACTGTGCTGCCATCTCCTGGTCTTTGCTTATCCACAATTCAAAGTTTAAAGACTCAAAACATTGTTGTGGTATCAAAGACCCCTTTATTTCTATTTTCTGCAGAATAAATTGTGTCGCCAAAAAATTGTCCATCAGTTAATATTTAAATTTTATTAAAGAAAGCCACTAAAATTTTGATCTGAAAAATTGAATCTTTCACTTTTTCTAATCCCAATTTGAAAAATAATATTTCAAAGTCGGCCAGTCTCTTGGGTACAATCCATATCATTCAAAGTGCTTGAGAAACTGTTACAACAAAAACAACCTCTATAACTGTTTTAAAGACTGCAACTTCAGCAAGCAAAATTCCAACACAGCTTAAGAAATTTCAGTTGAGTCGACTGGCATATTCTTGAAACATGTTTTATTCGATAAATCAGATCAACAGGAGAGAAACTGAGGTTAGAGCTGAAAGGAACCAAATGGGAAATTATAAATAGAGCCTGAGATGTGTTGTAGGCTAAATTACTATAGATCTTACGCAAATAATATGTTTCTAAGTTAAATAGAGTGGGAGGAGGGGGGAGATAAAATAGAAAAACTGGAGGAAGTGAGCTTAAAAAAATGGTCTGAATCAGGGTTGGTGAGTTTTTGCCGAAGGTGGAAAAAACCATGGAAAAAACCTGGTAAAAACCGTCCCGGCAAAAATAGGTTTTTGCCAAAAAGGTGGCAAAAACCTGAGACTGTCAACCTAGACTGTCCATTTAATTTTTTCCCCAGAAAGAGAAAAAATATTTCACGAAAGAAAAAATAAACTGCATACTTAATTGAAGAATCAATATTATTCTAAATTTATTTAACTTTTAAGTTAAATAAGAATAATTATGCACTTTATGAAAGAATACTAACTTTTATAACAAGATTATAAATGAAATAAATTCCAATTTTATATAAATGAAAAGAAACTTCTTTATTCATGTTTATACAATTATTAATAATTTACATAATAGAACTGTTGAAACTGAGTAAAGCACTTATGTTTATAGTTTATATATGTTAGAAATTCAAAGAAACAGTTATAGTAACCTAAATTTAATTTAATATAAAATTATATTTAAAGCAGAAAACTATTAAATTTCAAATTTTTCAGCAATATCTTCCTCACAACCTAAATTTTGCTGTTTTAGTATGGCATAGGAGTAAACAAGTTTTGAAAGAGCATCTGTTGATAGCTCATTTTGAATTTTAGTTTGCACAAATGAAAAATTTGAAAACAATCTTTCAATAGCAGCACTACTTGCTGGCATATTTGAAGGTGTGCTACTAATGAACAGAAGTTTTTTGAAATTGCACAAGCTTATTCAATACTTCTCTACTAATTACATGCACTGACACTATTAATCACTTCTGCAAAATATGAGCTAGGAAAGGGTTTTTCTTTGAGCTTAAAATTAATAATATAAGATATAAAATCAGGATTGATTTTAGATAACCATGCTTTACAGCTTTCTTTTTGTTCATAATTTAGAAGTTCATCTCTGTACTTTCGATGTAACAAATACGCTACAAGATGACATGGCAAAATCGCTTGTTCAAATATCTTTTTTAGTTTTGAAAAATGTGGTTTTAACTCATTTTTCAAAAAATTTAGCCATACATAACAAGCATCTGCTATGGTGGGGGAAGGGGGAATAAATACAAAGAGATAAAGAGACAACAGGCTACTTACTGAAAGTAAATCTAAATAATTTAACATTTTGTTCTTTTCTTGGAGAGTAAAAGTGACAGAAAAAAAATCTAGTTTCCTAATAAGCCATAACAGTTTTTTCAATACATAATTTTCAATTTAATTTACTTATTTTATCTTTAACAAACTAGTTTCATCAGATAAATAGCTATAAAATAGTACCAAAGACTTAGATATTTACATTCCTTAAGTCTCATGACATAAAACAAAAACAAAAAAATTGTATAAAATCTTTTGATAATTAAAAAAATATATACATATTAATGACTGATAAAATACTTTACTTACAGGGGTCTGTCTAGACTTTTCTCACAGGGTGCTTTTGTTAAATTGGGAAGTTTTTCTTGTCTTTGTGAAAATTCTAGACATATTTTTGTGAATTTTAAATTATTAGTGTTTTCAGGTTCTAACCTTCACATATAAAGAAACTAAGTAATATATTTTTTGGTGAGTTCAATTGTTTATTAACAGGGCAGATTTTATTTTTAAATGATTAAATTTGTGAAAAGTTCAATTTGAAGGTGAAATGTCTATTTCAGGGACAAATAATTTTATGAAGGGTCCTGTTTGAGGTTAAAGAATTTTGTAAAGGATCCTATTTTAAAATAAATTATTTTATGAAGGGTCCTTTAAAGGACCTAAAATTTTCTTAAACATATCCCTGACTTAAGAAAAAAAAAATTAGGTATGTAATTTTTTATTTTGTTCTTAAATTCTTAAGTAACAGTGAATCCCACCTATTTTTTAAAGATTTAAATTATTTAATATTAATTAATTAGCAAATTAAATTAAAATATTAAATAGTACACTGTTAAATTTAATTGTTTATACCATTATTATTCTTATTAGCATGTAAATTTTATTACACATTAAAGACAAATAGGTTTTTTCCATTTTTGCTGGTTTTTTCCATTTTTCCCCTGGTTTTTTCCAGTTTTTTCCACTGTCCTGGCAAAAATACCTTTTTGCCGGCAAAAATGCCAACCCTGGTCTGAATGTACTGCAACTCAGGAGGCATCTGATGATAAATTTAATAATTTTTAAAAAACAGTCATTTTTGGCTAGCTTAGGATAAAAATAATGGTTATAATATAAGATAATATTTAATTTAACTGAAAGAAGTAAAATTTGCATATAGTAAAAGTTTAGACACTTGTTTGCCAACTGTTCATGGAAAAATGCAAATTTCTAAGTTATGATGTTACCTGTCTGAAGTATTTAAGTATACCTCGATATAGCATCAGTTAATGAAGATGCTGCAAGCTAAAAATATTCAATTAGATGAGATAATTGAAGAAGGAAAGCTGAAATGGAAAGGAAAGAGTGTTGCAGAAATTTCAGCAGCATTGAATCGTCAAAAGTGGTCTCAGACTAAGGATAATTCCTTCAAAACACAGCATAAGCCTGGAAGAACTTCTGTGACCAGAAAATGAGATGTCAAAAAGATCCATAAATTAGCATTTACACAAATGATGATTGCTAGTCACATTAAACGTAAATCAAGATTTTCTGTGTCGACAGATGTGATTCGTAGATGAATTAAAGAAAGAAGTAAATCAATTTACATGAAAATGATAAAACAATCAGTTTTAAAATCTCGCTACAAATTAGTGAGAATGCAATGAACTTGCAAATAAACGTTATATGGACCCATATGGTATGCTATGATATTCAGTAATGAAAAAAAGTGGAATTTGAATGGTCGAAACAGGTGGGCATACTATTAACACGACTTGCGTAAAAAGCCTTGGACTTTCCTAAGTCGACAACAAGGAGGTGACCTTTTAATGATTTGGTCCTTACTTTGTTTTAATGCTCAAGTATCTCTGGAGTTATTCAAGGGTTGACAAGTAACACAGAACAACATACATACATTGGAGATCAATTTTCAGTCATTTAGGCTTTTGCTTTTAGCTGGTCCAAAGTATGGATTTTAGCAAGATAATGCATCTATTCATGTTGCATATAAAAAGAAGAACTTTGTTTAACTCTGAAAATACAACTGATCTCAACTGGCCAGTGTGTAACCCTGATTTGGACCCAATCAAAAACATTTCTAACATCATATGTCGTAAGATTTATGCAAATTTTTGCTATACTTTTCTGTTAATGAGCTTCGAGCTGCTGTTGAGCGTGTTTGGTACAAAATGGATCCCCAAGTGATGCAGCGTTTAGTTTCTTCGATGAAAAGTCACATTCTTGTACTAATTGCAGACAATGTACGTGCAACTCGATTTTAATTTGTAGTTATTTTTCTGTAAATATACAAATTGTCTATACTTTTGCCACAATGTTACTTTCGTTTTTTTGTCACTATATGTTATGTAAAATTTGTTGTTTGTGAATAAAGGATAAGTCATAAGTCATGCATGACAGACAGATGAATTACGAAAATTCCCTACATACTTCTGAACTTAGAAGCGTAACCGATCATTGTCTAAACTTTTGCTGAGCACTATATATATACATAACACTGATGCCATTTTAATCAAAAAGTACCAAAATCACTATAACAAATCAATAATTAGAAATTTGCTTATCATTAGTACATTATTATTTTTTTTATTGCCAAATTTATCTTGCACTTTCAGTGAAGAAATTTGGCGATTTCAAAAATAGTTACCTATGAAAATTTAGTCTTGTAGAAATAAAAGCAACATTGAAAATATAATAAAAGAAAATGTTGGTAGAAATCTAATAATCGAAATTTCAGCAGATCACAGACATTGGTTGCATTTGAAAAAACAGAAAACAAACAACGTTCATCACATTAAACAAATAACAATCACTATCATAATGATTAAAAAATAAACGATAACAAATGAAATTATAGCAAAGAGTAGGCATTTAAGTTAGTATACATAAATTTACACCAGTCAAACAACAAAAGGTGGATTTTAAGAAAAATAATGATAATTTTTCAAAAAAGAAAAGATATACTTTAATTACAACTAAAGCCTATTAATCTTGGTACTAAACAAATGAAGAAATATTTAAAAATTACATTAAAAACAA
The DNA here is from genome assembly GCA_964019185.1 of Maratus speculifer. Taxonomy (NCBI): domain Eukaryota; kingdom Metazoa; phylum Arthropoda; class Arachnida; order Araneae; family Salticidae; genus Maratus; species Maratus speculifer. The sequence continues at coordinate 419,863,260 of OZ025294.1, read as the reverse complement.
TAAGCAATAAGATAACAAAGACAGAACGTTCATGAGATGCGTTCGTAAACTCTTGTTGTTCTGGTTTCTGTCTGTGGCAAAACTACGAAACGGCGCGGCTCGATCTTTATTTGTGAACAAGCCTACGATTAGTTTCAGTTTGGTTTTTGAAGTGTTCTATCTTACAAACATTTTGATTTAAATTTTCAGTTCTTTAAAAATTCCAAAATTTACTACTTTGATTTACGCAAACTTTTCGCGAAACGTTCTCAAAAATACAAGATTCTGATCAGTTAATCTCGTTTCGCTAAAAAATCTACTTGGATCCCGACCTAAAAAGTTTCAAAATGTACTTGAAAGTACTCAACTCTGTGGTTTCCCTGGAAACATTGTTTTGATTTTGATTATGCACATTTGTTCACACATGTGAGCCGCAATATCACTTTTGTGACAAAACTTTTCTCAGTCACTATAATCATGTGTAAATTCTCTTTCAATGAAAAAATTATAAATCCCATAACAACGGCTCTTTTTCTTTTTGCTTTCTAAATATTTAAATTTTCCAGATTGTTTAGATGGCTGTGCATGAAGTATTCTCCCACTCTTTGAGAGTAAGATATAAAGCAAATTTATGCTCAAAAACGACTTTATTTTATTTAGTAACGCAAATATTGACATTGATACTACCTATAACGTTAATTTATTCTGAAGGTAAGTCAATTGAACACTTGACAATTGACACTTTATCAGTTGATAAAAGGAAAGTTTCATGAATCATGATAAATAATTGCATGGGTTGCCAGACTTGGCATACACCAATAGTGATATTGTTAATAGTGTTGATGGTGGTGCTGTCAAATACGGCAAGAGTGAAAGTGATTTTCTATTTAAAATTGTATCATTTAATTTACAAAAATAAATTACTCAAAAAGAAACAAACAACCCTTAAAAGGAAGTTTATTACTTGTGAATTAATTTTGTAATTTTTGTTAGATCTTATTTTAAATTGTCAAATAACATACGTAATTAACACGGGAATATTTTTAAAAACAATTTGTGAAATACACAGCAAATTTAAATGACTAGGTTTTATTATTATTATTTTCTATTTATTAGATAATCATCTGAAAAACAAGCCAGGATGTAAAAATGAAATTAAATTTGGGCACTTTTTCAATTAGCCAAGTGCAAAACATGCCAATAGTAACCTTTTTTTTTTTTTTTTTTTTTTTTTTTTTTTAATCTAAATTAGAAACAATGCTTTGAAGTTGAAATATATATATATTGTATTTTTTTGTTGTTGCTGTTTTTTATTTGTTTAGGAAGTTAAAGTGCAGAGGGGTGGGGGTGAAGTATTTTGGCTAAATTCTATATTTGGGTTCATTTAGCAATTTATTTATTTATTTTTGTCCTTTCAAAAAAGGAAGTAGTACTTTTAACATTAATTTGTGCATTATCCGGCAAACAATCCAACTTGATGTGTTTTATTTTTAACTTTAAAAAAAATCTAACAATGAAACTTACACTGAAGTTGAAGTTCAAATGGCTGGAAAAAGATAGATTAAAATTAATCATTAAAACAGCAATCACATTCGATATTCTTTTAGTTTTACTTTAAAAAATATTCAAAATAAGTTTTACTTTAAAAAATATTCAAAATTCATTTACATTTGCCTGGGAACAAGGCTTCTGTTACATAAAGTTTAAATTACCATAATGAAATAAAAATTGCCTATTCTTGGTGCTGAAAAAGGAAAAAAAAAAAAAAAAAAAAAAAAAAAAAAAAAAAAACACGCACACACACAAATGTAGAATTTTTCTAGTACAATGAATTCTGTGTAATCTGACAATATATAATCTGTGTATGTCTTATATTACTCTGGTATATTTGTACCTCAGGACCATTTGTACCAACATGTAAATTATTCATTGGAATGTAATTTTTAACCATATTTTTCATTTCCAACACTATCTCTTTGAGAAATTCAGCTCAAAATGTGCACTTTGACGGAATTTTTTGAAATATATTCTGTCTTTATCCAAAGTTCAACCAATACGGCTCATTACAGGGTCGAATCTAGAGGGGGGGCAGAGGAGGCACGTGCCCCGGGTACCAACAGAACAGAAGGTAAAGGGGGCACCAAATTAGGTTTTTCTTTATTGTGTTTGTTATAAAGAATGAATATCCACCCCTCACATGTGAGGGGTGGGAGGGCACAAAAATTCATGTTTGCCCTAGCCGCAAAAAGGCTAGTTTCAGCGCTGGCTCATTATATAATTTCTAAATAAGATAATTTTCCATTTTGATGCGTTTGAGAGCAAAAATGAATTTAAAAATAAATCTGAAAATAAGCAATTTGTATTTGAATATTCCCATAATCCTTCCAGCACTACCACTTCAAGAAATTCAGCTCAAAAGGCCTACTTTGACAGCATTCTTTTAAACATACTCTACCTTTATTAAAATATCAACCAATAAGACACATTATACAGATTTTAAATAAGAGAACTTCCCAATGGCATGCATTTGAGAGCAAATATGAACTTAAAAATTAGTCAGAAAGTAAGCAATTTCTTATTTGAGTACATCTTTGATTCTTCCAGCATGATCGCTTTGGAAATTCGGTTTAAAATGACTACATTTATAGCATTTTTTAAAACATATTCTGCCTGTATAAAAAAAATCGGTACTTCTAGGTTATCCCGTCAACTAAAAAATTATCGCCAAACTATAAGATTAAATGCCAATAATGGATGATCGTGAATGTCACATTCAATGACATTAAATAAGATTCACGTGTTTAAAATGTCATTAAGTGATTTTAATTTCATTTTTTTATTTGAATTTTTATTAATATTCCACTAATTATTTGTTTTTTTGTTATTTAAAATAAAAATTATGTCAATATGTATAATTTGGCTGATAGTTTGGCGATTTGTATAATTTGGCGAAATTGGTCAACAGGATAATAGAGAAGTACCAAAAAATGAACCAATGTGGCTTATTATATAGTTTCTGAATAAGAAAACCTGACAAATTGATATGTTTGAGAGCAAAAAGGAGTTATAAAGTAAGCAGTTTGGATTTGAGTACACTTTTAATACGATAATTATTTCTTCTACTCTTGATTTTGTTAGATTTTTTTATACCATAAGAATTAGTTCTGACAAAGTTGTAGATATTATTGAGAAGATGTAAAATAAATGTAAACAAATTTGATACCTTGTGAATTGAAGAAGTATGGTTTATTTTTTCTTCAACCCCCCCCCTTTTTTTTTATTTATTTATTATTATTTTTTTTTTTTTTCATCAAGAGTTGCCCTATCAAAAACTTGTCATTATAAAAGTTGTAGATAACATTAAGATTTATAATAAATTTAATTGGATTCGATATCTTAAAAATTGATAGAACCCATTTTGAATTTTATCAAAAATCTGCCACACCCAAATTTTTGGACCTTTTTTCAAAAGTATTAATAACTTTAAACTGATTCTCTAGCTATTTTAACTAAAAAGCTATGGGATTTTTTTGTTTTTAATAAAAGCCTTCAATATCTCTATGCCTATGATCTTATTTTGCCCATTAAGGAACTTAACCAAGATTTTATGCCCCTTGTTTTTATGTATCAGTTTAGAAAAGATTTGAGCAGAATTATGGAAATTACCGTGTCCATAAATAGTAAAATAGACAGATAGATGTATAAAGTTTTTTATTGAGGCTGGTTTTAGATTCTAGAAGCCATGATTAGTGTAGATCTTAAAAAAAAAAACAAAAAAAAAAAAAAAACAGAAATTTTAACATAGGAGAGAATGTAATAGCAAGATTTCATATGAAATTTACCTAATAATGCAAAATGAAGCCCAAAGTATTTGTTTGGACGTTTTCCAAAAATTAAACCTCTATGATCCACAGAGAATGGAATATTGATAATGTTTCAGATCAAACTTCAAGTCGATTATGGAGGGCTGTAATCGATTAAGATTATGATTGTTTTCAATTTCAAAAGCCAGATTATGATTATGTCTCTATTTATTCAAGTTGGATTGCGATACAAGTTTAGAATATGATTAATATTTTTTTGTTGGATTACAATTACGTTTCGATTACGATTAATATTTTTTTGTTGGATTATGATTACCAAACGATTATAGTTCAATCCCATGGATTTCATAATTTACATATTACAAATTAGAGACTTTCGGCATCGTGTTGCATAACCTGATTTTATCCAAACCAGATCTGACACTAAGTTCTGGTCAAATTAAAGCTAATTTCTGTTTAAAGCTAAAAAACTACATTCTTGAATATTAATGAGTAAATTTTTATCATTAATTTTTTATCTTTCTTTTTTATCTTTCATCACTCTCACTCAATAATCCAGGAAACGTAATCCCTCGAATGACCACATATCGAGTTTATCTTCCCAATTCCCGTATATTTCAATGAAGTCAAACTAACTCGAACTGTCCCCTCATGACCCCTGACCTCTTCTCACTTCAACTTAGGGGAGATTTAATGAGTTGCAAACGTGAACTCTTTTTCTTGGTGCAATGTTAGTTAACTGACCACATATTTCATGGATTGGGCGAAAGGAAGAAGTAGTAGAAGAAGAAAGATGTAATCATTGAATATAATCATATATTTGTGCGAGATTATGATTACATTGCGTAATTGCATTGCGATTACAATTAGATTATGATTGTATTCAAAGTGAAATCTCTTGATTATGATTACAGTATGATTAATTTCGAAATAAAAAATTATGATTACGATTACACAGTTTTTGTAGTTGATTATAATCGATTACAATTACAATTACGATTATTCAAAGTCTGTTTCAGATAACCCCTGTTGTCTATCAAGAGAAAGAAATTCAATGACTTAGTATTGCATTAAAACTACAACAATACTTACATCTTTCTTTATGTTGTTGCTAAGTAATTGATTCCAAATTTAGAGATTGAGATTTGACTTTGCAATTCATTTTGGTACTACTCTGTTATCCCGTTGACCAAAATACTATCGCCAAATTATAAGATTAAATGCCAATAATGGATGATTGTGAATGTCACATTCAATGACATTATTACAATACACATGTTTAAAATGTCATTAAATGATTTTTATTTCAACTTTTTGTTTGTATTTTTATTAATATTCTACTAATTATTTGTTTTTTATTATTTAAAATAGAAACTACATCAATATGTATAATCTGGCTATTAGTTTGGCGATTTGTATAATTTGGCGAAATCGGTCGATGGGATAACAGAGTAGTACCTGCATTTTATATAATTACTCTGTTTTTTTTGCATTTTTATATGAATTATTATCAGTATTCCATGATAACTTAATATTTATAAAATAAAATACCTTCATTTAGCAGTGGTAATGAACATATTTATACATATATTTTTACTATGCAAGAAGATGTTAGTTTCATAACAATATTCTTATACAGTTGCTTTTGAAAGAGTTTAATAATTTATTCATGTATTTTGTTTTCAGGTTACTGGAGAGCTGTAAATTATTTCAGAGAACAACCAGACATTTCATTTAAACACAAAATGCTGTTAGTATTAGAAACTAAAGATTTAGATGATGTAATATTCTGGAGTACTTACAAGAATCTTAATGGACTAATTCCTATTAAAATGCAAAGATTTATACCAACTATTGAAGTTAGTAAAGAGAAATTCAAAATTATTGATTTTGAAATTCTTTCTATTTTATTTACATTTTATAACTGTGTAATATATATATACATAGTTTTATATAATATGTGATAAAATAATCTACATGTAGTTACATTTCTAGCAAGTCAAACATTTGTAACTTTAATTTTCTGTAACTTTAATTTTCTGTAACTTGAATTGGAAAAATACATCCAATTTGCTTCTATGGCTCATAAAGTAAACATACAGTTACTGAAAAATATAAAATTACAAATTAAAATATATATTAAACTGATATAAAACTAAAAAAGTCAAATTTTGTCCCTATATCTTAATTGAATGTTTCATTGTTTACATCTGTAAATTATGTGCTGATTTGAGGGTTGCGAATTTGAGGTAGCCTACGGTACCTCTAAAAAAACACACTTTAGACGGCAACATTGAGTGAAGAACCATCAAAGACATGCTTTGTAAGCATGAGAGAACTGATATATACACACATGCAAGCATATCAGTGCTGTAGTTGGAAAAAAATATTTGTGGGAACTTACCTTTACATAGAGAAGATTATGATGTTACCGGACTTTTGTTAACCCAAAAGACAATTTGAAACATTTAGCTAAAAGCAGACTTTTTTAAAAATTGACAGTTATATTTATTATATTGAAGTTTTTGTAGTAATATAATTTGTTTTCATTCAATAAAAATTGGGCAGCTGATATCAGTTCAGTTCAGAACTTCCTCCCCCTGAATACTAAGCCTCAGCGCTGGCCCAAAAAAAAAAAAAAAAAAAAAAAAAGGTGGCTGCCGAAGCTGTATTCTTTTTAGCGTGTCTATGGTTCCTTCAGTTTTGATACCAATAACTTTTCTAAAGATTTTTCGCTTTATTTTTCTTCGATTAAAGAAGTCTAAGAAATCTTCATACTGGAGTCAAAACTTAGTGATCCATGCACATGTTAAAAAAATTCCGTCTTCGGCATTTTTGTGTCAGAGCTCAGGCTTAGTATTCAAGAGACGGTGGCAGCACGACGGCTTCAAGACACCTGACTGGTTGGAATATCTCTTTTCTTGGTGAATGGAAATGGGAAAAACGATCTTCTTAAAACTAGCAAAATTAATGTTTTTCTTTAAGAAAAAATAAATTTCGCTCTAACGCTTTTTTTTTAACAGTAACAAGCCAAATATTTCTGGGAACGGCGCTCCCATGCGTTCCCACCCAATTACAGCACTGAAGCATATGAAATAGTATACAATTTGCCACTGAGGACAGAACACTAAAAGCTACCAAAACTAATCTGCTCAGTGTTTACCTATTGTAGCATCTTTAACATTGTTTTAAAATTTATATTATTTTGTGCCAAGTTGCATATCGATTTGAAAGTAGTGAAAATTGATTCAGTGTATCTTTAAATGTAAAATTATACCAATATTTCCATAATCAGGTTTCTATCAATATTACAATACTATTCTTACACTGTAGGTGTACAGAAAAAAAAAAAAAAAAATTACCAATAATATTTATGTTAATCTGTGCATTATGCATATAATTTTAAAATTGTATACATTTTACATTAATATATATATATATATATAATATTTATTTATTTTTTAAATAGCATAGAGAAGAGGACTATAATCAAGATGGCAGATATGATGGATTACTCATGAATGTAAAAATTCCACTGAAAAAAGAAGAAATCATGTCTGTAAAAATGCTACTCATGTTTGATTACAAATTGCATGTAATAATTTTATTTATTTCTTCCCAATATTTGATTAATCCTACTTTTAAAACATGCAACAAAATAGTCTATATACAGGTTTATCTATTTATCTTTCTGCTAGTTGAATTCAAGATTGCAAATGGAATGTATTGCCTACATCAGTCATAGCTCTTCATTACCTGGATCTTCTTTATATTTAAATGGTGATTTGAATTTAATACAGAGAGAGCCACTAAAGTTTAATGAAATGAATACAGAGTATAATGTAAGTTTTTATATATCTTATATTACTGTCTTAAATGATAATTAATTAATTATAAATAATTTGCAGGGTTGGGTTTCTGACGTCAGAAACTGGTTTTTGACATGACAAGCGTCAAAAACTGGTTTAAACTGTCAAAAATTAGTTTAAACCATCAAAAACTGGCTTAAACCGTCAAAAACACATAATGCGCTTTAAAACATTTTAAGAACAGGAGGGAAACATTGAATAAGTCTTAATGATTTAAGTAACTCTTTATTTAACATTAATTACTGTAATTTAAAAGTTACAAAAAAGTTAAATTATTTTAATTGCAATTAAACAATTTTGTTTTTTAGAATGTTCAAACAGAAGAAAATGATTTTGTATAGTTAATAATCTGGATCAATTTTACCCCGCACCGCAGCATCCTATAGCACATAACCAATTTAGCACATTTATTTACACCCAATCGATTTCTGAGTTTAGAGTGTATGAAGCCAAAGTTAGAAAATATTCTCTCAATTGATGCTGAGCTAGCAGGGCTTTATAGCAGAAGCATTGCTAGTTGAGCAAGTTTGAGCCAAATTTTCAGATTCATGACATATATTTTATTTATTTATTTTTTCGCCGGAAATGATAATATATAATACAGTAATAGTGAATTTTTAATATTACATTAATGTTATATAGGTGCAACAGATATTTAATGTGAAATTTTACAGATCAGTGTAGCATTTGAGGTTTCTGACGGGGTTTTTGACATGATGGTTAAAACCATGGTTTAAACCGGATAAAACCGCACACTGTCAAAAACTTGCCAACCCTGATAATTTGTGATAATTATTTGTATAATGTAATGATTGAATAATTCAGTTATACATAATAGTTATGTATAAATTTATATAACAATTTATTTTTTAATTTCTCTTTCATTAATGTAATTTTTTTTGGCTTCCTTCTATTTTTTAGATGTGTTTATAATTGCAGAAATTCATAACACCTAAAGCCATTGTTTGGCTGTCCATCTGTCTATATATAACAGAGCAAAAACTATGCAACTGAATAGTTTGAAATTTAGCCCATAAAATCATTGCAGAATTTTTTTGAGTCATTTCAAATTTCATGAAAATTAAATCAAAACTTAAAAAGGTCTTAATAAAAGTTTTCTTAATTCTATTAAATCCTATCATAAGTGATTAATTCAATGATATTCCATGATAGTTAATGATTCTAGGTTGTCATGGGTATTATTTTATTAAATCCTATCATATATAATTAATTCAATGATATTCCATGATTCTAGGTTGTCATGGTGATGAAGTCCTGTTTAAGGTGGAGCCAGATTGTTTCCATATCATTGAATTTAATCTATAGAATAGTAATAAATTTTACATAAGAGTGCAATATCCCTCCCAGATCTCTAAAATATTTTGCTCTCCCCAGCTGCAGAAATCCCTTCCAGAGAAAAACATCTGATTTCAACACTGAGATGATGAAATTAGCACCAATTACTTGCATGGATCCAAAGATGTAAATTTTTGAAATTAGATATCAAAGGTGTAAATTTTGGATTTATGTGATATATTTATATAATTTTACATTTTATTGTATTTATATTATTATTATAATATAATAAATATAAAATAGAATGTAAATCAAATAATAATAATATTTTATATTTATATAATTTTATGACAAAGATATAAATTTTGGAAATTTGCACCAATTACTTCCATGGATCCAAAGATGTCATATGAACTGTCAGAATTTTCAATTTTGAATCAATTTCTGAGATAATTATTATTAGTTTTATTTTTTAACAACATTACTATAAAGGTGGTAACCAAATTACTATATTTTTATGAATAAAAGAAGGAAAAGAGGAAATTAAATTATTATATTTTTATTAATACTATTCTCTCATTAAAATTGAAAATTGAAATTATTTTCAGTTTAAGTAGATTGTGAAAAAAAATGATTAAGTAAAATTTTTCAAGAAAATTTGAAGACATAAAACCATATTTTTACATCATATAAATTTCTAAATCTATGTATTCTACAAAAACAAATACTATCTTCGAACATATTGTTATTGACATGACATTGCCAACATATTGACATGACTTGTAGATTTTTTTCAGTTCTATATTCAACATTTAATTTCCTTGCATTTTGGTGGGGAATTATTAATCTCTTTTCACACAAAAATTGAATTTAAAGAAAAACATTTACTATTTTCCTTTAATTACGTTTAAAAAATGATGATAAAACATCAAAGTTACTTAATTTAAAATGGTTTATCCAGTAAAAATGACTCCCCCCCCCCCCCTTTTAAAGCATTCATTTTAAAAGAATAGTTTGCTTTTGACAAATAATATATTTCATCAAAGATCACTAAATGCAATTTTTCCAATACCTATTTAACTTTCATTATAGATATGATTTTTTACTTAAATTTTAGTATTTAATAAAGTTAATACAGTAGACTCTCTCAAATCCGCTCATATTTTACAGATGTAAACAATGAAACAATCAGTTCAAATGTAGGTGCAAAATTTGACTTTTTTAGTTTTATATCAATGCCATATATTTTTTTAATTTGTAATTTTTGTTAAGGTTATTGAATTCATGTTTTTTCATGAAGAAAGAATAATTTATTTCTGAAAAAATAAAGATATTGCTGATATCATTGGTAATCACAATCTTACCAAATATATTTATGCATTATTCAAGCTTTTTTAGTTATTAAGTCTGGCTAAACCTGAAATAAAGCTTCATAATTTTATGATCTTCATGTGAATTAGAAATGTAGTTTTACGAAGCAAGTTTCATTGAATAATTTAGGAAAAACACATTTCATCTTTATAATGAATATTTAATTGTACATTATTGATTATTAATTTGACCTTTCTTTTAGTATTTTTATCATTTTTAAAACTATCTAAATTTTTATTATTTTAGTTTATGACTTATTTTAATATTTTAGCATATTGTAAGCATTCATTATATTTTTGATTTCATTATTAATTACATTCATATTACTTTTAAAAAAATGTAAACAAAGCAATGACCAGAAATCTGCAAAATTCTAAAATCCGTAAAACCTCTGGTCCCAAGCTGTGTGGATTTGAGGGAGTCTACTGTATTATAAATCTTTTCTAAATATATAATAATATTGTATTCCCCCCCCCCCCTGAGAAATTGGAGATCTCATGCAATGTAAATGCAATACATGAGATTTCCACATAGTTAGGTATTATTTTTTTTTAAAGATAATATTATATCTTTAATAGACTGAGAGGCAGCAGCACAGATAATCACCTCATCGAGTTCATGGATGAAAATCTGGGATTAGTAAAATTTCAATTCACATATGAAAATTCAGTCGGTTGAATCAAATGATATTCATAAATTTACAGTTTTGCATTCGTTAAAATTTGACACTTCTTATTTAATTTTTATGTTTAAAAAATATATTTGATTTAATTTTGAATCTAAGTATTTGTTTTCTGTTGCATTTTAGGTTTCAGTCATTGATGAAACACGCAGAGATGCATCCTATTTGAAATTAGAACACATTTTCTTTCAATACACAAAACGAAATGGTATAACTATTTATTTTTTTTTATATAATTAAATAAAAAAGAAATAATACTTCTAATATAATAGTAATTCCAAAACTTTGGAAACATAAAATACATTGTAATTAAATTTTTGATACTTACCATTTAGCTAGTGTATGGATTTCTTTCATTGTCTGTTTTGCTTTTTGAGTTAATAATAGTTTTTGTCTCTATTAACTTTAAGTTGTAGTTTATCAAGAAATTAAATCACAAAAAAAAGTTTTAAATTGGCAGTCTCCAACCTAGAGCGCATGGTGGGCGTGCAGGTGTTCTGTGAAAATAATATTGGCATGGCTGTCCAACGCGGCGCCCTTTGAAGATTTTCTTGGCGCCCTCTTGAAGATTTCGTGTTTTTAAACATTTTAGAAGTAAAACTCCATTATAAAGAATGTTTTCTTTAAAATCATTAATATTTTATCAGCGATATTATTTAAAATCTGAAGCTGTTTTCTCAAGTTGAGAGCTGTTTAATTTGAAGGATATAAAGGCTTGATTTTTCTTTCTTGACTTTTGAAATTTTAGAGGTTTTTTCTTTTTTTCTTTCTTTTTTTTTATAATTTTGCTTAGAATAAATAATAAACAGCGCAGAATTATTTCCATCTATCAAAGTACTTCCAGGTTATCCCACTGAAACAACAAACATGGTTTGGTCACTATCCTGTTTGTCTGCTTTTGTACTTTTCATAAAACTAATCCACGCCTTCAAAATAAAGCAAACCGCTTTTTCACATCCTAAAAGAAACCTTTATCTCTGCTCTATCTCTGATTTTCATATTTATTTATTTATTATTGTTGTTATTATAGACACGACTAAAGTTTCTGGCTCCTTACCCTACAAACATTTTTGATATAATCTTCTCATAAAAAAATGTATAATTTGAAATTTAATATGCATAACTCCATAACTGTAGGGGTCTTTTGTTTACTGCTGTACGACCCATTTGCACTAAGTGAAGATGTCCGCATGTATACTAACACTATGCGATAATATTGCCACATGTTTTTAGTCATGTAAATATTGGCGCCCTTCATTGAGTGCCAAGAGCCAAGATGCGCCCCTGGTTACTGAAAGATTGGACAGGCCTGATATTGGTAATGGCAGAAATCACCAAAATGATTAATAAAGTCTCAAAAATGTTAGAAATAATAATGCAATTTGTATCAATTGATTATATAGTTTTGATACATAGATTACTAAAGGAAGTAAACATGTTTGTGTTATCTGATCGAGAGGAGGGTGAGAAGGGAACATATTCAAGAGAAATGAAGATACTCTTAAATGAAAAGCTTAAGAAAAGGATATGCAGAAGAAAAATGGTTGGGAAGCACTGTTCTAGACAATAAAACTTAGACGTGATTTCAGTGAATTTAAAAAACTATTAAATTGCAGCACTATAATATTTCTATCCCATAATTTACTTTCTGCATACCTAATTTCCTTTAATAAGGCATGCGTATTTCATGAATCTTTGTATTTCACTAGATTAAAGAATTGGCACCTGTAAAGTTACATTTATGTTATTATGACCCAATAAACCACTTTTAATTAAACTTTCAAGAAAGTGAATTTCACACAAACATATTGAAGAATGTATGATGTACGACATTTGTACTTTAATCTGTTGTTTGTAGCAATTACTCTTTTGAAGGTAGTAAAGGAAGAAAGGAAGGTCTGCTGTAAATGACAGACCTAGATTAGCGGTTCCCAATCTATGGGTCGCGGCAGTTGTTTGGTGAGTCGCTGAAAAATGGAGGTTTGTCATCAAAATATATATTTTATTTCATTTGTTTAAAAAGATATGACAATTTCAACAGGAAACATCTCTTTGACTATAAAGTTATGTTTTCATAATAATTAAACGTACTTTTGACTACCTTTATAATTTGTGCATTATTTTAATTAGTATTCACTTACACTCATTGAGATTACCGATTCTTGTTTTTGTTGATAATGTATCTTTCGTACAAAAGTTTGAATTTTTCGTAGGATAAGATAGCCGAGCGTATAGAGATCATACAATAATTGCTATACTGATATACAACTTTTTCTAGGATGGGTCGCAAAATTATTTTAACTGAAAGGTGGGTCGCAAAAATTTTTTTCACTGAAAAGTGGGTCCCGTACCAAGAAAGTTTGGGAACCGCTGACCTAGATGTATTTTACACTACCGTAATTTCTGGAAGAAACGCCGCATCGGCGTAAACGCCGCATCGCGGAAAATCACTCAAAAAAATTTAGAAAATGGTCGTAAACGCCGCATCGTCGTAAGCGCCGCAGGTGAAATTTCCGCGGTAATCGCGGTTAACATGTTAAACAGAAACACATTAATAAGCTGTATTAAGAAATCATAAAAATGAAATTATTAATCAGAAATTAATAAATAAATACAAAATTAATAATATTATTTAAATACCGTATTTTCGGGAATAAGCGCCGTGACGCATACGAGTTTAAAAGTAAAAATATGCTTAGTGCGGCGCAGCGGATACGGTGATTTTTTTTCCCTAACAGTACCGTAAAATACCGTTAATCCGCCCCCCCCCAAACGTGACGATAATTAGAGAGGGGCACTTACACGGGATTTTTCCACGATCGTTTCACAAAATTTTCAGGAATGAATCGTGAATCTTTGAATGAATTATGAATTTTGATATTTGAAGCAATACTTAAAAAAAATTGGTTTTAAAAAAATGTAAATTCTGTCGAAAAACGCAGAAAAAAGGAGAAATTTGTAAAAAAAAAGCATGAAATCAATTAAAAAAAATCTTTAAAAAGAAGCATATTTCATCAAAGATTCATGATTCATTCATTTCATCATGATTCATCACTGAATCTTTGGAACGGGGGGAAAATCGGATTCAGAACAAATTTTCTGAAAGTTATAAAAGAAGGGGAGGGGGAAATTCAGGAAATTCATTCGAAAATGCAATTTTCGTTTATTCGCTATCTAATGCAAAATTTGCGTAACTTTTTGCGTTTTTTTAATGAAAATTGACATTTTTTTCGCGATATTTTGACGAAATCGAAATTAATTTGTTTTTGCAACCATTTGTCGGAATTCGCGATACATTTTATGTCAGAAATTTTGGAATTATGATCGATTTTTTTTTTAATTTTCGGAAAAATTCAGAAGAATATCACGCTTGTTTGAAAAAAAAAATGCTCGTAAACGCCGCATCGGTAGAAACGCCGCATAGCTTGAAATTTCAGTTTAAAACACGTAAACGCCGCGGCGTTTCTTCCAGAAATTACGGTATATGTGAAATTGTTATTGTGTTATGTAAAATAAAATTATGATATAAAATTGGACCACTTGTTTACCAAATTTAAGTAAAATATTATCATTGAATAAGTATGTAGCATTTGAAGTATCTATTACATTCAAAATATCAGCCAAAACATTATCTGTTCAGGAGGAAACTGAATACATATTCAGTCTCAGTTTATTTAAAATAGAACTATTTTACTAATATAGTCAAAGTTTTTATTTGATTTAGCTTTAGATCATTTATTGGAAATAATAATTATTATTTTTAAAAGACTGCCCAAATACATTAAAGAAAATATGCATGCCAGGTATTCTAAAATGAAATGACTGATTTTAAAATACAATAATGTGCAAATGATGATAGCAGTTAAAGAAATTCTTGCAGGAGTTTTCTTACTGAGGTTCTTGGTTTTAGTTCAAACTACCAGCAATAGATGGCAATGCAAGCAGTAAATGACTAATCGAAAAGTTCAAAATTTGTCTATTTAATGTTGTCTTATTTATCTCATTCATATATTTCATTTAAATTTTGCAAAATATTAACAAGTTTGAAAATGTTTCAATTATCAAATTAAATGTTAAATACCTTCTATTTAGTTTTGATGTTATTTTGAGATAGTGCTGAGATCTACTAATAAATAGTATTAAAATGTTTGTATTTACATTGCTGCCTTTATGTTTATAAATATACATAGTATACTTTGTTTGTAGTTTCTGCTGCTCTAGTAAATCAATATCTGGTGTGGAAGCCTGGACATACAGAAGATAATTATTTTACAATTAATCTGAATATTAAGTATCCCGAACAGACTATTTTGTATCCTTTGATTTATTTTCCTTTCTTTAAATTTGCATATGTGTATAACAATTGTTTTTTTTTTCTATTTAAATATGGTTAAAATTTGTTATTCTAACCAGTGATTGTATTTGTTATATTGCATACATATAGAATTATGTAAAAATCTGGATCTTTGAAATTAATGGATTCAATATAAGTTTTAATTCTTCATAACACTTTTGTCTCTTCATAATATTTTGAAGCTTATTTTAACTAGTATTAGGATGATAACTGATTAAATGTCTAGAAAATAAATATAATTTTCTTTTCAGGATTTGTATGAGTTTGCACTTTTAATAGTTTTTTTACTATAAATAAATAAATAAAGACCTGAATTTTATGTGTTTTTTTTTTTTTTTTTCACTTGCTCACAAGGCATAAAACTAGCAGAGTCAAAAAGCATATAAGCTCATCCTTTCAATTATTATATGCATAAAATAGTTTCACTAAAAAAAAAAAAAAAAAAAAAAAAGACTGTAAATATGTGTTTATTAAAACTTAATAAACGCTGAATTTCAGTCTTTTTTAGTAACAGGCAGAAAGATCAATAAAAATTATGCCTAAAATATTTTTTTATGAAGAAAAACCAAAAGCTTAGTATGATGTTGTCTCATAAGGTTTAAGGAATAATACAGAATTATGGATCATAATAAATTAAAATTTTATTGAGCTGAAAGATCTGTAACATGTCATTTTTAGAGAATAGTGTGATCTCAAAAGATAAATTCATCACTACAAAGTTTAGAGTCAAGTCAATAATTATTACCACTTTTCAATGTAGAATATATTAAGTAATGAAAGAAAAATAATATACTTAATTAGGTGAGATTACTGCTACATTTTTCTACAGTTTGTTTTTATGAAATTCATCACTATTTTCAACAGTCATATGGTCTTTCAAACTATTTGGTAATATTTTTGGGGTGTTTTAGTTAGAAGAATGAACCAAAATTTTGAATACACATGCTCAAAAAACTCTAAAAAATGGATTTTTATGAAATAATATCAAGTTGCAATTCATACTTGTTTTGAACATTGATGTTATACACAAAAACAATAAAATGCATAAAAATCATTCAACGTTTGAAATATTTTTTACCAAAGAAACAAAAATAGTCAGCTTGAAAAAATAACTTATTAGATTAAAGGAATTATGAATTTAATTAAAAAAATAATAATTTTAACAGTAGCAAATTAAAATTTTACATTTGTATAACTTCCAAGTTTCTCTACCAAATAACTTAAAATTTTGGTATCTTGAATTAATATTCATTTTAGAATTCATATATTCTATCAAGTTTGGGAAACTGCTATTAAGCATTTAAAAATTTACTTCTTTTTCATTAGCAAAAAAAAAAAAAAAAAAAAAAAATCTTCTAGACTTACTTTACTAAAAAATAAAATAAGAGATGTCAAATGTTATATTTATTGAAAAGTTTAAGCCTACAGATATTGTAGGTTGTTCATTCTTCTTTTTTCTTTATTAATTGCGGAGACTGTACAGTGATTTATATTTACTTTAAAAAAATATATTTTAGTATATAATAACATAGCTTAAAAAGTGAATTATGTAATTTCTTCTTTCTGTCTATTTTAAATTTTATCATACTTAACTTGATTCCAGATATAAAGTTCAACTATGGAAACTTATAAAAACATTTATAATTAAATATGTTGTATTCTTCATAATATTTTCTTATATATTTTATAAAATTAAGTTGTATGTCTTTAAAAAACAGTTTGTTCCTAGCATTGTTATGACACCCATCAAACATGATTAAAAACTATTTTTATATTTTATTAAAAATTTTATATATTTATTTATATAGTTTCTTTTTTTCTGCTATTTCTTTTTTTTAGATGTCAAATTTCTTTATTAAAAACATAAAACAAAATGTAACTTAACAAATTACATGTTTGGAAAATGATATTTTCAAAAACTCAAATTTTGTCAAATCAATAAATTCTGTATTTAAATTAGTAATAATAATAAAAATCATTTTTAGGATGATTATAACAAGTCAAATATTACGGATGCCGTGCATGAAACATTAACATTCCTAGACCAATGATAAAAAACAATAGATTAAAGATAAACAACTTTAACTGTTTAAAATGTGAATTTTTATTGGATGGAGTTAATCAGACTGACTTCTGAACGCCTCATATAACGTATGACATGGATTAAACATTAATATTCCTGAACCCATCACAAACAAATTTGAAATGAAATTTCAGTTTTACAATTTTTGGAACTGCAAATTTTTAAACTTCTTAACATCGCACATTTTAAAATTTTTACACCGTTGTGTAGAGAAAAAAATGCACTTTTTAATGAAATTTGTTTAAAATCTCTATCACAATTTGTTGTTAAATTATAAATTTTTTAAAAAGTTTTAATTACTCTTTTTGTCATCTTGGCAACAGAAGTATTCCATTTTTGGACATTAAACTTGGACCAATTAGGAAACGAATAAAATAAACCAATTTTATTGCGGAATTCAACCAATAAAAAGATTCAGATATGCTTTAGATTTCCCAATTTTCTACCGAGAACAACAACTGTTTTTTCCAAATAGTTAAAAACCTTATAGAATTAATTATTTTTGATATTCAATGCATCACACACTTAACATTTACTTTTAAAAACTTCATTCTCTAGTAAATTAACACAATGATGTCAGTAATTAAAAAAGAAAAATGTTGTGTAAACTGAAAGGTGATTTCATTTTCACATAGTTTTGTTTATGTTAACTTGGTTCAGGAACATAAAAATAGAATTTTGCAATTGATTTTTTTCTTACTTTCTGATGTGCTAGAATAATAATAATAATAATATGTACACTTGTGTGTCCTTGATGGCAATACAATATTTTCATAACTCAATTATAAATTTAAAGATCAATTTTAATTAAATTTTTTCAATACATTTAGAAAACAATTTAAAAATACCAGATTAAATAATTTTTAGCATCCTTTATTTAAAAAAAAAAATGATTATTACATGAGTTAACAGTAAGATTTGTTACAATATTGCAAAATAAAATTTGTAGAAATATAAAAGATTTTTCTTTAATTTTCATGTACTATATCTTAGAAAGAAATTAAGTAAAATTATAAATTTTTTATACAATGATCCATTAACTTTGAACCTTTCTTTAATATGTTTTTTACTAAAAAAATAAATGATGGATATATTCATTGGAAAATACAATTATATAAATATTATAATAATGAAATATGAAGTATATTAAAGACTGAAAGTAGTCTAAGTAAAAAAATAAATAAAAAACCTTTGAAGTAATTTTGACTGAAAAGTAGATTGTATCAGTAAAAGTAATGATACAGTTTTTAAAGAACATGTTTTAAATGGCATACTAAAAAGTAGAAAACAAAGTAAAAAGAAAATAATCTAGCCATAAACCGAATGAGCTAAAGCTAACTCTGATTTAAATAAGCATAACACAAGCACAAACTCAATACATTTTAAATCAGTAAAGTGGCTTTCATTCGTTTCTACAGTTTTTTTAGTCCTTCATTTTTTATCAATATCTTTTTAGGATATATGTTTAAACTTTTAGATAACCTGTCTTATTGCTCAAATCAAATCATATTTTTCCACTTAATTGATGTTAATTATTGATAGATGGATAAATCCTTCCAACAGTCATAAATGTGATTTTGGAGGCACTAAACCACATTTAGCTTTTTAATAGATAATCTCTCACTACATTTTTTCACATTTCATCCTTGTTTATTTATGCATACTAATATGTGATGTACATAAATGTATGTTTCAGTTACAATTGTGTATTATGACAGTTTAATTTAGACTATTTACAACCAATTATATGTCAAATTAAAGGGAAACTAATTTAGTTTTTCTTACAGATGTTCAATAGATTCACCTAAAGTTATACAGCACACACTCAACCTAAAGTCCAATTCTTCACACTTTTTTTTTAAACAAGGCCAAAATATTGGAATCAATAGCCTCTTGAATTCTGTGTCGGCACGCTGGCCAATTATTAGATAGTGGTGGAATATAGACACAATCTTTTATAAAGTTCAAAAAGAAAAAATCGCATTGGTGTTTTGTCAAGTGTATGCTTTTAGGTCTTGAACTCAGCAGTAATACTTTATACTCAGGAGTCGCCATTTTGCATAAGTGGCACTGCAAATAAGTCGGTAACAAAGCAGTACTCATGCATGTACTTATCTAAAACTGATTGAGTTTATTCTTTATTTGTGATCTTGAAACACTATTAAATGCAGGCATGTAGTGGAGGGTATATGCCCAAGGCCGTAGCTAAGGGGGTGCTATGGGCGGCTCAGCCCTTCCCCCCCTGGAAAAAATTCCAAGGTCACTAAATGAATTTCTGCTTCGAAATTTTAAATGAAATTCTGTTCAAAAATCTAATTTAGCTTTGAGACCCTTTCATGCAGAATTATTAAATTGCATCTAAAATAAGTAATTCAACACTCCCTCATCCTATTTGAACATATGAAGCTAATATGATGTTCAATTTTGTACCAGTTATACACTCAAAATTTTCATCATCATATACTTTTCTTAGTATAAAATGAAGTTATGATAACAGTTTAATAAGAAACAGAGTACCTACAATGTGAATACACACTAATTTATCTTTCTGTGTCAGAAAAAAAAAAGAGCCTCCTGTATAATTTCTTGACCCCCCCCCCCCTATAGATTACTTCTAGCTATGGCCCTGTATATGCCATATACCTTCTGGATTTTTTTTAAACACCATATACCCACTGTTTCTCAAGAAAGCTATAGTATACACACTCTAGGGTATACCCTCTGCTTTGAGTATATATCCTCTGTTATTTTTACGACTACACCCCTGGTTCTATGATGCTTACATTTGATATTATTAAGATTTACAATGGGATATTTTTTTATGGAAATATCCTATAGAAGGAAAGCTTGTTTGTTTGATTGTAGGAAGCAATTACTGAAAGTACTGAACTGTTTACAAAAGAATAATGATGGCCAAGCGATAGTATTAATCTCTGCTCCAACATACACTATATTTTTATATATATGATAAATTTATTTAAAACTTATTGGCTGTGTCTAATTTTACAGATTTTTGCACAGACTAGATCATATCAAGACAATGATTTTAACCTGGTCTGGGTCAAGACCAGGACTGAAATTTTCATTTTGTATAGACCTAGAAAGAGAGAAGCAAATCACGTAGCAAACTGTAGTTTTAATGCTGATTTCAATTTTCTTATCAGTGATTCATGAGTTTTTGTTCTGGTTGCATTCTGAATTTTCTCACTAAAATTAAAAATGGATTTAATAGATGTAGAACAATTAATTTTTGGAATAGTCCAATATTGTAAGATTTATCATGCAAATTATGTAAAGATGAAAACAAAAAATGTAATAACTATGTTAGGGATATGTGGAATCATTGATAAAAAAATTTCAGAAAAATTTAAATAAGATCAGGAAATTATGGATAAGTTATTTGATTTTTTTTTTCATATACGCACACAATATATATATATATATATATATATATATATATATATATATATATATATATATATATATATATATATATATATATATATATATATATATATATATATATTATAATTTTTTAAGTTATGTTTATAAGAAAAATATTAAAATAGCAAAGTTTTATTATATGGAAAAAAGCTGAATATAATTTTTATCATGTAATAATAATGTAATATTTTATCATAGTAAGTCACTTGAAAATTTAAAATTAAGTTAAAATCATTAGAAATTAAACCTTCTATTGAAATGGGATGGGAAAGAAGACATTAAAACAGACATTGGATAACAAATACAGATGTGTTTATATGCAACACAGTTTTTTTTAATGGGGGAATATTTTAAAAATTACTTTAATTAAAAATTTTTTAACAAGTATGTATATAAATTTAAAGGATTTTCATCATGTGAAAATAACAATAAAAAAGACATTTTTGTAAAAAATGTGTTGAGATATTTCCATTGAAATTTTGCTTCTATTGGACCATGAACTGTATCGAAATAAATTGTCTGGGTTTGATTTGGGACAAACTTTAAGCTGTTTTATCCTGTGCTGAAACCCCCTTCCCCCCCCCCTAAACTTAAATAACTGTACTATTTAACAGAAGATGTAGTAATTAATTTTTTTAAATAAATATTTTGTACAAATAGAAATTATTGAAACCTTGTTGAAAGGAAAACTTTTTGTTGTTTTTGAAGCAAATACAGTTAAGTTTGATAAAATGGCCATTTTCATTTTTTTTTTTTTTTTTTTTTTTTTTTTTTGTAAAATTTTGTTGTGACTTCAAAGTTAATTTTCATCTGGTAAAGTATACTATTTGTATATGATTACAAATTTACTCAGTTACATCATAATGACATTTATAGCAAAAAAGCATGAATTTCAATTAGAAATTTCTTTTTTCATTTTTAAGATTGAAGTAGGAATTTCATCACAACAATTTCAAGATGAAAATTGCTACACCTGTTAACAAATAACCACCATATCATTAATTTAATAGTTTTTTTTTTTTTTTTTTTTTTTTTGCACTATTTGATTATTCAATTGACCAATTTTGCTTAACTATACAGATTGCCAAACTATTTTCCAAATTATACAAATTGACATTATTTTTATTTTAAATAATGAAACAACAAGCAAATTAGAAAAACATTAATAAAAATATACATAAAATGCCAAATTAAAAATCACTTGTTGCTATAATAAACACATGTAGTGTGTTTAGTGACAGTTACAGTTATCCATTATAGGCATTCAATCATATAATTTGATCATAACTTTTTAATCAACAGGATAATAAAATAGTGGTTTTTTTTTTTTTTTTTTTTTTTTTTTTTTTTTTTTTTTTTTTTTTTTCTAACTGCAACATCACAACTTTCAAAATGAATTCTCAATTCTATTGAAACAATCCCAAACATGCTTTTGCTCATATTTAATGCATTTTTCAAGACAGAATAATGAATATGTATCATTTAAAGTATAAATTTAATGGGAGTAAAATGACACTTTAAATTATGAACAAAATTTGTTCTGGTATCACATTTGCTTACTGCTAACTTCTTATATATATATATATATATATATATTTTTTTTTTTTTTATATATAAAAGCTAGATTAATATAACCCAAGTAAATTTTATATAACTTTTTTTTTTTTGAATTATGAAATATTATGATTGTACATTAAATAAATTTTCTTTTTCAAAATGAGTTTAACCTGTGTCAAATAAAGTCTCATTTCATAGAAAAGTTAAAGGAAGCTGTCAAATATGAATTTGTTACTCAAAGTCCTCATTAATAAAACT
This sequence comes from Maratus speculifer, assembly GCA_964019185.1. NCBI lineage: Eukaryota > Metazoa > Arthropoda > Arachnida > Araneae > Salticidae > Maratus > Maratus speculifer. The sequence continues at coordinate 419,840,543 of OZ025294.1, read as the reverse complement.
TCTCCATTTCTGCTGAAAAAGCTATTCTGGATGCTGCCTACAGCTTAAAGATTATAATTTTTATAAATCAATACACAGAATTGAAACAGACTATTTTTTTTTTCAATATCCTACCTTTACATCTAAATGATAAATATGGTTTCTTTAAGATTATTTTATTTACTAGATCAGTCATTTCCAACAGCATGTTCTGTAGAAACATCTTAAACAATAGAAATCAGCATTTACTATCTTGCAGCAAATCCATCGATAAACTTACAAGATTGGACACTATCATAGAGAATAATTAAAATGTGATGACAATCATAGCGTCCCCTTATATTGACAAGGGAGAAGAAACTTTTCACCCCCAGAATATTTCTGCTATTGAGCTTTTATCTTCATATGATCTTTCTTTATTAAAACGACTTTTTTTTTTTTTATTGTGTGTGTTGAAATAATGGGTTTGCAATATTAATAAATAAATAACTAAAACAACTATTTTTCTTTTTTTTTATAACAAAAATAATAAAATGCTTTAATGAAAACATTTGGATAAGATTTTAAAGGGAAAATAGCTACATTAATGAAATAAATATATATATATATATATGTCGCATTTTCATAAAACGACAGACTTCAAGGGAATTAGCATTAATTAGGATTTATTTAAACATTCTAAAACCTAGGAAAATCTTTTCACAGGTCTTAACAGCATGGTTTCTCGAGGACAAGTGCATAGATATACATTTGAAATTTCTCATCTCCATAGGGTTGCCAGTTAGAAAGGGCCATGTGTTTTAGTTAAATTAATATGATAAACTTAGGTTTCTTGCTGCCCTGTAAAACTCGGGATTATTAGTCATGGGGCCCGTATCCACATTGAGGGGCGATTTATTAAAAAACTAATTAATAGGTCTGATTTTTGAATTTTCTTACATATATAAATATATATACTCATTGAATTGTGTAAATGAATAAACAGCATCTTTATTCCCCTTCCCTCTTTTTTAAACTTATATATCATACAATCTTTACTGATTTTCATCACCAAATTTAAATTGTATTATTGTAATGTAAATAAATTTATCATGATTAAGTATATAACCTATTATAGTTGCACACAAAAGCATCATGGATATTTTAATTTTCACATATCAAACACATATATATTTAAATTATATATTTAATTTTGTATCATTATTATTTTATTTAATAGTATATCCAGCAAAATCTTGTAAAACCCAATTAAAAACTTTTAAGCAAGTTTTTCATTGTGTGATGGTTTTATCCAGTTTTAACCGTCATGTCAAAAATTTCTTTTGACACAATATTTGACAATGACAGTCAAAACATAAAATTGAGCCCAAAACCACTTAAGATTACTTTTACAAAAATATTAAATTTATATTTTTTAGTTTTAGAAACTTTAATAAACTTTATGACAGTTTTAGACATTAAAATTCACAAATCCTAGTATAAAAATCAAAATGTGTTTTTGGTTCAACAAGTTTCTTAGACGATAGAAAATAATTGTAAGATATAAATATAGAATGAAAAAAAATTAAAAGTATCATTACATTAAAAATATAAACTAAATAAACTATAAAATACTTTAATTAAAAAAAAAAAAAAAAAAAAAAAAAAAAAAAAAAAAAAAAATGAAAATATGTGGCGAAAACACTTGTATAATTTAACGTATAAAATTACATATAAATAATATATATATATATTATATTGTTTTAATGTTAGTTCCATTCTAAATCTTTTCTACAAAAACTGATTAACGATTAAGATTAAGCTTACAGCTACAAACTTGAAATAATGTGGTGAAATAAGAAAAAAATAATGTTAACTATTTTATAATGAATAAAACTTAAATTTTAACATAAATGAATTGTCCTAAATAATTAAACATAATAAAATGAAGATATATAATTAATGTGTGCTAATATTGCATTTAACAAACCATCTATTTTTAACTCTTTGCACTTGAGAGGTGATTCTCACTGACCACTGTGTTCTGCTTAAATGAGTGTTCCAAATGCTTTGGACACCAGTATTTTAAACTAATTTTTTTTTTTTTTGCTATATCTAATGGCTGAATAATCTGTGGTAAAAGGTGGTGGAATAAACTGTATTTGGTATCCCGATTTACAAGGGACACCTGTCAATACTAGTAGTGAGTGAGAGTCAGTCACCTCTCAAGTGCAAAGGATTAAGTAATGGATTTAAAGTATGTTTAATTATATGGATTTCACAATAATAATTCCTTTAAATAACTCAGAGGGGTTATTCTCTACAATACTGCAAATTTAGCCGAGCAGTCTGACATGACTGTTACACAGGTAAATTTTCATAAAAATTGGATAAATTGCTAGTAATTGGTCAATTGTTGAAGATTTTAATAGCAGCAAAAAACGTTATGAAATTTTAAACAAAAGTACATATTCCCCATTCACTTTATCATTAACTCATAACAATAAATGTGAGAGAATGATGAAATTAAGATGTTTTTACTAATTGTCATGAAAAATGCAAAATTATGGAAAAACCAAACTGATTCCTTAAAGAAGAACACATAATATATAATGTATAATAAAATTAAAAATTTTGAAAATTGCTAAAAATTTAGCATTCTGTGTGAGGGAATGACTGCTAATAAAAATACTCCCCGATTTTCTGATTGAAAAAAATTTCTAGAAAATTAACAAAAACTTATACCACCAATTTATGTTGCTGGACTGGCAAGTACTCAAATTAGCTTCCTCTCTGTGAAGAATGCTTGACTGCTGCTCATCTTTAGTGATAGGATATTTGCGATAATAGTAAGGTATGAGGGAATGATGGTCTAACATGGGGAGACATATAACTGATTGAGTAAACTACATAATTATAGTAAAAAATATTTTTATTATTTTTTGTAAGGTACCAATTAAGAACTTTATTTTGCTTAGGGTGTTTTTAATTATTTTTATTTCTGAATGGAAAAAATCAGGCAGTAAAGTATTGTAGGGGAGAGGTGAGGGAATGATATTTGCATGATATATTTTACATTTTTAAATATTAAATTTGTTTATTTTTAAATTTTACGCCCTGTCCCTAATAAACAAACTTTAGACCCTCTAATAAAAGTATAAATAAATAAAAATAAAATGAAATTTAGAGCATTTATATGGCTGGGAAACACTTTTTGCACTATTGCAGAGAATAACCCGTGTGCTAATATTGCATTTAACAAACCATCTATTTTTAACTCTTTGCACTTGAGAGGTGATTCTCACTGATCACTGTGTCCTGCTTAAATGAGTGTTCCAAATGCTTTAAACACCAGTATTTTAAACTAATTTTTTTTTTTTTTTTGCCCTATCTAATGGCTGAATAATCTGTGATAAAAGATGGTGGAATAAACTGTATTTGGTATCCCGATTTACAAGGGACACCTGTCAACACTAGTAGTGAGTGAGAGTCAGTCACCTCTCAAGTGCAAAGGATTAAGTAATGGATTTAAAATATGTTTAATTATATGGATTTCACAATAATAATTCCTTTAAATAACTCAGAGAATATTTGTATTGCATCTGTGTTATATAGCTAACCAGCTGTCTTGACCAGGCCTGTAATAATATTCTTAAAGAAACCTGAAATTTGAATTTGGGAGAGGTGGGCAGAGATTTTGCAAGTTACCAGGCCAGACTCTGGTTTAGTTGGAAATTTTTGTACAGTCACAGGTTAAGGTTTTGAATTTTTATTTGTATCACACTTTAAAATCTTTTATTTAAAACTAGCTGCCCTTGGTGACCAGTTTGGTCTCCCTTGAATGTATACTAAGCATTAAATCATATTGATTTTATTCATAATTTATTTTAATTAATCAAGCTTTTGCCAAATTGGAAGATTTTGCTAGAGAAATAGACACAGATGTCATATACGCACCACATTGGCGTGATTGCAACAAAATTGCAATTATATGTGCTCACACAGTAACTCGGCTATTGTTATTTACTTATTAATAAACTGTTTGTTTACTATTATTTTCTTTTTTAAAATGATATAAATTGTTTTATTATATAATTATTCACTAAAATCTTATTTATTTATTATTTCCTTTTTACAATAATAGAAATTAGTTTAAAAATGTGTATGTAACTGTAAATGAAAATGAAGTTTTCGCTAAATTGACGTCGAAAAAATAACACACTAATTAGGTGCATATATGACTTCTGTGCTGATAAATCAAGAACTCAATACTTTTATGCTATCCTAGTTCAGATAATAAATCGCCAAATATTGTATCCGTGGCATTTTTTCATATTTCAATAATTATTTAAGATGTAATAATATAATCTTTGCATTCCTTTCATTTATAATACATAACATTAATTTGAAACTGAAAAGTTTAAAATTCATGACTTTTGTTTCTTTTCTTTAAGTAAAAGGAACAGAAAAAAAATAAATAATAATGATATTTTGAAGCTCCATAATTGCAGGGAAGGAACAAAACGTAAATAAATCCAATTTTCCACAGTCAAATCTTACCAAAGAACTTTTGCACAGTAACCCATAAGATGTGTTTCATTTGGATGTTGCCATTAAACAAATAAAAAATAATCATGATTTTTTTGCCACATATGTTAGTGTATTATATATATAGATTAATTGATGAATTCAATTAAACTTTAATTATGTTTTCAATATTTAAAATTTTATTTATCATCTTTAGATAAAAAGTAATTACAAATGTATCATAAACTGTAATACTAAAAAAGAAATAATAAAATTGTAATCAAATATTACTATATAGATTTTTAAAAAAATACACTAATCAGCAAATATATTTTTGAATAGAGTAAAGTCTGTTTAAAACAAAACCATACAATAAACTGAGAAAGAAATTAAAAACAGGTTTCAGTGTTCGTTTCTACCTTAAAAAATGCAATTAAGCTTTGGGCAATTTAAAGATCCTGCATAATTTTTTTTTTTTATTTTTTTTTTTTTAATCTCTGGCTGTTTGTGTTTCCCACTAAGCTGGTTTTATTGTATTTTACCTCTGATAATTAGCATAACATGCAGACACTTTGTACGGCCAAGTTAGTATCAATTTATACCTTTAGACAGTTTTTTTTTTTTTTTTTTTACTTCTTGCAAAAAGCACAAATATATGTACAGAAAAAAAAAAAAAACTTTAAAATTGAAAAAAATATATATATCGGTTGGTTGGACTATGTAAAATGAAGTTTTCCTTTTTAATTATTATTATTAGAGTCATTTATGTATAGTTTTTTCTCAAATAATTCAGTTGTTTTAAAGTTAAAAATAATTAAAACCCCTTAAAATTGTAATTAAAAAAAAAAAAAATTAGTCTTACGGAGTATCAAACTACTGAACTTTTGTTTAGTAAAACAGAGGTATTAGAGTACCGTGCTGCAAATAGTTTTACCAGAGTCTGTAAATTAAGGTTCCATAACGAAATGTTAATGGTTTTTTAATTTTCTTTTTGGAATTGGTTTTATTAACTTAACAAAATACCTGGTTATTATTGTCTGAATTCTTTTAAATTTGAATAGATCATAAATATAACTAAAACCAAGCCTTTTTTATAATTTCATTAAAAAATATGCATTTTTATAAAAGGAAAACATTTAAGTCGAAATCGAAAGAAACCGCAGCAATATCCCTCGATTTCTAATTTTTTTCAATTATTTTAAAGTATGTAAAAGTATATAAAGTATATTATATATAAGTTTTCACATATTTTATTTTGTAAAAAATGTTTCTACTCCTTCAAACATTTTGAAATTTTTGTAGGTGGTGTAAATCTGACCTATTGAGATTTTTAAAAAAGATTGTATTAAAATACGGTATTGTATTAAAGATTGTATCAAAATACAAATGTTTAGCTGCCTGTAGGGTCATTCCATGTCAATTCAACCAGACCTTGTAACCCGACCCACAGGGATTTTGATGAAACTTTGTGTACACACTAATTTTATCATGAAATGATTCCATCAGAAATTTTTCCTTCCTAGACCTCATAGTTTGTGAGATATGGGGGGTCGAATTCATGGGGTTTTCTCAAATCGCACATTTCTGAGTCTGTATTTTGAGATTGCAGTTCCATCTTCAAAAAATTGTTTCTCTGGATCTAAAACGTGAATCATCTTAAAAATATCACTGTAAGAATATAAAAAGATGCAGATTTTAATAAAAAAAATATTTAAAAAATTTACTTGTAATATTTAGGATAAAAAAAATTAGCCAAAGTTGAGAGTTATGGTTATTTTTCCAAATTTTTGTGACTTCACCAAAAAGGCTGTACACAAAAAGGCAAATTAAATTTCCAATTTCTTTTTGTTTTAAATAAAAGTTTATACTTAGGGCTTTCTATCTGTGAAATAAAAATGATGTGTTTCACATGGCTTATGCAAAAATTTTGGGTACTTTCCAATTAGCCGGATGCATGTTTTATTTTTACATATTACATATGCAAACAAAAAGGCAAATGAAATTTCCAAGTTCTTTTTGTTTTAAATAAAAGTTTACACTTTGGGCTTTCTATCTGTGAAATAAAAATGATGTCTTTCGCATGGCTTATGCAAAAATTTTGGGTACTTTCCAATTAGCTGGATGTGTTTTATTTTTACATATGTACATATGTATAGATCTATATAAATGCAGATGTATTATACATGTATATGAGTATGTATATATACAGTATATTGATATATATATGTATAACACTGGTGCCCGTCTAACCGAAAAGTACCAAATTTTGCCTTGTTTTGAGAATCTGCACCTATTAAGAGGAAAAAAATCTGACTAAGTTTAGCTGTGGTACTTAAATAATTACTGGAATTTCTATGAGTTATTGAATTTAATGTTATTTGATGCATGTTATTTTTAATTTGCAAAGAAAAATTTAGGCTTTGTTTTTTCTGATTAAAAAAAAATCTGACTATGTTTTCCCATTAAATTTAGTGAATGGTCCATATATTTCATTTAGTTATTTAATAATGAGAATTTTTGCTAATCTGAAGAATCTGTTACTTTTATTTTCAATAATTAAACTCAAAACAGACTTTTTTTTTTGTACAGTTTAAAATAGATAATTTTTTCTCCTCACATTTCCATTCTTTCTTTCGAATGCTTATATATTAATTATTTGTGTTTAAAAAATGTTCAAAATCTTGTATTTCCTGTCCTTGGTTAATTTTAATCAGTTTAAATATTTATATTGGCAAGTTTAAATACACAAATGTTTAACAGAACTTAAATTTGTTTCTGTAGTCTGAAAGATTTAATTGCACCTGCCTTGTACAAACACCTTCTGATAAAGGCAGGGTAATGTTCGTTAATATGAAAGCAGATGTTCTGAAATCAATTTAATAAAATTATTGTCATTCTGTTGTTTCTTATCATAGAAGAATGATCTAACTTTTACTGTGCTACTAAAAATATAATCTGATTGTTACATACTTTGTAGTTTATGATATGTATAAATATTTTTTTGCTTTATTGTTTTAATATGGAGCCTGACATTAAACCTTCTACTAGTCTTCAGGCTTGCAGTATAGTAATATTAACTGGTTTAGAATGTCACAAAACTAGCTATCGAAATAATAGAGAAATAGACTACATTGATAATCTCTGTGATTCAGAAAAAGAACTTTTATTAGTTAGGACTATTGCATTTATAAAACAAAAATTAAGTGAAAAGCGTTTGATTAATATATGTGAGCATCACAGAATTTCTCTCTTAATGAAATATGAATTATATAAATGTAGATATCCATTTAAGCGGCATAAAAAACAAGCGAAAAAAGCAATTAGGGCAGTTAATAGAGATTTATATACGGCCGAAAAAGTAAACCAAAGTTGAAAGTTATGATTATTTTTCCAAATTTTGTGACTTTATAAAAAAAATCTCTACACAAAAAGGCAAATGAAATTTCCAATTTATTTTTGTATCAAATAACATTAAATTCAGTAACTCATAGAAACTCCAGTAATTATTTAAGTACCACAGCTAAATTTAGTCAGATTTTTTTTCCCCTTAATTAATGCAGATTTTCAAAACAAGGTAAAATTTGGTACTTTTCGGTTAGACGGGCACCAGTGTTAAACATATATATATCAATATACTGTATATATACATATGTACATGTATAATACATCTGCGTTTATATAGATCTATACATATGTACATATGTAAAAATAAAACACGCATCCGGCAAATTGGAAAGTACTCAAAATTTTTGTATAAGCCATGTGAAAGACATCATTTTTATTTCACAGATAGAAAGCCCAAAGTGTAAACTTTTATATTTAAAACAAAAAGAAATTGGAAATTTCATTTGCTTTTTTGTGTGCAAATGTAATATGTAAAAATAAAGCACTTATCCGTCTAATTGAAAAGTACCCAAAATTTTTGCATAAGCCATGCGAAAGACATCATTTTTATTTCATAGATAGAAAGCCCAAAGTGTAAACTTTTATTTAAAACAAAAAGAAATAGGAAATTTCATTTGCTTTTTTGTGGCCATATGTAATATATAAAAATAAAGCACTTATCCGGCTAATTGGAAAGTACCCAAAATTTTTGCATAAGCCATGCGAAACACATCATTTTTATTTCACAGATAGAAAGGTCAGAGTGTAAACTTTTATTTAAAACAAAAAGAAATTGGAAATTTAATTTGCCTTTTTGTGTACAGCCTTTTTTGTGAAGTCACAAAAATTTGGAAAAATAACCATAACTCTCAACTTTGGCTGACTTTTTTCATCCTAAATATTACAAGTAAATTTTTTAAATATTTTTTGTTAAAATCTTGCATCTTTTTATCTTCTTACAGTGATATTTTTAGGATGATTCATGTTTTAGATCCAGAGAAACAATTTTTTGAAGATGGAACTGCAGTCTCAGAATACAGACTAAGAAATGTGAGATTTGAGAAACCCCCAAGAATTGGACCCCCCATATCTCACAAACCATGAGGTCTAGGAAGGAAAAATTTCTGATGGAATCATTTCATGATAGAATTAGTGTTTACACAAAGTTTCATCCAAATCCCTGTCGGTTGGGTTACAAATGGGGGAAAAATTGGTTGAATTGACATGGAATGACCCTGTAATGTATAAAAAATTTCCTCTCCATAACTCAATAAGCCATAAAATGACCTGCATTCAATAATAAATTTGAAAAGCTTAAAATTCATTTTTTAAAAAAACTAAATGCACTATTGTTTTGAAGAAGGTTTCAGCTTTATAAGCATATTTTTTGATTTGTCAGTGCCTTTAAATTTGCGTTATATAGGGGCGTTGCAATAAGAGGGAAAACTTTTTTTTCAAACTGTTAATTGTGACATAAAAAAAATAATAATCGCACCATTTGAAATGTGAAAATCCGATCTTTTGCACTATGTCTTTCAATTTTAACTGTACTGAACGGTTCAGTCAGATTTAGATTTGAAAAAAAAACAGAAATGCAGTCAAAAATGCTTCTTCCCTTTGTTTCGGTGCATAAATGCGTTTGTGTGCATGAGTAAGCTTCTTAGTTTCCCGAGCATTAAAGAATTGATTTTTTGATGAGAATGGGTTGTGATTTATAATTTATCTCTTGCAATCTAATCAAAAAATTAAAATTCTAAGCTTCAGATACATTGAGCCTCAGTGACCTTGGACTGACTTAAAAAGAAAGAGCCTAGCACATGCCGTAGTTTACACTAAGCAATGCCAATGTCTAAGCTAGACATGTTATATTTCTGTATCGATCGTGTCAAACTAGCATCGTTTCATGATGCACATTAATACTTATTTTCATGAAAGTCATATTCATTGAAAATGACTCATATTTTATTGCTTTCGTTTAAATTTTTGTATCGGGCTGGTAGGTCTGTTTAATTTTTTATTGGTCTGGCCCGGCCAGTTGAAAGAAACGTCCCTAGTGGGTGCTAGGATGTAGGGATGATTTTCAGATTACTTTTTTTTCTAAAAAAAATTCAGATTAATATTTTAATAAAAATTAATTAATTAATACTCATTTCAAAAAAAAAATAATTTTAATCTTTCATAATTTCATTAATATATCCTATAAATCCAGTATTTTCATTTGATACATCGCAGCTTCCCTATTTGAATAATAGCAATATACAAAAAAAATATTTTTCTAAATTATTTTATTATTATTTATTCATTCTTAAAATTATATTAATCAGACTTAAATTTAAATATAAATCATTTTCATATAATCGCCCGGTCTTTTAATAGTATAATTCGTGATTTATGCTATCTCAAAATTTAAGATAATCTCCGTATTTTTTTTTTATGACGATCGCTGTATTTTCAAATTCACGCACCGCCATATTTTTTTCTTGCTTCGTCCGTTTTGACCAGGCATGAGTCATCATGCTTGAGATTGTTCCAGAAGCATCCAGTGCCTTCGATTCTAACACCTCCCACGTGAAATTAGGGGAATCCCCCGATAGAAGCTTCCAGAAAACGCTTCTGATTGGTTGAGAATGGCGTCGCGGACGAGCACTGAAATTTTTCGCGGGCGATTCAGAGAGATTCAAAAAATTATCCGAGCGAGCAAGACGTAAAAGAGGATTGGGGATTTTTTCCCCGCGGGACCTTCGGGTCTAGCGCCGGCAAAGATGTTTTTTTTTCAAATTTGGCAGATTTTAGATATTTTCAGAGGATGATCGTCTTTACAGTTCTGCACAACAAGATTTAATTTTTATTATCTTCGCTTCAAATATTAAGTAAAAGTACCTCCAGCCAACTTATGAGTTTCACTCTCCCGTTGTCCGAGTTTACTTATCCTGTTAGATCAATTTGCTAACAACTTCAAAGTCTGGGAATTTATAGCTGACATCGTGAGAACCTTCGTGAATGAAGTATACCAATTTAATGCAGGCAATTTATCTAATGGATCAATGCCAGACGTTGTCCACCTCCAAGGCCTGATATCGCTGGATTTCTTCACAAGTGTCACCGGTGTAGCAAGGATTAACTGTACCCCAGCCAACATCATTTATTACTGTCAAGACAATGGATGTGATTATAAAGTATCAAACTAAAGGAACTTATGCGAACTGTAATTCGAACGTTCCACGAGATATATTTTTCATAAATATTTAGTTTTTCTGTAAAGGGATGCATGGCCATGTTCTCCACAGTTTATTCTCTTGCCAATCATGAATAAAATCTAATTTGTAAGTAGAAAAATAGTGTCTTCTCTGTGAATGCTGTTTGGGTGAGTGTTTTATTGTTTTTCTTTTCTTTTTATTTTAGGTAACACTTAACAGCTTGTTGAAATAGTTGAATTAATTTAACTTGCGGCACAACGCTTAATTGATTTACTTCCACTATTCGACACGCGCTGCTATCTGTATTTAAGGAATCTGTTTCCGGGCAATACGCTATTTGAGCTGACTCGTCTGTTTTGATGAGTTTAGCTGCCGGGATATCGCTTGGATCGGATTCCCCAAATACAACACCATAGCATTAATAAGCGATATCCCGGCAGCTAAACTCATCAAAACAGACGAGTCAGCTCAAATAGCGTATTGCCCGGAAACAGATTCCTCAAATACAGATAGCAGCGCGTGTCGAATAGTGGAAGTAAATCAATTAAGCATTGTGCCGCAAGTTAAATTAATTCAACTATTTCAACAAGCTGTTAAGTGTTACCTAAAATAAAAAGAAAAGAAAAACAATAAAACACTCACCCAAACAGCATTCACAGAGAAGACACTATTTTTCTACTTACAAATTAGATTTTATTCATGATTGGCAAGAGAATAAACTGTGGAGAACATGGCCATGCATCCCTTTACAGAAAGACTAAATATTTATGAAAAATATATCTCGTGGAACGTTCGAATTACAGTTCGCATAAGTTCCTTTAGTTTGATACTTTATAATCACATCCATTGTCTTGACAGTAATAAATGATGTTGGCTGGGGTACAGTTAATCCTCGCTACACCGGTGACACTTGTGAAGAAATCCAGCGATATCAGGCCTTGGAGGTGGACAACGTCTGGCATTGATCCATTAGATAAATTGCCTGCATTAAATTGGTATACTTCATTCACGAAGGTTCTCACGATGTCAGCTATAAATTCCCAGACTTTGAAGTTGTTAGCAAATTGATCTAACAGGATAAGTAAACTCGGACAACGGGAGAGTGAAACTCATAAGTTGGCTGGAGGTACTTTTACTTAATATTTGAAGCGAAGATAATAAAAATTAAATCTTGTTGTGCAGAACTGTAAAGACGATCATCCTCTGAAAATATCTAAAATCTGCCAAATTTGAAAAAAAACATCTTTGCCGGCGCTAGACCCGAAGGTCCAGCGGGGAAAAAATCCCCAATCCTCTTTTACGTCTTGCTCGCTCGGATAATTTTTTGAATCTCTTCGAATCGCCCGCGAAAAATTTCAGTGCTCGTCCGCGACGCCATTCTCAACCAATCAGAAGCGTTTTCTGGAAGCTTCTATCGGGGGATTCCCCTAATTTCATGTGGGAGGTGTTAGAATCGAAGGCACTGGATGCTTCTGGAACAATCTCAAGCATGATGACTCATGCCTGGTCAAAACGGACGAAGCAAGAAAAAAATATGGCGGTGCGTGAATTTGAAAATACAGCGATCGTCATAAAAAAAAATACGGAGATTATCTTAAATTTTGAGATAGCATAAATCACGAATTATACTATTAAAAGACCGGGCGATTATATGAAAATGATTTATATTTAAGTCTGATTAATATAATTTTAAGAATGAATAAATAATAATAAAATAATTTAGAAAAATATTTTTTTTGTATATTGCTATTATTCAAATAGGGAAGCTGCGATGTATCAAATGAAAATACTGGATTTATAGGATATATTAATGAAATTATGGAAGATTAAAATTATTTTTTTTTTGAAATGAGTATTAATTAATTAATTTTTATTAAAATATTAATCTGAATTTTTTTTAGAAAAAAAAATAATCTGAAAATCATCCCTACATCCTAGCAGTGGGCCAGGTTTGGACTGATCTCTAAAGCATGCTGCATGAACAGTAAATTAAATTTTGTTATTATTTTCAAAGCTCATTCACAAATATATATATATATATAATAATAATAATCAGATTTTATCATTGCCTTGGTTAACAGAAAAATTGGTTAATAGAGGTTCTGGTGCAATTTTATTACACTTCGATGTAGCCCGGGAACAGAATCAACGCAATGCTGCAACATACGTCGCAGACTCTTGAGAACGTCAGCAGACTCTTGAGAACGTCAGCAGACTATTTTGAAACTGCAGGCATGCCGCAAATGTGCTATACCATGAAAGATACGCAAAAAATTGGCGACGGAATGCAGAAAAATAGCTCTTACGTGTCCTGTGAGACACGTAATTTTGTCAAAAGATCGCAAAAAACGGTGACTTACATTAAAGAATCACGAAATATCGACTATTTTCCAACAAATTTTGTGTAAAGATTCATGAAAAAATGGCTAATTTTGCCACAAAATCTCAAATAGAAGGCAGATTTCCTCAAAAATATCTCCAAAAAAATGACAAATTTCATCAAAAAATCAGCAAATTTTGTCAAAAAGTTGCAATAAAACGACAGATTTTGGCAAACTATCATGAAAAATCGGCAGATTTTGCTAAAAAATATCTGAAAAAAAGGTTGATGTCCTCAAAAAATTGAGAAAAAAATTGCAAATTCTGTCAAAAAATCACAAAAAACAGTAAATTTTGTCAAAAAAATCACGAAAAACTGCAAATTTGGTCAATATCGCGAAAAAACGACAAATTTTGTCAAAAAAATCATGACAAAATGGTCAATTTTGTTAAAAAAATCACAAAACTATGGCAAATTTCGTCGAAAATTCACGAAAAAATGGCAAATTTCGTCAAAGGGGCACAGGAAAAAAAAGTTAATGCAGAGAATGAATTTTCCTGTTCCAAAAACTAATTTTCTGGCATCAAAATTGTTTTTTTGCTGCTCCTAAAACGAATTTTCCTGGTTTACAATCTGTTTTTGACTGCTCCAAGTCTTTTTGAGTAAATGTGACATCTAAAAGCAACCCATTCATTAAACATATCCCTTTACTCAACAAAAGTATTCTTTTTTTGAGCAAAAATGTTTTTTTCAATAAATCAGCCCTGACCATTTATTTTTAAAAAAGTGAAGAAAATTTTTCTTAATAGTTTTAAAAAATTAATATTGATTTTAATTATTTATTTTTTTTTAACAATAATTATTGATTTTCCTTTTTCTTTCGCAAATGAACAAGTTCAATTTTTGCACTGAAAAATGTGACTTATTCTTAGTGGGGACACAGAATTTTAGAAGTCCTGGACCCCTGGACCCAGGATTTTTCAAGTCCAGCATCATCACTGAATTGCAAAAATATTTGCTGGAAATTATTTGCTATGTGCCATTATATTATGATCTGCACTACATGCAATTGACGAAGCTCGGATTCATTCTAAAGTATAAATCAGAAGCAATTCTGTTCCTAATTTTTCAAGTAATTAAAGCCATCACTTCCAAAAAAAAAAAAAAAAAAAAAAAATCTGTCATTAAACTGAAAATTAGGACATAAAATGTATCGCGAGCATCCACAAATGGTCCCCCCCCCCCCCAAAAAAAAAAGAAAAGTAAGAAATCAATTTTGTTAATTGTTCAAAGAAAAATTTACAATTTCACCGTGGATCTTGAGGAAAATGCGAATTCTGTCAGAGGATTGCAGAAAAAACAGCAAATTTTGACAGGAGATCTTGAAAAAATGACAAATTTTGCAAACAGATTGTAAAAAAAACAGGAAATTTCATGAAAAGATCGCGAGAAAACGACAAATTTCGTACAGGTATTATGAAAACCTTCGAATTTTGCCAATGGGTTGCAAAAAATGTAAAATTTCATGAAAAAAACAAAAGCTTTCTTTAAATGATCGCAAACAAACAAAAAAATTTCTCAAAATCCCAAAAAACAAGCTAATTTCAGCAAAAAAACATACAAAAAAATGACAAATTTCGGCAAAAAATCACAAAAAAAAAAAAAAAAAAAAAACACAAATTTTATTTAGGTATAATGAAAATATGCAAATTTCAGCAACAGGTTGCAAAAAAGGCAAATTTTTGTCAAAATCGCAAAAAAACAACAAATATCATGAAAAACCAGCAAATTTTTTCAAAAAATCACAAAAAAATGGCAAAATTCCTCAAAATATTGAGAGAAAATGACTAAATTCGTCAAAACACCATGAAAAAACGCAAATTTTGACCAAGTATCATGAAAAAAAAATTAAGCTTTTTTTCAAAGAATTGTAAAAGAATGGCTAATTTCATAAAAAAAATTCCGAGAAAACTGGAAAATCCAATCAAAATATTGTGAAAAAACAGCAAAGTTTGCAAAAAACGCTAATTTTATCAAAGGGGCATCAGGAAAAAAAAAAATAAATAAATAAGAACACATAGTCCATGAGGCGACAGCACAAGAGCCTATGTTATGAAGCACAAGAAAAAAAAACCCTTTATTTTATGCAAGAGTAGTAATAGGCAGAGTTGTATAATATAGACGCACGCGCGAACGCCGTGCGCAGAAAATTTTATGAACTTTGCAGAAAATTTTGGGGAAAAAAAAAACAATTTTTGTTTTTCTAACTTTTTTAGTGCCAAAAAATTAAAAATATTCCCCCAGTTTTATGCACGGTTTATTTACTGTTAGTGTACAATTAAAAGCAGGGACGGTTTTCAAATTTTCCAAAATGTAAGGCATTTGATGCAGAAAACTAAAATCCGAAATTTTGGACAAACAAAATCCCGAATTTTGACAAACGTTTTTCGTAAAAAATCAATTTCTTAATAAAATACAAATTTCGCCAAAGGATAGCGGGAAAAAAACACAAATTTTGTCAAATTATCGTGAAAAAAATTCACATTTCGTTAAAAGTCCTCGAATAAATCGCGAATTCAAACAAAGAATTTCATAAAAAACACACATTTCAACAAAGGACTATGTAAAAAAAATGATTTCATCAAAGGACGATGCAAAAACGCGAATTTCATCTAAAGACTGCACAAAAAACGGGAATTTCGTCTGTAAATTGCGTAAAAAGGGAAATTTCTTCCGTGAATCACGTCAGAAACGATAATTTCGTCCGTGAATCGTATCAAAAATGGGAGTTTGGTCCATGAATTGCGTAAAAAACAGGAATTCCGTCTGTGAATTGCGTAAAAAACAGGAATTCCGTCTGTGAATTGCGTGAAAAACAGGAAATCTGTCCATGAATTGCGTAAAAAACAGGAAATCCACCCGTGAATTGCGCAAAATAAGAGTCTTTTGTCCATGAATTGCACAAAATACGCGAATTTTGTTCATGTCAAAATAATACAAGACATAATTTTATTAAATATTAAATTTGCAGAAAGTTTTGAATCAATATTTATGAGCGCAGAAAGTTTTTAGTTTTATACAAGTCTGGTAATAGGGGAGTCTCCGGAAGTAAAGTGGTGCCTAGTGAAGCCAAAAATTACTACCAATGGCTCATTCGTAGGTTTATCATTATGTTTTCCTGCTCCCAGTTTTCCATATCTTCATACCTTTGATTGTATGGCAAACACGATGTTAAACCTAGAGTTGCCCACTAGTGGTATTCATTTTTAGCTTACGCACCACTTCTCTACCAGAGACATGAATTATTAAATTCTCCTATTACTACTCATCCATAAAATAAAGGTATTTTTCTTGTGCTTGATAACATAGGTTTTTGTGCTGTCGGTTCTTGGACCAATAGTACCGGGAGTGCATTTTCTGCTCCTTTCGGACAGTATATGATGGTGTTAAAAATTCTGAGGACAAAAGTAACTTATTTTTAAAAGAACTTTCCCTTAATGCTAACCGCAAATACTTGAGAAGTTTAAATGCATTTAACATAGTGCGAGAGACTGGAAAAAGAGCATTTGTCCTTAAGTTCTGCAGACTGTTTGTAAAGTTTCTACTTGAGCTGCAGACTGCTGAAAAAAAAATCTGCTGCTGGGAAATGTAGTACAACAAAATAAAAATAATTTATGTAACAGATAAATTATCATTTAACCTCTTCAGTCCTGAGACAAATTTTCAGTGGCACTACAAAAACCAGTTTAAAATTATTATAAAACATCTCCAAAGATACACCAGTCTTTATAATCAATACTTGTAACAGAGTTTCCCCCAGGTTTAAAAAAGGGCAGGGTGCTACTGTTCTGAAAAGGGCACTTTTTACATTTTTCAGGGCACTTTTTCATTTTTAAGGGCACTTTTATAGAGTTGAATCTAGAATCTAGCTGTTCAAAAAGTTGTGAAAAAACAGAAATTTAATAAAAAAATTGAAAAAAAGAAAAAAAAAGGGTAAATTTTGTTAAAAGATCGCTAAAAAACGGCAAATATTTTTAAAGGATCGCGAAAAAATGGCAAATATTGTTAAACGATCGTGAAAAACGGCAAATATTGTTAAAAGATCACGAAAAAATGCCCAATTTTGTTAAAAGATCGCAAATAACGGCATACTTTGGTAAAAAAATCACAAAAAACGTCAAATTGTATTAAAAGATCGCAAAAGCAGTAGTTTTTGTTAAAAGATCGCAAAAAATGGCATATTTTGCTAAAAAAGCGCGAAAAAACGGCATATTTTGCTAAAACAATAGTGAAAAAACGACAAATCTCCTGAAAATATCACGAAAAAACGGTACTTTCACAGAATTTTCCGTTTTATTGCGATTTTTGGACGAAATCTGCCGTTTTTTCGCAAATCTTTTGACCAAATCTGCCGTTTTATTGCTATTTTTGACCAAAGTTGCTGTTTTTTGTGATTCATTTGACAAAATTTTCCGTTTTATCGCGATTTTTGGAAGAAATTTGTCATTTTTCCACGATCTTTTGAGGAAATCTGCTGTTTTGTGAAATTTTGTAACGAAATTAGCGATTTTTTGCGAATCTTGCTGGAAATTTGTCGTTATTTCGCGATTTTTAACGAAACTTGCCTTTTTTTTAGCGATTTTTTGACGAAATTACCCGTTTTGCGGGACGCGTATGAGGTTGTTTTTTGCGTTCCGTCGCCGATTTTTTGCATAATTTACGCGCTATAGTGTGTTCGGATCATCGCTGGAGGGCTACATTTTTTCAAAGTGGGGCAAGATGGGCGCTATTTTTTTTTACAATGAATGACAAGAGGGCGCTAGTTTTTCGATGAGGGGCAAGAAGGGCGCTGTTTTTTAAACTAAAGGGCAGGAGGGGCGGAGCACCCCCCTGAAACCCTCTGGGGGAAACTCTGCTTGTAATATGCATATATTTATTTTAAAAGTCTAGATGTAATTTTAACAATTCTAGAAGCATTTCAATCACTTTAAAGGATACTTTTTAGTGTTGCCTCCAGGGAACATCAGGACTGAGAAGATTAATCAATTTGAACTTCATTAAATAATATAAAATAACACTAATTATTGTTAAAAATATATGTAAAGTTTTTGACACTTTTCTATGATGTAAAAACCCAACCCCGCAAATAACACATTTTAAAACAGTTTTTATGAAAAGAAATTTTACAAATGTTTCTATTTTATTAAAAGGAATTTTATGAAGGGGCCTGTTTTACTAAAAGAAATTTTGTGAAGGGGCCCATTTTATTAAGTTTATTTTACTAAAGAACCCTATTTTATTTAAATAGATTTCGGTGAAAGAGCCATAAATAGGCCTTAAATTTTGACTGGATGAGACATGCATCTTTGAAAGCAATAATTATAAATAAAACACATATCAAACAAAACAAATAAAAAATATTAGATTTTATGAAATAAATTCTTGTACAAATTGAAGAAAAAAATACTTTGGTGATGAATGAAGTGATACAGTTGTAATTTCAAACAGAATTATGACGCATTCTAGGAGCTTTTAAAACCCAATGCTCTGGCTGGGCTAATTTAAAATGATTAAGCTCAATTTTCAAAGTATTTTCACTGGAAACAACATCTTCTGTACAGTTCTTATTTTCAGTCTCATTTTTATAAGTAACAAGTGATGCATCACAGTTTGTATTAAAGTCTATTGGAGAATTTCTTTCCTCTACTTCTTCAACTTGGCTGCCTCTAGAAAATTCTGTGGGTTCAACCGAGCCCAAATGAAACGGAAAGTTAACTTTATAATTACGACAAAGTGCAAGGAATGATAAGCTGAGATAAAAAATTGTGATCAAGGCAAAAAATGCAACAACAATAATAATAAACTGCTGAATAAAAGATAAGTCATATGTTAGTGCCTTGAAGAATGAGTTTAGGTTACGTGCAAAAGGTCGTAACATTTGTGAGACAGTATCGGCTATCAGATCAGTGCTGATGCTGAAAGGATTGATTTCTGAAGAAGGGTCAACCATAACTGCCTCGTAATACTTTTTGCAGTCTTCATCATACCACAAGGATCTGAAAACCTCTTTAAAGTGAGCTGCAACTCCAGACTCCTTACTAAGAATGCTCTCACAATAAGATGGGACAACACGGGACATTACTGAGTGCTTTTCAGCTATTTTCTGTTGATACATTTTATATCCATGCCAGGTAAAAGAAAAAGTTAATAAACAAGTCAATAAAATCCATTTTATGTGTATAAAAAAAGCAAATAGGATTCTGTGCAAGGTGACATCATTCGGTCTAGTTTTGGAAAAATTATATAACAGAAGAATGACGCAGAATAAAAATGTAATGAAGATATAAATTTTAGCAGAATTTAATGATGAGAAAATAGCATTAGAGATATAGTCATAGCTGATATGCAATGTATTTGCATAATTCTCATGCAATGTAGTGTTAGAAATCATATTACTAACAAGCTCGTCAAACTTAACAATATCGAATTCTCGAGAAAGGTTTTCTAATATTTTGTCAAGATCAGCAGAAACAGAAATACTAAGGCTGTAATCAGCATTAAGTGAATCTTTAAGCTTATTTTGTAGTTTTTTAATCCATCGAATGATGTATAATCTTTCTTGAGAATATGCTTTAGAAAACTCATAATTCTGTTCTGCTGTTTTCTGTAAATTATAAGTACTTTTTCTTTCTGGTTCATCTTTTAAAACATTGAGGTGATAAGTTTCAATCCAATTTTCTTGATTATTGTTTAATGTAGTTGCAACAAAATTTTTTGTTAATGTTTTTCTACGAAGTATTTCAGAATCACGAGAAAAATCCTTTTCACCAGATCTTTTTAGTACAGGGTATTTTTCATTATTTGTGGTATCATCTAACAAAGATGAATCCTTAGTTCTTCTTTGAAAAGCAATTTCATTATTGTCTATTTGGCAGCCTACACGTTTTTGTAAATGTGTTTCAGATTTCTTAAGATCATTATCCTTAAAATGAAAAGGTATAGTAACAGTATCATTATCACTAAAATAAAATTTACAAAATTGCTTAAGTTTTCTTTTATAAAATTTATCTTGATCCAGTAAAGGTATTATTTTACCTATAGAATTTATTAAATTCATTCTATTAATAGAATAAACATTATTTTTGCTTTTTTGTAAAAAACTAAGAGAAGCTAGGTTTTCTTTGAGTTTGTAAAATTCAGTCAGAGTAAGTATTTCACTGTTTATAAAATATTTTTCAGAAGTAAATACAGAGTTCTTTAGCACAATTTGGATAATTTCATTCGCATAAACAGAAAGATTTTTAAACTCATTTATTGTCAAATCATCATTTTTAACAAAACTGGAATATTCGACATTTGAACCAGACTTTATATCTTTACACATTTCAAAACTTTTAGGATTTTTTTTCGGATTACTTGATTTAGATTTAATATGACTTTTTTCCGCGTGCTTATATACTTTACTTGATTCTGAAACTTCTACAGAGACATGGGAATCGGGTGTTTCATCAATATCACTGTTCAGTGAATCTTGATTTACTCTACCATTTTTCTCCGTTTCTTGCAGAATTTGATCACTATCTTTTTTAGATGACACTGTTTTATGTTTAGGGTTATCAACAAAATTTTTCTCATTAAACAATGGACTACGCTGATGAACTGAATCATGCAAATTCTTTATTGAAGGTATGTCTTCGTTTTGGAAGGGTAACGTAACATGAATACTCTCATGGTAGGTTTCAATCCAATCTTTTTCTGTATTACCAGTTTTTTTTAAATAATTTTCTGCCACATTTCGTCGGCGAATTAGTTCTTCTGGATCAATTGAAACTGCTTTTTCATTTTTTAAATTGGACGGATATGCACTATCGTATGATTTACAAAAGCAGCATTTGACAAAAAGAATATAAATAAAATAATAAAGATACAATTTTTGTCCATTAACCTTTTTAAAACTAAATTGGCAACTGTGAATCATTTTAAAAAGCAAAACGCGCGTAAAACAAAAACAATACCAATGTTTATTTTTTCACGAATTGGTTGGTTGAGTTTTTTACTACGCCGAAAGTGGTGTTTAAATACTTTTTATGCCTGTCTGGTCTCGTTGCTGTGCAAGATTAATAATTAATAGTAATTCGTGTAATAATTAATAGTAATTCGGAGTGTAATAATTAATAGTAATTCGTGGAATAATGATTAGTTCGATCAATTGTCATGGATTTGAGTTTGTTATGCTTGTCAACCTCAAAGGAAAAATCAACCTTGAAACGAAAAGAAAAAAAAAAAAAAAATACTGTAACTTTGACGGTCTTATGGCATGCCGTGTTTTGTGTCGTCAGATTTTTCCGCTAAATAAGTTTAGTTACGTTTTGAAATATTCTTCATCTGTAAACATGTCGATCTCTAAGAATGAATTAAAGAGACAACTAAAGGCAGAGCAAAAGGCAAAAGAAAAGGCTGAAAAGGAAAAAGAGAAATTACAGAAACTTCAGGCTGACGAAGGTAAAGAAAAAGGGGAAAAAGTCGAAGACCCCACAGATGCTGCTGAATATTTCAAGATCAGATGTCAGACTGTTCAGCAGTTGACAGAATCTGGAGAATCGCCTTACCCACATAAATTTCATGTGTCTATATCTTTGACAGAATTCATTGAACGTTATGAAAATTTGTCTCCTGCTGAGATCCTAAAAGATGTTTCGGTCAGTGTTGCTGGCAGAGTACACGCTAAACGAGAATCTGGAGCTAAATTAATATTTTATGATCTTCGCGCTGAAGGTGTCAAGATTCAGGTTATGGCTCATGCCAATCATTATACATCTGAAGAAGAATATTTAAAAATTAACGGAAGAATTAGACGCGGCGATATAATTGGATGTGTTGGTCATCCTGGCAAAACCAAAAAAGGTGAGCTTAGTATTATCCCAACATCTATTGAAATTCTTGCTCCATGTTTGCATATGTTGCCTCATCTGCATTTTGGCTTACGAGATAAGGAAACACGATTTCGTCAGAGGTATTTAGATTTAATACTGAATGATTTTGTCCGCCAGCGTTTCATTTTCCGTGCTAAAGTTACTGATTATATCCGCAAATTTTTTAACGAAATGGGTTTCTTAGAAGTTGAGACACCAATGATGAATATGATTGCTGGTGGTGCCACTGCTAAACCATTCGTTACTCATCATAATGATCTTAACTTAGATTTATATATGAGGGTGGCACCAGAATTATACCTAAAAATGCTTGTTGTTGGGGGCCTTGATAGAGTATATGAAATTGGTCGCCAGTTCAGAAATGAAAGCATTGACTTAACTCACAATCCAGAGTTTACCACTTGTGAATTCTATATGGCGTACGCTGATTACAATGATTTGATGCAAATTACTGAATCACTGATTTCAGGTATGGTTAAAACCTTGAAAGGATCTTATAAGATTACCTATCATCCAGATGGTCCGGAAGGTCAAGAATATGAAATTGACTTTACTCCTCCTTTTAAAAGGATTCAAATGCTTCCGGGATTAGAAGCTGCCATGGGAGAAAAATTACCTGATCCAGTAGATTTTCACACTCCTGAAGCCAATAAACGATTACTAGAGCTTTGTGCTAAGTATGAAATCGTATGTCCTCCTCCCACCACCACTGCAAGGTTGTTAGATAAGTTAGTGGGTCATTTCTTGGAAGAAAATTGCATCAATCCAACCTTTATATGTGACCACCCCATACCCCTGAGTCCACTTGCTAAGTGGCATAGGTCGATTCCGGGTCTTACAGAAAGATTCGAAATGTTTGTCATGAAAACTGAAGTAGTGAATGCATATACAGAATTAAATGATCCTATGGTTCAACGCAAGAGGTTTGAGGCCCAAGCGCAGGATAAGAAAGCTGGAGATGACGAAGCACAGCTTATTGATGAGAATTTTTGTACTGCTCTTGAGTATGGGCTCCCTCCTACTGGTGGCTGGGGTATGGGTATAGATCGATTTGTCATGATGCTTACTGATACAAACAACATAAAAGAAGTCTTATGTTTCCCCGCTATGAGGCCCGAATCAAATAAGCCCAGTGAAGAAGGCTCGCCAAAGAAAGAAAATGAATCCAATAAGACCAAAGACTCCCCTAAAACAGAAAATTAAATTTTAATTAGCTTTGTGTAGCTGTTGAAATAAATTATTATTTAACTAACCATTGCGTTAGTGTACATTTTTTTAAATTCTGTGTATCTAATAATTTATTCTCAAAATTTGCTTTAAAAAAACAAGCATTTTGAGACTAGAGTATGAAAAATAAAAATTGAATTTTTTTCTCTCCAGAGTTAAAATACTGAATAGATACCAAGAGCATTATGTTTCCAGAACAATTAAATCTTTCATTATTATATAAAGTACTTGTGATATTTACATTTATCAAAATAATCAATAACTGTATTTAAAATTAAATTGTTAACACCACTTAAAATTAATAATCATTAAACAAATAATCTCTTATTAGGTAGATAATGTTTTTATGTTTTAATTACTAAGGTGATAATTTATAATTTAATGTTAATTTAAAAGGGAAAAAGGCAGATTGTATACTCCAAAAAAGGCCACTACTTCATAAGAAAATATGGTACTACTTAGTAATCCCATTGACCTAAAAACTATTGCCAAATTACAGGATTACATGCCAATTTGGTTAATTGTGAATGTCATAAACTGATTTTTATTTCTATTTTTATTAATATTTTACTAGTTTGTTTGTTCTTTAGTTATTTAAAATAAAAATTATGTTAGTATGCATAATTTAGCAAAATTGGTCGACAGGATAACCAAGTATACTGAAAACATACAGTAGACTCCTGCAAATCTGCATAATCACGGTGTAAACAATGAAGCATTCAATTCAGATATAGGGACAAAATTTGACTTTTTTAGCTTTACATAAATTCCATATGTATTTTAATTTGTAATTTTTGTTAATGTTACTGAATTCATGATTTTTTCCACAAAAGAAAAATTATTTAAAAATAAACAAATAAAAATAATCAAGATATTGCTGATATCACTGGTAATTACAATCTTCTTACTAAAATATGTACTAATCCAACTTTTTTGGTTATTAAGTGTGGTTAAACCAGAAATAAAACTTCCTTATTTTATGATTTTGATGTGAATAAGTAAAGTATCTTTATAAGGCAAATTTTATTAAATAAATTAAGAAATATATATATCATCTTCAGAGTTTCCCCCAGGTTTAAAAAGGGGCAGGGCGCTACTGTTCTGAAAAGGGCACTTTTTACATTCTTTAGGGCACTTTTATAGAGTTGAATCTAGAATCTAAAACATCCTGAAAATACAGAAATTTCGTTGGATAATCCAGAAAAAAGTAAAAAAATTGAAAAAAAGGGGGAAAAAATATAAATTTTGTTAAAAGATTGCAAAAAAAAAGGGCAGATTTTGCAAAGAAATCACAAAAAAAGACAAACTTCGTAAAAAGATTGCAAAAAAATGGCAATTTTTTTCACGTTTAAAAGCAAATAAAAAAAAAGGACGAAAATCTGATTTAAAAAAAGCACATAGTTCGTAACGGGAGTGGAGTCGCCCCCTCTTTTCTCGCACATCCGTTGTAACAGTGTCTTTCAGAAAATTTACAGTGAATTTTATTCCTCCCCCCCCCCCCTTAGGATCACCTTTGTGATTCTGTTCAGAACTGTGCGAAGGGAGCACTCGTCCAGTGAGCAAAAATTTAAGGGGTGCCAAATTTATACTACAAACATCATTTTTGGGCTGTCACAAGAAAAAGTTGGGAGGGGGGGGGGGGGGTGCGTCAAATTCTAATTATGCCCCGGGTGCAATTTTTTCTTCGCAAGAAAATGATTAAATCAGGAAAATCTGCGTTTGGAGCAATAAAAACGCAATTTTGAAGTTGGAAAATTAGTTTTTAGAACAGAAAAATTCGCTTCTGGCATTAACTTTTATTTGTGCCTCTTAGACAAAATTTGCATTTTTTTATGATCTTTTGATGAAATCTGCCTTTTTTTCGAGATATTTTGACGAATGTTTAGCAAAATTTGCTGGTTTTTGCGAATTTTACCATTTTATTGTGATTTTAGGACAAAATTTGCCATTTTTTACACAAATCTTTTGGCAAAATCTGCTGTTTTGTCGTGATCTTTTGACAAAAGTTGTCGTTTTTCACGAATCGTTTGACAAATATTTCCGTTTTATCTGGATTTTTGGATGAAATTAGCCATTTTATCGACAATATTGCCAAAAATTAGTTGTTATTTTGAATTTTTTTTTACGAAATTTGCTGCTTTTTCGCAATTCTTTGATGAAATTACACATAAGAGTTTTCTTTCGAGTTCTGTCGCCGATTTTTGCATAATTTACGTGCTATAGCACGTCCGTATCATCACTGAAAGGCTCTTTTCAAATGTGGGGCAAGAAGGGCGCTAGTTTTTGAATGAGGGGCAAGAGGGGCGGTATTTCTTAAACCTAAGGGCAGGAGGAGTGGAGCGCCCTCCTGAAACCCTCTGGGGGAAACTCTGCATCTTTATAATGAATATTTAATAATATATTATTGATTATTAAGTAACCTTTGCTTTTAATTATTTTA
This sequence comes from Maratus speculifer, assembly GCA_964019185.1. Taxonomy (NCBI): domain Eukaryota; kingdom Metazoa; phylum Arthropoda; class Arachnida; order Araneae; family Salticidae; genus Maratus; species Maratus speculifer. The sequence goes on along the minus strand of OZ025294.1, from coordinate 419,814,557 downwards.
AAAATTATCTAACTTTTTATAATTTTAGTTTATTACTTATTTTAATATTGCATTACACTCAAATTACTGTTTAAAAAAACGTAAACAAAGCAATGACCAGAAATTCACTAAATTCGAAAATTCACTAAATTCGAAAATCCACACAAATTCTGGTTCCAAGCTGTGCAGATTTGAGAAATTCTACTATATTTACACTTTGTTTGTTCTTTTGGTGAAACTTTTAAATGCATTAATTAAGAATTTCTAACTTATATCATCATTCTAAAAATTGTCCAATTTGTTCACGTGTATCCTGGTGGAGGTATCCAAAACTATTATTAAAATTACTAAATTATTATAAAATTAATTCAAGAACACGGAATTCCCCAACATTTTACATTCTTATTCATCTTCATATGTGTATGCATGTATAATCGCTGTTTGAAAACCATATGCGAAGTATATTTGAAATGAAACTTGTGTTTACTAATAAATAAAAGAGGAAGAATGTTGTCCACTTGTTTCGTTGATAAAAATTTCTGTCTACCCTCCCCATCCGTGCATGGAAAGTGCAAGAAGACACTATTACTGTTAAATGCATTGTGCAACAAAAAGCTATACTATAAAGTTCTTTTAAAAAATAACTATTTTATATATGTTTCACATATAAAGTGATTTATATATAAGCGAACTCCCCTTTATTTGAACCAATAAAACATTCAAAAAACCAATGTAACGAGTGTTTTATATATCACTCCAAACAAAATAAATAAATTCTAAAAGTCAAAAAAAATTTTAGACATAGATAATGATATCATTATTGGGGGGGGGGGGGGGGAGGGGGTTCCAAAAAGTTGATAACGTTACATATCTGGGTTGCTACACAACCTGGAAAAATCAGGGAATTGGGAAATTAGCCAAATAAGTCAGGGAATTTCAATATTTTCCCCTAAAACCTGGGAAAGTCAGGGAATTCGATAAAATTTTCTTTGTGATCTCTAAGAGAGTTTGATTGTGGTGTGGCCAGAAATGAGAATCTTCTATGATTTGACAAACTGCATACTTAAAAATAGAAGAAAAACCATTTAACCTTTTTTTTTCAAAAATTTCCTCTTTTATCCTCCACATTTTATATTTTTAATACTCATTATTACAGATTTAAAAAAAATTTCCAGCAGTTATTTTCAGTAATTATCACAAGCCTCCATCTCCCAACTCTGTTTCCCTTTTCCTTGTTGAAAATAAATTTCAAGTAGACAATGATTTTGTGATATAGTTAACGAAATGAGTATTTGTGAACTCAGTTCACAAATATTTTGTAGGAAACTTCATTTGAAAGCTTGCAATCATAAATTATTAAAGAAGGCGATTCCAATTGTAAACCTCAAAGAAAGTTTGTTATTGATTTGGGAGGGGAATTAGGATAAAGAGCTTTAGCTCAGATATTATTAACAACTCTATTCAAGAAATTTTAGTGTATTTTGAGTAATATAACATTTTTTTTATCCTCAGCATGTCCACTACGCGCTACACAACTAGACTAGAATTTTCTTGAAATATACCTGGAAAAGTCAGGGAATTTCATTCTCCCATATGAATAGCAACCCTGATATATGCACAACCCTTTACCAGATGTAATTACATGGTACAAGGAAATTATATCAAAGGTGGTAAAAATTTGTTGAAATCACATTTAAAAAGTGACCTATTGACTGTAATGTAAATTTAACTCAAATCATTCAGTGAATGCCATGAGAAGCCTGTGTATTATTGTAAACAAGCTATTAGAGCAACATTACTGAATGAACGAATTCACCTAAAATAACTTTTGCAAAACTGCTCTAATGAGAATTAAATAGGATTAACACTTTAATTTTATAAGGTTCTTAGTTCGAACCCTGATGCTGGAACTTGAAATTTTCACACCAAGATGGATTTAATTACATTGTAAAAAAAAAAGTGTCAATCTACTAAAAAATTTTTAGTGATCCTTATAATTAGTAAAAAATTTTTAGTAATCTTACTCGGTTACAAGGAATCTGTAAGAATTACTAGAAAAAAAGCTAGCAACGAATAGAGTTAATAGTTTTACATTTTTAATAGCTATTATTAAAACTTGGTGTGGCCGTGATAGCCTAGTGGTCATAGCACCGAACTCCAGGCTGAAAGTACCTGGGTTCGATGCTGGCCGCCACCAAATATGCACTGAATGTATGCAATGTAAGTACTTGTTAAATAAAGAAATTATGAAAATCCTGTCGTAGCAGTTACCATGGGTAATGATCTCTGAACTTTCCCTCCCCTTTAGAAACATGTCAAAATAGAACAGGTAGCAATATTTGGTGCTGCCATCTATTGCGGCTTTACCGAAAATCTTCCGTTTCAGAAGTCTGTCTTTTTACCCACTGGATGCAGCTCGAAGGAGGCTCCTGCCCTTCGGGCACAAAAAATAATTTTGGAGCTATTACTAAAATTTGCTTGGTGGCTCATACTAAAAAGTTTTAAGTTAGTTATACAAAAAATTCTTTTGTTCAGTTTACAAAAGAAATGTTTGTTTCACTTGCAAAAAAAAAGTTTGTAATGGTTACTAAAAAATTCTGTGGAATACAAATTTACTAAGAAATTTTTAGTAACCTCTTGAATTTTTTTTTTACAGTGTAGCAGAAATTTAATGTTTTTTGCTTATTAAGGTTTCATTCATCTGACATTCATAATATTTTTTGGTATTCAATTTTCTTTCTATTTTAAAAATTATTGTGATTTATTGATGATTCAGCATTTTAAATTTCATTCAAACTTTTTGTTTTCAGAAGTACAAAAAAAATTTTATATCTTCACTAAATGTTTTTAATTTTGGATTTTCAAAAAATTTGGAATTTATTTAAATAATTTATTGGAACATTTTTAATTTGAAATAAATATTTTTTTAATTTCAAATATAATAAATAAATATTTTTTTATTTCCAATAATTAAATTTATTGGTGCTACTATCTATGTAAGAATTTAATAAATATAAATAAAAAATTTGGAGTTGAACCTCACAAACTTCTGACCAAATTCACATTTTCTGAGCATTGACAAAATTTGTGTTTTCTGCGACCATTTGATACTCACACTTTTTTATACATTTTTTCCAATGAAATTTGCACTTAACCATGATCCTTTAGTGAAATTTGTGGTTTTTCACATCCTATCTTGATAAAATTCCCATATTTCCCTGATCTTTCGTCAAAATTTGCATATTTTCTGCAACCTTTTGACAAAATTCACACATTTTCACACGATCTTTCTACAAAATTCGAGTATTTTCCACAATCTATCTACAAAATTTGCATTTTTTTTTGCATGATCTTTGTACGAAATTTGAGTATTTTTGACGATTCTTTGACAAAATTAGAGTTTTCCGCGATTGTTTGACAAATTAATTTTTTTAGTTACCGATCCTAAAGAGAAATTTGTATTTTTCCTGCAATCCTTTGATGAAATTTGTTCAATTTGGAGAGGTTTGTACTAGCGTTTTTGTTGTATTTCATATGTTATTCCTCCCCCCCCCAAAAAGAAAATAAAAATGTCAATAAATTTTAATGCATATTTGCATCGATCCCAGAGATAAAATTCTTTGCTGAAAAAGTGGAATTTAGCATTTCCACAGAAAAGTAGCATGTCTGAAAAGGATAAGTTGTTTTGAAAAAAATATTAAGCAAAACTCTCTGTGTGATCTGCGATCTCTCTTATCCACTTTTTGCTTTTATGTGCTCCTATAAATAAATTATAAGAGTTATATGTTTGATAAATGAATTCATCAAAGGTACTGGCAAATGACTACACTGATACAATAGACTTTGAATTGTTTTAATATTTTGTTTATTATCATGACAAGATTTGTATTAAATATAGATAGACTAGACTACAAAGATTAAGTCATTAGCTAACAGTCAAGGTTAATGAAAAAGAAAGGCTACTGTGGTGCTTTACGCATATCTTATGTTACAGGCCATTGGAGTCATGATGCTTTAAAGCACCAATTTAGATATAGAGGAAAAAGCATCATATCACTCTAGCAATCTAAAAAAAAGACATGGAGTGCCCTATAGTAGCCTGTCTTTTTTGTTAAAATTATCTGAAACTGATTTTTTTTTTTTAATTCTGTGTACAATAGTAGTTTGATATTAAATAGATAATTAAATATTTTACATGTTGATCTGAATTTATTCAGAAATTATGGGTGCAAGTTTTCAGTTTTGAAGATATTTTTTATTAATAGTAAATTTTACTTTATGTACTTAAATAATAACAATCCATTATCAAGAGCTTCTTTAATTGTAATAAATCAATTTTTAGCATAAAGCAAGGCATAAAAATCCTCTAGTCCATTTCTATTAGGTTATTTTTAATACTCATAAAAGTTTTCAGCCTTGGCTTGGATAAATTTCTTCTTATGGATCAAATTAAATTTCTTATGTCTGGCCCATTACTGTCACTATAGTTTAATTAATATAGTTTCTTTCAATATATGTAACACATAATGATCATGATTGCTTATCAAAAGATAGCTTATTCAAGTTTTGTAGTATGTATGTGGAATTTAGTAGCAAGTGCTTATTACAGGTCCTATTTCATAATTTAATATCAAAGTAAAACTCTTACATTAATAACATTAAAAAAGAAAAAAAAATAATCTCAAATAAGTAAAAATAACAAGCAATTTATAAATTAAAGTTTTTCCACTAAATTATCTGTTCATTTCTTTATTAAATTAGTTTAAAGGCAAAAAGGTGGTTTTAGCACATGGGAGGGAAGAGGAAATGATTGTATGAAATGCTAAATTTAAAAGACTGAAAATTCTTGTATACATTGCTATAACATAAAAAACTAGTAGCCATAAAGAAAAAAAGTGCAATATTTTTAACTGCTCCTAGTCTTCAAAACCCATCATATGATATTGTTAGCAGTCATTTTATGTTTATCTACTTTCAATAAAATGACATTATATACATAGTATGATTTGAAAGTTCAAGGAAAAGTTGCAAAAAAATTTCCTTAAATAGTTCACAGCACCAAAGTATATCCACCTTCAAAGTAGTCTCTTTGGGCAATGATATACTTCTGACAGCATTCATATAATTTCTGGAAAGCCATTTTTCGCAACCTCCCATAAAGCCTCCTGCGACGATGTTTTTACAGCATCCGATAAAAATGGTGTCCCTGTAAATGATTTTTCATACATGGGAACAGGTAAAAATCACACGGGAGACTGGACTATGTCCATTTGATAGAGGGATTGTGGAAACACAGTGTGAGTTTTGACGAGGAATTATTTTAACAGTTGGTATTAATGTACTGGTGCGTTCTCAAGCAGGAAGTACCAGTGTCTGGCTTCAGAGAAGGTTGTCCAATGCATTTATCGTCTTCAATGGATTCTCAGTCCGCTTTAAAACATTGATGCCACTCATGAACCTTGTGTCTCACCATGGTAGATTCATTGTACACCTTTCTCAGCTTTTTCAAACTATCCATTGGTTAGTTTTTATTTAATGTTGCAACACTGTTCAAGAAAAGCCATCTTTCTTACATTGCGGATCAAAGATAACTAACTTCAGAAGATAACAGTTGTGCATGCAGTTCAATCACATGACACGGACTAAACCAACATGAACAAGAAACGGGTTGAGAGAATACATTTCAGGCAGTTTTACTTTAAGCACTTGCTTTTATTGTCTAGAGTGGCTGCAGTCCCTGAATTTTTGAATTATACTAAATATATATATATTCTTTTAAATATTAGTATTCTAATTATTTTCTATTTTTTTTTTTTTTAAATTTCCAACAAACTTATTCTTGGTAATCTGATAATTTCATTGAACAAATACATAAGTTGAATGCTAAAATTTATCTTTAAAAAATTAAAATTACACAAAATGTTCTTTAATAAGAAAAGTTGGATTGATTAAAAATATTGGTCATTTTATAAATTTATTGATTCATCATTTTTCTAAAGCTTTGCTTGTAGTTTCTGTATGACTTATATTTTGCATTTTTCAATTATGTTAAAATTAATAAAATATTAGGAAAAAAAGTAAAAAACCCCAGCATGTTTAAAAAGAGCAAATTATTTGTGGTTTAAACTAAATGATCCTGCACACAGAAAATTGGTTACAAAACATTATACAGTTTACAATTTTGAAAATGGCACAAAAATTGCTATTATACTCCCCCCTTTCAGCAGAATATTTCAAAACTTAAGAAAAACCTGCTGGTGATAGACAAAAAATTTGGTTCAATTCTATGCCTATCTTCATACACTTTTCAATGGGACACATGGACTGACAGACAGATACTTTGCATAAATATGTTTTTTTTAGAATCTCTGACCCTTAAAATGTGTAAATCCATCAAAAACTGGAAGTTGTAAAATTTTCTATTGAAGAAGTAAAAATTTCTATTCTTCTATTGCAAATAAAAATAAAAAAAAATATTTAAAACATATCTAACTGATTATGATATAACTATCAATGGACAATTCAGACATTAAAAAAATATATATGTTGTAAAAATATATATAAATTATATGTTGTTTTTCATATTACAAAATACTTTTAATAATACTATTTTTACAGTGGCAGATCTCCCGTTCAAAATAATGTCATTTTATTTGAACAAAAGAGAAAAAATCATGTGTTAAGCATAGGTTATGAAACATTTTCCAACATATTCAGAATACCGTAACAGAAAGTGCATAACACATTTGAAAACCCAACTTCAGCAATTACAATTTATATTTGGAAAAAAAAATCTGAATTCTTTTGTGCAGCTCTATGTATACAAAAATTGAACCCTGTCAGAAAATGTACATGGTCATAAAACAAATAATAATTAAAGATTTACGTGATTCAACACAGAGCAGGCATAACCTGCATAAGTACAGGGTTGTTATAATTAAAGTTCGCCTATTCAGAAGGCTCTGGAGCCGGTTCTATTGCTCCAAACGAAACAAAATTTCACTAGGACATAGTTAAAGAGATGCGCTCTGCGAAAATCGAAAAAAAAATTAGTCAAATTTTTTATCACTAGGTGGCGCTGCGCCAATATTTAAGGCGATGTTTGCAGATTCATTATATCAATATCAGTCAATCCAGACGAAACACACAAATTTAAAAGTTTCAACAAACTTCAACGAGGTGCGAATTGTTATAATTAAATTCACCTAATCAGACAGCTCTAGAGCCTGACCTATGACTCCAAAAATTACAGAAAAATGAATATCATTTCATGTGATGTAATCTGCATTAACAAAAATAAAACATGTCGCTCGACAGTAAGGAAATAATGGAGAATAACATAACGCATGCTCAATGAATCCTCCGCCATTTTTAATAATGCATTCCATTCTCAAAATTGTGCTTTCTACAGCATTGCGTGTACTGTCCTGTAAGATTGAGCGAATGTGAAGTCTAATGCTGTGTTTCAGATCAGAGATTGTCTGACATCTGTTTTTAAATACAGAATCTTTCAAAAATCCCCAAATCAGCAAATATTGGCTTAAATATTGGCGCAGCGCCACCTACTGACAAAAATTTTAACTAATTTTTTTTTCGATTTTCGCAGAGCGCATGTCTTCAACTACGTACTAGTGAAATTCTGATTCGTTTGGAGCCATAGAACCGGCTCTAGAGCCTTCTGAATAGGCGAACTTTAATTATAACAACCCTGTATATGCTACTGAATGCAGTAGGTCCTCTAAATCCCAGTTTGTTTATGGAAAAGGGCTGCACTAGTATGAAATAAAGGCACATAAATAAGTTATAATTTTCTGATTAAAATTTTAATTGTCCTGTAAATGAACAATATATGCTACAATAAGTATCTTGTAGAGCATATCCATGATGTATAAGAATCTCAGTATATTTCAAATAGTTTATCATCGTTCAAATACACTGCAAGTAACTTTTCTCTACTCACCACAAAAAAAAGGGCATTGTTTGACTGCTGCCATAAACACTACACACTTCATTTTCATTTCAATACCAAACATGCCATATTGAAATGACAATTAACAAATATGAATTGCATGGCAATCCAACTATATTTACACAAGTTAGAACACAAACAATACTAGGTTGAAAAATGTTAAAAATATGCTATAAAATAAACTTTATATTAGAAAACACTTCTTTTTTTTTTTAACAGATTTTTTGAATATTCTAATTATGAAAGAAATGCCACAATAGTATGAATGAGTTGTAAAAATTGTAAACAATGTATTGTAATTGAATTGTAACATAATTGAATTGTATTGTAATTGAATTGAATTGTAACACTGTAAAAGGATGTGGAAAATGAAAGTAAAATTTAAAGTAGTTTTAAAGTGTTAAAATTTTACATCTATCTATTAAAAAATCAATTTAAATATATAACCATCCATAAGAGAAAAAGTAAATGTTACATGAAAGAATTTTTAATTTATAAATGATGCAGCATTTTTTTTTCATAAATTTTAATACCTCCATAAGTAATTGATCTGATAATCCCGATCAATATTATAGCTAAAACAAAACAATCTTTATAATAGCTATCGATTTGTAATTATTTTTCCCCTTCAAATCAAATATATTTTGAATAAGAAATTTTATTTGGTAAATAAAAGAAATGCCACATAGAAAACCAGACACATTTATTAAATAAATTTTATTTGTGAAAAAATTTATTTGGCATTGAAAACAATTCAAAGTTGGCAGCTATATAAAATTAAAATTTTATAAGGGAAAAAAATAAGTAATTAGTGTAAATTAAAATTGCTTAGTATAAAGTCTAAGTATAAAATTTTACTTTACTTCAGATAAATTTCATATTTCAATAAATTACTAGTAATATTAAAATAAGTAAGTCATCTTCACTCTATCTCCTTCTTTTTTTCTTTCCATTTAAATTGAAAAGTAATACTTATTTTTTGCAGATTTTAAAATTTATACATAAAAATTGTATTTGATTGTCTGCTGCTTAAAAAGAAATACCAACTAATCATTATCAAGTAAAATCAAAGTGATAGACAAGCAGTAAGATTGAAAAAATATATATGTATTATAGATTATGTCATTTTAAATTTTCCAAAATAGTTATATTATGTAAAACATTGATGTTGAAATAAGGTCAATTTTCATTTATATGTTAATAAATACTAAAATGAGGTTAATTAAAAAAAAAAAAAAAAAAAAAAAAGAATGTTATATTTAGGTCTATAAAATATTTGTTTACAATGCTTAATGCTGTAGCTAATGAAAAGATAGGTACCAATATTTTCTCCAACTGTCAAAATGCCATGTGATCAAAGTAAATTTTAAAATAATCAAGATCAGTTGGCTATTTCTTTCATTTGCTATAGTAAACAAACATCCTCATTCAGGCCATCTTCAATGATTGTAATCCTGGATGACAGGAACTTGCATACTTCCAAATCCAGTGCTTATTATGTGACAGAGTTCAGCTCTAGCACTTCTTTGCTTTTAGTGATTATTTAAATACTAGTCAAAAATCATTGGAACATTCTGGGATACATGTTCTAAAAACAAAACCCAACATTTTTTTTTTTTTTTTTGGCTCCTCCCATCTTTAATTTTTTTTTTTTTTTTTTTTTTAAATCAAAGCACAGACATATGTGACATAGCATGTTACATATGTAAAAGAATATTTTTATCTAGTGTTGACAAAGTAGACTACTGTTTCCAAACTGCAACAAGAAATGCCCAGAATTAACTGCAACTGCATGTGTTGTACTTACTATTGGTCATATTATGTTTATTCATTTCTTTTGATTTGTATTCGTAAAATATTCCTACAGACCTTATTAACTCTATGCGGTACATAATTTGCATTCACAGGAATGCAACTCCAGTACTTCTTTGTTTTTAGTGAATCGAGTTGACAAAGCAAGAGTTTATAAATACTGCTCACATAGGCCCTGTTTGTCGCGTTTTGCTAGTTGACCAAAAGGATTTTCTGAAAAATTTCTACACCTTGATTTTAATCTTTTTTGCTATGTTCATTTATTATGTGAAAATATATAGTCATTTTTTCCCTTAAAGAAGAAATAGTTTTAAATAAATGTATGAAATATAAAAATGTGGCTACAGGTAATGGAGCAGAGAGGTTGTTACACTACAGTTTTTATTATTGCAGAAAATTAGAGTTGGAACTCTTAAGTTATTTCAAACAAACAAACAAGAAAAAAACATTCTGGAGAACTTTTTTGTTAGAAATTTAGACCTAGCCAAAACCCTCTTCTTATAAAAAAAAAAAATGCTTCTTTTTTCAGTAATAAGGCAATTTCATTATTTTAATATAAAATTTATTTTGCTTAAAATGTTCTTAAAATTTTGAATTCTTTTAAAAAGAGTTATGCACATTTTAATAGGCTTTATACTCTTTTTTATAAAGTTTATTCCAAAAGTTTTCAAGGAGTCTTGATTCCCCCCCCCCCCCCCCAGGTGGTTTACTTTGTGTTTTAATACAATCTAATTATCTTTTAACAAGATGTTTTACATGCTAGTGCATAAAGTGTTTAAAGAATCCATGTTAATTTCTTTTCTGTATCCTTCCTACTTTTTTTTTGCATAATTGACCAAATTGCTATACTATAGTACATACCACATTGCTATAATTGATTACCATATCAGATTTTTTTTTATAAATAATAAAAATAGTTGCAACACTCCAACCAAATTAAGACAATCAAAAAAATAAGACAACATTTTAATTATGTTTATATACAATGCCAAAAGTACAAAATGTATCAAAATATAAATATATAATACACTATTTAACAACAGCCATTTGTGAAATAAGTTCTTGTTTTTTACGTCTTTTATCCCCTTTTACTTTTAGTTCTTGAACGTGTTCAGCAAACAAGCATTTTAAAGCTGGTATTAACAGCGATAGAATAGAAAAATCTTTTCTCGATGCCTAAAATAAAAAATATACATATATACAATTGCTCAAAAAGTTAACCATAAATAAAAGAGCAAATATTTTAAATATTTCACTGATCACAATGCTTGTAAAATTAACAAGTTTTTATTTTTGAGACAAAAATGTAGATGCCTATATACCTGTTTACTGAGATACATAAATTTATACACATGTTTATTGCAATGCTACTTTCTAAAGATATAGAACATCTAAAAAGCATTCTAAAAATTGTCTTCAAGTGGTGAAGCTACTTCAAAACAAGTCTGATAATGTTAGGAAAGCTCATCAAAACTTAACCATTTCAACGTTTGCCCTGAAGGGTAAAAGCACAGTTTCCTTATACCTGCTGTCAATGAAGTGGTTATAACATATTTTACAAAATACACTTAATAAGACAGAATAAACTATTGTATGTATCATGCAGAAAGATATTTAAAACCAATGTAAAACCTTATAAAATAAATAATTAATGCAATAATAACTAACAATGTATGTAATTTTACATGAAAACTAATTTTTATCTTTTGAAATGTACATGCTATTTCAAAGCATTCATATCTAGTAAGAACATTTTTTCTATTTTTCCTTTCTTATTATGGTGGAAAGCATGACAGTTATTTCATATTTAGCAGTAACTTTGTCTTTTTTCATCAGAAAGTTTTCTTTTTAAATTTTCAACTCTTTGATTTCAAAAACTTTATTTTATTTTAACCCTAGCTATTTTTAGCTTTATTGAAAAACTGAGTAGAAATGATTCTACTTCACAGCTGTTATCTGTTAATCAAGGAATAGCAAGCCACCTATGTGTGATATATTTGCATATCACACCTTTCTTTTGTAGTTTTCACTTATCATTCACAATAATCTAAAGAATGCAAACCCCCAATACTTCCCAAGTGAAGGAAAATTCTGCAATGCATGGGTATTGTTGACAGGGTTTGCACAACCATCAGGGAAACAGGCATTTGCTCAGGGTCCCATAGATTGGAATAAAATTAAGAAATGAGAATGTCCCTAGGCAATTTGAAATAACATTACTCTATGTAAAATAATAATACTATTGCTTTAAATTTGTTTTTAAATGTTATTTAAAAAAAAAATAGTATTACTTTTATTTTTTTTCATCAAAAGTTGATAAAATTATCAGGGAAATGTATAGATGTAAGGATCCTGAAAATAACTATAAATACAAAAAATAAATATTTTAAAGGATAAAAAATAATTGTACACATTACACATGAAAGAATTGCAATTTTTTTCATACATTATATACTCTACATTATACATTATTCAATGACATATATTGTAGGGGCGATTCACTCCGCATCGGTGATGTAAGCACGTGTTCAAGAAAAGACAAAAAACTCCAAAGATAAGATGAGTTGTTCTTGACACAAAATCTCTTTATTGAAGAGCATCAGGTATGTAACAGGCTCCGGTCAATGGCAAGTCAGTCCCGTCGACCACAGGAACATAGGAGAATATTGTATCACATTACAGTACCAAGGATGAGAGCCGAATGATCAAAATACCATTTTGAAACCTCTTTGGCGAATTACATTGGTAATTATTGCCAATAATGAACACCCAATGTACATTTTCGATGATAGGAGACATGCATTTGATTTCCGTTATTTAGACTGCAATGAGAATATTCAAAGTGTAAAATTTGAAACAATTAATGCCAAACGATAAAAGGGTGTATATGGCACGAAAAACCACGAGAACAAATTCCTTGCATAGGGTTACTTAAACTCCCACGGAATCAGAAGGGAAATGAATGTTAATGAAATAAAATAAAAGACAAACTTAGCGCATCTGCTTCTTAAGCGAGTAGCGTTTAACTATGAACAAAAACAGCCTAGAAATAACTCTTTAAAATATTGTTGCTATGGGGAAAATACAGTTACAAGAATGAATGGAAATACGTTGTGGTTTTAAAGAAAGAATTAGAGATAACTGAAATTATATTTTAAAGGGAAAAAATGGCCGTTAGCCACTGAATAGAATTAAAGGGATTAAAAATCTAGCTTATTAAATAAAGTTACAAATTAAAGAAATATTGTAATTTTAACTAAGGGGGGAAAACCATTATTAAATAATATGTAAAGGAAAACGCCTTTATATATAATAATAATAATAATAATAATAATAATAATAATAATAATAATAATAATAAAAAGGCTTTATTTTGGAACATAGGAATCCGAGATGTTGGGCCCTGCACAATGCGAAGTCAGCCCTGATGGTTGATATGAAAAAAAAAAAAAAAGAATGTAGTAGCTGCTAATATGAATTGCAAATAACCCCACTCCCCTTCGAAAAAAAAAAAACAAACTTTGTTATTAGAATTTACATAAAATTTTAAGATGGAAAGGTTTTCACTAAAGATCGACCAAAACAAGTTATTAAGATTGAAACAGAAATCGAAACCAAATTTCAGTAATTTTTACATTTTCAACCTAAAACGAAAACATAAATGTATATAAATATACATAATTATTAATTAACTATATTACACATAGCTCAATGTGTGGTCCAAGTTGGTGTCTCTAACCAAAACTACTTATTTTCATACAAAATAAAATATAAATTCATCAAACAAAATGATTTTCTAATTATACGAATTTCATCAGATTGGTGTACGTACCTCCATTGATCTTTTATAATGATTTTTGTAAATGATCTTCAGTTATACTATAATATACAGCCGAACCCTGTTATAATGAACTTCAAGGAACCAAAGTTTTTGTTTGCTATATCCGGTGGTTCGCTATTTCCGAACAGTTAAAAAATGTTAGAGTTTACAAAATATGTATATTATTACCTGATACCTATATGTTCAATAATTATGTATTAAGAAAAAAATCATAAAATTTATTAGATATGTTAATACTAAATAAATTAACTAAAAATAAAGACAAAGAGATATACAGTAAAGCGCCGATTATCTAAACATTCAAGACCAACCCAAGTTCGGATAAATGAGCAAACAATTTAAGGAATGATCCTGGCTATGCTAAAATCTTTACACTTTATCCAGGCTTAGGATGTCTAATACTAATTTTTAGCGCGTTAAAAATCGTTTTATTTTTATTTTGTTTGTTTTCTTTTTTATAATTTAAATTTCCTTTTTTCATCATCTTGTGAACTCCAGAGAGTATAATTTAAGGAATAAAGCTTTTGATTATTGCTTGCTTCAAAGAAGACATTCTTTTCAATGCTGCCATATCTCGGATTATTTTTAAAATACATTCTTAAATAAGTTAACTTAAATGCGTTACTGAATTGCTATGACAGGTGGAAAATAACTGATGGGTGGGCGTGATCACACCTGCAGAATAGCTACCAAAGAAAGAATGCAGGTCTTACTACTCTTTAATAAAAAGACTTATAATTAATTTGCACCCTGTTTTACCAGGCGGCATGCATTTTCTTATAAAGTTAGAGTCAAAAATCTTTCCACATCAGCGGAAAAGTAAAAAGGGAAAAAAATCATGGTCGACGAGAAAAAAAGTTTGTTATAACCGATTCTTAAGATTCCAGAGGTTTGCTATAAAAGGATAAAATAGCATTAAATACAATAGGAAAACGGCGGGACCAAAATTTTCGTTCATTATAAACCGGGTTCGCTATAACGGGGTTCGACTGTAGTTTTATACTACTTTTTTTGCACAGTACCCGAAGAATGTTCGAAACACTTTTGAGATTCCAAACTAAAAAAAATTTCTGTTAATGATAAGCTTACAGCTTTTAATGAGCATAGGAAAAGCACCTTCAAAGCCTTATATGCATTTCTTGAGCTATAATTTGACTCGCATCTTCAGTCAGATATGGCTGATAATTATAAACAACTCATAGCAATAAATAGTGTTTGATTTGAGTCAATGCAGCTTATGAGTCTTGTTGAAAATTTCCGAAGGAAGAAACAAGATTTTCAGAATAAAGATGGTTTCAGTTGAATTTTGGTCTGGCTGAAATTTTTGCAGTAGTTTCATCGAAAATTCATTTGGGGCAAAATTCAGATTTCGGGTTAATCACTAAATCAAATTTTTGGTTGTTCTATAGTTTTTACTTTACACAAGTTTGACAGTTTTTACAATGCTGAATTTTGCTTTCTTGATCAGTGGCCTTGAAGTGCTATACAAGAAAAAGCCACAAGAAAACATCTGGTCTGCATATTGATAGACATAATTTATATTATTTCTAGCAGAGGGTATAATTTTAAAAAGGAGAGAAAACTTTTAATTTTTTTGGTTATTTAGCTATTGATTGATGATCTGGATCTCATGATGAAATTAGGGTTTGGCTAGAGCCTGTAAAAATTAACATTCAGCAAATTTGTCTTAATTGTTCAATTTTATAAGGGGAAAATAATGGATGTCAGGCTGTAAAAGAAAGTTATTAGGAGCAAAAAGCTTTAAGCTTTAGAATTAAGGTTAATTATTGGGAATTTTTATTTTTAGAATTTTGAGCTGTAATCTTAAGTTATAAAAGGATTTAATTTGTATCTTATCTGAGATATTAAAATACTCAAGAAAAAAAAGGCACTTGACCAGTATGTTTTGAATTCAAAATGTTCACTTTTGCAAAATTCCAATTCTAGATAAATCAATTGATCACTGACTTAAAATAATAATAATAATATACATACATATGTGCCATTTTTCTAACTGTATATTCAACAGTAGCCACAAATCTTAGGAATCAGAAAATGCTTTTAACAAATGTTTCTAAATTTATCAAATTTCAAATTTATCTAATAAAAATGCAAAATTGCTACATTAAATGTAATTTTCACTAATAATTTGTGTTTTTATTTACAATAATGATTATAATATCATCTGTTCACTTTTATTAAGAAATTAAACATCTACATGGGTTATTTCTAAAGCAAGTATCATTTTGTAATCTTAGTGCTGCAGTCGGCATTCTGCATGTGTGTGCTGTTTACTTGGTAGCTTGCTACATCACTTGCAAGCCACAAGTGCCATTATGAAAATATCTGTCCATGTTAACACTTGTTTTTCAGTACATAAAATAGCTCCAGGAATTGAGAATCTCACCTTTTCTAATCTGATCCAAGGAAATTCATCAGAAAATGTCAAAATTGTAAAGCATTTGTTCTGTTTCACTCTTTGTTAACTTTCTGCACCAAATTTTTAGTAATGACTAAAGCTC
The DNA here is from genome assembly GCA_964019185.1 of Maratus speculifer. Taxonomy (NCBI): domain Eukaryota; kingdom Metazoa; phylum Arthropoda; class Arachnida; order Araneae; family Salticidae; genus Maratus; species Maratus speculifer. Next base: position 419,798,434 of record OZ025294.1, on the reverse strand, counting down.
ACCTGCTTCGTTCCTCACCATAAATGTTTGTGTGGCCATAAGTTTTAAATGATCTCTGTATTATTCCATCGCTCACAATGTGTTTTTTGTAAACTTCATTAATATGACTATTTTTAACCACTTCCATGTCTTTAGCCCCAATCACTGATTGTATTTCACAAGTGGTAGGACTCTCAATTGTCTAAATCATATTAAATACTAAAAAACAAATGCTTTGAATGTTTCCGTAATGGTGCTGAGCCTTATTAACAGATGTAGGTAAACAGCATGCATACATGGAATGCCAACTATAGCACTGCCACATCAGAAATTCAAAAAGATATTTTTAAAACTAGCAAAAGCCATGCTTTGTTTGGATTCGCGAAGTATTATGCTATAAGATAAATATTTCAAAGTAATAATATATTTTTTAAATTACTTTTGCATCTTTATTAAGCAAAAATGTAATTTTATGTTTCGGCGCATTTTAATTTTAAAATGTACTTCAACCAAATAACTAAGAATTTCCTCAGATTGTTTATTTACGAAATAAGACTGGTATAATAAAAATATTTTCGAGGTAGAATTACACAAAATATTAATTAATTTTATTTGTTTACAATTTCTTTATTGCCACTTCACAAAAACATAATGTAATTCTTTTAAAATTCATAAATATCGTCTGCTTAAATGATTTCAAAAAATAAGAATAAATTGTGTATTTGAATTCCTAACACAGAAAAATACTTTTATAATTGAATGTTAATAAGAGAATTTTCGCAAATTTTAATTCATTAAAAATATGCTATAATTTTTCTAAAAAAAAAAAATATATGCATTTTATAAAAGAAATCATGAAACTATACATAGTTAAAAGGAATGAGCATAGTTCGAAAATCTGAAAGCAGTTTTTGAGATATTTTATCAGAATAATGAAAATATATTTTATTTATTTATTTAATGATGATTCTAGCTATAATAACTGACTCCATGATTTAAGTTTTTCTTCTGAAAACGTACGTGTTTCACTTCTTATTTGAAAAAATGCGTCCATATTGGAAAAACATGTAAAATAAATTAATTAAAATAATAATTCATTGAAAAGTATTTCTATAAAAAAATAATATTCTGCAAATCTACAGATCATAATTTATATTTGTGTTTAATTTCAAGTCAAAATACTGTATAGTTTTTATGTAAAGTGTACGACAAAATGTCATTTGAGTGGCCTAGTAGAGGATTCGCTTCGCTCATCCTAATAATCCTTGTATAAAGAACTATCCAAGTATAAAACTATTTAGAAATATCTTATATTATAATAATAATAATACTTACTCGCATATTATCAAAGGCACAACCAATTTGATTGTTAAAATTTTCATTTATCAAAGGAACTTTAGCATAGCGTTGACTAAAATGAGTAAGTATTGTGTGTTTTGCTTCCATTTTTTTGCTTACTTCTACTGCTTGGCTTGTAGTACTGAAACAAAAACAGAAGAAGTAAAATAAATTAGTTCTTGCATTTAACATGGAATGATAAATCTGAAATACAATTGAATTTGCTTCATACACCCATGACTAAAATGAAAGTATGGTTAAAATTAGAAAGTTGTGCATTAAGAATGGCTCATTATTTAAACAACATTATTATTGTTCAATGTTCATAAGCTTTAAAAACAGGATCTCACACTTAATTCAAGTAAAAAAGCTTTTAATTTCAGTACAAATTCTAGTGATGGGTAGGGTAGAATGAGCAGAGATCCCTTTCTTATTGAATAGTTTTTTCACAAAGATAATATCTCTATTATAACTGACTGTCAAAATCTTATTAAATTTTAAGTTTTATATAATGAATACTACCAAGTGTTAAAACCCTGATATTCATTTAGAAGCACCCTATATAACATATTGAATAAGTGACTATAACATTGTTAGTTAAGCATCGTTCACTTATTAAGTATTCAATAATTTCAAGCATTTTTTCACTGCTGATAAATAATTTAAAAAATCAATTATAATTAAATAAAAACTCCAGATAACATTTACAACTTTTTCGCATTTACGCTATCATATGTTATCTTGCAACCCTCATCCCTCTCTAATGACAACTAAAATCAGAGTTTAAATTATTTTTCTATTTTTACAATTTTTTCTTTATGTTTACAATGACGTACAATTATTATTTGCATATTTCAACAATTTAAATAACAAAAAATCAGCAAAATATCACTATTATACAGAAAATATCGTTATACCAAATAATAAGTAAGCTCCATTCTTACTTTTAAGAAATTATTTTATTTTCCACTCCTAAATATAAGCCTTCTTGTCCTTCACAAAATTTTCTGTAGAAAAAATTGATTTAAGAACTTAAAGCAGGAAGTTTTAAATATTTTGATTTTTTAGATGGGTTTTTACATGTTTTCACATAATATTAATGACCCTCCCCCCCTCTCTCTCACACACATACTTTCTACATTAATATCGACGTTCCTTCTCCTCAGTACAAAAAGTTTAAAATTGTGAAAATCTCAACTATTTTGTTTTATTTGTTGCTTGTTAATAACAACAATTAAATAATCAATTATTCAAATTATACATCTTTCTCCAAAGGTTATTATTTGTTATTTAAATCTCACCCAGCAAAGTTTAAAATCCTTAAATTTAATTTGTAAACAAATCCTGCCTTATTTCTTATTTTGCAGCAAAGTGATTCATCTAAAATCTCATCTGCATAATCTCATACATCTAATATCTTCATTCTCATTGAATTTTTTTTTTCTATCCTTTCTGCTCTATCTTTTAAAATGGAGGAATTTCATAATAAATCAAAGGAAAGCAAAAATATTTTTTTTTTTCGAGTTTGGTTGTTTTAATTCTCAATTACATGTATATTTTATGATTAAATAGAGCCAAACAAATAACAAAAAGAGAACAATGTTTTTTAAGCATACTGCCTACACTGGGGAAGGGGCAACAACAACAAAAAAAAAAAAGGAAAATCTTTTTTTGGGCAGAGGATGTGAAACAATTTAGGTGGTTAATTATATTTTTACAACAAAATCACAAATCAAGCAGAAAAATTTTAAATAATTTACAGATTTTAAATTAGATGGGATACAAGGAGGGGTGGGTATTATGATATGAAGGTCTTGAGACACAGGAAGTTTGGGAGGAGGGAATAATTTAGCTGACAGACTATTTATTGCAACTATCAGGGTTCATATTCTATTTGATTAACGAAATTCCCTGACTTTTCCAGGCTATATTTCCTGCAATTCCATGACCAACAATTCACAACATTTTTAGAAATTCGAATTCCAATTCTATTTCTTAATGACTGAACTTATACAACAAAAGAGAATACATTGATAGATTAATAACAATAAAATGTAAATTTACCTCTGAAAATGAAAATAACCTATACATTTGAAATTAAAAATCTATATAATTTGATATTTAAACAAATATAATAAATTAAAAACAAATCCCCCCCCCCCACCCACTAAAATACAATTCAGATAGATTCAAAGTAACTTTTTAGTCAAATAACTAAATTTATACATATCAAATATTCAAAAATTTTTTAGACAGTTCTGCTCATCATATTATTTTATTTGTGTTACTGCAGAAGCAGTTTGTTATGTAAGATTAAATTTTATATCTTTTAGCATTTTAAATTCAGCTAAAACTTTTCTTTTTTCAGTTTCTTTTTTTTCTTTCTTTTGCTTACTTCTTAATTTTCTTATTTAAATATTCAACAAATTTATATAACTAAAAGATCTTTAAAGTAAAAATGCGAATTTGTCAAAAATTTTATTTGTAAGTGAAAAATCTTTTTTTTTTTTTTTTTTTTTTTTTTTCACGCGGATTTCGGAGCTTGAGAGAATTCTATCACATGATTGCACACTACTAAAAAAACTACTAATTTGTAATTTTTATAATTGCTAACTAATAATTAAATTTTATTAATAAATAAATAAAATTATATAAAATGTCAGTAATTACTGGTTTAATTGTTCTTGACTTTTGGTATCTATTCAGTATTTTAACAGTAGAGAAAAAAAAAAACTGATTCTTTTGACTTTTTAATAAAATTTATGATTTTTTTTCTCACCCTAATTTACATCTAGAGGCTGGACCCTATTAACTAGTCTTTACATCAAGCATGAAAATGGGAAATAAGAAAGAAGGTGGAAATTTTTTTTCACCTAAACAATAGCATGAAATTCTTATAATTTAGAAACATCTTAACAGTTATTCATACAATAAGAATAAAATATAACTGTACATATGATTATTTTTTTTTTGTAACTTAGAAATTATTAAAAACAAACAAACAAAAAATTAGTTAATAATAAATGTATAAATTAATTAAATCAAAAGGAAAATTAATGGTAGTCTGCTAAAGGTATAAATGTAAATACACACAATGAAAACTTACGGGAAGTACAGCAATTAATTTTTTCAAAATAAATACTATTTTGAGGGATTTGACTGTTTAAGATAGTATCTCCTCTCTCCTTTTTTAAAATCTCCTTTCTAAATAACTGCACTACAAATTGATCTTTGCTCGAGAAATACATTTCCAAAAATATCACACTACATAGGCGTAACCAGCCTTTTGAACGGAAGGGTGCCCAAATTTTTTTAGCTGAACATGCTGGGTACAAACAATATCTTATGTAATAAAACGGAATCCCATAAAACCTATCAAATTTCTGATTTAGACAGGTTTTTATTCGCTGAAGGCATAATTGTATGGTACTTCTTTTAAAACGGACACAAACGCAATTTTTTATTGCGTGAAGAGGGATGAGAAGTTGCGCAAAACTAAATCTAATGGATAAGAAAAAGATATATAAACACAGATAAAACATGGTAGATAAAAAACAAAGATATCCGTAAACATAAATCTGTAATTATCACAAATTTTCATTTCAAACAGCAATGAAATACTAAAATAAATAAACACGACTTTTAGTTCCCCCGTCATTTTGATCAAAGTAGCAATAAAATAACTTGTAACAGGAATTATTACACAATTTAACTGGAAAAGAGTTCTTTCAATCTTTTCTACACATGATTAAATAAATTTTTCTGGTAAAAAAAAAAAAAAAAAAAAAAAAAAAAGAGCCTGTCTTTTTGCTATAACATGTTTGTTTTAAGAATGTCAAAATATGGCCGCAAAAACGAAATGCAACCAACCAACAGACCAATCCCTATTAGAGATGAATTCGAGAATTTTTCGGGCTTGTTTTCTGGGGCCCAGGCCTGCCCGAGTTCGACGGTTTTAAATCCGAGCCCAAAAGATTTTTTGTTACTAGAGCCCGATATATAAAATATACAAAACAAAATTGTATGGTATTTATGGTATTAAAAATTTATTATTATGTTAATTATTTATTTTTGTTGATTATTATTGTATTATAAATTTATTATTATATGGCATTAAAAATTTCTTACACAAATAAAATTGTTAAATGAAAATTTAAATGCAATCTTATCAAAGACTGTATCAAATAAAAATACAGTTGGCTCTTAAAATTAATCTCAAATTTTTCCCTAATTTAAAAAGTAAATTTCATGTACATGTTTGTGACTTAATGAATAAATGCATGAAATTTGCAGAAACTACTATTTGTAATCTGACGAATCAAACAACGTTTTTAAATTTTCTGCAAAAAATGTACATCTTTAATTATAACATATTCCTTTCTCATAACAATCTTTCATGTTTGATAGGTGCCTAAAAATTAAATTAAAATAAAAAAAAAATGACTTTGTTGTCTTAAAAATTCGATGCTTTTATAAGAAAAGAGAACACACTGAACAATTGCTTTATATCAGAATAACATAATAATTATATTTACTTATGCAGGAAAGTTGATTTCGAAAATGTATACCGTCCTCAGCACGAACAGAGTTCATGTTGACAAATAGAACAATCATTAATTTTCATATGAAAAACGACTATGACTCGTGCACAATAGAAGATTAAATAATTTGCAAACCTCCAGCTAACTTTCGTATATTAATAACAGAAGAAAGTGCCATCTTCACATTATGTAACTAAATAATAACTAAATAAATAAACGATCCTATTAAAAAAAATATGCTAACAAAAAGCCAACTAAAAGCAAATTCATATCTGTGTTTATTTTTTTTTTGGTGCCATTCAGTAGGTCGTCGTCAGAAATTCTGTAGACATAAATCTGTAATTATCACAAATTTTCATTTGAAACAGCAATGAAATACTAAAATACATAATAACTACTTCAGTTCCCTGTCTTTTTGATCTAAATGACTAATTTGAACAGGAATATGTACGCAATTTTAAATGGAAAAAAGTCTTTTCAATCTTTTCTACGCATGAATAAATATAATTTTGCGGTTTCAGAAAAAATGAGCCCGAAAATTAGTATAAAAACTGAGCCCGAGATTGCATCATGCCCGGTACTCTAGGTGGCAATGGCATCTCATCTCATCTCTATTCCCCACATCAATTTGAATTTTGCGTAGCATTATTTCTCATTTTCAAAGGAAGCACATTTGTGAGACCCCTCCGTTCCCCAGGCTAATCATACGGTGGAATTATCGTTTCACATCTGTATTTCCGTTCAATTTTTTTTTGCTCCTATCTAGATTTTAGATTACAAAAGCAAAGATATAAATAGGTCTATCCTTGTCGAGAATTTACGCTAATTTCTTATGGAATTGCAAAAACATGCATGAAAAGGAACAGCATTAAAAATATATATATATATATATATATAAACAAAAAACATCAAATCGGGATTAAAAAACCAACTTTTTTGACTTACTGTGACTAATACAGATTCTAGTAAATGTTCTAATTTTAAAAAGATTAACAAAATAATTTTCTTAGGAAAAAAAAAAAAAAAGAATATGGGTCTCTTTTTTTATTACATTTCAAAACATAGACTGTTAGTTTTGAGTAACTAATTGAACTAACTTGGCTTTCAATGTTCTTCTTTTTTCTTTTATAAATTTCGATTCTTTAAAATAATCAAGCTTGGGTCTGCTTGAGCGGGATGGTTACGCGCATGCACTGGAATTACACAAACATATTCTATAAATAAAACAAAATATTCTGTCAAAAAAAAAAAAAAAAAAAAAAAACTTATAGAATTTTTTTTTTTTTTTTAGATATCTTTAAAAACTTTATTTATATAAAGTTCAGATGTTTATAATAAAAGCTTGGCTTTCATTTGATGGCTGTTTTACACAGCAATTCAGAAAAAATCCAAGGACTTGAATAGACAAGATGTCTTATTAAGTTTTCCAGACCCCCGGCCCCCTATTATCCTTCCAAAGTTATCTTTGCATTTTTGCATCAATCCAGAGTGTGTCCAAAATGTCTTTTTTTAAAAAAGTGGAAATTCTCCTTTAGAATGAAGTCTTTCATGCTGATTACATGTCTGCTATTGCACTGTTAAAATGAAAAGGATATGGGAAATATCAAAAATTTCAATGAATAAAAAACTGGCCATTACTATAAAATAATGGCCAGTTTTTTTTTTTTTGTTTTTTTTGTTTTTTTTTTTGTGAAAAAGAAATTTCATTTTCAGATTTTAGTTAAGCACTGAAATGCAGTACCTTATTGTTAATTTGCTGTGTACAGTGCACTTTTGAAGTCAGCATTCTTATTAGTATATATTATACATATATATTTGAATATGGATGTCAGATTGTAGTTGAAAATGGTGATATTCCTCCCAATGGGGACACTGTAATAGCAAATTTTCTTCATTTCTTGCAGATTAAATGTTAAATATAACTTGATGAAATTTTAGATTTTGATGTGATGTGTTGTAAAATTGTGGAGAGAATTGTCCTGAATTTGGCACTATGATAGCAAATTTTGTTTGATTGACACAGTAGCTGTTCGAGGGAAAAATCATACTTAATCAATTTAGGTTTAATTAGCATACTTGTAATAAGTAAAAAAGTTCCCCCTTCCTAAAATGCATAGTTAAAACAATTATGCTTTTTGAAGTATGGCATGAGATAGAGGAAAGCATGGTACACAATTCTGGTAAAAAAAATTAGTAACTGACTTTTCTCAATGAAAAAAAATCGCTTTATGCATTGTTTAAAACCCTTCACATTCGATAACTATATTCTAGATAAATGTTCAAAAAAGCACATGCTATATAATTTCAGATTTTTAATTATTTTTCATATTATGATATTGTTATATAATTTACTTTACATAAAAACTTTAGCTTAGATGAATAATGAATTCAACATTTTTTCATTTACAATGATAATAGAGATTCTGAAAGAAAATAAGTATATGAAAAATTCCCTGACCACTTCAAATATTTAAAATTTCCCTAACTTATTACCTAAATTTTTGAACTTCTTGACTTTTCCCTGAGCAACTCTCAAAAAGTTTAGTTTGCCATGCGCTTGGATTTCTGATAGTATACAATTTAAATTTTTAGTTCAATCGCAAATCGGACTGATTTAAAAATTTTGCATGTACTGTTTGACTTTTTATTTAAAACTGCAGGTTAGACAGATAACTTTTTTAAAGCATAGAACCAGGCTTTACACATATTTCCAACAGTTTGATGAAGTAAGGCACAGTCTGTTAAAAAGGAAATTTTTTAACATAAGCACAGTCAAAACAATTCTTATTAAAACATTTCATGCATCTTAAATAGACAAATTTTGGATATATGCTAGTAGAGGCTGTGGGATTCATAAACCGGTTGTCTAGAATGAGGAATGAGGAAAAAATGATGAAAGTAGAATTATGTTTTTACCAATGTCTTTTTGAAATGGCTTCTTCTAATAATTCATCTTCCATCGTAGCTTCATGAATTAGTAAAGTACAATTTTTACCTAATGTGAAATAAATTAATAAAAAATTAGTACTATTATGACAACAAAATCAATGCAGTAAAAATAAGAAAGAAAGTGAAGATTAGTTACCTGCTATTGTTAATTTGTCGCACGGTGTTGTATCGCCAGAATAAACACATTTCCATTTAACATATTTATCTGTCAATATTAAACCATGAGCATCAGGACAATGATTGACTGGAACTGTGCATATCTAAGGAATATATATTTGATAGTTTAAATAGTCTGTATTTATATACATATTGAAAGATAAACTTAATTTTCCATTAGAAAGTAGTCCACTTTTTTTAAACCCATTTCTATATGGAAGTTGCAGTTAATATGAATACTCATACAAAAAATTCAATGTGATACAAATTTCCCAAATATTAATTTTTAAAAAAATGGATTGTCTTTTATAAGTTTTGATGCTTTTCATATATTGAATACTAAAATGAAATTTTAAATAAAATACAACAAATTTAAAAATTAAAAGAGCAATGACATTTTTTAATTATGCATTTATGAAAACGCTATGTCATCGGATAAATAGATTGTAACAGTAATTGAATTAGTCAACAGAAAATTTGTAAAATTAACCAGCATTTTTGCACTTTGGTTGATCCTAATCCAACACCTCTGACTTTTTTGAACACTTTAATTTAGAAGCTTTATTGTACCTTTATGAGTACTACAGTGTTAGATAGAGGCCTTTATAGAAATTTCAATCATCATTTTTAAGAAAAAAATCAACAAATGGCTATTTCAAAAAATGTAAGTATTAAATTATTCAAAAGTGAAATATTCTTTTATATTGCATCTTAAATTACAATAATCTCATTAATAAATCTGTTAAAGCTAGTGTTTATTTATTATTTAATCAATGTAAACATCGTAACCTTTTGAAATCGCTAAATAGAAAATAGCAATTTATCAAAAATAATATCTTTCAAAATTATTTTAATATTAATTATTCACTCTTAAAATTATAATAATCGGCTTTCATTTTAAATTTAAATTATTTTAAAGTTATTTTTCAGTATTTTAAACAGTTACTTGACCAGTTATGCAATTTTAAAAAGTGACTCTATTTTAGCATTTTTAAATCACGCGGGCTTCAGTATTTCACGGCGGCGTGTAGCCATCTTTGTTTGGCATTCCTTCCTGCCTCAAAACAACATCCAGGCTACGAATAAGCGTCCATTTTGGGCAGGACATGAGTCATTGTCAGTGGAAAAGCTTCCGAAATCTCTCGAGCTAGCGAATTTGGTGGGAAAAAAAACAGAGTCACCGATTGGCTGTTTAGCGCGCATCTTGGAGCGGGAGTTCAAAAATCGCTGATTTATGTGACAGAATTTGGGTTGCTTTGGTGAGAAGAGGACACACGATCGGGCTGCCGGCCTCCGGCCTGGTCCTTTTTTTAAAGACGGATGGTCAAGATTTTTTGCCGTGGCTGAATTTTGAGAAAAATGTCATTTTTTTTCAAGAAGATTGTACTTCTCCAGCCACTATATTTGAAGTTTTATTCCGATTCATTGTAATTGAAAAGACTGCAGGGATTCTGAACGATAACAACTGGTGATCGTCTGAGAGTGATTACACTGTGAGATGCTTACTTTTGGACTTTCACTTATGCTCAGAATTTGACTCTTCTTCATCTTGCATGGGATACATCGTTGGTGTTCACCGAGGTTGCATCTTTACATTTAGTGAAGTAGCATATGGTCCCCATCTTTCCATGAATTCGTCATTGGTGCTCACCAAAAATATCGTACAGTGGCTTTGGTGCAGCGATGCTGCGGTTGGCATCCATGTAGAAGGCGAGGAGGAACTGCGATTCCTCTTTCACCAACTTTGTTTTGGAGAACTTTGTGCTGGTTCCAAAAGTGATCCTCATTTATTGAACAAAGAGCATATCTCATCAGACGGTGCTCAAGGTTAAATAGACATTAAGAACTAAACATCCATTTCCACCATCTACTTATTTTAGTGATATACTCCATCATCTTTGTATAGGTCTGGCCAGACTCAAAATTCCATTATTTTAACGTAATAAATATTGATTAATACAAGTGAGTGCCTTCACTGTGTACATCAACTTTGGGTGAGTCTTTTTAACTTTTTTTCTCTTTTCAGCCAAGTTTCATCACTTCAGAAAAACAAAATATTGAAATTATTACAACTAATTCTTAACTTAGCAGAATTAAAATTTTAATTTTTAAGGGTGTATTCGAAAAAACGCTTTTCCACCTCCAACAGCTCGAAACTTTCCGATACAATTTCAGACACATTTTTAAAAGCAGAAACATGAAACTTGCAGAAGGGATTTTTGAAGAGACGTACAAAGTGCCGTGTAATGTCATTTTACGCTCCGTTCATTAGAATTTGATTTATAAACAATTACCTTCTCAGTATGACCCTTTTTTTCGTCCACAAATCTTCCGCTACAGAAAAATCGGTTCAAATTGCCGTTTTTGATTGCTTTTTTTGCAATATTTTCCGCATTTATCAAAGAATTGACGATTACGGCACCTTGAGTAGTTTCTAAATAAGAGAATCTGCGAGTTTGATGAGTTTGAGAGCAAAAGTGACTTCAAAAATAAATCGGAAAATAAGCAGTTTTAATCGAAATACACCCTTAATGCTAGCCATTATACGTCACGGACTAGCTTTGTTTTGGGAATTTGCTTTTTAGCAATGCAATGATTGATTTTAAGCTCAGTGAATTTTAATGAAGAATTTTTGAAGCTAGGATCTTGATTCCCCAGATAAGGTATAGCATACAGATCATAGATATATATCATCCATGAAGCAAGTGTACCAGAAAGTGTTTGACAACATAAAGGAAATTCAACTTCTGTGCAATCACAGACAGTAGTTACAATGAGTGATAATGTTCCCGGCTTTACAAAATGTGTTGTAATAGAAATCATGTTTGAAAGTAAGGTAGTATCAAAAGGAAAAAGTAAGATCAAATGATTTGTGCCCACAGTTATTAAAATTTAAAATTCATCTAATTAATCTAAAAACACATTAAGAAACAATGATAAAAGCTATAATAAAAATGAAAGAATTTTTTTAAAAAAAAAATCTATTAATCTGATTTTCAAAGGAGAATACTTAAATTGATAAACTGCTTCAAAACTAAAAGCATCAAAAATGTTTTAGTACTGAATGCTAAATTTTTAATAAATCATATTTTTACATTCCATAAAGTATTGAAAACATCCTGTTAATGGACAATTCAATCAAATCATGCTGTTGATCATCTATCTAACCAATGATGAAATTATTTGGTACATGAATTTGATAAATCTACTTGCATATAAATGAATTTTCACCCTTAAAAAAAAGAAAGTTAAGACTAATTTTACAGACCAATTTAACATTTGAGCAGCTGACACTTTGAATTAAAAAATTTCAAATGTAAATGATAAACATGTAAACATCTTTTGTCTCCCTTTTTTCTTTCAGATATGTTTCTACATTATTCCCAAAATGAAGCGAAAGTTGAGGGGTTGTATCCAAATAAATAAGTGCAATATTATGTATGCAATTTTGACACTAATCAATGGGTATATGGATACAGCCCCTCATCTTTTTATTTCATTTTGAGAATAACAGACTTTGAGCTTATTCAATCAATAATTTTCAGAATTTTCAAGCTATTTTTTTTTTAGACTTCTGCAAAAGTTGCTCTATACATTTAGCTAACATATTATGCAAATTATATTTTAATTGTGTTCATGCATACACAGCAAAACATTATCTAGTAAACTTGCTCATTTTCCATATAATTTTTATTATTTTTTAATTTTAATTACAGGGTATTATGTACAATGTTTTTTGTCATGTTTTCTGAAAAGAGCATTTTATATATATATATATATATATATATTAAGAACTCGGCAAATTTTAAGCAAAAAATTTGGCAAAATTTGGGACTGTTTATATGAAAAGCTATTAATTTCTCAACGAGCATACCTGCTATAAAAATGAACACAATTTATTACAATAAGCTACTTAATCATAATCTGCAATTTAAACAATTTTGCTGCATTAGTTTTGACAGAGTTATCCAAAAGATCTTTGTTGTTTTTCAATTTATTGACAGTCCTCTATGAAATTCCGAAAAAAACATTTTTCACAGAAATATATGATTTGGTCTATTTTGTTTACACAGCTGGAGTTTCAGATAATTTCTCATGTATTTTTCTAGATATTTAACAAAGTCTAAAATTGCAAGTGTCCGGTCATTAATGGTCATATAGTGTACATATAAACATGCATCTAGAGCATGTTTTGAAAATTAACTTCATTTTTAAAATTAATTCAATTAAAAATATAATGAAAGGAAATTTTTGAAAATTTAAAATCTATAAAACAGAAGCATCATTTAAAAGATATATATAAAAAAAAGAAAAAATTGATGTATAGTAAATAAATTTAGCCAATATGAAATCAAAACAGATTCTTGAACCTATCTACTCATTTTCACACTTGAAATTTGCCTATCAAAACTAGTTATTGGTTGTGTAACAATTTATAGAAAAATGTAAAATGCTGAATTTAAAAGTGTAGCCTGTACTAATTGCAACGTACAGATTATAATGAAATCAGGTTTATCATCACTTTCACCTAATCCATTTTTTCTGAGACAGGCCAAACCTACAATAATAAAAGAAATGCCCTACCTTCTGAACTTGTAGAACAAATTGCTGTCTATGCACAATAATTTAGGATGCATCAAATTTAATTATTACAATACTTTTAAATTTAATTTATAATGTTTTTCTGTTTCTATACCTAAAATCATAGCCATTTTCTCAATTAAAAAGAAATTTGCTTTTATTTATATAAATATAAAACTTAATTTTGATCTACATTAATTCTACATTTTTTTTCTCAACTTTTCTTTATTTTGCAGACATTTTTATATACCAAAGTACATTGTTTTTATGAATTTATATAACTTTACATTAACATTATACATTTATATTCAAATAACTTTTTACAGATCAGCTATAAATTCATTTGTCCTCAGTAATGATTATATATATGTACATTTTTTTTTTAAGTTGATTTTGATCATTTGTAAATTTGGCCTGTATGGTTCCAATCTGAACACATTTTTCTTTAAACTTAATTTAAAATCTTAATAGTAAAAAGAAAAAAAAAATAAAAAAAATTGTGTTAAATTTTTTTTCAATATTCATAAAAATGTCAAAAAAAGGTGAAAGACCTCTTTTATTAAATGAAATGTTGATAGGAAGATTAAAATCTTTTTTCTCATTTTCTGTTTGATCATAATAGGCACTGAAATAAAAATAAAAAAATATTTTTTATTAAAAAAAATCTACAAATAATGCATTTAATTTCTATAAAATTTTATAGAAGAAGATAAAAGACTAATTTTAAATTTCCTTTGTTTTAAGTTTTTTTCCTTCCTAAAATGTTACATAAATGTTAATGCATTTTAATAACCTTTACATGAATGGGTACAAGATATACTAATTCTCAATATTTTGAATACAAACAACGAATATAAATGCATAACAATTTTAAACAGAATAAAAACTGTAAATAATCTTACACAAAGATCGTAAAATGTAAACCTCGCAACTTCCCCATCTTCTGTATATTTGCCATACCCATATTCTAATGATGATGATTCAACAAAACTGCAAATAAAAAATGTAATAAACATAAGCAAACTATGGGTTCAAACAGTTTGTGGTAAATAAACAACTGTTTAAAAGGAAATGCAGTAAATACCTGTATAAAGAAGAAATTTTCTCAAAATTTTTATTGTAATTTTCTAACCAATTTTTTAATTTGTTAGGACCAATGACAAAAAGGGGCATAAACATATCATTATCATATGCTTTTTCTCTTGCTTTTAGAACTTGTATCAAACCCTATAAAAATTCATATTATATTATTAATAAATTCACAGCAGAAATGACAAAAAAAGAAACATAAATGAAAGATTACCTAGTTAACTGAATATTCTTATATTCAGCCAAATACTGAATAAATAAAAATAAAAATAAATCTTATATAACTTCTATTTTTAAATGTCAATAAAAGGAAGTATTAATTCAGAATAATTATAAAATTATAAATGATATTTACATAAAAGAGATTGCTTTACAATTATTCATTTTGTTGTTTAAAAAGTGATATACAAGAAAATTATTTTCAGACTTAATACTTTCTTTTATAAATTGACAATAATAAGAAAATTACATTTCTTGAGTTGTTTGTGCTTTAATGGAATATTTTTTACTGTTTAGTCTGTTCCTAAAACTCCCCTTCAATCATAATTAGCTTAAGGAAAAGAGTAGAACACCTTTCCTAAATTTCAAAATAGTTTTAGAATATTAATAAGTTTTAAGACTTTTTATTACCAAATCAAAACATTTTAAGTTTACAGTTTATTGATGAAAATGTTCATCAAAATAAAAATCAAAGGAAATAACTGTAATGAAGTAAATTATGTTTAATTTGA
This sequence comes from Maratus speculifer, assembly GCA_964019185.1. Taxonomy (NCBI): domain Eukaryota; kingdom Metazoa; phylum Arthropoda; class Arachnida; order Araneae; family Salticidae; genus Maratus; species Maratus speculifer. Next base: position 419,783,070 of record OZ025294.1, on the reverse strand, counting down.
TAACAAATTGCTCTAAATTTGAAATATAGAAATATCCAATATCAGGTTCTAAATACTACAGGACTACAAAGTACTTATTACTCTGGGGGTTGGTACACATGATAGATACCCAATAGTTTGAATATAAATAATAGAAGGGATAAAAATACACAAAAACATAAAATATAATTTTAATTTAAATCTGTGAAACTAAGAAATGTTATAAACATTTGATTAAAACTATATATGAAGAACAGATATCCGCACAGAAGACCTTAAATTTTTTTTATCTTTTACTGAATTGGTGATAAAAACTGTACACATAAATACCGTATTTACTTGTGTATATCGTGCACGTGTGTATGACATGCACTCTGTACTTTATAAGAAAAAATGGCGATTTTTTTAAATCTTGTATATAACACACCGTAAATTTTATCACCAAATGAATGAATGATAAAATGAATTTCAGTAAAGAAAGTCGAAACAAACATGACGTCAGCCAGAGAACAAGACAAAAATACATTTTTAGACTTCGGTAGAGAGTGAAGGCAGAGAGAATTGCTAATTAGCGTTTAAATAATTTTACTAGCTCAGTTGTATAAAAAAGTGCCAAGATTAAAATGAAGATGCTGTAATACTTAAATTAATTAAGATTTTCTGACTTTTAATGTTTTCTTTGAATACACTTCCTGATTCATACGTATATTGTGTGATTACATCCAGCAGTAAAAACCGTGCACCTATGAATTTTGCCCTAATTTTTTGAAAAAAAAAAAAAAAAAAAAAAAGTGTGCATTATACACGAGTAAATACGATATATTAGCAAGTTTATGGGCAGACTGTTTTTCAATTTTGAATTATTGATATCTCAAACCCAAATTAAACATATTAAATGCATAGTAAAAGTAATAGCATAAAGTAAATGGCAGCAGACAAAGTGAAAATTCAAAGAATTACTAAAATGACTTACTAAATGATGATCTGCATGCATATGGGAGATAAATATTCCAATAAGATGCTTCAACACAAAATTATATTTATCCCCAAGCATTCGCATAAGCTGCCCACTGGTACCCTCACCACAGTCCATTAAAAAGTATTCAAATTTGCTGAAATATGCAAAATTTATATTATTTTAATAAAATGAGAAAAAAAGTAATTTAAAACACACAAATTATGATATATTTTATTGCATGAAATCTAAAACATGAAATAATAAGCTCAGTGAGGTTTATTTTTTTACGTATATGTACAGAATTGTTGGACATTACTTTAATTTCTACATCATTTTGATTTAATTGAGAACGTAGAATTTATATTTGTAGTTTTTATTGAAGATAAATGATGAAACAAGCTCTCATTAGGACCTGACTTTACAATAGTTTTTCATTTATATGGAATTATTTGTGAGACAGGTTCATTGTTCCAAGTGACATAGTGATTGATTTGCAAACCATTTTAACCAAACAGAACATTCTTTCTCAGGAAAGGTAGTTTAAAGTTCATACCTTTTCCCAGCTCAAATTTTTTTCTGTTGTGGATGAAGGTGTCAAAATGGAAGGGAATTTAATTTTATTACCTCATTTTGATTGATATTCGCAGCTGTGACAAAACAAAGCTTGGCTGAGATCTAGGTATATTACAAACCACAAATAAAATAAAGCTGCATTAACATCCGCAATTTCTATCTTTTAGTTAATTTGAAACTTTTTTTTTTAAAGAAAAAAAGAAGATATTGAACTAAGGAACAAATTTACTAAGTCTAAATTTGTTTTAAGCATTAGATTTAAAAATTAAGATAAAGAAACTGTGTATTTTAATTTTAAATTCAAATTTTTAATTAAGTTTTAATTTCTGATCTATTCTTACATATAGCAATAATATTGTTGATAATATTTCAAAAACACATACATACATGATGAAGAAGTTTATATAACTTTAAAATTTAATATTGTAGTGAATTTTCACTTTTGGATGTTTATCAATTTTACATCATAAGCAAGTTTTTCAATATAAACAATAAAAAATAAATAAATAAACAGTAATTCCATAAACAGTAATTCAATAATAAAGTTTTTTCAGAAATCCCGAAGATTACGGCAGTAAGAAGTGTACAGTAAGACTGAAATCCTAAAGTGTAAAGCAATCAAGAAAAATCTGGAAACTAGCATACAGACAAAAATGTCATCAGCTCAAATTCAAGAACTGTTATAATTACAATGCACAAGCCTTATGGTAAGAAGCAATCCCACTGTTCAATTAAAAAAATTTAAAGGAAAATCTTCTCTTTCTAAGCACCACAAAAATGCTAGCTTTGACTTTGCACGAAAACATTTAACTGAAGGCACAAAAATTGGAGAGATGTTGTTTTTTCCTATGAAAAGATTTGATGGACCTTACAACTATAAATTCTTTTGGCAGGATTTATGACAGGAACCTCGTATTTTTTCAAAGTGTCAATTTAGAGGTGCTTGGTAATGGTTTAGGCTTGCATTTGCTGCCTGTGGAACCACTCCAATTGTTTTCATGCATAACAAAATGAATTCAGTTATGTATAAAGATATGTTAGGACATAATTTATTACCCACTGATCCTTTTATAATTTCAGGAGACTGAACATTTCAGCAGAACAATGCTTCTGTTCATGTTTTAAAGTCAACTAAATCCTGGCTGGAAGCTAATCAATGGCCAGATCATAGCCTCGATCTGAATTTAATAGAAAATCTTTGGGGGAATTTCAGCTCAAAATGTTTACAAAAATGGACAACAATTCAATTCAAAATTAGATGTGATGAATCCTATTTAAAAATGCAGGAACACTATAGATGCAAGTACTTTGTATGGTCTGATAAATTCAGTAAACAAGAGACTAGTCAAAGTCATCGAAAAAAAAAAAAAAAAAAAGGATCTAGCATCGATTATTGATGAAATACCTGAATTAACTTTATAATTGTTTCCAACTTTCTTTGTATGAAAATTTTTCTTAAGTCCTTTTATTTATTTATTTATTTATTTATTTTTTTTTTTTTACTTCCTTGGAGCATATAATAGCTATATATAAAATTTCATAAATGTTACATCCTTTGTTTTTTAATTATATCATATTTTCAAATGGCTTTATAATTTTTTTCCAACATTATAAGATATCTCACTGACTAGTAACAAAAACAAACAACAAAACTATTTAGAAAATTTTTGATGATCATAATTCAAAATGTTTGTGAAGGTAATACTGGTAACTGCTTTGTTGAACAGTTCTGTATATATTCCATAAACTTGTATACATATGTATACATAAATTTAGTTCAATAAAAAAAAATGTATGACATTGTTAATGATATTCCCCTGCAGAAATTTCTACCCGCTGACAGAAATGCACTCAATTTTATTTTGCAAGATAATATTGCATTCAGTTTTGGTTTTCATAGGTTTTATATCAAATATTATTATTATTGTATCATTATTAATATCAAAATATAACTTAAAGTGTAGCTACCGTATTTACATCTCAAATATTCAACATTTTTTCATTAAAGAAGCAAAATGAATCTTAACAAGCAGAGGATCCGAGGTTTGTGTTACTGAATTGGATAAACATTTATGTATTGATACAGTATAGCTAATATATAAGTTTATGACAGGAATAAGGTACAACACCCAGGGGGGGGGGGGGTGTCTAGAGAAAATAAATTGCAAAGTTTAGATTGCTGTTTATAATTAGATAAATTTTCTTCTTTTCCAAGTGGCTCAAGCACAGGCATCAGCATACTGGATTCAAAATTTGTGCTCCTAAATTTGAATCCAGCACTTTTTTCTTTTTTTTTCTCTTGGTGATCAAACAATTTTTAATAATTTTTTTCAAACTGCAATTGAAAGATGTGTGTAATAAAGAAAAATTATGAAAAATGTTAATTTAATATGCATTTTATGCATTTATTATTATGCATTATATTATGAATTATTATGCATTTTTAATTATGAAATTTTACCTGTTAATATATAAAATGAAAAGTACAGGCATATTTATATTATCTATAAACAAAAAAAAATTTTGTTGTTACGTAGAATTTTTTACAGTTATTTTATATAATATTCAATTTTTTTAGCAGAGAAATAAAATATGTGAACAAATATGTTATTTTTATTTTATTTACTTTTACAAATATGTTAAATACTTAATGGTTTATTAAAAATATGATTTTATATTTTTAATATGATTTTTCATAGTTTTTATTGATTTTTAATTAGTATTTTTATTTAGCAATTCAATTTTTCCCTGATTAATATGTTTATGAAATGCTGTTTAATTACATAAATGTAATTTTAACTGTGAATATTATCAAATTTACATAGTCCGTGAAAAGTAAAAATAAAATAATAATAAACTTAAAAAAGTCATTTAGAACTTTTATAGACCATAAAATTGTGATAATTTTAAAATTTACTTGCTGTTATTAACATAAATAATCTGCTACTCTTCACATATTGATTTAAAATGCAATGAAATAAGTTAAAATACACCAAATAAAATTATAACATGCTGCTTTGTTTGTTTGATTGTTATTTTTGGATTATCAAAATAATGTATAAATGTATCATTTTCTATGCTTTTTAACTTTGACATATTTTAAATATTGGATTCTTATACTTAGACTAACTGTCTCTGGGCTTAAAAAAAAAGTTCTAAAAATGTATTGAATTTGCTGAAAATAACTATTAATTGATAATTACAAAATCAAGAATAAAATTCCATTGTAAAATTAAAAACATTTTTAATAAATCATGATACATTTAAAATGTTTGCATAATAGAACAAAATAAAAATAATATATTTATTTACATATTAATATCATATATTTGTATTTATTTTCTTGTGCAAAACAGTTGATTGTTGCAAGAAGTAATTGTAAATACAGTCAAATCTCTATATAACGAAATCTGCCGTTCCAGTAAAAAATTCGTTATATAGAGAAATTCGATATATAGAGAATGAAGTTAAAAATCGTATTTAATGTGTGAAATTTCAACAAATATTATTTTTGATCTTTTGAATTAAGAATTTGAAATGTATAAAAGTAAATATTAACCTGACATTTTATTTCTTAATTATTTAAGTTGTTTAAAAAAAGAGAACAAACATTTATTTGAAAGCTTAATGAAAATCAAATAAGGAAGACTTGTATTAATTTCAAACAAATAAATCTGTAATTTTTTTGTTGTTTTGATTTTTAAATTGTTACACTCTCAAAAAAAAAAAAAAAAAAAAAAAAAAAAAAAAAAAAAAAAAAAAAAGGCTCAAATTTTAGCAAGGAATGAAAAATTGTAGTTAACATTTTCCTCCATTTGAAGGCCTCTCTTATGTGCCTCTCATTGATTCCTCTTTTACGTATGTATCAATCCAAATGACTCTGTTTTGAGAAGGATGTGGAAAGGTGTGTGGGAGGTGGGAGGAATTCGTTGGATTTAAAGAACAAAGAGAAAAGTAATATATTAAAAAAAACTCAGCACTGACGATAAATCAAAAATAAGTGATGGAAAATTGATTCCATATGATTTTGAAGCTTTTTAAAACTGAATAAATTAAGACCAATTTATGAAAGATTTTTTTATATGGAGATAGATATTTCACTATATAGAGACTGTTTTTAATGTAATCATGCAAAAAGGGGACCGCTCCTACTAAAAATTCGTTATGTAGAGAAATTCGATGTATGGAGTTTTGTTATAGAGAGACTTGACTGTAGTTTTAAATAACAACAAACAATTTCAGAACTATATACATACATATATATTTTTACTTTTGAAAATTTGATAGTTAAAAATGCATTTATATGCTACAAAACACACATTTAACTTATATTTATAGTAAATTTAAATTATAATACAGATTATTTTTCAAACACTCTTCGAAAGTAATTTATTGAAAAATTTTCAAAAGAGCCCAAGCAGGATTCAAACTAAGGAATAAAAATCTTGAATCTGGTATGTTGATGCTTATGCTACTGAGCCGTTTGCCAAATAAGGAAAATTATAGAATTATAAACTGTAATGTAAACTTTGTAAATTATGTTTTCAAGGCTCACCAGGGTGATGCATCTTATGGATGTCACATATTTATGTACGACACAAAGGTTCATCTGATTCAATGACACAAACTTCGGACCCTCCCCTTGTAAAATAAAACAACCCCAGCGTCACCACTTCTTACCATATTCTAGCTAATATTGCAGATACATTTCGAACCTTACTAGGAATAGAAGAACCTGTTCCTAAGAAAAAGACTTCTGGGAATGGATTACCTGAAAAGTAATAAGAAAGGAGTTAAAAATAACTTTATTGCATTGTTACATGATTTCTCAAAACAAATGCAAGAAACAAAGTAAGGAATTAACTGGGCACAAATAGCACCCCAAAAAACTTTTTTTTAAGTTGCCAAACTGTTTTACTGGAATGCAGTTTTGATTATATATATATTTTTTATGTTGTATGTATACAAGGGGCCGTGCAAATATAGTGCTATCACTGGACCCTGGTTCGAGTCCAGCTAGCGGCATGGGTGTGCGGGTGTTGTCCTTGTGATGTGTATTAAAATGTATGTACTGGATTTCTTGTAATAATAAAGTGTTCTGTATTTGTTTCTGTGGTTTATGGATCATTCGAGGTAACAGCCATTGTAGCTATAGACCTCAAAGCATTGTTCACTCAAACTCAAACTAGTGCTATCAATTTTTTTGGGTCTCCCATTCAATAATGATATGTATTTTTTTTTTCTAGAAATTATTTTTTTGTTTGGAGAGACATAATATGCATAAAAAGTTACATTTATTTTTTGTGTACTTTATTGATTTAAATAAAAAAAAGTCAATAAAATATTGCGTTACATCAAATAACACATAAAAGAAATAGTTACTATTTGGGACATTTTCAAATTTCGCTGCATATGTATAAGAATAAAAGGAAGAAATTTCAAACATAAATTAATATTTAAAGTTTGATTTCAGCTATGCATTAGCTAAAGAAGATGATATTGAACATTTCTAACATGAAAAATTTTAAAAATCAATAAAAATCTTTGAGATATAAATCTTTAAAATTTTGATTCTAAGCAAAAATGCCTGTCCCATTCCAAGTTTTATACAGTTTTATTTGAAATGTCATGTCCATTACTTGTCAAATCTGTTACCATATTTGTAAGCAATGAAATGTAAGCTGTTGAGTTTACTAAATAGTTTTAGAAGGTATGTAAATTATTGTATAAGTTAAAAAATATACAAAGTTAGATTATTTTAATAGTTTTATTTGAAATGTTAAGTCTGTGATATGTTATAAAATGTTATATATGTTATATGTCATAAAATGTTATGTATGTTATGTCTGTGATATGTTATTTTATTTTATATGCACTCACAGAAAAATAGTTTTATAAAAAAAAAAAAAAAAAAAAAAAAAAAAAAAAAAACTAATTTCATTTTTACTATGACATTATTTTTACTAACTGAAGTCATGTGAAAGAAAAATCTCAATCTGTGTCCATATTGAAAAGAAACATTGAAATCTAATAACGTTATGAGTAAAAATGCAATGTTTTAAATAGTGACGTCATTTTCTCTCCAAATGTTTTTTAAAAGTTACTGTTATTAGTAATATGAAAAAGGCATCCATAATAATATTGTAATTCCCATTTATCTGGTTGCTGAATGACATCCTTTTCCTCATTTGAAATTTTTCTTATTTTGCTTTAGACATTAATTTTTATCATAAATTATTTTCTGTTATTTTATTTACATTATTAATGTTATTTCTCAGTAAATATATTTTTTTTTACCTCAATTAGTGCATAATTATACACAATCATTTTATTGTTGTTAAATTTTACGAAAACAATTAACTTTTCTCTTTTAAATGCGAGGACATGTTCACTGATGAAATAAAGCTTCTGACTGGTGGAAAGTAATAATGGAAAATAAATTTTTATTATCGAGAGAAAAGCTAAACTGAGTTGCCACCATTTTGAAGAAATATTGTAAAAAAGCATTTAAAATTAAAAATAAAATATAAAAATTGAAATAAATTAAAATAGCTAAAATGGGCACAACTACAAATAAATAGCTTTCATTTAAAAAAAATAATTATCAAAATCGGTTGAGTAGAAAATTCAGGGCTGATGACTAAAAAAACAGCCAGGTCTTTTAAACATATAGATTGTATGAATGTCTCGTTTTAACAGCTAGATTACAAAAAAGTGGGCCACAATTTTTGACGCGACACTTTTTAGCTTGTCTGAAAGAAATAGCATCAGAGGCTAAAAATCCAAAAAAAATTTTAGATTTTATTAAATAAATATCAGTTTTCTATAACTTCGATTTTTTTTTTTATTTTACAGCTCAGTAAGCAACAAATTAGTATACTGTGTACATTACATGCATTTGCGATGCATAAACATTGTGTTTTTTCGTGTTTTGAAGTTAATCTGCATTCATCGTTTTCCCACAGTCATCGTTTTTTTCCCCCACACCCCTTGAAAAGTGATGGATCAAGGTTCTACTGTATTTATATGTATGGATCAAGGTTCTACTGTTCTTATATAATCACTTTTCTCAAAAAAGCTATAGTACATGCACACTAAGGTATACCTTCTGCTTAGAGCATATACTTTCACGTATAAATATTAATATTTTAAAGAAACTAACATGGTATATTTACCATAAAAAGGAGAAACTTCTATATTTTCTTGAATACATATTTTTAAATCGGCAAGACAGTCTTCAAATCCTTCAGTCTTCAGAGCTTCATCAATAAATACTTGTGGGTCAATGTTTAGAGATAAACTCCTGAAAATTATTCACATGCATACATATTAAAATTAAAAAAAAATGTAATACATATTACTTAAAAACTAATTAAAAAGATATAATTTAGACAAATCACGAATGTAACATACAAAAGTTTTAAAAGAAATGAATTTGCAGAAGATTCAAGTATGCAAATCCAAAGTTTCAGCCCATTCTGTCAAATAGTTTTGATCTTAGCTTTAAAAATTACCTGCATTGCAATCTCAAGGCTGCTACTGGTGACTATTTTTACAATTTATTTGGTCCACTATTTATTTATTTATTTTCTTGTAGTATGTATCTCTAGTAAAGAGTTAATTTCTGTTGTGAAAAAGTAGTGCGAGATTAACAGAATTAATAAAAATAAACACCAATGGCAGCCTTGCAATCTGTTTTGCAATTATTTCATATGAACTAAGTTACAAATGACACAAACAATACCGATTAAAATTGTTTATGTAATGTGAAATGTAATTTAAAACTTTGAAGTCTTAAAACTGTACCCCCCCCCCCCCCCCCCCCCCACACACACACACACAAAAAAAAAATGTCTCTGAGCAAATGTTTATCAGCATATAATCTGATCTCTGACATTTTTCCACCCACAGCGCTTTCATTGCAAGTTCATCACATCAACCCCATTTTAGAGGGTTGACAAACAATTCTTTCTAACATGCCAGCTTTTACTGATACTGACTTTACATATCTATAGCAGAAAAGGAATGCAACAAAAGTAAAAGTACTTGGCATTGCACACACACTGCACTTATAACTGCAGTAAATAGTTTGATGCATGAAATAAGCAGTTTCACATTTTGATTGCTCAATTTGGTGATTTCAATATAGTTGAAAACTCAAAACATTTCAGGAATTTTTGAACAGACTGCCATATTTTAGAATGTTTTAAGGCAATTTTTCAAATGTCAAGAATTTTAGAAATTTTCGAACAAGTAAACAGACTACCAAAAAATTGCTTGTAAAAAAGTTCTCTCTTTTGCCAAGGATGTTTACTATATCTCACCAAAACCATTATAAATAAAAAAAGATAATTGATTTCAAAGGAAGTCGATTGAGGAACAACACTAAAGACATTTGAATTGGAATGGGGATCAGGATTAATATAATTTTTATAAAATATTTATTCATTAATATCTACTTGAATAAAGCATAATTCTTGTATTATTTAATCAATTATATTCTTCCAACAAGTGATTTAACTGTCAAAAAACAACCATTTAATATCAACTAACATTTAAAAACAGAACTGTTCTGTAATTTTTTTTTTTAATCTCTTTTTAAAGGTGGAGAACTTTTTACTTTTACTGTTTTGAAAATTTCACATTTCAAAATGGTAAATATTGATCTGAGTAATTTCAGCTTGTAGAAACAAAATTACCTGTCTAGTCCTTTGGGAGGTCGGAGTAAGAACCTATCCAGTGTATTTGTTTGAATGACATTGTCTCCTTGCCATTCTCCAAGGGGCTCTGCCTTTAATCACACAAAATGAATAAATATCATATTAAAAGTAAATAATATGAAACAACAAAGGAAAAACAGAAATATTTTCATATCGATATTTTTTTAAAAATTAACTTCCAGTTGTATATTTTTATGCTATTTGTTAAAATATCCAACTTAATGAGCATGAATATTTCCAATTCACTCTAAGCTAATCCAACTTCAATGTATTTATTTTATAAAAAAATAAGAGATAATGCAAGAAGCATAAAATGATCAATTATTAATTTCAGTAAAATGTTACTAAGCTCTTAAAAAAAAAAAAAAAAAAAAAAAAAAAATACAATAAATATTAATTGCATTCTAACATACATTAGATAAAAACTCCTAACTATAATTCTTACCAGATTCAGAAGATTCTTATTAAAACAATTTTCTCTAAAATGAATGTGAATACTTGTTAAGGGTTTTAAGCTAGTTAGAAACTGTACATCAGACAAGACAAATTAGGTGCATTTGTACTATAACAAATTTTATAAATATTTAGATCTTGGTGCAATAGCTGTTGTATTCTTATAGCAAAAATGCATGAATACAACATTTATAATGAATATCTATATATTACATTTAATAATAAGGAACATTAGGACCCTCTTTTAGATAGGATATCTTTACCATGGCAGCCTGGAATCATGATCTGTCATGGGATATCATTCAATTAATTATGTATGATAGGATTTAGTAAATAAAGAAAACTTTCATTAATATTTTTATAGGTTTTGATTCAATTTTTATAAACTTTGAAATGATCCGACACAATTCTGCAACACCCGGATAGTGCAGGTTACATTGAGATTTTTATTATTGCAGAAAATTAGATCATCAATACTCTTTTTGATAGAAATTAAGCCTTGCTTTGTAACTGGAACCATGTCTTAAATAGAGACACATTAAAGAACGATTACTATAGCATCAAATCATTTAAGTGATTTCAGTTTATTTCTTTTTAACCATTTCTTTCTTTTTTTTTTTTTTTTTTTTTCTTTTTTTTTTTTTTTGTAAGTTAGACAAAATATTTTATGATCACAATTACTTAGGCACACAAAATATTTCACAAAGTTAGCTATAAGCAAAAAAGATTTTAATTTAGCAATGAAAATTTTTTTCTGCATTATATAAGGTGGCTTTATATTAGGATAAAATATATAACTATTTTATCCTATTTTTGAATCGTAAAAGGTAAATAGCAGCAGAATAAGTCTTGATTCATGTAGCTGGAGGACACAAATTTAACCTTTGGCTACCGAGAGAATGTTAGGAACAAGTAAAAATAATAGAATAGCACAGGAAGAATAATGAATGCATGGTTGTAAGGAGGGAAAAATATAAGCTTATGTAAATATGGGTTCACAATTGCCAGATTTACATAAGTTTACATATCTACATTATCAGTTTACAAAAATTCTATAATTGCAGAAATAATTATTGCTAAATATTTCTACAATGTGTAGGTTATTTTTATTTATTTTTTAATTATTTGCTGTTACTGGCTATTTTTTATTAGATAAATTAAAGATTAAATATTAGATTATCTTTTTTATGAATATTAAAATAAAATAGTTTAAAATTAAATATTAAAATTTGAATAGCTAAAATTTATGGGAATTATATGTTGCCTAACAAATAATAAACATTTTAATGATGATTAAAACATGGCTTATGTAATAACAGAGTCATATATTACGTACACCATGGATTAAACATGAACTAATCAGAAAACAAAATCCAGACATCACAAGGATTCAGATATCTTTAGAATGAGAGCAACAACCATTTTCCAAATGATTGAAAGATATTAATAAAAGTTTTCTATATTCTATTAAATCTATGATATATTATAGGCTCTTCATCTTAAATTGAATTCTTTATTTCCATTATGACTGAATTTAATATACAGAATGGCAAATTTTTTTATATTTATGCCTTTCTGACTTGTTTATTTCCCAAAGTATTTGAGATAAATAGGTTTGATTGTAATATAAATAGGTCATAATAAAATAGCAAAGCAATTATTTATTGAAATACAGGAGTTAACCTCTTTTTCAGAAAGAAGTGGGAAGATGTCATGATGAATAAGATGCAACTTATGTTGTATTCGATGTACTGCTGCACTACACAATGTAGCATTGTCACTATTGAGAATAAAATGACAAGTTGTTTCAGGAAACCTATAAACAAAGGGGAAGAAGGTATAAAAGTGTGAAAATTATCACAGATAAAAGAAAAAAATACAGATAAATTTATCAAAATAACATGAAAACAAACAATAAAATAAAAGAAACTACATGTAAAACAATAAAGGGAAAGATCATACAGAAAACATATATGTAAGAGCAAAAAATGCAAGAGATTAAGCAAAAGATGTAGAACTATTAAAGAAATAAATGCTTCAGCCATATGATCATTTCGACATTGTGTCAAAGCCTATCTCTAAAATATTTGTGTGTGCAACAAAACAGAAAATGATTTAAGCATAAGAGGGAATGAACCTTAATGAAAAGCTTTTTGTTTTCCCATATTAACTTAAACTTACATTATTCTATTTTAATCACAAAGATTTTCTGGTTATTTTTTCTGCATTCCTCTGTCGCTTTGATTATGCTGAGACCTGTACCCATTGTATCCATGTTGGTGGCAGATAATATCGGATTAATTTAATTCAATATATTTTAAGCATTTGAAAATTAAAAATATATTTTAAACATTTTAACTCTTCCATATTTATACAAAAACAAATTTTCAGTGCAAAACCACAGCATATAGAACAATGCTCACCTCTGCATCCATTCTTTATATTTCTGCATTTTTAAAATTTCTGGAGGAGTAAAATGCACTACTAATGCTGCTACAGTAGAAGGAGGAGCACCAATTTGATATTTCCTAAACTTGTTCTCACTAACAAAATTATCAAGATAAGCCTCTGATGGACATTCTACAACTGCAAATAAAATGCAACATAAAAATTACAATGTCATAAAACTACTAGAATACACAAATTACACACAATAAAGTATTTAAAATGTATAGATTGTCCCAGAATAATATTTATACTCTTTGAACATTATTAACAGAGAAATTATTAAAGATAATCTGAAGGAACTGTGCTGCTTATCTTAGTATATCAATACTCACGATTCTAAAATACAGAATAAGATCCATTTATCTGGAAACCAATTAGCCAAAAAATCAGTTATTCAAATCCAGAATAATATTTCTGATAGACTCATTTCAGAATCTTTGTTGAAAAAGGTATCATACATTGCTAGTTTGACATATGCATTGCTTGAAACATATAATTTGATATACGTTTCAAGCAAAAATTCAAATACTAAACTCAAACAAAATCAAACTCAAGCAAAATACTCATTCAAACAAAATTTAAATACTAATGCTGTCACTACTACTAATTCAAATACTAAATTCTGTCGCATTTAGTATTTGAAATGGAGACATATTTAATTACATTTTTTATGTTTCAATTTTTAATTAGAGGAAACAGAAGAATTTTTGTTCCCAAATGCTTCCCATAAAATACCTTTTTTCAAACTCTGATTAACTTTGATCTTATTTGCAGCTAATTCTTAATCCAAATAATCAAAATCAGAAATAATGTCACAATCGCATATATTTCACAAAACTTAGCAAATGGATGGTGCTTTAATGTCTAACCAGTAAACCAGAAAATCTAATTATCCAGAATACACCAATCATTCTGGATAAATGAATTTGCACCGTATATGTTATGTTTTAGATCAAAAAGCCACAAATATTACGGATAACACAATTAGAATTGTATGTATATATATATAAAACCATTACTTGTAAAGCAATATATTCCAACAAAAATTGAAAAATGAATTCGAAGGATTATTTGGAATTTGCAGAACTACAGTAGACTCATCGGACCTCAAATACTATAGAGCTACAAATAAAGTGTGTGGTTTCATCAGATTTTTTAAAAAATTGCTTTAACTTTTGAAACCGATTTTGAAATTGAAACTATCATAATATAAAAAATATGAAACCAAAATCAAAGTCAAAACTAGGCCAGTTGTAGATCGTCCTCAGCTATCCTATGCCAAAAAAAATATTAAAATTTGAGCGAGATATTTGAAAAGAATGCACCCATACACTTAACATTATCATCCGGGTCTTATTCAATCAGTTGTGTGGGCTCTTAATTGAGAACTTTGTTCCACTACAGCTTGGAGTGAAACATGTCACCAGAACATAGGTTGCTGAAAAACATACTAGAAAATTATTTATTCTGGCTGATGACAATGATACTGTGATACTTGTGGATGGTGGCACATACATTTATATCCAGAAGTCTGAATTATTCCTTTTAGAAACAATTTTTCTTGTTGCAAAAAGAAAGACCCTTGGTTAAGCCTATGATGTTCGTCACTACTTCAAGTTACATTTTAGAGATCTTTGGACATTTCAAAGAACAATAGAGCTAACTCACTTACACATATGTCGAAAAGATGCAGACAACATTACAGAGTTGATTCAACCAAATGATGTTAGGATTATTTATTGGTGTTTCCGCGATTATTTCAAATTTCTACAAGAAATGGATTTTGGAATGCCTAGATTCTTAAATAAGCAGCATCAGTTTTCAACAAAGGATGCTACAAAGACACGTGTGACTGAAGTTTGATTGTTCGACACACAAGTGGCAAAAACTATAATATTTGGATACAAATGCAGCAAACCAACATCACAATATGGTACTGTTGATATAAAATAGGGGAAAGTGTTGTAGGGTACCATGCATATGCTGCTTCCATATTATGATTTCTAGCTTACTGGTATGATAACTCAACCAAATTAAAAAAACACACAAATCTTGAATATGTTCATATACTACAAAACAAAGCTGCTGGATGGTCCAGTAGTAATTCAGGTGAAGAAAATAAAAGAGGAAAAATAATCTAAAATACTTTGCCGAAATAGATACGTTGTCTGATTATTTTCAGTTATTAATTATTTCTGATATTTCATATATTGAAATAATAGTCTTTATCAGCTCCATTGCTCTTAATTTTGCACTTAGTGTTGCATTTACTATTGTTTAAATGGATTAAAATTAATGGCAATAGTATTTATGTTCATTAATCCACATAATACTTACTTAATTATACATTTTATTTTTTTCACCAATTATTGAACTTCCAGTCAAAATATTACATTCTCTTATTTGTTATGAAGTAAACTAATAAAAAAAATGTATTGCACATAAAGGGGCGGATGGGCGAAAAATGGCGTTTATCAGCCCATCTCCTTTATTCTGTTTTAAAGAAAATTTAATACTATTAATTATACATATTTGTGCTTATCTAAAGAATGTAGAGACCTAAAAATTTTAATAAGGATAGTCAAAGCAGGTCTTAATACAACTGAGGCTCAGATTTTTCATTTTTTGTTGATTTATTTAAGATATTAATTGAAAACCATATTGGAATGTCACAAAATGGCATGAAAAGATTTAGCGATGCCACCAAATCCTTGTTTTCTGGTACGCATGATAATGATGTAACAAGAGGCTTATGTATTAACAAATCAAAGAATTTCAAGTTACAGAAACTGTATAAATAAACAAATAAAGGTAAAAATAAGACAATGCATTAAAAACAGCAGATTATTATACATAATGAAAATAAATCAATCTATATATACATTTTTTTTTTTTTTTTAATTATTGAATACTTTATTTGTAAAGCAATTTAAAACAAACAAAAGGAATTTTAAATGGAAAATTTTCAATTCAACAACATTTGAAATAAAATAAATAAATGATTAAATAATGCAAAAAATAATAAATATATTTACCTAAAAAAAGTGGGCAAGGTTGTTCCTCACTAACAACATCTTTGGAGTGTACCTATAACATAAAAATGTATTATTGTCTAATTACTATTACTTATATTTTTGAATTAAAGTCTAATTATAAATTTTATAATTAACTAAATAATAAAGTAACTAAAGATGAAAGAAAATATAGAACTTTTTTGTACATACCAATTTTTACTTTCAAATGAAAGAAATAAGTGTATATATATTTTGCTTTATTTATTTTTAATGATTGATCAAGAAATCTCTGCATATAGTGAAAGAAAGCGCATATGTATATTTTTGTTTGTGTATCTGTTAGTTGTATTATGGACGGATGGCAATACACAAAGATGAAATTCAATCTTATTTTAAAAAAATTAACGTCTTATGAGATTTTTACTGAAATTTTGCTATTATTCTCTAGAATTAATTCTACTTTTTGAATGAAAAAACTCTTTCTTTGACCAATTTTTATACATGGTATAAGAATGTATGATTTTTATTGATGATTTTTATTATCTTACAGAATGTAATTAGAGTTTTTTGAATTGATTAGTATAAAGTAAAAATAGTTTTAAAAACTTTTTATTTATATAAACGTTAATCTTAAAACCAAATTTAATTTCATGATTGCAGTTATTTTTTTTTTCTTTTAATTACCTATATAATGCATTTATTTCGCAAAGGCAATGAACTTAATTATGAGAAATTCACAGCTTTATTTATGCTTGGCAGAAAACGCTAAAAAACAAATCTAAAAAACAATTTTTACTCTGTTTCTGTTTTAAAATAGGGCAAGAAGAAAAAAATATTTAAATTATCTTAATGTTTTTAAATTGATTTCTCAATGTAAATTAATTAATACCACACTATTTATAGTATCTTTTTAATATTACACCCTTTATTTTTTGCTTATAACCCGTTTTCTGCTTTTTAACCTTTAAAATGTTTCATTATTATAGTTTCACAGCTATGTGGCCTAGTTTGTGAGTGTCTTTTGGCTCATAATTAAATTTACTGTTGTTTCAACTCTCACACAAATGTTACAAAGAATATCTGGTACTTTGATATCTACTGTCACAAAAATATAAAGGGATTGCTAATAATGATTTTTTTTTTTTTATTATTGTTGATAATTAGTTCAGATATTAACCCTTAAATACATGAACAGCATATTCTATGCACTATCTGCTTTTAACTTTAGACAACAATTTTTAATGATATATTTCTATAATGTAATGCCAGTAGCACTATAAAAACAATAAACATCAAACTGTAAAAATAGATTGCCATAAAATTCCAGTAATCTGCCCTTCCAGATCAAATGCCCCCCCCCCCCTTCCACCCATTTTATAAATAAATTTTAAATTTTCGTAAACTCAAGAGAAAATGCCCCCTAAAGCATTAAATGAAAAAGCAATCTAATAGAAAAACATAAATTACATCAAAAGATTGCTAAAAAAAAAAAAAAAAAAAACTCGAATTATGTTTAAGAATTAAAAGAAGAAAAAAATCAAATCATCACGAACTAGCTTAGAATAAAATTCACAAAATAACACCAGATGTACTCTCCACCAAGTATTATTATTGTCAAATCAACTACAATAACACTGCCAAGAGCAATAAACAATGAGATTACGGGCTAAAGTTCTGATCTAAGAACATGCTTGGGAAAAAAAAGTTTCAGCTCAAATTTTGGCTTCTAGCTCAATGACTACAGAACATCACATAGTAGATGAGCTTCTCTGGAGAAATTATGACTAGCTCATTCATCTTTTTGATTTATTTGATAAAATATTATGAATAGTTCAAAAGCATTACTAAATAGTTTGAGCTCCCAGAGAAGAAATTGTAATCACAAACCAAAACATATATATTTTAGCCTGCAAATCAATTTTCCAAATCAACTTTGACTCACTAACACTAGATAATGTAATAATTCCCAAACAACTAAAATGGGAGATCAACTTTTCTTTAATCTGACAACTTTGTGAATTTTAAAAGTAAGTAAATAAATACATTATAATACTAGAAACTCAAATAATCTGTTGCAAAAATTCCATGCTACAATCAACATACATACAGAGCTTCCGGAATGGAAAAATTTCATTTTGACAACATTTGATAAAACTTATATAAAAGAGATATTTTTAACAAAATGTGTTAATTATACAGTTTTTACATGTAGTTTAGTTTTCTAAACTTTCTAAAATTATTTTGTAATTTTTTTAAATAAAAAAATACAGGTATTAAGGTATGTGCTTCAAATTGCTGTTTTTGCGAAAATTATTGCTTTCTTTTTTATTATTTTGAAGTTCAAACATTTGGGATGTAAAAATACTTTTGATTCAGTGATAGTTGGAAGCTAAGTTATAGCCCAAAATATAAACTGGAAATGAACTTTCTGAAAGTGGAAGTGAAAATTCAGGCTGCTCTGTAAAGGGCTACAGAAAGGTAAAGAATACATTTTCATACACAAATATATAACATATAACCTCTACTATGCACAAATATATAAATGCCTACAGATAGGATAAATTTTAAAATTGTAAACTTTATGCATAATTATTTGTGCTCTGACAAAATCTTAATTTGTGTTTCCTGGATAACTGCATTTTTCATTGTGTAGTATGTTTACAGGAAACATTTCTTAAAAAATTTTTAAGATATTGAAATAAAATTTTGTGACATTCTGCTTATCTAAAAGGTATGTTATAAAGCAAAATATTTCTTGTAAGTTTGTATATATTCATATAAGAGCCATTTTTATTAAAAATACATATTTTTCAAGAAAAAAGAATCATACTTTGTACACAAAATTTGGTATATGTTAGTAAATTTAACATGTATTGCAAATCTTTTGTTTCATAACACAGGTAAATGGTCAGTTAATTTATTCTTGAAAAAATAAGTGAAATACAGTAGAGCGTCAATTATCTGAACTAAAATCAATCCAATTAATAAAAAATCTGGATAATTTTGGCAACTTTTAAAAAAGGCTATGGCAATGTTTTAGAGTAATTTCCTTTGACAATCTTTTCAGGCTCAGAACTGGCAATAGTAGACATTTTAGTATATTTTACAAACAACGTATAGAAGTTATTTTTTTTTACTTCTTAAAAATAGGTAAAAAGTTAAGGCTATGCTTAATTCAAAAAGGACAACTTTATGACATAAGTTTCAATTTATTTTTGTTTGGAAATGCATGAAACTAGCAAGTGTTCTTGTTCAGAAACTACCTAATCGCACTCATTTGCAGAAGAAGAATAACCATTCAAACTGGGGTGAAAAACTTGTCTATCACGTGACCAAGTTCACTTGTTATCGCTTCCACAGTCAAGTTTTCCAATTTTATGTATTTGCATTAAAAAATGAATCTGTAGATGTCATGTTTCAAAACATTTTGTGCATGTTGAGCATAGGAGTTGACAACAGCCTAAGATATAGAACTACACTTATAAATTATTACACATATGTATATTCTCTCAGTACAATGCATGCATCAAGAAATAATACAGTACATACATATAGTCTTCTGCTTCATAGAGGGCATTCTTTTTTGCAGTCATACAGAGGGTCCCTCTTTTTCGAGGACACCAAAGAACAATTTTTAGAAACACAAAAGGAACAAAAGTGCTTCGGACAAATTTGAAGCAGTTTTCAAGCTTTTTCAGAAAACATGAAAAAAGGAGGTGTTTTCATAGGAAAAAATTATGTGTGGGCTTTTCGTGCATTAAAAGTGAAACATTCTTAGGTTGTAGAAATAGTTGATTTTATACATTACTCTCTTTGCATTTATCGGCAATTTTAATATACTTTAGAATAAACAAATGTTCATTTAACAGTTAATCCCAGTGACAGAAACATCGTGACATGGCGACATAGTCACAGACAAAGAAAATCTTTTGCATATAATATTTGTCTGCACTAATGAAATCAATTTTTAAAAAAATTCCGCAACTTTCAACTTTTTTTCCTGAAAAAAAAAAAAAAAAAAAAAAAAAAGGCAAAGGATTTTATAAAAAACACAATTTCTGTCAAACGATCATGGAAAAATGTGAATAATTTCATCACACAATCGAGGAACAAACACAAATTTTGCTATAGGTTTCTTGAAAAAATCGAATTATGTGAAAAGGTAGTGGAAAAATGCGAATTAGTCTAATAATTGTAAAAAAACACTAATTTTGTGAAAGTATCATGAGAAAACAGCAAGTATCATCAAAAGAGGCAAAAAAAAGGCAAGTTTCATCAAAAAATTGCATAAAACTGGCAAATTTCCTTTAAAAAATTGTGTAAAAATGGCAAAAGATCGCAAAGTAAAGGCAAGTTTTATCCAAAGGATCGCAAAAAGGGCAAGTTTTCTCCTAAAGATTTTGGAAAAAGGCAAGTTTCATCTAAAAGATCGTGAAAAAAAATGGCAAGCTACGTCAAAGAGGTGCAAAAAAAATCTAGTTATTGCGAGGAGTGGATTTTTTTCAGTTCAAAAATTGATTTTCCTGCTCCAAAAATTTTATTTTGCTGTTCCAAATCTTTCTAAGTGAATGTGATATGGTGTGGACAAAAAAAAAAAAAAAAAAACTTGAGCACAAGATTTCTACGACGGCACCATGGCAGAAATATTAATTGAAAAATTTCTTGGGCTAAGAATTTGGAAACTACATTCAAAAAAGTGAAACATCACTCACTTCAAGAAAGCACAAATCAAATCTTTAGAAATTTTATAAGAAGTTAGACAATGTAAAGTTATAAGCAAAATTAATAAAAATGCATCATGCTTACCAGGTTTTAAGATAAGTTTTTAGTTCCAGGTATTTATTTATTAAAAGTACATGCAAAATTTGCAGACAGATTATGAAATTCTAATAATTTGTCGCTGACAGCGACAAAACTTTCTGCCACTGTGCAGTTAATTTTCATGACATTCAGTCAAATTTAAACTACTCCGGCTAAAGAAGTATCACTTCATAAATGTTTTAGAGAAGATGAGAGAAAAAAAAAAAAAAAAAAAAAAAAAAAAAACATAGTTCTTGTTTGATCCAGTTAAATAGACAATTTAGTTAACTGGTGTGTGGATAATCGGTGCTCAACTGTATTATATTGAATAGATTTTGTTGTAAAAAGTTTGTCAAAAATAAAATTATTTTACTAAAATTTGACTAAATATTGCATAAATTTGAAAAGTTAATTAAAATTCCATTAAAAATTTATATGAATTCATGGTTTTATTCCCTGTTATAACTAAAAACACATGCATTTGATAAAATTTTCATAATTTTCAAAAGAAAGGGCTCCAAAGGTAGGCACATACTTTAAAAAAGGTTAAGAATGGAACTGTCATAAAATTATTTTTTTGAAGAATTTAATTCATAGCATAAGATTTGTACTAGAAGTTTAATCAAACTATATAACTTACAGTCTTTCCACATGGTAGAACAATGTCTTTACCATTTTTTAACTCTCCTAAGAGTGGGCCACTGAAAGGATATGTAAAAAATAAACTCAGTAAAAAATACATATACATATTATTTAAAAAATTACAATTGAGATTGTGACCTTAATATAACAAACATATACATAAATATACATGTGAAAAGTAATACAATGTTTTTACATAATATTTTAGCAAAATTTTATTATAAGGCATACTTTCAACATTTACATTTTTTTTTTTTTTTTTTTTTTTTTTTCTGGCTAAGAGCAAATAATACATATATACAATATATATATATATATATATATATATATATACTTTTATAAATACATCCAAAGTTATTCAGACAATACCATTAAAAGAACCAATGAAACCAGTATTTTTACAATCATATTATTAAAAACAGTTGAAGTTTGAAGAGAAATAGAAGGCAGATTACCAAATTACTAAGAAATATATGGATAAATAGACATAAATAAATTATGCAGTACACATAAACATAATATCCTATAAATAAAGCCCCCATGTTTAATTACATTTCAACTAAATTCCAATATGGTAAAATCCAAAGTTATAACAATGGTAGATATTTCCAAAAAGTATTAAAGAAGCAGCAAGAATAACGAATTGAATATATATATATATATATATACATATATGTATATATATATGTAACTTGCAAACAAATCAGTAAACTTTTCAGTGCATTATAATGAAAGTTAATTTAACAAGGAATGTAATTTTTACTTGATAAAATATTTAAAGTTCTAGGATGAATAGCAATTATCCTATTTGAGTATAGCATATCTTATGACATTCATTGATATAAAAGTGAAATCCATGCACAAAATCCATCCACAAGTGAAAAAAAATATACTATAATGCGAGCAAAAATTGTGTGTGTGTGTGTGGGTAAATTTTATCTGAAAAACGGCTCTAACGATTTTCGCAAAAATTTGGATTTTACCATTTTCGGGCACGAGAAGACCATTGGGCTAGGTCACATGTTCGAGAAAATTCGATTATTGGGTCGTTTTGGGTCATAATGGGTCAAGATCAAGCTATTTATATCTAGAGAACGGCTGGATCGATTTTAAGGAAATTTTCTATCCAATCGTTTTTTGGCACAACAAAACTATTAGGCTGGGTCACATGTTCGAAAAATTTCGATTAGTGGGTCAATTTTGGGTCAAGCCATTTTTATCTAAAAAACGGCTCTAACGATTTTGACCAAATTATATATTTTATCGTTTTGGATTACAAGAAGACCATTGGGTTAGGTAACATGTTCGAGAAAATTCGGTAAGTGGGTCATTTTTGGGGTCATTGTGGGTCATACTATTTTTATCTAGCGATTTTCTCACGCAATTTTGACTAAAAATTGCATTCTATGGTTTTTGGGCACGAGAAAAAAATTGGGCTAGGTTACATGTTCGAGAAAAAATTTCACTTGGTCATGTTGGGTCATTAAGAGTCTGGGTCAAGCTATTTATATTTAAAGAACGGCGTGATGGATTATAACGAAATTTTGTATGTAACAGTTTTTTGACATGAGAAAACTAATGGGCTAAATCACATGTTTGAGAGATTTCGACTATGAGGGTCATTTGTGGGTCATGATGGGTCATAATGGGTCATGGTCAACCTATATCTAAAGAACAGGTGGATCGATTTTAACGAAATTTTGTATGCAACATTTTTTTGGCACGATAAAATCATTGAACTAGGTTACATGTTCGAAAAATTTCGATTAATGGGTCATTTTGGGTCATTAAGAGTCTGGGTCAAGCTATTTATATTTAAAGAACGGCGTGATGGATTCTAAAGAAATTTTGTATGTGACAGTTTTTCGACATGAGAAAACTAATGGGCTAAATCACATGTTTGAGAGATTTCGATTATGAGGGTCATTTGTGGATCATGATGGGTCATAATGGGTCATGGTCAAACTATATCTAAAGAACAGGTGGATCGATTTCAATGAAATTTTGTATGCAACATTTTTTTGGCACGATAAAATCATTGGACTAGGTTACATGTTCGAAAAATTTTGATTAATGGGTCATTTTGGATCATAAAGGGTCTGGGCCAAGCTATGTATAATTAAAGAACGGCAGGATCAATTTTAACGAAATTCTGCATGTAACAATTTTTAGAAACGAGAAAACTAATGGACTAAGTCACATATTCGAGAGCTTTCGATTATAAGGGTCATTTGTGGGTCTTAATGGGTCAAGGTCAAGCTATATCTAAAGAATGGGTGGGTCGATTTTAACGAAATTTTATATACAACATATTTTTGGCATGAGAAAATCATTGGAGTAGGTCACATGTTCGAAAAATTTCAATTAGTGGGCCACTTTTGGGTCATTCTAATTTTATCTAGACAATGTTTCGCGCAATTTTGATTAAATTTTGCATTTTATCGTTTTCGGTCACAAGAAAATCATTGGGTTAGGACAGATTTTTGAGAAAATTTGATCAATGGGTCATTTTGGATTATTAGGGGTCAGGGTCAAACTAACTATATCTAAAAAACGGCTCAATCGATTTTATCTAAATTTTGTATCTAATTTTTTTCGGCATGCTAAAACTAAAGAGCTAGGCCACACGTTCGAGAGATTTCGATTATAAGGGTCATTTGTTGGTCATAATGGGTCATGCTAATTTTATATAGAAAATGGTACTCACCATTTTGACTATGCTTTGTATTATATCGTTTTTGAGCAAGCGAAAACCATTTGGCTTGGACACATGCTCGCGAAAATTCTATTAGTGGGTCATTTTGGGTCTTAATGAGCTAGGGTCATTCTAATTATATATAACAACGACTCAATCAATTTTACCCTAAATTTTTAAACAAAACGTTTTTTGTCACGAGAAGACTATTGGGCTGAGTCGCATTTTAAACAAATTTATATTAGTGGGTCATTTCGCTTCATTGCTGAATGCTGCCAAGCTAATTTTACCTAAAAAATGGCTTAAACGATTTTGATTCAATTTTATATTCTACTGTTTTTGATTACCTGAAGACGATTGAGCTATGTCACATGCTTGATCAAATTTGATTAGTGGCTCATTTTGGGTAATACGGGTCAGGGTCACGAGAATATGGCAAAAGCCAATAACTTGGTGATATTTGACAAAATATTGGCGACATATGGCCAAAAAATCGACTATAAAAATTACGAAAACCAAAACACGTATTTGGAGCCAAATGAAAAGAATGCCTCCAAATTTGGCTATATCTAGCAAAAAATATTGTCTTTCAGAATGTAAAGAATTTTTTTATACATTCTTAAGAGGATTCGAGATCCATGGTTAAACCAATCAGAGTTGAGCTAAAAAAGTGATTTAGATCGATGTCCTTTCGTTGTAAAATTTAAAATAAAATAAAATTTATAAATATGCGCATAAAAACATAGTTTTCTTATTGATTGTTTTTCTAAATAATACTATTATAAACATGTTTTACAGTAATAATACAGAGTTAATGATACAGTGAAAATACAATATCGAGTTGAACACAAAGTTAATTTTGACCGAGCTAAGCTCGGTCTCCCCTGCTAGTATATATATATATGCCTATATCAAAATCAGAAAAATAGAATGTAATAATTTTAACGCTACAGAACTCAAACAGTGAAAAAAAATTACTTATTAAAGCTAGTTTACCAATAAGCATTTGCATTATTAAAAAAGTTTTTTTAATAGCATAGAACAGGTTTAAAAATTTTCAGCCTTTTTTTAAATTTCAAATAATTCAGTTAGACTCAATGATTTGAAAGTAAAAACCATGTACATTCAATGCAATTATGTATGTTCCACTGCATAATCTGAATTTCTAAAATCAGTCTCATACTCTGGAATTTAAGTTATAGCAAATATTTAAACTTGTAAAACAAAAAATTAAATACCATTGGCAGAAGCAGGTAACAATTTAAAAAAAGTTTGATGTTTTTCTAAACTAAATTAGTAATCTTAGCTAAAATCGAAACAATCAAATGCAAACATTAAAAAAAATGTAAGCATCAAGTGTGTGGAAAATGTATCATAAAAATAATAGCATTAGTATGAATGTATTTACTTCAAAATTCTCATACACTTACAGATGATTTCATTTACACTTTATTGTAGAACTAAAAATAATGACTATCCAGAATAAATCCTAATCCAGAAGCTAAATTATTTTTGTGGCAATGCCTAAACATTAAATAACTAATGAAATTTCAATATCTACATAATTTTGTTCTAATCATATTTAGAAACAAACTATTATTGCACTACTTAAATTAGGAAAGTTAAAAGGTAATAATGTTCACTGAACAAAATTATTAAATTTTATAAAATCAATTAAAAACCAAGAAATATAATTAGTTATTTTCTTAAATTGTTAGATGAAATTTGCACTGAAAACTTGTTACATATGTAATGTGGTACTTATTTACTTTCCTATTTACTATTTGTGATAAACAAAATTATTTAGCAAACAGTATGCTTTAGAACCAAAGATGGATAAACGTAATATCATATTTTCATCATTAATATGAGAAAGGCTACAAATTCCACATGATGTACATATTTCATATTTATTTATTTTGTAGATGAGCCAATTTAGTTGTTATACTGAAGGAATAAGTTAATCGCCAATTCTTTGTTTTTCACCAGTACTTTGAAAAAGATAATAAAAAACTGGGATATTTCATCTACAGAGCAGGTTGTTGAGAGAAAGTGTTTACAAAATTTTGTCCAAATAATAAATATATAAGTAATGTGCATTAATCTGCACAATGTGGAAAATTTATTTATAAACTGATAAACAATGATAATGAAAAATGTCGATAAATTGGTATTTATAAAATAAAGAAACATGCTACTGGTACTACAGCTCCAGAATTAGATTTGTGGCAACACTAAAGTTTATTTTACACTGGTAAAAAATGACATGGATTTAACTGTAGAAGAAGAGAAAAAAAAATTGAGCATTAATGTAGGAGTTGCATAAATACATCTATATGAAACATTTACGAATTGGCTTATTGGAAATTAATAGGGGTTACACGAAATTACAGGCCTAGGACCGCTGAGTCACTCTTAAACTAGTTGGATGTGTCAATCCCAAAACTTTCTTCTATCTCATAAGTACATTTTAATATTTAAAAAAAAACGTGGTGACCCCAAAGTTACCCACTATCGAATTTCCTCGAACATTTGACCTAGTCTAATGAGATTCTGGTATCCGAAAAGCCTAAAACGCAAAATTTAATTAATATTCTGAGAAAATGAACTTAGTAGTGCCTCATGTTGGGTAATTTATACTAAAACCTAATAAGCATCTATTTATGTCAAGACCTAACAGAATCTGAAATTTGATGGAATTTCGTCCATTAGTTCTTGAGATATAGTTATAACAAAAAATTTGCAAAACGTAGCACAGCAACACTATATCTTGGACTGACGGCCATTTAAAATGGGCCGAGCAGAGTGTTTGCAGTGGTTTTGTGGAAGGCTTAATTGATAACAACAGTTTTACATGACCAAAACTTTTATTATTAACTGAGATGAACTATTTACAGATGTAAACAACATTACGACATCACTTTGCCGTAAACTTAAAAAAACTAAAAATAAGGATGATTTAAATTACATGATTGTGTGCTTAAGCAACATTCGAAAAGAAAAATTGAGATAGAGCGAGCAACAAGCCACCGCAATACAAACTATTTATACAAGATTCTGATGAACTTGTTTTGCATATATCTGTTGCCATTGTAGTTACAAATTCTCTTCAGAAATACATCAAGATTTATCTGCAACACATATCCGAGATGCTATTGGCCGCGCGGTATGACGTCAAAAACCACTGCCGTTCACGGCAACTGACGCGATCGCTAAAATCACTGTTACTCGGCTGTTACGCAGTAACATTACTCAGTAAAAGCAGATCGGAAAAGCCAGCTCTCGGATAATGTAAACAAACGTGCTCGGGAGATGACGAAAAACCATACATGCATCTATCTGAGTAAATACATTTTATTTCTACTTTAAAACCCGTTTCTTTTAAACTTTTAATGCTTATTTAAACTTAAGAAACGTATAGATGCGTAACAAACGGCCTCCTTTTTCGTCATCTCCAGAGTATTACAAAAATTCTGGAAAAAAGTTATAAAAATGCAAAAATTACAATATGAAAAATTTCAAAAACTTCAAAAATTCAGAACTTCAAAAGTTCAATAAAATTAAATTACATTTTAATATTAAAAAAAAACAACAGTCTGGTCAATGTCAGGTCATATAAGACTTTATTGGCAAGACATTGACCAGAGTGATTACATTGTAAGCAAAATTATAACCCCCCTTAAAACTTTAAATATCGAAAATCCTTTTACTAAACTTCAACAACTGCTCTCTAATCTGGGGTTTTGTAAAACTGTCAGCCAAGTTAAATTTACTAGCAATATATTTAAGTTTAAAGACCTGATCATATACTAAATTTCTAAGGAAATGATATTTTATATGGATATGTTTAGTTTTTTGATTTTCAAAAGGAGAATTCGAAAAGGCTATTGCTGCTTGGTTATCACAGAATAGTGTGCAATCTTTCAAGTTTAAATTTAGAATCTCATTTTGTAAAACATTTTTGACCCAGATTAATTCTTTAGCAGCTTCAGTTAAACTGACGTATTCGGCCTCCATAGTTGAAAGACTTATACATTTCTGTTTAAAAGTCTTCCACGAAATGGGCGTTTCATCTAGAAACAAAATATAGCCACCTATGGAAACTCGATCGTCTCTGTTTGCAGCAAAATCTGAGTCTGAATAGCATGAAAGATTTAACTCACTAATTCTGGATAACTCAAGTTTATAATGTTTAGTATATTTAAGATAACCTAACAATTTTAATAAACTATTCCAATGAGAAATTCCAGGGTTTGATTGAAATTGGGATAACAAATTAACTGCATACATGATATCTGGTCTAGTCCTTCCAGCTATGAAAGATAAGCAGCCTATAAGATTTCTATAAGGAAACTTTGACATCATTTCAATATCTTCCCTAGTGGAAGGCGAGTCTTGCTTCGACAAAACTAAACCCTTGGGCATAGGTAAAGTACTAACAGGAAATTTAAATTCTGAAAACATTTCACAAACTTTTTCAATGTATGAAGTTTGGTGTATAAAAAGACGATTTCCTATTTCTTCAAACTCTATACCCAATAGTTTTTTAGTTGACCCCAAAATTTTTAAGTTAAAATGTTTTTGCAGCAATTCTATCCCAAAATCTAAATCCTCTTTAGTTTTACCAAAAAGAACTATGTCGTCAACATAAAGCAAAAGAACCAATCTGGTCTGAAACATGTATACACAATTGCACCAATCTAGTTTTTGAAAATCAAGTTTGGATAAAACATCATCCATCTCGAAAAACCATTGTCTACCAGACTGGTGGAGACCATAAATGGCTTTATTTAACTTACAAATTTTATCTTTATCTTTAACAAAACCTTCAGGTTGGTGCATGTATACAGTCTCATCCAGATTAGCATAAAGGTAAGCATTGTTGACATCTACCTGGACATTTCTCCATTTAAACAGACATGAAAATATGGCAAAGAACAACCTAATTATTGTAAAACTAACAACCGGGCTAAAAACTTCTTCGTAATTTTCCCCCTTTATTTGATTAAACCCCTTCGCTACCAATCTCGCCTTATACCTTACAATTTCGTCTTTCTCGTTTCTTTTAACGGTAAATACCCAGCGGTTTCCTAAAACTTTAGCATCTTTTGGTGGTGTCACAAGATCCCATACTTTTCGTTCATACATGACGTTAATTTCATGGTTCATTGCGTCCCTCCAATTTGATGCTTCTGGGCTTTTAATGGCTTGATTGTAGCTTTGAGGAATTTTGATTTCAGTTAAATTTGCTTCATTTAAATTTAAAACTTTACCGGATTCTTTATTTTTAGAACTAAAATCAAATAAATTTTTATCACATTCTATTTTATTTTCTTTACAATATTTAATTAATTCATTAAAAGATCTAATTCTTGTGTTGGTTCCTTCTATGCCATAGTAAATGTCTGTTTGGTTTCCGGTTTTTCGGGGTACTGCTTTACGAGTCCATGGAATTGATGCACAAGGTTTTAAAATTTCCTGCTCCGAAACTTCTGGATCTTTTACTTTAACAGTCTCACTCTCCAATTGAGATGTATTTTCAGGTTCATAAAAAATATCTCCGTCTTCTGGTAGATCAAAAAGTGAAAAGTTAAATTTTTGTTCTTTAAATTTTGAAACTACATCAACCCCCCTTTTTGTTTCATCAAATCTTACATTAATGGTTTCTACAATTTTATTTTCATCAATTAACCAAATTCTATAGCCCTTCGTTGATTGAGCATACCCGCACATGATCCCCAGTTTAGCTCGCATATCAAGCTTCCTTCTAATCTGTTTGGGCACTCCAACGTACGCTAAACATCCGAATTTCTTTAAATGAGAAACCGAGGGTTTTTTACCAGAATACATCTCAAAAGGGGTGATTTCTGACTGTTTGTGACATACCCTATTCCATACGTAAGAAAAACACATTAAGGCTTCCGCCCAAAATTTTTGAGATAAGCCGCTAGCATTGAGAAGAGTCTTAACACCATCCAAAGCAGTTAAATTAAAACGCTCCGCAACCCCGTTCATTTCAGGACTGTACGGGTTCGTTTTTTCATGAAAAATACCCTGCTTTTCTAAAAAAGAATCAAATTCTCTGTTACAAAATTCTAAACCCCCATCCGTTCTGATTGAAATTATTTTCTTGTTTAGATACCTTTCGGCCCTACTTTGAAATTTAAAAAAAATTTGAAAAACATCAGACTTATTCTTGATGGGGTATACTGTAACAAAACGAGAAAAATCATCAATGATGGTGAAAAAATAACGACTCCCCCCATGCGACGTTACTTGTAAAGGGCCACAGAGATCCATATGTAAAAGTTCGAGAGCAGTTTTGGATTTAATTTTACCTATAGCCTTAAATGATGTTCTTTTAGACTTAGCGAGTTTACAGGAGATACAATCCTCGGCTAACTTTGACAATAAAGGCAAACCTACAACACTTTCATTTTTAGAAGTGTTAATTAAATATTCATTGTTTACATGACAAAATCTTTCATGCCAAAGTTCATTTAAATTTAATTTTTCAACTTGATTTGCAGAAATGTTAGCCGAGTTGCTTTCTCCTTTACATTTGTAGCTAAAAGGTTTTAAAAAGTACAAGTCATTTTTTCTAACAGCATAAAACAAAAAATTCCATTCCTTGTCATAAACAATTACCCTGCCCTTACTGCCCACAAAGTTTACACCCAATTTTTCAAGCTTGCTGCCCGACAATAGATTTCTACGTAAATTAGGATTATACAAAACATTTTTAAGGATAATTTGATTGAAGCTGCCATCTTTACACTTTACAAAAAAAATTACTGTACCCCTTCCCTGAACAGGGCTTTCTTTTTCTCCTACAGCAAGTGACATCTGCATATTTGATACTGGCTCAAAATCTAAAAATAAATTTTTGTCATTACAAAAATGAGCAGTCGCTGCGGTATCAAAGACCCAGCTGTTACTTTTACAAAAATCAGATGTATTTGCTTCAAAAATATTTGGAGAAATTTCAATTAAACTTGCTTCATGTTCAGAGAAGGTGCATTTTACATTATTATACTTTAATTCAACATTACTAGATTCTGAAAATTTACTTTTATATTGAGAATTTTTAGATTTAAGTTTACAGTTCGAAATTAAATGACCATAAGATTTACAAAAATAACAAGGACCTATTGATTTATTCTGTTTAAAATTTTTAGTTTTAGAAAATTTACTTGAATTTACATTATCAGAATTAAAAGATTTACTTGGATTACTTAAATTTACATTACTATTGTCAGACTTTAAACATTTACTTTGATTTACATTACAATTAGCAAACTTTGAAAATTTACCTGATTTACATTTCACTTCTCCAGAAAAAGCAGCATTTTGAAAGTCTCTAGTGGCTAGCTTCAATCTATTCTCCTCCAGCAGCAGCTCAGCTTCAATCTTATCAGGTACAAAATCTTTATCAGGCCACCTATAGATTGCTTGCACTGTTGACTGAAATTCTTCTGGAAGACTTCTTATCATTTGATAACCAATGTATAGTGGTTGCAGATCATGACCAACTTCGTGAAGCCGCTCGGTTGCTTGTTTCACTTTACACAAAAATAGTCCAAGATTTTCACCTTGCACATATCTCAGGCTAAAAAAATCATCTAAGAGTTGAATAACTCGAGCTCGGGTGGTTGGTTCAAAATGATCTTTTAGAATCTTCCATGCAACTGCTCCATTAGTAGTACCGGCAATCAGGGGCTTGAACTCTGGGCTCAGGGTCTGATAAATTATTGTGTATGCACGGGCTTTGCGCAAACTCAGGTCATTTCTTTCCCTCCAAGTTAGTTGTTCAGTCACAGGAACTGTTGTCGTCTCATCCTCCTTTCCCGGAACTTTGCTTTCCTTTGATGGCTCTACACTTTCACCAGCTTCTGCATCCGGACCTTCTATAAATTGCCACGCTCCATAGTGGAGCAAAAGGACTTTCACTTCTATTTTCCAACTCTCCCAATTTGAAGAGGTCAGAAGGGTGACATTCGTCAGCTCCATTTCTAAGACTCGGCCTCCTTCACAGCAATCGGGGAAACTTTCAAAAAATTGGAAAAGTCCAAAAGGAACACAAAGTCCAAAACGAAAACAGTCCTTGCAGATTTATCACCGGTGAAGTAGAAGGAAATCACATCAAAACAGGTAAACAGCAAAACTTGAAAACTCCATCGAAAATTTCCAGGAACGGAAAAACATCGGCACGACGTCACTTGTCAACAAACATCGTCGACGCAAAAATCTTCACTTCCACAAGGGCTCTGGGCCCATAACCCTGACGGCCATTTAAAATGGGCCGAGCAGAGTGTTTGCAGTGGTTTTGTGGAAGGCTTAATTGATAACAACAGTTTTACATGACCAAAACTTTTATTATTAACTGAGATGAACTATTTACAGATGTAAACAACATTACGACATCACTTTGCCGTAAACTTAAAAAAACTAAAAATAAGGATGATTTAAATTACATGATTGTGTGCTTAAGCAACATTCGAAAAGAAAAATTGAGATAGAGCGAGCAACAAGCCACCGCAATACAAACTATTTATACAAGATTCTGATGAACTTGTTTTGCATATATCTGTTGCCATTGTAGTTACAAATTCTCTTCAGAAATACATCAAGATTTATCTGCAACACATATCCGAGATGCTATTGGCCGCGCGGTATGACGTCAAAAACCACTGCCGTTCACGGCAACTGACGCGATCGCTAAAATCACTGTTACTCGGCTGTTACGCAGTAACATTACTCAGTAAAAGCAGATCGGAAAAGCCAGCTCTCGGATAATGTAAACAAACGTGCTCGGGAGATGACGAAAAACCATACATGCATCTATCTGAGTAAATACATTTTATTTCTACTTTAAAACCCGTTTCTTTTAAACTTTTAATGCTTATTTAAACTTAAGAAACGTATAGATGCGTAACATGGACAATTTATGCCAAAACGTAAAAAAGCGTCTTATTATGTTATGGTGTAAAAGATGTTTGGTGAAATTCTGTGCATTAGTTCTTGAGATATAGCTAGTTTAAAAAAAAACCGTGTAAAATATAGCACACCAGCACCATCAGTTAAAGGATTTATAACAAAACGTAATCATCGTGTAATTATGTTATATGTCATTTTGTAACAAAATCTAAAGTTTGATGAAATTCTGTGCGTTGGCTGTTGAAATATAGCTATCAGAAAAATCGTGCAAAATGCAGCATAGCTGCACCACCTGTTGCAAGGTTAATACCAAAATGTAATCAGCGTCTAATTATGTTATATATTCTAGTGTAACAGAATCTAAAATTTGATGAAGTTCTCTGCATTAGATCTTGAGATATAGCTATCGCAAAAATCGTGCAAAATGTAGCATAGCAGCGCCACCTATAGGGCAGTTCACACCAAAACCTTATCAGCGGCTATGTATCTGAAGGTATTGCGGAATCTGAAGTTTGGTGAAATTCTGTGCATTAGTTCTTGAGATATAGCTATCATGAAAATCATGAAAAACGTGGCATAGCAGCGCCACCTGCTGGCCAATTTACACCAAAACTTAATCAGCGTCTATGTATATCAAGGGGTCACAGAATCTCAAGTTTGGTGAAATTCTGTGCATTAGTTCTTGAGATATAGTAATCTTGAAAATCATGAAAAATGTAGTATAGCAGCGCCACCTACAGGCCAATTTTCACCAAAAACCAATAGGCACTAATTCATATCAAGGTCTAACTGAATATAAAATTTTATTAAATTTCGAGCATTAATTCTTGAGATAGAGCGCCCACAAATTTTTTGTCACATACAGACAGACAGACTCACAGACAGACACACAGACTCACAGACAGATGGACAGACTCACAGACAGACATTTTCTAAAAATAGTCAAAACGTGTTCAGGACCTTCTAAAACGTATAAATCCGTCGAAAACCGGAAGTCGAAAATTTTCATGAATCCAATACTTTCTTCTTGTAAAGATAGAAGAAAGTAAAAAGAGAGAAAAGAGACTAAATCGCAAGAAAAAGAGACTAAAAGAGACCAAAATTTAAAAAAAGAGACTATAAGGAGACTAAATAAAAAACATTTCTTTTCTCTTCACTTAAATGTTTTTGGTATACAGACAAGCACTATAAGATTTAACACAATCTGCGGAATACATTTTCAATGCATTTCAGTCGGTTTTGAAATAATTGCAAATATTGTTGATTGGTTGCAGAAAAATATCTCAAATCGCAACAATTCATCAAGAAAGAAAATCAGAAATTCACCAAATGACCACGGGGACAAAATCATGAAATTCCAGGAAATATAGTGAAATTCATCAAATTGTCTCAAAAAACAAATCACAAAATTTGTCGCATGATCTCGGGAAAAAAATTCTCGAAATTAGTCAAATGTTCTTAGAATAAAAAAAATCATGAAAATTATCAGATGGCCTTGAAAAAAAATCACGATATTAGTCAAATGGATCTTGTGTTAAACATCGTAAAATTCATCAAATGGGTCTTGAAGAGAGGGATGAATCACAAAATTCACTAAATGATTGGGAAATTCCAAGAGCGATCACGCAAATAATTGCTAATTTTGTCGAAGGTCACGGAAATAAATAGTGAAATATATCAACTAGTCGCCAAAAAAATAACGAATTTCGTAGAATAAAGCCATAAAAAAAATCAAGGATGCCTGTCAATGGGTTACATTAAAATGTGCGAAAATCAGTTAAAGTATAAAACAGTGAAGTTTGTCAAATTATCTCAGGAAAAGAATGGCGAAATTTATCAAACGGTGTTGGTGAAAAAAGTAAAATCAGGGGTTGTACTGGTGCCAAGTAATATTTCACACAAACTTTTTTGGATGTTGTAGGACACATTTAACTGGCATACTACATTTCCTTCCACGACCATTTGACGAAATTAGCCTTTTGAATAAATTTGCCGTTTTTTTCGCGATCTTTTGAAGAAATTTGCCGATTTATCTTGATATTCTGACGAAAGTTGACGTTTTTTCGCGATCTCTTAAAGAAATTTGCTGTTTTTCGCGACTTTTTGAAGAAATTTGCCGTTTTTTCGTGATTTTTTGAAAAAATTTGCAGTTTTTCTGTGATTTTTTAACGAAAATTGCCGGTTTTTTTGCGATCTTTTGAAGAAATTTGCCGTTTTATTTCATTATCTTTTGAAGAAATGTTCCGTTTTTTTGTGATTTTTTGATGAAATCTGCTGTTTTTTAGTGATTTTTTTACGAAAACCGCCGTTTTCTCGCGATGTTTTCACGAAAACGGCTGCTTTTTCGCGGTCTTTTGAAGAAATTTGACGTTTTTTCGTGATTTTTTGAAGAAATTTGCCGTTTCTTCGTGATTTTTTAACGAAAACTGCTGTTTTTTGTGATCTTATGAAGAAATTTGCTGTTTTCTCGGGATTTTTTGACGAAAACTGCTGTTTTATTGTGATCGTTTGAAAGCTTTTGCCGTTTTTTTGCGATGTTTTGAAGAAACTTGCCGTTTTTTCGTGATTTTTTGACGAAATTCGCGTGTTTTTTGCAATCTATGACGAAATTGATTTTTTTTTCGAAGACTATTTATCGAAATTCGCGATATATTTTCTGTCTGAATTTTTGGATTTCGGACCGAAAGTTTTAAATTTTTGCTAAATTTTTAACAGTTGAAAAATAGTCTGCAGACCTTCCCCAATAGTCTGCGACGTGCGTTGCAGCGTTGCGCCGATTCTGCTCCCGGGTAACGACCGAAATAAGAATTTTGAGATTCCTTCCTGCAATCCTCTGACGAATTTCTCAATTGTTTTTCACAAGATCGACTGACAAATTTTGCAATGATTTTGCCACTGATTGACGGATTATACGCTTTTTTTCTCGCGAAAATGACAAAATCGTGATATTATTCCTGCGACCGAATGACGAAGTATATGATTTTTACCCCTCGAATGATTATTGAATTTCGCGTTTTTATCTTGACACAGATTGACCAAATTCACTTTCTTTTCAGTGTCCGACAGAAAAGTTTTGCGATTCTTGCCCGCGAACGATATACTAATTTCGTAACCATTTTTCCACGATAGCGTGACAAAATTTAGAATTTTTTCTCCTGCAAAAGAGAGACAAATTTGGCCATGTAGCAGAATTTTTTTCTGCAGTCTGCAACACATACAGGGTGAGTCATAAACAGGGGTGGAGAATTTTTCCATATTCTTACCAGCCAAGGAATTATTTCACCAGCCCGCAAGATGCAACACACATGCCGTTGAAAATAGTTATGACAAAATCGCACGCGATTACAGACAAAATTACTATTAATACAATGCACTTTCATAATTCTTTTTTCTATAATATTAGGAATTATACATAACAGAGGTAAGATTAATATTAGATAGAACATAATGCCATATTTACACTGTAAAAATTTGGAAAGTTAAAATATCTAGATTAAAAAAGTGTTTCTGATAATGTGCCTATTGCCCACAGTTTTTCAAAAACTAAAAATGCACTCGCCTTGTGAGAAAATCCACTCGCCAATGGCGAGCAAAATGATGTATTTCCCCACCCCTGGTCATAAATATCGAAACAATAGGCTATCTCCTTAAATATTGCTCCTAGACCCATACTTCCAATTGCAAAAATTCATAAAAAACGATGAATTTTTTGATAAGATAAGTTGCAACTCCATGGGGGGTCTGTTTTAAAAAATACAAAAATTAAATTTTTATACGGCCCCCAGAGGATAAAACTTCTAATTAGAAAAAATTTCTTTATCCCTTCCTGAATTGAACAAAAAAAATTTCATCTCGATATCTGCAAATCCCTGAAAGATATTAATATCCAAAATTTTCCAAAATTCCTGACTTACACCACTTAAGCATGCCTCTGAGCGCAGCAAAATCAGTTCATTTGAAGTACAATTAAGGGATCGACCATAAATTTACGTATTGTTAAATGTCGATCCAAGACAACACTTAAACTTTTAGATATAAAATAAAAGCGTATAGGTTTTTGCTTTAAAATTCGATGAAATATGCTAGATGTCTGCAATATTTTGACCTTGCCGCCAACTTCGTAACTGGCACGACTCATTGAACGGACCATTATTAAACACTTATTAAAAGTGTTATCAAATTAAGTAATATTAATTAAACTCTCATTAAAAGTGTCTTAAAAACTTATTGGCGCAGGCAATAAGTTTAGTAAATATAGTAAGAGTGAAAATGACTCTTCTATTAGCGGAATCAATGGAAATATATTTTAATAAATTACATAGAAATATTTAAAAAAATCTACTTTACACTACAGTTAAACCGCTATAACGGACACTCCCGAATAGCAGACACCTCTGTTTAACGGACTATTTTCCAATCCCCATTCTGAAAACCTAAATTTGTGGATGTTTAACCTCTGAATAACGAACATTCCGAATAGTGGACACTGTTTAAGGCGATAAAGGATGAAAAAGTATTTTTTTTAAGGACAAAAAAATGAAAAAAAGTAAAAAGGCCTCTAAATTTATTAGGGAATTTTGTGATAAATGAGCTGGGGAAAATCCCCCCCCCCCACCCACCCACGTTCAGAGTTGAATTGAAGGGGTTGCCAAGGACGGACATCTTCCAGAGCATTGAAATATTCCCTCGGAAAATTGAGATTTTATGCTTTTAACAGCAAAAAGTGCAATCCCCCTCCCCGACCGGAACTCTATAATGTCCAATAATGTCACTTTGGAAAACAAATTACGTGTAATCGCAAGCAAAAGTTAACTTTTGTGACAGGGTTTTTTCACAAGGATGTAATGAACAGTGACTAAAGGTGTGTACAGTTTTATTTAGCCCCATTGCTTAAAAAATAATTTTAATTTCTGATTAATCATATAAAAGAGGTTTTAGGACACATAAAGTCAATTAATAAAATGTTAAACGTTTCTTAGCACTTTTTGAATATCTTTGTTTTTCCCAATAGCGGACACCTCCGAATAGCGGACACCTCCGAATAGCGGACAATTTCTGCGTTCCTGAGGTGTCCGTTATTTAGAGGTTTTACTGTATTCAGTTTCAAAATTTATGAAGGTTTTAAACCTATTTTTGCTTTCTTCTATTTTTACAAGAAGAAAGTATTGGATTCATGAAAATTTTGAATTCCAGTTTTCGATGGATTCACACGTTTTAGGGCTCAGAGATACCGAAAAACATGTTTTTATGAAATGTCTGTCTGTGAGTCACAGCACAATGAAAAAATTTGAAATCGATGTGATAAAAAAATAAAGTTTAAGTTAAAATAAGATTTAAATCAACTGATGCATTTAAACAGTAATTAAAAAAGGTGAAAATGGCAAAATTCAAACAAAATCTGAAATCGAAACTATACAGCATTTAAACGTTAGGAGCCCATCTTTGCCCATCTTAAAACTAAATGCACTTTACTGCATCAAATGTTTTTATTTCAGTATTTCTCATTTTTAAACTGACATACGTCAATAACCGTCGGTAACGGTAACTTTTCAGCTCAGAAAATTTACTTTTAAAAATATGATTTGTTTACAAAAATTACTTTTTTTTTTATATTGCTATTTTAAATACTTTTATTTTTTTTTAAATACATAGTATTTAAAATGCTGAATTAAAATTGAAAATTAGACATTTTCGTTTAATCAAAATAAAAAATTCAACGCGACAAATAATATTGAGTTATAACAATTTTAATTTACTCAATTTTTTTTTTTTTTTTTTTATATTAAGAAGTCTTATGATGTGATAATGCTTACAAATTATATGGTTAACCATCACAAAACATTCAAAATTCCAACTTTATAAATAAATAAATAAAATAAATGTTTCCTGGACCCATTACAGCAACATTGTTTCTTCAATTACACGCATTTCAATTTGTGTCTGATCCCTTGAAACCTCACGATTTATTAAAATTGTCATAACTCTCTGAGTTTTGAAGATATCAAGATGAAATTTTTTTTGTTCAGTTCAGGAATGAATAAGGAAAATTTTTCTAATTGGATGTTTTATCCTCTGGGGGCCGTATAAAAATTTAATTTTCGTATTTTTTAAAATAGACCCCCCATGGAGTTGCAACTTATCTTATCAAAAAATTCACCCTTTTTTATGAAACTTTGCAATTGGAAGTATGGGTCTAGGAGCAATATTTAAGGAGATAGCCAATGTTTCGATATTTATGACTCACCCTGTATAAAAACTTAAACAGTCTGCAGACCAATCCCTCGCATTACATTATTTGCATTCATACCTTCCAAGTATTTGTGATAGACATAAAAGAAAAATACACATACTTTAAAAAAGAAGTTGCCTTTGTTCTCAGAATTTTTAATGCCTCATACTTTGTCCTAAAGAGGGGGGGGAGAGCTCCTCTTTGACAAAATTTGCGAGTTTTTTCACAATCATTTGACGAAATTTGCATTTTCTTCATGATTTGTTGACGAAAACTGCCGTTTTCTTGCGATCTCTTGAAGAAATTAGCCGTTTTTTCGCGATCTCTTGAAGAAAATTGCAGTTTTTTCGTGATATCTTGAAGAAATTTGCAGTTTTTTCATGATTTTTTTAACGAAAACTGCCGTTTTATAGCGATTTTTTGAAGACGTTTGTCTTTTTTTGCTAACTTTAGGAAGAAATGTTACGTTTTTCTGTGATTTTTTGATAAAATTTGCTGTTTTTTTGCGATTTTTCGGAGAAATTCGCTGTTGTTTCGTGATCATTTTATGAAACTGCCTTTTTTTGCATTCTTTTGAAGAAATTTACCTTTTTCACGATCGAAATTTGCTATTTTTTTCGCGATTCTTTGTTGAAAATACTTTTTTTCGTGATCTTTCGAAGAAATTTGCCATTTTTTTCGAGTTAACGAAATTTGCAGTTTTTCGCAATTTATTGAGAAAATTTGCCATTTTTTCGTGATCTTTTGACGAAAACTGCCGTTTTTTCGTGATTTTTTGACGAAAACTGCTGTTTTTTCGTGATCTTTTGAAGAAATTAGCCGTTTCATGATGTTTTGAAGAAACTTGCCGATTTTTTCACGATGTTTTGAATGATTTTTTTGAGGAAATTTGTCGTTTTTTCGTGATCTTTTGACGTAAGTTGCGTGTTTTTCGCGATCTATGACTAAATAGATTTATTTTCGAAGACTGTTTGTCGAAATTCGCGATACATTTTATGTCCGAATTTTTGGATTTAAGATCAAAATTTTTTAATTTTTTGTTAAATTTTTAACAGTTGAAAAATAGCCTGTAGATCATCCCAAGAGTCTGCGACGTGCGTCGCAGCGTTGCGCCAATTCTGCTCCCGGGAAATTTGGTATACTTTTTTCCGCAACTAAGTTTCACTATAGTTCCACGGAATTTCATGGTTTCATCCTAAGACAGATTAACATAATCCATGATTTTCCTCCGGTTTCCGACTGAAAAATTTTGCGATTTTTACCCACGAATAGTTAACAAATTTCGAGATTTTCCTGCGACAAACTGACAAGTTTTCCGATATTTCTTCACGACAAATTGTTGAACTTCGCGATGTTTTTCCCGCTATCAAATGAGGAAAGTTACGATCTTTTTCCTGCGATCGATCAATGGGTAAGAAGCATTAAAAAAGTGAAAAAAGAGACTAAATCTGAAAAATATAGACTAAAAGCGACAAATGCAAAAAAATAGCGAGAAAAGCGAGTTTAGAGACTCGCTCCAAGGCCTGAAATTAAGAAAAGTTATTACAAGTATATTCTTACATCTGAAACTATCTATTATGGTCATTAAGTAATTAGTGCTGAATGATGACAGAAATAGGTTAACGGAAAAGTACTTAAAACATTTATTTCACATATGGAAAGGATAAGCACACTTACATTTACAGCTATTATGTAACTTTTGATAGAGGATAATATGAATGTCAAATCCACATTTTAAATTATATTTTAGCATTTTGAACAATATTTAAATTGTATTTAGAAAATCTTCAACAATAATAGTGCAACTTACGCTGGAACACCTTGTTCAATGCATTTTTCAAGTAGCAGATGACCAGGCTTACTATGACCCTAAAATATTTAAGCAACTTAGCATTTCAATTCCTAAAAAGTGAACAGTATTTGTCTCATGACAAAGAACATAAAGGCAGAGAAAAAACAATGAAAGAGGGAAGGATATTAAATCAAATATTGAAAGACTCCTAATTTAAACACGGTATAGAAAAAAAGGTATAATTTTAAATTTGTTATCTGGGAAGAATATAAATACAGTAGACTCCCTTAAATCCGCTCTCCTAAAATCCGCAACTCTCTAAAATTCGCACATATTTTAAGGATGTAAACAATGAAACATTCAGTTCAGATGTAGGTGCAAAATTTGACTTTTTTAGTTTTATATCAATTCCATGTATTTTTTCATTTGTAATTTTTGTTAAGGTTATTGAATTCATGTTGTTTCATGAAGAAAAAATAATTTATTTCTGAAAAAATTAAGATATTGCTGATATCATTGGTAATTACAATCTTACCAAATATATTTATGTATTAATCAAGCTTTTTTAGTTATTAAATCTGACTAAACTTGAAATAAAGCTTCATTATTTTATGATCTTGATGTGAATTAGTAATGTACCTTCTTGAGGCAAGTTTCATTGAATAATTTAGGAAAAACACATTTCATCTCTATAATGAATATTTAATTGTACATTATTGATTATTAATTTGACCTTTGCTTTTAGTATTTTTATCATTTTAAAAACTATCTAATTTTTTATTATTTTAGTTTATTACTTATTTTAATATTTTAGCATATTGTAAGCATTCGTTATACTTTTGATTTCATTATTAATTACATCCACTTTTTAAAAAATGTAAACAAAGCAATGACCAGAAATCCACAAATTTCTAAAATCTGCAAAACCTCTGGTCCCAAGCTGTGCGGATTTGAGGGAGTCTACTGTATAACATAATGAGAGAGTTACAATAAATTTACATTTACTTCTTTTTATTCAAGCTTTCTGCATAAAGCAAAATCTAGAACCCAAATATATTTATTCTTCATGATCAACCTGATTCTTTAATTTCAATACAGAAAAAAATCATGCCAAGCTAATTCATATTTAAGAACTTTTTAAAGACACTTAAAAGGTAATCCTTAAATTTTTGTGAATACATCCATCATATCTACTAATTGTATTTTAAAAAATAAAATTCAAATCTATAAAAAGAGCTTAAAAAATATAAATCAATCAATAAATAAATATATGTATATCATACATAGTTATCAATATATCTGAGACAAGATAAGCAAAAATAAAACAATCTCAATAAATTTTATAAATATAAAATGAACCTAATACTAACCTTGCAAGCATATGCAATTACCATATCAGATTTTGCTGCTTTATTAGAGAGACTATCAGAGCAAAATCTCTTTGCAGCTAAATAAAAATGAAACAAAAATATTAAGAACAATTTTTTTTCATTGTCATAATTAGTAAGATTTATATTCAATGATTTTATAAAGCTTTACTATTATTAGAGATACAATCTTTTTTTTCTTTACAATGCATGGAACAGTGATTAAATTTTAAATTTAATCACTCAGTGAATCTCTTTTAGATGTTATTTTTGAGTTATCCTTTACTTAAAGCACTTTAAAGTAACATTAAAAGAACTTCTTTAATTAATTTAACACATTGATTGCCAGTAATACAATTTAGGATGAATTATGGATACTTTATCTTGTTCCAAAAGCACTTTATTCCTTATACCAAAGTTGGTAAAATCTTTTTTTTTTTTTTTTTTTTTTCTCCCAAATCAGGTTTTTTTACTTATTATTATTTAAAAAGTATTTGCAAGAAAAAAATTTAAGTTTTAGAAAGACATGATATATTTTTTTCTTTTTCTTTCTTTCTTTCTTTTTTTTTTTAAATAATTAATAGTTAACTAATGTTAAACATTCACATTAGTATTTAATTTTTTGATAATTAAATTACAAAAGTACAAAAAATTATAATTAAATAGCCTTATAAGTTTAGCTTTGTATAGGGAAATATTTATTGTTTGAAAAATGTAAACTATTAATTGATTAATATGCTTATAGAAACAGAAACCTTTTAGATAATAATTGCAGGATGTTAATGCAGATTTTTTTTTTTTTTTTTTTTTTTTTTTTTTTTTGGGGGGGGGGGGGGGGGTAAACAT
The DNA here is from genome assembly GCA_964019185.1 of Maratus speculifer. Taxonomy (NCBI): domain Eukaryota; kingdom Metazoa; phylum Arthropoda; class Arachnida; order Araneae; family Salticidae; genus Maratus; species Maratus speculifer. The sequence goes on along the minus strand of OZ025294.1, from coordinate 419,739,617 downwards.
ATACATATTTTACTAAATAAAAATAAATAAATAAATAAAAGAGCTAAAATAGGAAACATTTTCCTATGCATAATTTAGAAATTATTTACAGTATCAATTATATCAACATCAATAAATGATTATTGATCTCTTACTACATATATTTACTTTAAAAAAATCAATATGCATTTTTTATGCTAAAAAATGTACAATAATACATATGTTTTGACTTACTTGATTCATCAATGAGTGCTTCACTTATACAAATTGAGACATATATTTAGAATTTTTTTTTTTTTTTCCTTTTTAATACAAACTTTATTTTCCCAGTTAAACATATTTAAGAAAACAATTTCTTTATAAAAATAACTCAAAATATTTAATTTTAATTAAAAGTTTTAAATAAAAAGATAAATTTTGAGGCATTTTCTAATCCTAATTTATTTCAAATTTTTAACTTCTACCAGTCCAAATGTTGAAAATAATCTTTCAAGACTTGTTGAAAAGATTTTTGCAGTTATAAGTTGTTCAACTTCAGCAGTAAAGACTTAGCAATTATATTTGTTGATTTGAATTTCCTTATTCTTCCACCATTCATATGAGATAACTTCTTTTTTGTGTTTGGCTCAAAAAAATGTTCTTACAGTATGGTCTTTATAAAAAAAACTATTTGGTTTAAACCAAAGAACCCTGCCTTACACAAAGCACAAATATTTTTAAATGGTTAATTTCTTTTATAACAGTTAAGCTTTTTTGATGATGAAAGATGTGGAGTAAGAAGTCTCAATTCTGCTTTATAAAGTGATTTTATTTGTGTATTTTCCAATTATATAAAATACTAGAAAACAATATTTTAGAGAAAAGGTTTGCATAGAGTTGTAACTATTTCTCAGAACAATTACAAATACAGAATTCGTTTATTTATTTCAATGGACAATTTTTTTTTTTTTAATTTATTTAATGGTAACAATTTTAAGTCTACACAATTATATTTGTTTATTTTCCAATTCTATAAAATGCAAGAAAACAATATTTTAAAGAAAAGGTTTGCATAGATTTATTACAGAATTAGTTAATTAATCTGAACGGACAAAATTTTCCTAAAATTTATTTAATCATAACAAAAATCTTTTAAAGTATTTTCTAAAATTCAGGAAGAATGCTTTGGAAATTTTTTATTAATCCATAATCTAAGACATAAATGGTTAATTAATCTTTCTAAGAACAAAAGGTTTTATTAATCATTTTGATGCAATCATTTTCTTTTTTTCAACTATCATTAGTTAAGTTTAATTAACTTTAGAAACTTATATATTCAGTGATTTATAAACTTATTTAAGAAAAGATTATTAGTTTAGTGTTTTATATTATGTATCTATATTAATAAAAGAAAATTTCACTCTGTCTGTGAGTGCATGCCTGCAATGGCTAGCAAAATCTACCACAAGTTCAAGACTAAAATTATATGTAAGGTTAGTTAAAGGCGTCTCCTGGTGTAACTGAGATTCAAAATTTTAAACTTCTAACAATTATTCAACTATTAATTAAAAATCTTCTCATTCTGATATGTGTTCTTCCAAGAGTAAAAAGTTGCCTGTGCACGCCAAGGAACCTAATTATGCATTGGAAGGTAATAAAGAACTAACTTTTGGATTTTGTGTTTTTAAATAGGTTTTAAGCTAAATCAACCAAACTGCTTGGTACAGTTAAAATTCGAAAACATATTCCGAAAGATGTTTCAAAAACTGCAATATATATTGCAGTAAACCCTTTGGAAACAAAGAAAAAAAAACCATTCAAAAAGGCTAATTTGTCAAAAAATTACACACAGGTGCAGTTTTAATAATACCAAACGGGAAAAAAAAAAAAAAAAAAAAAAAAAAAGAATTAAAAATATGCTCTTAAAGCTGAAACCTTTTTGTAATTGAAAGGTGTGATTGTTTTTTAAAATATATTAAGTCTTTCTGTTACAGAGGCAAACACAAGGTCACTTTAAGGCTTACAGAGAAAATATTTTTTCTATGCTAAATGTAAGAGTCTGTATATTAACACAATCTTTCAGAGCATTTCAATAGATCAGATTCACATCACCCACAAAAATTTTTAAACATTCTGATGGGTAGAAATATTTTTTACAAAATAAAATATGTGAAACTTTGGTCAAAATCAGTAAAAAACGGAATGCTTCATCACAGTTTAAATACCAAATAGCATATATATTCAATATTTTTTCACGATTTTTCCTTTTAAAAATATCAATTCAGACAAAATGGAATTAAACATCTAAAATTATTCCAGCATGAGGTTCATTTAAGACTATTATCATGGGTCAGGGCAACACCAAGTAGGTTGGCAAATAACATATATAAATGTTCTGATGAATAAAATACCTACTATGTATTATTATATAATTAAATTAAAATTCCTAATGTTTTTTAAATTATATATATAAAAAAAATCTAACTAATATGATATACATTCAAATTGCTTTTACTTGAATTTTAATATAAATAATAAAGAAAGGAAAAAAGAATAAAAATAAAAACCTTAAAATTTCTAAATAATTCTTAATATGCAAAATTAAAAATACATATCTTAAAAAATTATAATTTACAAAATGAATAATTTGTATAGCATAAAATCTATTCAGGCTTATTTATTTATTTATTTTTTGATAGTTGAAAATCAAACTAAATTTAAATACAGTTGTAAATGGTACATGAATTTTTAAATTGAAACATTAAATATGTACATACGAGGCTCCGTAGAATTTGAGTCATCTATTCTTCCTGCTGAAGCTGGATATATAGGGATATATGTAATTTGCATACAGCCATCGACATAGCCTTTATCAAAATTACTTTTGCTCACTATAAAAATAGATTAAAAAAGTAAAAACAGATCATCAATAAAATTACATTAATTTTAATTTTTAAATTCATCGATGGAAAGGTGTACAAGATAATTAACCTTGAAAATATATTTATTTTATTTGTAAGGGTAATGAGAATTGTTATTTCGGCAAATCAATAAATTTTTATCGCTGGCTGATATTTCAATGAACGAACGAATAATCATTAACTGATTTTTAATATAGTTCACAATGATAATCAGAGACACCTTTTCTGATGCATTTAGATTCAGACAGTACTACTTCTGTTTAAAATAAAATATTAGATAAACACTAACTAAGGATATGTAATAAATTACCACAGCCATAAGAATTTACAATATAATCAAAGATAATTAAATTATGATTATTTTTAAATATGATTTAAAAGATATTTTTCTTTAAATGTCACTTCAAGCTCAGTCTGCAAAATCTACATAAAAAATGTTTATATATCAATCCTTTATTATTATAGAATTAATTTCTATGTAGACCTCTTTAAAACTGCATTAAAATTTTTTAAAAATAACACATTTTAATAAAAACAAGCTCAAATAAAAAAATATTTCAATACCCTTGTATGAATTAATAGATGCATCATAAATAATTATTAGTCATACAATTTATATAATTCAGTTACACACACTTTAAATTATATTTAAAAAAGACTATAAAAATTACTTATATAAATAAAATGAAACAACCTACCAATTTTTAGATTATTTGTAATGATGAATGAACTTGCATTCTCGAATAATGAGTCCTATGTAAATAAATAAATTTAATTAATTAGCATTAACAAGAACAACATATTGTATGTTCACAATGGATAAATAAAGTTTTAATAATACAAAAAATATAAATAAACTTTATAACAAAGTTCTTAGTATTAAAAAATGTTCTTTTTTGAAAATATGTCAAACAACATTGTACACAATATTCTATAAACAGAATAAAAAAATATTAAAAATTGTATTAAAAATGAGCAGCTTTACTAAATAATTTTTCCTTTCATATGCATGAAACCTATAAAAATTTCTTTTGCATATTGTGTTATATGTGTATATTATTGCATATGTGTATGTGTTATATTTGCATATTGTGTATATTGTATTGTGGAATAAAAAAATATTAAAAATTGTATTAAAAATGAGCAGCTTTACTAAATAATTTTTCCTTTCATATGCATGAAACCTATAAAAATTTCTTTTGCATATTGTGTTACCTAAATGTATAGTACAACTTTTTTGAAAGCCTCAAAAACATAGCTTGAAAATTCTGAGAGTGATCATCAATCTCTAAAACCACTGTTTCCAAAATGAAGCAAAAAGGGGAGGGGTTGTATCCATATATCCATTGATTAGTGTCGATATAACATACACAATATGGCACATACTACTATATTTGAATACAACCCCTCACTTTTTTGCTCCATTTTGAGAACAGCGGATTTGGGGCTTATTCTCTCAACAATCACTTTCAGAAATTTCAAGCCATGTTTTTGAGATTTTCACAATAATTGCCACAATATGGAAATGAAATTTTTATAATACTAGCTGACCCGCCCGGCGTTGCCCGGGTCCGTATTAACAATATTAAACGAAATTGAAATTTGTATGATTTTATCCTTAACTCGAAACATGCAGAAATGCATTGTCTGAAATACATGGCCACTGACTGTGTGAAAAATCGGTTTAAAAAACAGCTAATGTTAAGCTCTAAAAATACTAAAAATGAGCGATGAGAAACGCGGGAGGGAATATGTATCCAACGACTGCGTGATTTTTGTGTTAAAGTGTTGATATTTATCAAAAACCACTGTTAAGTCACGTAACTAATTTTTTTTTTTCACACAGAAAACCCAAGTGAAATATTTTGAATTTCAAACTAATTATATCACTCTTAAATCCGACTATACCATGAATGAAATCGATACTCGCTGGTAGCTAAAATGTTGGTTTATAGTATTATAATTTCAGAGCCATTTAACAAAAGTAAGTGTTATTTTTAATCAAATCATGCGTAATGTTCACTCTGTGGATAAATTCCTAACCGTAAACTTTTGTACCGTAACCATAACCTGCCTGTAACCTAACTTTGACTTAACAGTACATTACCTTAAATTAAATATAACATAAATGTAACCTAGCCTTCACTTTATTTAACTATCCTTATTCTAACCATAACATGAATGCAATTTAACCTAACTTTAACTTAACCGTGACCTAACTGTAACCTAACGGGAAATTAAATATAATCAAAGATTTACCGTAATGTAATTGCAACCTAAATGTTACCAAACCATATTTTGGTTTCATGTCCATGGAAATTATTTTGTCTTGTTCGGGTCCGATTATGATTCATTAGAACATTTTTGTCGGGTTCAGATTTCGGGTATTTTCGGGTTAAGATTTTAGGTATTTTTTGATATTGAGTTTTAATGTTCGGGTCGTATTCATCTCCATGGAAATTATTTTGCCTTCCTCGGATACAGTTATGGTTCTTTGGAATATATTTGTTGGGAACAGATTTGTTTCAATTCAGATTTCGGCTTTTTCTTCAAATGTAATTTTTGGGTTCGGGTTTTCTTGCGTTTTCACAGAAATTATGCTGCCTTGTTCGAATAAGAACATACTTCACTGGAATATTTCAGATTTGGTTCAGTTGAGATTTGGTGATTTTTTCAAAGAAATTTTTTAGGTTCAGATTCGGTTCGTGTGAATGGAAATTTTTTGTCTTATTCAGATCCGGTTACGGTTCTTTGGACTATTTTTTATCAGGCTCTGATTTGGTTCGATTCAAATTTCAGGTATTTTTTCAAATAGAATTTTTAGGTTCGGATTTCGTTCATGTCCACGGAAATTATTTTGTCATACTCGAATCCAGTTATGATTCTTTCGAATATTTTGGTCGAATTTAGATGTGGTTTGGGTCAAATTTCAGTTTTTTGCAAATAGATTTTTTTAGGTTCGAGTTGGGTTTATGTCCATAGAAATTATTTCGTCTTGCTTGGATTGGGTTATAGTTCTTTGGAATATTTTTGTCAGGTCCTGATTTGGTTCAATTCAGATTTCGGGTTTTTTCTTCAAATATAACTGTTGAGTTCGGGTGTTCTTGCATGTTAATGGAAATAATTCTGTCTTGTTCGAATAAAAACATGCTTCACTGGAATATTTTTGCCAAGTTCAGATTTCGTTCAGTTCGCGACTTTTTCAAAGAAATTTGTTGGGTTCGGATTGTGTTCATGTCCATGGAAATATTTTGTCTTGGTTGGATCAGGTTGCATTTCTTTGAAATAGCTTTGTCAGATTCAGATTTTGTTCGATTCAAATTTCAGGTGTTTTTTTGAATGGGAGTTTTAGGTTCCTATCGGGTTCATGTCCACGGAAATTATTTTGTCTTACTCGAATCCGGTTATGGTTCTTTCGAATACTTTGGTCAGATTTAGATGTGGTTTTGGTCAAAGTTCAGGATTTTTCAAACGGAGTTTTTTTTAGGTTTGAGTCGGGTTTATGACAATGGAAAGTATTTTGTCTTGCCATTGGGTCTGTCTTGCCATGATCGGGTTATAGTTCTCTGGAATATTTTTATCCAGATTTTGTTTCAGATTTCGTTAGAGTCATATTTCGGGGTTTTTTTAATAAAATATTTAGGTTCGGGTCAGGTTTCATGCCCACGAATATTATTTTTTCTTGTTTGAATCGGGTTATGCTTCACTTGAACATTTTTGCGGGATTCAGATTTGGTTCGGGTCAGTTATCAAATCCATAGTTTTTTCCAAACAGAATTTTTAGGTCAGGGTCGGGTTTATAGTCACGGAAATTTTGTGTATCACAGATCGGAGTGTGGTCTGTTTTTTTTCTGGTTGGGATCGGGTTATGTTTAAATTAGTCTAAACATTAAGGTTATAATCAGTTTTGCTACTATTCTTTTTATGGCTATTTCTGATAGATAATTTACTTTGCTATTTGATAATTTATTATGGTAAATGAATCGTTTGCGGATACAAACAATTATACGCCAAACAGCTATTTTATTTTTGTTTTAAAAACAAATTAAAGCCATATTAATATTTTAAATGGAATAGAACACATTTAAATTTAATCAATGATTAAAAAAATAAACTCATAGAAAAGTGTTGTGTAATGTTTTTTACTACAATACAGCTAATGACTCATACATTCTAATGTTCGAAATGCCAAAAGTATGCGTACAACCATATAGTAAAAAGAAATTAATAGAGTGGCAGTATAATATCTTGGGGTGACGCAAAAAATGTAACTCTAAAATTCGCTACATTAAGTCCAAATAAGCACCAACAAAACCATGTGCTTTGAAACTCCGATCAATTCAAACTGGTTTAAACCAGTATTTCTTTGTTTTTGTTTTTTACCTTTTAAACTGTTATTGAATAGATGACTAAATTTTCATGCAAAAAATAACGTTTTATGCCATTATTGCCTGTAATACAGGATCAGAATGCATGAAAGATACAATTAGATCAATCATAGGCAAGAATTATTTGATTATTTTTATCATATGACTTTGAAATATCAATATAGAAGCATCATTTAAGACTTTGCTTGAAAAATCAACATTCACTCGTTAATGCCTTAAAATCGTCTGCACTCTGAAATCTAGATTTTAGATTAATATTATTATTTAAGTGTTCATACATGATTTTAAAAGAATCTTTTTATCACTATATTTTATATATTGACATGGAATTATTAATATGTTGTTAAATCATAAACATTTTTCATCTACGTTATAAAGTATTAAAAATTCCTGAAAAAAAAAGAGAAAACTTTTAGTAATACAATTTTTTACTTCAAATCATATGTTTTCAAAATTTTATTTAATTTTGTTTTGTCATTTAATTATTTTTAATTTTCCAATTTCAATTATTTTAAAAGCAAACATTTATTTTAATAAATAATATAATAGAAAAAAACCATTTAAAAAAATTACTATTTCTTCGTAAAATATGCTTCAGCGCTAATTCATTTCTTCCAATCCGTCTTATTAATACAAAATTCCTTCCTCGTGCTTTATTTTGAGGCATTAAAATTTCAGCGATAAATGGCTTCATACTGCAAACCTTTTTTTTTTTTTTTCGGTTTACTTCGCCACCACCTATCTTTTTCCTCCATGGCGTACAGCAGCTGTGATAAAAAAAATCCTCATTTAAATTGCCAGTTTGCCAGTCTATGAATTTTAAAGGTCAGTCCTAGTTTTTTAAATTATTTCTGCGAAAATTTTATGCAACCAACCAACCTCAAGAGAATGAAAGGAAAAAAAGCTAAAAAAAAAAGTGAAATTTTATGAGAGTGAAGTTTGGAATTTAATTAATTACTCAGTTAATAAATAGAATTTTGAAATTTTGAGCATCAGGTGCATCAGGAGAGATATTGGGCTACTCTCAGAAAAATTTTGAGCTTCGTACGTACCGTAGTTTTCGCTAACTATCGCAGACACACACACACAGAGCGATTTGTTATTTTATTAATATAGATTCACACATGCACAAAGAAAAACTATTTAGAAAACCAACTCTTTTTTCATACAATTTTTAATGTTTTTTAATTTTAACTACACCCTATTGTGTACAATATTGTTTGTCATATCTTTTGAAAAGAGCATTATTTTATACTAAGAACTCTGCAAATTATAAAGAAAAAACTTGGAAAAATTTGGGACTGTTTTTATAAAATCCTTAATTTTTCTCTATGAATATACAAGCTATCTGCATAAAAATGAACATAGTTTATTAAAATAATCTACTTAATCATAATCTACAGTTTGAATGCATTTGCTACATTACTTTTGACAGAGTTATCCAAAAGATATTCATTCTTTTTGCAATTTGTAAACAGTCCCTTATGAAATCTTGGGAAAAATTCTTCACGGAAATACAGCAGACTCCCTTAAATACGCAAACCAGAAATCCACACATATTTTATGGATGTAAACAGTGAAACTTTCAGTTCGGATATTGGGACAAAATTTGATTTTTTTTTTAGTTTTGTATCATTTCCATACATGTTTTAATTTGTAATTTTCGTAATAATACTTTATTCATGTTTTTTTCATGAAGGAAGAATACATTTTTTTTGAAAAAATTCAAGATATTGCTGACATCACTGGTAATCAGAATCTTCTTACCGAATATATATTTATGCATTAGTCACGATTTTTTGGTTATTAAGCCAGGATAAACCTGAAGAAAAAAATCCTTCTTTTATGATTTTGATGTGAATTAGTAATGCACTTTTATGAGGCAAGTTTTGTTGAATAATTTTGGAAAAATACATCTAATCTTTATAATGAATATTTAATCATACACTATTGATTATTAACTTGACCTTTGCTATTAGTACTTTAATCATTTTTAAAATTATCTAAATTTTTATTATTTTAGTTTGTTACTTATTTTAATATTTTATTATATTGTAAGCATTCATTATAGTTGCACTATTATAGATTGCACTATCAATTGCACTCAAATTACTTAAAAAAAATGTGAACAAAGCAATGACCAGAAATCTGCAAAATTCTAAAATCTGCACAACCTCTGGTCCCAAGCTGTGTGGATTTGAGAGAGTCTACTGTATATGACCTTATGTTTACACCCTTAGAGTTTCAGGATAAATTCTCATATATTTTTGTAAATATTTAACAAACTGTCTAAAACCACAAGTGGCTGGTCACCTTTGGCCATATAGTGCATGTAATAAGAAAGGATGTTTTAAAAACCCCAATTTAAGCAAAAAAAAAAAAAAAAAAAAAACTGATTTAAACATTTTTTTTTTTTTTTAAATAGGTTTTTTGCTAACCCTGCTTTAAAATGGGGGTAATATCAAAGATTAGGTGAAACTTAGTTCATTAGTTCATATAGACAGAGTTTCAATGAATAATCTGGAAAGTCAGGAAAACAAAGATTTTTTGATTGTTCTAGATTTGCCATCATTATGACAAAAGAATAAAAAATATAAGTCCCAGAACCAACATGAAAATGACTTTAGTCTTTAAATCAGATTAGACTGTTAGTTAGACCACACCATTCTATTAAAGATATTACAAAAATTTATCACGATAGACATATTCATTTGTAATGTCAAATAAAGTATGCAAAATAATTATTCCAGTTCTATAAAATAAAATGAATGCTAATAAAATTTAACAAAATACAGCCAAACTGTTAATATGAGAAGTAAGGGAATTATAAAAGCCCTCATATTAGCTGCTACTCATAATACTCAAAAAGATAATGAAAATGAAAATCTTAAAAGTTTACACATAATGAAACTAATTACTTTTATTAACTGCTCTAATTACTTCTATATTAACATAAAATAATCAGCCTTTCTTTTGTGAATATCATTTTTTAGAAATAACAACACAGTTATGAAGTCAAAGCTTCTAAAAAATAAGCAATTCCAAATGAAAAACTTGACTAATAGTGCAATAGATATTGCAATTTTTGAGCTATTCCTTTCACATATAACACATCAAAATAAAACACATCAAAAAACTGGTTCATATGGATTATAATCCAAATATTAAAAATTTTATTTATTTATTTATTTATTTATTTTTTATTTTTTTACTTTTTCCTTTCTATGGCTTAGCTGAACATTTTACAAAAGAATGGTATTTGAAAAACCCTAGTCTCTCTTTTACTTCTTTTATGACATTCCTTTGCATTCTTTTGAATGCTGGGCTTCTTTGAAAGCTGAAATTCTATCTGATAAAACTGACAAATGACTACATCTTAAGAGATATGTAGAAATAGTACTGATGAGAGAGAACAGTGTTCAATAAGACAGAGATTCCTTTCCCAATTCTATAATATTTTTTGCCAAAAATCACTTTGATCTGAAGATACATTTTGTTTCTATTAGCCATTCTAAATGTGCAATTTGCTCATATTAAATGAGTTTGGCTAAATATAATTTTGTAAATATACATCTATTTCTAATCCTACACATTATTTAAAAATATATAAAAACAAATGTATGCTCTGGTAGAAAATAATCATTAAATGAGCTAAACTTCATCTCTCCCCCACCCCCACACTTAAAATTTTTTTTTCTAGAAAATCAATAAAAATTTTGTTCACAATGATATTAAACACATTAGAAAAAATTATCATAATAAACATATTAACTTACAGTGCCAACAGGACCATGCAAATTAATTTCAGGAACACCTATATCTTGAATGGTTAAAGATAAACCTAAATAAAAGAAAACATATGAATAAAACTTGAAATTAAACATGGTATTAAATTCTACCCTATAATAAATTTTCCTCTGCTATATATGTACTTATTAATATAAATATACACTCCTGGACAAAATTATAAACTCAGAAAATTTGTAATTTGTTTAGATCATAATATAAATAAACTTAATTTTAAATTAATAAAATAAAGATGAATATTTCTAATAAGACATCTAAATTTAATATAACTGATAAATAAAATGAAGCGAATAATTTAAATAAGAAAATACATTACTTAAAAAAAATAACATTATGTGAGACCTGGACAAAATTATAAACTCAAAGTTATGAATTTCTCTATTCTGGCATATTTGATATAAATAAATGCACTTTATGATAAGAAACTAATAAATGCAGTCATTATGGATCAATACATGTCAATACATCAATACATATTTTAATTTTTCTCATAAAATAACATTATGTCAAATCTGGACAAAATTATAAACTCAAAGCTGTGAATTTCTATTATAAATAAATGCATTTTGTGATAATAAACTTATAAATAGAGTTATTAGAGATGAATATATTTCAATACATGAATGCATTTTTAAGATTTTCTTTCTAAAAAGATGATTAATATAGTACAGCCTGAGTATAGTACATGTGTAAACTGAAATATAAAATTATAGAGTTTAAGAAGTGAACGTACTTTTGAATCCTGGTGCAAAGTATTAGCGCATACATTCAAAAATGTGTTTAATCGGCATTTTTCTGAATGACTTCGAATATGCAATTTTCCAACTATTCCATAGAGTACTGGTTCCGGGCTGAAAATTTAGCCACTTTTAAATCGATTGTGTTTTGGTATTGACATCCATCGCGATAGACTCTTCGATGCATTGCATCCCAATAATTTTCAATGAAGTTTAGATCAGGGCGGCGGGCTGGCCAATTCAAGACATTTACATGCCAGCGCTGCAGCCACTCTTTTATATTTTTTGCTGTGTGTATTTCTACATTATCTTGCTGAAATACCCAGTTTACTCCAGCGATCAATGGTCCATATGGCAAAAAATTATCTGCCAGCATTAACTTGCAGTCTTCTGCTGTTTGTTTTCCATTAAGAAAAGCCAAAGCAGTTTTACCATTCTGAAAAGAAACAGCTCACACTATTACAGATCTTTAATAATATCATGGAGAGAATTGAAAATATGAATAAATGTCGTTTGCATTAATGCAAATGTGAAAAAAACTTTCACTGAATTAGTTTCTTATCACGGAACACATTTATTATTTAGATATTAAATACCAGAATATAGAAATTCATGCCTTGAATTTATAATTTTGTCCAGGTCTCACATAATGTTATTTTATGGGAAAAATTAAAATGTGTATTGATGTATTGAAATGTATTCATCCATAATTACTCCATTTATTTGTTTTTTATCCTAAAATGCAGTTATTTATATGAAATGTGCCAGAATATTGAAATTCGTAACTTTGAGTTTATATTTATGTCCAGGACTCACATAATGTTATTTTTTTAAAGTTGTGTATTTTCTAATTTAAATTACTTACTCCATTTTATTTATAAGTTATATTAAATTTAGATGTCTTATTATAAATATTCATCATTATTTTATTAATATAAAGCTAAGCTTATTTATATTATGATGTAAACTAATTAAACATTTTCTGAGTTTATAATTTTGACCAGGAGTGTATATGTATGTAATTAAATTGTGGTAAAAATAATTAACTGTTTTTGCAATCACATTTTATTACAACAATTTTCACTTGTATGTTGCATGTTGGTGGCTGGTAAGATTTTCTGAAAATTCACCATCTCTGTATTAATTTTAGTATGGAAAAAGTGGTGTTAGTATCTATTTTGGTTCTACTTAGTAAAAATGTAATTTTTTTAATTTTAATTAGTAGAAAAGATTTTTTTTTTTTTATTAGCTTGGCGTCTATTTTAAATATTTATGTAAATTTCAAACTTAAAATTCAATATTTTAATTTTTTACCAATATGATTAAAAAGTATGATAATTATAATATTTTGAATTACTATTAGAAATAACTGGCTAATTGTATAATTATTGCTATTTAAAATGCTTCTAGAGAAAGTAAAACAAATCTTTTTTAGACAAGTTTGATGAAATTAAAATCAAAGTGTTCTTGTAACAGAATTTATGAAAATTATTAATTTAATAATACGTATTCAAATGATGAAATCTGCTTTTATATAAATGTATGATCAGTAATTTTTTTTATGAAACAGAAATGGACTTTTTTCATAAGCTTTGCATATAGGAGTGAAGAGATATGTGACTAAAGCAAGCAACTTGCTGATAATCAGGGTTTTTTTTTTTTTTTTAACTTTTTTCTAGTTTGGCTGTGGCAGCGAAAACTAGAGTTGCACCAAACTCACTACCCTGCTAACTCAGAAAATTTGCTGAGTACTTAGTATTTGAGCCAATACCAAGTAGTTGTAAGAACTTCATTTTAAGCATATTTGAAGACAAAGGAACTTACAATTGACCTGTAAAAAGTTATTTGAATATAAATTTGTAAAATATTTCATAATATACAAAAATATATCTACAAAATATAGAAAAAAGTAAGAAAAAACCCCCCTAATGTATTTGTATAATTAAGACATTTTAAAATTAATTTAGTCATATATTTATACAAATAAAAATACCACATTTTTAAATCTGCAGAGATTAAGATTTTGGATAAAGAAGCAGTTTGTCGAAACAAATTGCTTAAGATAAAAATACAAAAAAAAAAAAATAAATAAATAAATAAAATAAATAAATAAATAAATAAATAAATAAAATAATAATAATAATAATTAAATTTGTTACATTGTAAATTAAATTATTAATGCAAAAACACCAATTGTTCTACATTTTCAGAAGATAGGCCATTTTTTTCTGGTCTGCTTAAAAAATGCATCCTCAGTTAAAATAACACTTTTGTATGTTGTATATATGAAAAAATTAAAAGAAATTGTAATAGCCAACAGTAAAGACAAAACACTCTTAACTTCATAGTTAGAAATTTTAGCTGCCTTTATCCTTTACTCCTAGGTTTTAATACTTTTTTTTTGGTTACATATTGGCTAATTAAAAAAAATTGAGTCTTAAAGAGATAACCAGTTAGTAATCATCCAAAATGTTTTGATACTACAGTGGTAGAACCATTTATCCAGAACAGTTAAGATCAGAAGTAGAATGGATAAATAATTTTTTCTGGATAACTAACCAAAACAACATCAAATGAATGAAATTTGCAAAACACATGTGATTGGGCCATTTTTTAAAATTATTAAACTAATCTGATTGAGAATCAAGTCTGAACAAAGTCAAAGAAGTTTGAAAGAGGGCTGTATACAGGAATTTTTTTGGAAACGATAATTCTGCTTAAAAATCAAAGGACCCTATATCTAAATAAATAAGGTAGAGCCTTGATTAACCAAGCTGGTAATGAAGTCTGATTTTTTTTTCTTCCCCTTGTAAATAAACTTTGAAGACCACACTATTTTTAGTTCACTGTCTGCACTACAGGCTCTTTTTTGCCAAAAGCAAATTATAAACTTGAAATATTTCCAAGAAACATTGCATCCTGAGAAGTCAACAGTGAACAATGCTTTGTTTAACAGTGACAATGTGGCCCTATTAAAGACCTGGTACAATGTGTTATCATGGAAAACTTTTATACACAATTTTCATTAATCAAAATTTTTTATAGCTGAAGTACAAGCAATCTCAATTAGCTCAGATAATCGAGGTTACACTGTACTTTCATTTCAAATGCTAAACTTTGGCATCATGTTATGCCTTGCATGTAGAAATGTATCAAGCAACACACATACTGGAATTGAAAATGTGATTCTGGATAATTGGTTTTCTGGCTAACTAATTTCCCAATAAACAGTTCTATACTAGATAACTCAGAATCCTTGGAAAAAATAAAATATACTTCTCTGCAGCTGAAATTACTTTATTTTTTATCAGCAATTATCTTGTCTTAAAAAAGATGCAAATGGAATTTTTTTTTTCTTGAATACATGCATTTTGGAAACTGGAGAACATTTTTAATCAGTAATTATAATTTTACATTTGAAAACAAAGTAGAGAGATATTTTGATAAACTAATATTTTTAAGACTTATTCTCCGAGCACCTAAATGTGCAATATAATTAAATGGAAGGCCTCTTACTTCTGTCATAAAATTAAATCCTTTTCTCAATAAATAACCACTAAAGTAGCCATGTCCTAACTGGCTTTTTAACCAATCATTCATTAAATAATAATAATATACTATGAATAAGTAATCCATTGGTACTGAAATACAAAAAATGTGTCTGACATAATTAAGAGTAAGCTCACCTACTTACTATCCAAATAATGTAATTTCATGTTGCAATGAATAAAATATTACCTAATAATCCTCCAAGATTGTTCCAACTTTTATGAGTAATGAAGATATTATCAAGTTTTGATAGCTTCATTCTAGAGGAGAAAAAAAATATTATAAATGATCTTTTAAAAAAAAATATATATATATAGTGTTACGAATTTTGTAAATAGTTAGTGTTTGTACTCTAAAATAATGTAAATAATCTTATTAAGCTCCATTTCTTTACTAATATTAGTTTTTGTTACATTGTCTCTGTTATCAAGCAAACTTGTCTATTATTTTCAGTGAATGTCTATGGCAGCTTTGCGAAATATTTGAGATATCGCCAAGTTGGCGTCACTTTTGGTGACTAATTTTGGTCGCCAAATTTGGCGATATATCGCCAAGTTGGCGACAAACTTGGCAATTGTTGGCGATGGTAACCCTTCCCTATTTATGGTAACCCCCCTTAGGTCTACTGATACATTGTTTGTTGTTCCGTGGTTTTCCAGGTTTTTCTAGAAATTTCTAGCACATGCTACGAGACTATATATAAGGAGAGCGATACGAGCTGTTGTTGTTATTATTTACCAGTCAGTCATTGAGTGAGCTACTAGAGATTGTCCAAGCAAGTTTGCTTGATGTATTGAGTTTTATCTACGTTGTTTTGAATGTGATATAGTGTTGAGACATTGTATAAAGAGTCTCTGCGACCTATATTTGTACTTGTTCGATAGATTTAAACAGTTATTTTGGAATATCTTGTAATATTTGTGAGTTTCGAAGACTCTGTTGTTCTGAAGATCTGTAAATAAATTATTTTCTACTTTTCTAAGAGAAAAGAGTTTGAAGTTGTC
Source organism: Maratus speculifer (assembly GCA_964019185.1). NCBI lineage: Eukaryota > Metazoa > Arthropoda > Arachnida > Araneae > Salticidae > Maratus > Maratus speculifer. The sequence goes on along the minus strand of OZ025294.1, from coordinate 419,723,253 downwards.
TAACCATAAGATCGAAAGAACCCTATATACGCTGCAACATTTGGTGTCAGGAGTCGGGATCTTATGGCGAAAACAAGAACAATGGATGGTCAACTGAAAGAACTGTTAGAAGCTATTAATGGAATAAAGGCAGAATTGACGAAAGGCCAAGAAGAGTTGGCGGAAAAAATGAATAAAGGCCAAGAAGAGTTGGCGGAAAAAATGAATAAAGGCCAAGAAGAGTTGGCGGAAAAGATGAACAAATGCCAAGAAGATGTGACTGAAAAGATTAATAAAGGCCAAGAAGAAATGAAGAAAACTTTAGAAGAAAAGTTCTCGTCGGTAGAGAGAAGAATAGGCTCGGTAGAAGAGAAAATAGAGGAAGTAGAAGAGAAAATTCAGAATGAAGTTAGTAATGTTGAACAGAAAATGGAACGGAAAATGGCGGAAGTAGAAGAGAAAATTCAGAATGAAGTTTGTAAAGTTGAAGAGAAAATCAGTAACGTTGAAGAGAAAATCAGTAATGTTGAAGAGAAAATACTAGGTGAAGTAGATGAAAAGCTAAATAAAAAAGTACAAGATCTTGAGAAGAAACTTTCAGCGTCTAGTGGTAATTATGAAGAATTTAGGAATCCACCTGCTTCTCCCGTGCACATTAAGCTGTCGACATACGATGGAAAGAGTTCCTGGCAAGTTTACAAGACCCAATTCACCATTGTAGCTGAAGCGAACAAATGGAGTGACGAGGTGAAAGCTTGTCAACTGGCAGCATCTTTAAGAGGAGAAGCCGCCGACGTGCTGCAAACATTGCCCGATATGACGCAACTCAATTTTGAGACTTTAAGTTGTGCACTTGAAATGAGATTCGGCGAAAAATTCTTCAAGGATTATACGAGAATACAAATGAAGAGCCGCCATCAAAAATCGAGTGAAACCCTTCAAGAGTTTGTCTCGGAAATTGAACGGCTTGCAAATTTAGCATTCATTGACTGTCCAACAAATGTACGGGGAATGCTGTCACTGCAATATTTTGTAGACGGAATAAAAGATCCAGAAGTGCAGAGAGCGGTACGAATGGCAGATGTACAGGATTTAAAGGCTGCACTGTTATATGCCTTAAAGTTGGAAGCAGCTACACAAGCCAGCCGAAGAGATCGTCATTCAGTCCGAGGGGCAACGGTGAACAAAAGCTCAGACACTGAGAACGACGTCTTGAAAGAAATTAGGAAAATAAATCAAGAAATTGAAGCTTTAAAATACGGAAGAACAAGTTCAAGAAGACAGAATCTCACGTGCTGGGGATGCGGTGATACAGGACATCTCCGAAGAAATTGCCCCAAAATCCACGAACGTGAGATAAATTCAAACAGTCAGCAGGGAAACTAAATTTTGGCCATCTCGCGGGGCGGAGGTTGCCAGAGAATGAAAAGCCCCACCTGAAGATCCTCCAGATATCAAAAATGAGCGGCGGTGATAACGAATTATATGTGATAGACTTTATTAACGGAATTCAGTGCCGTATGATTGTCGATACAGGAGCCAATGTGACAATAATAAGAGAAGATTTGGCTCGAAAATTGAAATGTAAACTCATCTGGACTCCACCATGCGTTACCCTGCAAACTGTGACGGGCGACAAGATAGGCATATATGGAAAGGCCAATTTAACTATCAACTTTGGAGGAACGAAATATTACCATACGGCATATGTGGCTGACATAACAGATCCTTGCTTAATCGGACTAGATTTTCTGAAGAAGTTTGACTTCAGACTTGATTTCAAAAATAACAAAATGATCTCAAAATTTGAAGAAATAAGTCTTTTTGGATTAAATAACGAAATTGAATGTAAACAAATAGTAATAGCCAAAGAAGACAATCTAGATGCAAGAACAGAATGTTTGGTTCCTGCTGTAATTAAAAATAAAACTAATTATCGATTTGGCCATATAGATTATCCAGAAGACAATAGTACACAAGCAGGAGTATTGGTGGCTTCTTCTGTGGTAGACCTCTCGAAAAAGACCATTCCAGTCAGAATTGCTAACATCAGTGATAAGACGAGGACTATCAAGAAAGGAGAGGTGATAGCGTCATGTGCTCCTGTGACGTGCATAAGTCAAAATTCCAGTCACTCTGAGAAATCTTCAGATAATTTAGTCAAGGATTTGTTACAAAATACAGACTTAAATCCAAAACAGTTGGAAGCTGCGGAAAATTTAATTAGAGAATTCCAAAGTTTATTTTCCCAAACATCTGAAGACTTTGGACGAACTAAAATGGCACAACACCGAATTGACACGGGAGATCACTCTCCTAATAAACAGCACCCTAGACGATTACCTTTTGCCAAGCAAGAAGAGGTGCAGAATTTAATTAAAGATATGGAAGAAAATGACGTCATCGAACCATCAACAAGTCCATGGGCGTCTCCCATTGTATTAGTAAGAAAGAAGGATGGTTCTACAAGATTTTGTGTAGACTACCGCCGACTGAATGACGTCACCAAAAAGGATAGTTACCCTCTGCCAAGGATTGACGACACTCTTGACACACTTGCGGGCAACACTTGGTTCTCGACTTTAGACTTGAAGAGTGGTTACTGGCAGGTAGAGATCCATCCCGACGACCGCGAGAAGACTGCCTTTACAACGGGACAAGGATTATGGCAGTTCAAGGTAATGCCTTTTGGTCTATGTAATGCACCTGCAACTTTTGAACGCCTTATGGAAACGGTTCTTCGGGGACTGTCATATGAGGCATGTCTTGTTTATTTAGACGATATCATAATCATAGGAAAATCTTTTGATGAACATCTGAACAACCTCAGGCGGGTGCTACAAAAATTAAAGGAAGCTAATTTGAAGTTAAGCCCTTCGAAGTGCAGTTTGTTTCGTAATGAAGTCGCCTACCTTGGACACATCATTTCGGCGGAAGGAGTTAGGACTGATCCGGAGAAGATATCGGCCGTGAAAAATTGGAATCGTCCAGCAGATGTTCACCAGCTTCGAAGTTTTCTAGGATTATGCACCTATTACAGAAAATTCGTCAAAGGCTTCTCGATGATTGCAAGACCACTTCATAAATTAACAGAAGCCAATCAAAAATTTATGTGGACACAGGAATGTGACGCTGCTTTTGAAAAGCTTAAGGAGGCCTTGACATCCACTCCAATTCTGTCGTATCCTCAAATCGATAAACAGTTTATACTTGATATGGATGCAAGCAACGAAAGCATTGGCGCTGTACTGTCCCAGGAAATCGATGGCCAGGAGCGTGTTATCGCCTATTTCAGCAAGTGCTTGTCAAAGGCCGAGCGAAACTACTGCGTAACAAGAAAAGAGCTTCTTGCTGTAGTGAAAGCCATAGACCACTTTCATCACTATCTTTACGGTCGAAAGTTCCTGATCCGAACTGATCATGCTTCTCTAACTTAGCTATTGAATTTTAAGAACCCTGAAGGCCAGATAGCCAGGTGGATACAAAAGCTTCAAGAGTACGATATGGAGATACGCCATCGAAAAGGCTCATCACATGGAAATGCAGATGCTCTCTCAAGAAGACCCTGCTCAGAGAATTGTAGATACTGCGACCGGGCTGAGAAGAAATTTAATGTCAAAGGTCCTATAGTAAGACAAGTTACAACTGGGTCTACATCATCGCAAGATCCGTGGAGTGACGAGAGCCTGCGTAAAGATCAACTTGCTGATCCTGAAATTAAGCCAATTCTAGAGCTGAAAGAGGAGTCCAACAGGAAGCCCAGCTGGCAAGACATGGCCCATTACCATCCTACGACTAAACGTTATTGGGCTCTCTGGGATTCCTTACATTTGAAGAACGGCATCTTGTACCGAAAATGAGAGTCTGACGATGGAAAGACATGTAGATGGCAACTACTACTCCCTAAGTCGAGAATTTCTATGGTCCTTCAAGAACTGCATGGTAGTCCCACAGGAGGTCATTTTGGTGTAATGAAGACCCTGCAAAAGGTTCGAGAGCGTTTCTACTGGAATAATGTTTGCAGTGACGTGGAGAAGTAGTGTCGAGCTTGTGACACCTGTGTAGCACGTAAAGGTCCTAAGAGGCACACCCGTGGACGATTGCAACGTTATAATGTAGGAGCTCCTTTCGAACGAATTGCCCTAGACATCCTGGGTCCACTTCCTAGAACATCTGATGGCAATAAGTACATCCTCGTTGTCATGGACTACTTCACTAAGTGGCCTGAAGCCTATGCCATTCCTAATCAAGAGGCGGTAACCGTAGCAGACATACTGATTCAACACTGGGTTTCCAGATACGGAGTTCCTCTTCAAATCCATTCCGATCAAGGACGAAATTTTGATTCGGCTGTGTTCAAGGAAATGTGTGAACTACTCGGCATGGACAAAACCCGAACAACACCTCTACACCCTCAATCAGACGGCATGGTAGAGCAATTCAATCGTACCATCCTAAATAGCCTCTCTCTCCTGGTGTCTAGAGACCAACAGGACTGGGACAAGAAATTGCCTCTTTTCCTGCTTGCTTACAGGAGTGCCACTCATGAGGCCACTGGTTACTCCCCTTCTCAAATGCTCTTTGGTCGTGATCTTCGTCTACCTGCGGATCTTTTGTTTGGCCGTCCTCCTGATGCTCCTTCATCACCTGAGGAATATGTCGATGAACTCCAGGCGCGGATTGAGGAGATTCATTGTCTAGCGAGGAACCGAATTGGACTGGCATCAGAAAAGATGAAGACACGGTACGACACAAAGGCAACAGGACATGAGTTCAACGAAGGTGACAAAGTTTGGTTGTGGAATCCGATACGTCGTAAGGGACTGTCGCCAAAATTACAAAGAAACTGGGACGGTCCTTACACAGTCGTCAACAGGCTGAATGACGTCGTTGTACACATACAAAAATCGCCACACGCCAAACCAAAGGTCGTACACTATAACCGGCTAGCCCCTTATTTTGGCCAAAGTGATTAGAAATTCGAAACTTGAATTTCAGACCATGGTCATGAAAGTCACTTTTTGTAAATATGTAAATAGTAATTAGTTCTTATTTATGGAAATTTTATTATTATTGTTATTATTTATTTATTTATTTGTTTATTTATTTTAAGTGTTTTCCTCTAACTCAAGGATTGCACTGCCCGGGACGTGCAGTCTTTGAGGAGGGGGTAGTGTTACGAATTTTGTAAATAGTTAGTGTTTGTACTGTAAAATAATGTAAATAATCTTATTAAGCTCCATTTCTTTACTAATATTAGTTTTTGTTACATTGTCTCTGTTATCAAGCAAACTTGTCTATTATTTTCAGTGAATGTCTATGGCAGCTTTGCGAAATATTTGAGATATCGCCAAGTTGGCGTCACTTTTGGCGACTAATTTTGGTCGCCAAATTTGGCGATATATCGCCAAGTTGGCGATATATCGCCAAGTTGGCGACAAACTTGGCAATTGTTGGCGATGGTAACCCTTCCCTATTTATGGTAACCCCCCTTAGGTCTACTGATACATTGTTTGTTGTTCCGTGGTTTTCCAGGTTTTTCTAGAAATTTCTAGCACATGCTACGAGACTATATATAAGGAGAGCGATACGAGCTGTTGTTGTTATTATTTACCAGTCAGTCATTGAGTGAGCTACTAGAGATTGTCCAAGCAAGTTTGCTTGATGTATTGAGTTTTATCTACGTTGTTTTGAATGTGATATAGTGTTGAGACATTGTATAAAGAGTCTCTGCGACCTATATTTGTACTTGTTCGATAGATTTAAACAGTTATTTTGGAATATCTTGTAATATTTGTGAGTTTCGAAGACTCTGTTGTTCTGAAGATCTGTAAATAAATTATTTTCTACTTTTCTAAGAGAAAAGAGTTTGAAGTTGTCTAACCATAAGATCGAAAGAACCCTATATACGCTGCAACAATATAATATATGTATAAAATATATATATATATATAATATATGTATAAAATATATATATATATAATATATGTATAAAATATATATATATAATATATGTATAAAATATATATATATCAGTATAAATATTCAATAAATTCCTTACTTGTACTCATGAGCAAGTCTTTGAGTGCCTTCACCACAGTTAAAAAGGTATCTGAAATGAATAAGTTTATTAATCAATACCATCACATTAGGATAAATAAGAGATTCAAAAAAGCAGAAATATTAAACACAGTAAACTTCTGATTGTCTTTACCCAAAGGACTAATGGTATGGTGGTGGATAGTCAAAAGGCACTACATAAGAAAATTGTGGATAGTAAAATTATGACCACTTGGGATTCAATTCCAGACAACTGCAATTGTTTAAAGATGTTTGCATTTGCCATACTGACAATCTTTCCTACTACTTACACTTACGAATCATTATTTTCAGAAATGAACAATATTAAAAAATCAAATAGAATGAACTTGTCAGATGACTCCAGCTCATCATGCATCTTATCAAAAATAACCAATTACGAGTCTGATATCAAATCATCTGCTATCCAAGATGCAACATCAGAAATCACATTTTCATTTGCTTAAATTACTTTATTTTTTTTTCTTATTTAATTTACTTAAACTATCGCTCACTTAAAGCACAATTCTACATACAGCCCCAATTTAATAAAGTTCCAGCCAAAATGATAAGAACAAGGCAAATCTTGACGTCTGTCATTTTAGGCTTTGAATTTACTTTTGGCCTACAAATGATAATTGCAAATTGATAGAAGAAACATTTGTGATAATGAGTTAAATGAGAGTGATAACAAACTCGATGAAGAGGAAATTAACACCAAAATGTCAAGTCACTGTGTTGTTACATAATTTAAAAAACTTCTTTTTTTTTTTAAATAAAAGATTTTGCAATACTTAAGAAATGAGGAGATAAAAATGAATTAACAAAAACTAAAGAGCTAACAGTGTTCCTTAACAGACCTTTAGATAATGTTCTTTTATAAATGTTAATTTCTTCTTTGTGCATTGTAATATAATTTTAAAATAATAATTTCCCATTTAACAGTATGTGTTTTCGTGACCCTTTGATGAAATTCGTGTTTTTTCTTGAAATAACTATGACAAAATTTGCATTTTTTTGACAAATATTGCATTTTTTTCTTGCTTTTTTGTCGTTTCCTTGCAAATTTTTTTTTTTTTTTGTGTAATTTGATATTCTCTTGCGATCTTTTGACGAAATTTGCCCTTTTTTTGAGGGGGGGGGGGAATCTTATCGAAAATTACTGTTTTTTCTGTGATTCCTTGTACAAAATTTGGATTTTTTTTTTTTTTTTTTTTTGCAATTTCTTGACGAATTTCGCATTTTTTTGTGTTCTCTGGACAGAATTTCTCCTTTTTTTTCAAGATTTCTTGTCTAAATTTGCTTTTTTTTTTTTGTATCTTTTTACGAAACTTGTTGTTTTTTCTGAATTTTTGATGAAATTTGCGTTCTTTCGGGATTTTTTTTTTTTTTTCTGCGAACCTCTGACTAAATTTAAGCTTTTCCTAAGATCTACAGCAAAATAGGCGATTTTTCTTCGAGCGTTTGACAATATTATTTTTTTGGAGACCATTTGTCGAAATTCACGATACATTTTATGTCCGACTTTTCGGATTCATGACCAATTTTTTTTTTAATTTTTGAAAATGATTGCCTTATTTTTTTGGAAGATTCTGAACAGAATCGTCCCGAATTTTTCCAATATAGTTTATGGTAATCGAAGCTTCCTCAATATTGCAGATCATATTACAATGGTGCATGGCAAATAATTTCTAACCCCCCCTTTTTTTTTCTTTTTTTTTAATTTAAGAGCTGAAAAATAGTTTGCATGTGCTCTCAAGAGTCTGCGACGGGCATCGCAGCGTTGCGCCGATTCTGCAACATATTTAATTTTATACAAACGGTTATTAATGCCCTCATATTTAATTTTATACAAACGGTTATTAATGCCCTCTAACTCTAAGTTTGTTTTAAAGAAAAAAAGAATGTGAATGTTGTACTTTTACAATGGCCGGAAGGTTAAGTGAGTCACTACATGATCCATAATTTTTGCCAATGAACCAGAATGGAAATATTAATGTTTTTCAATAGCTGTAAAAACATTTTGTGCATGAACCAGAGCTACATTTACCACAATTTCATGAACTGGAATAGCATTCCAGTTTGCTCCGGTACATTTTGAGATTTGAGAAAAGTATGATTCGATATACCGTAATTTAGGGAAGAAACGCCGCACCCTCAAATATTGACATCGTTTTGAAAAAAATCGTCAGAATCGCCGCACCCGTCGTAAACGCCGCAGTCAGAAGGAATCATTTTACCTTATTAAGGAGATCGCATCAGTACGGCAAAAAACCGAATTATTAGACTAATTAAATTATTAAAATAACTAATTGTCAAAAAATATGTAGGAATAAAATATTTATATTACACAACCGATTTTCCGGATTCTGTATTTTTTTTTATTTTATATATATTTTTTTAATACATGCTGTAACTTCCCTTAATCTCGAAAAACATCGCTCCCAGTTTTGAACAAATTTATTTTTCGAAATACATATCAGTATTTAAGTACGCCACCAACAATCTTTTTTCTTTAACAATAATAAAAAAGAAAAAAAATCCATGCACAATTCCTTTCTGCGTAACCAAACGTATCTATGGAAAGCAGATGATCTAAAGATGCAAACATACACAAATACTTTTTGCGGTTAGCAGTCGGCGCGTTTTATGTTCGTTCGCAGTTTTTGATGTATAATGACTTTTCCAGTTGAACTTCAATCCATCTGTGCGACAGGGGCCTTTCCCTTACGTAATGTTGAGATAGTTATCTCCTGAACCACTGTAAAAATCCCCGTTTTCTATTGTCAGTAAACCACAGAAGGGGGAAGAAAGGAATTCCTGTAATTCAGTTGAACTTCAGCAAAATACACGTGTGCTCGTAGCCATATTTTGATAATGTTGACTCTTGAGTAGTAAACACAACAAACCTCAGACAGTTGTTTTTCTTTGGAGCTGCTTTGTAGTGGACTTTTTTGTACGGTGCTGTAACTTTTGAAAAACTTATTATATTTTAATAAAAATTTATTACACAGCCTAACTTACTATTATTTCAACTTGCTGAAAATTTGAACGAAATCGGTAAATTATCAGAGAAGATACCGATTTTTTTTTATAATATTTAGAAAGAAAACACGTGTTGCTTATCGTTTCTTTCTGTTTTCTTTTTCGTTTGTTTGCAGCTCATTAATTTTTTTTTTTTTTTTTTTTTTTTTTTTTTTTGCACCATCAAACATCGCTGTTTTGATGACACATTCACGGGGTCCTTTTTAAATGTAAAAGAATAGAATTTAAATAATTTGTCCTTTTTTCTTTATTGGAAAAATCCCTCCCCACCCCCCACCCCCCAAATGTTTACGGAACAGCGCCGTGCAAAAGGGGGGGGGGCGGTTGCCCCGGGCGCCAAATTACAAAATCTCGCACTTATTATTGGATAAATAATAATTTAAAAAAATTAAAAATATGCAAGTTATCATAATAACGAAAAAAGGAAAATCTTGCACTAACAGGGTAACAGGGGATCGAAAATATCCGATGAAAAATACTGTGATTTGTAACTGAACTAAAATGTACCAACAAAATAGACATTTCAATTGTGAAATTCAGAAAAACTGGTTTTCCAATACTAATGTTTCTACACTGAAGTGCAATAAAAGCAAGCATCTATTGTACCTTCCTGCTTACTCCATTCATGGTATTTCTTGGAATAGGGTGAGGGTGACACATGACGTCTTGCTTTTGTTGCTTTACGTTTGGTGGTAACATCGCGATTACGGAAAGAGAGAGAAAAAAAAGTTTTTTTTTTTTTAACACTTAATATTTTATTCAAAATTTTCGTAAACGCCGCCCCGGTATAATCGCCGCATATATGAAAAAATTAACTTTTAAACTCGTAAACGCCGCGGCGTTTATTCCATAAATTATGGTAGATTAATTACCATTTGGAGTTGTACAGCTCATATTCAAAATATTAGAATAATTGAGAAAAAGTAATAAGAAAAAATTATTTGTCATTTATTTATTTTTTATACTAAGTAAATTCAATTAAATTTCTTATAAATTAAATCTGGGATGTTTAGATAAGATTTTAACATTTATAAAATATAAAATACAGCACAATAAATTAGGTATACAGCTTCCTTAAACACACCAGAATATTAGAATAAAATTTAGATTGGTTCAAAATATTAGAATATTTTATTTTACGCAACAATATTACCTTATGAATATGAAGTAAATGGTAGTTAATATTTTGTAGCATCCCCTTTAGCTTTCATAACAGCGTACAATCGATCTTGCATACTATATACAAGGTGTTTACAAACATTTCTATCAATATTAGCCCGAATAGACTTTATACGTGCCACTAACTCAGTTTTACTTGAAGGAGGATTTTCTTGAAGTTTTTTCTTCATTATATACCATAAGTTTTAGATGGGATTAAGATCTGGTGAATTTGGTGGCCAAGGAAGTACCTTAATGTTGCGTTGGCGGAACCAATTCTTAGTTGACACCGAGGTATGCGTGGACGCTAAATCTTGTTGAAAGATGAAATCATCTTCAAATAAATCTTCTGATGATGGAATCATGTAATATTCTAAAATTTCTTGATATATCAGAGAGTTAATCTTTTCGTAGACGATGCATAACTTTCCAGGTCCTTCTGCACTCATACAACCCCAAACCATGACACTAGCAGCAAATTTTACGGAACGTTTAAGGCATTCTTTATCAAATGCTTCTTGCTTCATTCTCCAAACTCGAATACCTTGATTACCATATGAAACACAAAACATACTTTGATCACTAAATAATATATTTTTCCAATCTTCATTGCTCCATAAACGTCTTGATTTACACCAATTCAATCTTATACGCTTTTGTCTTGCAGTCATGAGAGGTTTTGTTTACGGTACACGAGATTCAAATTTAAATTTATGGAGACGTCTTAATGTTGTCGATGTAGAAACTTCAACTCCTTCTTCTTTCCATTTTCGGTGCAAGAATCGCACACTTTTAAAACGGTTTTTCTTAACTATACGCTTCAGTTTCCTGTCATCTCTAGGAGATGTTTTTGGTTTTCGGCCACCATTTCGGCGATTATATTGAAATTTTGAAATTTTTGAATATTGTGTTAGTATTTTACTAACGCTCAATTGCGAACAATGTAAATAATTCACTATAAAACATTGATTTTTACCGTGCCGATACAAATCAACCATACGAAGTTTAGTAGATTCAGGAATATCACTCACACGGCCCATTTTAAGACGAAAAAGAAACAAACTGCAAAAAAGAATACTGATTTTAAATAAAATAGTCTGAATTTAATCAATGATGCCACCAGTTAAGAATTGGTAATAATTAAAGGAGAATTAATGTGAAATATTCTAATATTTTGAACCACTTGAATAAATATTCTAATATTTTGACTTTTCAAAATAATTTTTTTTGCAATTAATCTTTTAAAAAATGATATTAAATTTAAGATAACAAGTAAGTTTAATCAACAATAAGTTCTTAATAAAAATATCGTTTGCATATTTTCATTAAAAGACATTAAATTACCAAACGATATTTTCAATTTCTAAAAAAAAAGGTAATTATTCTAATATTTTGAATATGAGCTGTATTTAAGTTAGTACAGTATACCTCTCCAAACCCACACAGCTTGGGACCAGAAATTTTGCAGATTTCTGGTCATTGCTTTGTTTAAACCTTAATCTGAGTGTAATTAATAATGCAATCAAAACTATAATGGATGTTTACAATATAATAAAATATTAAAATAAGTAACAAACTAAAATAATAAAGCAAAGGCAAAGTATAAAAATATATGATTTAAATATTCATTATAAAGATGAAATATATTTTTCCTAAATTATTGCCTCATAAAGGTACATTACTAATTCACATCAAAATCGAAAATGAGGAAGTATGATTGAAGATTTAGCTGGACTTAATAACAAAAAAAGCTTGATGAATACATAAATATATTTGGTAAGGAAGATTGTCATGACCAGTGATATCAGCAATATCTTGAATTTTTTCAGAAATAAATTTATACTTTTTCCATGAAAAAAACATGAATTCAGTAATATTAACAAAAATTACAAATTAAAATATATATGGAACTGCTATAAAACTACAAAAGTCAAATTTGGGCACTCTATCAAAGCTGAATATTTCATTGTTTACATCCGTAAATTATGTGCAGATTTTAGAGAGTTGCAGATTTGAATGAGTCTACTTTACAATGTTTGGAACAGATGGGTTTGTGATTTTTAGAATGAATTTGAAAACTAAACTGATTTTATTGCCCTTTTTAAAAAGTTAACATTTTAAAATTTTAATGTTTTAAAATGATCACCATAGTGGACAGGGTTGCAAAAAAGCCGGCTAAAATTAAAAAAAGCCAGGCCGGTTGGCTTTTATTGGCCAAAATTGGCCTTTTTTGGCCATAATTGGCTTTTATACAGTGAAGCTTTTTTATTATAAGCAACACATTTTTAAGTGCCTTTTAACTAATTTCAATGATGTTTAATTTACTTTGAGTTTATTAAATTTATTTATTAATATGAAAAATTGGGATTTTAATTATGATTAATTATGAGAAATTGGGTTATAGCCCAAATTTTCAATAATGAAGACATTAAAACTAGAATAATGCATTGATGGAGTTGCTAGTGGTTTATAGTCAGAATTGCAAATATGTCAGCTAAATTATAAAATGGCCATACCAAGTGCTTTTTCTGATTTACATTGACCTTTAATCCTACCTTTGTTTTCCATTTTTACTGCTTTATAAAATTAAAGGTTACTTAGTTACATGTTTTATTACTTAACTAATTTTAAGAGTTATTAAAATGTCATGTTTTATTCACTATAAACATTTAAAATCATACATATAAAAAAACACCATATTTCACTATTGAAAATAGTATTTCAAATTATGCAGATTTCATAATATATTATATTTCACAATTTATTTCAGTATTCTCAATTAGCATATGCAAGAATATATTCATTCACAAGTGGGCATATATGCACTTTTAAATAACAAAGAACTATTCAAAATTTTAATTCAACAAATTTTATTAGAACATTTTTTGTTGTTTAATTTTATTTAATTATGTATTAAACTTTCCTCAAATATTGAATACTTCCTAATTTCTCTTTCAACATTGTTCATTTTATGACTTAATCTTTACATATTGACCTGTAACAATGTTTCCATGAATGCTTTGATATGTTTCATTTTGTTAGTGTTTATTCTAGGCCATTTTTGAAGGGTGCAGCACCCTGCCCTTTTTAAAACTAGTAAAATGCACCTCTGAATTTACCCAGAGATTTTTGATAAATATATATATATATATTTTTTCCGTAGTATTTCTAAATTTGTGTGCCCAAAAATGATAGAATTTTAAAATGATAGAATTTTTTCCTTTCTTTAAGAAAAAGAACATGAAACTACTCAATCATGTTTTAATGTAATTGTATTTCTAATTTTTATATCATAAAATCATTTGAAATTAACGTTACTTGATTTATCATATTTAAAAATTATGTATTTTATTTTGCTGCTTTCTTTTTTCCCTTTCTCAAGACAATAACAATTTTTTTCTTGCAAAAGTGCCCTTTTATGATGCAGTAGTGCCCTTTTTAGTGAATAGCACCATGCCCTTTTTATATCTATAGGGAACACTAATTTTGTCATAATTCTATTAAATATAATTCTTAAGAATGTGTAATATATGTAGAACTATGAAATGTAGAAGTGTAAAACACATTTTTTGAGTATATTTTCTTTTTTCCAAGATTTATATATTTCAGACATAATGCCTTCACAGTTGAGTCCTAGAAGTTATAAAGACTTATTTATTTGAAAAATTAAATAGAAATTCACAACTTTTTTAGTAGCAAATTATTAAAAATGTATTAAAAATAAATCAATCCAAATTTAATATGGATTCAATACAAATTAACACTTTAAAAATAAAAGCCGGCTTTTTTCAATTTTATCCGGCTTTTTTTAAGTGGATAAAACCAAAAAAAGCCGGCCGGCTTTTTTTTGGCCCGGCTAAAAGCCGGCAACCCTGATAGTGGAAAATATTATTTTCTCATTATTTTATAACTATGATCAACTTTGATAACACAGTTTTAAACACTTTAATATTACAAAGAAAAAAAAAATTAAATATTAAAGTTACAAAAATTAGTTTTGATTAAAATAAACTTGGCAGATGAATAGAAAAAAAAAAAGATAAAATTCAGTTGATAAAAAATTAATACAAAAAAAAAAAAAAAAAATGACATTTTTGTCAAAGGTCATAATTTTTGAGAAAGATTCTGAAAAAAGTGCTAATTTCTCCAAAGGATTGTGTAAAATATATGATTTTAATTGAAAAATCGTGTAAAATATGCGAATTTCATTGAAAGATCTTATAAAATAGGGATACACCGAATACAGAATATTCGGCCGACAGCTGAACCGAATACCGAATATTTGGCAAGCCGAATAGTAATTGTTGGGCCGAATACCGAATATTCGGCCAGCCGAATAGTAACTATTTGGCCGAATACCGAATATTGGGCTTTCCAAATACTTTTTATATTTCAAAGTTTAAAGGTATTAAAATGTTACTTTTTAAAACAATTTGACATAATATTTAATAAAAGAAACTGGCATTTTGATAAACAAGAGCTTTTTAAAGAACATTTAGTACTGAAAAAAAATCTGCCTTGAGTTATTTAAGAAGCACAACTATGAGACTTTTTTTTATTTATTAAACTTTAAATTTCATGGTTTCTTCAATGAATTAAAACAAACATTTTAAAATTAAAGAGAAATAATTTAGACTCATAATTGGTCCTTTTTAAATAACTTAAGGCAGATTATTTTTCAATATAAAGTACAAATACTTGCAACTTAATTCTGAATAAAGGAATGTGTAGCTTATAGTTCTTTTCTTATGAATGATGGCATTCTTCACCCTTCCCATCATATCCATATTTTACAGAAATCAAAGCATGTAAGTTGAAAATACAGTTGTGTTATCTTATTTATTGTTAATGCAACAAACGAAAACACAAGTTTGACCTAGAGTGAGATGAAATACAATGTACTTCTCTGACTCAATAAGTTGATTATGATTATGGTTTCATGATCAAAAATTTTCTGCACTGATAGCTATTACTAATCTCAAAAGTTTTTCTTCCTTTTTTAAGGACTTTTATTTGGTAAAAGCAAGAAACAGATTATTTACTAAACAAAATTTAGGAACTAGCATCTGCACTTGCATCATTTATTCCCAAGGAGAATCCTGATAAAGCACCACTTTAATCCTTCTCATGGTTAATTTTCTTAAGTTAAACTTTACAAACAGCAAATAAATAATGTAAAAACATTCTATTTTATTTAAATATGATTTTCTTTCTAATTATTTTAAATATATTAATAAATTGACAGTTAAAAATAGAAATTGGGAAAAGTTTTTAAAAATGTGTTTTAAAAGGCTCTATCAGGTATTGAATTTGGCCGAATGCTTTGATATTCGGCCAATCCGAATATTTAGTTTAACCAAACAGTTTGATATTTGGCCTAACCGAATATTCAGTAACATGGCCAAATAGGCTGAATATCAAATAGATATCGAATATTCGGTGCATCCCTAGTTTAAAAAAAGCAAATTTTGAACAAAGAACTGTAAAAAAATGTGAAGTCCATCGAAAAAAATGTGAAAAAACACAAACATTGACAAACAATCACAAAAAATGCATTTTTTTATCAAATGATTATTTGATAATTTTTATCAACTGATTTTTATCAATTTAGTATTTGAATTTCATCAAAACATCTTGTAAAATATGCAAATTTTGGCAAAAGATCAAGGAAAATACACAAGTTTCATCGGAAAAACGCAAAGTTTGTCAAATTATTGTAAAAAACATGAATTTTGGCAAAAAATTGTAGGAAAGATCTTGAATTTTGTTGGAAGATTGCAAAAAAACTGCAAATTTTGTCAAAGGAGGATCACATAAAAAATGCAAATTTTGGCTAATTTTTTTTTAAGTCTTTTTGGCCGTAAAAGTTCAGCCAATTCTTTACTGTGCCAGTACCATGCCTGTATAACAGATTGTAAAAGTTTAGGGAAAATTTTATATGGATTGGTGGAAATGTTTGGAGTACGAACATTTTCTGCATCCCTGCCAGTGCATACATGACATCCGCGCCAGTGTTTCAGAATCTATGCTTCTTCTAACTCACAGTAATGTTTGTGTGTGGCAGTCAAATCTTGTGACTTCTTTTTCACTCACGTCTCTTTATAGAGAGCTTTTGAGTACACGTCTGTACCTAAGGGCAGTAAATGAATTAAACATTGACTTTTTTTTTAATTTTAAAGGGGAGAAAAAATAAATTTTCAGTTTCCACTATCAGCTTGAACAATAAATTTTTGTTGGGAAGTACAATCCTAATATCAAGGTTACCATAATAGTGTCAAATTTTGGCCAATTTGATGAATACCACCAAATATGTACTAACTTGGCAAAATACTGCCAAATCTGGCGACAAAAATAAGTCATCATACATGAAGCTAACTTAACAATAGCTGCCTAATTTGGAAAACCCCCAAAAATCCCAAATATTATTCCCCCAAAATATACATATTTCCAACATTTTTATAAATTTAAATAAAAGCATTTTTTCTTTTTTTTAAATTTACATTTAATGCTTAACACTGATTAAAAAAAATAATGGCACAAATGCCATATATACATCACAGTGGCAAGATTCCAAAAAATGGCGATTTTATGCCTCACATGGTAACCCGCATATTGCGTTCTTTATTAATAAACTGTTTATTTAGTTTTGTTTTCCTTCTTAAAATGATATTAATTGTTTTGTTCTACAATTATCAACTTTTTTATTTATTATTATTCCTTTCATAAAATAACAGAAAATATTTTAAAAATATATATGTAACTGGCATTTGAAAATGAAATTTTTGCTAAATTGACATCAGAAAAATAGTATGCCAATATGGTGCATATATGACATCTGTGCCAAAACAATATAAAATAAATTAATAAATAAAATATAATAAATGACATATCATAATAATATAATAAATAATGATCAGTGTTATACATATATATTTATATATGTATAAACATTATATGGCATGTATACATGGATGTAGATATATATATATGCATATATAGCACTGGCACCTGGCTAACAGAAAAGTACCAGACAATTTATTACAACAATGAAATTAAATTTACATCAGTTACAAATGGTAAAATACACTAAAGGTATAAATTCATTTCTCTCATACACATCCTAATTAGATCCACTTACTCTTTGTTTGTAAACAAAACAATAAATAATAGTAAATAAAAACAAAGCTGCCAAATATTAGTAAGTTATTTACAACAATGGATCTCAATCACTTGTGACAAAAAAGTTTAGTGGAATGGTTTTCATGATCCATTGTTGACAAAAGAAAAAAAACACAACAATGAATTTATTCAGAAATGCTAAATTAACAACAATCAACATTTGTTGAAAAAAAGGTTAAGATTGGAATCAGTTACAAATTTTTCATTCTTCCAAAAATTTTTTGAGTTTGTAGGTTGGTCTGTGATTCAGCTCATTTCAAAGTACAACTAAGTGATAAAAAAGAAACATTTTTGAAGACTTTTTCATTCTTATAGTTTGATTCAAGTGGATTTTGACAGCTACAGCTTCAAGGATCATCATGTGGAACTTTTTGTTCATGTTCTGTGCATGGTTCTTTGGCATGTATGCCATCAGCATTGTGGTACTGCACTTCATACTCAAGGACAGAATGAAGATCAGAACAGAAAAAGAAGAAGAAAGAATAAAAGAAGAAGAAAGAGAAGAAGAAGACATCTACTACGATGCACTTTCAGAAGCCAGTTTTGTGGAAGACTTCTATGATGCTGATTCAAGCTCTGGTGCCAACAGCGATGAAACTGGATCTGGCTGCGACACAGATGAACCTGGAGAGAAGACATCTTACCCAGAAGATCTGATGGACAGGTTTCTAGACTCATGCTATGAAACAGGATTCATCCGTACGGAGAACGTGCAGTGGATCTCAGGAGCACTGGCACCAGAAAATAGAGCAGCACAGGCAGTCGAAGACGAAGTTCAGTCAGCGGAAAATGAAGAACA
Organism: Maratus speculifer; assembly: GCA_964019185.1. Taxonomy (NCBI): domain Eukaryota; kingdom Metazoa; phylum Arthropoda; class Arachnida; order Araneae; family Salticidae; genus Maratus; species Maratus speculifer. Next base: position 419,705,015 of record OZ025294.1, on the reverse strand, counting down.
AGCTCCAAAGAAGAAACAAGGATTCAAGACATGCATGAAGAAACTATTCTGTTGTTGCTGCACCACCGATGAAAAGGACTAAGAACTGCAAACTGTATATTTAAGTTTTTTTATTTTTCTTTTATTAGCAAATTGATGCAAAAAACTTTTAGTTAAAATCTTGCAATTTTATGCAAATTAACAACTGTTTGCTATTCTAAATTTTATATTAGTGTGTTGAAATTTACTGTATTGTATAGTGTTGTATTGTACTCAATTGTATATTGTATTATTTTGCATATCACTGCATTTACCTTTTAAAACTATCACATACTGTTCAAAATTTATAAAATTTTGGTAGCTTTTTCAAAATTTTAATTTATTAACCTCTATTCAGCCTCTAGCATCAATGACCCTGTTATTGCTCTCTCCTCCACACTCTCATGCATTGAACATATCTAGCTAACACTGTCAGTTAATTCATCTTAACTTTTTCACCCAGCCAAAAGCATCGGCATATACATCCCTCGCCACTCTCCAGGCCAACACCATCGGCCTCAAACTCTTCCATCTAGCCAAAAACATCGGCTTAAACATCCCTCGCCACTCTCCAGGCCAACACCATCGGCCTCACACCCTTCCATCCAGCCAAAAACATCGGCTTAAACATCACTCGCCACTCTCCAGGCCAATACCATCGGCCTCACACTCTTCCATCTAGCCAAAAACATCAGCTTAAACATCCCTCGCCACTCTCTAGGCCAACACCATCGGCCTCACACTCTTCCATCTAGCCAAAAACATCGGCTTAAACATCACTCGCCACTCTCCAGGCCAACACCATCGGCCTCACACTCTTCCGTCCAGCCAAAAACATCGGCTTAAACATTCCTCGCCACTCTCTAGGTCAACACCATTGGCCTCGCACTGTTCTGTCCAGCCAAAAACATCCGCTTAAACATCCCTCGCCACTCTCCAGGCCAACACCATCGGCCTCACACCCTTCCATCCAGCCAAAAACATCGGCTTAAACATCACTCGCCACTCTCCAGGCCAATACCATCGGCCTCACACTCTTCCATCTAGCCAAAAACATCAGCTTAAACATCCCTCGCCACTCTCTAGGCCAACACCATCGGCCTCACACTCTTCCATCTAGCCAAAAACATCGGCTTAAACATCACTCGCCACTCTCCAGGCCAACACCATCGGCCTCACACTCTTCCGTCCAGCCAAAAACATCGGCTTAAACATTCCTCGCCACTCTCTAGGTCAACACCATTGGCCTCGCACTGTTCTGTCCAGCCAAAAACATCCGCTTAAACATCCCTCGCCACTCTCCAGGCCAACACCATCGGCCTCACACCCTTCCATCCAGCCAAAAACATCGGCTTAAACATCACTCGCCACTCTCCAGGCCAATACCATCGGCCTCACACTCTTCCATCTAGCCAAAAACATCAGCTTAAACATCCCTCGCCACTCTCTAGGCCAACACCATCGGCCTCACACTCTTCCATCTAGCCAAAAACATCGGCTTAAACATCACTCGCCACTCTCCAGGCCAACACCATCGGCCTCACACTCTTCCATCTAGCCAAAAACATCAGCTTAAACATCCCTCGCCACTCTCTAGGCCAACACCATCGGCCTCAAACTCTTCCATCTAGCCAAAAACATCGGCTTAAACATCCCTTGCCACTCTCCAGGCCAACACCATCGGCCTCACACCCTTCCATCCAGCCAAAAACATCGGCTTAAACATCACTCGCCACTCTCCAGGCCAATACCATCGGCCTCACACTCTTCCATCTAGCCAAAAACATCAGCTTAAACATCCCTCGCCACTCTCTAGGCCAACACCATCGGCCTCACACTCTTCCATCTAGCCAAAAACATCGGCTTAAACATCACTCGCCACTCTCCAGGCCAACACCATCGGCCTCACACTCTTCCGTCCAGCCAAAAACATCGGCTTAAACATTCCTCGCCACTCTCTAGGTCAACACCATTGGCCTCGCACTGTTCTGTCCAGCCAAAAACATCCGCTTAAACATCCCTCGCCACTCTCCAGGCCAACACCATCGGCCTCACACCCTTCCATCCAGCCAAAAACATCGGCTTAAACATCACTCGCCACTCTCCAGGCCAATACCATCGGCCTCACACTCTTCCATCTAGCCAAAAACATCAGCTTAAACATCCCTCGCCACTCTCTAGGCCAACACCATCGGCCTCACACTCTTCCATCTAGCCAAAAACATCGGCTTAAACATCACTCGCCACTCTCCAGGCCAACACCATCGGCCTCACACTCTTCCGTCCAGCCAAAAACATCGGCTTAAACATCACTCGCCACTCTCCAGGCCAATACCATCGGCCTCACACTCTTCCATCTAGCCAAAAACATCAGCTTAAACATCCCTCGCCACTCTCTAGGCCAACACCATCGGCCTCACACTCTTCCATCTAGCCAAAAACATCGGCTTAAACATCACTCGCCACTCTCCAGGCCAACACCATCGGCCTCACACTCTTCCGTCCAGCCAAAAACATCGGCTTAAACATTCCTCGCCACTCTCTAGGTCAACACCATTGGCCTCGCACTGTTCTGTCCAGCCAAAAACATCCGCTTAAACATCCCTCGCCACTCTCCAGGCCAACACCATCGGCCTCACACTCTTACGTCCAGCCAAAAACATCGGCTTAAATATTCCTCGCCACTCTCCAGGCCAACACCATCGGCCTCACACTCTTCCGTCCAGCCAAAAACATCGGCTTAAACATCCCTCACCACTCTCCAGGCCAACACCATCGGCCTCACACTCTTCCGTCCAACCAAAAACATCGGCTTAAACATCCCTCACCACTCTCCAGGCCAACACCATCGGCCTCACACTCTTCCGTCCAGCCAAAAACATCGGCTTAAACATCCCTCACCACTCTCCAGGCCAACACCATCGGCCTCACACTCTTCCGTCCAGCCAAAAACATCGGCTTAAACATCCCTCACCACTCTCCAGGCCAACACCATCGGCCTCACACTCTTCCGTCCCGCCAAAAACATCGGCTTAAACATCCCTCACCACTCTCCAGGTCAGCACCATCGGCCTCACACTCTTCCGTCCAGCCAAAAACATCGGCTTAAATATCCCTCGCCACTCTCCAGGCCAACACCATCGGCCTCACACTCTTCCGTCCAGCCAAAAACATCGGCTTAAACATCCCTCGCCACTCTCCAGGCCAACACTATCGGCCTCACACTCTTCCGTCCAGCCAAAAACATCGGCTTAAACATCCCTCACCACTCTCCAGGCCAACACTATCGGCCTCACACTCTTCCGTCCAGCCAAAAACATCGGCTTAAACATCCCTCACCACTCTCCAGGCCAACACCATCGGCCTCACACTCTTCCGTCCAGCCAAAAACATCAGCTTAAACATTCCTCGCCACTCTCCAGGCCAACACCATCGGCCTCACTCTCTTCCATCTAGCCAAAAACATCGGCCTCACACCCTTCCATCTAGCCAAAAACATCGGCTTAAACATCACTCGCCACTCTCCAGGCCAACACCATCGGCCTCACACCCTTCCATCCAGCCAAAAACATCGGCTTAAGTATCACTCGCCACTCTCTAGGCCAACACCATCGGCCTCGCACTGTTCCATCCAGCCAAAAACATCGGCTTAAACATCCCTCGCGACTCTCCAGGCCAACACCATCGGCCTCACACTCTTCCGTCCAGCCAAAAACATCAGCTTAAACATCCCTCACCACTCTCCAGGCCAACACCATCGGCCTCACACTCTTCCGTCCAGCCAAAAACATCGGCTTAAACATCCCTCACCACTCTCCAGGCCAACACCATCAGCCTCACACTCTTCCGTCCAGCCAAAAACATCGGCTTAAACATCCCTCACCACTCTCCAGGCCAACACCATCGGCCTCACACTCTTCCGTCCAGCCAAAAACATCGGCTTAAACATCCCTTACCACTCTCCAGGCCAACCATCGGCTTCATACTCTCTCATTCAGCCAACAACAGTTTGCAGTTTATATATCAACATGATCTGACAAGGAAGGTCTCCATACTCGGCATATTCAGAATTTTTTGAAAAAGAAAAAAAAAAAAACTAATTAAGCTACTTATGTATGTAATAAAGATTCCATCAAATTTAGCGGCTGAATTACAGTAGAAATAGTGTAAAAAAAAAAAAAAAAAATACTTTTGAATATTTGGCATGAAAAGACGAAAACGTGACTCGATTTGGCAAGCAGCACATTTCCTCACCAAAAGCAAGCAATTTTAATGTAACTGAAAATTCTTTATCAGTAGATTTTAAAATGCGGGTAAATGGTATTTATGAATTTAAATTTAAACAATTAAGGAGTTTAATACATATGCTTTCTTTTTTGGAGTACATATTTATGTTTCTTATTACTGCTGTTATTTAATTTTGTCACAGTAAAAATAATTTCATATAAAAAAAGTGTTTTCATATATTTAAGCGCATTCCAAAATAAAGACCAGATGAAGAATACTGCAGTAATACATGCCAATATAGGAGAAGTGTTTGTTTCCATAGCATTAAACTTGAATCAACAGTGCTCATTTGGACTTCATTTTGAGATTGAAACGATTTTATTTATTTATTTTTTAATTCATAATATTTCGTAGTTAACTTTCAGTATATATATGATAAAACTACAGTTAAAACAAAGCAAAACTCACAAAACTAAAATTACTTAACTATGTTTTTTTTTTTTTTTTTTTTTTTTTTTAAATAAAAGTTCAACATGAAACATTTTTACCTTAAACAGTATTTGACGTGAAAAAACATTTTTTGAAATGCTATTTCATCGCCAACCTGTGATAAACCACCAAATAAATCAAATGTTCATTTTTTTTTAACGTAAGTTTTTTAGATTCTGATGAAATATTTTTTCTAAACATATATATCCACACGAGAAGAATACTCAATAATTTTTTTAGAATTTTCTGAGTCTGCCGGTATAGTGAGCTTCCTTGCAAGTCAGGTGGCTGTGCAAGGTTTTCAGGGTTTTCCTTGCACGAAAAGACGAGAATTCGGGCCACCTCCCCTTTAAAAAGTCCTCCCTGAAGGCACACCTCCCATGATAAAATGACTGCAAACTAATTAATCATCCATAAAGTTCCTCTTTGGCTAATGCAATTTTTAAACTATCACCAATTGACTAATAAGGCCTTTTCAAAAATCAACCCACTAAGTGGGACACACTCTGCTTTCTGTCCCTCTGGGACGGCAGTGTAATGCCTAGAAAGCAGAGGAGTCGGAATGGTTCAAAAAACAAAAAAAAGGGGAGAGATGAAGCCTACCTCCATGTGGTTCTCCCTGGAAACATCACACGTCTTTGACAAGTGATGGCTAAAAGGCTTCTACATTGTAGATAGAGTATAAGTACAAAATGTAGGGGAAGAGTTCCCTATCCTGTTCTGGTTGGCATGATTGGAGAAGGAAAAGAAAATGGCACCAAAAAAATTCCTTTTAGCATTTTATTACTTTTTCAAAAGTAATAAACTTTTGTAAAAGTAAAAAACTTTTTCTTTTTTTGCTTATTATTAGGGACACAAACTCTTAATGATCAAATTTACTTCATTAAAGGTTACTTCAGAAAATATTTCTTTGTGAATTCTGAGAGAGCGAGATTAAGAATATTATTAATTTTGGATGCAAGAAAAGATAAAAGTATCATTTGATAGTAAAAGTGAAATACATTGTTCATATTTTAATGGAAATATTTTACCATCCTGACTTACTGAAAATCAATTTGATGTACATTAAGATAAAAGAATATAATGCAATTTCATAATTTTTTTGTGTTAAAATAACTGTTTCAAATTTCAGAATACATTTAAAAGCATAAACGCGTAATTAAGAGTAATAATTATTAATGAGTGCCTATTTTTTAAATTATATATAATAAAAAAAATTTCTTTATTGAGAAAAAAAGTTAATATTCGGCCTAAAATTTGGCCGAATCACTATTCGTCCCATCCCTAACTGGAATACAGAATTACATGCAATAAAGAAGACAAAAATGATAAATTATTATTATCATTAGTTAGAAACGGACATTCAAAATGCTGAATGTATAGGAAGTGAATAAATACAATGACACATTCAGCATTATATATAGGTTTACTGATTATCCAATGCAAAACACAGATTTTACGCTCGCTACATCATTTATGAATAATCCAGGATTGTAGTTAATTACTAATTTTTCTTGTCTGATTTTATTTTATTTATAAAAGGTTAGCATAAGTACTATGCCATTAAAAAAACTATATTACCTTCCATGATCTGTGAACATGTACAGAGCTCTAGCTGAATTACTCGCTCCATTTCCTAATACACACAAATAAATTTCGCTTGGAGCAAACAAAATCTTTTTGGGTGATGCATTTTTCACTTTTAATCTCTGTTCTTTAAGTTCAGAAGCATTCGTATTCATTTTGGGCATGTTTGAAATGTATCTATTTGATATTCGAGATCGTATGATGCAATTTACACAACAAATTAAACTACTAAAATCCCTATGGAAGAAAAGCTTATGAATTAATAACGATGAAATTTTATGTCCGTTGAACATTGATAAAATCTCACGAAATGGTGAAAGGTCTGAAGAGAATAAACATTATTAATAAAATAGACAATTAATACATATGATTCAAACGAATTTTTGAGTTCCGTGCAGGAGCAGAAATGAAAAGAGTTGAGATGTATTATAAATAAAAAGGCACTAGATACGTATCTCTTAAGAAAATGTTAACATGAAAAAAGATAATTTTTTTAATTTCCTCATCTTTTCTCATTACTGCTTCGCATAAAAAACAATTACAAACTTTCAAATTTGTATCAGTTCAGCTATTTTTATTATATTATCTTTTTTGATGTAACGAAAGTCGCATAGAACTTCAAGCTGGTATCAGGTAGAAAACCAATCAACTAACCAACAAACATAAACAATTTGCGAAATTCTGAAAATTTTGAATAACTAGAGATTTTCTGTGACTATTCCAAACTATAAGTATTTATCCAAGTATGTTTTTTCTTTCGTTAGCTTATAATATCAGAGAATAATTATAGAACATTTCATTGAATTTCAAAATTGATTATCAATTTCTAAACATTTATCATAATAATAGTTTTCTTATTTAGAGATTCGTATACTTATTTGTCAATTTCGATCTCATTTTCTCGGTGAGTATTGTAGTGGAAATTATTACAGATAACCGTAAAGTACTCTTACTGTTTTTTTTCACTTTTGTAAAATTGACGTTCAAACGACTTCGTTATTATCGAACAAAAATAAAATGCAGTAAGAAACTCTAAAACAACTTTAATTTAACCACAAATATCAAATTGTTTTAGAATAAGTTTTGTCATTATGTAATTTTGACAACTATATGTGCCAGACTATAAAACAATAAAAAAGTAATCGCTCCTTTTTCTTCATGTACTTCTGTTTTACTAAATGTCAGCAAGAGACCTGCACTACAAATAACAAAAATAATATAAAATGTATAAAGTATTTTATTAACTCAAATACAGAGATGTTTAGTTAAAATGGATTAAATTAAATTAAAAGGAAAAAGTATTTAATGTAAATAAATTTTATAATATGACTTGCAGTGGCGGATCCAAGGGGGGAGATGCTCTCCCCCCCCCCCTCTGAACAAAGGAAATTTAAAAGGGATATTATGAAAATGAAATGTTTATTAAATTCTTTCAAAATTATCCATTGCAGAAGAATGAGAATTATTTCAGCTTTTTAAAGCTCTATTTAAATTTAAAGTAGGTGATTTCTGATGCATCCTTGAAGTCATTTTTAATCTTGGATGCAAGACATTTGCAAGCACACTTATTCAGAACAAATCTGATTGATTAGCATTTTCCATTTTTCGATAAAGGCAAAAAACTTTTCAGAAAATCTCTGCAAAATGTGGAGTTTTAATTTGAATTTCAGGTCACAACAGCCAATTGCTCCCTCATGACATCATTTTTGTATCTGTAAAGTCCTAAAAATTCTCTAAAATGCTCAACTTCTGAATGGTTTCTGAATAGTTCTTTGCATTTATAAGAAAATGGGAATTTTTTCAATTTTTGGTATCTGAATAGAATGTGAGAATTTTATGTGTTAACAAATATTAATTTTTTTTACTTATTTTTCTTATTTTTTTTTTTTTTTTTTTTTTGTATTTACGAATGAAAATGATTTCTCAAAAGTATCAGAAAAGTAGCCATTTTAGATATCAGAATAGCCTTTAACATAAAAATTGTTTATTAAGAGATGTGACCCCCCCCTCCCCCCTTTCTCCCTCTAAACGGAAGGCTGTATCTGCCTTTGGTGACTTGCTTTCAAATGAAGGCATTATTCCTTCAGAGGATAAAGTTGATATAATGCAACTTATACTCTGTTCCAGTTCTCAAATTTTAGCAGCTGCTTTTATAAATTTATGTATCTTTCTGTTGATTCACTGTTACAATGAAAGCTATACAGTGAAACCCCGATCTATTGTACCCGCATCCAATTGTTTTACCCCATTGATCATTTTATTTCTATGGTCCGTGTACAAAATATACCTGGATAATGTTAACAAAACCTGCCTTCATTGTTCTTCTAAAAATCGTTTTCCTGTATTCATCGTTGTAAAATATTTCTCCTCACCAAAATGAAATTGAAAGTTATGTGAATCCATATGGCATACAAACTGGAATTACTTCCTTTATCCTAAAATAACTCATTTGTACTGTTTGTGTTGATGATTGTGACAATAATGCAGTTGAAGGGTGATTGTATATAACAGAGGATGTGATTATGTTTCCATTGATCAAGGTGTTACAACATATGGTGTCCTAAATGTAGGGGAAATGTGTGATAATGCAAAAAATGAAAATAATGACGAAGAAGCAGAGGAAAAGATTCTTGCTGATGAAGCTGAGCTACCAGTTCCAAGTCTGTCTGGTGCTATTACAGCTTTTTAAACTGTATTAATTTTTATACATGCATATGAAATAACAGAAAATGAACATAAAAATGCTGTATATCTTGAAAAAAAAAGTTTGTTTGGTTATTTGTTCATTTTTTTAAAATCAAACTTATTTATTTAATCTATTTATTTCATTTACAGTTTAGTAAGGAACAAATTAGTATTTATTAGTATACTCAGTGATGCCGCTGGGCTTGAAAAATCCTGGGTCCTGGGGACCCAGGACTTCTAAAATTCTGGGTCCCTTTTTCAAAAAAGCGGGTCCCCACTAATAAGTCATATTTTTAGACGCAAAAATTGAACTTGCTCATTTGCAAAAGAAAAGTTGAATGCAATAATTGTTTTAATTAATGTATAAATAACTAAAGCCAATATTATTTTTTTTAAAAACTATTAAGAGATATTTACTTTACTTTTAAAAAAATAAATGTGCAAGATACAAATTATAAAATGATGCTTATTTGAGTATAGAAGATAACAAGTATCACTATTGTTCAAATTTCTTTTAAAAAGGGGTAAAACTGATTTATTGAAAAAGACATTTTTTCTAAAAAAAAGAATACTTTTCAAAATAATCAGAACAATCAAACATTGTGAAGCAGGAAAATCTGTTTTTGGAGGAGCAAAAAAAACTGTTTGGAAGCAGGGAAGTTAGTTTTTGGAAAAGAAAAATTCTGTCATTAACTTTTTTTTCGTACCCCTTTGACGGAAATTGCATTTTAAAGCTATTTTTTCTCGAAATTTGCCGTATTTTTCGCGATATTTTGACGAAATTTGCCGTTTTTCGCGATATTTTGACGAAATTTGCCGTTTTTTGCGATATTTTGACAAAAATTGCCGTTTTTTCGCGATCTTTTGACGAAATGTGCTATTTTATCACGATTTTTTAATGAAAATTGCTGTTTTCGCGAATTTTTTGACAAAATTTGTCGTTTTATCACGATTTTTGGATGAAATTTGTCGTTTTTTCGCGATTTTTTTTGAGGAAATCTGCTTTTTGTTCGAGATTTTGTAATAAAACTAGTCATTTTTTGCGAATCTTTTGACGAAATTCGCCGAAAATTATTCGTTATTTCGCGATTTTTTAACGAAATTTGTCTTTTTTGCGATTTTTTGATGAAATATGCAGTTTTTCGCGATCTTTTGACGAAATGTGCCGCTTTTTTGCGATCTTTAGACGAAATGTGCCATTTTATCACGATTTTTTCATGAAAATTGCCGTTTTTCGCAGATCTTTAGACAAAATTTGCCATTTTATCACGATTTTTGGAATAAATATATCGTTTTTTCGCGATTATTTGAGGAAATCTGCCTTTTTTCGGGATTTTGTAACAAAATTAGTCATTTTTTTCGCAAAATTTTTGACGAAATTTGCCGGAAATTATTCGTTTTTAAGTGATTTTATAACGAAATTTGCCTTTTTTGCAAACTTTTGATGAAAATTACGCTTCCCGTGGGACGCGTAAGCTCCATTTTTTTGCGTCCCGTCCCCGATTTTTTGCGTATTTTACGCGCTATAGCGCGTCCGCGGCATCCCTGATACTGTATCCATTGCATGCATTACTAATGCATAAACATTGTGTTTTTTCGTGCTTTGAATTTAATCTATATTCATCGTTTTCCTGCATTCATCGCTTTTTTCTCCGCATCCGTTGAAAAACGATGGATCAAGGTTTTACTGTAACAGTTGATATCTTTAACTGAACTTTCAAAAGCTCATCACAGTTGTGAGATTTTAAGTCAATAAGACAGTTCCCTCAGTTTTCATCATTGCCAGTTGATTAAATCGGTGCTATTTTTAAATTCAAAGTTTAAGTGTGGAATGATAAAATGTTGGAAGGCCCTATTCAATTACATAGAAATGTTTGTTTTGCCAATTCTTTTCATGGCTAGAATCGCGATATTTTTTCCTTCATCTAATAGCATTTTAATGAGGATATATCATTGATTTGTGAAATCGTAGGAAGGTAGATTCTCCAGATTCTGGACGACATGGAAACACAGTGGATTTATTTTAATTGTGAAGCAACCGATGCAGTATACTTTCAGGATGTTCTTAGATTGTATGACAAATTCAGATGAGGGTTTATCTGTTCCAACATGCAGTCTGAAAATTCGATTAAGAATAGTGATCAACTTTGTTTGAGATATTGGTCCAGACTTTGGCAAGAAATGTTAGCTGAACATTCGCCTGCTTGAAACAATTTTTCAAACATATAAATCTGTTCAGTTTGACAAACAAACTTTACCAACAGCTAGGTGATCAGATTTAATTGACTTAAACTTTGAAATTGGTAATTATATGCAAATCACAAAGATTTTACTCATTGGATTACAATATGACCAACAAAAGGTGTAATTTGTTGGGTATTTTCATGAGCACATGTCGTGCAAGTCACATACTACGATTTTGGATACCAATATTTTAGAAAGAAAAAATGTGACTTATTTTATCAGAGATATTTCATTAATTTAAAGGTTAAAATTTGCGGTCGCCACCGGCCACAGGGCGACTAAATGTAAAAAATTGGCGACTTTATATTATGCACCTGATCGCCATTTTGGCGATCAATCATTTCGGAAAATTTTTAAAAAAGTCGGTCATAAATCCGAAAATTAGGACATAAAATATATCGCAAATTTTGACAAAAGGTCGCCGAAAATAACCAATTTTGCCAATCGTTCGAAGAACAATTGCTAATTTCGTCAAAGGATCGCAGAAAAACGCGAATTTAATAAAAAAATTTCGACAAATATCGGTAAAAAATCGCGGAATAAAAGTAAATTTCATCGAGAAATGATGAAAATACGACAAATTTCATCAAAATATCGCGAAGAAAAAGGTAGATTTCGTCGAAATATTGCGAAAAAACGCCAGACTGCGTCATAAAATCGCGTAAAAACGTCAGATTTCGTCAAAAGATCGCGAAAAAACGGCAGATTTCGTTAAAAAATCGCGAAAATCGGCCAATTTCGTCAAATAATCACGAAAATTCGGTTTATTTCGCCAAAAGATCGCGAAAAAACGGCAGATTTCTTCAAAAGATCACGAAAAATCGGTATATTTCGCTATAAAATAGCGAAAAACGGCAGAATTCGTTATAAAATCGCGAAAAAACGCAGATTTAGTTAAAACGCGAACAGAGTATTTCGTCAAAGAATCCCAAAAAAACGGCAGATTTCGTCAAAAAATCTCGAAAAAACGGTAATTTTTATCAATAATTGGAAGAAAAAAAAGCTAATTTCATCAAAAGATCGCAGGAAAATGGCAGATCTCATCAAAAAATCATGAAAAATCGGCATATTTCGTCAAAAGATCGCGAAAAACGGCTGATTTCGTAAAAAAAATCGCGATAAAACGGTAGATTTGGTAAAAAAAAAATCACGAAAAAACGAAATATTTCATCGAAAAAACGAAATATTTCATCGAAAAAATCGCGAAAAAATGGCAGATTTCGTCAAAAAATCTCGAAAAAACGGTGTAATCCTTGTCAATAATTGCAAAAAAAAGCTAACTTCATCAAAAGATCGCGGAAAAACGGCAGATATCGTCAAAAGATCACGAAAAATCAGCATATTTCGTCAAAAGATCGCGAAAAACGGCTGATTTCGTTAAAAAATCGCGAAAAAACGGTTGATTTGGTTAAAAAAAATCACGAAAAAACGAAATATTTCATAAAAAAAATCGCGAAAAAATGGTAGATTTCGTCAAAAAATCGCGAAAAAACGGCAGATTTCGTCAAAAAATCGCGAAAAAACAGTGTAATCCATGTCAATAATTGCAAAAAAAAGCTAATTTCATCAAAATATCACGAAAAAACTGCAGATTTTGTCAAAAGATCACAGAAAAAAGGTAGATCTCCTCAAAAAATTGCGAAAAAACTGCGAATTCCATCAAAAAAAAAAGCAAATTTAGATTCAAAACGCGGAAAAACAATAAATTTTGTCCAAAAATCGTGAAGATACGATAAATTTCGTCAAAAAATTGGAAAAAACAGCAAATTTCTTCAAAAGACTAAATGCATTGCCCAATAGCGGAAAATATTACTAAATTCATCAAGTGGTCGAAAAAAAAATCCCCATTTTCATTATCTGTAATGGGGAAAAAAATCTAAGTTTGAATGAAGTTATGGTTTTCTTGACATATAAAATAATTATTAACTATTTAATATTCTGATTAGAATTTATACGATATTTTCTTCTTGGTGGCATCTATGATAGTAATTAGTGGCCACTAACTTGACAATAGTGGCTACTAAACATTCAGCCTCTACTGGCCACTGGCTACTAATACAAATATTGAATTTTAACCTTTACATTAATTGAATAAGGCAGGGTTCGTTGATTTAAATCGGCTTGATTTTAATCATGATTTAAATCACGATTTAAATCAACTGATTTTTTAAAAAAAATCATTGATTTAAATCAGTTTTTCTTTTAAGTTATTTTTAAATAAATTTCAGATGAAACAAACATAATAATGTGGTTTAATATAATTTAGTTTTATATACCATATATAAACAAACAACTTTCAGAAAGATAAAGCTTAAGCTTAGTAAAAAAGTAAAATAAATGTAAAGTTTAGAAAAAAAATGCTTTCAAATTTCATTTGAATCAAATTATAAAATAATCTTGCAACGGTAAAGAAATCTAAACAGAAATATACTAAATATTTGAATATTTACTCATTAGTATTTAGAAAAACTTTTGCAAGTTGAGGTAAAATAAAAGTGTATGACTTTATGTGCTGTACTTTGGTGAAGCCTGCTATATAAGGATTTGAGCAAAATCTGAATCAGCAATTTATTTATTTATTTAATTTAATATAATTGATCTCAGCCCTTTAGAATGGTGGAAGGTATTTTTGTTACAGTTATCGAAAAAGCTCATACTAAAAAGAGAATTAATGATCAACTAGCTTTTTACTGCGATAGATTTATCTGCTTCAATCGAACAAATGTTTTTTGCCTTTGGTTTGATACTTTCAGAAATTAGAAATCAACAGATAAAACTGTTAAACCGCTGCCATCAAAATGCTCAAGACCAGAGGACACAAATTGTGAGGTATTCACTAATTGACTTACTTCTCAATTATGTTGGAATTCACACTAGAAAATTTTGACTAACAATTTTCTTTTATTTTATTTGTGGAATGAATCAATCATCATATAAAACACTGAACATACTGATTAACTTATGATTAATTACTTCTTAAACTTAAACATACACAAGAGAATTTGGAATCCCCCAATAAAAAAATATCCAGATGCGGCAACACTGTAGCATTCCTTCTCTGGCTGAATTTTTATTTAGGGATTCCAAGTTCTTATTAGTGAGTTTAAATAGTTATTGTTTTATAAGATGATAAATTTTCCACAAGTAAAATAAAATTGCTATTCAAAATTTTCTTGTGTAAATTCCAACACTACTGAGAAGTCAGTCGATAGTGATGACATCTCAATTTGTGTCCTCTGGCCTTAAGTATTTTGATGGCAGCAATTGAACTCATTTTTCTCAGTCAACACTTAAAGTTAAAAACTTCCAATTTTGTTTAAATTTTTTGTGTGTTGCAGATGTTTTTTATTTTAATTAAAATATTGAAGGTTGAATTAATTTTTGACATCTGAGTAGTTTTTCATGCATTTTGTGTAATCAAGATTTTTTTCATAGCCTAAAATTTTACCTTGAAATAATATGAATCATTTATGTAAATTGTGTCTATTACTAATAATATGCATGTCTATGTATGTAAACTTTATATTATTTAAATTAAACAAAAAGTCATAAAATAATAATAATATGTGGCAATTTTTAAAAAAATCAAAAAAATCTGATTTAAATCAAAAAAATCCGATTTAAATCAAAAAAATCCGATTGTTTTGATTTTTATTAAAAAAATCAAAAAAAATCACGAACTCTGGAATAAGGCCATGCAAACCTTTCAAAAATAATGGTGGCCAGCAACTTAACAGTTACTAATAATGTGACTTACATGACAAGTACTCATGAAATTAGCCTTATCAAATTTTTTGAAAAGATATCTCAGCCGAAGTTTATTGAAGCATAGGCAAGGAATCCATTGAAAAGGTTTTAACTCTTTCTCAAAAAATTATATAGCATATCTTTGATTCTTGCAACTGTCTCTTTACTTCTTCATTCCAACTGGATTTGATGGATCTGTTTAGTTTCATCAGATTTGATTGGAATTATTTTTGTAATTATTATTTCCTTTTTTCCTGGGAAATAATACTCAGGCATTGATTACAAATGAACAAAATAATGGGACCTGGTTCGAGTATTAAGCTGGTTCGTGGTATCTTGGTTCTTTGACTTTGCGACGATGAAATTTAGCTTTCTTGTTAACCTGGCATAGAATTCTATCTTTAGGATCTTTGAAGTGTAGAGTAAGGGAGTATATTACAAAAAAATGAATCAAGTAAAATAAGTCTCTCAAACAGCGAGAAAAAAAAAAAAAATAAGTACAGTCATCTGTAGGTATTTCTATCTAAGATGGATATTTTGGATAGAATTGCAGTGATTATGGTAAACAGTCTGTGTGAAATTAACAACAGAAAATGTTTTTTCCAATCTATTACAGGGCTTGAAAGTTGAAATTCAATTTTTTTGAGGAGGAGAGTCTCACTCCCAACATTTATAAATGGAGGGGAGTTTACCTGTTTGGGAGGGAGAAAAAAAAATCTTTAAAACCCACTATTATTTTATGTGCTATTTAAAGAATTACAGGAATACAACCATGACAAAATATCACTGAAGCAATTTCATCAACTACTCAGAATAATTATGCAAAATGCATTTAAAAAAAAAAAAAAAAAAAAAAAAAAAGAATCAAATTTTTATATTGTCTAGTTTTTACGGGTAGTAAATTTCCGCCGGTGCTAATTATTCTTGTTACAAGTCAAGTATAACTTTGTTTTTGGTTCGGCTCGATTTTAGATAGAGTGTAGATTCCTGAAATTTGGGTTCGGGTGAAACCCAATTTTACAAAAGTCAGTTTAGTATTATTTCCGATTAAAAACTATACATATATAATAATAAACATATATGTTTCTGTATGTGCTGCTTTTTAAGAATACGGCTGCATTTTCCTCGACTCTCTAAAGAAATTCAAGCATTTTGTGATTCTTTGATGAAATTTGTGTTTTTTTAGCCACCCTTTGATTAAATTTGCATTTATTCCGCAACCCTCTGAGGAAATTCACATTTTTTAGAAAAATCTGTCATCAATCCAAAATTTCGGAAAAAAATGCGAATTTCCACAAATGGTTGCTGAAAAAAATCAATTTTGTAAATCGCTCGCTGAAAAATAGAGAATTTCGACAGAAGACTGCGGGAAAAACACGAATTTTTTGAAAGAAGTGCTGGAAAAACGCAGACTTTGTCAGACGGCTAAATAACACGCAAATTTCGTCAGAAAATCCTGAAAAAAAATTACTAATTTTGTCAAAAACTGCAAATTTTATCAAAGGATCCTGGAAAAAAAAACGTGAATTTCGTTCAGGAATTTCCGGCCTGATAACTAATTTTTCATATTTTGTAGAATTCAATGCATTAACTGTTTTTCTTTTCTTTTCTTTTTTTAAAAAAAATTTGGAAATAAAGTCATTTTCTTTTCACCGCGGAAAATAGTACGAAACTTGTCAATCGATCACAGGTAAAAAAATTGAGAAAGTTGTTGACCGGTCACTGAAAAAATCTTGAATTTCAACAATCTTTCGTGGTTAAATAAAAACTTGCAAAATGTGTCAATTAGTCGCATGAAAATATCACAAAATTCGCAAAATGGTGGTGGGAGTTTATCCTAGTTTCAAAATGCAAAATTTCTTGGAAAATGGTAAAAATTTTTTGGACATGAGTCTCCCGCCTGCATTATTCTTTTGGGCAGGATTTCATAATTTTGGGTGCTAATCCTGCCATCCTGCCCTAAAATTCAAGCCCTGTATTAGAAGTGTACAGAATGTAGAAATATTATAAAATTGAGAAAACAAAAAATTTAAATTTTTAACTTTTTTAGAAATTTTTGTGGAAATAAAAAATATGATGTCACCATAATGGAATTTTTGTGTCACATTACTAATATCTTGGCATAACTATTGTGTTCTATTAGAAATTGTATTATATTTGAATAATTTTTTAAAAAATCTAAAAATCCTCATGTTTTTTGTGATTTTTCAGAAATTTAATCTTATTGCCATGGTAAAAGATATTAAGCAATTTGTTTAATATTTTATGAATTTATTATTTATTACAAATGGCAACTTTTTCGTGCTGTTACGTTTTGATTATATATATATACTTTTTTTTTAACCACTTTAATATATATAATGTATGTATACGTGCACTCAGACATATTTAAAGTTCATTTCATATGCGCATTGATAGTTCTTTCTTGTACACAACTATTCAGTACTTGGCCAAGTAGTAAATGTTTGAATAAATAATAGGCTACTTTGATTAAAACTGAGCTAAAAAATTACCATATTTTCGGGTGTATAGTCCGCGGGTTATACAAAGATTTTTTTTTTTTTTTTTTAAATTGGGAATCGTGATATTTTTTCTACAATTTGTAAACCTTAAAAAATTTGAAAAAACATCGAAATTTGTAAATTTGTTTGCTGTGCCACGAAATATAGAAAGTTCTCTCTTGTTTGTAAAGGCTTTTTTTTTTTTTTTTTTTTTTTTTTTTTTTTTTTTTTTAACTGTTGAAATACAGTTATTTCTAGGTTTGGAAGAACTTTCGCAACTATCGCCAAGTATTGCACTAACCGGCAGCAAGAAATAATGACACTCGAACGCAGTTTGCTCTTGATTTGAGAGGGTAAAAACAACAGTATAACATGTTACTTATTTTAAACTTACTTTTTGCTGAATAAGTCGTTTTAACTAGGGATGCAACGGATATCCAGCCAATATCCGATATCCGGCATATCCGGCTGATTTTTCAATATCCGAAATATCATCGGATATCCGAATCACAATCACCGGATATCCGACTTCTCTACCGGATATCCGATAGAATGCTACAAACCAAATATATATTAATAACAGTAATCGTTTGATCCCAAACAATGCGAAAAACTTTTGTTTATAATGCAAAAGATGAAATATTATTATAAGTTCCCTATCGATGAATAAAAGGTAATTCTCAAAAGTTTAAAGAATTGCCAGCTTTCCAACTATTTATATTTAAACTCTGTAACAAATTTAAAAGTTTACGTTTACATCTTTTAGAAAATTGTATCTACTTTCAGATAGTAAAACAAAATTTGAAGTCAAAATAGCAAATGAAGCTTTTGTGCAAAAATGTATAAAGATAAAAAACCAACATTGAGAAATGCACAAATAATGCATGAAAAGAATAGAAAACAGCCGTTTTGAATCTACTATCGAGATTCTTCATCAATATAAGCTCAGCATGCTAGAAAAAGCTAAGCTGAGCAAAGCGACAGGGAAGCACAGTCTTATATGCCTATTGTGGGAGCGAATGGTAATAGATTCGAAACAGCTGTTTGCTACCTTACATGCATTTCTAAACGTTGGTTTTCTATCTTCATAAAATTTGAATTTGTTTATTAAACTGTGATTTTACTAATTTTCTTTCTTTCTTTTAATTTAAACAATGGGTTAATTGGATTTTAAGTTACACAACTAAACAAACCTATTTTTAATTTCTTCTATCATTCAAAGAAGAAATTATTGTAATAAATTTTTTTTGACGAATTTGTGTGTTTTAGGGATTAAATATCCCCAAAAACATGTTTATTCAAAACATCTGTCTGTCCCAGTGTCGCTATCATACTATCAAAAAGTGTATGAAGCTATGCATAGAATGATCCAAATATTTTGTGCATAATTTTGACTGTAACCAGCAGGTTCTTCTTCAATATGGAAACATTTTGCTGTAAGACGGTGCTGTAATTGCAATTTTTGTGCCATTTTCATTGTTCTATCATCAAATACTGTATGAAGTTATGCCTAGAATTGAACCAAATTTCTTTGGATACATTTCTGGTAATGACTGTCTGGTCTTCCTTCAATTTGAAAATAGTTTGCCCAAAGATAGTACTGTAATAATGATTTTTGTAAAATAATTTTGATTTTTCATAATATTTACAGAGAATTGGCGGTTAGTGCAGCGATGCAAACTTCATATCTTTCTAAAATTGGCTATTCGCAAACAACTGATGTATAACAGAACAGAAAAGAACGTTGATTTTAATAAATATCATGATCGAGATTAACTCATTCTTAATCTAATTAACTGACTGCAGCAAAAATTCTAGATGAAAATAAAAGTAGGTATAGTACTGAACTAACAATATTGAAGTAGTATTAATACAGTTGACTCTCTCTACAACGAAACTCTATCCAGCGAATTTCTCTATTTAACGAATTTTTTGTAGGAACGGTCAATTTTTTTCATGATTGCATTAAAAAAAATCTACATGTCGTGAAATATATATCTCCATTTAACGAGTTTTTTCAAAAATGTTCTTTTATATGTTCTGAAAACGCTTCAAATTATTTGTAGAGTAAATTTTTTTCATTGATTTCTCGTTTATAAGTCATAGCTACATAGCATCCTCTACCTTATTATTCCTTATGTCTAAAAAAAGGCATTCACCCCCCCCCCCCCCAAAAAAAAAAAACATTATTTTTGCATGGTTATACTTGACTTTGTTTTAGTCAAGGTGAGCTTGCGTTCTTGGAAAAGAGTGAAACATTTGCTTGCTATTGGAACGATTTGCAATAATCACAAAGCATCTTAAAAGATAAAACTATTCCATTATCGTCTTGAAAATGGTGTTTATTTCTTGGTTTAAATAGTAAGTCAGCAATAAGGAAAGGGTGAGGGGACAATTGCAGAAAAGGTTGTTTTTTCAGCAGGTTTTCATCTATCTAAACTAACTCTCATTACTTTTAGAGTTTAGAGTTTATGTTTGTTGTTTATGGCGACTTGGAATATTTTTTGTTGTGAGAGATCATTTGAATGAAGAATTGTTACTAAAAGTCATCTATGCTGGTGTTATCTTCTACTGCATCTGCATAAAAACTCCTTTGGGATAAGCATAATGCGTTCTTATAAAGTACAACATTTTTTGCCGTTTTCTATTCAACGAATTTTTTGACTGAATGATGGATTTCGCTATATAGAGACTCGACTGTATTTGTAAATATTTTTTGAAACATTCAGATATATGGAATAGAAGAGAGTTTTGGGATTGGTGCATCCAACTAGTTATTTTCATGATTTCATTATAAATATTTAAAATTAAAAGTTTTTTTTTTTTTTGCTTATAAATTTTAAAGTGTTTTAACTTAAAGTAAAATTAAATGTAGCTTAAGGTAAAACAGTATTAAATAATTAAAACATGAAAAAAATCATTAAGTAAACCCATGTTTGGAAATAACTCTTCAACCATTGGTATATTCGTAAACCTTTTTTTAATTATAAAAAAAGGTAAATGTAAACGTAAATGTTTACATTATAAATGGAAGCTATGTATTTCTTTGTGAAATTACTTTACAATTATAAAATAAACATATTGATAAATGTGTAAAATTTTTTCTATAAATTATCTGCATTTCATTGTACAAATTATTAGCAATTATCAGCATTTCATTGTAATTATTAGCCATTATCATCATTTCATTGACAAATAAGCAGAATATTAAATGTTTGAAGTAAATTTTTTATTCAATATTATTAATATACACATACATGGCTTGAACTTTGGCATGGGATGGCTGGATTCATGCCTTAAAAAATCTTATGGCCAAAACATTCCTGTTACCCCCCCCCCCCCCCCCCCAAAAAAAAAAAAAAAAATCCCATTTTGAAATTTTTTTTTTTTTTGTTTCTTTTGTTAAATGGCGATCAAATCTCAGGACTGACTGACTATTTTTGTGATATTTTCCACTATCAATTGGTAAATCTCACAGTTTTCTCTTACGGCAATTATACAAAATTCATGATTGTTTTTTGCATTTGATTGAAAAATTTTTCAATTTTTCTCACAATTTTCTCGCTTGCACGCCTCGCAAACTTTTGCAACTTTTTTCTCGAGACTGATTGCCAAATTTCACAATTTTTTTCTCTCAACTGAATGTGACAAATTTAGCTATTTTATTCTGCGACTGATTGGAAAATTTCCCTTTTTGTTTTAGTGACATTCTGCTGAAATTAATAATTATTTTCCTGTGTCCAGCTGAAAAATTTGTGTTTTTTCTCTGTTACCTGCTGATGATTTTCATGATATTTGCTTGTGACAGGCTAACAAATTTCACAATATTTTACTGTAAATGACAGATGAATTTCGCTATATTTTCCCACTGCCCAAGTTCCCTCAAACTTAAAATTTTTTCAAACCGATTGACTATTTTTAAAAATTTATTTTTGCCATGGTGGACAAAATCAGCGATATTTTTTCTATAGCCGATTTCCGTATTTTGTGAATTTCTTTTTCTAATTTCTTTTGTCTCTTTTGCCGAAACAAGAAATTTCTAAAAGGGCAGTAATGGTCACTAGAGTCTGAGCTCTATCTAATTAGCCTGGAATCAGCATTAAACAAAATGAGATTAGATCTTGTGTTGCACATTGGAAAAAAAAACATGTTTTTTTTACAATCAATGGTTCAGCATTAGATTTTTTTTCATTTTTCGAAATCATCGCACATTTTGTAATCAATGGGCTTGATAATCATACTTCTTTTTTCATTTAAAAGATAATCTTTCATACGATGTTTCTGTTTGGATTCGTTTTTTTTTTTTTTTTCATATCTGATAATTTGCATCTGCCCATTTTGTAACTTTTTATTTTTTTTTTATATTAAAAATGACATTTATTTCCTATTCAAATAAAAATTCTTCTAAATTTAAAGAATTTCGTAAAAAAATAATAATAAATAAATAAATAAAATGAGGACATCCATTGTCCAAAGCAAGATGTTTAAATGTTTACCATTGAGTTAATGAAAATCAGTAAAAACATTATTTTTATGATGATCAAAACATGACTCATGTAATAAGAGTCACTTACTACATACGTCTTGGATTTCCTGGACCAATAATAAACAAAATAAAATGCAGACACCACAAGGTCCATTCTTAACCGATAACATCAACCGCTTTCCATATGATTGAAAAAAAAAGGCAAACTTTAAGGAAACACATTTAGAAACAATAAACAGTTTATGTGCATAGTTCACAGTAATTAGGACATGACCTTTTTAAATAAACCATTTCTCATGGAATAGAAGAAACCTACTGATTATGCCCTTTTCAGAATTTCATATGGGTTTAAAATTCCATTGCATAGAAGAACATAATTCGATTAGCTAAAATGTCAGAAATTACAGTATTGACGATAATTCCACTAAGTGGTATGCAATCACCGCAGGATATTGACAATACAGTCATTTAAATGTATTATTCTTGCAAGTAAATTAAAAATGAATGCCTATCAGATTTTACAAAAAAAAAAATAAATAAATAAATAAATAAATAAATAAAAAATAAAAAAATAAAAAAGTGTAACTTACAAAAGATTCTAAACCACACAAAATCGAATAAAATCTAAATTAAAATATTCATTTAGCAACTCAATTATTAATTGTTCATAACACTGAATGAAAATTGAAAAATAGGTATGATATATATAAGGCTTGATTCTTTTCGTTTGTTTTAAATAAAATAGACATTTTGGATAATTATCTTTAGTTGTTGATTTAAATTTTTTTAATGGAATTTTGTCATGCTGGTATAAATTAAATATTTAAATGGCATGTAAAAAATAATAGTTTTTTTTTAAAATTTCTTCCTTCTCATATAGTTTAACATCCCTGCATTTACAAATGTTATGAGGAAAATTCTCTCTGCCTGGGAAAACCTGAATTTCAAGCCCTGATAGTCAAAAATATATAGTTTCTGTAAATTATATTCCAATACGTTTAAAAGTTGCAATAGTGTGCAAAACATGTTTGCAATTTATTATTTGAGATGGCATTGCATAAAGAAATAAACAAACATTCACCATAACTAAAAACATATTCAGTACCGGATATCCGAATCCGGCAGGCAAATCGGATACCGGATATCCGGTATCCGATATCTGGCAAAATCAGTATCCGGTGCATCCCTAGTTTTAACGTAAACTTTAATCAGTTTTTTAGTAGAGATGTGTCGTTTGTTGAGGAACGATTCAAAAGGAGCGATTCCAGCAGTTGAACTAAAGGAACGATTCCAGTCTGCAAAAAAGAATCTGTCCTTTTCGGACGATTCCGAATCGATGAAATCCTCGGACTTGTTCCGAAATGAAACAACTCCGAAAAGGTTCGATTCCTCGGACTTGTTCCGAAAAGGAGCAGTTAATCTGACTCGTTCCATTATGAAACAGCTCTGAAAAGGAACGATTTATCGGAATCGTTCCGAAAAAGATCGACTCCTCTGAATCGTTTCAAAATGACATTAATCACACACTTTTTTTTTTTTGTTCTTTGCAACAGGGCAGGGTAGATTTTTTTTTTTTTTTTTGAGAAATAAACTAAAAATGATCTTAAACTCAGAATTGTCAAGGTAGGAAAGGTTCCAGATTTTGGATTTTGTACTCTACAAACACAAAGGGGTACTGCAGCACCGATTCCTAGCAAGCTATTTTTCGATATTTTATTCATAGATTTTTTTTAAGGTCTCGCATATAAATCGACCATCTCCACTTTGAAATTCTTTTTTTGTCTAAAATTTCTGTACTTATACGCGCGTATATACTTTAATGGCTTCTAACTTTGAACCCTGATCGAAATATACGTTCGTGAATGGTGTATAGCCAGCGGACTATACACCGATGCATCTCCGCGGGTTATACACGAACTTTTTTTACTGCACTGCTCTATTTAGGAGTGCGGGCTATACACCCGAAAATACAGTAGTATGCATATGATAAATAAAAAAAATATGTGAAAATTTCAAATTCTCACTTTTTTGGAGAGAAGGGGGGGGGGCAGGTTATAAATATTTATTCATCTGTTCATTACAAGCTTTGCACACCAACCTCTCTCCAGACCTTGCAGGCTCTAAAAACAAATTGCATCTTTCTTCACTGCGACAGCTGGTGGTTTTTTTCATTATTGATTAACTAAGATCTTTTACATATTTGAAAATTAGCTTATATAAAATGTTTGAGGGAAAATTGATGTTGTTTCCTGGACTTTTGTGTATAACAGCACAATAAAAAAAATTGACACTTTTATTTTAGTGAGGTGCAGTGATATACCACCAAATATTGTTCCCATTTCCATGATTTGTATTAGAATAATTAAAAACTTAGAGGTTTTGACTCCTACAAAATATGTTGGCCAACTTATGCATTTTTTTGTTTTTTATTATATAAATTATTAAAATTGATGATGTAAAATTTGTTATAAAAGTTGATACACATTAAAACTTATTTTATTCTGATTATAGTATGGGCCATTGTTTGACGTTGAGGTGCTGCAGATCCATTGTTAGAAAATTTCACTACAATGCCATCAAGCTTAGCAAAAATAAAGATTATCTGTGTTGTTACAGACCATCTACTGCAAGACATGCTGAAATATTGAGCTTAAATTGTATGCCATTAATCTATTCCTATAATCAAGTTCGTGAATATGCTAAAAAAGCTCAAGGAAAAGCACTTAAAGGTAAAATATTTATAATTAATATGTTTTAAAGGACATAGCTAGTAGAAGGTGACAAATATAAAAAATGTAGATATAATTAAATATTTTATATATAATTACAATAAAAATATGTATTATTTATTAATTAAGCCTATAACATTTTTCTTTCTTTTTAAATCTTAAATACTAATACTCAGTCATGCCTCTTTTTTAAAAAATAAAATTCAAACTATATCCATGATTGTGTTAGAATTGTTTAGTGTAAAAATGAAACTTCAACAAATTTTCTGAAAAGTTTTTTTTTTTTTCTCTTTAGTTTAGTATAAAACAAAGCTAGCTATTGGTTGCTAAAAAAGAGAGAGAGAGGGAGAGAGAAGAAATTATTTGGCATCTTCAAATTAGTCATAGAAGACATTTTAAATTTTCATGTTTCATTCTCTTCTTTGAAAATGTTTTTGTCAGAAATTCTCTTAATAAATTAAATAAATCATTCATCTATGATAGCTCCTATTTTTGGCATTATAATTAACTAATATGTATTTGCAGAGTTTCCCCCAGAGCATTTCAGGGGGACGCTCTACCCCTCCTGCCCTTTAGTTTAAAAAATAGCCCCCCTTTTGCCCCTATTCCAAAATCTAGCGCCCCTCTTGTCGCTCATTAAAAAAATAGCGCCCTTCTTGCCCCACATTTGAAAAAAAAACGCAGTCCTTCAGCGATTATGCGGACGTGCATAACACGTAAATTATGCAAGGAAATCGGCAATGGAACACAAAAAATAGCCCTTACGCGTCCCACGGTGTGCGTAATTTCATCAAAAGATCGTAAAAAAAAACAACAAATTATGTTAAAAAATCGCGAAATAACAACTAATTTCTGACAAGATTCGCGAAAAATGGCTAACTTCGTCACAAAATCTCAAAAAAGCGGCAGATCTCCTCAAACGATCGTGACAAATGGCAAATTTTGTCAAAAAATCGCGATAAAACGGCAGATTTTGTGAAAAGATTTTTTTAAAAAAGGCAGATTTTGTCCAAAAATTGCAATAAAATGGAAAATTCTCTCAAAAGATTCGCAAAAAACGGCAAAATTCACGAAAAAACGCAAAACATCTCGAAAAACGGCAGATTTTGTCAATAGATGGCAAAAAATACAAATTTTTCAAAGGGGCACAAAAAAAAATTAGTGCCAGAAGTGAATTTTTCTGTCCTAAAAACTAAATTTCCTGCTTCAAAATTGTTTCTTTTTCTCCAAAAGCGAATTTTTCTGATTCACCATCATTTTTATGCAAAGAGAAAATTGCAGGCGGGGCATAATTAGAATTTGATGCCCCCCCCCCTGCCAACTTTTTCTTCTGAAAGCCCAAAAATGACATTAGTAGTATAAATTTGGCACCCCCAAAATTTTCGCTCTGGGAGCGGAAGAAATTTGGTTTTTTTTGTCATATTTTAATAAAATTTGCCGTTTTTTCGCGATCTTTTCATGAAATTTGTCTTTTTCTGCCATTTTTTTGCAAAATCTGCCGTTTTTTGCGATCTTATAACAAAACCTGCTGTTTTATGTGATCTTTTAACAATATTTGCCTTTTTTTGCAATCTTTTAACAAAATTTACCTTTTCCTCTTTTTTTAATTTTTTTAGCGAAATTTTCAGATTTTTTTTTCTGGATTCTTTGACGAAATTTCTGTATTTCCACGATTTTTTGAACCGCTAGATTCTAGACTCAACTCTATAAAAGTGCCCTTAAAAATCAAAAATGTGCCCTGAAGAATGTAAAAAGTGCCCTTTTCAGAACAGTAGCACCCTGCCCCTTTTTAAACCTGGGGGAAACTGTATTTATAATATACTAGACGGTTGCCCGCCCTCAGTAGCCCGAAGACTATCTGAATGCCAGTTCTCTCGGTGTTCTGGGGTTTCGTTTGCATATCTTTTTTTATTGTTAATGAAGAGGTCTTCCATTTGTTCTTCCATCTGTTCTTCTTTCTGTTCTTCCATCTGTTCTTCCATTTGTTCTTCCATTTGTTCTTCCATTTGTCTGGGGTTTCGTTTGCATATCTTTTTTTATTGTTAATGAAGAGGTCTTCCATTTGTTCTTCCATCTGTTCTTCTTTCTGTTCTTCCATCTGTTCTTCCATTTGTTCTTCCATTTGTTCTTCCATTTGTTCTTCAATTATATTCGACGATTCACTGTTTGAGAGCCTATCTGTCCTTTTATTTATAGAAGTTCAAAATGAAAAAAGATTTTCTTAGCAGACGATTTTTTCTGTGCCTCAAATAATTATTCAATTAATTATCCTCAGAATTCCTTTTATTTATAGAGATTAAGTATCAGAAGTGTGTGTCATTTCTAATGATAATGACCATAAATATATTCCAAGAATGTGTCAACAATCACAATGCTAATGCTAACTATAAAACCTTTATTTTTGTTTCTGTTTACATTGGAACTGCATAGTTAATATTAAGGGAGAGGTTTTATATTGTATGCACAAAAATCTGAACTTTTTCCTTTTTTACTTACCCATTATATATTGTATAGGATAAATCTTGTAATCGCTTTTAAAAAAATTGACGAATTTAA
The DNA here is from genome assembly GCA_964019185.1 of Maratus speculifer. Lineage (NCBI taxonomy): Eukaryota > Metazoa > Arthropoda > Arachnida > Araneae > Salticidae > Maratus > Maratus speculifer. Next base: position 419,677,746 of record OZ025294.1, on the reverse strand, counting down.
ACTGCTGTGATTTGCATCAAACTTAAACATTGAAAATGGATCAGCAATTTTATTTTTTGTATCAAATATAGTAACATATTTCAGTGGTTTCAACTTTTTGAATCCTAATGTGTAATGCAGATTTTGAAATATTATACATTATTGTATCTTCCCTTACTGACATATTGTTTTTCAAAACTTCATCTGTTATTTTGGATATGATTGCTTTGGATACATTCAAAGGTTTCTGCACAGTAGGTTTTCACCATTCTGCTAGATATAAAATAATTGTTCTTAATAATTAGGTATTGGGATAGGTTTAGTTTATGCAAGCTAATTTTTTTAAAGTTATAAGTATATGACGTTTAAAAGTTTAAACGTTATGTTTTTTAGAGCAAATCAGTTATTTTTATTTAGGCATAGATTAACTTTTAATAGATTGTGAAGAAAATTTAAAATTTGGCTTAACTACGCTAGCAAAAATTAAAAGCTACAGCCTTTATCTATCTATATATATATATTATGCTAACCTATGTGGCACAAAAATCGCAGTTATTTGTTAAATGTTTAATGGCAACACCCAAATGAAATGCATCTTGGCCGCAGTAAATTGGGTTTATTTATGTTTTGCTCTTTCCTTGCCAGGGTTTGATTTAGAAAAAGAAAGTTGCATAGCAGTAACTGCTATACAAAGTCAGTTTTGAATAGCAGTTTGACACTTTTGTATAGCAAGTAAAAAATAGCTAACGTAACTTTTAAATCTTGAAAATTTACAATAAAAAAAAAAGCAATATTTAATCAAAAGCATAAATGAAAGTAAATAAAATTATATAAAGAATAAAAAATAAATGATAACTCACCTACCCAATATAAATTACTTAGGAAATCAGAAGGTGGCTCTTGAATGACTTATAGGCCAATTTACCTTCGCCACAGGTAAATTAAATATATGTATCAACTTAACACAGTACCAATTCTTAAAAAATATATTTGTTGTGAGGGTCAATATTTTTTTAATAAGACATAAACTCAGAAATACAATTTTTGTAATTTTAAATAAAACATAAGCGTCAGGGCGGGAACAAATCATGTGTTTACTGGGAAAATTGCGCTCAGCAATGGTGTCTCGCTGTACTTACATTGTAAATAAACACTTGGGGAGAGTGAAAACACAACGTATGTCGTGTAAAAACATCTTTAAATTTTAACTTTAAGTGTACATGACATAACAAAGGGTGTGGGAAATATGCATCGCAATGATTGCGATTTAATGCATTTCTTGGATCGCATTTTAGTTAAATTTGTATCGCAAATTGCGATGCGATACCGCTTAAATTGAACCTTGTTCCTTGCAATTATGGAGCTTCAAAATATTTTTGTTTTTGTTTTTTATTCTATTAGCCTAAAAAATAAATAAAAATCATGAATTTTAAACATTTCAGTTTCAATTTAAAGTTATGTTAAAATAAATTATGAATAAAAACAATATGATTTAATGCTTAGTATGCATTTAAGGGAGACCAAACTGGTCGCCAAGTGCAACTAGTTATTTAAGAAAATATTTTAAACACCTTAATTGCTTTGATTTTGTGTTGTAACTTCTAAATATAAAATATTAGGGACACATTTGTATAGTCCACATGTGCCACCAAAACAGTGTCCAAATGTGTTCCATAGATACATGTTTAGAATTTTGTTAAACTTAGTTTAGCAGATTAATTAATATGATTGATATGACTGACAAATATGATTAATAAATCATCATTATTCACCAAGCAAACTATTTAGTTTTATGTAATTAATTTTCATAATGCAGTATAAATAAATATAATTTAATTAGGATTGAAACAAATCCAGCATAACTTACTTTTTAGTTTCAAAACTGCTAGATTGACTTAACTTGAAAAATTTTGCTGCCAATTGCTTCAAATTTTCCTAAAAAATGAATCATAGTGTTGTCAACTAAATATAATTACTAGCAGGGGAGACCGAGCTTAGCTCGGTCAAAATTAACTTTGTGTTCAACTCTAGTGTCTAGTATTTTCACTGTGTCATTAACTGGGTATTATTACTGTAAAACATTTGTTTATTTAGCAAAACAATCAATAAGAAAACTATGTTTTTATGCGCATGTTTATAAATTTTACTTTATTTTAAAATTTACAATGACAGGACATCGATCTAAATCACTTTTTTAGCTCGACTCTGATTGGTTTAACCTTGCATCTCGAATCCTCTTAAGAATGTATAAAAAAATTCTTTACATTCTGAAAGACAATATTTTTTGCTAGATATAGCCAAATTTGGAGGCATTCTTTCATTTGGCTCCAAATATGTGTTTTGGTTGTCGTAATTTTTATAGTCGATTTTTTGGCCATATGTCGCCAATATTTTGTCAAATATCACCAAGTTATTGGCTGTTGCCATATTCTCGTGACCCTGACCCGTATTACCCAAAATGAGCCACTAATCAAATTTGATCAAGCATGTGACATAGCTCAATCGTCTTCAGGTAATCAAAAACAGTAGAATATATAATTGAATCAAAATCGTTTAAGCCATTTTTTAGGTAAAATTAGCTTGGTAGCATTCAGCAATGAAGCGAAATGACCCACTAATATAATTTTGTTTAACATGCGACTCAGCCCAACAGTCTTCTCGTGACAAAAAACGTTCAGTTTCAAAATTTAGGTAAAATTGATTGAGTCATTGTTATATATAATTAGAATGACCCTAGCTCATTAAGACCCAAAATGACCCACTAATCGAATTTTCGCGAGCATGTGTCCAAGCCAAATGGTTTTCTCTTGCTCAAAAACGATATAATACAAAGTATAGTCAAAATGGTGAGTACCATTTTCTATATAAAATTAGCATGACCCATCATGACCAACAAATGACCCTTATAATCGAAATCTCTCGAACGTGTGGCCTAGCTCATTAGTTTTAGCATGCCGAAAAACATTAGATACGAAATTTAGATAAAATCGATTGAGCCGTTTTTTAGATATAGTTAGTTTGACCCTGACCCCTTATGATCCAAAATGACCCATTGATCGAATTTTCTCAAAAATCTGTCATAACCCAATGATTTTCTTGTGCCCGAAAACGATAAAATACAAAATTTAGTCAAAATTGCACGAAACGTTGTCTAGATAAAATTAGAATGACCCAAAAGTGGCCCACTAATCGAAATTTCTTGAACATGTGACCTACCTCAATGATTTTCTCATGCCAAAAATATGTTGTATACAAAATTTCGTTAAAATCGACCCACCCATTCTTTAGATATAGCTTGACCTTGACCCATTAAGACCCACAAATGACCCTTATAATCGAAAGCTCTCGAATATGTGACTTAGTCCATTAGTTTTCTCGTTTCTAAAAATTGTTACATTCAGAATTTCGTTAAAATTGATCCTGCCGTTCTTTAATTATATATAGCTTGACCCAGACCCTTTATGATCCAAAATGACCCATTAATCGAAATTTTTCGAACACGTAACCTAGTCCAATGATTTTATCCTTCTATAGTAAAAAAAAACTAGCCTTAAAAGGAATGACTCCTGGAATGATGCTGATGTGGAAGATTTCCGGAACTAACGAATCCGGGTTGTCCACTCCTTCCATGAGCCGAATAGACCAATCAGGAAAGGGCTCCGTCTATGCATCGCCGTATGGGTTACCATAAAGAGAGGAAAGGTTACCATCGCCAACAATCGCCAAGTTTGTCGCCAACTTGGCGATATATCGCCAAATTTGGGACCAAAATTAGTTGTCAAAAGTGACGCCAAAAGTCGATAATTGTAATATTTCGCCAAATTTTTAATTTCTTTACAACACCAGTCGTTTGATACATCATTTGAGAGGTTTGCAACTGCTTATTCATATAATGGATGTCTTGTGTGTTATCCCCACTCTGCTCCCCAGGGGGGACACATTTTTAATTTTTTTACAACGCCAGTCGTGTTACACAAGATTTGAAAGGTCTGCAACTGCTTATTCATATTATGGATGTCTTGTGTGTCACCCCCACACTCTGCTCTCCCCAGGGGGGGTCACATTTTTAATTTCTTTACAACACCAGTTGTATGACACATCATTTGAAAGGTCTGCAACTGTTTATTCATTTTATGGATGTTTTGTGTGTCACCCCCACTCTGCCCCCCAGGGGGGGGCACATTTTCAATTTTTCACAACACCAGTCGTGTGACATATCATTTGAGAGGTCTCCAGCTGCTTATTCATATTATGGATGTCTTTTGTGTCGCCTCCCACTCTGCCCCCCAGGGGGGCACATTTTTAATTTCTTTATAACACCAGTCGTGTGACACATCAGTTGAAAGGTCTGCAACTGCTTATTCATGCCATGAGGTATTGGCGAGCGCAGCAAGCAGCGCCAATAATTTGGAATCGCCAAGCGATTACGCGGGGGGTTGGAGAGCATAGCGAGCAGGGGGGCGGTGCCCCCCTAGTCGTGCCAAAAAAATGTTGCATACAAAATTTCGTTAAAATCGATCTGCCTGTTCTTTAGATATAACTTGACCATGACCCATTAAGACCCATCATGACCCACAAATGACCCTCATAGTCGAAATCTCTCAAACATGTGATTTAGCCCATTAGTTTTCTCATGTCAAAAAACTGTTACATACAAAATTTCGTTATAATCCATCACGCCGTTCTTTAAATATAAATAGTTTGACCCAGATCCTTAATGACCCAATATGACCCATTAAAATTTTTTCTCGAACATGTAACCTAGGCCAATGTTTTTCTCGTGCCCGAAAACCATAGAATGCAATTTTAGTCAAAATTGCGTGAGAAAATCTCTAGATAAAAATAGCATGAGCCACAATGACCCCAAAAATGACCCACTAACCGAATTTTCTCGAACATGTTACCTAACCCAATGGTCTTCTTGTAATCCAAAACGATAAAATATAAAATTTGGTCGAAATCGTTAGAGCCGTTTTTTAGATAAAAATGGCTTGATCCAAAAATGACCCACTAATCGAAATTTTTTGAATGGTCTTCTCGTGCCCAAAAATGGTAAAATCCAAATTTTTGCGAAAATCGTTAGAGCCGTTTTTGAGATAAAATTTACCCCCCCCCCCCCCACACACACACACACAATTTTTGCTCGCATTATAGTATAAGATATCATAATTTTCACATTTTTTTAAGTAAGGAAAAGTTGAGTTGTCCATATGTGCCCCGTCCTTTATATAGTTGCCATATTAAAAGCAGTTCCAAAAGTATTTATGTGTAACTATGTAATATACTTATTAATATGTATAATAATGTATATTCACATATATTCAAAAAAGATTGAGCCACGACCATTAAACTCGACATGTGCACAATATTTGTATAGATAAGTAAACAATTACAAATTCAGAGGAAAAAACAAAAAAACAAAAGTAGTAGTAACTTGACTAGTAGCAACAACAACAACAACAACAAAAAAATGTCAATTTCAATAGGTTGTAAACCCAGCCATGGCAGATATACAGTGGCCAATACTAGAGTATTAATTTACCAATGTCCTTGTCCAATAGATGCTACTATAAGTATAGGAACTGATCAACTAATTTGATGGTATTCCAAGACAATTGAAGCTGTTTTTCCAGTATGTCCCAAACATGCTCTATTGGAGCAAGATTTGGTGGCCTGGTAGGCCATGGTAGACATTACATCCTTGTAGACATTGTTGGGAGAGTCGTGAAGTATGTGAGCTTCATATCATAGGCAATACTAGTAGCTATAAAATAACATCAGTGTGCCTGGAGAGTACCTTGATAGTCAGGACAGTCAGAGAATATTTTGCAGCATAATTGAAAGTGATCAGCTGTCCTAGCCAATTGCTTCCTAGGCTATCTATCATACCAGGTGTTATGGTAAACTGTGCCACACACTAGCAAATGTAATACTGGAATAGATGTTTTCAGTGTGACATCAGATATGATGTTTTGCTTGGAAACTGACACCAAACAAATGGTTGCTAAGTTTCATATCTTATTAAATATATATCATAGAAAATATTAAAACTGCATATAAAGTACTCTGTGAGATACAATTGCAAGATATAGCTAAAAGTATAATAAAGATAAAAAACACATCATATCAACAATGTGTTTGGAGTCAGTATGTATCAAAGCAAAACATCATATCTGACATCATGAGTGAAAGCATCTATGCTGAACTCTCTGTCTCGACACAGTTATGTGGCGGTCATCATCATCAACACTGAGAGAAAAGTGATATTTGTCATTGAAAATCTCATTTCTCCTATTAGACACTGTCTACCTTGCCCAAGAATCACAATATATTTACTTCATTTACATTTCTCAGGTGGAAATCTTGCAATAGATAAGTAATTATTGTGGTAAGAATTTTATTTTATTTTATTTTTTAATTGTTGGCAATTATTATAATAAAAAATGTTTAAATTTGCTAGGAAATTGGTGTTTTTTTTAAAATTAATTAAAAATTAACTATAAATTATTTAAAATACAGATTACTTTTTTTGCCTCTGCCATTTTCAATACACATGTATGTAACATTTCACAATTCTGGCTTCCACATTGTAAATTTGGGTACTTATGTATTAACGCCACTGCAGTAGAAGTTGTGCTAATGTGCCAATAAAGAGCAATCTTGTCGTTTGCACGTACATGCATTTATCTTTTGGATTCCTTGTTGCCTTGTTGTTTGCTGATTTTTGATGACATTTTTTAGTGTTACGAAAATGTGTATTTGGGATTTGCGAAAAAAAGAACATGATGCAATTTTGTTTTGAATCTGTGTTAGACTCTATATCGGCCCATTTTCCACCGAAATCCAATTGACTACTTTTTTTTAAATAAAGTGCTTTGAATTTTGAAAGTGTTTTGATTTTAAATCAAGTGTTTTATTTTATGATTTGTCGCAAAAATTTTAGGTGTAGATTGGCAATATTTATAAACTGCCAAATCAGCTTGCTGCAGTGGCATTAATACGTAAGTACCTAAATTTGTACCAAACTACAAATAAATAAATTTCCATTTTTATACATTAGATTATTTGTAATTCTGTAAATTAATTTAGACAGAGTATGCAATCATTAAAAAATTCAAAGTTATTTTAATATTTTTTCTTTTATAAATTACAATGTTATGTACATGTTATGTTTCAGCATTTTTCTTTATAAAAATTGTGTTCATTTTATTGGTAATTCTTTAGTAATTTCATTTTTATATTGAAATTAATTATTATTATTATTATTATTATATAATTATTTATATTATAATTTTATTTTTATATTACACTCTAAAATATCATTCTCACTAAAGAACCATTTTTCATGTGCTTGCATCTATCATTGACACCTGGTGTGTTTTAAATTCCTGTATTAGAAAGTTTGAAAATCAATAAAAAGTTTTTGTTTTTATTGATTGAAAATATTTTTTGATTTTACAACAGCATAACTTTCTGAAAATGCAAATTTGTTACTACTTATGGAACTATTAACGATTGATTAGTCAATAATAAATATGAAATATTTAAAAAAAAAATCCTTCAAGAATTACAAATTTGATTTTTAAAAATTACTACACACATTTATATTACTGATCATATTTTTAGAGGAAAAAAGTTGCCATATATTTCAAAAAGAGAGCTTTCTGTTAATTCTAGCCAAATGTCATCACTGCTCGTCACATGTGAGCAATAGTTTGTACTTCACTAGAAACTGTAATGGCCAATCTAATTAGGCACAGTAAATTTTCTAAATTGTATAAAAATATTGATTTATTTTATGATTATTTTTACCAAAAGATACAATATTTAATACAACAACATTTAATTTTAAACATTCAAAATTGTATTCCATTCGATTACAAAAGAAAATATTTATTTTGATTTCACTAATATTGTACGTGTATATTCGAGTAAAATAAGTAAATGAAAAATTTGTAGCATCATATTTGATTTTAACTGATAAATTTTATTGGTTTGCTAACTTTTATGTATAGAGTTACAAAATCCACCCGGTCTTAATCCTAAGTTCCATCAAAAGTGATTCCCTGTCAGCTATATTTATTTTTATATATATAGCTTTATAATGAAATTCTATATCTCTGGTCTTTTGTTAATTTTAATTGTGAATCTGAACATATTTTTAATTAGTGAATAACTATATCAAATTCTTACTTTTCAGGTAAAGTTAAAAAGATGCAGTTATCAGATGAAGAAATGGCCGAAGTAATTGATGTTGAGGATTATCATCAGCAACTAAATAAAATTACTGAAAAATTAAAAAAGGACTATGTAGAGAATCTTTCAATCCGTTCAGCCGCTGGTATGTACAAAAATAATCCCTTTTATGTCTTAACTGCTTGTAATTTGTAAATTATCTGAAGGAGAAGCTTTTTAACTTGTTTTGAACTGCTGGAGAGTTCAGTTTGACCTTCTGTATAAAATACAAAACGATGAGTTTATTTTATTAATAGTTTTTAATCAATGTGGTTAATGATACTTATAAGAATTGTCTGTTTTTATAATGTATCATGATAGTGTTATAACAGGCAACAGCTAAAAACAGAAAGGCAGTGGATCTTCTATTATAATTACATATTCAAAAGTCTTAAATTTTCACCTAATGCTACTTTTACATCCAATACAATAATAACTGATTAGACTAAATATCACAATATAGTCATCTTTTTGATATAACCTACTAATATTTGTTTGAGAATGTTTAATCTAAAAAATGATTTAGAATAGTTTAGTTTTTTCAATTAAATTCCTTTTCCTTCTTAAAATTAGTGATTCTTTCTATATTCACCCGAGAAAAGTTTTCTAAATCCTTATTAATATAATGTACAATGTTTCTGGAGATAATGGATCTTTTATTTTTAAAATTATTGCATTGAATGTTGAACAACAAAATGCTTTTATGTAGATTGTATAGCAACATTGTTAAGCTCAGTTGTTACCTATCAAAACACATGCCTCTTTCCATTATTGTACTACATGTGTGGGATAAATCTCACCCCCATTTTATCTCTCATTGTATTTTTGTTAAATCTACTGCTTTATATTGTAAAATGCATCAGTACTACTTCTTTTAGGGGGGAAAAATCTTGTTTTTCATATTTATTTTCAGGTCTTGTTGAAGTTTCTTTAAAAATAGCTTTGTTTTAAAATGGAAAATATGCAAGCAATTGTTTTACACCTTAAAAGATAAATGTTGCAAAACTGATATTAATTAAATGTACAAGTAGCTTTTATGTTAGTCTTCCATTAAAATTATTTTAATGTATGTTATCCCATAAAAAATGAATGTATCAAAAAAGAAATATTTATACATGTGCAGGATTATTTTATATCAAGAGATAATTTTCTCTCCTCTTAGCAAACAAAGAAAAGACATTGCTTCACTCATCCTGTATCGACTTTGGCTATGAAAAAGTGCTGAGGAGGTCAGAAGCATCCTTAAAAAAAAATTATCCTTTTTTACTTTCTTCTATCTTTAATAGAATAAATTATTACAATTTAAAAAAAATTCAATGGATTTACACATTTTAGGGGACAGATTCCAAAAAACATGTTTTTACAAAATGTCTGTCTGTGTGTGTGTCCTTATGTTGCCATTCTACCATAAAAAAAATGTATGAAGATATGCATGGAATTGAACCAAATTTTTTGTGTATGTTTTTGGCTGTAGCAAGCAGATCCTCCTTCAGTTTTGAAATACAGTAGACTCCCTTAAATCCGCACAGCTTGGGACCAGAGGTTTTGCGGATTTTAGAATTTTGCTGATTTCTGGTCATTGTTTTATTTACATTTTTTAAACAGTAATTTGATTGCAATTAATAATGCAATCGGAACTATAATGAATGCTTACAATATAATAAAATATTAAAATAAATAATAAACTAAAATAAAAAAATTCAGATAATTTTTAAAATGATTAAAGTACTAATAGCAAAGGTCAAGTTAATAATAGTGTATGATTAAATATACATTATAAAGATTAAATGTATTTTTCCAAAATTATTCAACAAAATTTGTCTCATAAAAATACATTACTAATTCATATTAAAATCACAAAATAAGGATTTCCTTTTTCAAGTTTTGCCAAGCTTAATAACCAAAAAATCTTGATTGATGCATAAATATATTGGTAAGAAGATTGTATTACCAGTGACATCAGAAATATTTTGAATTTTTTCCAAAAAAAAAAAAATATTCTTCCTTCATAAAAAAAAACATGAACAGAGATTTGTAATTAAGAAAATTACAAATTAAAAAAATACATGGAATTGATACAAAACTAAAAAAAAAAAAATCAAATTTTGTCCTCATTTCCAAATTGAAAGTTTCATTGTTTACATCCATAAAATATGTGCGGATTTTAGAGAGTTGCGGATTTAAGGGAGTCTACTGTATTCCACTGGAAGGAGGCACTGCAATAATGATTTTTGTGCCATTTTCAATATTTTACTACCGAAAAGTGTATGAAATTATGGATAGAAATGAAAAAAAAATTTTGCGTAAGTGTTTGGCTATGGTTAGCAGGCCCTCCCTGAATTTGAAAAAAATCCACTTGAAGTTGGCACTATTTTTGCAATGGGTGTGCCATTTTCATTATTTTACCATCAAAAAAGTGTGTGAAGTAATGCATAGAATGGAACAAAATTTTTTGTGTATGATTTTTTGGGGCATGGCAAGCAGGTCCTCCCTGAATTTGAAAATAAAAATTCAAAAGGGGGCTTTGTAAAAGTGATTTCAATGCTATTATTATTATTATTGTACTATCAAAAAATGTATAAAGTTATGGGTTAATTGAACCAATTTTTTTGTGCATGTTTTTGCATATGGCCAGCAAATCTTCATTGAATTTGGAAATGTTCTGAAGGAAAAGATAGCTGTAATAGTGATCGTTGTATCATTTCCTCGATTAGTCATAATTTTACTGTCAATTGCCTCGTGCAGAAGTGGAAACTTGCATCCTGCTAATCCAGCTATTTCCAAACAGCTGATTTTGGAATTCTGCATTTAGCTATTAACTCTTCACTGCACCATGTGCCATATCTGAAACATACCTAAAAACACTATGCTTCTCATTATGTATCCTGAATTTGGCCATTAAGATCACTGTAACTGATCAAGAACAGTCCAAAGACTGGAATAACACTTATTTTGTGAATGTCAGAGGACTGCTTTTGACAAAAAATTGGAATTTGTTCTTTGGAAACAAAAATATTTTCGATCAAGCTAATAAGGCAAAATTTACTTTTATTGTTTTTACTCAATGCTTAAAAAATATTAATATAAAGAAAGTTGCAGATAAAATTAATTCATTCAAGACCATTTAATTGCAAAATAGAGCAATACAATATTTAAAAAGCGCGATTGTGTATATAGATTATACACCATAAAATATCAAATTTTAGCAGAAAATTTTAAATTTATTCTGTTTTTACTATTTTTCCCATTTTAGACTGATTTATAGATGTCAAATAATTTATTTTACAAGAAATAGAAAAAAAATAATGCAGTGAAGGGTTAAAAAATTTGTTAACATTTATTTCTTATCTAGCTGTTTGCTTCACCTGATAAAAAAAAATGTAAATTAATTGAATCTATAATCATGCATAGATAGATGTGTATGTTTGTTTATGTAGCCAGAAGACCACAGTTTTTTTAAACATATGCCTCATTTATATGTCATTTGTTTGCAGCTCAGATTTATCGACATTCATTTGCTCGATTTTGTTAGTTCACTTATTGCAATGAGCAGAAGAAATACATTAAAAAAATATATATTTTTTCTATTAAAAACACTTCATCTCTTTCCTTTTCTATTAATTTTTTTTTTTATTTTCTAGGTAATATTGAAAACATTATTGTTAAAATTGATAATGAAGAATATCCTTTAAATGAATTGGCTGTCATTTCAAAGAAGAATCCCCATCTTATTGCAATTAATATGAGTGATTTTCCTGAAGTAATGTGAAATTTTATGTAAATATATATATATATGTTTTTTATAAATATGCCAGTAAATGTTACCATCTAATCCTATTTTTGTAGCATGATCAAAAGTTAACCATGCTACACTATGTACACTATATCTAGTTATAATTTTATTATTGTTTTTTTTTTTTTTTTTTTTTTTTTTTTTAATTAAAAGAATGTGTTTTACATTTTCCAGAACCAGAAAAATTTAAGACGCTTGATAAGCATGACGATTTTTTATTGTTTGAATTGAGAATTATTTACATTTTTTTTCTGGGAACTAAATTTCTTTTACCATAACTGCAAATAAAGATTTTTAATATGTATATGGGTGATTCTCAAAATAGGGGACAATTTATGTCTTTCAGCATACAAAAAAAAAAAAAAAATTGAGAGGTTTTCTGTCATGTTTTTATACTTAGATATGTTTGTCTTAATATTATTCATTATTTGCACTCAAGAATTACTCACTTTTTAGTTAAAAACACCTTAAAATAACAGAATAAATGTTCAAAATGTCATTAGCATGGATGTCCACAGCAGCTGTGCCTTGTATACACTAGCTTTTTCAAGAGTTAATATCATGTTTATAAAATAAAACAAATGTTATTCTTTCTTTAAATTAATCAAGGAGATGATTTATCCAATAAATTTCTTTTTAAAAATAAAATTATAGTATATAAAAAGAGAATTAAAGTTTGTCCTCTATATTCTGTTTTCAAAACAAGGTCATACTATAACAGCTGTTTATTAATCAAAATTTCATTTTCACATATGGCAATACTTTGAAAATATAAAGTTTCTCCATGGCAACAAGTAGCCATTTTATTCCAGCCTGAAAATAGAAGCATGTATTGTATTTTAAGAATAGAAGTTGAATATTAGGCGAGTACATCAATTGTATGTCATTAGAATGGATAATAATTTTCATGTTTATTTTATAGTTAAAATTTTTATTTTACTTATTTGCATAGAACTTTTGTGTTTTAAAAAGCCCCAGAAAGGACTATTGCATTGTGATTATATTATGGCTCATAATCTTATTTAAATTAAAATTTGTCATTAGCATGGACAAATATCAGTGTCATTAGCATGGTTTTTCTGTCCATGCTAAAGACTCCTGTGTGCATAAATGTAACCAGTACTTATATTGTATCCTTTTTAAAGTTTAATTTTACATATAAATTTAGGTATTACATTTATTATCCCTAAAATATGCATTAAATCTGTCAGAAAATCACTAAGACAGCTTCTTACATTGTTAGTGTCAGAATGTTGCTCATCTAAACAAAGTTTGCTCTTTAGTAATGTTTTTATTCTCTTTATATGTATATATGTAGAAATGGAAACCATTTGCTGAAAAGAAACGCTAATAAATATAGAAAAAAATATTTAAACAGGAAGAAAATAAAAATTTCTTAATATATTTATTCCATGCAATTTGTTTTGTCATTAGCATGGCTCAAAAAATACTAATTATTTTTTTTAAAGTTAATTTTTAAATATTTAGCTCTGCTGACTACATGTAAAGTATACCTAATACTATATTAACAACACATATTTTTTTCAGAAATTTTGCTAACAGTAATTTTTTTAAGATTTCATTTTTGAAATTGTCCCCTATTTTGAGAATCACCCATATATGTATGTATACAGTGGTGGCCGAAAGTGTGGACATTTTTTTAAAGTTTCATGTTTTTCAAATTTGTGTGCTTGTAGAATATATTAATTTTCACTTAAATACAAATGCTTATATATCAAATTGAAGGTAATTTAATATAGAATTTAATAATAAAAACAGTATTACAATATCTGTATTACAAAAAAAGTTATGCAACTAATAGTAAGATCTGTCTTAAATTTGCATTTTTTTAAAGTGATACTCGCACAATCTATACTTAGTAGGATAACCCTTATTTCTAAAGAGAGCTTCACAGCATTTCATCTTTCGTAATCACATGGTGCCAAGAATCAATTATAGTTTCAATAAGTTGTCTTTTATTGGATGGACATTTTTTTCGTACAAGAATTTTCAAATGTCGCCACAAATTTTCAATTGGATTGAGATTAGGGCTGTTTCCTGGCCATGGTAATATATCTATGCTTTTATTTTGTAACCATGCTGTGCATATTTTTGCTGTGTGGGACAGAGCTGAATCCTGCTGAAAAATAAATGGTGCATTGTTGGGGAAGAGATCCCTGATCAGGGTTGGCAAGTTTCTTCCACAGTAGAAAAAACCACGGAAAAAACCGTCCGGAAGAAATAGGTTTCTTGCAAGTGGAAAAAATGGAAGAAACTGTTTTTCTTTGAGAATTTACCATATATTTTCAATTTTGTAAGGTATAATAAATAGCTTCTTCCTATAATCTAATATAAATTAATTTCACTGGACCAAAACAAATTTAGTCAAGCATATATGCTAAATTAATAATTGCATCAGTTTTTTAGCCAAGATCACACACAACACTTATCTAGAGATCTTCAACCATTGGCTAAATGAAAAGAAATTTCATCCAAAATACACAAATCAGTTAAATGTTATCCATTTCAATTTAACGAACATATTTTTTTATTACTTAAATTTCTAAAACTAGTAGTAAATAGTAGAGATTCTTTATTAATGGTAGAATGAAACCCATTTAAATAAAAGCTTTTCATTTACATAAATTTTATTAATGTAAATAATGTATAATAATTACTATATTAAATAGAAATCAATCAAAAATATGGTTTTGTTTTTGGCCCAAAATTTGAGTTTTTCCAAAAATGAGGGCAAAAATTCAGCCAGGTTAAACACTTAGTATTCCAAAAATCTTGTTTCTTCCTTCGGAAATTTTTAATTTTAGTTATTGATTTGAACTGCATCAGCTCAAATGAATGTATTGCAATGAACTTCATTCTTTATAATTATCACTCATGATTTATTAATCATCTCATAGAAAATTTTTTGTTTAAACTGCATTAGATTTCAAATATTCTTTCAGAAAGTTCTAGAATAACAAATGATCATTTACAAAAATCATTATAGAAGAAAAATCAAGATATATATACCTTAAAACTAAAATATTTTTTAATTAAATGAAATTCGTATTATTAGAAAATCTTTCTGTGTCATGGAAAAAATAATGTATTATTGTATATGAAAATAAAGTTTTTGGATTATTAACGGTTTTACTTAATTAATAAATACTATACATATAATTAATTTCAATTATGTATATTTAAGTATGTATTAATTACTTTAAAACATATAATTTAATCACTTAAAATTCTTTTTGGATGTTATCATTTTCGGCTAAAAAGTAGGAATGTCACCTAAATTCGGTTTTGGCTTTAAAAACCTGTTTCAATCTAACCTCAGTATTAAAAAAAGTAATTAAAATCTTTATTTTTCTTAGTATAATGCAACATAGTATATCAAAAAAGTTTTTTAGAAGTAAGATGATGCAATCAGTTTCTCAACTTAAATTGGAAGAAAGCAAAAAATGAAGATTTTTTTTTTTTCAATTTCTACACTTCAGGATAGTTTAAAAGCATTTTGACATGCCCATAGATGTTTTTAGAGCACTAATCTTTTTAAATCAGCATTAAAATATTCATACTAAATAAAAAATATAAAAAATTACAAATATCTTTATTTACTGTGTTGCATAGTTTAAAATAATGCACATTTATATGAAAATAATATATTTTTATATGAAACATAAACAATTTGCAAGTAGTTTCTTTTTCTTTTTTTTATAAATAGAGCAATTAATAATAAAAAAAAAACCCATTCCATAGTAAAAAATCCCAACCTCTACGGTAGTAAAAATCCATCAACTGAAAATGTCTGCTGAACCTGAAGTTTGTTATTAAAAAAAATAAAAACTTTGCAAAAAAATTATTTTTATTAATAATTAAATTTTCCAATTTAGATTTCATGTAATTATACTTTCTTTTACATAGTTAATATTCTTTAACTTTGAACATTTGTTTTGGTTTCTGGTGGTTTCTTCTATTTCTTCCAGTTTCTTCCACTGTCCTGGGAAAAATAGGTTTCTTCAGTTGGGTTCGGAAAAAACCCAACCTTGTCCCTGATGGAAGGTACCAATTTTGGTTCCAGGACAGTTTTGAGGAATTTTTTGGCATTCAGGATGCCATCAACCACTTGAATTTGGCCCACACCATCTGCTGACATACATGACCAAATCATGACATTTGTTGGGTTTTTTGTAGCGCTGCAATGCAATCAAGATGAAGTGCTTCTCCTACTCTAGGTCTCACGTATTTTCTACCATCACTACCAACGAGCGATATTTTACTCTCATTGCTCCAGATTACTTGCTTCCATTATTGATTTTCTGACCATTTAATGTGTTCTATTGCCCACTTAACTTGTTTTTCGCATTACTTTTGATTTAAAGATGTTTTTTTTCCTTGGAATTCTAGCTTGTAGTCCAAATCCTGATAGCCTTCTTCTTATTGTTCTTGAATTACTGCAATACCCGCTACATTCATTTCATGTCTAATGGCATCTGATGAAATTTTTCTATCTTGAAGCAGGGTTGGGTTTCTTCTGGAAGAAACCTGTTTCTTCCAGGGCAGTGGAAGAAACTGAAAAAAAACCAGAAGAAACTGGAAGAAATGGAAAAAACTGGAAGAAACCACCAGAAATTAAAACAAATGCTCAAAGTTAAAGTATATTAACTATGTAAAAGAATTAAAGTTCAATTACATGAAACTAAATTTGAGAATTTAATTATTATTAAAAATATTACTTTTGCAAAGATAGGTTATTTTTTTTTAACAAGCTTCTGGTTCAGCAGACATTTTCAGGTGATGGATTTTTACTATTCTAGAGGTAGAGGGATGACTTTTTTTATTAATTGCTCCATTTATAAAAAAAGAAACTATCTGTAAATTGTTTATTTTTCATATAAAAATACATTATTTTCATATAAAAGTGCATTATTTTAAACTGTGCAACGCAGTAAATAAATAAATTTGTAATTTTTCATATTATATCTAGCATGAATATCTCAATGCTGATTTAAAAAGATTAGTGTTCTAAAAATATCTATGGGTATGTCAAAATGCTTTAAAACTATCATAAAGTGTAGGACTTGAAAAAAATCTTCATTTTTTGCTTTCATCCAATTTAAGTTAAGAAATTGATTGTAGCATCCTACTGCTAAAAAACTTTTTTGTTATACTATGTTGCATTGCACTAAGAAAAATAAGGATTTTAATGATTTTTTTTAATACTGAGGATAGACCAAAACAGTTTTTTAAGGCTAAAACCGAATTTAGGTGACATTTCTATTTTTTTGGCTGAAAATGATTATGATAACATCCAAAAAAATTTTAAGTAATTAAATTGTATGTTTATAGTAATTAATACATACATAAATATACATAATTGTAAATTAATTATAAGTAGAACCCTGCTAATTTGGACCCCATTAGTTCAGATCTCCGGATAATCCGGATCAGTCTGGTTGATTTTTTCTAAGTTTGAGAAGCAATCGGCAAAAGTCCATCACATAAATTTATTTTATCCTCGTATTCTGTATAAAATAGTCTTTTCAGAAATATTTTTGGGAAATACTTTAAGCTTTCATTTTTAAACTCTTTGATGTTATTTATGAAAGGAAGAACTATGTCTCATTTATGTTTTGGCTATTCTAATTTTTACAGTTTGCTATGTAATCCATATAGAAATGTCATCTAAAGCTCACTGCACAATAAAGTTTTACTTAGAGCATTGCAAGAAAGTAAGGTAAAATAGTCCATATAGACTTACTGATTGATAAGGATCGCTTTCAATCTTTGTCAGCTAGTCCATCGGGGTCTGTCGAGACTGTTTCCTTGTTTTCGTGAGAAAACGCTTCGACAAATCACTTGCGAAAAATTAAAATAAAAGGAGGAATGAAAGAGAAAGAGACATTACAGCTGAAGATTTTGTGAGCATTTTAAAATAAATTAATGATTGCTCAGATGTTGATATCAGCGAGATTACCAATTAATAGGAAGCAGAAAATAAAAAAGGTTAAGCCTCTCTTACAGAGACAAAAAAATCGCTGTGTGCACAACTGAATAAAATGAAAATGAAGATGATACAGATGAAAATACCCTTATTAATGATGATCCAGGGTTCGCACAGACTCCTTGGACTCCTTAGAAACTACTTAGAAATGAAAATGTTCCCAAGTAGTACTTAGAACTACTTAGATAAACAAAGTACTCCTTAGAAACTCCTTAAATTGTATTGCGGTTTTGCACGCAAGCAATATTGCTCCCGAAAAAAAAAAAAATCACGATTGTAAAACGCACGGTAAAACTTTTATGTACGTCATTCATCAGAAGCACAGCAGTGATCGGTTGGGATCATACTAATAGCCACCAAAGTGATTTACTTTTCACCAGCCATAAGGGAAAGAAAAGTGAAAAGAATAATCCAGACAAACCTCTAACGTTCGCGCCGAACATAAGCGCCAATTTCATCAAAAGATCACGGAAAAACGCCAATTTCATCAAAAGATCACGGAAAAACGCCAATTTCATCAAAAGATCGCGGGGATAAAACGCAGTTTACAAGAAAAGATTGTGTAAAAATGCAAATTTTGTCTAAAAATCGTCGAAAAAACATCAATTTCATAAAAAAAAAAAAAAAAAAAAAAAAAAAAAAAAAAAATACGAGAAAATGCTGATTTTGTCAAAAGATCGCAGAAAAACCGCCGATTTCGACAAAAGATCACAATAAATCGCCAATTTTGTTAAAAGATCGCAAATAAATCGCTGATTTTGTCTGAAAATCGCCGATACCCCCCCCCCCCCTCTCGCGGGGGATAACTTGCGGAATTCCTGCAGAATTGGGGCTATGCAGTGCATGCCACATAAATAACAACAAAAGTGGCAAATCCTTAAAGTTTTTTGGACTCCTTGGATTTTTTATGCACTCCTTGGATTTTTTCTTCCCAACTCTGTATGGAACCTGTGATCAATCAAATGTTATTATGCATAATGAAGCAACATCCCATTTAGAACAATTAATGTTTTTTTTTTAACGCCATGTGGAGGCTACACTCAACGAACTATTTATGCTCAAGCAGATGTGTCACCATGCGGCCAGCACAACAGGCACAGCAGAAGACCACGAACATATAATTAGAAAATAAACATTTTTACTGTCTGTAAATATTGAATATGTTCAATGTAAAGATGATTTTCTGTAAGTATGTTTTATTTTTTTTTTCTTCGGTTCACATTCGCCAGTTAATCCAGATTTTTGATAATCTCGATTGGGTCTGGTCCCAATTAATCCGAATTATCGGGATTCTAGTGTATGTATAATATTTATTAATTATGTACAACTGTTGATAATCCAAAAACTGTTTTTTCATATACAATAATACATAATTAATTCATCCATGACACAGAGAGATTTTCTGATTATACGAATTTCATTTAGTTAAAAATATTTTAGTTTTAGGTATACACATCTTGATTTTTCTTCTATAATGATTTTTGTAAATGATCATTTGGTATTCTAGAACTTTCTCAAAGACTATTAGAAACACTAATGCAATTTAAACTAAAAATTTTCTATGAGATGATTGATAATTCATGCCTGATGACGTTCATGATGACTGATCATAAACAATGAAGTTCATTGCTATACATTCGTTTGAGTCGATACAGTTTAAATCAATGAATAATGTTGAAAATTTCCTAAGAAAGAAACAAGATTTTTGGAATACTGAGTGTTTTGGTCTGTGCAAATTTTCGCCCATGTATTTGGCAACTCTGAATTTGGGCCGCAAACGAAGCCATATTTTTGGTTTATCTGTATTTAATACAATAATTATTATACATTACTTACATTAATAAAATTGATGTAAATTAAAAGCTTTTATTTAAATGGGTTTCATTCTTCCATTAGTAAAGAACCTTTACTATTTACTACTAGTTTCAGAAATTTAAGTAATAAAAAAAATATGTTGGTTAAATTAAAATGGATAACATCTAATTCATTTTGTGTATTTTGGATAAAATTTCTTTTCATTTAGCCAATGGTTGAAGATCTCTAGATAAGTGTTGTGTGTCATCTTGGCTAAAAAACTGATATAATTATTAATTTAGCATATATACTTAATTAAATTTGTTTTGGTCCAGTGAAATTAATTTATATAAGATTATAGGAAGAAACAAAATTGAAAATATATGGTAAATTCTTAAAGAAAAACAGTTTCTTCCATTTCTTCCACTTGAAAGAAACCTATTTCTTCCGGCTGGTTTTTTCCACAGTTTTTTCCACTGTGGAAGAAACTTGCCAACTCTGTCTTGAAGGCATAGCCGTTTAATTTTTCTATTGGCAGTAGCACTTGTGCATTTTTTTTTTTTTTTTCGCCCTTATTTTCAACTGATTTCGTTTTTTCGTAATATAAACAGAACTTTTGTACACAAGAATAAGTCACTGAGCCACCAACTTGTCTTGCAATTTCAGCATAAGAGAGACCATTTTCTCTCAATATGACAATTCAGCTTCTTTTTGTGATGTCCAATGAGTTCTTCTTGTTGATGACATTGTTTAAAATTAGTTTAATTTATAAAAAAAGGACTTTAAATATTCAAAAACAGCAATACTTTATTTAATTGCACTAGTATGCATCATTCTGCGAAACATTTCCACAACAATAACGCTTTTACTATCCAAATACCTAAACTATAGTTACAGACATTTGATTGGTCCTTAGAACAGTGTTTGTGATTGGCTAGTACACTTTTATTATAAAAAAAGTCCGTATTCAAAACAATTTGTTTTTGTTTGTTCTATTAAAATGAGCATAACATTTTTTTGTAATACAGATATTGTAATATTGTTTTACTATTAAATTCTACATTAAAATATCTTCAATTTGATATATAAACATTTGTATTTAAGTGAAAATTAATATATTTTACAAGCACACAAAGTTGAAAACATGAAACTTTCAAAAAATGTCTAAACTTTTGACCACCTTTGTATGCTTTTGAACAAACAAACAAACAAAAAAATCATCAAATCAATTAAAGTTATGCTTGAACACACACACACACACACATATACAGTGTCTCACATAAGTGATGGGACACTTGTGCTTTACAAAAGGAAACTAATCAAATAAATTAAAAAAACATGTACACATTTTTTTGTGGGTGTGTTTCATACTTAAATTTAGTAAAGATTATTACATAACATACATTTTGTCAAAATATTAAAATATTAATTTAATAAAAATACAAATGTTTAGAACGGAGCAAAAAATAGCTCACATAAGTGATGGGACACCATTATATATACAACAAAAATCGTCTGAAATAAGCAATAAAAATATTTTTGGGGGTTTTATTTTTACTTAAAAGCAATTGGCAATAATTTATAAAATCGTCTGCAGTATTTCTCTCCAGTTTGTTTTGGAATTTTTGTGTTTTTTAGCTCTGTGTAGCCATGAATGCTAAACGAAAAGAAACTTCGCCTGAAATTCGAAAATTAGTTATTAATTTGCATATTGAACGTGGAAAATCTATTAGAAAAACTGCTGAAACAGTTAACTTGAGTCGTTCAACAGTTTTCAATATCATTAAACGATATAAAAAGTATCATATGATTCAGGATAAAAGAAGACCTGGCCGACCATCAAAGCTATCCAATGGAATAAAGCGAATTATCGTTCGAAATATTAAAAAAAATCCTAGAAATAGTGCTTCAAAAATTGCTGCTGATTTACAAGCATTATATGAAATAATTGTTAATCCAGAGACTATTAGAAGGGTAATTCGATCTGCTGGATATCACGGTAGAGTAGCCAGGAAAAAATTCTTCGTAAGTGAAAAGAATAGAAAACTCAGACTAGCTTTCGCAAAATCCAACATAAATAAGAATTCTGATTACTGGAATAAAGTTATATTTGCTGATGAGAGTAAATTTAATATATTTGGTTCTGACCGTAGAATCTTGGTGTGGAGAAAACCCAGGGAAGAATTTCGCAAACAGAACTTGGTACCAATAGTAAAACATGGTGGAGGAGGAGTTATGGTATGGGGGTGTATGTCGTCCGCTGGAGTTGGTAATCTTGTTTTTATTGACAGTATAATGGATCAGTAGAAGTATATTAATATTTTAAAGCAAAATTTGAAATCTTCAGCACGAAAATTGAACCTTCATAACGATTTTAAATTCCACCAGGACAATGACCCCAAGCACACTGCTCTAAACATTAGACTCTGGCTGCTATATAACTGTCCTGAACTAATAAAAACACCACCACAATCTCCAGACTTAAATCCCATAGAGAATATTTGGCAAGAATTGGAATCAAGAATTCGCAAACGCACCATTTCTTCAAAACAACAACTAAAATCGGTGCTTCAAAAAGAATGGGGTAAAATCACTCCAGAAATCACAAAAAAATTAGTCGAATCCATCCCAAAAAGATTAAATCATGTTTTAAAAGTAAAAGGAAATCCAACAAAATGTTAAAACCTTTTAAAAAGTAAAATTTTTGGATAAATATTTGATGGAAAAGTAAGTGTCCCATCACTTATGTGAGCCATTTTTTGCTCCGTTCTGAACAATTTTATTTTTACTAAATTAATATTTTAATATTTTGACAAAATGTATGTTATGTAATAATTGTTACTAACTTTAAATATGAAACACACCCAAAAAAATTTTGCACATGTTTGTTTATTTATTTTATTGCAGTTTCTTTTTATAAAGCACAAGTGTCCCATCACTTTTGTGAGACACTATATATATGCATGTACAGTGGCAGTCAAATATTTCCGCCCAGCAAAAATTTTTCAGTTAATTCGTAAATATACCCATATGAAGAGGAATCTCAAAGTGATACTTATACATTATATTGACATATTATTTAGGAACTTAATTATAGAAGAACGTGTAAATATCAATAAATTTTTTTGACAAAATTAAATATAAAAGAAAACGATTAGTATTTTTTAAAAGTTACCGGCCACTTATCATTCTTTCGTTTTTTTTTCTATCCATAAAGTTTTTTGGTTGTGTTTATGAATGAATCAACGTGTATAGCATAGTTTAAATTCAAATTTGAAAAATTCAACAATTATTGTTCATAAATGAGTGATTAGTTTGTCGATAAAAGGCCAATCTTCTCGAGATATTGCAGCTAAGTTATCGATCGGTAAAATCGACTGTAAACAATATTTACAAAATTATATAAAGATGGTTATGGCTTTCAGGACATTCAGAGGTCTGGGAGACCCCGGAAAATTATTATTCCTGAGGACAGAATTATCAGGAGAAAAACCATCGATAATCCGCATGAAAATTCCAATGCAATATACTGCAATTTACAGAATGAAAATATTGCTGAAATAAGTTAGTCTACCATGTTATGATGCTGACGTGATACAGAACTTTATGGATGAGTCGGTGTTAAAAAATTTTCAGAAGTAAAAAAAATACTGATGTACCCTACTTTCGTTTTCCAAGGAACACAAAGTCTGGTCAAGTGAAAACTGGACAAAAGTTCTGTTTTTTCAACAATCGAATTCGAAACAGTTTTGGAAGTGATGGCAGACACAACGTCTGATGACCTAACAACAAAAGATATGATTCGACCTATGTTATTCCTACAATGAAGCATGGCGGAGGACACGTTATGCCATGGGGAGTATTTTCCTCAAAAAGTGTCGGTCCGTTATTTGAAATCCATAGCCAGGTGAATTATACAATGTATAAGGATATCTTGCAAGACTATTTTCTGCCTTATTAGAGAAAAAAATTTGGTCACATCTATTTTTCTTAATATGATAACGACATAAATAATGTTTGCAAACCTCGATAAGCAATGGTTTTTGCACAAAAAATTTCGTTTTTGAAATGATCAGCCCAAATGCCCAGCATGAATCCAATAGAAAATCTTTGAAAAGAAGTTGACAAAAGTCTGCGGAACTATAAATATTCCAAGTCAGCCAAAATTTGTCCAAAATTGCAAGAAATGGGGGTAAAACATACCATAGACGATCTTTAACCGTTGATTGTATGAATGTCACGTTGCTGTGGCGCAGTACTTATTGCTAAAGCTAATAAAATAGTAATACGATAAAATACTAATCGTAAATGTTGTTGATCACTGTAATTTTCTATTACAGTGATTTTTACAAACTTGTGAAGGTGGCCGGAAACTTTTGAGAACATGCGTTTTCCTTTATACTTAATTTTGTCAGTTAAATTTATCGATTTTTACATGTTCTTCTATAAGTAAGTTCCTAACTATTATGTCAATAAAATGTTTAAATATCACTTTGAGATTCCTCTTCATATGGGTATATTTACAAATTAACTGAAAACTTTTTGCTGACCGGAAATATTTGACCGTCACTGTATATCAGGCATGTCAAACATGTGGCACACAAGCCACAATTTTCTCTGTGGCCTGCCAAGCCTTTAGCATTTTCGTATATTTGATTCATTTCTTAGTTGATGTCAAAAATACACTTTGCATTGCAAATATTGCAGCGTTGCAAAATTGGAGAATGATTTTATTCAAAATATCTATCATTATTTCAGAATATTAATCTTCATTACATTTAAAGGCAGATATCGGCATGCTTTAATGATCTGCAATTAAATAAAGAAAAATCTAAATTTTTAAATTAATAGTTGTTATTTTGGATGAAAATTTTTTACAGTTTTGCATAGAAGAAGCAAACACCGATTCAACACCACTGTGGCATAAAAGATGCAAACATACTGTCATGAATATGATAAAATCTAACTCATTTTAAAATTTTGTTTCCAGATAGGGTATGCAAAAATTATCAATAAGAAAGTTAAGAAAAGCATATCTTAATCTAAAAATTTAAAAAAAAAAAAAATTTTTTTTTTAAATATTTTATTATGTGTTTTATATTGAGACGAATACATTATTTTATTGCTGTCTTTGATTCACTATGACATTACAAAGTAGTGTGTGGTGTAATGTATGTTTGGCAATAAAAATGTATCGAAAATCAATTAAAATACAACGCTAATTTCTAATAAAAAGTCTCTAAAAAATCAAAAGAAATAAATAGCTTAAAAAGAGAAAGTGACACAATTTCTCGTCTCGTAAAATAATAGTAATAATAATAATAATAATAAAAAAATTTTACCAATTTTTATTACTTGACTGCATGCAAAGTCCAAAGCGAGCATTTTGGACATAAGCTCATTAATTTCATTCTTAAAGGTTAGTAAACATATCATTGTAAGTTATCCCTGTGTGATCTTTATATTTCTTGATGATGAAAATATAACATCACGGATTCATAAAAGTCAATTTGAAATAATTTTGTACTCAAACAAAGACTGAAAAATTATGTTTGATACATAGAAACTTCATTGAAGTTTGCTAAGAATTTACTCACAAATATTTCGAAAAACCCACAAATATCTAGATATAATTCGGAAAAATAAATAGATTTTAAACTGAAACCTTGTTGAAAAAGGAGTGTTCGTGAAAAAGATTACAAGTAATCCATCTGCCTTTAAAAACAATGATTGGATGCATTTGCATACAACTCAAAATCGCTGAAGTTAGAATAAAGGATGTCCAGAATAGTTAAATCAGTTAAAAAATAAGCAGGGACATGTCTATAAATATTCATCATGATACAACCAGAAATTTCAATAATCGCATGAAATCTATAATTTGAATATGTTTTGCTATAACTTAAAATTGTCATTAAAGCAACAAATTTTCATTAGTAGCCATCAGTAGCCACTAACAAATATTTTTTTAATAGCCACTTTTTCACATTTAGCAGCCCCGTGGCTGGTGGCTAGCGTTAATTTTGCCCTTTAACTTTATAATTCTTGAAAATATAGGTGCAAAAAATTTTACTCTGCGGGCATTTTTTTTTTTTTTTTTTTTTTCGCAGATACGATATGTACTTAAAAATAACTGAGGAGAATCAGGGAATTATTCCTATGCTAGACCAACAGCCATAGCTGTTATATTTTTATCAATTATGAAATTTTTTTTATAATGTTATATTGTAAATAATTGTGTTCTATCAATGATTAGTTTTATAAAAAGTAACAATTACAACACAAAAAAAGCAGATATTAATATTACAAATTTAATAACACATTTTTATATAATTTTAATTACGATTTAAATTTTAAAAAGTTCAATATGTGTTTAAGCATGTTTGTAATTTTATTTTAACTTGTTTTTCATTACTTTTGTCAGTGCACTCTCGTAAGATACTTTTGCTACAGATTTATTTGTACTTAATAAATATTTTCAAACATTTTCTGGTGCATGTTTCTAATTTTTCCAATTAATAGTTTTAAAAATTTTGTATGTATGTTTGTTTGCTTGTTTGTTTTTTAAAACAATGCTGTATTTTTAATGTGCAGTTTTCATTTTGTGCGATAGTCATCAGATTAATCCGCCTCTTTATTTTCGATAATGTGGCCTGCGGTGGTAGATGAGTTTGACATACCTGATGTATATATATACACACACATATGTAATATAAATGGAACAAAAAAATAAAATCAGGGTTGGCATGGTTTTAACCATGGTTTAAACCAACTGGTTTTTTTCTCAAAAAATCCAATTGGTTTTTTTAGAAGAAATCTAATGACATTTTCTCTTTTTTCTTTATAACTTACATGTTTCAGATTATTGGATATAAATAATTTCTACTTTTATCATTTTATTTCAGTAATAAGCATTAGATATAGAGGGTTTAGGTATTTTTTTATGCATCAAATTAACTAAATGCTTTTTTTGTCCGAAAAAAAAATCATTTTTTAGAAGAAATCGAATAACATTTTCTTTTTTTCTTCATAATTTACATGTTTTAGATTATTGGATATAAATAATTTCTGCTTTTAACACTTTATTTCAGCAATAAGCATTAGATGTAGTGGGTTTAGGTCATTTTTTTATGCATAGGATTAAAATCAGTACACATTGGTGAACATATCTATTGCTGTAAAGAAAAAACTTCAGACATGTGAATTGATCAAAGATCAAATAGATTCAATATTTAGTATAAAATATTTAAAAGTTTTTAATGCAGATTATTTAATGCGATTAATAACATAACACAATGATCTTTTAAGATTTTGCCCAATCTGTAAAAGAAATTTTTCTTGATTGGGGAAATTATCTTGAAGAATTAAAAGCCAAATATGAAACCAAATAAGAGAGTATTCAAAGACTGGTTGCTAGTTATAGCATTTTAATAATAATTTCCCCCCCCCCCCCTCTATCTGCTGAATCTAATGACAAAAAATGTCAACTTCAAATTGTCACACAAAGAAAAAAAAAAATCCTATGAAGCATTTGAAATTTATTATTTGAATAATTGTCTAAAAGAATATTTATCAAACTACATCCAATTATGTTTATTATTAGTAATCAAAATATTGTTTATGAAGATTTTCAGGACATGAATGGTTCACTGTGTAGAACAGTTAATTCTTTGAATATAAGATTGTTTGCTAAAACTGTTTAAAATAAAATATATTTGTTTTTCAATTTTCTATATAAATGCACTGTAATTACTTAATTTAAATTATTTTAAAATTAAGTTACACTGCTTATAAACCAATAATGTCTATTTTTATCAATAAATATGTGTGTATATGTAATAAGAAAGGATGTTTTAAAAAAAGACCTGGTTTAAACAAAAAATAAAAACCCAGTTTTTTGGGGTTTTTTTTAAAAAAACCTGTTTTTTTTCCAACCCTGAATAAAATACATCATTCCCTATTGATGAACATTTGCTAATTACCATCTTTCCTTTTGTCTATCGATTTTGATTTTTATAAAAAAAATATTTTGTGCTGAAAAATTTGAGATGAGCATTATAAATAAGATTAGAATTTTTCATATTCAATAAATATCATAAAAAAGAATGAACTTATGCTTCTGTTTTATGAAATTAAACATTTCAAGAGAGCTTTGCCTTTTCCCTGATTTACCAACTGATTGCCATCCAGTCTAAGCAGACTAAATAAAAATGTAAACTTATAACCGTTATTGGTTTGATCTCATGCCCTTTATAGGTTGAAATGAATTCATTGCTTATAAAAATTGTAAGTTTGATATAAAAATAATTGTTTTATGCTTAGAAATTTCAAAGCTACAGGAGTTTCATCAGTTTTCATAGTTGGTGATGGTGTCCATCTTCAAAATAACCCACTTCTGGTTTTTTTTAAAAAAAATTTATTTATTACTATTCCTAGTAATGACAAAAACTGTTTACAATTTTTTTTTTTTTTTTTTTTTTTTTTTTTGGAATTTGTTATATGTTGGGAGGTTGGGATTTTTTTTTTTTTGTGATTTTCATACATGACATCTCAGGCATACATGCCATGTATTCATCACCACTAGATTAGGATATATGTGTGTGTGGCTTCTTCTTAACCAGGGGTTCTCAAACTGTGGTATGCATACCAGTACCGTACATGAAGTTCTTTTTACTGGCACAGGAAGTGAAATAAAAAATATAGCATATGGAATAAAAAAAAAAAAAAAAAAAGATTAATCTCTCATTCCTCCACTTTCTTGATTTGTCAGATCACAGATTCCATGTTGTCTGCTCTCCATTATTGCTGTTTTTATAGCATTTTGCTTTGTCTTATTTTAATGAAGTCTCGATTAAAAATTTTAGACAAATGTAATTAATGCTTCAAATGATGTTGAGTTGACCATTTATCCTCCTTGAAAAAAAAAGAAATAGTTTTTTTCTGTTTCTGTCTTGTATGTGTGTATTTTACTTCAAGATCTTCGATCTCTCATTAAATAGCAGTTTATTTTCAGAATATATGTTAATTTCTTATGTAGGTTATTCACTTATTAAATTTTCTTACGTATGTTACTATTGATATAAACATAGTATTTGTATCGCGAAAAAATGATGAACAACATGAATTCAAATGTGTATTTTTTTTCCAAGTTTCAACAAGAGTATTCATGTTCTCTAATATGTTCATCAATATCTGTCATCTAAAATTGATATGGTTTATATTGGTTTTTCTGTATTACATTTGAGATTTTCTTCTCGTGGTACGCGTAAGTGTAAACTTCTTTTTAATTGTAAGTCAGTCTAAAAGATTGGGAAACCCTGTTCTAAGCAATTTTTTTTTTTAAACAAAGGAAGATATGATTGTAAGAAAGGCTCATTGCACATGTCTATTTTGTATAATAATATTATCAGAGCTCTTTTTTAAACTAAAATCAACTATTCTAATTTTATTTTTCTTTTTTAGTAAGTAACCTAGCTTTAAAATTGTATCTCTATTTACTTAGGGCTTAAAACCTGCTATTCAAGCAATAATGGATTCAGGTAGTGATTTTAATCCTCAACAAGAAGGAACAATGATATACATATCAGTGCCTAAGTGAGTTTTATTATTATTATACTGTGACATATGCTTTGCATTTATACTTTTGTAGCTTACATGCTGTATACTAAATGTATTATTAAGTATATAAATAGTTAAAAATACACTTAAATCTATTTTTTGATTATTTGTTCTTGAATTTAGAATCAATGACATACCTTCATGTACTGTTTTTTTTTTTCTATTGTTCATGCGTGATTTTAGAAAGCCTTTTTTTTTTTTTTTTTTTTTTTTTTTTACTAACAATGTCTTTTTTGTAAGGACATTGCTATTCTTTTGGAGAATATTTTGCACAGATCTCTTAAAAATTTTAAAAACTGTTGTATTCCTGAATGACCCTATTTGTTAATTTTTATAAGATTGGTTTGCATCTGATGAATATTTATATAATAATAGTAATATGCATAAAGATATATATATATATATATATATATATATACTTGTGAAATATTCAAGGCCCAGTTTTAATGAACAATAAATATAAGTATTTATATGCAAATTCAATTTATCTATGAATATAAATTTATATATATGCTATAATTTGGGGTTACTTAAAGCTGTGTGACAAAAAATAAAAATTAATAAGTAAATCAGATTTTCTTGATTGAAATTGGATTTTTATGATTTAAATTGGATTTTTATGATTTTTTTTCTAGTGTTAAGATATTGAATAGGTATTAAGAGTTTTAGGTTTCACAAAAATAATTCCTCCCCTAATTGATAATGTAATCTGTGTTTTTGCACTTTAGTTAATAAAATTTAATTACTATCTAATAATTACACAAATTATAAAAACTGATAATTAGTAATCGCATTAGTTAGTGAAATACAATAAAGTTATACCCATTAATAGTTTGTAATAATTATGTAAAACTATAATTGTTGTCATTACTATATTTTTGTTTAAAATGTTGTATTTTGTTGAAGTCTGTCTTAATTTTTAATAAAAATGAATTCAGACATTTATTTATCTATGTTTTAATATCTTATGCTAGTTTCAATATTTAGAAAATCAAACATTTTTCTATAGCCAAGCGTCAATAATTGCTTAGTAACAATCAGTAGTTTTCTAAAGAGCATTATTCGGATGTTTAACTTCTCTTATTTATAATTGTAAATATTTATCAATTCTGTCTTTAAAATGACTCTACTCAGCCCACCATAATTAGTATGTTGCTCACAAAATAAGGAATTTGTGCCAATGCCCATACCAGTGTTATCTTATCAGAATGAAATTGTAAGGTGTTTGAAGTTTTCTTGCACAAGAATTATAATTAGGATTATTTTCTCATAAAAAATCCCCTTTAAAAACATCCCTTCTATAGCTGTATGGTCAAAATTAGCCACAGCATAACACTTTTGCCTCGATCTTGCACCGTCAGTGTGTGGTGTAGCATCACCGCTAAAGAGCCAATCACGCACCAACATGTAGTAAGGAAAAGAAAAAGTAAGTAGCACAGATTTTGAAAAATGGGAGGCTGTTCACAAAATCACATGGCTGCCATTTAAACATTTTCTTATTCAAAATTATAAATAATAATCACCATTACTTTAATTTCGACCTTCTGAATTTTACTGTTCTGGAATCATTCAATGTTGTTTATGCCTAAATCCAGTCCTGAGTATAATTTTCATTGGATTAAAAAAATAATAATAAGATTTTTTATTCTGATATAATTAAATGATTAATTTTTTTCAAAACATTTTTAATTAATTATTAAAAATATCATTCTTTGTTAATTTTTAGAGCTTGTTACTGAATTATAAATGAATTTGAAATAAAATTTGATGGCTTTATTTAGGATGACAAGGGAGCATAGAGAAAATTTAGCAAAGAATGCTAAAAGTTTATTTGTCAAAGCGAAGGATGAGGTCAGAGTAATTCAGAACTCATTTATGAAAAATGCCAAAGAAAGAACAGACTTGTCAGAAGACTTAGTTTTCAGTGCCACAAATCAAGTAAGGAAAACATTCTTAATCGTACAAGTAAATTTACTTCTTAGTTTGTAATTTATTTTCATATAGGATATATCATATATAAGGAAGATAGTTCAAATTATGTTTGCTGCAGAGTCAGTAAAACATCCATTTTGATGTAAAATTACATTATTTTTTTTTATTTTTTATTTATTTATTTATTTTTACTATCTTCAAATTGTTTTCCTGAAGACTTTGCCAAGAACTCTGATAAACAATTATAAATAAATAAAACTGGCATATTTAAAAATAAAAACATATAATTAAAAAATAAACCATATTCTATTACATGTATTTCGAGAATAATCTTTTGCATATACAGTAGACTCCCTCAAATCTGCAAACCTAAAATCTGCAACTCTCTAAAATCTGTACATAATTTATGAATGTAAACAATGAAACATTCAGTTCAGATAAAGGGACAAAATTTGACTTTTGTAGTTTTATATTAATTCCAAACATATTTTAATTTGTAATTTTTCTTATTATTGCTGAATTCATGTTTTTTCTTGAAGGAAGAATAAATTTATTTCTGAGAAAATTCAAGATATCGCTGATATTAATGATAATCATAATCTTCTTATTGAATATATTTATGTATTAATCAAGCTGTTTTGGTTATTAAGACTGACTAAGCCTGAAATGTCCTAATTTTATTATTTTAATGTGAATTAGCATTGTACATTATTAGAGGCAAGTTTCATTGAATAATTTAGGAAAAATGCATTTTATCTTTCTAATGAAAACTTAATCATACATTATTAATTAGACCTTTGTTTTTAATATTTTAATCATTTAAAAAAAATCTAACTTTTTATTATTTTAGTTTATTACTTATTTTAATGTTTTAATATATTGTAAGCATTCATTATAATTTAGATTGCATTATTAATTACATCCAAATCACTGTTTAAAAAATGTAAACAAAGCAATGACCAGAAATTCGCAAAATTCTAAAATCCGCAAAACCTCTGGTCCCAAGCTGTGCAGATTTGAGGGAGTCTACTGTACTTGAAGAATTCAGAAATATATTGTAATGTAAAGACTGCATTCTTCAATAATTTTGAATAGTAAAATTCACAGAATTTATGCATTTAAGTTAGGCGAAGATTTCTATTTCCGTTTTTTGGTGATAATTAGGGATGCAACAGATATCCGGCTGATTTTTTAATATCCGAAATATCATCGGATATCCGAATCACAATCACCGGATATCCGACTTCTCTATCTGATATCCGATCGTTCTAAACATCTCCAAAAATACTTCTTTAGCCTATTGTCATACAAATATTAATTGAATAATATGCAAAACAACAACATTCGTTATGTTTTGGGCAAGGAAATATTCGTTAAACACTAATTACAAAAAAATTCTGATGTAATGGCCTAAAAATGAAGGTCATTTTGAGAATCAGTGCTAAAAAGTACACAAAAACCAAATAACAAAAGCCATCAACATAACATAGTCATCTCCTGTTTTATTGTATCTGATTTTTGTTATTTTTTAACTATGTGGCGATTTATGATTAACAAAAAATCCTGACATGATGATTAAAATTTAAAGTAATTTTCAGTTTCAGGGATAAAAAAATGCATAAAAGTTAAACAGAACCATTGTCATCTTGTGTTATCTAATATAAAACATTTTCTTAATATTCTTTGTGGTAAGTTATCCAAAATTTTTAAGTGTTATCACGTAAAATAAATATAAATGGTAACTGTCAAAAATCATAATAATATTAATTTGTCATCAACATTATGTTAGTATGTAAAATTTAATCTTGATCTGATATTTATATATTAAATTTATATATATTATATTAAACATACGTACTTTTGTTTAAGTTAAATAAAAGCTTCTAAAAATAACATATTTGCTAAAAGTAATTATGAAAAGAATTTCAAATCCTTATAAAATAAAACATATATTCAAATACAATTATTTTGAACAGTATGAAACTTAATAAAAGTTATTTCATGTGTATCTGCGCTTTGAAAAATGTCACAAAAAATATTATGATTGAATTAAAATCTTTGAATATTATAAGCACTTCGCATATGGGTCCCTTAAATCATGGTCGAACTCATCGGTTTTCAATGCAGAAAAATGATATAAGTTATGCATTTTTAAAATTTCATAACTTGGTCAATTTTAGTGTTATATGACCATGTTTTAGTGTTATGTGCCCCAAGACCAAGGCACGTGTACACAGACCTTTAGAACAATATATCTATCCATTTAAGCAATAGGCTAAAAGCTACTGAGATTAAAAATGTTTACTTTATCAAAAATCATCACCACCACTGTTGACATAGATAAAAATAAGCAGAATCTCCTCTGATGCATTCTGCTTTGAGCCCACCTCTTACATTTTACCTACTCTCACATGGTTTTAGAATTATTGTATCATTCTAAACAATAAATTCAGACACATTCATTATCTTTCTCATCTGAGTAATTGTTATTTTTTTTTCTTCCAGTCCTTAAATTTTCTATATATATATATATATATATATATATATAATTTTTTTGAGGGGGAGGGGATGGACTTAATTTAATAAAGATTTTAAAAAGTCATAATAATTACACTCTGTTGAATATTTTTATTTGTTCTAAAATTCTTAAAATTAATTAACATCAAAGTAATATTAATGCTGAATATGATTGTAGCTACTATTATGTTGTTTGTAAAGATTGCTATGTTTAATTCACATATTATTATTAATGTTATTTTCAACATTTTAATATATCAAAGGCCTCTATCTAAATAAAGTTAACTGATATTATTTTATTTTTGTGAGGTATATTTCATAAAACAACATAGCATAAGGCAATACGAGCACCCTAGAGGACTGGAACATGTTTACACACAGTGTAAATTTCCCTCCATCGTTATGTGCAAAATTACCCCTGCTACCATTTTGTTTTATAAATAAACCTCAAAGTGTTATTTAAAATGCATTCATTCAGTTAGATAGACAAAAGAGGGAAAGATCCTCTTTTAGAATATAATACTCTTAAAGTTTAATACTAAATAACAAATATTGTATGACAGATTATGTAAACATGAAAAAAAAAAAAAACTTGTTTTTGAAAGATCACAATAGTTGATTCTGTAAATGCAAACAACATTTTATGTTCCAATATATCATGAATTCTCCTACAGTTTGAGTAGTGGTACCATCTATCATATCATTTGTGAAATAAAGCAAATGTGTAAACGCATCTCTGTACCAAACATGATTCGATCAGTCTTATATATAATCTGAAAGTTCTTTATTTGTAGATAAATCCATACTAACTAATCTCTAAAGTGCTCTGTTTTTACATTTCATTTTTGATTTATAAAATTTTTAATGTAATTTTATCAAAATAATAATTAGAGTAAGAATTTTTCTCTGTAATATAAAATTAATTCTCCTGATCACATTCTATTAATGAGAAACATAATTTCATCAATAAAAATGGCATCGTATATGTAGTACATGAAAAAAAAAAAAAGATCAAAGACTTTTATAAAATTCAAATATATTAAAATGATTTCATTAATTTATGTATTTATCTTAGAAGAGCAGAACACAGGTAAATTATTGAGGATATTATAGCAAGTAATGTGTAAAATGATTTTTTTTTCCATTGGGGGGGGGGGGGGAAATGACATAATTTGGATAACAAAAGATGAATTGTCAACCACAAGTTTTTCAAAACAGAAAAATTTCCGCAATTCTGATTAGGTAAATTTTACAAAGAAAATTAACTGGTGGGAATAATTCTGAATATCTTAAGTGGCACATATAACAGGCGTTCATCCACAAGAGATTAACACTAATAGCTACAAGTTGTGTTCAGTTATTAAATTTTCTGATTTAAATATTGTTACGTGCATATAGACACTTTTCTTGGGGGGTGTTACTTACAAAATATAATCTTGATGTTTATTCATAAGCTCTGATAAATTTAATTTGTAGCACTGAATCATAACCATTTATTTTATGTATCTTGTTAATTAAAAAGTGAGATCTGATTCCTATATTATTTTTCTTTCTTTCTTTTAGATTAGGGCAATGGCTGAACAGTGTACTGCAGAATTAGAAAAAATTATGAAAGCCAAGCAAAAAGAACTACTAGGAGACAGTTGAAAATTATTTTATAAAGAGACTTTATATAAGTGCATTATATTGATATCCATTAACCAATGAAGACATAAAAAGTATTTCACAAATATCATGTTCTCTTTTATTGGCTATTTTTGTATTACAATAATAATGATAATTACATTGAAACCTTTGAATAAAGGACACACATGAGACTGAAACTTTTGTCCTTTATTATTATTATTTTTTTTTTTTTTTTCAGATTTATTCTTCTTTTGTTTTTACATTTTTTTAAATTAATCGTTCAGAAAGGACATGGAGGAAAAAAAAACTACAAAAGATTAAAGGTAACGTTTAAATGTCTACAGAGTCTATCAACTATGTTAATCAAATACAAATGGAATAGAGATTTAATTAATAAATTTTCACTTAATTACTAAATCATTAAATGATTTGTAAAATTATGCATTTATATAATTTTTTTTTTGTGTGTGTGTATAATTATATAATGAATTATATAATTATACACACACAATTAGTATAATTATATAATGAATATAGTGAAATATTTCTTTAAAGAATTTTACTTGAAGTAATCAATCAAATGTGATATCTTCGCAGATTTCAATTTATCACTACAAACCTCTTTTCCCTATTGTTTACCATACTTTTGAATTTTAGTCCCTCATTATCAAAAGTATTATGAAAAAAAAAAAATATTCAACTGCTTTGTAAATTATAGAGTTCTTTATTTTGCAATTTTCTATATTATTATCTTTTATTTCAAGTCTTTTTTTTTTTTTTTTTTTTTTTTTTTTTTGTCATGATTATGGCACATATTTATAATGGAAAATCTATGATCTTTCTTGTAGTGGACTTTATTTTTGTCAAAATTAAACCTCATCATAAATAGCGTATTTCAAGCCGTATGCCAATAATTGTAAAATGATGTGTTTCATTAGCATATTTCTTTCATTTTAACAAACAAATATTTGTTATTGTGTCATGTTGTAATAGATTTTAAAATATTAAAATTTGTTAATTTTCTTCTCCTCACAAAGCATTCCAAGATATTTATAAAGGATTTGTGCTTCTCATGGAGATTTATCAGAGAAATCTCTTGGTAGTAAAGTTTCAGGAAAAATTCTATCATTCCTCCCAAAAACTATTTGGCTATATTGAAAAAAAGTTTGATCTATCCAACCTTAGCCGAGAAACGATGTTATTTGGTATGCTTTGTTGTTGATTTTTTATTTGGAAAAATTAGCAATTCTGAAAAATTGTTCTAAGAATATTTTTGTGAAAATGCATATAAATCCTCTCACAGAGTCATTTTTAATTTCTTCTATTTTTACAAGAAAAAGTGTTTGATTTGTACAATTTTTCAAATTCTGGTTTTTGACGGATTTACATGTTTTAGGAGTCAGAGATTATGAAAAATATGTTTTAACAAATTGTCTGTCTGTGACACAAATTTTGTGGGCGCTGTATTTCAAGAACTAATGTAAGGAATTAAAATATTATATTCAGCTAGTTCTTTATATAAATTGGTGCTGATTAGTTTTTGGTGCTAATTGCTCAACAGGTAGCCCAGCTATACAGCATTTTTCATGATTTTTGCAATCGCTCAATTTCCAGAACTGATACAGGGATTTTCATCAAATTTCAGATTTGGTTAGTCATTAAAATGCGCTGATACTTTTTATGTTTTGGTGTAAATCATTCATCAGGTAGCTCTGCTATGCTTCATTTTTGTGATTTCTGCAATAGCTGCAAAATTAATGTGCGGAATTTCATCAAACTTCAGATTCAATTGGTCCTTGACATGAAATTGACAATTTTTACATTTTAGTGAAAATCACTCAAAAGGTGGCACTGCTATGATTAATTTTTTTATGATTTCCACAATAGCTCTATCTCAAGAATAAATGCACAAATTTTGATCAAACTTTAGATTCATGTATACCTTGATAAATATTGATGCTGATTATGTTTCGGTATAAATCACCCTACAGGTAACGTTGCTATGCTGCATTTTTCATGATTTCCTCAATAGCTCTATCTCAAGAACTAATAATAAATTTTTATCTAACTTAAAATATAGTTAGATTTCAGCATAAATAGTTGCTGTTTAGGTTTTGGTGTTAATCACCCAATAGGTGGTACTGGTTAGTAGCATTTTTTAGGATTTACCCGATTTTAGTGATAATCGTATCACAAGAGCTGATGCAAATAATTTCATACCTTTAGAATCCTCATGATGGGCATAGATTGCTGTTTAACTTTGGCACTGTAATAGTGAATCTTGAAGTATTAACATGCATGAGATAGAAGAAAGTTTTGAGATTGTCACATCCGACCAGTTAAATTTAAATTCATGCCATCTGCCAACATAACTCTTGGATTTATTTTGAATTGAACAGTTTTTGTTTAATCAATAAATGTATTCAACCTTGATTTAAAACAGACTATCAGATAAAAAAATTTACAGGATGTCCCATCTGGAAATTTAGTTGAAAATGCCAACTTTTGCAATATTTGCTCAGAGAGCTGTACTGTCTTTTTTAAAAATTGAAAAACTTTTCGATGTCAGTTTGCTTTTTAAAATTTGGCAACAGGAAAGATAAAGATTACATGGCCCTTGGTTACATTTAAAATGTGTATGAAATTCCTTCATGTGCACAGCTGGATATATTACTCAGACTTACTCTTTTAACTCTCTATTACTCCTGGTTAGTATTGAGGTTGGTCTTAATGAATAAGAGTATCGGTCAATCTTATACATTAAAAAAATGAAATCAGTAATGTGCCAGAAAGTAACCCTTTTGCATTTGAAAGCATCCTAATCCACACAGCATGGGACCAGAGATTGTACGAATTTTTGAATTTTTCAGATTTCTGGTCATTCTTTTGTTTGCATTTTTTAAACGGTAATTTAAATTTAATAATACAATCAAAATTATAATGAATGCTTTCAATAGAGTAAAATATTAAAATAATTAAGTAAACTAAAATTGTAAACAGTAAGATAATTTTTAAATGATTAAATTATTAACCCTCTAAGCATTTGGCCCGTAATATTCCGTACACTAAGCTCCAGGTTTCACTGCAATATAAGCAATGTTTAAGATATTGTAATTCTATAAATTTAATGAATTTTCAAGGTATTGAAGAATGATTAAGACTCTCAAGGATTACATTTATATTCCTAAATAAGATTTTTTATGTAATATTGAAATAATCATATTTTATTAACATTTAAAACAAAATGTAGAGAAAACAACATTACAATTTTACCCATTTGATAGACGCTTGGAGGGTTAAAGTAAGGGTCAAATAAATAATTAATAATATATAATTAAATATGCTTAATAAATATAACACATTTTCCTTGATCTATTCAATGAAACTTTCCTCACAAAGGTGTCCTATTAATTCACATCAAAATCATAAAAGAGGAGAGTTTTATTCCAGGTTTAGCCAGTCTTAATAACCAAAATGGCTTGATTAACACATAAATATATTTAGTAAAAATATTGTGATTACCAGTGATTCCAGCAATATCTTGAATTTTTTTTCGCAAATTTATACATTCATCAAAAACCACAAGTTCAATCATATTATCGAGAATGACATAGTAAAATACACACAGAATGATACACAACTAAAAAATTCTGTAATTTTGTGCCTATATCTGAAGTGACTAATTATATTGTTTACATCTGTGATGATGTACATTTTTTAAGTGTTTGCAGATTTTAGGATTACAGATTTGAGGGAATCAACTATATTAATTTGCTGTCTATAGGAAACATATCAATATACCCTATTACTCTTGGACCTCATAATATATATTCAGGACTAATTAATATTTAATATTATGATTATGTAAATAAATATTGCTAATGTTTTTGAATGAAAAGTTGTCTACTTTCTAATGTGGTGAAACATCAATTTTGTCACTTGAATCTAGATCAGTGGTATAGTCGTAAAATAATCAGAGGGTATACGCTCTAAGTAGAGGTAATACGCTCAAGGCAGAGGTCATACTCTAGAATTTTTGTACTATACCATTTTTGAGGCATAAAAGAGAGTATACGGTGGTCCTTAAAAAGATCCAGAAGGTATGTGGCATATACTTCCGTATATCCTCCATTACATCCCTGATACAGATCATTATATGTTTGAAGTTGATTTTAATACCATTTCCCTGTGGCTGTGAATGTGCATGGCCACAGTGTTCTCGCTCTCGCTTGCCAATGTGCCAAATTGCGACTAAATTCTTCATTTGGCGAGTAAACAAGTGATTAGACTCGCCAAATTGCTAGTGCTCAATTTTTGCTTTTCCTTTCTTTTCTTTTTTGTTTTTCATACATATGCATATATATATTTTTTAATTTATACATATTTTTAATATTTGTAGCAGATAGTTGAAATTAGATTAATAACAATTGTTCTCGGTTATTTTAGAACATATTGAAAAAAAGACGGTATATTAAAGAATTAAAGTTTTTTTTTTTTTTTGGGGGGGGGGGTGCTGCACGGTGAATCTATTTGGCTAATGCTTTTTTCATTTGGTGAATGTTTTTTATTTTTAATTAGCCAAATTACTAATATTGGTCAAATGTCACTAAACGCCATCATTCAAATCCACATGATTTATCCCATCATAAACGTTTGGAGTTTAAATCACATTCTTTCATATGTTTGTCAGTTTTATTCTTTGAACTCAGTACTATTACTCTTGGTTTATATTAAGTTAAACTTCTGCATGGTAAAATGTGTGATTTAAAATAATCAGCATCTCATGAACTACAAGAGGGTTCATTTTTAACTATCTGCCTATCTCTTTCAATTTAACCTGTCTAATGTCTCAAAGTCTGCTATCACAATTCTTTTATAATGCCTCAAAGTCATTGTAATGAAGTGGCCTATTCCAGATTTATTTTTCTTGGGCTATACTCTTTATTCTTCTGCAACTTTTATACTGTTTATGCTTATTGATTGATTTGTTTTTGAATGAAAAATTGTAATTTATGATTTTTTTTTTTTTTTTTTTTTTTTTTTTGTCTTTATAAATTTAGGAACTGAGTGTATTTGTATTCAGTTTTCTACAATGATTTTGATTTTCTGTGATAAGATTATCTGCTATTAAATATGTTTTTGATTAATAGATTAACATAATTTTATTTATTGCATATCCATAAATTCATAAAAGTACTGAAAGAAAAAAAAATCATTTTGATATTTGTGATTTCATTCAAAGCAGACAAAATATTTAAAATGTGAATTATGGAATAAGCCATTTTTTTTAAGCAAGCTTTTTCAAAAAACAGCTTCTGATTGCCACCAAGAAAAATAATTTGTTTGTGAGATATGCAAAATGTATTTCTTTCAAGGTGTCGTTTAAACAGACATCTCTAAATTGGTACAGGTGATAGATAACCCTTTTGTTTGTAAGATATGCAACAAAATGTTTGCTGGCAAAAGTAATTTGAAAAGTCATCTGTTAAATCATGGTGGTGAGAAACCATTTACATGTGAGATAGGCAACAAAAATGTTTCTAACTGGTATAATTTGAAACGTTATTTGGTTGAAAGACATACTGATGAGAAACCTTTTCTTTGTGAGATAGGCAAAAAGAAATGTTCTCTAAAGGCAGATTTAAAAAGACATTTATTAATTCATACTGATGAGAAACCTTTTGTGTGTGAGATATGCAACAAAAAATTCTCCCAAAGGATGGATTTGAACAGACATCTCTTAATTCATACAGATGATAAACCCTTTGTTTGTAAGGTATGCAACAAAACTTTTGCTGACAAAAGTAATTTAAAGAGTCATCTATTAATTCATAGTGGTGAGAAACCTTTTATGTGTGAGATATTCAACAAAAATTTCTCTTTAAAGGCAGATTTAAAAAAGCATTCGTTAATTCATACTGGTGAGAAACCTTTTGTTTGTCAGATATGCAATAAGAATTTTTCTCAAAGGAGTCAATTAAACAGACATCTATTAATTCATGTTGATGAAAAGCCTTTTGTGTGTGAGTCATGCAACAGAAAATTCTCCCGACAGATAGATTTACACAGACATCTGTTAATTCATACTGGTGAGAAATCGTTTGCATGTGAGATATGCAATAAAATTTTTTATATCAGGTCTTATTTGAAACGACATATGTTAATTCATTCTGAGGAGAAACGTTTTGTGTATGAGATATGCAACAAAAATTTTTCTGTAAAGAGAGATTTGAACGGACATATATTTATTCATACTGCTGAGAAACCTTTTGTGTGTGAGATATGTAACAAAAAATTTTTGCAAAATAGTTTTTAAATAAACATTTGCTAATTCATCATGGTGAGAAATCTTTTACATGTGAGATATGCAGCAAAAAATTCTCTCAAAACAAAGATTTAACGAGCCATCTGTTAATTCATACTGATGAGAAACCTTTTGTTTGTGAGATATAAAACTCAACATTCCCTTCTAATTGTGTTTTAAACAGCCATCTGTTAATTTACATTGGTGAGAAACCTTTTGTGTGTGAGATATGTAACAAGAAAATTTTGTGAAATAATCTAAGCATTCATCTACCCTGTATTGAGATTTCTTGGGTTTCTGTCCTCACAGACTTATAGCAGAATTAAAGGTTAATTTGTTTCAGTGACTTATGAGTATTATATGTTTACCTGAACATTCAATCCACATATTCTTCATTAGTAAATAAAGTGTCATTATGTCAGCCAAGTGATAAGTCACCAAATATTGTTCTTATATCATACTCATACTACATGCTTTTAATTTAAAATATAAACCTTTAATTTATTTCATTGAAAATACAAGTCTCTCATTTTAACTTGTTTCATTTTAAATTCTAAAATACCATTAACAAAAATATATAATATCAACATTAAAAAAAACTGTTTTCGATTTATACATTCAAAATATGAGCTAATATTTGTGATTATAAAATGTTATTGGCGAGATTTGTATCCGGCTAACATAGAAGTGCCATAAGTATTTTTAAATATATTGAATATGCCAAAATAATGACAGTGATAGACATTCACGACAACATTTTCGCCATAGACAACAGAGTCAACTGCGTCTTTGTTCAAACTTCAGGATCTGACATCTTAGCAAAAGAGTTGTACGAAATGCACATAAGAACACTGCATTGTTTTGATAAAAACAGTTACAATGCCATCAAGAAAAATCTTGCGAAATTTCCTTCTCGCCTCCATGTTTATCAGCTGAAACCCTTTCCCGTAAAACCCTACATGTATTGAAAAAAAAAAAAAAAAAAAAAATCTTGTCCCTTATGGAGAGCAAACGTGGGAAATTCATGTTTGTACGGTATCTCTTTTGATCCTATGGAGCATAGTTCCACGAGACTCGAACAGGAGAAACGTGTTTACAAACACAAAAAGATTGCAGCAGTTCTCGCCATAGGCGGTAACGGATTTACTCTGACAAATGGCATAACGAGCATATCTTTTGAGAAATCATTTAATAACTCACTTCTTTTTCGGGAAATTTCAGCCATGAATGTCAGAATTCTCAATTGTATGGACGAACAAAGTTATAAAATAGGCTACGATATTCAGAAATCATACGCCAATGCGTTTAAGAAACTAAAAGTCATCTTGTTGGATGCCATAGAAATGAAAGATTGCCAGTCATGCAAATTGAAAGACTGACACAAATGAAAAGCATCGATGGGCATCACCAATAGGTATAAGTTTAGATTTGACCCCATTAAACATTAATTCCGATAAAAATCGCAGATCTTTAGATTTGTTTGCTTTCAAACACACCAAAATCTCTTATTTAGAAACTGCAAAAAGGGCCATTGTCAAAAAAATATTGTCAAAGTTGCCAATTTGAACAGAAATTTCCAAATTTGGAGACTTGGAAACTGAAAAAAAAAATGATCAAACTAAGATAATGACTTTTGAAAAAAAAAATAAAAAATCGAATAGTATATATACCCAACGCGAGGCTTCAAGCCTCAGCATTTGAAACCTTTCCAGACAGCTTGATGGAGTCATAAAGTACATGTGGTCATAAAGTACACGAAAAATGTTTGAAAAAATATTTGGAAATTCATGATGATATGTGCCTTCCTAAATGTGGTGAAATTTTCAAATCGGCTGATTTATGGTACTTTCTTCATAATTACAAAACTAGTTTCACCGCAGAACATTATCAAGAACTACATAGACGCATGCGAGTGATATCATTCACAGATGCAAGCGAGTTGAGTTGCGCAGAATTATCAGATTGATCAGAAAGATAACATCAGCAACAAAAAAACGACTGGATTTTTTTTTTTCAGACTCGTTCTCTTTTTCTTTTGCTTTAATTGAAAAAAACGTAACCCATTAATTTCGATTTACAGCTGGAACTCCTTTTTATTCATTCGTGGCTAAAATTCCAAGGTCAGTAATAGTACATGACAGGCATCTTTTCTTCTGAAGCTGGACTTTCCACCGGGTCGTTTATAAACGATCGATTAATTCAGTTCTTTTCATCATCCTCACTGCTGCTGCTCCTCCTCCCGAGAGAGAACATGGCGTACTTCAGAATCCACTTCAAACTGCGTGCAAGGACCGAAGCCATCTTGGGTGTGCTGTCCGATCGCGACAGACAAGTTTATTTTTCCGCCCGATTCTTTTCCATGCGGCATACCACTTGGCTCCAGTGTCGACCTCTCAGACATTGTGATTCAACCGGAGTATCCCAACACCACTGATGATGTCCCATCGAGATGTCCTGGATATGTATCTTCCGTGGTCGTATTCGAAGCGAGTAGTCCGAATACTAGAGTATGGTTACGTGAGAGACATGCCCTACGACTACAACTTGACTCTGGTTTATCATTAACCATTGCGAAACGGGAGAAGGCATACAGTTTCATTTATGGATTGCTGATTTCAAAAAGAACTATGGATGAGTGCAAAAATAAACACATATCTTTCTCAAAGAGTAAAAAAAATGGGGGGGGGGTCGAAGAAAAAGTCTGGAAATGAATCCAGATTTTTTCTTCGACCCCCCCATTTTTTTACGACGGACGACATACAAATATTGTTTAAATATTAACTTGTGGGATAAAAAAATTTGTACATTGCAATTGTAAGATTTTGTAAACTGTTTAGAAAATTAAAATGAAACTTTGAATTACAAATCTCATGTATTTATTTCACACAAGCTTACAATGTTTAAGTGGTAAAGATGAATTACATTTTGAGATTTTAACATGGAAAAATCATTTCTTGTT
Source organism: Maratus speculifer (assembly GCA_964019185.1). Taxonomy (NCBI): domain Eukaryota; kingdom Metazoa; phylum Arthropoda; class Arachnida; order Araneae; family Salticidae; genus Maratus; species Maratus speculifer. Next base: position 419,632,982 of record OZ025294.1, on the reverse strand, counting down.
TTGTTGAAATTAAAACCTTGCAGATTTGCAATGTTTTAAAAAAAATGTTTTAAGATGACGAGAGTCGCAATACTTGTTGACGGAAATTTCGATAAACTGTTTAAAAATGGTTGAGCGATAAGAAAAAGTCTCGTCCCGAATTTAACTGTGTACGCATTGCTGTCAGAGATTTCGATAAAACTATTTAAAACAACGTACAATAATAAAAAGTAAACTTTGTTGTGTTCAACTCGAAAAAAGCATAGATTTGGATGGTTTCACCTACATAACTTAAAAAAAAATTAGGAGTATTTTCATCAAAAGATATTTTTCTTTTTTGTGTGTGTTACAGCAAAAGATGAAAAAACAGTATAAAATTTTTTATGACTGATTTCCTTTGATCCACTAGTTTGACACTTTTTATCAATGCTAATTTTATAAATAAAAAAGTATGACATTTTTTTATATAGTTTTTTGCCTCCCAATATTGGAAACCAACTTTTTCTTTATGATTATGCCGTGGCATAGTATCATTAACAGACGACTAGACCCTGGCCGTCTACATAACGCAAGTCTTCTCTGATTGGCCCGTAAAACTGACCTTTTCTATAAAAAAAAACTAAGCAATTCAAGCTGAATGAGCATGCGCTGTAGCAAAACAACTTTGCTCTCTTGCAACATTGGATCATTGGAACGTATTTGCTTACTGAAATTAATATTCCATGTTTGACATCGAAGGACAAATGGACAAATTTATGGAAAATATAACAACAAACTAATACACGTGATAGTTGTTTGCAACTCTATACTCTAGAAAGACCCTTTTCAGCACATGCTCACTGAGTAAGAAGCGCCGCGATAAAATTCTTTTCAGCGCATGCTCATTGAGCTACAATTATTAGATTTTTTGATAGAAATGGACTATCTTACAGTCCAATCAGAAGAGATTTGCATTATGTGGACGGTCAGGGTTTATAAGTAGTCGCCTGTGTATCATTGGGTAGGGAAAAAAAGTTAATTCTCATCGATTGTTCTGTTTTTCGCCTCTTCTTGGGTGCATTTTTCTTTAAAGTTTTGTATCCAAGTGTCAAACAGTACACCTTCTTTCTCATCAAAAGTTTGTTGGAGCAGAGGAGGACTGTTACTGTTGCTGTGGATTTCTTTCACATACCCGAATCTCAGGGCATAATACACTAACCCCTCTCGCTCCGATTTTAACAAGTTGAGCAGGACCGAATGTTCGATCACCCAAGCGTCCGATCTCAGTTTGCACGCATTCGTAATGTCCATCCTGCAGATGGTCACTAAGACCTGCCATCAGCGACTGTTGTATGGCCATGGCAATATCCGAGGTGTAAAAGTACACTTTGCCGTTGTTTCTGACTACTACTGGTCGAAAAAGTACCAACGTTTTGAAACATGGAGTCGAAACAACCAATGGCGGATCTATCCGCACGGAAAAGTTGTTGGTCCTAAACTCAGGACCGGCGCGACATGACCCGGGTTGCGCCAACTTTAACACTAGAACTACCGGTGTTTCATATATACCTAGTTTTACCGCATCCGTCAAATTGACGGATTTTCGATTACGGCTTTCATTGTAACTTTTGACTTAGTTAATGTAAATAAAAACATATAATTTAACAAAAACATCATTCAATATGATAATCCATTAATTATCAATAAATATTCAATAAAAAAACAGTTTCTATCTGAATTTATAGTACATTTGCTATGCATGAAATAACTATGAGGGACATATTTTACATGTTATCTTAGATTAACACTTGCAACGAACATATTAAACTTAGTTATTGTAAATAAAAGAATATAATTTAACAAAAACAATATTTCATACAATAATTCATTAATGATAAATGTAAAGAAACTAAACAAAAACAGTTTCTATTTGTATTTACAGTATATCACATTTGATATGCACGAAATAATTAAAAGGCAGATATTTTAAGTGTCTCTTATCTTAGATAAACACATTCCACAAAGATATTTGATTTAGTTAATGTAAATAAAAAAAATATATAATTTAACAAAAATAACATTTAATGTATTAATTCATTAATTATTAATAAAAAAACAGTTTCTATTTGCATTTATAGTATAGCACATTTGATATGAATGAAATAATTATGAGACTCATATTTTGCATGCTATCTTAGTACATGTTATCTTAGATGAACACTTACCATAAACATATTTGTTGCATATATTGCAAGTATAAATCGCTTTGTTTTTGTTGCATAAACGAATTTGGAAAGATTTGCGATCATAAGGAATATTTTTTTGAACTTTCTAGAACACAATCCATTGATTTCCGTTCTTGTTTTTGGGAGGAAGCTTCTTTTCTGCAGCACCTATATTCACTGGAGAGTTCTTCGGATAATTGAAATAAAAATTGTTTTCTAGTTATATTTTAATAACAAGTCTCTTTATATAAAATCCACGCATTGATTGCTTCCAAGTCCAAAATATTATAAAATACCTGCAAAGGCCATCTACGTGACCCTGCTTTTATGCTATATTTGCTGGCCATTTGGTCAACTACGTCTACTCCAAATTTAATCTCATTGTAAAATGACACAGTTGCAGGAATTTGTTTTCGATTTGAAGCAATTTTTACAGATTTATGTTTTCAGCTAAGAAGTAGTACTTTTTTACGAGGCTTACTTTTGTAAACTGTTAAAACAATATCATTTGATTTGTAGAGTTTTGTGGAGAAAAGAGCCATGTTATCTTTTCTAAATTTAGCTATTTTCGGCAATTCTCTTTTATTTGCTCGAAGAGTTCCAACAAGACTTGTTTTTTTTTTTTTTTTTTTTTTTTTTTTTTTTTTTTTTTTTTTCCACTAGCTTCTTTGCGAGCTGCATACTTGTAAAAAAATTATCTGTTGTTATATTCCTCCCATAATTTACGTAGTTTTTTACAAGGTTCAAAACTACAAATTCATTCAAAGGTACTCCTGATGGTCTAAGTTCATCTTTGCCTAAATAGGGAAAGCCATTTATAAGATATTTACTTTGCACGTCTACAGCTAACAAAAATTTAATTCCGAATTAGTCTGATTTTTTGGGCATATATTGCAAAAATCTGCATCTTGCCTTTGTGGGATACAATTGTTCATCTACGCTTATATTCTGATTTGGTTTGTAACAAGCTTGGCTGTTATCAATAAAGGACTTCCAAATTTCGGAAGCTAATCCAAATTTGTCAGTTCGTAAGCGAACACTCCTCTCACTTTTTTTTTTGTCAAAAGGAATGAATCCCATAATTTCTAAAAATCTATTTCTACTCATAGATTCGCGAAAGAAAGAAGTTCCCTATTTTTCTGAACACAAATAGGATAATTTCAAATTTCTCGCTTCATAGACTCCTCGAGCATACAAAATAGCTACAAACGCATACAATTCTTCAATAGTAATTTTCTAATCGTCCTTCTGTAAAATATTTCTGGCCTCAAGCTCAGTGCAAGTTTTTATATGCTTCATCATTCGATTATCAATTATAAGTCTAAATGCACTGCTAACATTACCAATCATAATGTTTCGTTTCGCATAACCGGTTGGGCCGGAAGTATCCTTGAATATTGTGTGTGATGGGAGCCTACCAACACAACCATTCCCTATTTCTTCCCATTCAGTACCGTCGAGAGCAATTTCTTTTTCCTGTCTTTGTTCAGTTTCTGTTTGGCTGTTCGATTCAGTATCTGAACTTATTCGCAATCGTTTTCTGCGTTTGTGGCTCGTTTGGGGAATTTCATCTTCACTCCTTGAATCTCCACTTTCATATTCTTCTTCTTCACTTTCTTCAATATCTCGTACTTCAATTTCATCTCCAGAATTTTCAGAGTTATAATTATTACTTGAATTAGTGTCCGAACAGTCTTCATTTATACTAGTGAGTTCTTTGTATTCTTCGAATAATTTTTTTCTTCCTCGAAATCGTTTCATTTTTGACTAGAATTCAAAAAATAAATGTTATTTCTTTCATAAAAATATATTCATAATTTTTCCGAGATTAGATTTTACACAGATTACACTATTCACAGACTGCACTTTTCACTAAGAACGTTATCACATTAGAAGTACAATTGATAATGATCGCGTCCTAATTACATTTACCAGTTACTGATACGTTTGATATGAAGCCTGGAGCAGACTGTGCATGGGCGAAAAGGGCTAGTTCATGTGGAAAATGGGGAAGTCCGCACCACTTCGGTATGAGTTTGTTAATTGCCAAAGCCGTCAATTTGACGGGTCTTGGTATAAATAGGTATACACTATATTGCCATTGGTTATTGGACACTTGCGATTTTAGACATTTTACTAAATATCTAGAAAAATACATGAGGAATCATCTCGAAATTCTTAGTGTATAAATATAATAGTATACGTCATGCATCTCCGTGAAGATTTTTTACCAAAACTCCATAGTGGACCGTCAACAAATTAAAAAAGAATGAATATCTTTTGAATAACCCTGTCAAAACTAATGTAGCAAAAGCCCTCAAAGTCTAGATTATGATTGAATGTCTTATTGTAATACACTGTGTTCATTTTTATGCAAATAGCATGCATACTCGCAGAGTAATTAAGGTTTTTATAAAAATGGTCCCAAATTTTTCCAAGGTTTTTCCTTATAATTTTCAGAGTTCTTAATATAAAATAATATTTTTTTCAGAAAATATGACAAACAACATTGCACACAGTACCCTGTAATCAGAATTAAAAAATAATGAAAATTGTATACAAAATGAGTTGGTTTACTAAATAATTTTTTACTGCGCATGCGTCAACGATATCAAAATTTCATTTGCATATTATGTTAGCTAAATGTATAGAGCAACTTTTGTGAAAGTCACAAAATCATAACTTGAAAATTCTGAAAATAATCGTCAATTGAATAAGTTGAAAATCCGTTATTCTCAAAATGAAGCAAAAACAAGAGGGGTTGTATCCATATATTCATTGATTAGTGTCAATATAGAATACACAATACGGGATGTTACGACTACTTTTGGATAAAATCCCTCATTTTTTTGCTTCATTTTGGAAACAACGGATTTTGTCCTTATTCTATAGACGATTACTTTCAGAATTTTCAAGCTATAATTTTGAGACTTCATAGGCGTAGCCAGCCTTTTGAACGGGGGGGTGCCCAAATTTTTTAACCTGAACATGTTGGGTACAAACAACATCTTATGTAATAAAACCTAATAAAACGGAACCCCATAAAACCTATCAAATTTCCGTTTTAGACAAGTTTTTTTGCGGAAGGTATAATTGTGTGGAACTTCTTTTAAAAAAGACCCAAACGCAATTTTTCATTGCGTGAAGAAGGATGAGAAGTTGCTTAAAACTAAATCTGATGGGAAGGGGCGTGCGAAGAGAAAGCTTCGCCCGGGGCAAAGTTACAATTTGGTGCCCCCTCCACGCAACTTTTTCTTGTAACAGGCCAAAAATGACGTTGGTAGTATAAATTTGGCGCCCCCTAAAGTTCCACGCCGGGGCAGCTGCCCCCTACGCTCCCCCTTTCGCACGATGATGCTAATGGATAAGAAAAAGATATATAAACATAGATAAAACGTGATAGATATAAAATAAAGATATCCGTAAACATAAATCTGTAATTATCACAAGTTTTCATTTGAAACAGCAATGAAATACTAAAATAAATAAGCACGACTTTATTTCCCCCCAGTCATTTTGATCAAAGTAGCATTAAAATAACTTGTAGTATGCAATTTAAAGTGAAAAATAGCTCTTATATTTTCTACTCATGAATAAATAAAATTTCCCCGTTAAAAACAAGTTGGAAATTGCACGTGAACGTAGCAAATGAGGTGCGTTCGTACGATAACGAAGTTTTAAAAATATTCTGATCTTGCTGATATAGTAGAGCGAACTCCGGATACAGTATAGTAGTCGAAATCTTTACGTTTCTGTAAATATGCAGGAAGTAATTTTTATTACACCTCAGCAACGTACATCTTATTCATAAAATGTGAAGTAGTTGAATATAATTAAAACATGTACCAAACCATGTTTCCCCGTATAGCATTATATAGTGGAATACTTTTGTGTGGCCCTGTAATTTAATAATAAAAATTCTTTGCATCACAGATTGTACAGAATGCATATTTTAGTATATATTTCATAGATTCATGCCAATTCTATTATGTTCGAATGAGTGTAACATCATTAAAATGCATTTGAAACTTTTTCCTCATTGACCGTAATGTAACGGAATCCTTTTGATTGTCCCTGTAATTGATCTATGCATCCGATTTTCATAACATTTGAAATGATTCGACAAAATTACGCAATAATTATATGTTTTAAATTTCAAACGATTAAAATGCATTTAAAACTTTTTTCCCTATTGACCGTAATGTAACGGAATCCTTTTGAATGTCCCTATAATTGATCTATCCATCCGATTTTCATAAAATTTGAAATGACTCGACAAAATTATGTTATAATTATTTATTTTAAATTTCAAACGATTCGGTTGGGTAGTTTTTGCGTTGTTATATGCGGACAGACGGACGGACAGACAGACAGACAGACAGACAGACGGACAGACGGACGGACTGAGCGACAAAAATAGGTGCTACGTATTTACATAATTACGAACGCACCTAAAAATGAGCCCGTACGAATGTCAAAATTTGATCCCCAAAAACGAAATTTAGCAAACCAACAAACCACCTCCATATTAATTTGAATTTCGCGTAGCATCATTTCTTATTTTAAGAAGAAGCACAGATTTGTACTAGAGATGAGTTCGGGCTCGATTTTTGAAACCCGTGCCCGAAAGATTTTTAGTACATTGGAGCCCGAGTCCATCCGAGCCCGATACAAAAAGTGTACAAAAATAAATAAATAAATAAATAAAAGATTTAATGATATTTAAAAATTGTTTCAAATGTGATATCCCATTCAAAAAAATTTCTTTAAATTTAAGCTTATGAAAAGAGCAATTTGGTATCAAATAAAAATATCCTTCATACCTAAAAAGATTCAAATATTTCTTGTCCTTTAAGAAGAAAATTTGATGGACATATTAAAGAAGTTTAAAGAATAAATGGACAGTGTTTATAGAAATTACTATTTGCATGCTGAAGAATAAAAAAACGTTTTCAATTTCCTATAAAAAGAGTACATCTTCAGAGGTGTAGTCGTAAAAAAACACAGGTTACACGATCGAGCACACTATACTCTGTGCCTTGAGCACAGGGTATGTGCTCAAGGCACAGAGTATACTCTAGAGAGTACATCCTATGGGTTTTATGAGAAACAGAAGGTTATACGGCGTTCCTTAAAAAAAATCCAGAAGGTATACAGCATATACCCCAGTATACCTCCACTACATTCCTGTACTGTACATTTATCTATAATCAATTCATTTCTCTTAACAATTCCCCATGACTGACGAGAACCTTAAAATCAACGCAAATTAAAACATTGATACAGTTATCTTAAAGTTCCGTTGTTTTTATGGAAAAAGAAGAAACATTAATCGAATGTTTTCAATCGGAATAACATGTAAAATATGTTTACTTACGAAGGGAAATCCTCAGCATAAGCAAAATTCATGATGACAAACAGAAAAAAAATCACAATGCTGTTATCATATGAAGAACGATTATGATAAGTGCACAATCAAATAATTTGCAAACCTCAAGCATCTAGTCTGCATCAAAAACGAAGAAAGCATTCTCTAACAAAATAAATAAATAAACGATCGAATTAAAAAAATATCCTCTGCCTCAAACTAAAATACAACCAGAAGCTGATTTATTATTTATGATCATTTTGATAGGCGCCTTATCAATTAATCGTCGACGGAAATGCAGTAGACATAAATCTCCATACATCACAAATTTTATTTTGAAGCAACAATCAACTATTGAAATATATAAAAAAAATATTTTTATTTTTCTTTCGTTTTGATCAAAATAACACTGAAATGACTTGAAAAAGAATAAATAATTTTAAAAGGAAAATAGTAGTTCTTTCAATCTCTTCTACACATAAATGTTTTTTAATTCTCAGAAAGAATGAGCCCAAGCCCCTCCCCCCCCCCTCGGGCCCGAACACTAAAATGAAAATAGAGCCCGTGCCCGCTTCGGACCCGGGTTTGGGCTCGGGCTTTCGTTCTGGGGCTGAGCCTGTCTCATCTCTAATTTGGACAACCTTCCACCCCCTCCGTTCTCCAGGCTAATCACATGGTGGAATTATCGTTTCACATCTGTATTTCCTTTCAATTTTTTTTGCTCCTATCTACACTTTAGATAACAAAAGCAAATATATAAACAGTAGTTTCTATCCTTGTCGAGAATTTACTCTAATTTTTTATGGAAATATGCATGCAATAGAAAGGTGTTAAAAAAATTCCATAAAGAAAGACATCAAATTGGGATTATAAAACCAACTTTTTTGATTTACTGTGATTAATACAGATTCTAGTAAATATTCTAGTTTTAAAAAAGATGAATAAAATAATTTTCTTAAAAAGAAAAAAAGAAAGAATCAAGGTCTCTTCTTTTATCACATTTCAAAACATAGACTGTTAGTTTTGATTAATCAATTGAACTAAATTTGCTTACGTTTTTCTTCTTTTTTCTTTCATAAATTTTGATTTTTTAAAATAATCAATCTTTGATCTGCGCGAGTGGGGGGGTGCCCGGGCACCCAGGGCACCCCCCCTGGCTACGCGCATGGACTTTTACAAAAGTTGCTCTATACATTTAGCTAACATAATATGCAAATGAAATTTTGATATCTTTGACGCATGCGCAGTAAAAAATTATTTAGTAAACCTACTCATTTTTCATACAATTTTTACTATTTTTTAAATCTGATTACAGGGTACTGTGTGCAATGTTGTTTGTCATATTTTCTGAAAAAAATATTATTTTATATTAAGAACTCTGAAAATTAAAAGGGAAAAACTTAGAAAAATTTGGGGCCATTTTTATAAAAACCTTAATTACTCTGCGAGTATGCATGCTATTTGCATAAAAATGAACACAGTATATTACAATAAGGCATTCAATCATAATCTAGAGTTTGAGCGCTTTTGCTACATTAGTTTTGACAGGGTTATTCAAAAGATATTCATTTTTTTTAATTTGTTGACGGTCCTCTATGGAGTTTCGGTAAAAAATCTTCACGGAGATGTATGACGTATACTATTATATTTATACACTAAGAGTTTCGAGATGATTCCTCATGTATTTTTCTAGATATTTAGTAAAATGTCTAAAATCGCAAGTGTCCAATAATCAATGGCAATATAGTGTAGTTCATACTGATTACGGAAATTAAAATGGGTGAGAGGAAATTGAATAGGAATATTTAAATATTCTTATGTTTCATTAAAAGTCGTATCATAAAATTTTGGGACTCGTCATAATTTATATCAAATTTTTAAGCATGAAATTTGAAAACTGTCAAAATGACGGTCTTGGTCGTTCTAGTGTTAATTTGTTATACTGGGGCTGGGTCAGGTCTTCACAGTTTGAGAACCGAGTCGGGTCGGGTCTTATTTTTTTCTGCAGAGCTGGATCGAGCCACACTTCCTTCCTACTAGAGGTATACATGGGCCAAAATTTCCAAGCCCGGGCTCCTTACGGTATAAAGGTTAAACGCTCGATTTGGGATCGATACAACCCGTTTGCTGTGGCGGTACTAAGGGGCGGGGAGAGGGGGCGAAGTCCCCCCTTGGTCTAATAAAGGATTTACAAAGTGACATTATGCATCCTCACAAGAAATAACTTGGGGGAAAGCTCGAGCCCGTCACGGCCTGGCACGGGTCGCGCCAGTGTATAGTCCACGAGACTTGGACTGGGTAAGGTTTTCTCTTATTTTGAATCGTGTCGTGTCCTGATCTTACTTTTTTCGGAGATTCGGATGGGGACAGGCTTCTTTTTCTTCCAGACCGAGCCTGGTCTCGATTTCTTTTTTCCTATAATTTTGCATTGGACAAAATTTCCAGTTCATGTCTCGGCCTGGAATAAAAGCTAAAAATTCGGTCCGTCTGTGATCTAGATTGTATGAAAAACATTATTGGCCCGACCGCGACCCATGCAGCTAAACGTTCGTTAAGTCTCTGATCTGAATTTCTTCGAAGGATCACGTTCACAGATAAAAGCTAGTTTCGTTAAAAGATCGCGGAAAAACGCAAATTTCGTCAAAGGATCGCGATCAAAACTGGGTCAACCATTCTCGCAATAGTAAAAACCGAATCTGTAACTGACTCTATATGACAATCTGTCCCGATGCGCTAAGCGCAGCTAAAAAGTAAAAGTCAACCCGAGCCATAGCAAAATATAGTTGTTAACCGGACCCAGGCCCGACCGGAAGCAAAAAATTAGAAGTTAACTTGACCCGCAGCAAGCAATGGAAGTTATTCGGATCCAAACGCGACCCACGCCAAAAAGTAAAAATTAACCCGACCAGCAGCAAAAATTAGAAATGAACCGAACGTCAAATTTTGTGAAATGATCGCGAAGAAAACACGAATTTCTTCAAAGGATCGTAAAACAGTCACTCATTTCGTCCAAAAATTGCGAAAAAAGAACGAAAATTTTATCAAAGGACTCACCCCAATCAATTCGGGTCAGCCCGAAACCGTCTCGCAAAAGTAAAAACCAAATCTTAAACTGCCCCAAATCAGAATTGTATGTCAAACTACCCCAAATGCGCTAAGCACAACTAAAAAGTAAAAGTCAACCCGACCAACAACAAAATGTAGTGTCGACCTGACCCAAAAGCAAAAAATCAGAAATTAACTCGAACCGCAGCAAAGAGTAGAATTAAACCGGACCCAAACACGACCCAAGTAGAAAGTAACCCGACCAGGAGCAAAAAATGGAAGCCAACCGGACCCAAAGCAAAAAAATAGACGAAACACGACCCGCATTAAAAAAATGAGCTCCTACCCGTGCATCAGACTGTAATTTCCAAATTTCTAAAATCGCCCCCTCCCCCTTGAGGACTTCCAGATCCGCCCTTGGGAACAACATGTTGAAAAAGAAAAAAAGGCAGAACCATCAAATATATATACTCTTAAGAATGAGTGTGAGTATGTGTGTGTGGAGAGAAAGAGAGAGAGAAGCTCCACCTTCTGTTTTTTTTTTTTTTTTTTTTTTTGTCGCACCACGTGGGGGTAGCGGGAGGGGGGGGGGAAGAAAAAGATAAACTTTTGTATATATTTTTTAAGTTTTGAAAACCAATATTGGTCAGCAAACTGATACAAAAAAATGGCCATTTTTAATGTATTTCAACACTAAAAAAAATTCAGCATAAGTTTTTTTTTTTTTTCAGTCAGTTTTTTGGTAAAAATTCTCGAGAAGAGTTTCCGTGCAGTACAATCACTTTTTTAGGCGGAAAACCGAATCATGACACCTTCTTCTGTATTGTTGTTTATCGGACAAAATCTTTTTTTCAGAGGTAGCAAATTTAAAGGTTCGGGACTTTTGGGTGGTGCTGGAGGTGGTTGTTCATCATCATCATCATCATCTTGCTCCTCTTCTGTGAACTTGTAAGGCGGATCGGTCGGAGAGTTGGGTTCGACAGCCAAATTTGCACTAACTCTCAAATGAACGCAAGTTAGAAAAGCCGTCCCGAGGATCAGGTACCGGACTGGGCGAAGGAGACGTGGGTAGATATTCGCTCTATCGGCTCTCTGTAGCAAGAATATCCACAGCAACGGGTTCGATAGTCACAGCAACGGATTTGATATTCGCAGCGACAGATTGAGTAGCCGCAACAACAGAGTCCGTATTCTCAGCAATAGAATCAGCAACGGGATTAGTATTCACAGCAGCAGGATCATCAGTATCCGTAGCAATAGAATTACTAACCGCAGCAACAGGATGGGTAGTAGTAGTAGCAGCAGCAGCGGCAGAAGTAGTCGCAGCAGAAATCATTAGAGGGGGAGATACAGTGTTCTTTCGAATAACTGGGCTCGTACCCCTCCTTTCCCTTTTCTTGCTCTTTGTTGTCATCCACATTGTCATATCTATCGTAATCCTCCTCGGCATTCAAAGCATTATTATACGTGCGGGTTCATTGGTAAAACTCGACTACATCCTAATCGTGTCGAGAGGAGAGTTTGGCGATTGGAAATTGCCAAGTTTTTTTCACCCGAACGTAAAACTTAGTACTGCTCAGGTGTTCGTAGGCAACTTGCGCTCGTTTTGATTTGGAGCGTTTCAGGACATGGAGTGCATGGCTGTGCGTCAAGATCTGCATTTCCAATAAAGATTTTTCGAAACCGCGAATTAAGTACGAGCTGGTGATAGAGCGGGCGGCGGCGACACAAATGACTACGTCATCGAGTTACGGGATGAAATCATGATGTAGGACAAGATTATCGGGTGTAGATTAAGGAATGACTGGTCTGCCTCGTCATTTCTTGGTACGATATGAGAAGCAGCGGGCGCCAACTCGCCATTTTGGCGTCACTTTCACGTCATCGAGTTACGGGATGAAATTGGTGCCAAATTAAAGCTAAAATAGAGTATTTTAAGAATATTTCGGTCTGCCTGCGCATATCCTGGTACAAACCCTCGGCAGACTGAAATTTATAACAAAAAATGACGTTATAATATAAAAATCAACATGATTGGTTCATCGAGTTACGGGATGAAATCATGATGTAGGACAAGATTATTGGGTGTAGATTAAGGAATGACTGGTCTGCTTCGTCATTCCAGAAAAATTAGACAAATGAAAGATATTGAAACTCGGTTAGTGGTTGGGCGGGGCTCTGAAGCTAGCGATTTCTCTTGCCTTCATCCCGAATATATGTACCAGGATATGTGCAGGCAGACCGAAATATTCTTAAAATACTCTATTTTAGCTTTAATTTGGCACCAATTTCATCCCGTAACTCGATGACGTGAAAGTGACGCCAAAATGGCGAGTTGGCGCCCGCTGTTACTCATATCGTACCAAGAAATGACGAGGCAGACCAGTCATTCCTTAATCTACACCCAATAATCTTGTCCTACATCATGATTTCCTCCCGTAACTCGATGACGTAGTCATATTGAATTTTACATTATAACGTCATTTTTTGTTATAAATTTCAGTCTGCCTAGGGTTTGTACTAGGATATGCGCAGGCAGACCGAAATATTCTTAAAATACTCTATTTTAGCTTTAATTATGCAACAATTTCACCCCGTAACTCGATGACGTGAAAGTGACGCCAAAATGACGAGTTGGCGCCCGCTGTTACTCATATCGTACCAAGAAATGACGAGGCAGACCATTCATTCCTTAATCTACTCCTAATAATCTTGTTCTACATCATGATTTCATCCCGTAACTCGATGACGTAGTCATTCGTGTCGCCGCCGCCCGGTCTATATTAATTTGGGGCTTTTTTAAAATCCACGCCCGGGGCGACTGCCCATTCGCCCTCCTTCTTTCGCACGGCGCTGATGCTCCAGCTCCCCCTGTTTTTTCAAAGTTCCTACGCCACTGCGTGAAGCGTAGCAAATGAGGTGCGTTCGTACTATAACGAACTTTTAAAATATTCAGATCTTGCTGGTATAGTATTAGAGCGTACTTTGGGTACAGTATAATGGTCGAAATCTTTGTGTTTCTGTAAATATGTAGGGAGTAATTTTTATTATACTTCATTAACGCATATCTTATTCATAAAATGTGAAGTAGTTTAACATTATTAAAACACACCCCAAACATTGTTTCCCCGTATAACATTATTTAGTAGAATACATTTGTGTGGCCCTGTAATTTAATAATAAATATTCTTTGCATCTCAGATTGTACAAAATGTATATTTTAGTACATACTTCATAGATTCATGTCAATTCTATTGTGTTCAAATGAGTGTAACACCATTAAAATGCATTTGAAACTTTTTTTCCCATTGATCGTAATGTAACGGGATACTTTTGATTATCCCTGTAATTTATCTATGTATCCGATTTTCATAACATTTGAAATGACTCGACAAAATTATGTAATAATTATACGTTTTAAATTTCAAAAGATTAAAATGTATTTGAAACTTTTTTTTCCCCATTGATCGTAATGTAACAGAATACTTTTGATTGTCCCTGTAATTGATCTATGCATCCGATTTTCATAACATTTGAAATAATTCGACAAAATTATGTAATAAATATACGTTTTAAATTTCAAACGATTAAAATGCATTTTAAACTTTTTTCCCCATTGATTGTAATGTAACGGAATACTTTTGATTGTCCCTGTGATTGATCTATCCATCCGATTTTCATAAAATTTGAAATGACTCGACAAAATTATGTAATAATTATATATTTTAAATTTCAAACGATTCGGTTGGGTACTTTTTGCGTTGTTATGTGCGAACAGACAGACAGACGGACGTCCGTCCGTCGGACGGACGGACTGAACGACAACAATAGGTGCTACGTATTTACATAATTACGAACGCACCTAAAAAATGGAAAAGTTTGAAATGGGCATATGATCTGTGATCCCCATGCAGTCATACAACTGTTATCCTAATTGGGGAGTAGCGAAAATCATTGCAAAGAAAAAGATGCCCCAGGCTGCTTTCTCAATTGTAATATTCGTTCATTCTATAGTTAGAAAAAGAAATACGTGTACATAGAAGACAGCGGATGAAAAACACTGCATATTTTGTCATACTGTCTCCACCCCTCCACAAACAGAGATTCATAGAAGAATTCACACCGGACATGCATAGCATTCTCCAACCGGACATACATAGCAATCGTTAAAAATGGATTTTTACTGAGTTATTAATTTTTTTAAGTTTCTTGTTTAGATATATCATTCAATGATAGAAAAAAAATGAAAAAAAAAAATAATAATATTATGTTAGTGTTATTAGTTGTTTCAAATATGCTTTTTTTTTTTTTTTTACTTAGAATAAAATTACAAGTGAAAGAAAGAAATTTTAATTTATATTTAAAAAAAATTATATTCGAAAATTTTCGATATTTTATATTCTTTTTCATTTTATTGTGGAATCATTACAAAGAAACATGCATCGTATTTGTGATAACTTATGCACACCCATTAGATTTTTTAATCTAAGAAACTATTTTCGATATTTACTTAAAACATGTATCAAACCGAACTCGGACTGCAAAAGTGAAAACCCGATCCAAATCCGAAATAATAACTCAATCCGAAATAGTAATGTCATCTCGACCTGCTACGTGAAAATACTATGACAAACCGACCAGCGGATCCAATCGGGTTCGAGTAACAACGCATTACTAATCCGATACAGAAATGTTCTTTGATTTGAAAACATTTTTACATTACAAAATATTTTTTCGATTAGTCATTGTTACAATGTAAATCCTTTCCTCTAAATTCTGAAAACCCCTTTTTGTTACAACAATTTCTTTTAATGACTTCACATAGATTTTTATAGTCTGTAACATTGTAATGAATATCTAAAAATAAGGCTTTCCAATGATATTACTCACTACATGAGAGGGTCAGGATGCTAATTGATTATATCAGTGGGATGCACAGTTAGTGAATTTGTTATGTTATTCCTTCAGTATTGAGGTTTCAAGAAATTCTGATAAAAGATCGCGCAAAAGTCTCGTCAAAAACACGTATTTTGTTGGATAAACGGAAAAACACGCATTTTGTTGACGGATAGAGAGGGGGAAAAAATTTAATTTCGTAAAAAAGTCGGGGGAAAAAACGCATAATCAGCACCGGGAAAATAATTTTTCCCTACCTCTCTGCTATAACCTTTCAAAAAAAAAAAAAAAAAAAAAAAACCGGAAAAAAAGTTATCGGAAAAAAAGTGACTTAAACTACAAAAGCGGAAAAAAAGTGACACGGAAAGAAAGTGACAAGGAAAAAAAGTGACACGGAAAAAAAGTGACAAGGATTGGTTTTGGGGATTTATTATTGATTTTGGGGATTCATTGGTTAAGTATGAAAGGGGGATCGGGGGGGCTCATAATTTAGGTAAATGGGATTTTCATGCTGAATTAACTATTTTGGTCCAATTTTTGGATATACGTTCATACTGAAAAGACGCTTGCCTGATTAGTTTTGGGAAGGGACGATTACCCCCCCCCCCATCCGTCCTCAATTAGATGAATGGGGTTTTATGCAGAATTATCCAACTTGTGTCAAATTTGCATATAGGTTCTTTTCGATAAGGCTTATATATAGTATAAAGTGCCTGAAGAGTTTTAGGAGTTTAATGGTTAAGTATAGAAGGGGAACGGGGGATAAGCTTTCTTAAATTAATGGCTTTTTACGGATAATTATCCGATTTGCTTCGAATTTTGGACATGGGTTAATTATGATAAGACGTATTTCTGATTATTTATGGGGTTCTTATGATAATTAAAAAGGGGGCGGGTGATTACTACCCCCCGGCCTTAAATTAGATTTAAAAAAAATTATGCTCACTTATCCGATTTATTTCAAATTTTGGATGTAGGATCTTTCTCATAAAGTAAATTCCTGAATAGTTTTAAGGGTTTAATGGCTATGTATAGAGGGAGAACGGGGGATAAACCCCCTTAAGGGTGTATTCAAAAAAACGCTTTTCCACCTTCAACAGCTCGAAATTTTCCGATACAATTTCAGACACATTTTCAAAAGTAGAAACATGAAACTTGCTGAGGATATTTTTGAAGAGATGTACAAGGTGTATTGTGCTGTATTTTTACGATCAATTCATTAGAATTTGATTTATAAACAATTATCTTCTCAGTATGACCCTTTTTTTTTGTTCACAGATCTCCCGCCAGGGGAAAATCTGTTCAAAATGCCGTTTTTGATTGCTTTTTTCGCAATATTTTCTGCATTTATCAAAGAATCGACAATTACGGCACCTTGTGTACTTTCTAAATATGACAATTTGCCAGTTTGATGCATATGAGAGTAAAAATGAAGTTAAAAATAAATCGGAAAATAGGCAGTTTGAATCGAAATACACCCTTAAATTAAATAAATGGCTTTTTGCGCAGAATTATCCGATTTGCTTCAAATTTTCGATGTATATTCATTATAAGAAGGCGTATCTCTGATTAATTATGGGGTTCTTTTGCTAATTAAATAAGGGAAAGCGGGCGATTAATCCCCCACTCTTTAAATAAGATTTTTTTTTTCACAATTATACAACGTATTTCAACTTTTGGATATAGGTTTTACCTGATAAAGTGAATCCCTGAATAGTTTTAAGGGTTTAATGGCTAAGTATAGAGGGATGAACGGGGGATAACCCACAAATAATCAGGAGTTCGCCTTATCATAATGAAAGCACATTCAAAGTTTGAATCAAATAAGATAATTCTGCGTAAAAAGCCATTTATTAATTTAAGGGGGGGGGGTTATCCTCCGTTCCCCCACTGTATATGTCGGACGTTCCTCTCAGCCCACACAACTTTGAAGAAAGTCCGTGGTAGTTATAGCTGCCACCACCGATATTACTAGGTGATATCGGTCACCCACGCTGAGGATTGTGTAAATGAACACTGACGCTGTCAATTAACTGAATTAACGATTTATTTAGAATATATGTACACACTAAATACGCTATTTACCATTATATACAATTACAACTCGGATATAGGTGATCCGGTTCAACATTAAATTAAATACAGTAAAGGTTGGCTGTGTACTATTCGAATTACACCTTCCACCTCAAACTCAATGCACGTTAGATTAACTTTATCGGAGATCACTTTCGAATCTCCCAACACATGGATACTCGGCCTGCACTTCTCGGCCCAGAGCACTAAACACCAGGACGTCTGTGTCCCTTGCTCTCCAGATACGCACTGCCTCCGCTCTACAACGCAGAGCACACCCTATCAGGACCTCTGTCCTACACTACTCTCTAGGTATGAACCCAGATACGAACTAAACTAATCTGAGATAAGACTTGCTCTTCTCAAATCACGGTATTTCCCCAATGTCAACCCCCTTTGGGGCTTATCCATTGGACACATTCCACATTCCTTTCTTGATTAGTGACATGTTGCTTGTCAGCTCATCATCCACATACCTCACTGACGGATGAACACGCCTCTCCGCAATCTCCTCTTTCTCACTCACCACCTGTAGAGGATTACCTGTCAATTCTCCCTTCAACAAAGAAAGAATGTCACCTTGAAAATTCTAGTACACAGCCGGTATAATATAAAAGAGATTAAGATAGAGAAATAACGGAAATTCAAATCTTTAGCAGAGGTGGTCTCAGAACCTGACAGTATACTTAGCCATTAAACCCTTAAAATTATTCTGGGACTAACTTTTTGAGAAAAAACATATATCCAAAATATGAAATATATCGGATAAGTGAACATAAAAAACAATTTATATAATTTAAGGGGATCGGAAAATCACCCGCCTTAATTTTTAATTAGAAAAATAACCCCATATGTAATCAGGGATACGCCTTATCATAATGAATCTATAATCCAAAATTTGTAGCAAATCCTATAATTCTGCGTAAAAAGTAATTTGATTTAAGGTAGGTTATATTCTATTCCCCTTCAATACTTAGATATCAAATCCTTAAACCTATTCAGGGATCCACCTTATCAGTAAGAACCTATATTTAAAATTTGAAATACATGGGGTAATTCTGCATAAAAACCTATTTATCTAGTTTAAGGGGGAGATAATTGCTCGCCCCCCACCCTTTATAATAAGCAGAAGAACCCCATAACTAATCAGAGATACGTCTTATCATAATGAATCTATGTCCAAAATTCTAAGCAAATCGGATAATTATGCGTAAAAAGTTATTAATTTAATTTAAGAAAGGTTATCCCCCGTTCTCTCTCTTTATATAACCATTAAAACTCTTCATGCATTATATACTATACAGGGTGATTCATAAAAGATGGGCAGAACTTTAAGGGGTTATAGTACACTTAAAGACAAATAATATTAAATAGGAGACTAAGGGTCCCAGACGTATTCCCAAGGAGATAGGGGGCATTAAAGTTTAGGGTCCGAAATTTCAAATGATTATAAAAAATGGAAAAATTGGTCGATTCGTTTGCGGTTTTTGCAAAAAAATTTCTTTATGCCAGTATTTTCTTGAAATAAAATTTTAAAGTTCAATTTCAAAAAATGCCGATAGGGGACGCTTTAGACTTTGGAGTAACAAACAACTATTTTTTAACGTTATTTTTTGTATTTCTTTAAATGATTTCGAAAGCTTAGATTAAACTTAAATTTTGATCTAAAAATCTGAGTCCTAACGAGTAGTTAAGTAGCGTAAACTGAAATTTGAAATTTGAAACCCTTCTCCCCCCAGAACAAAAATCAGTTATTCCCGATCTTTGTGTCGTAGATTAGGCTCTAACTACTGCCGCGTTTTGCTAAAATTATTCTTTATGTCAGTATTTTCTTAAAAATAAATTTTAAAGAAAATTTTCAAAAAATTCCGATAGAGGGCGCTTTAGACTTTGGAGTAACGAACAACTATTTTATACCGTTATTTTTTGTGTCTCATTAAATGTTTTCTAAAGCTTAGACTTAAACTTAAATTTTCAGCTCAAAATCTGAATCGCTGAGCGTGGTTCAGTAGCGAGGGGAGGGGGTTCAAATTTCAACTTCTGAACATAGTTCAGTTTGCACTACTTAAACATGCCCAACGATTCTGTGCTGTGATACGAGGCAAAAATACAACTTTCGTCAAGGACTGCATAGTCGGAATTCACTCATAAAGGCACTGGCACAGTTGGAAACGTCGCTCATGCAAACGTTAAAGCTCCATTCCTGACGCTAGTCACCGGGTGAAGAAGGAGACAGAAAGTATGCAAATGTCAAATGGGGAAGAAGAAGAACACGTATGCAAAATTTCGACACGATTCAGGCATAAAAACTACTGAACGGTGAGTCAAGTGTAAGTCGCTGTAGTAATGAATCGGAAGATGGTGCCCTTCACGAATAAGGAAAAGGCTGAGATGCATTTAATTTACGGAGCGGCAGATAGAAATGGTGCAGAGGCACAACGAATGTACGGAGAGCGATTTCCCAACAGGCGGTTGCCTAACCGCAAAACTTTCGAGCGCTTGCACAGACAGTTGTGTGAGACGGGATCATTTCTCGCTTCCCGGTCGAATGCAGGTCGTGCAAAAAAGGACGAATCAGTAGTTGTTGCAGAAGCCATTCTGGATGTAGTAGCGGCGCAGCCAAGTACAAGTACACGAACAGTGGCTAGGCAGGTGGATACCTCACAGTCCATGACTTGGAGGGTACTGAAGGATGAACATTTGCTCCCGTTTCATGTGCAACGAGTCCAGAAACTGTCTCCAGGGGATTATCCAAATCGTATTGAATTCGCCCGCTGGTTTCTGCAGCAGAACGCGCTAAATCCACATTTTGGACGAACTGTGCTTTTCACCGATGAATGTACCTTCACACGTGAAGGTACATTTAACACACACAATGCACATGTATGGGCGGATGTCAATCCACATGCTACGTATCCACATGCTCATCAGAGACGCTTTTCCATCAATGTTTGGGCAGGAATCCTCGGAGACCACCTAATCGGACCGTACCTTCTTCCTGAACGCCTCAACGGTAAAACATACCTCACATTTCTGCAACATGTGCTGCCAGACCTGTTAAACGTTGTTCCTCCACGCATCCGGCGGGTCATGTGGTTCCAGCACGATGGAGCGCCAGCCCATTACGTACGAGACGTCCGCAACTATCTGGACATCACATTTCCGAACAGATGGATTGGTCGAGGTGGTCCTGTTGCTTGGCCTGCTCGCTCGCCAGATCTTTCACCCCTCGATTTCTTTTTTGGGGACAATTGAAGGCTCTTATGTATGAGACACCCATTGAATCCCCCGAGGAACTGGTCGCCAGACTTTCCGCCGCTGTAGGGGAAGTGCTCGAAAAGCCTGATGTTTTCGCGAATGTTCGCCGTTCCATTCTTCGCCGTTGTTCTGCGTGCATAACCTCTGGTGGTCACAATTTTGAACATTTATTGTAATTACATGTTAATAAATATGCTTTGGTAACATAATCCTAATTTGTGTCTTTTTACCTCGTATCACAGCACACAATGTGTGGACATGGTAAACTGAACTGTGCTCAGGAGTAGAAATTTCAAACCCCTCTCCCCAGAAACTTAACCACGTCTAACGATTCAGATTTTGGGCTGAAAATTTAAGTCTAAGCTTTAGAAAGCATTTAATGAGACACAAAAAATAACGGTATAAAATAGTTGTTCGTTACTCCAAAGTCTAAAGCGCCCTCTATCGGAATTTTTTGAAAATTTTCTTTAAAATTTATTTTCAAGAAAATACTGACATAAAGAATAATTTTAGCAAAACGCGGCAGTAGTTAGAGCCTAATCTACGACACAAAGATCGGGAATAACTGATTTTTGTTCTGGGGGGGAGAAGGGTTTCAAGTTTCAAATTTCAGTTTACGCTACTTAACTACTCGTTAGGACTCAGATTTTTAGATCAAAATTTAAGTTTAAGTCTAAGCTTTCGAAATCATTTAAAGAAATACAAAAAATAACGTTAAAAAATAGTTGTTTGTTACTCCAAAGTCTAAAGCGCCCCCTATCGGCATTTTTTGAAATTGAACTTTAAAATTTTATTTCAAGAAAATACTGGCATAAAGAAAATTTTTTGCAAAACCCGCAAACGAATCGACCAATTTTACCATTTTTTATAATCATTTGAAATTTCGGACCCTAAACTTTAATGCCCCCTATCTCCTTGGGAATACGTCTGGGACCCTTAGTCTCCTATTTAATATTATTTGTCTTTAAGTGTACTATAACCCCTTAAAGTTCTGCCCATCTTTTATGAATCACCCTGTATATAAACCTTATCGAAAAGAACCTATATTCACAGGGCCCGACTTAGACAGTGGGGGGCCCTGGGGCAAACATTATTAGAGTGGCCCCCCTCTATCTTAAAAATGTTTGTGAATTATACTCAAGTGACTAAAATTAAAATTCAAACCTATTGTATGTATGCATAAATTTTGTACCAAGTACTGATTTCAGTATTTATATTTCACATCTTTATACATAATAACAGATGATAAATAATTTTAACTATTAATTTTCTTATGATGTAACTATTACTTTAAGGGAACGTGGGGCAGGGAAGCAAAGGGGGTAGGAGAAAATAGACCCCTTAAAATTGAAAAAAAAGAATTTTGGTAATATTTTGCTATTTTATATCATTTGGCCCTCTTTTAACAATAAACTTTTCTCTCCTTGGGGGCCCCCCTCAAACCGGGGGCCCGGGGCAATTGCCCCGCATGCCCCTGCCTTAGTCAGGCCCTGTATATTCAAATTTGACACACGTTGGATAATTCTGCATAAAAACCCATTCATCTAACTGAGGACGGATGGGGGGGGGGGGTAATCGTCCCTTCCCAAAACTAATCAGGCAAGCGTCTTTTCAGTATGAACGTATATCCGAAAATTGAACCAAAACAGTTAATTCAGCATGAAAAACCCATTTACCTAAATTATGAGCCCCCCCCCCCCATCCCCCTTTCATACTTAACCAATGAATCCCCAAAATCAATAATAATTCCCCAAAATCAATCCTTGTCACTTTTTTTCGTGTCCCTTTTTTTCCGTGTCACTTTTTTTCCTTGTCACTTTTTTTCCGTGTCACTTTTTTCCGCTTTTGTAATTTAGGTCACTTTTTTTCCGATAACTTTTTTTCCGGTCACTTTTTTTCCTAGATTCGAAATTCAGTTTTTTTTTTATATATATATATTTATTTATTTATTTATTTTTTTACTGAAATTATCCTTGCGGATTTTGTCGATTATGCAATGAAAAAACTGCGAATTTTTTCATTTTGTCTCTGGAGAAAATACTTTTCAGGATCTTACGAGTCAGGGGAAATTCGGAAGTTTAGGCAAAAAAGTTAAGGAAAAGTCAAGGAATATTTGATGCACTACTTTGCATCAGAATATCGATTATCACAGTGAATGATATAAATTTTGATTTTATTATTAATCCAATCTAAAATTTTTACATAAAATTGAGGCAAATTATATGACAACAATAAAAAATAGACAAATATTAACAATATTGAAAATTTGAAATTCATACAGCGCATACCTTTTTAGCATTCATTGAGATTAAAGTTGTTCATTGTGGAGACTTTTACATATAAGCTGAATTTTGAGAAAAATAAGCGAAAACCTAAAAGTCAGGGAATATTTACTATGAAGTAGGGACCTTGCTTTTGTCAGTCGGTTTCGAAATAATAATAATAATAATAATATATATATATATATATATATATATATTCAAAATGGGCCGTTTTTGCAGTTTTTTTCTTCTCCCATATATGGCACTTCATCCCTAGGGCGCAATTTTGGAGGTTCGGGTTAGCAAATAAAACACATGTGTAAAGCTGATATATTTTCTTCGAAAATGGAATCGGTTTTTAAAATACCAATCATAAACAATTCGAAAAAATTCCAGACTGGAGGTCACTTTCTTCCTTGTGGAGACATTTGTTTTTAGGTGCGTTCGTAATTATGTAAATACCTAGCACCTAGTCCTCGTTCAGTCTGTCCATCTGCCCGCATGTAACAGAGCTAAAACTGCTTTATACTTGTTATAGTTATAATTATATGTTAGTGTTGTAGCGTACCGTTGAAGGCTTCCAAGATGAATACAGCGAAATACTTGCATGTAGTTTATTCACACATATATTATTCTAGACAGGTTACACATAACAAAGACGCGACACCACATTTATAAAAACTAGTTTGAGCCCCTGTTCTAGGTTAATTTTGGTTACAGTTAAAGTTCTTGACCAGGTCACGTTACAGTTAATGTCATTATACCACATCTCCCTTTCTTTAAAGATTCATTTTCTGCGGAGGACGAACTACTCGTCCACTTCTGGTGGTATACAGATTCTGGTTCCTTTTTGGAGACATAGAATTATTTTTACCATTGTTACAGGATGAATGAGGATTCTGACAGCTTGGCTTGGTTGGGCTAGGAACACTCTGTGATATTGGAAACTCATTACGGGAATCGTCTGGTTCAAAATCATCCACATCATCAGCCTCTGGTTGGAAGTTAGTTGATGGGACAAGATGCATTCTGTTTCGTCGATATAGCCTTTTCCCAGATTTGACTATATACGATCGCGGAGAATCTAATCTCTTCTGGACTGTACCAGTAGCTCTCTTGTCCGTGATCCACACTCCATCTCCAACATCGAGATTTTTGAGGTCTCGTACTCCGTGACTTTTGTTATAGTTATCTCTTTGTCGCTCTATTCTCTTCTCTTCCTTTCTTTGAAGTTCATCCCTGTTTTCAATTTTTGGCTCTAGTTGAGATTTTGCAATTGGCAGAGTTGTCCTTATACGACGATTCATAAGAAGTTCTGCAGGACTGAGGCCATTCTCTAATGGTGTTGCTCTATATGCCATTAATGGAAGGTAAGGATCTTCAGCTTTTTTGAGTCGCAATTTGATGGTTTTTACAGAAGATTCAATGAAACCATTGCTTTGTGGGTACCTAGGACTTGATGTGATATGATGAAATCCGTAAGACTTTGAGAATTTTGAAAATTCAGATGAGTTAATTGGCTCAAATTGAGGGCCATTATCAGATCTGACGACATTAGGAATCCCATGTCTGGCAAAGATTGATTTGCAGTGGAGAATTACTTCCTCAGAAGTTAATCTTTCCAGTTTTGCGATTTCTGGATATCGTGAGAAATAATCGGTCACGATCAAGTACCAAGATCCATTAAGCTTAAAAAGATCCATTCCGACTTTTTCCCATGGTCTTTCAGGAAATTCGGTAGGGATAAGAGATTCATGGCGATTAGTGGTCTCCTTGATGCATGATGTGCAATTCTTTATCATTTCTTCAATTTCTTTATTAATTCCAGGCCAATATACCGATGATCTTGCTCTCGCACGACATTTCGTAATTCCCAAATGTCCCTCATGAATTTGTTGAAGAACCTTTCTTCGATCATTTGCAGGAATGATGATTCGACAGCCCTTCATTATGAGTCCATCTTGGATCGATATTTCATATCGATGATTCCAATAAGGTAAACAGCTTGGCTCTAAATGTTTTCTTGATGGCCAACCGTTGAGGATTAAATTTTTTAACTCTTTGCAAGTTGCATCAGACTGTTGTGATTGGCGCAATTCTTCTAATCTGTTGCATGAAGCGGGTAATGTGGATATTATCATACGAATATATGCATCAATTTCTTCTTCCAACTCTTCATCCTTTTCTCTTGTTTCTTGAGGTTGTCTTGATAAGGCATCAGCTGCATAAAGTTTCTTTCCTGGTATGTGGAATATGGAATAAGAATATCGCATCATCCTCATCTTCAATCTTTGTAACCGTGGAGATAAGTCTTCAAGGTTTTTCTTTGAGAATATTGGAATCAGAGGTTTATGGTCTGTTTCTAATCTAAAGTGAGTTCCAGTGAGATAATCTCGAAATTTCTCGCAACTCCATGCTAGAGCAAGCGCCTCCTTTTCTATTTGAGCATATCTCTTTTCAGTAGGAGTAAGAGTTCTTGATGCATATGCAACGACAGAGATTTCTCCGTTCTCTTGTTCTTGTCTCAAGGTGGCTCCAATTCCATAAGAAGAAGCGTCTGTAGTGACAATTGAAGTTTTCTGTGGATTATAAATTTTTAAAACTGGTTGAGATGTTAAGACATTCTTCCACTTTTGAAATGCTTGTTTTTGAGGTTCGTCCCAGACAAACTCATTCTTTTGACTTAACATGGATGTTAACGGTGCAAAAATTTCTGCAAAATTTGGAACAAATCTGGCTAGAAAATTTGCCATGCCTAACATCTGCTTTAATTCCTTTTTATTCTTTGGTGGTGGATATTCTTTAACTGCTCTAACTTTATCTTCGTCAGGATGAATCCCCTTGTCATCAATAATATGCCCCAAGAATTTAATTCTCTTGACTGAAAACTTACATTTCTTTTCATTTAGAGTAATACCAGCTTCTTTAAGTTTGTTTAGAACAGTTTTCAATGTTTGGTCATGCTCAGATTGATCTTTTCCCCACACTAAGATGTCGTCCATATGACAAATAATACCTGGAATATTTTCTAGCAGCTGTGACATTCTGCGTTGAAAATGTTCTGGAGCAGATGAGATTCCAAAAGGCAATCTTAAAAATCGGTATCTTCCAAAGGGAGTGATGAAAGTCGTGAGAAATGACGAATATTCATCAAGCGGAATTTGCCAAAAGCTAGAATTAGCATCTAACTTCGAAAAAATTGTAGCACCTGTAAGAAGATTTAATGAATATTCCACTGAAGGTAACGGATGAAATTCTCTTTCCACACATTTGTTTAGTTGGACAAGATCAACACATAAGCGAACAGTTCCGTCACTTTTAGGAACGATAACGACTGGTGAACACCATTCCGTTGGTTTCGTCACAGGAACTATAACTTTTTGGGCAATCATCTTCTTAATTTCCATTTCAGTTTTCTTCAGCAGCGGAATAGGTATCCTTCGTGGAGTTGAAATAGCAAACGGGACAGAATTCGGCTTAAGCTTAATAGTATAACAACCTTTCAGTAGCCCCAGGCCATTGAATAATTCAGGGTAATCTTGCTTTGGATTTACTGCGTTAATTTCTAAAATGTTTGGTCCTAAATCAAAAGCTAGTATTGCAGGTTTTCCCAACAAATAACTCTGTAATCCTTCAATTACATGGATTTCTTCAGTTATTTTCTTTTCCCTGTATTGGATTTCTTCAACAAGTTTTCCCTTGTGTTTTAGTATTTTCCCATCAGGACCGCAAAGCTTTTTGTCTGGTTTTAAAATTTTTGAACCCTTTAAGATTGGTGATGTAGCTGGAATAACAGTGTGATCTGCTCCACTATCTATTTTGAAACGAATGGTTTTACCTCTTATTTGAATAGGAACTGACCATAATGAATCATTACTACTATTCGAGCGGGTTTCCCTAATTGTTCCTAAGAAAGAAATTTCAGATTTACTTTCCTTTTTTCTACAAACACGGGCAAAATGCCCTAATTTGGAACATTTCAAACATTTGGCGTCTTTTGCTGGACACACTTTTCTATTATGCATAGACTTACCGCACCATTTGCAAAGATCAAAAGATTTTCTATATTCTTTTTTCCCATTATTCCTTTTATCAGTTTCTTTAAACTGTGGATTTTGAGTGGTAATCCCTTTCTTAAAATTTACCTTTGTTTTGCTTATACTCGAAACTCTATGCACAGAATCACTATTAGAAGTAAGAATCTCTTGTTGCTTTTTAATTGATTCCGATAACCTAACTTTATCTATAGCTTTGCTCAAAGAAAGGTCTGGATCCAATTGTAACTTCTCACTTAATGATTTATCTCTAATACCAACAACTATTCTATCGCGTATTAGTTCATCATGAAGAACTCCGTAATCGCAATGCTCAGCCAACGAATAAAGTGAAGTTATAAAATCATTTACACTTTCCCCTTCGTTTTGAATGCGTTGATTAAACTGTGCGCGTTCAAAAATTATGTTTTTCTTTACGATAAAATGGTCGTCAAAATGCTTCATAACAATATCATATTTCTGTTGGTCGTCTTCTGACAAATTAAAAGACATAAAAATATCTTCTGCTTTATCACCCATGAGATAAATAAGAGAATTTACTTGTTCTATCTCTGATTGATTTTTAAACCTGAAGCGAATCGATATCTTTCGAAACGTTGCTTCCATTTTAGCCAAAGTGCCGGCCGTGAAAAACTAAATGATTCCGGCGGTGTAACCTGATAACAATTTCTAAATTCTAACTCTTTTTCTTTTTCTTTAGACATTTTACATAATAATAAAATAAATAAAAATGTGCCGTATAAGTATGCAAGAAAGAGGAAACTTCTTACTTTAAGCTTGGATCCGTTTTCAAAATATCACTGTATTAAACATCTTTTTTTTTCAGCTGCCACCATGCTTTATACTTGTTATAGTTATAATTATATGTTAGTGTTGTAGCGTACCGTTGAAGGCTTCCAAGATGAATACAGCGAAATACTTGCATGTAGTTTATTCACACATATATTATTCTAGACAGGTTACACATAACAAAGACGCGACACCACATTTATAAAAACTAGTTTGAGCCCCTGTTCTAGGTTAATTTTGGTTACAGTTAAAGTTCTTGACCAGGTCAAGTTACAGTTAATGTCATTATACCACAAAAACTACCCAACCGAATCATTTGAAATTTAAAATATACAATTGTTGCATAATTTTGTCGAGTCATTTCAAATTTTATGAAAATTAAATGAATAGTTTAATTACAGGGACAATCAAAAGTATTTAAATGTAGTATAATCAAAAGTATATAATCAAAAGTTTATTAAGATTTATTACAAGCTACTTTCTAACGGAAAGCAGATATATAGTATTTACAGTTATGCACATAAGATTTCAGCTATTATACTGTGTCTGAATCACTGCATACTATTACATCAGGGTCTGTAATTATTTTAAAAACTTCGTTATAGTAGGAACACACGGCATTTGCTACGCTTGACAAGCATTTTTAAACTTGTTTCTACTGTAAAATTGCCTAAAAATTTGCATTCCGACGCGATCTTTTTAGAGCATCTTTTACAGACTAAATTTAAATCATCTTCTAAAATTTCGAACCGTTCCGACGAATAGAGGTATTTTTTACAAAACAAAATATGTGGAAATTTCAACGAAAAGGGAATCGCATTCTTATAGCTACGACGATACTTGATTTTAAAGAAACATAATTTTAAATTTAATTTAAAATTAAATCATTTCTTGTACTTTTTTCTGTGTAATAAAGCATTTGCATTGTGTCATAACTGTGTCTTTGTGTTACTTTTTCACGGACAAAGCATTTCCATTGCTGAAATGGGGAAAAATAGGAATTACACCAGAAATTGCGGAAAATGTATTTGCAAAGAAGAAAATAGAAATAATTCACATACAAAATAAATGGAAAAATCATATTAAAATTTTGATACCAATGTTTGTTTTGTATTTAAAATTTTGTAGTTTCATAGAGAAATTATAGTCTGTGAAAGGGTTAACAAGTGAGAATGACGTTTCCGCTCATGCTTTCCTATGTAATTGTGGTGCCTAAAGATGTTCTCTGCCACCCCTCAAAGTTTGTACACGAAGTTCTGGGACACCCTGTACATATATACATATATATAATATATATATATTATGTAATATATATACATATATATAATATATATATATTATGCATTAGCTGAGATTGTAGAAAATTTCTTATCTTGGTATCGTTTTTTGCTTTTTCGATTTTGTTTACAGATATTAGATATTTTCACTTTCGAAACCAGTTACAAAAGTGAAGTCATTCCCATTAAAGAAATTGCAGTCAAAAGAGAAAAGTAAAGTAAAAAACGCCCTTTGTACAAATCTGTCTCAGCTATCCAACGCAAAAAAAAAAAAAAAAAAAAAAAAAAAAAAAATCATATAAAAATATCGAAATGCAATCGAGGTATCTTTACAACTTTCTTCTTCAGGATATAGCATTAACGAAGGGGTCTTTTTGGTTGATTGAAGTACCCTCGTCTCAATTATATCAATGTTGGTAAATGTTTTTTTTTTTTTTTTTTTTTATAGTTCAGATTAAATCTGTACAATGTTTTCCCTCAATGTTTTTGTTTTGGTACCGTTTTTTACTGTTTTCTATTTTGTTTACAGATATCTTCAGTGAGGACGCTTTCACTTTCAAAACCAGTCCCGAAAGTGAAATAAATCCCATAATAAATTCTGCAATCAAAATCGAAAAATAAAAAACGGCCTTCTTACAAATCGATTTCATCTATAGAACGAAAAAAATAAAATAAAATATTGAAATGCAACCGAGATATCTTCATAAATTTCTTGTTTAGAAAATAGCATCAACGAACAGATCTTTTCGATTGACTGAAGTAGCCTCATTCGGTTATATTATAATTTCATTTAAATATATTTTTTCTTTTTCTTTTTCTTTTTTCTTTTTTTTTTTTTTGTGCATTAGCTGAAATTGATTAGTAAAAAATTTTGTGTTTTGGTACCTTTTTTTCAGCACTTTATACTAAAGGTTGAAACACACTTATATACTTTTGTTCAGCCCTGTAGTTTACCTGGTACCATTATTATATGCCTGTATTTAGATAAAATTTAGATCAAACTAAAACACTCTTAAGATTACTGAAATTAGATTTACAGAAATTATCATTCCATAGGCGACCATGTATCCAATTCTTTGCGTAACCCTGTAAATAATTTTATCTGTATTCTACAAACATTCCTTAGTAAACTGAATGCAGTTCAGCATAAAAATACATAAGTTATTTAAAAAAACTTTTAAGTTAATTACGTTCATATTCAGTAACTTTTAGGAGCTCTTTTTTGTAGCCCTATATAAAAATAACATAGAAATTCATGAGTTATTTAAAAACAACTTTTAAGTAAATTACGTTCATATTCACTAACTTTTAGGAGCTCTTTTGTGTAGTCCTATATATTAACTATAGCATTTATGCATATTATATAATATGTATAAATTTAGTGAAACTTAAAGGCACATATTATAATTAAAAAGGCATTTTATCCATTAATCGGCTATCATCGGTAACATACAATACTTCAGATAGATTAGACTGATTGAAATCCTCCTTGTGTCCCTGTGAATTCTGTGCATTTCGTATTATGCACGAAATAACTTATATTAAGCCTCAGTGACGTATATCAGTTTTATTATACGTGAAATAGTTTAATATAATTAAAATATGATGAGAAATATACCCCTCTTTACCATTATGTATGAAATTATTTTGTATGGCCTATAAATAAATAATAATTGTTCTTTTCACCTCATATTTTAGTGCAATTCGTAAATGCATATACATTTTAATATGTTTGAAAGAGGGTAAAATCTTTAAAATTCATTTGGAACGATTTTTTTTCGTAGGCCGTAATGTACCGGAAAACTTTTAACTCTCCCTGTAAATAAGCTAATCATGGTAGAAACTTCATTTACAATGGGGTTCGTGCTTGGGTAAACCTCAGTTACATGCAGACAAACCAAAATCATAAACATTTTTCAACTTTGTTGGAAAGTGTTAAAAAAGTAATTGATAAGTACAAAAATAAATAAATTAAAAAAGTAATTGATAAGTACAAAAATAAATAAATAAATACAAACAAAACTTGATATGACTTTAAAAAAAAAAGAAAAAAAAACTGTGACACACAGATAGTAATAGTACCGTGCATTTTTGAAAATCACTGAGCAATGCTACAAAAATAACCTGAGACTTGCAGAAGTATGTCGAAAAGATTATGCTATCAAAGATGGTAGATGCTGTGCTCGAACCCAATTGCGAACGTCGACCGAACCGTTCGGAGTTTTCCGTTGTTTTCCTCTTCCATTAGAGAGGTCACCATGAAGCCCTCTCCTTTCAACCTATGCCATCCTTCCCTCGTGCAGATAATCAGCCGTTATAAACAATACCAACACCATGAGTTCCGGGACAATGTCGCGTGGATCCTGGCAAAGCAGCTTAGAACACCCAGCTTATATTACGATACTAAACTAATAAAATTTATTTTTGAATTGCAAATATCAAGGAATTATATAAGTAAAAAAATGCTACTAGTTTCACACAGATATGCATATATTTTTCTTTCTTTCTTTTTTTTTCTGTCTTTTCTTTTCTTTTTTTTTAATCTCCGAAATATTTGTTTTCATTCATAATATTTAAGATAATTTTTTCAGAAATGAAATTAATATAGGCTTTTTTTGTACAGCACGGAAAGACATTTAAAAACAAATCTAGGTAAAAATATAAGGGACAATCATTTTTTCGAATCTTATAACGAGACGTGGAGCACTCAATTTGCCCGATGATTGAGAAAAAAAATCGTTGCAGCCAGGGCCGTAGCTAAGGGGGCGTTATGAGCGGCTCACCCCCCCCCCCTTTAAAATATTTTGAGACCCCCTCCTGGAAAAGATTACAAGTTTATGTTCCGAAAATCCAAATGAAATCATGTTTAAAAATTTAATTTAGTTTTGAGATCCTTTCACAATTTTGCAGGAATACTAAATTGTACCTAAAATAAGTGTTTGAACACTCGCTCATCGTATTTCTACATATAAAGCCAACATGATGCTTAACTTTGCACCAGTTATACACACAATATTTTCATCATCATATGCTTTTCTTAGCATAAAATGAAATTATTATTACAGTTTAATGAGAAACATAGTACCTACAATGTAAATATGCACTAATTTATCATGCGTCAGAGAGAGAGAAAAAAAAATATGCCCCCCCCCCTATCGTTCTATGGCTTGGTTGCAGCGCAAGAGAAATTTTTCAAATGTTGGAAAAAAGATATAAGTTTATACGCAGTGTTCTCGCTGTCGCTCGCCATTGCGCCAAATTGCGACTAAATTCTTCATTTGGCGAGTAAACAAGCGATTACATTCGCCAAATTGCTAGTGCTCAATTTTTGCTTTTTCTTTCTTTTCTTTTTCTTTATTCATACGTATGCATATACATATTAATATATACATATTTTTAATATTTGTAGCGGACAGTTGAAATTAGATTAATAACAATCGCTGTCACAGTTATAAAAACTTAGGTTATTTTAGAACATATTGAAAAAAAAGTGGTACATTAAATAATTATATATATATATATATATATATATGTGTGTGCGTGTGTGTGTGTGTGTGTGTGTGTGTGTGTGTTACACAGCGAATCTATTTTGCTAATACTTTCTTCATTTGGCGAATGTTTTTTATTTTTAACTAGCCAAATTACTAATGTTGGTCAAATGTCAGCGAGAACACTGTTTATACGTACAGAAAAAAGGAAATTCTTGCTATTTTACTTAAAAAAAACCGATCCGAAACAGAAACCCTTAAAAAATTTAAAGGCATTCCATTCCTTTTTTCTGCAAACAGTCTAAGAGGTACGTGATTGGAGTTTACCGATATGACGTTCAAATACAGCCCGTCTCCATAGACTCTTAACAGTTGCCAGACATTGGCAGTAAAGCGCTTATCGTTTCTTCAGTAAAAATCGCCAGTTCGCCAAACTTCCGATCACCCTGTTGCAATCAGAGCCATCTGTCGGATTGATTCGATGGTACAAAGGAGTACTCCTACTCCTTAATCCTAAATAACTTTGAACATCTTTGATACACTTTGGTTCGGGAAAATTTATTACTGATTTAGTCTTCAGTGGGGAGGGATACAATTTACCATTTTACCAATTTACCCCAAGAAATCAATTTCACGCTTCAAAAAATTACATTTTTTTAAGATTTAATTCTAATCCATATTCCGATGCAGTTTCGAGTACAAGTTTTAATTTTTCTAGACCTTCAGCTTCATTTTTAGCAGGTATTATTAAATCATCCATATAAATGACAACAATGTGATCTTTTAATAGGTTTCGAAATACATTATAAATATACTTTTGAAAAACACTAGGGCTATTGGTCAACCCGAATGGACATTTTAAAAATTCGTATTGTCCTTCATTAGTGACAAAAGAGGTGTATTTCCGCGAGTCTTCTTCAACATCTACATGAAAGAAACCGTTTTTCAAATCTATGGTGGTAAATACTTCGGCAGAATGTAATTGGTCTATTACATCATAGATAACTGGCAAGGGGAAATGCTCACGCACTGTCTTTTTGTTAAGACGTCTGTAATCAACACAAAGTCTCATTGTATTATCTTTTTTCTTAACTAACACAACCGGCGAAGAAAAATTAAAAGAACTTTTCCGTACGTATGATTCCCTGAGCTAGCCACTCCTCAATTTGGTCTTCGACTATTTTTTTCTTACATGGCGGTAATCTTCGTGGGGAAGAACAAACAGGGATTTCGTCAGTTAAATTAATTTTCATTTTAACATCTACTGTTTTAGTTTTAATCGGCACATAATTCTCAATTAAAGAGGATAACTCTGAACGTAAATTTTTGTCAGCAATGTGACTTAAATCAATTTTAGGATCATCCAAAACATTTACAATGTTAACTAAAAAGTCATTAGACTGAACTTCGGCTTTAAACAGTTTCACTTCATTCTCAGATATAGTTAATGTACCTTGATGAATAACATCAGTGCCAATAATTAAATCAAAATTAATGCAACTGTCATTAACGACAAAAATAGTAACTTTAAATTTTGAACTATCTACTTCAATTTCAGAATTGAAATAACCTTCTGGTTTAATTGAGGCTTTTCCTAGACCGGTCAAAGTGATACTCGTAGTCGTAGGTTTTAATTCTACAAAGTTCTTCAAATTATCATAAATACTTTTCTTTAACAGAGTCTTTTGGCTACCAGTATCTATTAAAGACATTAAATACAAAAAATAAAGCTTTATCTCTTTCAGAAGAATTAAATTTTGGGATGTAATAATGTTTACTTGTGACTGAGCATTTTTAACAGATGTATCTTTCGATTTAGTACACTGAAATGATTTATGACCATAAGTGTTACAAGCAAAACAAAGCGGCCCTTTATCCTTATTTACACAGTTTATGCTCTTATGATTATTCCCACCACAATTATAACAACGCATATTTGGCTTTACAGGCTTAAACTTGTTCTTAACTTCAACTTCGGATTTAATTTTAGGCTTAACTCCTTCATATTTATGAGATTTTGCATTTTCATACGCCGACCTTATTTTTTCGTAGATCTTTAATTTTTGTTTAAATTCAACAATATTGGGGCAACCGTACAAAAAATATTTTTTGAAAATGGGATCGTTGATTCCATTTATTACATATTGAATAAGTGCAGAATCTTCAATATTGCCTTTTGAGCATAATTGTTTCATATATAAAAAAATATTCATTTAACGATTCATGTGGTCTAATTTTCCTTTTGGATAGCAATTCATGTAATTCAGCTGAATTGCACGTTTTACCAAATTCAGAAATGAGTAAGGCTTTCAATTTGGACCACGAATTAATTTTTGTTTCACTTTCAATAAATAATCTAGCTTTGCCTGTCATACGGCGTTTAGCCAAAACCAATTTGTGCAAATCACTAACATTAAATAATGAAACAATATCTTCAAAATCGGCAAGCCACTTTTGAATGTTTTGTAATTCAGTACCTTCAAATATCATTATCATCGTTTCTATGTCATTTATAGAAATACTAGGTTTAATAACATAATCAGGAATTAGAATTTTCTGATTTTCATTACTTTCACAACTAGAACTACCAGAATCATTTCTCACATTATTCTCAAAAATTTTTGAAATATTTCTAGTTTTACTTAAATCATCATTAAATTCATCGGCACTCTCGTCATCACTAAGAGTACCTTCATCAGGCATAATGTTAATAGTAGTAGGGAAACGACAGTACGGGAACAGCCGCAGGAGGGACGGAGGGACCGTCCCTCCTGCGGTGCCTCCTGCGCCCACCGTCCCTCCTGGTCCCTTCTGCGGTGCCGCCGCTCGAAATCATACTATAAGATGAAGATTAAATTTATATTTGAATTTTGAACAATCGTAATTTTAACTCAAGACTATGTTTATTTATTTATTTATTTATTACTGCTATTTATACAATACACTGTTAATATTATACATTCCTATTAATAATAAAATCGACACTTAAAAGAATACATATTTACATGATGTAAAATCAATTTCTAGATAAGGTGCCATACTTTGAAATATTCAGTTCTAAACATTCAATTTTTCGAAGTCTCCAATCTGATCTTTGACTGTTAAATTCTTCAAATGATTGGTTAATTTTTGAATATCCATCATTGTAACTAAGCAACCTTCTTCATTTTTCTCAGGATGAAAAGTTAGAGTTTCAAACACTTCGAAAGCTGGTATCTCATGTTTTATTCTTTTAAAGTCTACAATGGGTAAAGGCATTTCACTGTTAACAGGAACAAGACGTTTTTTAGTATGGTGTGTGCGTAAATGTTGATTTAAATTTAATTTATTACTAAATTTATGTTTACACTGATCACATGTATACTGTAGGTTTTGGTGCACTTTCAAATGACGGTTTAGTCTATTTTCATTTGAAAATGTTTCCTTGCATTCATTACAATTGAATTGAGGTCGATTGTGAATATGCATATGCTGATTTAATCTATAACGATAGCTGAAGATCTTCTCACACTTTTCACACTTAAACAGTGTATCATGTTGGATTTGATGAATTTTTAAATGGTGATTCAACTTATTTTCACTTGAAAACGATTTCCCACATTCATAACAATGTAATTGTGCTCTATTGTGAATATGCATATGCTGATTTAATCTATAACGATAGCTGAAGATCTTCTCACACTTTTCACACTTAAACAGTGTATCATGTTGGATTTGATGAATTTTTAAATGGTGATTCAACTTATTTTCACTTGAAAACGATTTCCCACATTCATAACAATGTAATTGTGCTCTATTGTGAATATGCATATGCTGATTTAATCTATAACGATAGCTGGAGGATTTCTCACACTTTTTACACTTAAACAGTGGACGATGTTGGACTTGATGAATTTTTAAATGGTGATTCAGCTTATTTTCACTTGAAAACGATTTCCCACATTCATAACAATTTAATTGTGGTCTATTGTGAATAATCTTGTGTTTATTTAATCCATAACGATAGTTGAAGGATTTCTCACACTTTTCACGCTTAAACAATTTTCTGTTTGGATGTGTTTTCATATGAGTTATTAGAGCACATTTCCTAGTAAAAGATAATTTGCAAATTTCACATATAACAGGTGATAGAGTATCATACATCATCATATGCTTTTTTAATTCGCACTTTCTTGAAAACAGTTTTTTGCAGTCCTCACAAGTAAATGGTTTTTCATTGGCATGGATCTGTATATGTTCTTTTAAATTCCATTTAGATGAAAAGTTTTTATCACAAAAAGAGCAATTCTGTAAGGGAAATTAATGTAAACAGTTAGATATCACTCTAATATTACAAATAAAAATACTTCTTATTGAATATAGGACAAAATATTTTAATGTAAATTTAACCTAATTATATATAGTGTATGAATTCTAGTATTTAACATATAAGTGACTTGCATATGTATTATTCTTTAACTTTGTATGTGCTAAGGTCGAATCAGTCGGATCATACATTTCGGAAATTTGCTGCTGTTTTGCTTCATCTTGCTGAAACATCTGTGTAATAAAAGAAGTATATTTATATACTTAATAAATGCTTAATATATAAAAAAAATCTTTTTTTTTTAATTTCATTAAATTTATTTTTATTGGTACATATATATTGCAATGATATAATAAAACTTACTTAATTCGTTAACGAAGAAAACGGTTTTCACTTGCATTAAAATCTGGAAATTAATCAGAGTTGTGTACCTACCAACTTCCCTCTCAAGTCTAACAGCGGGAATGCAAAATGCTGCGCTGCTTTTCGAATTACCTTCCCACACAAGCTAACTGCAGAAATGAGGAACGTTGCATTGCTATTCGAAAATTCATATTGCTGTTAATCGTTTATGTCACGTGACAATTTGCGCATGCGTACAAATAAGTTTTATAATAAATTGCTAATTTGATTAATAATACGAACAGAATAAGTAGAATCAGTCATGTATACTATCTAAACACTAAGCAGTATTTATATTTTAAATAACTTGATGTTTGATAATATGGAAATTTCAAAAAGGTGAGGTGAAACATGCTAATTTTATTAAAAATGTGAATCGAATAACTCAGAGAAGTTTTCACATGTCAAGTGTCTGAAAGAGTAAGAAGTGACTTTTTCAGTTTCTAGAATAAAAAAATGCATATTGTTGAAAGATGTCGAATGTAGTCAAGACGTGAAAAATATAAATATGAACATTTTATAATGACATTCAAACTTTTAAAAATAGTTAGTTTGGGAATATATTGTAATAATATATGTAAGCAAATGTATTTCAAAGTTGAAAATTTGTGTAAAAAATTGCCTTTTCTTGAAAATCGATATTTATTTTCGTTTAATTAATGATACTTATTACTTTTCTGTTGTTAAAACTAAAATATACGTTTAATTCTTCTGTTAAAATTGATATATCCGTGTTGGAGATGAGAAAAAATAGTGTAAAACTAAAACAATTGATTAAATTCGTCTTTTTCCTCTTAAAATTATTATTAAACTAGTGTAAAACTAATAAAATTTGTTTAAATTCGTCTTTTCCCCACTGAAAAACTAATATTTCTATTATTTTGCTTAATTAATTACACTCATTATGACTTCCAAATTTTAATTTGGAAATGTTGTGGTAACTGTTATAAAACTAGAATGGATAAATAGTTTAAATCTCTTCTTTTTTCTCTCTAGGTGATACTTTTTCTTGAACGTAAACATTTTGTTGTATACCTTTGTAAGTTGTGACGTCAGAACCCTATTGTGTGTTTCCCCTAGTTGGAATGCATGGGTGGAGGGGTTGCATAAAAAAGTTTTAGTTTGGATATGACGTAATGAAGAATGCTCCGTAGGTTCAAATGTGCATGTGTGTTGAATATTTCTTTAAATGATTCGTTTATGTATTAAAATTCTACTTAGTTGGTGTATAAAAGTATGATGAAATTGGTTTTCTTTCTTTAAAAATCGGTATTTTCCGTTGTTTTGCTTAATTAACAAAACTCATTAAGACGATATTAAAGTGATAATCACTTAAAAACAGAAATGTACGTTTAAATTTCTTTATCTCAAATTGATATTCTGAAGTTTGAGTTGAAAAAAATGTAAGAAGTCATTCTTTTCTATAAAACTTGATATTTTCCATTGTTTTTTACTTAATTATCAACGAAAATTTCGTGAAGAACATCGTTTTGTCACTAGACATGAAAATCCGATGAGTAGCCCCCAAAATAAAGCTTTATCTTGCCGTTTTTTTTTGGGGGGGGGGTAATTAAGGGATGGGAATATTTCAGATTTTTTAAATTAGGTGATAGAAGTGGGTGTCATTTGTAATGTATTTTCCAATTTCCAAAAATTCTTTCTTGATAAAATTCATTCGAACATTCTTTATGAATTTTATGGTAGGTGTTATAAATATACAATATGGAACGTTATGTTTTATTATTGATTACAGGTTTGTTCTATTTGTATTACCTTCAAAACTTGCTCCTTATATCAAATCAAATAATATCACGATTTTTAAACATTTTCAAAGCAACAATAATAAAAATCAGGATCATCGAATTTCTTCAAGGTCAATAAAGTTATCAAAATACTCGTGTATTCATAATTCTTTTTTTTTTTTTTTTTTTGATAAAACCATTCATGAGTTTGTATTTATGTAACCTGCCTAACTTTGTAACGTACAACCGTATCGACTTGCGAAAGTGTCATTCGTTTCCGATCCTATCAGCACCGAGAAGTTTTGCCCTCGGGAGATGGTAAGTGCTGGGTTCGAACCCAATTGCACCGTCGGCCAAATCGTTCGGAGTTTTCCGTGGTTTTCTTCGAGCCTTGGATTTCTTAGCATAAATATGAGTTAGATTCCTTTATCAAGATCCTCACGGTGGACATTCTAACTAGGGCCTATATCACTCGTTCAAATAATTGGCCCTATACAAACCAACAACCAACCAATCACTCGATTCCGAATTAAAAAATGCAAAGCAAACAATACTATGCTTTAGCTAAAAAGTAGTCGTTGGGGGCCACCGTAATACTTACCCATCATGGATATGCATATGAAAATAAAACATGTGAAAACAATTTATGCAATGCATTGCAATTCATAAACAAAATTTAAATATTGTTAACATACATAATAATGCTACATTAAAGAACTGCAGATGTACCAATTTCGACAAATTATATAAAACGCCAAACTACTCAAGTAGTACCGAACTGCGTAAAAAAAACATCCTTATAACTCCAAAAATAATAATTCTATTAACTAACAATTAACTGCGTCGGATTAAGCGTCACATTTCCAATTAAAATATACCTCTGAATTGAAATTTGAATGAAATACAGGGTCATGAAAAATCGAAGAATGTGGAAAACAGGATTACAAATATCTCGGCAACTAATAATCCGATCGACTTCGTTCTATATGCAAAATGTGTGTTATTTTATTACCTTTTACGTCCATTCCTTAGAACAAAAAAATTCGAAAATTTTTATATACCTTTCATCAGAACAATTTTTTCGAGAGTCCGAAAAAAATAGTTCCGGATAATCGAGGTTGCTGATATTAAATAGGCTTCGTCCCATTCTTACATACTAACTACATACAAAATTTCAAGTCTCTATCTCAATTTGTTCAGGAGATAGAGTGTTTACAGACAGACAGACGGACGGCAAAAAAAAATTTCTAAAAATATGTTTTTCGGAATCTCTACTGTCTAAAACGTGTAAATCCGTCAAAATTTTTTTTTTTTTTTTTTTTTCAAAACGATTGCAAGACTTACCCTATACTACGTATGATGGGTAAGTAATAAATGATAAAAAGAGAAGAATAAATGAAAAAGTTGCCATAAGAGTAATGAAACATGCCAAACTATAATCTTTTTATGTTATTTTTAATTTATCACTTAAAGCATTTAAAATTAAATTGATATTTTAAAATGATGTTTATATTATATGTTTTAATTATTGATCAAGATGAATTTAGCACTAGAATTTTATCTTTTTATATTATTTTTAATTACGTAACAGTATGATACAACTAAAAAAAAAAAAGTCAATTTTTTAAAACTCAAGTTAAGAAGTTATTTCAATCAAACAAAAGGAACCGTTCACTTATACTAGTCCTATGGAAGAAATTTATAAAGATATCTCTGTTGCATTCCAATTTTTTTCATTGGGTGGCTAAGATCAATCTGTACAAAGGCCGATTTTTACTTTTTTGATTTTGTTTGCAGATATTTTAAATAAGGACGCTTTCATTTTCGGAACCGACTTCGAAAGTGAAAGCATCCTCATAAACAAAAGGTCCTTTCGGCAATGTCGGGAGGAAGAGGTAGCTTTCATATATATATATATATTTATTTATTTTAAATTAAATTATATTATTCAAACATACGAAGCTCAAATTAGTGGAACACGATTTTATAATACTGAATGCTAGTTTTTGTCAAAACTGAATATTAATAGGAATATTTAGAAATTAGTCGTATTTTATTCAACCTGGTTTCATTTTCAGCGATTTAGGGAGTCGCCAAATTCCACAATATCATGAAGTGTATTCCATTTCAAAGCAACATGATGGATAAAACAAACCAATGAGCTTGGTCAAAATCTTAATTCATGTGCACATGCCACTCATATCGAAATCGATTAATATATACGAGTGCTGTCGCGGGCAAATTGATTTTTTTTAAAATGTCACCCACAGTAGAAATTCAAACTGCTAATATATCAGGCGTTTTTTAAGGCAAAGACAAAGCA
Source organism: Maratus speculifer (assembly GCA_964019185.1). Taxonomy (NCBI): domain Eukaryota; kingdom Metazoa; phylum Arthropoda; class Arachnida; order Araneae; family Salticidae; genus Maratus; species Maratus speculifer. The sequence continues at coordinate 419,591,516 of OZ025294.1, read as the reverse complement.
AAAAATACTCCGGAATTCATTATTAAGATAAATACTTTAGAAAGAACCTTTTTTCAATTTCAAATTTTTTGTTTGTACACTATCTACCAAAAAGTATTTGTACACTTTCAGTTTTTGACATTTTGTCAAATATTTAAAAATATACTGGTCGGATTCTTCTGGAACTTCAGAAATATAAAGATTATGTTTCACTTTATATTTATTTACATTCATTTGTTAAGCGGGTAATTACTGGGCCGGCAAAAAAACAAAGAATAATAGAAATATTTGGGATCGCCCTGTACATGAAAATGCACGAAACGACTTATCGCTTTAGAATACAAATATATGAATACAGTAGAATATGTACACTAATTTTTGTGAGAATAGCATGTATATTTATGGCGATAGAGCGATTTTTTTGAAAAATTCAAAAAATTCTGGTATGTTTTTTGTTTATATCATGCTGGGTTTTTAACCAAATTTAACGCAAATTTCAGAAAAATTGGCAAAATGCAGTAGAAAAAATGCAGCGCAATTGGAATATAAATATATTAAATATTTTATGAAATATGAGTAGTTTTATGAAATAATTTTTATCTGCGCATGCGCGAACGATAAAAACAATTCTTTTACATCATTTAATAGTCAATTCTATGGAGTAACTTATAAAAAAAATCCAATGAAATATCGTGAAAATTCAAAAAGATATCATTATTATAAGTAAGCTGTTTTTACATTGCTCTCTAAAAACGGCTGAATGATAAGGGATTCTCCACAAATTGACATTTTTTATTGACTGACTTTTAGGAAAAAATTAGTATTTAATGTATACAATATCTAATACAATATTTCTGTTAATAAGTATCTTGACATCTGTGATGGAAAAGAATAAAAGCCCTTTTCCTTTTCTATCACGGGTGTCAAGATACTTATTAGCAGCAATATTGTATTCATTAAATAGTACTAATTTTTTCCTAAAAGTCAGTTAATAAAAAATGTCAATTTGTGGAGAATCCCTTATCATTCAGCCGTTTTTAGAGAGCAATGTAAAAACAGGTTACTTATAATAATGATATCTTTTTGAATTTTCACGATATTTGATTGGATTTTTTTTATAAGTTACTCCATAGAATTGACTATTAAATGATGTAAAAGAATTGTTTTTATCGTTCGCGCATGCGCAGATAAAAATTATTTCATAAAACCACTCATATTTCATAAAGTATTAAATATATTTATATTCCAATTGCGCTATTTTTTTTTAATAGATTTTGCCAATTTTTCTGAAATTTGCGTTAAATTTGGTCAAAACCCCTCTATGATATAAACAAAAAACATACCAGATTTTTTTGAATTTTTCAAAAAAATCGCTCTATCGCCATAAATATACATGCTATTCTCACAAAAATTAGTGTACATATTCTACTGTATTCATATATTTGTATTCTAAAGCGATAAGTCGTTTCGTGCATTTTCATGTACAGGGCGATCCCAAATATTTCTATTATTCTTTGTTTTTTTTGCCGGCCCCTTAATTACCCGCTTAACAAATGAATGTAAATAAATATAAAGTGAAACATAATCTTTATATTTCTGAAGTTCCAGAAGAATCCGACCAGTATTTTTAAATATTTGACAAAATGTCAAAAAACCGAAAGTGTACAAATACTTTTTGGTAGATAGTGTACATCATTATACATTAAAAATTTTTTTGACAAACTTAAATTGCCGCCATTTCGAAACAAGATGGCGGATGAAGTTGGCCAGTGAACTCGATCAAGACATTGATATGTACTATGTACACACAGAATTATATCCAAATCAGCTTATAAATATGCGTATTATCGCGTGACAAATTTCAGACCGTTTCAAAATATTAACCACACTGGAAATTGAAAGTGCTATAACAGCCATTTTTTAAGATATACATGAAACAAAAAAATGCTCTGGAATCTTTGTATGAAGGTTAAACACACAAAAGAAAAATCTTTTTCAATTTCTTATTTTTTACACTTAATTTTAAAATTTAATTAAAAAAATAATATTCCGTCATTTTGAAACAAGATGGCGGATGGAACTGGCCAACGAACTCTGTCCAGACATCGGTATTTACTATGTACGCATCAAGTTTAATCGAAATCGGTTTATGAAATTTTTATTATCATGTTATCTTGTGACGAAAATCAGATAATTTTAAAATGTGAGCAACACTAGAAATAAAAAGTGCTGTAACTCAGCCATTTTTTTAAGATACAGACGAAACAAAAAATGCTCTGGAATCTTTGTATTAAGCTTAAATGCATAAAAGAAAAATCTTTTTCAATTTCTCACTTTTTTGTACCTATTTTTAAATTTTAAAATTAAAAAAAAGTTTAAATGGCCACCATTTTGAAACAAGATGGCGCACGGAACTGGTTGACGAACTCGGTCAAGGCCTCATTGTACACACCAAGTAACATCCAAATCGATTCATAAATACGCTTGTTTTCAAGTGACAAAAATCAGATCGTTTCAAAATGTCAACCACAAAAAAAATTCAAAGTGCTATAACTCAGTCATTTTTTAAGATATAGACAAAATGAAAAGTGTTCTGGAATCGTTGTTTAAAGTTCTAACACATAAAAGGAAAATATTTTTCAACTTTTAATTTTTTCGCATTCAATTTTGAATTTTAAATTTTAAAAAAATTAAATGGCCGCCATTTTGAAACAAGATGGCGGATGATGCTGGCTAACGAACTCGGTCGAGACATTTGTATGTACTATGTACATACCAAGTTTCATTCAAATCTATTCATACATACGCGTGTTATCACGTGACAAAAATCAGATCGTTTCAAAATGCCAACCATAAGAAAATTCAAAGTTCTATAACTCAATCATTTTTTAAGATATAGACAAAATAAAAAGTGTTTTGCAATCGTTGTTTTAAGTTCTAACACATAAAAGGAAAATATTTTTCAACTTTTAATTTTGTCACATTTAATTTTAAATTTTAAATTTTTTTTAATTTAAATGACCGCCATTTTGAAACAAGATGGCGAATGATGCTGGCTAACGAACTCGGTCGATACATTTGTATGTACCATGTACGTACCAAGTTTCATTCAAATCGGTTCATAAATACGATAGTTATCGCAGGACAAAAATCAGATATATATATATATCGTATTTTCCGGTGTATAATCCACACCCTGTGTATAACCTGCACCCCTAAATCGAGCAGTGCAGTAAAAAAAGTTCGCGTATAACCCGCGGAGATGCATCGGTGTATAGTCCGCGGGCTATACACCATTTACGAACGTATATTTCGACCAGGGTTCGAAATTAGAAGCCATTAGTCATAATTTTTAACACAAATTTACCAAATTTTTTCGTGATGCATAATATCTACAGTAATTGGGCTAAAAAATTAAGATTATCAGTACCGTAATTTTTGGAAGAAAGCCGCGGCGTTGACGTGTTTTAAGATAAAATTTCAAGCGATGCGGCGTTTATGCGCTTTTTTTTTTCAAAAAAAACGTGATATTTTTTAAAAAAATTTCCGAAAATTAAAAAAAAATCGGTGATAAATTCAAAATTTCGGACATAAAATGTATACGTATTTTAGGTCATTGGTTCCCAAAAGGAACGAATCCTCGGAATCGATCCGAAATGCACCAACTCCGAAAAGGATCGATTCCTCGGACACTATCTGAAATGAAATGACTCCGGAAAAGTTCGCTTCGTAGAACTCGTTCCGAAATGAAACGACTCTGTAAAGGAACGATCCCTCAGAATCGTTTCGAAAAAGACTCACTGCTCTGAATCGTTCCGAAATGACATAAATCACGCACTTTTTTTTATTCTTTGCAACAGGGTAAGGAACCAACTCCGAAAAGGAACGATTCCTCGGACTCTATCTAAAATGAAACAACTCCGGAAAAGTTCGATTCCTTGAACTCCTTCCGAAATGAAACGACTCAGTAAAGGAACGATTCCTCGGAATCGTTTCGAAAAAGAACGACTGTTCTGAATCGTTCCGAAATAATATAAATCACGCTTTTTTTTTTTTCGTTCTTTGCAACAGGGTCGGTAGATTATTTTTTTCTGAAAAATAAACTAAAAATGATCTTAAATTCAGAACTGTCGAGATTGGAAGGGTTCCGGATTTTGGATTTTGTACTCTACAAGCACAATGGCTATTATACATCTATGATCTATCAGTGCAATACTTGGCGATAGTTGCGACAATTCTTCCAAATCCAGAAATAACTGTATTTAAGCAGTAAAAAAAAGCCTTTACAAACATGGGAGAACTCTCTAAATTTCAAGGCATAGGGAAAAAAATTTTACAAATTTCGAAGTTTTTTTTTTAATTTTTTAAAGTTTAAAAATTATAGAAAAAATATCACGATTTCCAATTTTTTTAAAAATCTTTTTATAACCCGCACCGTGTATAAGCCGCAGCGGCTTTTTGGGAGGTTTTTTTTCTTGCATAAGCCGCGGACTATACACCCGAAAATACCGTATATGGTTATATATATATATATGTGACGATTTCAGGAGAACTCGAATTATTTCCACTGGTTAAACAGAAACACGCAGTCATGGCAAGCGAGGGAAAAAACAAAAATAATAAATAAATGTAGAAGATCCAATAATTAGTCATGGGCTGCTGTAAATTCATTTATTAAATTCGTGATAATGAGGAAGGAAAAGCTCCTTGTTGCAAAAATTCCATCATTATTTCAGCGAGCTGTCCTCCTCGAAGAAGCAACCCAAGAAATCTTCAGAATCTTCCTTTCATCTCGAGACTTCCCCCTTTTAAACTGAAAAGAAAGTTCTGGAACATTCGGTAACCTCAAACCATCATTCTTTTATGTAAACAGAATTTTTGTCCAGTTACGAGGCTATTTTAAACAGACGATAAATTTATTTAAAAAAAAATATTATTTAACCAATTTATAATTGACTTCGAATTTTAAATATCTTAGGCAGACGATTTTTATACATGATTAATTTTAAGAGAAAAAGAAAAGAAATGAATTTATTAATATGCACATTATCGTTGACGGCGGAAAAATAAATAAATAGATAAAATAAAATAATGATATTTTTTGAAAGGTATGGTTTTGGAATAAATTTAATAAGAATTTCTTAAAAAGGGTTGATAAAAACATAGAAGAAATCAGTTTTATTTGGAATATTAAGAAATAAAGTTTTAATTAAGAATATTTTTAATTTAGAGCCATCTTTTTAAATTTACGCATACTGGAATAATGTTTTTTAAGGCAAATTAAGAATTTATATCGTCTGCACACAGATTAACAGATTAGATCTAGAAATAAGATTTTAATTTATTAATTTGAAGTAAGTACGGAATATTATTATAAGAAAATTAAGATAGTATAAAGGTTAGTTTTGGCGAAAAAAAAAATAAATTTGTAATATTATCCCCCCTCCCCAAGACTTTGTATGAAATTGATAGTTAAATAAAACTACAAGTTCAGACAACAGAAATATAATAATTTAGAAAAGTTAAATTTTGGAATAAACTGTCAAACTCAGGAAGCCAAGAGATGGAAGAAAAGAAAATTAACGCAATATAAAAAATATTAGCGATTAAAATAAAATAGTTAAGAGAAAATAATTCTGAATTAAATTTAGGTAGGAGCCTTTCCCTGAAAGAAATACAATAATGTTACAACATCACTTACCATTTGTAAGTGCATAGGAGATAATACATACAATAACAGTAATAAGTTATGAATATTAATAAGCAAAAGACATTAAAGATATAATAAAAACAAAAAGATATCTCTTTCATGGGAGTCTATAGAATTTCCGTGACTTAATTAGTAGTAATTTCAGTTCAGAAATTAAATTTGTTTGTATAGTCCTTGTAGTAAACATAGTCTTTAACCGCTACAATAAACGTTCTTCTCAAACTTAGTTGACTACATAGTCCTTCAAATCAAAAGTCTCTAATAGTTTTAAAAATGCAATTCTTCAATGTAGTTCATTATCAATAGTTAATTTAAATAAGAATTTCCGGAAAGTTTACTAAATACTGTCCTTCACATAAAACATCTTCAATCCAGTTTACTAGTGAACTACATAATTTTTCCATTTTGGTTTAATGTTATGTTGGAATCTTTGTTGGATCCAACATCTTTCAATAATATATCAATTTTTCAATAATAAATAGCATCACTCTCAATATCAATAATAAATAATATAGAAAAATTTAAATAATAACAATAACAACAATAATAAGTGATAGTATAATAAGACTCCATATCCTAATATTTCTCAATAAGAGTATAATTAATACTAAACTTCATTATAGAAATCATAATGATAATAATAATAAAACAAGAGTATAATCAAAAGAAAATATCACTATTTGTTTATTATTGATAGGGAAAATATTGGTTGAGGATAAAAATAATTACATAGCAACTAAATAATTTTCTTATCTTCTAATAGCATAAGAAAGTATTTTTTGCTAGCCGAAAGCATAAATAAAAAAAAATCATAATAATTCCAAAATCCAAATAAAATTAAATCTAACTATTTAGAAAATGGACTCTCAACCAGTATTTCCTTACAATAATTCCTCTCTGATACTCTTTTACAAAATTGTCAAATTTGGTTATAAGTTTTCAATGCCAAATGTAGAATAATGTTTTATCCACACAGGGTTTATAAACTTTAATAATAAAATACAATAGGAATAAAAGGTGTCATTCTTAATTGAGAAATGGAAATAAAAAAAAAGTGTGCTTTTTTGAAAAACTTTTAATCTGTAGTTTTCACAATCACTGAAAATCACATATTATGTTATAGGTTTGAGTAGAATCATTAGATTTTATAACTATTATCATATAATATCTGCTGAATAAATAGAGTAATACTAATGTCAAATAAATGAGTAAATATAGTTAGACTTAAACACCCTTAAAATTAATTTATCAGCATCAATTTGAAAGCTTTTACAATCAAAGTGTTCACCTTATGCCTGCATAAGGAGCCCAATTTAATCCCAAAAACTCCCAAAAACAAGTAATATTCTTGTAGCGCTCCAAGAACATACCCGCTGATGTTGAAAATTATGGTTTTTTTATGGTAAATGGTTTTAATGGTTTAATGGTTTAATGGTATTTGGTAAATGGTTATGGTAAAAGTTTTTTATGGTATTTTTTTTTATGGTTGTTTATGGTAAATTTAATCTATTGTCTTGACTTTAGTTTGATCTAGTGATTGTATCTGAGGTTTTGTTTGTTTTTTGGATTGCTCATGAAACAGTTTAAAATCTTCGGGTGAAAAATAGGGTCTTAATTTAGAAACATGCACAATAACGGAATTCTGTCCTGTCTCATAATTAAATTTATCTATTTCATAAGTTACATCAGAAAGTTTATTTATAATTTTATATGGTCCAGAGAAAGTAGGTTCTAATTTTCGAGTGTTAGGGTATTTAAATTCTTCATAAATTACAGAGTCTTGTATTTTTAATGGGCATTCAACAAAATTTCGATCATAGAGTCTTTTACTTTTAAGGTGAAATTCATGAGTTCGCGCTTTCGCAATTTTGAGGGCTTTGTCTACTGATGGGTAATAGTTTTGTTTTAAAGGAGATTCATAAGGCAATTGACCATAAAATAAATAGGCAGGTGGAAATTTGGTGATAGAATGGGGCGTATTGTTGTATTCTTCGATGACTTGGTTTAATAATCTAGTCCAAGGTATTTTAGAAGAAGTGGAATTAACTTTACATTTAAGCCTGGTAACTATAGTCTGATTAACTCGCTCTACTTTTCCATTGGTCTGAGGATGATGTGCAGATGTAAAACGCTGTTGAACATGATGATTTCTAAGGAATTTCTTAAACCTTGGAGATCTGAAAGATTTATGCCTGTCACTAAGTATTTTTTGAGGTGCTTTGATATTGAAAATTTGTTTTAAACAGTTAGTGTATGTTTCAGTGGTAACATTTTTGGAGGGAAAAGCCCAAACAAATCTAGTTGCATGATCTATTATTATGTGTAAGAATTTTTTTGTTGAGTTGTAATAGTTAAATCCACCAACAGTATCAATAGAAAGACATTCAAAAGGTTGATCTGTTGCTGGCATAGCTTGTAATAAGCCGAATCTTTTCTGTTTTGGTTTTTTATTTTTCTGACAGGTATCGCAATGTTTAACAAATTCGGTAATGTCTATTGTCATATTAGGCCAATAATAGTTGGGAGATATTAAATTAAGCATTTTTTGAATTCCTAAATGTCCAAAATTATCATGAGCAATATGGAGTAATTTTCTTCTTAATGACATTGGTACAACAATTTTTTTGAATCCCTTTTTCTGAACTATAATAATTCCATTCTCTTTTTTATATTTTTTGTCACAAACATTGTCTTTGTCTTGCATCTCTATAATTTCTTTCCTATCTAGCAATAAACTAATATGTTGATTAAAATGACAAACAGGATTTCGTGACAACATGTCTGCTTCGACATTTGTTGAACCCTTTTCATATTTTATCTCATAATCAAACATACTAAGTTTGAGTGACCATCTAAAAAGCCTACCTCTTAAGTTTTTAACACTCTTTAACCATACTAGAGATGCGTGGTCCGTATGAATTGTAAACTTGACACCATGAAAGTAATGATAGAATTTGTCAAGAGTATCTATAATAGCTAAACATTCTAATTCAGTTATGAAATAATTTTGTTCATAACTCTTCAAAATTCTAGAATGATAAGCAATAGGATGTAAGAAATTATCTTTATCAGGTTGTTTTAGAACGGCACCTACTGCTATCTGAGAGGCATCTACAAACATATGTAAAGGTAATTTAGGATCATAAATTTTGAGGATGGGTTTAGCAATTAAAGAATTTTTTAATTTTTCAAAAGACTCCTGGCACTCTGAGTTCCATTCCCATATTGTGTCTTTTTTAAGTAATCGATTTAGAGGATATCTAATTTCAGCATATTTATTTATGAATTTATGGTAAACATTAATGGAACCTAGAAATCGTTGTAACTCTTTCACATTGGAAGGAGGTTTTAAATTTTTGATGGTTTCAATATTGGCATTTGCTGGTGTTATTGTTCCATTAGTAATTTCATAACCTAAGAAATTGATTTTATTTTGGCCTAATTTACATTTAGAAAGTTTAAGTTTAATGTTTTCTTGTTTGCAAATGTTAAAAATTTGAGCTAAATGGTTTAAATGTTCTTCTAAAGAGGAAGAGAAAATTATAATATCATCAAAATAGTGGCACGCAAAGTCGATTTTATATTTATTAAGGATTCTTCGAATGGTTCTGTTGAATATGGGAGGGCCCGTTTTTATGCCAAAAGGGAGCACGAGCCACTCAAAAAGTCCAAAATTGGTTGCAAATGCTAATTTTTCTGTATCGGATGGATGTATTGGTATGTGCCAGTAGCCAGAGGCTAAATCCAAAGTTGAAAAATACTGAGCACTACTCAATTTATCTAAAATTCCATCGATACGGGGCAAGGGTTCTGCATCATTTTTAATTATTGCGTTTAATTTTCTATAGTCTATACATAATCGCGTTTTTTTACCTTCCTCTCTTTTCATAACTAGTGTAACAGGGGCAGAATAGGGGCTATTACTTTCCTTTATCAGTCCGGCTGCTAACAATGATTGAATTTGGTTTTTTATTTCTATTTCTTCTAAGGGAGATGTTCGGTAGGGCCTCAAAGATATAGGTAGGTCTGAGTTTAGTATAACGCGTTGTGGTTCAATATTAATCCTACCCACATCATATTTATGCTTTGCAAAAATATCACTATAAATATGAACTAATTCCCTTAAATTTACATCTTGAATTAAATTTATTTCCCCAGTTAAATCTGAATCCGAATTATCGCGAAAATTTTGAAGAGTCATGGAACCTCTATAATCAGGATGCACATTAATTGCGTGATCATATTCAACACAGTCTTCATTTTTCATAATATTTCCACAAGTAGATTGTAACTCTATATCATGATTATTTACATTCAGTGTTTCATTATCATAATTATCTATTGCTACAGTATTACCAGTATTTAATTTCATATCTTTTTTATATTCAGAGGTTACAAATTTATTAGATTGATCCCTGTTTTGTTGTACTTGGTCCATATTTACTGTATTGAAATGAAGGGATCTCTCATTATGTATGGATATACTGTTAGTTATAATTTTCCTTCCCTGCCTTACAATACAATTTTTACATTCTATGGTTAATTTAAATTTAGAACATTCTTTTAACCCCAAAATAGCATAATCCAAATTTGTATTGCATACTAAAAAGTTAACATATTTTTTAATTTTACCTACTTTTAGAAGAACACTACATTTTTTATTTATATGTAAAAATCCTTTTGCCTGACCAATGGTAACTGAGGGTATAGTCTCAATTTTAGCATTAAGTTTTTTAACAAATTTAAGTGGCAATAATGCAATAGTTGAACCAGTATCTACAACACATGGTAAATTATAATTATTTGTACATCCATACACAATTAATTGACAAACATTATGAGAATTATTTTGTGAGATATTTGGAAGAGTATCAGAGGATGGCAACTCATTCCTAAAAATACATTCTCTTTCCCAATGAAAAGCATTACTCACACCCCTATTTGTGCATATCCTACAAGGTCTTGAAGGGTATGAATTTTGAATATAATTATTTTGACAAACTCTAGGTCTTTGAAACTGAGATTGCCTTTGGGGAATCCAATTCCTAGGTGTAGTATTCGGCCTAACTGGCTGAATCCAGGGCCTAATTGGTTGAAAAGGTTGAAAATTTTGTCTAGCTGATGGTTGATTTATTACTTGGTTTGAAACTAGTGGGGTGGAAACTTCCACGAATTGTTTGACAACCCGGTACCATTCTGTGGTACTACTAGGAGGATTTATAATAATACTGTTTTTGAATTCTGGTTTTAACCCATCAGTTAAACCTTGTAATAGTATATTTTCACTAAGATGTAATTTCCTACCAATTTCCACTTTCTTACGAAAATAAGTTTCTAAATTGTCTAAATTATCTAATTTCAGGTTTGAAAAATCAGAAAAACTCGGGATGTCTAATTGAATGAATCTTTCTATCAAAATTTTCTTAATTTGTTCATAATCCGTACAATTTAAACAGTCATTGATATAAATTTTTTGCGCTTCCCCTTTCAGATATTGCTCAATAGAATTAAATTTCCATTCTAGATTTTTCTTTTCCTTTTCACATGTTGTATCAAAATAAGTTAACCACGACAAAATGTTCATTCCAGAACTCGGGTCAAACGGTACGAACTTAGGATCTTCCATAATTTTTTGATTCTTACTCATTAGAATAAATGAAGCACTTCTATTTTCTTTATTAAATCCCGATCGTAAAATCATTCGCAATAAATTTCAAAGTTAATAATTTCTATCAATTACATATTTTTTCAAAATTACTATATCAGATCCATAACATACAATAAATAATAGAATAATAAATAAATTAGTAATTTAATAAATTAACTTCAAATTACTCTCATCAATAAAATAATAAATAAATAAATAAATAAATAATAAATACTTTCCATCAATCATAAATAGAATAGAAATAATAATCAAAACATTTAATAAAATAAACTTACAGTTCCCGAAAAATCTTCAATAAAATCCATTCTTTATTAAATTCCTCATCAAATACCTTTCGCATACTCACCACTTTGAAGTTATTAATTTTCAAAAATTTGTCATTATGACCATGATTATCTTGAGTCATCAGTTACACATAAACAGCAAAAAGGTGGAATATCAGGCCTCAGGAATTCACGAGATATTTAGAAGAAATCTTTCAAACCACTCGGACAGAAAGCTGTTTAACATTAAAATCTCCTCTGTTACATTCACTCGAGGAATCAAAAGGTAATGGCAATTCTTGCTTAATAACACTTTCAATCATGGCGGGAAAAATTTTCGGCGATTCATATTTTTGTCATCACTTCGTTTCAGTAGATTCATTAGATTCATTTACATAGCATTTTACTTCTTCAGTAGATTCATTTCAAAATCCGAAACAGGCACTAGCACAGGCATTACCTATCCTGTGCGACTTTTCGATTAGTTGTGACGATTTCAGGAGAACTCGAATTATTTCCACTGGTTAAACAGAAACACGCAGTCATGGCAAGCGAGGGAAAAAACAAAAATAATAAATAAATGTAGAAGATCCAATAATTAGTCATGGGCTGCTGTAAATTCATTTATTAAATTCGTGATAATGAGGAAGGAAAAGCTCCTTGTTGCAAAAATTCCATCATTATTTCAGCGAGCTGTCCTCCTCGAAGAAGCAACCCAAGAAATCTTCAGAATCTTCCTTTCATCTCGAGACTTCCCCCTTTTAAACTGAAAAGAAAGTTCTGGAACATTCGGTAACCTCAAACCATCATTCTTTTATGTAAACAGAATTTTTGTCCAGTTACGAGGCTATTTTAAACAGACGATAAATTTATTTAAAAAAAAATATTATTTAACCAATTTATAATTGACTTCGAATTTTAAATATCTTAGGCAGACGATTTTTATACATGATTAATTTTAAGAGAAAAAGAAAAGAAATGAATTTATTAATATGCACATTATCGTTGACGGCGGAAAAATAAATAAATAGATAAAATAAAATAATGATATTTTTTGAAAGGTATGGTTTTGGAATAAATTTAATAAGAATTTCTTAAAAAGGGTTGATAAAAACATAGAAGAAATCAGTTTTATTTGGAATATTAAGAAATAAAGTTTTAATTAAGAATATTTTTAATTTAGAGCCATCTTTTTAAATTTACGCATACTGGAATAATGTTTTTTAAGGCAAATTAAGAATTTATATCGTCTGCACACAGATTAACAGATTAGATCTAGAAATAAGATTTTAATTTATTAATTTGAAGTAAGTACGGAATATTATTATAAGAAAATTAAGATAGTATAAAGGTTAGTTTTGGCGAAAAAAAAAATAAATTTGTAATATATATATGGGTGATTCTCAAAATAAGGGACAATTTATGTCTTTCGGCATACAAAAAAATTGAGAGGTTTTCTGTCATGTTTTTATATTTAGATATGTTTTTCTTAATATTATTCATTATTTGCACTCAAGAATTACTCAATTTTTAGTTAAAAACACCTTAAAATAACAGAATAAAGATTCAAAATGTCATTAGCATGGATGTCCACAGCAGCTGTGCCTTGTGTATACTAGCATTTTTCAAGAGTTAATATCATGTTTATAAAATAAACAAAAGTTATTCTTTCTTTATATTAATCAAGGAGAGGATTTATCCAATAAATTTCTTTTTGAAAATGAAATTATAGTATATAAAAAAAGAATTAAAATTTGTTTTCCATATTCGATTTTCAAAACAAGGTCATACTATAACAGCTGGTTATCAATCAAAATTTCATTTTAACATATGACAATAGTTTGAAAATACAATGTTTCTCCATGGCAACAAGTAGCCATTTTATCCCAGCCAGAAAATAGAAGCATGTATTGTAATTTAAGAATAGAAGTTGAATATTAGGGGCGTACATCAATTGTATGTCATTAGAATGGATAATAACTTTCATGTTTATTTTATAGTTAAAATTTTTATTTTATTTATTTGCACAGAACTTTTGTGTTTTAAAAAGCCCCAGAAAGGACTATTGCATTGTGATTATATTATGGCTCATAATCTTATTTAAATTAAAATTTGTCATTAGCATGGACAGATATCAGTGTCATTAGCATGGTTTTTCTGTACATGCTAAAGACTCCTATGTGCATAAATGTAACCAGTGCTTATATTGTATCCTTTATAAAGTTTAATTTTACGTATAAATTTAGGTATTACATTTATTATCCCTAAAATATGCATTAAAACTGTAGGAGAATCACTAAGACAGCTTCTTACATTGTTAGTGTCAGAATGTTGCTCATGTAACAAAATTTGCTCTTTGGTAATGTTTTTATTCTCCTTATATGTATATATGTAAAAATGGAAACCATTTGCTGAAAAGGAAGGCTAATAAATATAGAAAAAAAATATTTAAACAGGAAGAAAATAAAAATTTCATAATAAGGTACCCTGGGGTAATAACGCCAGGCGGGGTAATAACGCCAAGTGCGTATATTTTGCATAATTATGAAATAATCAGGTAAATGACACCCATGTGCTCTGCGCAGAAGGGTTTTGAGTCATATAAATCGCAAAAAACAGCTTCAAGTTAATTTGTTTCATTTTTAGGTCTTATTGTTTTTACAAGCAACTAAAATTAACGCTTGATCTAAAATTTGCTAGATAAGGTTTTTGATCTGAAGACTATATTTTTTATCCAGAAATACTTTGTTTATTACATAAATTTGTAGTATATTTCATGTACTTTCAAATTGTTGTAGAAGATTTTGGATATCTTCTCGAGATAATTTGTAGTTTAGGATTTACTGCGCAATAAGTATCCCGGGGTAATAACGCCAGGGATTCGCGTTATTACCCCGGTTGATTCCCAACAGTGGCCGAACTATATCCGAAGGGGGTTTATATATTAATATGGGACAGCATTATCATCATTGTTAAAATGGTAAGATTAAGGGGGGGGGGTGCCCAATACTTAAAAATAATCTCTCTATTTTATTTTTTATTATATTATTATCATTATTTTTACTAATGTAAAAAAAAAATTTAACTCTTGTAAATAAAACTATATTAAAATATTTTCGAGATTCAAATTCGAACATCTTCAAAATCAGGTTTCTATTAAATTTCCACTGGATTGTTCAATTGAGTTCGGAATTTTAACTGTCCGCTTTATCAGCGTTCGGTTTTTCAAAACTTTATAAATTTAACCTTTAACTGATGGGACAGAAATTGTAACGCATGAATGTGATGCGGTTTGTGAGACCACAAAATTGAAAGATGAATAAAAAGCGGGAATAACTCATAGGATTGTGTTTTTGTACTAAACTTTTTATACAAGAGTATTATACTTAATATTCACCTATTTAGTCTCTGGTGATAGTATTAAAATTCCAAATGAAACAAAATTTCGGTAGTGTTTGCAGTTAAACTGAAAACTACAAGTTAAACTAAAAAATTAAAAGAAAAATAGTGGTCTACGAGACCGGTAACATTAGTTAAAGGTTAAAATGCGATCCATGATTAAAAGTCATAGATTGCTGTTCCTGCGCTAAACTTTTTGTGCAGAATTAATTCTAATTAAATTTAATCTATTCAAATATTTCTAATAATATTACGAGAACTCCAAACGAAAGAGAATTTCAGTTGTAACTATAGTTAAACTGGAAAATACAAGTTAAGCGCTATTTTTTTTTTGGGGGGGGGGGGGGGAGGGGGTACAATGTTCAGTCAGTTTGCTAACAGTAGTTAAAGGTTAATTTTGTTGCTAATATAGAGATAATGATATATAATCATATGAATTATGTATAAAATTGAATAATCTCTTTGGGATAATATTTTTTAATCAAAAATTTTATTCAATTTATTAAAAATTTATTAAAGCATGCTCTTTAAAACGTCGACAATTTAACTGTAGGTTTGGAGAATCCGCATTAGTGTGGAGTTATGGGTAAAAAACTATTTACTAGATTACTATAATAGTATTAACCCTTAATTGCTGTGACAAAAATTGTCGCATAACTTACTGTGAGCGGCCTGTCAGACCGCTTAATCTAACGATGAATAAAATGTTAAATTAACTTTTAGAATATTATTTTTGTATTGAACCTTATATACAGGACTATTATAAATAAAATTCAGCTATTCAAAAGTTTCTAGAGATAGTAATAGGACTCCAAATGAAACAAAATTTTCCCGATATCTATAGTTAAACTAAAAATTGCAAGTTAAACTCTGAAACTTGAAAAACTCAGCGGTATGTAAGACGCTAACAGTAGTTAAGGTTTAACAAAAATATTTATTACATATAACTCTAGTTATTATAAAATTTCACATGATTAAAATATTACATTATGAATGGTTAAAACCATGCAATGTTTCTCATAATCATATTTAAGCGGAACTTTTTAAGCAAAGAGAGACACAGGGTGTTATATTCTATTGAAGCTCCCCCTCACTCCTTTTTCTTTCACTTTCACAAAAAAATCTATATTTTCTATCGCATAGAATGCATACATGGGAATATAAATACTGATTCAAATAATCCGTGCAATGTTTCTAATAATTCTATTTAAATGGTCATTTTTAAGCAAATCGTAGCTTAGAATCTGATATTCTTTTGCCTCCTCCCCCCGCCACCACCACAGCTTTCTTTTTCTTTCAGAGTCACAAAAAAATTGTACATTTTCAATAGCTTAGATTGCAATTTGTCAATTTCTAGAGCTGTAGAGTTTGTATTTTTAAAATTGGGCAATCTACATGCCATTATTCCATCTTATTTTATA
Source organism: Maratus speculifer (assembly GCA_964019185.1). Lineage (NCBI taxonomy): Eukaryota > Metazoa > Arthropoda > Arachnida > Araneae > Salticidae > Maratus > Maratus speculifer. The sequence goes on along the minus strand of OZ025294.1, from coordinate 419,575,076 downwards.
GTTTTGTTTGCATGGCGTTATTACCCATATAGGTGGGTATTAACGCCAAATAGCATTGGTCAAGAAAAAACGCCATTAAATTTTATAAATACATATCTGTCAAATTATTTTATTTTATATAGATAGTCAATGAGTTGCTGTATCAGATCCTATATTTGTTTGAAAAATACAATCTAAAACTAAGCCGTGAAAATTGGTAGAACCTTAACGTGGCGTTATTACCCCAGGGTACCTTATATTTATTCCATGCAATTTGTTTTGTCATTAGCATGGCTCAAAAAATACTGATTATTTTTTTAAAGTTAATTTTTAAATATTTAGCTCTGCTGACTACATGGAAAGTATACCTAATACTATATTAACAACACCTATTTTTTTCAGAAATTTTGCTAATAGTAATTTTTTTAAGATTTCATTTTTGAAATAGTCCCCTACTTTGAGAATCACCCATATCCATATCAACATTTGAACGGAGGATGGTTTTGGAGTCTGGGGGGTCATGATCGGTGAAAATATACCAAAATTTTCTGGAAGTGCTTTCCTCCGGACTGCTGCAATAGGTAGCTTTTTACTTTTTGTAATGAAAGCTACCTAAAAATCTGCAATCAAGATTTAAAAAAAAAAAAAAAAAAAAAAAAAAAAAGTAATAAATGGCCTGCAAACAAATCGATTTCAGGTATTCAATGCAAAAAATAAAATAAAATAAAATAAATAAATAAAAATATTGGAATGCACCGAGATATCTTTATAAATTTCTTCCATAGGATTAGCTTTAGCGAACGCGTCTTTTCACTTGACTTAAGTAGACTCTTTTTGGAGTTACCATCTCTCAGATGAGACAAAAAGCTAAATTAATTCTAGCAAGAGCTATGGCAGTGCAAATATTTCCGGAAAAGTAATTACTGTAGCATTTGTATTGTGAAAACGCCCCCTTGCAAGGGCTGAAAGCAAGTATTATTTGATAAACTTATACTGGACGATTGCACCATAAGATTTAACTACTAAGAATGTACTTATTAAAAATACAACAAATTGCTCAATGGTGCAAAAACAAGAACTTTAATATGAACTTGTACAATTAAAATAAAATAAAAATATCAACACTGTAGAAAAAACGGACGATTTTATTGGACATACGAATCGTCGAAACAAGAACTCAGAAACTATTCAAGAACATTACTCCAGATTTTGTTTTTATACTTTATTTCTTTGAATTAGCCAAGCCTCAAATTCTCCAGTTTGCGGTCTACATGCATCTACCCTTTTCCGAACAGTAAGAGAACTAATTCGTGAACTTTGTAACATCTTGACTCATCATATTTTGTATTACGCACTTTTCTCTGTCCCTTCTAATATGTGAAATATGCAGTCTGAGAGAGACGTTCCTTTTTCTCTCTCCCTTAAAATTGTTACCCTTTAATTATTTTAATCCAGAAATTTTTATGTGATTTTATTTCATTAAATATAAATTTAAAGCAACGACATCCGTCTTTAATGAGTGCACTGTAGTTATAAAACCAAGTGATTAATGATATATTTAAGTCTTTTACAGCTGCAAGCCCAACGCTGTGGCTGAAATGGGATTGTGTTTTGTGGGATCTGGGATGACCATAAATGAGGTAAGTGAACAATTTCCTTATCTCTTTATTAGCTCATGCTGTTTTTTACTAAATAAATAAAATAGAGGATCCTCCGCACCAGTATTTGAAATATAATATATAACATATACATTTAATAATAGATTTAACGGAAGTATTACTGATAATCTGGACGCCAGTACTATTTACTGTTTTTTAACGGAAAAATTTCCGTAAATTTTGGGGAAAACTCGATAAAAACGGAATATTTACGGAAATATTTCCGTTAAAAAACAGTAAATAATACTGGCGTCCAGATTACCAATTAAATCGTCCGTTTTTTTTTTTTTTTTTTTTTTTTTTTTTTTTTACAGTGAACGTTATAGAATCATTTTCGTTTGCAGTTTGCTCAGCGTTACTTTTGACTTCTGTCCTGCTCGTCTTTTGCTACCGACATTCGCTGATCGCTCTCTTTTACTCGTCGGGCTGCACCATTGACTTTCTCATATACGTAGACGCCAAATCCAGTTGTTATTTCGGCATGATTTCGAATCCAACATCTTTGGCGAAAAGATGCTGTTTTTTGGCGGTGATCGCTTTATTGGCAGATTTCAGATTTCACAAAGAGAAAAGAAGAAGTGCGATCCAATTCAAGACAAACATAGCAATATGAGTTTCGGCGGGAGAAAAACCGGTTTGGCGTGCTAAATCTGCCCTCCTTCATGTGACGGAAGGCAGACATGTCGGCCTACGAAAAGGTTGCCATTTTGGTGTCTACGTAGGGATTATAGGTCTTTGGCTGCACGTATCTGAAAGGCCCGGAAGCACACGAAAATCCCTATGATATTTTCCTAATGTACTGCGAAGAAGATGAACAGTTTGCACTGGGAGAGCTGGCCACAGGTAATAACAAAAATTTTAAGGCTGCTGGTCATTCATTTTTTGATTTCCCCTCTGTAATGTAAAGTCTATGGGCGTTTGATGCATTCTTATATTTAAAATCTTAGGGAAATTGATATTTTTAACTTCTTTCGGTGTTTTATTCTTAAAGGACGGCACTTTTCTCCTTAGTTTTCAAAATATTTCTAAAATCCATGCTGCACTATAAAAAAAAATTGACCCTTTTGCTGCATCGTCGTCACTCACCAGCTTTTATATGATATCTCTATTTTGGCCCATGAGAATGCTCCATAATATGGTGAAGTAATCGTTTTCTATAAAAGCGGTGGAGTGACGATGCAGCAAAAGGGTCAATTTTTTTACAGTGTTTTTTTATATGTTAAAATCTGACGAACTAGAAGTAAAATTTCAACACTTCACATAAAATTAAGCATGGATTTTAGAAATATTTTGAAAACTAAGAAGGAAAGTGTTATCCTTTAAGACGCGAACACCGAAAGCAGAAGGTAAAAATATTAATTTCCTGAAGAAATATTTTAAATATAAGAATGGGTAAAACACCCTTATACTTTAGATTACGGAGGGGATTAGGAAAATTAGTGACCAGCAGCCTAAGGGTTTTTTTTCCCTTATGTTTCTTCTAACTGCTTGCTTTCTCTCTTTCTCAGCGGAAAAGCAATTGAAAAATCTATGTCAGTGGCTCAAGATGTCATTTTCAAAGAAAATGAACATTGGATATGGTCAATAATGTAATAAAATATTCGTACGAAAAATTTATTTTTCAAATTAATTAAAACTATACCATTCTCACGAAATCTACATTTTAATTCTTTTAGATAGAAGATTTACTCAGCTGAATTCTAGACAGTTACGACTGTTAAATTAATGAGACAACAAGGGTCCAAGGAACTAAACCCTGTTTCTTTTTCTTTTTATTTAAGAATAGCTTGATTTAAAATAACTGATTTCCGTTTCAGCCCTCGAAAGCCCAAAGAATTCTTTCAACGTCTGCATTCCTGCTCGGGACATACAGGCCCCCAAGATCTCAGCAAAAGATAAACGCTTACTTACCGCTATGCACAAAAGTCTTAGTTCTCTTAAACCAGGTGAGTACATATTTTGAATGGGTGACGATGCACTTCCATAGTGCGTTGAATAGTACATAAGAAAAAGAATAAGAATGTTAAACCCACATTTTATTAAAATGCTCCTAACTCTTATTTGAAATGCAGTAACATCTCAGTTCATCTCACATAAATAAGCTTATTATGTTTATCTATTTATTTATTTTTACATCATGTCATAATTCTAGCAAGGTATTAAAATGTTTTTATTTTATTTAACTCCATAACTACTAGACAAACTGAGCTAAACTTCCCTTCTTAAGGAAAATTTACACACAAATTTACATAAATCTTTTCCCTGAAGCAAAACTTGGGTAGTTTTCACACATTGTTAATAATGCTCCCAATAATATAAAAACAATCAAATAAAAAAGAGTAAATATTTGTTGTTGTTAAAAAAAAAAAAAATGGATAAACATTGTCGGACGCTCCTCTCAGTCCACCAAACTTAGAAGAATGTCCTAGGTAGTTTAAGCTGCCACCACCGATATTAATGGGTGATATCGGTCACCTGCTGTGAGGATTGGGTAAAATAACACTGACGCTGTTAATGAACTGAACTAACAGTTTATTTAAGATATAGATATGTACACAAGAAACAATATTTACAACTATCTACAATTACAACTCGGATATAGATGATCCGGTTCAACATTAAATTAACTACAATAAACGTTCGTTGTGTACCGTTCAGCTTACACTTTCTTCCTCACACTCAACGCACGTTCGATACGCTTTATCAGAGATTACTGCAGAATCTCAATACACAAGGGTACTAGGCCTCACTTCTCGGCCTATAACACTATCCACCGGGACGCCTTGTCCCACGCTCAAAATATACACTATCCAGCAGGACCACAAATCCTGAGCGACCTATCGGTCTCAACGCCAAGCGAGAACTGTCTCCAACCTCTCAGTCCAGAGTTGACCTTTTCAGAGATCTTCCTTCCCCCAGCAGGGCTTCTTAGAGTTCCTCCATTGGTTCAATTCCGCATACCAACCTTGAGTCATGACATCTACTGTTTATACACATCACTTAAATACTAAATGACAGCTGAGCCATGCCCCGTGGTCATCACTTTCATTCAACAACGAGTGCGTCATCCGCACACCTGCGCCTGGATAACCAACTGTCATTTGTCATTATAAGAAAAGAAAGAAAGGTATTTCGAAAGCTTCACGGATACACAACTAACAATACATAAAAATATTCAGATGAGGAAATGTAATTCCTTTCTAATTCAGGGCAGATGTCTTCTAGGAACCTGACACCCCCCACCTTAGCGGAAAATATGCCTCTTAGGGGCTAATTTTCCCCAAACATATAATAATATTACGGAAGAGTTCAATAGTCTCTTTGCAGATTTCTTCATTCTAAATATTACATAGGCATTTTCAGGTGTCTGAACATTCTCTACTGACATCTCTACTGAACCTTATACTAATACTACTATTGCATAAACAATACACATGCTAATTTACTATTATAAACACAAAACTTAAAAAAATATTTACACACACAAAAAAAAAAATTAGACATGTGATGACATCCTTTAAGGTTGTCTACTATTTTGACATTGATACTGATGGGCTAGTAACTGGTTGTTCTTCCCAGCTCTTTCTCTGTAGCCTCGAAATTGCATCAGCATTCAAATGTTGAACTCCGGGACGATGAGAAATGCTCAGGTTCCAGCGTTGCAAGGCTAGAGCCCACCTAGTGAGTTTGGGCGACCTTGGGGTTGTTTCCGTGAGAAATTTTAATGGATTATGATCGGTAATGACCTCAATTTGAGATCCATAAGTCCACTTTTCAAACTTCCGCAACCCGAAGAGAACACTCCAAGCCTCTTTCTCTATACTCGGCCAAGCACGCTGAGCCCCTGACAATTTCTGACTGGCAAAAGCTATAGGTTTAAACTGACCTTTTTCATCTTTTTGAGTAAGACAACATCCTACTGCAAGGTCGGAAGCATCGGCGTGAAGCTGATATTCCCGGCCTACGATAGGTGTAACCAAACTCGTCACTTTACACAACTCATCTTCAAGAGTATTAAATGCTTTTTCTGCCCTTTCATCCCATGGTACAGTATTTTTGACATTTCCTTTGGTTAATTCGGTTAAAGGTATAGCTATCTCAGCATAATTTGGAATATAAGATCGGTAGAATCCCATTAATCCCAAAACTGATCTAACTTCCTTTTTAGTCTTTGGTCTCTTTAAGTCCCTTATTGCTCCGATTTTCTCCTCATCAGGTGCATGAGTTCCACCCCCAATAACATGACCTAAAAACTTAGTCAATTTCTCTCCAAATTTACATTTGTCTAGTCTAATCGTAAAATTTCTATTTTTCAACTCTTCAATGACAGCCCTGACATGCTCACAATGCTCTTCCCAGGTATCGGAGAAAATGATGACATCATCAATATGTGCTTCTGCATACCTCCGATGACCTTGGAGAACCTCATTCATGTCTTTTTGAAACGTAGCAGCAGCCCCTGATAATCCAAAAGGCATTGTACGCCACTGATAAGTTCCGTTATGCGTCGTAAAAGCTGTCAAAGGTTTACAATCCTCAGCCATTTTAATTTGCCAATAACCCCTCAATAAATCTATTGAAGATAAATATTTAGCCGCCCCTGCGGTATACATAATTTCTTGGGAATCTTTCATCGGGAAGGTGGGAACCTACGTTACAGAATTTAAAGCTCTGTAATCAATACACATTCTGACAGTTGCATCTTTTTTCGCAACGCAAACAATTGGATGACTAATTTCAGCATTCGACGGTTCGATTAGATTTAATTCTAATAACTCCTGAATCTGCCTATCCACTTCCTCTTTATAAGCTACCGGCACGCTATATAACTTTGGTTTTTTCCTTTCTACACCGGGTTTCAGATCAATACGATGTTCCCCTACTTCCGCTGGTCGTACAGGACCCATAAACACTTCTTTATTTTCCCTCAAAATGGACTTTAAATCTTTGACTTGACTATTAGATAGCCCTTTTATTTCAAACCTCTCAATATCCCGTTCTATCTCTTGATCCCGGTTCAAAATAGGAATTTCCCCAACTTCTCCAAATTCCTCATCACCTTCGAAAACAATATTAACTATATTACATTTAGCGATAAATTCTCTTATCTTATTTTGGTGCACATTCTTCCTACTCCCGTCGGCTAACTCAACAATAAACGAATGCTGGTTTCGTTTTTCTACAATAGTTGCCGGCCCTTGCCACCTAGAATATAACTTATTAGTCGAATCGGGGATTAACAGTATAACTTTATCGCCTACCTCAAACGTTTTTTCTTTTGACCTTAAATTATAATGATACGCCATTCTATTTTGTTGAACCTCAGACGACAATTTTGCCTCATTTGCGGCTCTTTCTAAGCGATTCTTAAGTTTATCCAAGTACTCATGAATCGGCGTAGTATCTAACTGCGCTCCCTTATTTTCTCCTGCCCATGACGACTTAAGAATCGATAACGGACCCTGCGGCGCTCTACTATATAATAACTGGAAAGGTGCGATTCCCGTCGTAGAATTTGGGACTTCCCTATACGCCCATAATATAAATGGTATTTGTTCATGCCATTTTTTTCCTTCTTCCCTAATCGTATGATGTAGCATACGTTTAAGAATCTGATTAAATCGTTCCACAAGTCCGTTGGACTGTGGATACTGTGGAGTCGAAAATCTTGGACTAGCACCTAACCTTTTCTCAAATTCTTTCGTTAAGTCGGCAGTAAAATTGGTTCCATTGTCGCAGGCAATTACATTAGGAATTCCTGTTCTCATAAATATTTGAAGTAACGCCTCACACGCGGTTTTAGCAGTTAAACTTTTTAGAGGGATTGCATCCGCCCATCTGGTATGCTGATCAATTAAAGTCAGTATATACCGATGCCCTTGTGAACTTTTAGGATCAATAGGCCCAATTAAATCAACATTAACAACCTGAAATGGAAGTTCCGGCCGCGACACTGGGGAAATAGGAGCTCTATCATTTACTTTAACCCCTCTAGTCAATTGGCACTCTACACATGATTCACAAAACTGTTTAGCTTCTTTTGCCATTCCCTCCCAATAAAAAGAATACCTTATTCTCTGCAACGTTTTCTTGGCTGCATGATGCCCTCCAAATACCGAGGAATGCGCTAATTTTAAGATTTCTTCCCTTCTTACCTTGGGTACTACTAATTGCGCTATAGTTTCGCCTAACAATTTCTCTTTATGATACAATAATCCGTTTACAATATAATAATCCCCTTTTTCCTTTTTAGCTAATTCCCAAGCTTTCTCTAATTCTTTACATTCCAACTGGGATTTCTTAAACATATCTGAGTTACTAACAATAGATTCATTATTTTCCTCCGTTTCAGTTTTTTCTGGATCCTGACTTTGTACATTTTGCGATCTCGCGTCTATTACGTAAACATTACGGCTATCGTTACTTACATCTTCCTTTTCATTCGAGTTATCAATAATAATTTCGGAACTTTTTAATTCTTCGGACTCTATCAATGGCTCCTCAAGATTGACACCTGACAACTCATTAATCACTTCGGGATGTAAAATTACTTGCTCATTAATATTATCAGTTACTGCGCAAAGTACTTCCTGATGAATAATATTAGTTTGCCCGAATTGCGAAATAGCTAGCGGTAGTTTAACTAACGGTGATTTAACAGCTTCACCAAATAACCCTTGTAAATAAATACTACCCGCTCCCGTTAATTTCTCTTCCGGGACTAAATCTTTATGAACACCACTAATCTCACATCCAGAATCAACCAATCCCTTTGCTTTTTGCCCATTAACACTAACTTCAATTTTCTCAAGTTTATTTAATTTCTCACCAATAACATTAGTTTTCTGCTCGGCCTTTGCCGATATTCTAGCCACAATAGCCCCATTAGGTAACTCTTGATTTTCTTTCACCATAATCTTATGAACACCTGCTTTCTGGCCTCGCCCTTTATTGCCATTATTAGTTCCCTCATTACCCACTTTATTACAAAAACGTTGGTAATGACCTCTCAAACCACACTTAAAACATTTAGGCCCTGAAGCATCATTCGTCTTCTTAAACTCTGTTTTCCTATCCGGAAAAGAATTACACTCATTACTACCATTTTGCCTCCAACTACCACTAAATTTATTATCCTCCCTCGGTCTCATTTTTTCATTGTTTACGTACTTATCTTTACCCTTAAAGCTTTTATGCGTAACCGCATAAGACTTATGTTTAGCATCAAAATAATTATCACACTCTTTAGCAATTTTAGGAGCTTCTAACCATTTACCCTGGTGAGTTAAACTAATATATGCTGCAGTATCCTCATCTAGCGTACTCATTAGCTTATCAGTAACTATTAACTGGTTGACCTTTTCATAAGTGTCCGCACCTCTAATTTTACAATAATTTTCCCACGTAGCTATTAAACGCGATACAAATAATACATGGGTTTCGTTCGGATTTCTCCTAGCTTTCCGGAAATTTTCTAAACATGCCTTCGGGGTTGGCTCATGTTCCCTTAGGACTAACTCCTTTAATTCCTCATAATTCTCCATTTGTTCCTTAGTGGTATAAATTAACAAATTATCCGCCTTATCTCCTAACATATTTAGTAGAATTTCGGCCTGCTGGTTTTCCGGTACATCTTTAGTTTGGAATGCCCTTTCTAAACTGTTGAAAAATAAATTCCATCCCTCAGTCCCTTCTGGTACTTTGATAGATAGAGTTTTAACACTTTTGATCAATTTTTCTATATTACTTTCATTATTAGATTCCCTAACATTAGAATTATTTGCCGAACCTTGAACCCTTAGTCTCTCCATTTCTAATTCATGTTCCATCCTTAATTTTTCTATCCTCTCTTCTCTTTCTAACCTTTCGTGTTTTTCTTCGCGCTCTAACTTTTCCTGTTTTTCTTCACGCTCTAATTTTTCTTGTTCTAATCGTTCTGCAACAATAGCGTCAGATAATTCCTTAATAACCCCCTCGTCATACTCATCACTGTCCATTATCTTTTTCTTAAGCTGAATTCTGGTATCATCTTCCGCGAATTCAACACCCAATTCTTCAGCTATCACCTGAAGATCAACCTTTTTTAGTTTCAATAAGAAAGCCATACCTTCACCGATTGTTATAACCACCCCACAAGAATAGTTAAACCTACCAACTTAATATTTCCTAAATTTCTAACTTAGTACAGATATTTCTCCACTTATTATACTAATTAATACCATTTCAGATAATCCATGCATTTCATTTCTAATTAACCTACTGAATACTCTAATTTTTCTCAACCATTGATATCACACAATTTACTTCCAATAAAACGAAAAAGTAAAACAATAATTCGATTTGACTGCTATGCAATATAGATTCCAATATATACACTTAGATAACAACCTACAATTTATATAATAATACTGATACGTTGAAATTGAATAGAAGTATTGATGTCAATCAAAAAATCCACATAAAGAAAAATTGTACAACATGCATATATAAATTTCTACAATTATCCTCATAAAATATTTCCGAACTCAATACTGGTTCTTACACTTAAAACAAATATACTGAAAATCTTTACTTTTATTTTTACTCACTATGGCTCTCTTTTGAGCCTTTTTTTTTCTCTCCTATGGTTCTCTTTTGGGCCTTTTTTTTCACTATGGCTCTCTTTTGAGCCTTTTTTTTTCACTATGGCTCTCCTTTGAGCCTTTTTTTTTTCCTCACTAGTATTGGCCAATTAAAATTTTCATTTGCTTAGAATTTTGATAATGCAACTCTTAAAATTTAAACAGTATTGCTTCATTTAACAATTACTTTAACAATAATTTAGATTTAATGCATTAATTTAGTTCATTAATATCATTATAAATAGCATATCATTATCATCTCAAATTATTATGACCTTTCTTTAAAACAATAGCAATATAGTTACTAATTCTTTACACCTATCTGAACACAATTATTTCATTGCACATAAATTACGTAGACAATTTACTTAAATTACTATTAATTATACAACAATACAATTTGGTTCGAGATGTCAGAAGAAATGAATGATCAAAACACCTTACCTTATACTTTATTTGGTGGGGTACTCTTCTATTCACAGATAGCTCCACGATGTAGCGGTAATATGGCACAACAGTTCAGTTTAGTTCTTTCTAATAAAGATACGCACAACACTTTAGTCCACACTAGACGATATGGCACGATACTTTATCACACACTCGACGATCCGGCACGATACTTTAGCACATACTCGACGATACGGCACAACACTTTACACACATTCGACGCTACGGCACGACACTTTACACACATTCGACGATACGGCACGACACTTTAGCATACAATCGACGATCCGGCACGATGCTTTAGCACATACTCGACGATATGGCACGACCACACAAGAATTCCACTGGATACTCTGGCATTAACAGACTGCAACACGGCTCGCTGGTCACTGGTTTCAGGCGATTCTATCCCACCGCTGCCACCAATTTGTCGGACGCTCCTCTCAGTCCACCAAACTTAGAAGAATGTCCTAGGTAGTTTAAGCTGCCACCACCGATATTAATGGGTGATATCGGTCACCTGCTGTGAGGATTGGGTAAAATAACACTGACGCTGTTAATGAACTGAACTAACAGTTTATTTAAGATATAGATATGTACACAAGAAACAATATTTACAACTATCTACAATTACAACTCGGATATAGATGATCCGGTTCAACATTAAATTAACTACAATAAACGTTGGTTGTGTACCGTTCAGCTTACACTTTCTTCCTCACACTCAACGCACGTTCGATACGCTTTATCAGAGATTACTGCAGAATCTCAATACACAAGGGTACTAGGCCTCACTTCTCGGCCTATAACACTATCCACCGGGACGCCTTGTCCCACGCTCAAAATATACACTATCCAGCAGGACCACAAATCCTGAGCGACCTATCGGTCTCAACGCCAAGCGAGAACTGTCTCCAACCTCTCAGTCCAGAGTTGACCTTTTCAGAGATCTTCCTTCCCCCAGCAGGGCTTCTTAGAGTTCCTCCATTGGTTCAATTCCGCATACCAACCTTGAGTCATGACATCTACTGTTTATACACATCACTTAAATACTAAATGACAGCTGAGCCATGCCCCGTGGTCATCACTTTCATTCAACAACGAGTGCGTCATCCGCACACCTGCGCCTGGATAACCAACTGTCATTTGTCATTATAAGAAAAGAAAGAAAGGTATTTCGAAAGCTTCACGGATACACAACTAACAATACATAAAAATATTCAGATGAGGAAATGTAATTCCTTTCTAATTCAGGGCAGATGTCTTCTAGGAGCCTGACAAACATCATTGACACGCGTTTAAAATAATACTGTGACAAAACTATAATTGCTTAGAACGGTCACGAAATGTTCAAATCAAATTTTATAATTTTCTTAACAAAATAACAAAATATGTCCTCAAATAACCATTTTTAATTTTGACAAATAGGTAAAAATCCTATTGTCCTGTTCTGCAAAAATTGCAGAACAGGACAAATTAACAACATTGACATTAACGTAAGAATTAACATTAGTTTGTGACTCTTGCATGTATGCATATTCAATTAATTTCATCTGAAAATTTTCATATAAGAACGAATTCCATCCTAAAAGCCGGATTTTAGGTTTTATCAATTCTTTATTAAACATTTTCAAGGGCATAACTGTATTTATACATGCAAGAGTCATAAAATAATATTAATTCAACTCTTAAGGCTGCTGTCAACTGTTCTGTTCAACAAGTGCAAAACGTTTTGACACATTTACACTGTCATTGTTTAACGGAAAGATATGAAATTCATCGGCCTGACTATGGAGCTGATTTGAAATCGAATTGAGTTTTCCATTTTGTGATCTATAAATTACCTTTATAGTTATAACCGAATTCAATCAAATGATTAACATGCTTTTCTCCCCAGTTTGGGTGGTTATTCTTCTTCCACGCGAGTATTCGGTTAAAACGTCCACTTTGACACTATACTTTCTGAAAAACCTATTGTGTTTGAAAAAAACGGGAAAGTGAGTGCGATTTGATAGTTTCTGAATAACAACATATCCTAGTTTCGTACATTTCCGAGCAAGTGAAACTGATGCTATAAGATTGATTTTATAAGCGAAATTGATCACGTAACTAACACGTTTTTCATCCCAGTTTAAGTGGTTATTCTGCTTTCGCGCGGGGATTCGGTTCAGAACGCCCACTTTGATATTATTTTCTAAAAATCTATTGTTTGAAAAAAAAAGAAAAAAGAAAAAGAAAAAAAGGCGGAAAAATGAGTTTGATTAGAAAGTTTCTGAACAACAACGCTTGCTAGTTTTATGCATTTCCGAATAAGAATAAATTAAAACTTATGTCATACAATCGCCCTTTCTGATTTAAGAAAAGCCTTAATGTCTTTATTATTAAATTATTCTGTTTTCCTAACTATACGGGCAGAAAAAGTCCGGCATTTCCATTCTGAACTTTTTTAATTAACAGGAGAGCAATATTGTTGTCAAATCCAATTTTGTGGGTGGTAAAATTAAGGTTAAAAAAAAAAAAAAAAAAAAAAACTATGTTTATCACTATCTTGTCGTCCACCTGTTTAGGCATTCCCTCACAAAAAACATAGAGTATGATGATGATAGAAAAAATTCAGCTTTGAAACAACGAACTTCTGTTACCACGAAGAAAGCAACTTTCTTAAAACAACTAGAGTTGCTGCTAATGCCACCCATTGTCAGGGTGTATTGCATTTTCGAATAAATAAACCTTATGCATGAAATCTGAGGCCGAAGCTAAAACTCTTCTGCTGGTACTATTTGTTCTTAAATATTAATGAAGCACTCTATGGAGTTTGTTATTACTAATGTTCTCATGTGAAAAATAATGCAAAATTATTCATCAATGTTGCTGTAGATATTTAATATTTCGTAACATAAGTTCAAAATGTTCTTCTGCATCCGAAAACATTTTTAAATTTGTAAAATTTCGGTTAAACTTGATGCTAGCAACCTGGGTCGCGGCTAAAAATGTTTCTCGCGGTATTCATAACTGTGTATTAGGGTGGAGCGAAAAAAAATTTTTTTTGAAAATCAAAAACGGGTAGGTGCCAAAAGTTGCCTTTATACTAGTATATCAACTGCGTGAAATTTTACCGCTGAAAAAAAATGGCTTGAGTCTGCGCTTTTGCTCCAAAAATCCAAATTTTGGGTAAAATTTGTCATTTTTTCAAAAAAATTGAAAAAATCCTGCACAGCTTTTTATTATTTAAAAGTGTTGCATAGACCTTTATATTTATCTGCTTAACATATTTAAACTATAGAACAGTATGTTTATTCCCTATAGCTGGAGCAAAACAGACAACTTTTAGTAAGAAAACAGTATTACCACTCTATTGGGTCATACAACTAATTGTTGTTTTTAATACAGCTCTTGTTTTCAAAACTACCTTAAACATGCGTCGTGGAGGTGGCTATATTCCTTATACCACCCGGCCCAACTATTCGATCATCTTAGTACAGTGTTTTATTTATACATTTATTTGTGATTTTCTTTATAAAAAATTGGCACGTTTTCGATGCTTCCACCTTGTTTATCTGTTCTTTGCATCCACATGCTGCTGTAACTATCTTCATGTATATTTTTACAGTTTATACAAAAAAATGGCAAGCAGAGAAATGTACGGGAATATTATTAAAGGGATCTATTCGGCCATCTATTATATTTATCAAACTTACATTCAGTTGATGAATAGTGATTGGAAGTTCTGTTACCACAACATTTTTTCAGTCAATTGTATTTTTTTTTTACGTAATGATTTGCTTCAAAGATGATTTCAGATTTTCAACTATAAGTATGGCATCATTTATTCTACTTTTGCATTTTTTATATGTTTAGAAGCGAGCTGTTTAATGTGATGGTGATCGTCAGAGAGAATTGCAATGAAAATTTGTTCTCCATGTGTAAAGCAACCCGCTGTTGTAAATAGCCTTTTTTTTGCATTAGTTTTATGCCGTTTTCTAAGTGTTTTTGTATCCAGGTAATTTCCTATTAACTTTTAGATCCCCTTTTTATGAATGGACAACATCTGATGGTGAAATGTCCTGGGCATAAACTTATAATGCATAGTACTTTATGAGGGAATGTACGGATTCTAATCGACTATAAGTGCTAATTTAAAGTTAGGAGAATTTTATTTGTCACTGAGAACCATTTTGCATGGGGTAAGCTTAGAATTGAGTATAATATTGAATCATTCGCTACTTCAACTCCATTGAATTTCCTCTGCGTCAGTTATTAGAGAAGGCGATATAAAACGTTCTAAGCTACATGGATTCACTGGATCAATAAGGAAAATCTTTGTCTACGTACTATTCACTTCCTATTGCAATTTTTTTTTTTTTTTTTTTTTTTTTTTTTTTTTTTTTTTTATAAAATAGAGAATAATTTTGAAAAATTATTTTCTCAAATTGAGAAAAAGATACTCAGAACAGACTAGAAATTTCTGTCAGAGATTGCAAAGCTAATTCATAAGGAAAGCTATTTCTCAGAAAGAATGGGGAATAGGAATTTAAAAAATACCTCACACAAAAGACAGCTCATAAAGTTAATAAAATTTCCCGCTTTATATAAGCACAGATTGGCAATCAGCGTCTATATGTTCACTCACAAAATGTATAATCCAAGTTTATACCGCGGGATGTTTTATACCAAATGTACAACACACCTGAATAATAGATCTAAAATCTTATTAGAAATTACTAGACTACGGAACAACACAGGAAACGACATAAAGCATGCTAAAACTTCTTTAGAAATATTGTTGTTTTACACGCAAATTTTGTTTGCAATCCTCTGTGACGATCGTCAGAATATTAAACAGCTAGCTTCTCAGCATATATTCAATGTAATAGGTTCAATAAATGATGACATACTAGAAATTGAATTCATACAATCAATTATTAGGCAAATCATTGCATATAAAATGTAATTGATTGAAAGAATGTTGTGATAACAGAACTTCCAATCACAATGTACTAATTGCATGAAATTTTAATGAAGATAATAGACTGCTGAATAGGTTCAATTAAGAACATACCCAATATATTACTCAGCTTCTCTTCTGTTATACATGGTATAAAAATATACGTGCAGCAGGTCACACCAGCGTGATCCAAATCATCCAAAGTCAGTGAATACAAAGAAGAGATAAATTACTTTGATATATAGAAAACTTATACTCGTCTTCGGGAAAAAAATAACAATTCAATACATAAATAAAACGCTGGGCCTAGATGATTGGGTGGTTGAGACGGGTGCGATAATGCAACCACCTCTATGAGTTATATACACAGTAGTTTTGAAAGCAGCTAGGTAAGAAATGCATTCAAAACAACATTTCATTGTATGCTCCAATAGAGAGGTTAAAGCTGATTTTTCACAAAAAGTTGTCAGATTTGCTCCAATTTTACAGACTACAGATATTGTTTTATAGTTTAAATATGTTAAGCAGATAAATATAAAGGTCAAAGCAACTCTTTTAAATACTAACCAGCTCTGTAGGAAGTTTTTAATTTTTTTGAAAAAATATCAAAAAATGACAAATTTTACCCAAAATTTCGATTTTTGGAGAAAAAGCGCAGACTCAGGCCATTTTTTTTCAGCGGTAAAATTTCACGCAGTTGATGTTCTAGTATAAAGGCAACTTTTGGCACCTACCCGTTTTTGATTTTCAAAAAAATATTTTTTTCGCTCCACCCTACTGTGTATGCTACTTTCTGGCAGTGCAGTTGATAGAATATTGGATCAAAATAACCGCCATGTCTAGAATGTGACATCATGCGCATAATTTAAAGTCCATTAATCGTTTAATTTCAGTGATCTACAAATGCACTTCTTGCACAGCTTACGTTAGAGCGTTACCCGACCACTACCAAAAAGGCCGGGAAGTAATTGCACATGCACAAGACATAAAGTAAAAAGAAAGAATAGAAATGAAGTATAGTAGCTGGAGGAGAGACCAAAAATGTAACCCTAAAATCTGCTACATAAGGCCCAAACACAACAACATACTTTAGTAAAAAAAAACTTTTAGTAAAACAGTTTTTAATTGATAATATTATGAAATGTTACTTTAGAATACCTAGATATAAATAGATTATTTTCATTTACAGAAAAAAAATGCGCGCCTGATGTCAAAGAATTCGGTCTCTATTCTACGTGTTTGCTTTGTTTGGGCCGAATCAGGGTATTTAAATTTCAACGATAACGCGCATCATATTGCAAACTAATATTACGGTATACTGCGCCACCATACATTTCTTTCCTCCATGGCACAAACAATCATCTCATTGAGTTGGATGCTGAAATTCCAGGATTAGACAGATCTCGATTAGCATATTAAAATGCAAATGGTCTGCCAACTCATAGTTTGATGAAAACAACTCAATTTTAATGGTTAATCGGTAGGTTTATCCTTGTGTTTTCCTGCATCCAAGGTATGAAAGCATGGAGGACTGGGAGAAGATAAACTTACATCAACCGCTAAAATCGCGTTTTCGGATGTTTTCCACCAAGATACAGCTGGGCACAGTAATTGTGTTTTAATAAGAGGACCCTCTCATTAAAACACAATAAGTTTTGAATAATTCTAGAATTTCAACCTCCAACTCGATGAGGCGATAGTCTGTGCTGCCGCTTCCCGGTGTAAAAGTAAACTCAACATTAAGCTATTTTCTAATTTTTCTCCGCCCCTCACTTACATGAGATTTGTTGATTTCATTGAATAAATAGCTTATACATAATAATACATTTGTGTAGATGAGTTTTTGCTTCTCATTATCTAGTAATTTTAGTAAAATGATAGAGCAAATAATTTTATAAGAAATATTTTTAACCTTGGAGAACGCGCGCTAACCCATGGTATGAATGGTTTTAACTTTGACACTAATAAAAGCAAATAACAACAGTCCCTTTATTTAGACAGAGGCAATTCTTACAAATTTTGCGATGAAATAAGTTGAAGATTACTTTAAAAAAATTAGTGGTTGCAATTGTAAAAACCATATGCAGTCTGGGTCTGTCACGCCCGGCGCGCGTCCTCCCAGGTTAAAACATGTTTGGTTAGTAAGTGTTGGAAACATAAGAAAGTGTGTTAGAAAAATGCAAGTTTTAGATTAAAATCTTTGAATATCTTTGCCCATCCCCTCCCTCAAAAAGGAAAAAAAAAAAAAAGAAATATGGGTAATCTAAGCCCATGTGTAGTGCGCCCAGGTCATAATCAGATCCTGCTTAATTCTCATCTACCTTTAATGCCTTTAATGCTTTCTAGAAAAGTTGATAGGTATTTATGAATTCGGTTTGTCTCTCTGTCCGCTCTCTAACTCGCGTAAATATATTCGGATTGCCATGTAATTTATACATGTTATTGAGTTTTATGATAGCATATTCGGTATTGAGAATGAAGTGTGTGATATTAATATTTCATGTACAGGAACACAAAAAAAATTCCATTATGTTGTTGTCAATGGAGAAAAATCGTTTTTATTGGGTTTTCATGATGTTTTCACTATTCCATTGAAACTGATATACATTATAGAGATATATTACAAAATGTTTACTATAGAATATAGATTTTATAGCATTCGATGCGAAAGAATCCGTTTACATCAGTACTGTACTTGAGCATTAATTGCTGGAAATGAGTTGGCAATTTTTTATGCTTGCTTAAATTTAACTAATATTTTGCATCCAACCCTATGTACATAAATTTTACAGATTATACAGGCTGCACAAAAGAATTCCAGTACATTTCTCTTATTGTCGGAAATTGCAGAAGAAGAATTTTCAACTGGGTTATGTGTTTCTTAGCTAAAGAAAAAAATCATATTATGTATATGTAGTAAAGATAAATAGAAATGCAGTAAACTCCCTGCAAGGCGGACCCTGTGTAAGACGAAAACCACACAGTCTTACACAGAGAAATTTTTCAAGTTCCTGCAAATCCATAAAATAAAATTTGCCTAAAAAAATGACGGAAAATTTTCTCAGTCCCGATCGATTCCACCTTAGACAAATATTACTGTAACTAAATCACACGAAAGGTTGCACAAATTATTTATTTAATCAAAAAAAATTCTGATTGCATGTAGGAATTGTTTAAATTGCGTTATGCGTTTTCTAATCTGTTTAATTAGACATGATCTTTCACAACACTAAAGAGTCAAGTTTTGTTACATTGTTTTGATTGCATCAGAAAGTGTTTCATAATCCATGTTTGACGACTGGATTTTCTTTTTTGTCAGATCTTTCATTGAAAACCGAGACTGCATGAGATTTCTGGTGTCAGCGATGTCTTTCTCGACAGAGAGCAGTGCTGAATGCATAATCTTCGTCACCAACGGAGAGCTGCCACCTGGACGAGAGCTAGACCCAATCTTAAGGACACTTTTACGATCGTGCTCACGTTTGAGATGGGGTGAATGTTTATTCTGGCAAAAACTGGTGTACCAGTTGCCGAAGAAAGCTAAAAAGCAGCAAGAGTGGGGTGATGTTGAAGAGGAAGAAACTCTCTTTAAGGTCTTGAGGGGAAAAAAATCATAACTCTCATGTGTTTTATCAAATTCGTTAGCATTTAAAAAAATATCACAAGAAATTAAAGGAATCGTTGTAATTTAAACAATTACATAGAATCTCGATCCATCGTTTTTAAAGGTGTGCGGCGAAAAAAAAAACGATGAATGCAAGAAAACGTGAGAATGGATTAACTTCAAAATGCGAAAAAAAAACCGCATACTAATGCATACAATGAATACAGTATATTAATACTATCTTGTTGGTTACTTTAAACTATAAAGCAAATAAGTCGAAGTTACAGAAAATTTATATTTATTTTAAAAAACCAATAATTATTTTTTTGTTCATTTTTTTAAATAAAAAAATAAATTTTCAAGATATACATTTTCTTTAATTTCATATACATATAGAAGTTCGTGCAGTTCCAAATGCCGTAATTGCATCAGACAAAGTTGACACTGGTGGCTCAGCTTCATCGGCATGAACTTTATCCTCTGCTTCTTCGCCGTTATTTTCACTTTTTGCATTATCACACATTTCTCTTATCTTTATGACGCCACATGTCGTAACATCTCGATTAATGAAACATCGCATCCTTTGCTATATGCAACAATACTTCATCTGCATTATTATCGCCATCATCAACACAAACAGCACAAATGAGTTATTTTAGGATAAAAGAAGTAATTCCAATTTGTATGTCATATGGATTCGTGTGACTTTCAATTTTACTTCAATGAGGTGAAAAGATTTACAACGATGGATGCGGGAAAATGACTTTTTGAAAAACAATGCTTGCGAGTTTCGTTAACATTATTTAAGTATAATTTGTGCAGGGAGCCGTAGAAATAAAACGATCAATGCGGGAAAATGATGGATGCGGGAACGATAGATCGGGGTTTCAATGTATTAAAAACCGATTGTAAAGAAAAGGTATTTTATTTTGTATTAAAATTAGTTGAATTATTTGCCAGTAGAGAGCGCAACACGATTTCAAATAATATCAGTCTATGGTAAAGAATGATTACTTACATTCCCGTAAAACTTTTCAAGCATTTTACAACATCAAAGGTTGTATGCGCACCACCAGAAATAATTATTCTTTATATAGGAGAGAGAATATGCTTAATTGAAGTATGCAAAGTTGTATGTCTGGAAGAGATATGTTTATGTATAGAAAGTAACAGGAGAATTTGTAACAAATAGCTCCAATGCCTTAGTTACAGCAATGCCGCAACTCCTTCTGGTAAGGAAAGCATACAGCATTTGGTACTGTAAAATTATTTTTAAGTTTAACCAGAACACTCACAAAAAAACCCATTAATTATTATACAAAATAATTCAGTTTTAATTTGTGCAATGTAATCTAGTTTCAAATATTTCAATTATTTTTTTTTTATTTAAAAAATCCTTTTTTGTTAGTATGTGTCTTCCTCAAACTGCATTTATTATCGACTATTTTTCTTTTTATGAATTTTTGATATATTAACGAATTTATGGGATAGCCTGTATACAGACTCTAACATAAGTAGTTGTAATGCACAATGTTATTGAACGATTCTTAAGAAATTAAAAACTGATAATCGCCTCGTATCTTATATAATTTTTGGTGACTTTTCTCAATCTGTGCATATGACATGAATTTTACAATATTTGAATAAAATGTTTGTTCGAACATTTTTCTTTCTCACGAGTCTTCTTCTTGGTTCATTTTAATTTAAACTTTAAAGTTATTAATCCTGCATACAAGAATTTCCCGAATATTTGTTATATTGATATCTAGTCTTTTATATAGCTTTCATTATTTCTGAACAATTACAGAACTGAGCGAGCGAAACTACACTACCCCCTCGTTATATCGCGCCTCGATATCTCGCGCATTCGGATATATCGCGCATGTTCTATGTCTCCCAACTTTTTTTTTGCTTCGAAAATTCTGCTTGGAAAAATAATTTAACATGCTAAATAATAAATCATACAAAGTGCAAAAAAGCCTGAAATGAAATAATAAGAGACAGGAATAGGAGGGAAAGAAGTAGAGGGTGAAAAGAAAGCAGATGGATAAATCACGTCCCATTGGCTGGGCCATAATGTAATTTCTTATTCTTAAATGGTAAATGGAATTTCTCTGTCTTCATTATAAGATATTTTTTACTTGCTATTATTTTACTTACTATTACTCTACTTACTATTTTTATTACTATACTTAAATTACTAATTTTATTTTTAAGACGTAAAAGATGTAAAATTTGTACTAAATCCCCCGCTCCCCTGGAT
Organism: Maratus speculifer; assembly: GCA_964019185.1. Taxonomy (NCBI): domain Eukaryota; kingdom Metazoa; phylum Arthropoda; class Arachnida; order Araneae; family Salticidae; genus Maratus; species Maratus speculifer. The sequence continues at coordinate 419,553,559 of OZ025294.1, read as the reverse complement.
ATATCGCGCATTCGGATATATCGCGCATTTTTCTTGTCTCCCGAAAAGCGCGATATAACGAGGGGCTACTATTTTGAATCCGCTTCGATGAATTCCTTCTTACGTTATTCCTCGAGAAATGTTCAGCCGATGACCATCAAATACACTAGTAAATCTTCAGATCGAAAGGTCTGAACGTCAAATATGAAAAAAAAAAAAATGTTAATTTTCAACTCTTATGTCACACACAATGTCCTGAAATTGGGATTTTAAGAATGAAATACAGTCAAACTTCGTTAACATGAATTAGCAGGAATTGTTTTCACAGTTCGATATAAAAACGATTACAAAGAATTGATACTGATAACATGAATTACTGTTAACATGAACAAAATTTTGATTCTCCTTGAGGCTCATGTTAACGATTTTCGATTGTATTACTTGTATTATCTCTAAGCATATACAATGTTGAAAATCTTGCTCTAGTTTGAACCAAATTTTTGGTGCTCAGTAGCTGCCCCCATAAGATGGTGAAATCTCGCACCAACATTTGGAGTTTCCTATTTCAACCTCGTTCCAACTATTGGAACTATGCTTCAACAGGAGCTCCAAATATTGGTTCAAGATTTCACTGTCTTACAGTGGCAACTAGTGAGCACCAAAATTTGGTTCAAACTGCGACAAGATTTTTAACAGTGTAAGCTTTCCCCCTGAAAAATACAGAAAATCTAAATTTAGGTACGTTTGTCATTATATAAACACACATAGGACTGTATGCATCGTCGCCTGGTCCATTCATCTGTCTGTCCGCATATAAGAGCGCAAAAACTACCAAACTGGATGGTTTGATATGTATTATGTAATATACATAATCGTTACAGAATTCTGTTGCGCCCTTTACAGTTTTACGAAAATCGAATCAAAACTTAACAAGTCCTCGTCAAGCGTAGCAAATGAAGTGCGTTCGTGCTGTGAAATTTTAAAAATATTTAGATCTTGGTGTAAGAATATGCAATACTTCGCATATAGTATAGTAGCCGAAATTTTATAGGTCCCTGTAAATACTATCTGCTTTTTATTATACAGAAAGTAACTTGTAGTAAACTTCAGAAACTTTGATCAATTTCGTAAAAGTTAAATAGTTTAATTTAATTAAAACTCGTTCCAAACAATGTTTCCCATTTGTATCATTATGCAGTGGAATATTTTTGTTTGGCTCTGTAAATGAATAACAAATTTTCTTTGTACCACATATTGTACAAAATATATATATTTTAGTATTCACATCATAGATGCATGACAATTTTATTATGTTTCGAAGAGTGTATTTTCATTAAAATATAGGGGAAAGTCGGATAAAACCGGGACCCTAATGTTTTTCTTTTTATTACTGTGCACTATGTGAACAAAACAATCAAAATTTGTATTAAAACGATAAATTGATTCCTTAGGGAGAAAAAAAGTATTCATTCATTCACGAACAACAGACATTGAGAACATAACAACACTTTTTTTAGAATGTATTTTGTCCGACCAGGTCGGATAAAATCGGGAACTGGAAAAAATAATTAAAAGCACATTATAATTTTGCTATAATGCTAGTTATTAAAAGAAAATTGACACATTATACTTATAGAATGTGAATCTATATCAAATCTACATAAAATAAAAATGAGTTAAGTTATTCTTTAAGAGTTAAAATTGTTAAGCACAAAAATAATAAATGAAAGTTCGTTCTTGTTCATTTGCATTGCTGCATGCTTCAAGTGCCACCCCCCCCCCCTTTGGAATAAAAGCACTATATCCAACTCTCCTTAGGTTTAGATTGTTCATGTAAGTCGTTTCAAAAGATGCATGCTTCACTTTCATCTTCTTCTCCGTTTAATGTCAAAAGTTTTTTTTCTTGTGATTTTCTTTTTCACATCCGTTTTTCAACTTTTCTTTTCTGTCATCATGGAAAGCTTCGCTTCAGGGTTAAGTTCTTCTTGTTTTGTTTCTCCATCTTTTCTTTTTCTTCTTGTTCGAGTTCTAATTTTTGGGGGATTGAAATTGGGTAGATGTTGCAACATAAATGACTAAAAACAATCTTCTATATAACAACTTAATTTAAATAATATTTTTTGTATATATCTTAAATAATTATAGATCGTCAAACAATGCATAAACAAGTTAATTCTATTTCAATCACGCCTATAAATGGGTTGTCCAAAATTTGACACTTCCCGGTTATGTCCGACCATCTGCATCCCGGTTTTGTCCGACCATGCCATTTTGATGAAATGTTACTCTAGCGTTGTTCCGATAACTCGTAGATACCAATACAAAACGTTAAAATAACGAGTAAATAATAGACTATCATATGTTATACTTACCTAATCTAAATCCATAGGTATTTAGGATCGGTAAAGTAATATTGCAGATGTCGAACTTTTATCTTCAAGTGAAATCTTTAAAAAATCACCACTGCGAAATGAGTTCGCCCCCACGATTTCTGGTTACTGGGAGCTGGCATGTCGCTCGCCTAAAAGTAATTCTAAAAGTTTCGGCTAGATACCGCCGCAAATAAAGCCATAAAGTATATCTTCTGCTATTATTATGACTACATCCCTGAAAATCATCCTTCCATTTTCTCCATACATTTTTCCAAAAAACTAATTTATTCTTTACATTGGAAAAGAAGAAAAAAAAAGCATGTCTTCAAAAAATCCCATGCAAAAAAGTTTTATCACTCTGACTGTTTGAAAAAACTTTTTCTTTACTCTGAATGAGAACAGCTATATTTTTAAAATCATGATTATTTGAAATTAAATAACTGTGTAGGCATCAACAGTTGCTTGGAATTTCACCAAGTTCAGACAGATAATTAAATTTGTCATTGATCGGGATTTCCCGATTGAAATCGTTGATTCCATTCATAACAAATTAAGAAAACGTACTCCTTCGAACTTCAACTCAAACCGCAATGTTAATTTAATTATTCTTCTATATTTTCCAAAAATCAGTCATCAAATTTCTAAAATTTTGTCAAAATTTGACTTTAAAATAACCTTTACTCCTTTCAATAAAATACAATTCTCAAATCTCAAAGATCCAATAGATGATTTATCACATTGGGGTATTTATAAGATTTCTTGCGAATGCGATAAAATGTACATCGGTCAGACGAAGCGTGCCTTGAAAAAACGTGTGGGAGAACACAGTGCTAACGTTAAAAATTGTGAAATAAAACGTTCCACCATTGCTGGTCCAATAGTCACAATTTTAAATTTTCCGAAGCCTCAATAATACAATATTGTTCATCTATTTATGATTTAGACTTTTGGGAAGATTTCATATATGAGAAAACTCTAGTAATTTGGTTAATGACATATCCAGTACTCCAAGATTTTCTGATGTCTGGTTTCCATTCCTGTAATAACACTCCCCCTACCCCCTTCTTTTCTCCTTAACCTCCTGACTGCCGCAGGCTGATTTTTTCACACACTAAGCCGCAGGTTTCAATGCAACATACGCAATATTTAAATTAGTATAATTCCACAAATAAAACCCAGTTCTGAAAAATTAAGTTAGGATTGATGCTATCAAAGATTATACACCGATACTAATAACGTATTTTGCATCAGGTTGGAAAAAACAACTTTTTTTTATATTTTTTATAAATTACAGAGAAAACAACATTACAATATTACCCTTTGGCTGGGCAGTCAGGGGGTTAATTTGGACTCGTCTAGTGGGAAGTGACATATGATTGGTCTCCTTCTGTGTGCGCGTGCCAGTTTACTTTTAATGTTGCTTTGCGACGTTTCATGGTCAGTTCGCCTTAGCGACGAGCTCAGTTGCACAGTTTTGTTTTTGTTTATCGATGTGACTTTCTTTTACGTTTTACACTTTTTTAGCACTGGTGATGTGACTTTAGAAGTCCCGAAACAGCTGTATGCTTTTAACATCCTTTATTTTATAATATTTGTGCTCTTTAACGTTTATATTTATTTAGATAATTAAACACACATTTCCTGAAATGTTTTCGGGATGCACATGACTACTGAATGACAGAGGGGAGAGATGTTTAAAATAGGACTTTTTTTGAGAAAGTACTTTTTTACCATTACAAAGATGTTAAGAAAATTTTAGACATTTTATTTTTATTGTCTGTTGAATATGCATTCGTAAATACTATTTTTTTTTTTCAGTTTTTTCAAAAACTTTTTAAGTGATACATTATAAATTAACGAAGGTTTCCTGTTAATCTATTATTGATCATAAAGCTACATAAAGAATAAAATTTTTATATATGCTACTCTTTTAAATACTGTCCATCTCTACACTGTAAAATATATCGGTATAACTTTACAACAAAAAAAAGATGGCAACTAGTTGTCACCCAAAGTGGTGTAAGGAAACACCATTTTTGGTGTAAAGTTACACAACTCTTGATTTAAACTGCTGTGTAAATTTCTCAATTTTTCAAGAAAAAAATAATATCTTAAAGGAAATGTTTTTAATTATAATTGAGATATAAGTTTTCAAATATCACTTCTAAAACATTTTTAGTACAAAAGCAAATAAAACAATAAACAAAACTTTCTATACTATCCCAACCCTTCCCATATTTATCGCTTTATCTCATTATCTCATTATCATAGTATAGCAACTATATTTATTATATATATAAGACCGGGATAAGGCAGCAATATCTTATATATAGCCGGTATATCTTATATATATATAAGACCGGGAGAAGGCAGCACAGGCATTGACCTCATTGAATGCAATTCCATCATTAGTTATATCTCGATTTGCTATTAAAACACAATCGGTCTGCCAAATCATATCTTGGCAACACCTAAAAACGCGTAATTTTCATTTTAGATAGGCTCACCATTGTGTTTTCCTGTTCTCAGTCCTCCATGTTTTCACATCTTTGGGTGCAGGAAAGCACAATGGCAAACCTATGAGTCATCCACTAAAATCGCGTTTTCGGGTGTTTTCCACCAAGGTATGATTTGGCAGACCGATTGTATTTTAATATCCGAATCGAGATTTAATTAATCCTAGAATTTTATCCTTGAACTCAATGAAGTGATTACCTTTGCTGCCGCCTCCCAGTCTATCATGGGTTTTAAAGCATATACACAAAACTCTGTAAAATCAAAATCAAGTATTTCAAAGCTGTGTAAACGAAAGTGACATTTTTACGTGTTAACATTATATGTCATTTTAATTTTTTTAATATTGAAATAACTAGTCTAGTAAATGTTATTTTACTAGTATTACGTATCAATTAAAAATATATAATAATGTCAAACAAATACATATGTCACAAAATTAAGATTTTAAGAAGAATTTCAAGTTTCAGAAAAACATATTTGTTTACTTAGATATTCTGGTGTAAATTATGAAAGGAACAATAATTACAATCAAGTGAAAGGTTATATTTTTTAAAATTTTAAAATATAACAAAATAAATACGCGTAATATATACTTAAAAGTCGCTTTTAGCTTTAAAACCACCAAACACAATTGAAATTATTAAATACGACAAAACCTAATGTAATATAATATAATGGACAACAGGAAAACATAATGGTAAACCTATGAGACAACCGCTAAAATCGAGTTTTTCCGCATTTTCCACCAATATATGACTTGGCAAACAGCTTGCGTTTTAATATGCGAATCCAGATTTAACTAATTTTAGATTTTCATCCAAGAACTCAATGAGGTGATTGTCTGTGCTGCTACCTGGTCTAAACTATACACAGCGAAATACTTATTTTAGTGTTAGTAAAAAGATAAACATTAAATAAATGTGCACTTATTATTTTCCGAGCTTTCTTAATAAATATATATATATATATAAAAAAAAAAAAAAAAACAGAGAAGCAGATTTTTTCTTCATTTTTCAAATTATTCGTTCATTACGTCATGACTTACTTCATATGTACCTAAATCTCTCCCTCTCTCTTTCTCTCCCTTTTTTTTTTTTTTTTTTTTTTTATCTTTTTTGGTAGATTTAGAGCCAGCTTCCTTGTTTCGATTAAGAAGTTCAAGCAGATTAAAATAAACACGGCTGCAGCTTTGGTAAAACTGCAACAGGCACTATATTAAAGTTTTTTAAGGAGCAATGATCACTAAGAAACATATCGGAAATCAAACAAAATTCTTATCCAGGAACATCGTTATAAAAAAATTTCAAAATGGCTCACTAAATCATACGTCGCACAGTGGGGCAAAAAGCCTTCTAAACTGGCAAAAAATCGAAAAAATGAAATTTTATTTTGAACTACCGACATACGTCACTTTAATAGAGCAGATGTCAGTACACATCTTTCCAGTATTAAAATTTGCGCAAAGTTATTTTGATCGTCTGTGCTTTGATAATAAGTGAAAAAAAGAATCAATAATTTTGTTTCAACATTCGTTTGTTAACTTCGCTATAATAATTAAAAAATAATTTTTTTTTTTACTATGGAACCTTTAACTACAAGTATGTAACAATAATTCATTAACTTTCAATTTGTTTTAATACGATTTTTATAGATATACAGACGCTTAGAATATATAGTGGTGAAATTTATAAAAAAAATTAACACTGTCTACAAACATTGTAGGTTTTAGTTATGAGTTAAGGCGAGTTAAGTGTTAATTATAATTTTTTCTACTAAGTATGAGTTTTAAAAGGACAAATATGCCAGAAAATCTTACTCCTTTTTGCCACTTTTTTAATTGTATGGTCATTTTTATAGCTAATCATCCTTAAATTTTTCTTAGTGTACGGGTGTGCCAAACATGATTATAAATATTTTCTTTGTTAAATACGAATTTTAATGCATTGTTTATCACAAAACAATGTATTTAAATGAAACTGACTATCATGGAACATTTTAACAAAAAACTTTTGAAAAGTAATGTGATTTTATGGTATAAGAGCTCCATAATCGGAGAAACTACGAACAAGTAGTTTAAATGAAAAGAAGATTAAATGTTTTAAAGTTTAATATAAATTCCGATGAGCAAAAGCCTGGCGAAACAAGGGAAATGCTTTAGAATTAACAAAGAGTGGCTTGGCAAATCGCTTTCATTTCCTCGATTTGAAAAACAAACTTAAGCATCAATGAAAAGCAAACGGGCCCATCTTCATATTCCGTCTGAATTTGTTCTGGACGATCAAAAATATCAAGAGTAAAACGGTTATACAATTCTAGTTCTACATATTCGTTCGTGTACGTGACATGTATGAGTTTAAGATCTGAAAAAACAGGAAAAGAAAAAGTGTGTGTTAGCACTAAAACAACAGAAACAGTTTTTCTTCTGCTGTCTTTATAGTAATACGTACATTTTGCCCGAGAAAGATTGATCCAATCCTTCAAAACGAGTCGCTAATATTCATTATAAGGTTTGCTTGAGAATAATTAAAATTACTAATTATGTTTACATTTTTTAATGTGATATTATGAATGATAAATATCTAATTAGTATAAAACTATCTTGAATTCTTGTTTTTAACTCATTTTTCTACAAAAAATATTGAAAAAGGTTTGTAAATTAATTAATAAATTACTATTTAGCTTATGTAAAAGTTTAAAATTTTACTACTTTTCTTCTACAAAAGAAACCGTGATGTGCTTTTTTTGTTCAAAGTAAATTTTACTTTTTGCCAACTTTGGAGGCTTCCTGCCCCACTGTGCGTCGCTTAAAATTTTACTCCTGAATTAGTATAAAGCTTCCACAATTTCTTTAAAAAGGAATAAAAGTACACCATTTTTAATCTTTTATAAAACTTTAAAATGTGTTGACACCAAAAAAAGCTTCACATTTAAACTTCATACGGCATTTCACAAACCCCAAGTTAAGTGTAATAATATTCCTTAGTTTTTACAGTGTCGTATTTAAAATAAAAACTATACCCAATTAATTTTTATATTTGAGGCTCTCTTAGTTCGTGTGCCACTTCCTTTTTATTGAGTCAAATGATCTGAATTGCATAACTGAACTAATATTTTCTCTGTTTTGTATTGATTGACTATCTGCCAGTCAGCAAAATTTATTAAATCGTATTTGTCGATAAAAAATCTATTTCATTTTCAACTATTTTCTGTTACAGGTTCATTTCTGATTTTTCTATATCATTATACAATAAATAGCAAAGTAATTCATTATTCCATACATTTTAAAGATATTTTTCTTTTTAATATGAGGACCACAGGAAAGTAATAAATGATTTCTTTTTCACTATTCTGTCTTTTCAAATTTGTGTCATATACGTATGAGTTGAAGTGGCACACTTAAACCCCCTCGCCAACGGTAAGGCGGAGCCTCGTCGAGGGGGCCCCCCACCCCCCAACAGCAGAGATGATCAACTGATTGCATCAATAAACTGTTATAACTGATTTACTATCTGACAAATGTCATGCCATGTTCATGACAAAAAAAGTTATTAAATAAGAAATAATGACAAAAAACTATTAGAAAATTTTTAGTTTAGTTTAGTTTAGTTTTAATTCATATATTGAATAATTTGATCAGTATTGCACATTAGTTCTTAATTTTAATGCAACAAGATATTAATATTACGGTTTTTATAATCTTTCTATCTTAAATAGCATTTAATTTGAACCTACATGGAATTTTGTTTTTATCCTTAAAAATTGACTTCTATTGAGAAAAGTTAATCAATTGACCAGCTCTGCTTTTTATACGCGCACGAAGCTAAATATAGCTTTATAATTTATCCCTAATAAAACCCCTTAACAGTTCCTTTATTTTTTTTAATAATAATGAAAATCGATTTTTCATAAATACAAGGGATCTATGAGAAATCGATTTTATCTACACCCACCTATCCCTAAAAGAAAAAAAAATAAATAATATAAAAAGTTACACATGTGGACTGCCAAAAGAAAGGAAGATCGATGCTGCAAGATGACTTTCAAGCCCGATGACTTTGGGCTAAGGTAGTGAAGAAAGTTGGAGAATGAAAGACTGCTACTGATGATATCATTCATGCCCGATGTTGATGGGATATCGTGATGTTAAAGAAGAAAAAGATGTTGCTGTTATTAGCCCGATGACGTTGGGCGCGTTGATGCCAAGGAACGAGAGAAAGTGCCAATGAAGAAGCCGCAATTCATGCCTGGTGACAATGAACTATTAGATGTTGAGTTCCAATGAAAAAGCCAGTGAAAAGGACTACTTCTTTCTTTATAATAAGTGGGAAGCTGTGCAAGAGGAATTGGAACAATTCGCGTTATTATCAGAAGCCCGTTGTGGATATGTAAATTATTTACGCGGAGCTGCGAATCCTTATTGTTTTATTTTTAATAATTTGTGTAAGTTTTGTGAAAGTTTTGATTTCTTGTTTGTTCTTTATTTGTATTTTTGTTTTATTTGTTTTTTTTGTTTTTTGTAAGTTATTTATGCGGAGTTACGAACCCCTATTGTTTTACTTTTTATTTTTATCAGTTTTGCTTTTTTGTTTGTTTTTAATTTGTATTTTTATTGTATTTGTTTTAAATTTGTTTTATTTTGTTTGTAATTTGTAAGATTTAATAAATGTGTACTTTTTATTGTCGTTTTATATATTTTCATTTTTGTACATTTGTAATTGTGATTAATTTAAGTATTAAGCCGCCGAAAAGATAGTTTAATATGCATACTTAAAATACTACACTTAAGGTACTACTTGTATACTAAGAAAAAGTAATTTATATATATGTACAATGGCCAAATAACATTAAAATGCATAGTCCAAAACTGTTACAAAAAATTTAAATATTTACAGAAAAGGCCGCTCAAATAATGAAACATATATATAAACTAAACAACAAGATAATAATATAAATAAGAAAAAATGATGCTATGAGGCCGAAAAAAATATTAATCATGAAATAAAGCAGTTTAAAATAGTTACATGAAAGTCCACTAACCAGCATTTAATTCTATCTTCTGAAAAATCATGATATATCCATAATTTTTAACACTGTCTTTTACAATATTGTCTAAAAACAGAATGTTGTATTAGATTTTCCCTATGAAATAAACTTTTACTTTCATGCTAAAAATAACTGAAATTGTTTTTAAAAAAATTATGTTTAAGGAATCTCCCCCTCACTTGGTCATAGCAAAATTTTTAAATTAATAATTTTGGAGGAGAAATAGTATTATTATCCATAATATTAGCAAAAATTATCAACTTGAATTTCCTAATAACTCACATTTCTGTAGCTATTTTTTTTTCTCTTAAAAAATATGGGGTGGATGTGCCAGTAATAGACACTCTTAAGGAACTTCTTTAAAAATTATCTTTTATTTAATAGGTATAGATATAATATTCATTTTTTTATATTAAATTAATCTATCAACAATATTTAACCATTCTAACAGTCTCGTTTCCCCAATATGAATCAAAATTTAAATGTAGAAACAGAAATATATCAAAACACCTAACGTGCAAGTAATGGACACCCTCTGTTCAAGTAATTGACATCTCATAAAACTAGTCGTTGGGGGCCACCGTAATACTTACCCATCATGGATATGTATATGAAAATAAAACATGTGAAAACTATTTATACAATGCATTGCAACTCATAAACAAAATTTAAATAGTGTTAATATACATAGTAATGCTCTATTAAAGAACTGCTGTTTACCGATATCGACAAATTATATAAAACGCCAAACTACTCAAGTAGTACCGAACTGCGTAAAAGAAACATCCTTATAACTCCAAAAATAATAACTCTATTAACTAACACTTAACTGCATCGGATTAAGCGTCTCATTTCCAATTAAAATATGCCCCTGAATTGAAATTTGAATGAAATACAGGGTCATGAAAAATCGAAGAATGTGGAAAACAGGATTACAAATATCTCGGCAACTAATAATCCGATTGACTTCGTTCTATATGCAAAATGTGTGTTATTTTATTGCCTTTTACGTCCATTCCTTAGAACAAAAAAATTCGAAAATTTTTATATACCTTTCATCAGAACGAATTTTTCGAGAGTCCGAAAAAAATAGTTCCGGATAATCGAGGTTGCTGATATTAAATAGGGTTCGTCCCATTCTTACATACTAACTATATACAAAATTTCAAGTCTCTATCTCAATTCGTTCGGGAGATAGAGCGTTTACAGACAGACAGACAGACAGACAGACAGACGGACGGCAAATTTTTTTTTCTAAAAATATGTTTTTCGCAATCTCCACTATCTAAAACGTGTAAATCCGTCAAAAAAATTTTTTCGATTTTCAAAACGATTGCAAGACTTACCCTATACTACGTATGATGGGTAAGTAAAAGCAATCAATATAATTGTTTTTTATAACTGCATTTAAAACCAGAATTAATGAAAACCAGAAAGCATATTAATGCAGCAAAATATTTATTTTCAAATAAATTTAACAAATGGGATATCATTAATTAATAAAACATTTGCGATAATCATTCGCTGTTTTCAACAATTATTGTATTATCAGATATTTTAATGATTTTAGATGGATAGTTTAAAATACTAAATATCAAGCAATTACAGCTATCAAATTATTGAGACAGTGGGCAATAAAAAGTAATAATTAAAAAAAAGTTTTGGAGTATTAGTGTATAGTTTCGTCTCACTATTTATAACAATTACACTTACAGAGACTACTTGATGTATTACTTTTAATAAATAATGTTACAAATATGAAGGAAATGATACTGTGAGTTGGATGTTTTGAATATCAAATAAAATAATTTCAAAATAAAACTGCAGAACTGATGTTTGAGGCCACTGATCTGCAGATTTTTTAGCTTCATGATTGTTATAATTTGAATTTTTTTTTTTTTTTTTTTTTTTTCAGAGACGAATAAGTAAACATTTAAGACATAAAAGGGGTAACATTCACTCAGAAAGATTTGGAGCAAGTCTTAAAGCAGTCAAAAATTGTTTTTGGAGCATCAAAAGAAGAATTTTGGAGCAAAAAATTTGGTTTTAGGAAAAAAAAAAAGAAAAAAAAAACAATTTTGTAACAACAATATCCTTTTTTGATCAGAAAAAAAAAAAAAAAAAAAAAAAAGAATTTTATAGCAGCAAAATCAGTTTTAACAGAAAAATCTACTCCTGGCAATAATTTTTTTCCTGTGTCCCTCTGAAAAAAAAAATTACCATTTTTCGCGATCTTAGGGCGAAATTTGCCGTCTTTTCGCAATTTTTTGACAAAATCTGTCGTTCTTCCACGATCGCCGGACGAGATCTGCTGTTTTTTCCACGAAATCTGTCGTTTTTCCGAAATCTTTCGACAAAATCTGCAATTTTTCCACAATCGTTCGGCGAAATCTGCCTTTTTTTCCAACAACCGTTCGGCGAAATCTGCCTTTTTTTCCAACAACCGTTCGGCGAAATCTGCCTTTTTTCCAACAACCGTTCAAAGAAATCTGCTTTTTTTTTCCAACAACCGTTCAAAGAAATCTTTTTTTTTTTCCAACAACCGTTCAAAGAAATCTGCCGTTTTTTATGTTTTTCGATGAAATATGCCGTCTTTCCAAGACTGTTCTGCGATATCTGTCGTGTTTCCCGATCTTCCGACGAAATCTGCCGTTTTTTCGAAAATTTTCGACCCAATCTTCCGTTATATTTTTCGAGATCTTTTGTTGAAATTTGAAAAGGGGGCGGGGTTCGGAATCTTTTGACAAAATTTGCCATTTTTGCGATCTTTTAATGAAATTTGTGGGTTTTTTTCGAGATGTTTTGACGAAGTCAGGCTTTTTTGCGATCTTGCGATCTTTTGATGATGTCTTCTGGTTTTTTCGCCGTAACCTTTTGCGAAATTCCCCCCCCCCTCGCTTTTTCCCGATCTTTTGACGAAGTTTGCCACTTTTCGCGATCCTTTGACCTAAATTTGCTTTTTTTTTCTTTTTCGCTCTTTCTTTTCTTTTCTTTCTTTTTTCTTTTTTTCCATGATCTTTGGGAGAAATTTTGCAGTTTTTTTTTTGGCAATTCTATGATTCAATATTTGTTTTTCCCGCGATCCTTTGATGAAATATTTTTTTCGGCGACGAATTGTCAAAATCCGCGATGTATTTTATGCCCGATATTTTTTAATTTTCGGAAAATTTGGAACAGAATCTGTTCTAAACATTAAAAAATTAAAGAGAAAATTCTTTGGAGGAAACAAAATGGCGCTAAGAAATTAGGTTTGAGCGCAGAAGAAATAAACAAAATGGCCGTTTTGGCGCAAAAACGGTCAAAATAACTCATTTGTAGCAGATATTTTCGTTTGGCGGAGGTTGGCAGAACTGGCGCAGGTCTGTGACCCAAAATAAATTTTTAACAACTTTTGTAACTTAATTGTTTTTATTTGAATGGGGAGGGTTCAAGGAATGGGGAAAGAGGGGCCATATGTGCTCCCTCTTTGACTGTACCCTTAAACAATATTTTCTGCTTCTTAACATACTGATTTCTTCGCCAGATTATAAAATATACAAAGCAGAGTTAAATACATTTAATTTTTTTTAAAAAGGGAATTGAAATTTTATTAACCTCATAAAATAATTTAAAAACCTCTACTTATAAAAATTTGGTGGTGTTGTATTTTGCTATTTTTGTAAGTGTAATTTAAATATCAAATTTGATGATTTAAGTATTAATTTAAGTCAAAATATTTTATGCATGCCCGGTAATGGACACCCCATTCAAAACTTTAAAAATAAATGAAACTTCATAAATATTGCTATAGTACATAAAATTCCAAGTTTTCTATATTTGCAAAACAAAAACCTGCAAAATTTGTAAGAAAATAAAAAATATATAAATTATTACTTCATTAAGATTTTTACTGAAAATAAGTGGAATTTTGAAACATTATTTTATGCTTCCTGATTGGTTTCATTAAAAGTGTCAACAATATGCAAGATTATAAAATATGGAAGGGAGAGTTGTGAAAATAAAATTGCAAAAACTAAATTTTTATTGATTATTTCTTTATAAACCGAAAACATTCAAGGGTGTCCATTACTGGCACATCTACCCTATATACAGTATATTAAAAAATAACTTTATAATTACATCCACATATTTAAAATTGTGATGCAAAACGTTAATGTTAAAAATAGGTACTACTTGGTTATCCCGTCGGTATCTCAATTTAGCCAAATTATAGAAATCGCCAAACTATTCGCCAAATTAAACAAATTTACTTAACTTTTATTTTATATAACGACAGAACAAATAAATTAATAAAACATTAAAAAGAATACAAATAAACTTCATATTGAAAATTACTTGATGATGTAACACTTACATATGTAATTTTTAATTATTTTCCGTTATTGTGAAAAGGAAATAAAAGTAAATAAAAAAGTTTAGTTAATAATTATAGAATAAAACGACTTATATCATTTAAAAAAGAAAATAAAAGTAAATAAACAATTTATTAATAAATAAACAACAGCCGGGCTACCATGTAAGGCATAAAATCGCCATTTTGTTGCAGTCATGGAAATGTGGTGCGTATATAATATTTGCGAATTGAATTCATCAGTTAATTTTAAATAAAAGATTTTAAAGTGCGAGACAAATAAAAATTAAAAACCTCAATCTGTGACTGTACGCAACTTTCCAACTGATCAAGAATAGGACCTGTTACCTTGCACAATCTCTGCCGATCACTCCCTTCCCCTCTGTATATGGAACTACAATACAAACTTCAAGCTCATTTAAGAATATTATTACGAGCCCAGACAACGCCGGGTGGGGCAGCTAGTTGAAAATAAAACCGAGTAAAGGTAGTGAAAGGGCCGGCTACAGAAGTTTCGTTATTAGAGATGTTCAAATTAAAGATGTTATACTGCATACACATTAGGTACAACTTACTTATCCCGTCGCCAATTTCGCCAAACTATGCAAATCGCCAAACTAATAGTCAAATTTTGCATATTGGCATAATTTTTATTTTAAAGAAAGAAAGAAGAAATAAACTGCTAAAACATTAATAAAAATACAAAAAAAAAAAAAAAAAAAAGTCGAAATATAAATTACTTGATGACGTTTTAAACACGTATTTCGTGTCTAATATCATTGAGTGTGATATTCACGGTCACCCATTATTGGCATTTCATCTTGAAATTTGGCGATAGTTTTTTGGTCGAAGGGATAACCAAGTAGTAGCACATATTATTACCAGCTTATCTTAATGCAAATGTTTTATTAATGAGGAAAACATTTTATAAAACCATTATTTAAAACATCTTTCAATCGACTAGTGGACCAGCATGTAACTATATCTATAATTTAAAATAAATGCATTATACTTTATTAAAAAAAGATTGAAGATTTAAAAATGCAATAAAGCCGATTTCTCCCGTTAATACAGTTGATAAAAAAATTGCAACCTTTGATATGAGTAATGGATAATGATTGCAATCTTTAAATTTTACTGTATTAAAAATCGGCCTCATAGCATATGCAGCAGAAGGCTAAAATCTTCCGCCACCAACTCACCTTGGACTTCTTCCACCAACTCTGGGGAGGTTGGGGAGAAGAAGCCCTACTTACTTGTTCCACACCTCCGTCTTCGACTGGAACATCGACGGCTTTCCAGATCTTGCGCCCTCCGTCCAACGATGCGGCAATGCCCAGGTAAAAATTACCATTAGAGCAAGCCATCCATCCGTCAATGCTCCCAACTTCCTTTCCTCGACCTGAAAAAAAAGAATCAAAAGACATTACTTTAGTAGTTTCCATTATTCCAAGAGCAGTTAAATAAGCAACCAACAAGCTTGAATTTTTTTTTTTTGGAAATGAATTTTTAACCTAATTCTATTCTTTATTTGATTTATAGTCGCACGCGATGATGATTCAAACAATTAAACATTGTTGCATAACAATATTTCTAAATTGTGGCTTCCGTCGAATTCTACATTGTTGAATAGCATAATATTTGTGAGTTAAATTTTGAATGTTTACAAACATTATTTTCACACAGGTTTTAATTTTGTTGCCATACCAAGAAACAAAATTATGACAGAAATAACAATAAGAATAGAGTTTAACATGTTCAAGCGAGATGAAAAATAAATTGAAATGACGTCATTCTTTCGCAATTTTTTTTTCTTTTTGTTGTCATTTTTCCATAATACTGAAGAGAAAATGCAATTAAAATTCGTACTATTTTGAAAAATAATAAATTAATAGTTTTTGAAAAAACATAGAGCTATTACAACTAATATTTAATTTTAAGTATTTATATTAATATTACAAACAAAGGAAAGCAAAGCATATTAATGAATAGAGAACCAAGTTTTATGTTTAACCGACTTAAAAAAAAAAAGAGCAAGGGCACTATTAGATTATCCCGTCGACCAAAAAATTATGGCCAAACTATAAGATTAAATGCCAATAATGGATGATCGTGAATATCACATTCAATGACATTAAATGGGATTCACGTGTTTAAAATGTCATTAAGTGATTTTTATTTCGACTTTTTATTAATATTTTTATTAATATTCTACTAATTACTTGTTTTTTTTGTTATTTAAACTAAAAATTATGCCAATAATTTGGCTATTAATTTGGCGATTTGTATAATTTGGCGAAATTGGTCAACGGGATAACAGAATAGTACCGGAGCAAGTTATTAATTTGACGCGTATGTATTTTTTATTTATTATTATTATTTTTTTTATGCATGTTCACCTATTACTCCGAAACGATGCGACCGATTTTTGAAATTTTTGTTTTAAATGAAAGAGCATGCTCTCGAATTGGTAACACTTTTGGGTACTTCTAGGTTATACCGTCGACCAAAAAATTATCGCCAAACTATGAGATTAAATGCCAATAATGGATGATCGTGAATGTCACATTCAATGACATTAAATAAGAATCACGTGTTTTAAATGTCATTAAGTGATTTTAATTTCTTTTTTTATTTGAATTTTTGCTACTACAAGGTTAGCCGGTCGACCAAAAAACGATCGCCAAAAAATAAGATTAAATGCCAATAATGGAGGATCGTGAATGTCACATTCAATGATATTAAATACGATATACATGTATTTAAAACATCATTAAGTGTTTTTTATTTCGATTTTTTATTTATATTTTTATCAATATTCTACTAATTATTTGGTTTTTTTCATTATTTTAAATAAAAAATATGTCAATATGTATTATTTGGCTATTAGATTGGCGATTTGTGTATTTTGAACGAAATTGGTAGACGGGATAACCTAGAAGTACCGAATTTTTATTAATATTCCACTAATTATTTGTTTTTTCGTTATTTAAAATAAAAATTATGTCAATATGTATAATTTGGCTATTAGTTTGGCGATTTCAGTTTTCATTTAACCTAATGCATGTAATGTGCGCTTTCACAGTTCTAACACTAGAAAAGCCGAAAATTTTACTCAAGTTTCATAAAAATATTTCACACCAGCATTTTGGTTTAAAGCAATTTAACTTTTTTATTCAACATTTTTCTTCTTCGTATCATTCAAACTTTACACTAGTTGCGTTGCAATTTCTGCCTCATTAGTTAAAGACTGAATTAACTTTGGTTTTGATTCATGAAATCGGCTAATTTGCTCAACTGATGATTCATATAAGTTGTAATTGTACTAATTATTTTAGAGTTTTAATCCCCCTCCACTTCTACGCCGTGCCAGTGAGTAAAAATATCGCCGTAACTTGCATTCCAAACGAAGCTATACCGAAACCCCTGTATTAAAGTGATCGGTTACTGCATTATCATTAAGGTAAATATTCTCTGTGGACGGATATCCTTTACAACTCTTAGATAAAAAATTTTCCACTTCTAAATTTCTCATAAAGTACATGATAAAAAGCGAAACGGTTTCTTAGAGATATTTTTATTATTCGAATAACGAAATCTGTAGCTGTACATAATTCAAATAGATTTATGATAATGAATATGCATCAATATGCGGATTTGCATCCTCGAATCTCGAGGTAAGTTTCGCTCATTATTTATTTATTTACTCCTTTTAATTTCTCGAAATCTGTACTTCGCTTACAGTTTCCAAAGGAGAAAGTTGCCATTATTTCAGATCGGAAATTTATTTTATGAAATGATACTAATGCAATTCAATCTAAAGTTATTGTTGATGAAATTTTATTTTATATATTTTTAGGTTCGTTTGTAATTATATGAATACGTAGCACTTATACTCGTTGTTCATTCCTTCCGTCTGTCCGTATATAACAGAGCAAAAACAGATTTCAAATTTTGTAAAAATCGGATGCATAGCTTAATTATAAGGACAATCAGAACTATTCCGTTACATAACGGTCAATGGGAAGAAAATAGTTTAAAGTGCATTTTAATTGGTGTTACACTCTTTCAAAATAATAAAATTAATATGCATCTATGAAGTATATACTAAAATATACATTCTGTACAATCTGTGGTGTAAAGAATATTTGTTATTAATTTACAGGGCTACACAAAGTATTTCATTACATAATGGTATAGGCAGAAATATTGTTTGGGAAGCGTTTTAAAAATATTAAACTATTTTACATTTTATGAAATTGATATATGTTACTGAGGTTTACTATAAATTATTTTCTGTATAATAGAAAACAGGTAGTAATTATAGGGATACATAGAAGATTCCGGATATTTTACTGTATCCGAAGAAGAGATCTGAATATTTTTTGTAAACTTCCTTATAGTACAAAAGCAGCTTATTTGCTACGCTTGAAGTGCAATTTCCAATTTGTTTAATTTAGTAAGAGGGGGTTGTTAATTAAGAAATGTGTCTAGAAATGCAAACTATATTAGCATTTTTTTTCTTCTAAAAGGTTATCATCTTACATGAATAAAACAAATAAAATGCCTTATGTTAAGTTTTTCCACAGAGTACTTTTACATCTTATGATTTCAAAAAGTATATTATAAGTAATTTATTACTCTAGAAATGTACTCTATACTATATAAATGCACTCTAGAAATGTCCTATTTTACAGGTGTGCTCGTAATCATATAAATATGTAGCACTTGTAGTCGTCGTCTGATCTGTCCGTCTGTATGTTAGCATATAATAGCACAAAAAGGAACTACTTTGATATACCCCCCAAATCGTAAATTTGGCGACTTTTTTTTCTCGCCAAGCAAAATACCCGTTTCTAACGCTTTTTCTCGCCAAGATGAATTCTCGCTGAATACAAATAATTAATAAACAAAAATTACTTAATCGTTAAATACAAAAAAGGAATACCTAAAAAATACAATGAATACATAAAAAATACAAATGAAGGAATGAAGCTGAGTAACAGCAAACCTAAAAGGTCAGTAGGAAAACTGCGTAGGGAGTGCCAGATTTGGCGCGTAATTTTTTTTTTTTGGGGGGGGGGGTATATCAAAGTAGCACCCACAAAAATTACCCAACCGGTTTGATATTTAATGTATGGAATCGTTGCAAAACTTTGTCGAATCATTTCAAATTTTATAAAAATCAAATCCAAACATTGAAAAATGTTAATAAAAGTTTTCTTCATTCTCTATAAAGCCTATCATATGACATTTAATTCGATGATATTCCATAGTAGGTAATGATTCTAATTTGCCATGGTGATGACGTCCTATTTAAAATATAGAGTCCTGTTATTTCCGTATTACTGAATACTAATCTATAAAATTGCAATAAATTGTGTATTCATGCATTTCTACATCAGCATGCAGCAGCTATTGCACGAAGATCGGGATATTTATAAAACTATTTATAGTACAAACGCACCTTATTTGACATATTTGATGTGTTGTTACTACGTGTATATCGAAGGCTTAAATAAATATAAGGCAGCTTTATACATTCCACGAACATTTAATAAACTACACAAGACATAAATAAAACGCGTACAAACTTTTGGAACTTTAGAACTGAAACCTTGTAAACGTTAGACACTTGTTACTATCTTAAGTTTCTAAACTAAAGAGATTTTGTTCAAGTAAAATCTTTTGGATTCTTTGCTGCAAAATGTCTTCAATGTTTGACGATTGCTTTCCATTCATCGAGTAATTATATCTTTTTTATATTTCGTTTAATTTTAAGTTTTATTTTCTACATCATTTAGTCGATTAGAATGTTTTCAAATTTGATGTGTTTGTTAGATCTTTTTTTTTTTTTTTTTTTTTTTTTTTTTTTTTTTTTTTTTCAGATTCAATAGATTTTCTTCTTCAAATAATGCAGAATAGTCTTTTAGTGACCAATTTAGTATTTTTTTATTTATTTACAGTTCGACGCATGTATGTATGCGTATTTTTATAAGACGAGTTGTTGCATATTAATGCATGCACCATGCTATACATTTTAAGTGAATGCAGTGTTGTTTCTAACTAAATGTATTAGAATATATCGTCTGCAAAATAAAAGCTTTAAGTTTAAGTAGCATTTTTTGGTACTACTTGGTTATCCGGTCGACCAAAAAACTATCGCCAACTTATAAGATTAGATGCCAATAATAGATGATAGTGAATGTCACATTCAATGACATTAAACACGATACACTTGTTTAAAACATCATCAAGTGGTTTTTAATTTCACTTTTTATTTACATTTTTATTCATCTTTTACTAATTAATTTGTTTTTTCGTTTTTTAAAAGAAAAATTATGTCAACATGTATAACTTGGCTATTAGTTTGGCGATTTTTATAATTTGGCGAAAATGGTCGACGGGATAACCAAGTAGTAACCATTTTTTTAATGAGAATGTCAGTATATGAATGTTTTAAGTAATAATTCCTCCGTATTCTTGTATTGCATGTACTAATATAAAATTTCAGGTACTTTTCGATTCGCCGGACGCCAGTGCCATACATACAAACATATGTATACATACATATATGCACATTTATATACATATATGTGTATATAAATTAGATATATATGTGTATAACATTGCCGCTCGTCTAATCGAAAAGTAACAAATTTCCTGTTACAGAAATTTCGAGGTTTAAAATATTTAAAGAAACAGATTTCGCCATATATTTTTAAGATACTTTTCGGCTAACCGGGTGCTTGTATTATCTATACACACATACACACGTATATATGTGTATCTACATATATTTATATGCAGGTATATATGTATATATATGTCTGAATATCTAAGTTTATAAATATGTATATATTTATAAATATGTACCGTATATATTTATAAATATGTACCGTATATATTTATAAATATATATGTGTATGTGTAACATTGGCGTCCGGCTAACAAAAAAGTACTATTTTTAATTTTAAATTTGAAAAAAATAAATTGAATGGGACTGTAATTTCTTTTTCAGTATTATTTTCTTCGTTGTTCTTGTATTTTAGTTACAGATACATAATTTTTTGTATTATTGTTATATTGATTTTAGTAATTTTATGAGCACAAATGCCATATATTCCCTGGATTTGGCGCGATTTTCTTTTGACGCCAATTTGGTCGGTCCTCCTTCAATTTTGAAATATTCCGCCGAAAGGAGGTGCTGTAATAGCGATTTTTGTGCCAGTTTCAATATTGTACCATCAAAAAGGGTAGGAAGTTATGTATAGAATTGAACCAAATTTTTTGTGCATGTTTTTGGCTGTGGCAAGGCCATTGAACTTCTAAAGCGTGTAAAAGGAAGCATTTTTTTCAATTCTTCAGTTTGTTTATTATTTTAAATGTATATTTATTTTGTATGTTGAGTTTCAGTGATACTGAGTTTGGCCTGTAAGAGCAACATAAGATATTGATGATTTATTACTGAAATTGTGAGAAGTATTACAAAATAGTGATATTTTATGTTGTGCATAACTGTGCATAACTTCATTTTGAATTCAACCTTTTCATCCAATTTACATTTTTACGCTCACACCATGCAAAATCTTTTTGCATATTTTTTTTCAATTGTATTCAATTTTCGTGTAAGAGGAACATAAAAAAAAGTTGTTTAATGAAATATCTGAAGCAAACATGCAAACCATGCTTTCTCTTTTAGATAGAAATTTTCATAAAACACAGAAAACTTATAAAAAACAAAATAACTTTTATTTAATAGTAATTTTGTTTGTGTATTTTTATTACTGTTATTCGAGAGAATTCCAAACATTACTTAAGATATTAAACCTAAAACTAATTAATAAAATGTATTTAAAAATTTGAGAAATCACATTTTAACCGAATTCAAAGGTGGAAACATGTTTTGATTGTTTGACAATCGAATAAAATGTCTTTTGAATGAAATAAATTCCAACTAACAAAGAGTACAAAAGCATTATTTTATTTGAGCAAATACTGAACTTCAGTTGATTATGGAAAAAATTAAATGACAGATTAGGGTACCTAGTAATATTCATTAAATTTATACTAAATATATATTTGTTTGCCAAAAGGCGACTTCAAATTTTAAAATCAATATCTTCATCTAGACAGCCACACACTTCTCCCTCTCCTTCATTACAGGCTTGTAAAATCATGGATAATATGGTTGTACCATTTTAAGACATCATCAGCTTGATTTTACCACTGATCACCATACAATATTTTCAAAAGTTCGTCGACATCTTTTTTCTTTTCAACTGATGTGGCGTAGCTAAGAGGAAGAGATTTTAAAACAACCCTTTGAACACGGACAACAATAACTCCCTGATCTTGAAATACAATGGCTCACAAAAGTGTTCGTACGCTTACGAATTTCAATAGCATAGTGCCCTATCCATTAATTAAGATTAATATTTCATAATGGGTATTTAAGAATAAGATCTGTAACTTGTTCTTAACAAAACTACATAACATATTTCAAATATATATTAAAACTTTATTCTGTAGAAATCAATAATAAAAAAATTAAAAAAATAAACCTCACAAAAGTCTTCGTACACGTTAAATAAATCACTACACATTAGTTAATATTGTAATATTTCATTAAACTAATATTTAGTAGGATTTCCTTTAGCATCCACAATAGCTTTTAGACGCGTGGGGAATAGATGTCACAAGTTTTTTTTCGTAATTTCTGCATCAATGTTCATCCATTCATTGATCATTACTGTTTTTAGTCCGCTTTTCGTTTTAATGTCGTGTTTTCGTACTCTAACCTCCAGTTCTCTCCAAATATGTTCTATTGGGTTGGGGTGGTGTTTTTAGAACTTGTGAACAATTATAGAGACGCCAAAGGCAAACGTTGGGAGCCATGTGCTTGAGATCGTTATCCCTGATAAAAAACAAAGTCGTTTCCAATACCCAAATTTTAGGCTGATAATTTTAAATTGTCTTTTAAAATATTTAAATAAGATGTATAATTCATTTTGCCATCAGTAAGTATTAAATTACTTAGTCCTGAAGTTGCCATGTACCCCCACACAAGGACATCTCCATTGCCATGCTTAACTGTTCCAATTAAGTTTTTGGGATTAAGTTCTTCATTTTTTCTTCTCCATGTAATTATACGTATATCGAAGCCAAAAATCTTGAATTTGCTTTCATTTACAAATAAGACATTATTCCAATACAATTCCGGTTTATTTTGCATTGATTTTGAGAAGGAAAGCCTAAGCTTTCTGTTTTTCGCACTAACAAAATATTTTTTATGGTCAGAACGCCCATTTAATCTAGCTGATTTCAGAATTCGTCGAACAGTTTCGGGTGAAATTATTGTAGAATATTTTTCATTAAACTCTATAGCAACTTTTGCAGAACTTAAACGTGGATTTCTTACAATTTTTCCAATTATAAATCTTTGATCACGTAGTGATAACTTTGACGGACGACCTTTTCATGCCTTGTTTTCAATCCGATTTTCTTTTTAAAAAGAGTTATATCGCATACAGCCCGGTAGAATTTGGTAAATTAACTAATTTAGCAATATTCCCAGCTGATTTACCACTATTTTGTTGAAATATATTCAATTTTCGAATGCTGTTACTTGTTTCATTACGATGCGAGCCATTTTTTAATAATAAATAAAATATTACGGACCAATCAAACAAAATATAAAGCCAAAAATGTTTTTAATGTCAACACAATTCAAACATAAAAATTAAAGTGGCAGTCGATAATTTTAATTATGAGTTTATCCAAAAATATTTCAGTGTACGAAGACTTTTGTGACGTGTTCTTCCTCTGCCTTCTTCTATTTTTATTTTTCAATAAAAAGAAAAGCAGTCAATATTAAAACAAATGCTGTATGTTATTTAGAATAATATACGGATGAAGTAAAAAAAATGTTGGATTTCATATTCTAAATTTATTCTAGGAAAATTCCTATTTATTGCAAATTTTTAAAGTGTACGAACACTTTTGTGAGCCACTGTTATAATTCTGGAAGCAAAGGCTTAGCACATAGGTTCCCAACGAGGGCGGTACCGCCCCCCAGTGGGCGCTGGAGCCTTCCAGGGGGGCGGTGACAGGTCCAGAGGAAAATGGGGGGCGTTAAGACAGTCAAGGGGGGCGGTCATGACGTACCTACCTATTTAAGAAATTAATGTATTGAAACTAGTTGACTCGTCTTCCTGGCATTGTCCAGGCGTATCATAAAAAATCTTAAATATAGCTTTAAATGTAAATCTATGAAATTGAGCTGGTATAACTAGGATCTGCTTGCACCTGTCGCAGATTGCAGCGAAGGATAACTTTCCATTCCAACCAACGTCGTGGGATGCTGTTTTTGCCCCTCGATTTGTAGGTATGTGGCATGCTACTTGGTTAGCGTAACCTCATGCTCTGAACGCTGTATTTTTTAAAATTTTCGCAGTGACTAAGGATTTGATTTTGTTCAATTTGGTTAAATAAAAATGTAATTTAACTTTCTGATTTAATATCAAACGCATTGACCAAAATATTATCGCGATCACTAGTGTAGAATTTGCTATATTAAGCTCACTAAAATTTTAATGACTAGAATTTTTTTTTTAAATCAGTATTCCAAAAATGTGGGAAATATGACGACTTAGAATAGAAATATGCCTAAATAGAGATTTCGAAACTATAGTTTGAACCTGCTCAAGAAATTTGTTTATACTGAGTGAAAGCTGTAAAAGACATTATAGCCTTTATTTTTAAACCTATTTATAAATATATTGCAAAGATAATCTATTCAACTTAAACTGTAGCAAATTTTGTATTTCTATCTAAATCTAAGAAAAAAGGCTGGAAGTGTAGTATTGAGTATTTGAAATGTGGATTTACGCATTATCCTACTAACCAATTTTTACATATGTGTTTAATTTGCCAAAAAGTTTTTCAAATGAAGCCATGAAGCCTTCCATTGCCGAGATATTAATCTTGCCGACAGTCAAAGATGTAATAACAACTGTTCTTAATCATAAAACACTGTCAGATATCATTAAAAAAATCCTCTGATTAATAATTCTGTACAAAGGAAAATAGATTAAATGGCTAAAGACGTTTAAATATCTTTATGCATTTGTTAAAGACGCGCAAATTTTCCATTCAATTCGATTAATCAACTCACCAAATAACAAAGCACTATTCTTTTTATATGACCAATTCATAAAATAAGAAAAAAATGGCAAGAGTTATTATTTGTCAAAAATTTGGAAACTCATACAAAGGGAGAACTGATATTTAACAGCATAAATATGTTTTCCCTTCTAGTTCAAGAAACCAGAACTCACAGCAATGAAACTTAGGTCATCATAAAAATCTAGTCTAAAAACCATTTTTTCTTACAGTAAACTCGAATTTACAATTTTGTTAAGATCTTTTTATAAATCTAGCCTAAAGCCTATTTTTTTCTAGTTTGTAAAACCAGAATTTTCAGTTATGACATTGCTTTCTGCTTCAGGAAACAATATTTTGTAGTCAAGATGTCTTTAAATTCCAGTTCTAATATCTATCTTTGAAAGTCAGGGAGCTAGAAATTCTGATTCATGAAACTAGAACTTATAGTTGCGCCATTTTGAAAATCTAGCTCGAAGGCCATTTCTTCTGGTTCTGGGAACAAGAAAATTCTGGTCTACTCAATCAAAATATTAACTAGAATACGCTAGCCAAGGGAACTAGAATTTATAGGGATGACATGGAACTATTTTTTCTAGAGCCGCAATTTATTTTCTAGATACCAGTGGCATATTTTTTTTCAGTGTAGGTAGAGAGAATACAGCCATTTTCCCACTTTAGCAGTAGCCTTTGCAAAACAGAAAGATTTACTAACTTACTGCCAACACTTGGACGTTCTTCATAAGGATTTTATTGGGCCATTTCAGGACATTTTAAACATGAACATACCGAGTTGTGTTTTAGATCCTTTTGCAAATGAAGATACTGCAGATTCATCAAATTTAGAAGAGTAACTCATAGAACTCACAACTAATGAAGAACAAAAAG
The DNA here is from genome assembly GCA_964019185.1 of Maratus speculifer. Classification (NCBI taxonomy): domain Eukaryota; kingdom Metazoa; phylum Arthropoda; class Arachnida; order Araneae; family Salticidae; genus Maratus; species Maratus speculifer. Next base: position 419,527,246 of record OZ025294.1, on the reverse strand, counting down.
TAAACTTTGGAAGAGCATGCCAAGAGTTTTAGCTTCAGAAGTCTATAGCACTTCTGTACACTGAGTTGTGGGTAAATGTACAAAAATTGTTAACTGCTTTTTCGTCATTTTATTTGGCTGAACGCGGGTTCAGTGCAGTACTTAATTAATTGGATAAGAAAAGAAATAGATTGGACTTCACTGAACATGACAATTTACGACTGCTGTCAACAAAGCTGGAAAAACGACATTAAAAAATTGTTAAAATTCCACCAGCCTCAGTTATCTTATTGATATTTTTTATTTTTTTTATTTCGTATTGATTATATGTTTATGTCATTACTTTTTTAATTTTTTAATTTTATTCACATTAATATTTGTGAAACTTTTGATACGTCAAAGATGTCCCAAATCTTAAAAAAAATTTGCATATAAAATACAGTTTTAAAAACTTAAAATTTTAAATACTATACGCCGAGTGCTTTCGACCAAAGCTTGATCATCCTAGGGGTAGCTTAGTTTACATTGGAGTTATGTTAGAGAACAAAAATGAATTCCAGTACATAAACAAAGCTGCCCTGAATATGATGAAATTCGGGTCGAAGCGCTCGACGTATAATATTTGAAGTTTTAACCTTTTAAAACTGTATTTTTATATATAATAAGATTTTTAGATATCTATGACATCTTTTACTTATTAAATGCACCTTTTTAAAACGTTCATTTAATTTAATTTTGTATTTATTTTTAACATTTTTACTGAAAAACGTTTTATTATGTTATAATTTTTACTTTGTATTTCTTTATAAATAGACAAAAAACAGGTATAGATAACATGCAATATTATTTTAATTGGTGCAATTAACTATTATGGGAGAAGGGGGGGCTTTGGAATTTTTTTTTCTTCTGAGGGGGGCGATGGTCCAGGAAAGATTGGGAACCTATGGCTTAGCAGTTCTCTTATAGCAGCTCTCTAAAATAATCCAATTAAATTGTGAAATGTTTGGTAGGTTTCGAAAGTACACATTTAATGGATTTAGTATTCAAAAGTTTCCAATCAGTCCCCAAACCCCACAGATGACAAGGGTCCCGTGACCATCCAGGACAACTGTGATTGGCAGACTGGAAAAATCACTGTTTTAATGAATGCAGGCTTTGGGGGAAACACTCTTTGATTGAAACGTCAAGCTTTAAAATTGGTTTAAATTAGGAAAAAAAAAGCTTTTTTTTGTTAAAAATACTGTTTATTTCTATGCAATTTAATACAGAGATCATAAAACTAACAATAACTCATTTTTTTAATTTTTTGTGAGAAAACGCGATTTGAATGTTTGCTCCACATGTATGTGAATTCAACGGAGCCACACATTGGAATAATATTTGGTAAGTTTCTGGGTATGTTGAATTTAGAAAACTCTTCTCGGATGAAAGGGGCCCTGAGATGAGTCTGTGTTTCCCATAACTTCAGAGGTTAATTCAGTCCCTGCCTGCCAAGCATATTAAGATTTATATGCATTGAAATATGCATTCTGTAAAATATGCGGTGGAAAAAAATAGCAATTATTCATTTGCAGGGCCACATAAAAGAATTCCATTACGTAATGGTAGAGGGTGGAATTTTAGCGACATATTTTAAATACTATGTTAAACTATTTTATGAATAATAAAACTCATAAACGTCGCTGAGGCTTAGAGATGTAAATTTTCCGGAAAAATATAAGTGGCGGAAAAAAACCGGTTTTTTACCGGTTTTTTTCGGAAAAAAACGGAAAAATTGGAAAAATTGATTTTTCATGACTGTTTCTCCCTAATAAATTATATTTTCTTGGAGAATATTAAATAATAAACATTTTTTTCCCCATTTATATGTATTAAATGAAAATTATTTTCACTTTATATTACAAAATAAAAAGAAAGTAGCAAAGCTTGCTTTTAAAAGTTTAGTTTTTTTTTTCCACAGCCTAAGAACTTTTACTAAACACTATTGTTTGTTATATCATATCTCTGTTGAAATGATTTTTCAGTTACATGTTTAACTACCAATTGACCTAATGTAAAAACCTGAGCCAATATGTCTGTAGTTTGGAATGAAATAAATTATGCATTCCATTTACATAAGCATAGTTTTTAAGTAAATGATATTAGTTTAAAGAAATTATTGCAGTTTTGTCATTATTATGAATATCAGCATTCAAAAATTCCATCGTTTGTTTAAAAAATGTATATTTTTATATTATTACTTTTTTTTCTTAAAATTTTAATTTTATTTCCTTTATAAAATATGTTTAGTTTTGGTATAGCTTTCCAATCTCAATTCAAAAAAGTTTTGTTTTAGTTTTATAATCTAAATTCAAACAAAACTAAGTTTTACTTTGGCTTACTAACTCAGGTCTGCAACTAAAAAATAGCATAGGATTTATTGACTGTTAGATTTTTACTCACTGAAACCAATTTTATATTTCTAAGAGTGGAACTCAAAAGTTATGAAAACAGAACACTACAAATAGAAAATGCTCACTATTTGAGGAATTAACAAAAGCAGTTACATATAGAGATAAACTTCAACTGTGCTTTAGAAAACTACAAAAAATCAAAGTTTAATCAAGAGGGAAAGTATAATTTGGAACATACTTACTTGTAATAAAATATGGGGTTTTTTTTCATTGCAGTTCTACTTTTCTAATGCAAACTGCCCATATTTTTGCAACATTACTGTACATTATGGAGGTAAAATGAAGGTCAATTTTAGATTTAACACCTTGAAAAAACATTCAATTAATCAGCTATAACGAAATCTTGAAAAATACAACAATTTACACCAAAAACTAAACAACATTAATGTATATCAGAAACTGTCTGAAGCTGTAGTTTGATTTAAAAAGAAAAATCGTCCTTGAGGTAAAGCTATTGCGATAATCTTTAATAATGCAGCATAGCAGCGCATTGAGCAATTTACACCAAAAAGTAATGAGCAAGAAGTTATGTCAAAGATTAACTTAATCTGAAATTTTATAAAAATACATACATTAGTTTGAGATAGAACTATTGTAGAAATTACGAATAATGCAGCATAGCAGCGCCATCGGTTTGGCGATATACACTAATAACTAAACATCTCGAGTTTATATCAAGGTGTAACTGAATCTAAAGTTTTGTGAAATTATGTGCATCAGTTCTTGAGATAGAATGCCCATAAAATTTGTCACATACAGACTCACAGAGTGGCAGATATTTACCGAAAACCATCAAAACGTGTTCAGGACCTTCTAACACGTTTAAATACACCAAAAACTGGAAGTCAAATTTTTCACGAATTCAATAATTACTTCTTGAAAAGATAGATTAAAGTAATAAATGCATACTTTAAAAATTTGTGTTGAATTTTTAATTTTATCATTTCCATTAATCTGCATATTATTGCAATAATTTTACACATGAATTAATTTTTAAAAAGAGAAGTTGCATTTAATTACATATCTAGATTTTTTTTCATGTAATCAAGTTTTTGTGAAATTGTGAACTTTTTGTATATACTTGTACAAAATATATTTAGAATCTTTGAATAAGAAATTATTACTATATTTAGGTTCCTATTAAGACATTTTTAATAAGGTTATTTACATACATATATGCAACTTAATAAGATTCAGCTGCTGTATGGCGTGAGATTTTTTTCATTCAATCACTGCACTTGCGAAAGATACAATTTGTTGATTAAACTTTTTCTGAAATGTCTATCTTCAAGAGAAATTTTGCAAAGGGTCTTGTGTTTCAAACAAGAAAAAAATGTGAAGGATCCTTTCAAGTCTTCTCAAACAGATTTCTGCTCAGAGATCAGATTACCCACATTAAAATTTTCATGTGAGACACTCAACATAAAAATAAATAAAATAAAAAGTATGAGAATGTAGCTATTACAAAATTTTCACTACATTATTTCATAAATGAAATTTCAATTTTTCCAGTTCGGAAAAATTGAAAAATAAGCCTTCGGAAAAAAACCGAAAAAAACCGGTTTTTTTCCCAATTTTTCCGGTTTTTTTCCGACCATTCCCATCTCTACTGAGGCTTAATATAAGTTATACGATATAGTCATGCAAAATACGAAGTGCATAGCATGTACGCACAAAATTTTTTCATATAGTATATTCTTTCCGAAGTACTGTATATGAATCCGATGATGGCTGATAAATGGTTACGTAAATTACTAAAATTCCTTTAGTAATTAGGAATTTTATCATTCCTAATTACTAAAAATGTATTGAATCAATTTCGATGAAATGTGAATCTAAACCATTCTCAGATCCACTGGAACACACACAAAAAATTTCATCAAAATCGGTACAGTCGTTTAGGAGGAGTTCAGTGACATACACACGCACAGAAGATTTATATATATATAAAGAATCTAGGAAGTGTTAGAAAGTGTTTCCCAAATACTGCTTAACGCATGATTTTTGTTACTTGTTAATCTATTATCTTGTGCCAAAACGTTATGAAACCTAGAATTTTAAATTGCTTTAACCTTAGATATTTTTTTCATGGAGGCGAAATAAAAAATGTTTCAGAATTTTTTAATCGAGGTTGAACACTTATATGAAAAAAAAAACTTTCAATAATTTTAAGTACATTTTTTAAATTAATCAATCGTAAAGTGGGTTAAACAATACGGCTAAATCCAGGCAGGTTCATAAATACGAGTGTTATCGCTTGCAAGAAATCTGATAGATATTTTTTAAAGCTAATAAACGCTGAAAATTTCTTAGGTGATAATTTTTGAATAAGTAATTACATAATTTTGTACACATTATAGCATATTTTTAAGAATAAAAATAAGCCTTTTTAAGGGGTTTAGGTAGACTTCTGTTTATATTTACTTCACTGCAGCATTTTGTTACAATGTTTCTTGCAAGTTTCGTGCAAAACTCGAATCGCACTTCCTTTGCGCCTATTCCATTCAGAACTCAATTACATTTAAGTACTGTAAATTGTCCGAAAATCATTTCACATTGACCACTTTAAAACTTATCAACTAATTTAGAATTTTCTAAAACTTGTCCTTTTTTTATTTTCCAGCCGTGCACTCCACGTCGGGTTAATCCACCTCGTCTACATGGCAGTGGCCGACATGGGCGACATGGTGCGAGAAGCAAGGCAGGAATGGCAGCGTAAGTCGCGGCAGCGGCACTGGCAGAAGTGGCTGGAGCGCGAGGAGAGGCAGAAGAGAAAAGATTTGGCCCGTCAGGAAAAACTCAATGAGGCCTTACAAAATAAAGTAAGGGTTTGGATCGCCACAGCTGCAAAGCTGAATGCAAAAAAAGAAAAAGATTGCGATGAAAGACAGGGATTGTGCTCCTGCTTCGGACGCCTCTGCCGCCGCCGTTGAAAATTTTATCATCTTATTATGTATCATGGACATTTATAAGATATGTAGTATATAGTATTGTTTGCATTTATGTATGTTCTATAAATTTAATTTTGCAGTTTAGTGCGAAAAGCAGTGGCAAGCTTCCCAACACTGATTGCAGAAAGACAAAATGAAACATTTCAAATTTCGTCTGCTTGTGATATAAATCAGAAAAAAAGTAGGACAAGCAACAATTTTTTAATTTAACTGAAAAAAACTGTATTCAAAAGCTTCTTAATTTTTTTTAAAAGTTGCCATTAAAACAGTCGGTTATTAAGAGGCTTGGCATTGCTTTTACGCCATATATATAGCAACAACATGTGACATTTATTTTGGCTTTTGAATGTTTTAGTTTTTAAGCTGCATTATATGTTTCAATAAAACCGGACGATCTCCTTTATGAGTTTGTAAATTGGAAAATAAAAAATTACTAATTAAGGGCAATTTTGAACTTAGTATTGTTACGTTGCTTTAAATATTTTTAAGTTGTTAAATTGTCGATTACGTTTTTCAAAAGAAATCTACAAGAATGTTAATCGTTTTTTGTGGGATAGGGGGGGAATTGTACTGTCTCTGTCATACAATAATTAACATTTAACACATTTTTATGTTCGTAAAATCGCAAAATAATTTATTAACTCAGAAAGAGGGTCGTCCGATAAGTTTTTGGCCTTTTTTAATATAAATTTTCTTTCAGTGAGCAGTTCAGTGTACAACCAATATCCAATAGCAACAAAGACTTTCACCACCGCTCCGTTAAAACTCCTCATCTGTGCCATCTCTTAAAGCAATAAACTTTCACTTGTGAGACCATCATCATCCTCTTTTAAGTCATGCTGTGCTCCTCCTCCATCAGGATTATGACTTCTTCAACATTACTTTCCTAGCTTCTGCATCTTCATTCCAATTTCTCCATCTTCTTCATTCACTTTGTGATTCATTTCTTCTTTATTTCTTTTATTTCTTCATTCATGTTTCTCCATCTTCTTTATTCACTTCTTCATTCGTTTCATTTCTCCATCTTCTTCATTTAATTTTTAATTCCTTTTATTTCTTCATTCTGTCTTCAATTTTTTTCGTTTTCCATTTTCTTCAATCTTCTTCATTCTCATCTTCCTCTCTCTTTTCTTTAATTTTTGACTTCTCAATTCTCCACTCCTAAATCTCACTTCTCCATTTTTTCCGTCATGTATGACCACGATTTTCATCACCATGGTTTGTCACTTCTCCACCAGCTTCGCAAGACCACCGCTTTCCCGAGTGATTCTGAGGCTACTCCTGAATTACCACCGTCTGACGCCACCAACACCTTTGGGCTGAAATGTCATCTTGGCTACCACCGATTTCCTGAGTAATTCCGAGGCTACTCCTGAATTACCATTAGTTCGACTCCACCAACACCTCTGGGCTGAAATGTCATCTTGGCTGCCACCAGTATCCATCACCATCATCATCATCATCATCATCATCATGAAGAAAGCGGGATTTACTCTGCCCCCATTCCATTCCATCCGAGAAAGCAAACCACCAGTGCGGGGGGGCAGAGGAGAGGTCCTGCGAGTGGGACGCACTCTGCTCGGATTTCCTTTTGGGGAAATAAGACCGCGTGTTCAGGCAAGCAAAGACGTATATGAGCAGAGGAATGGTCCTGCGAAAGGGGAGAGAAGGAAGTCTACCTCCACGTGGTTCTCCCTGGGAAACGTTGCTCGTCCGGGCAACGGCTAAAAGACTTCCATGCACTGCAAAAAATTTGACCCTTATGCTGATCGTCACTCCCCCGCTTTTATCTGTCTTTTGACATGAGAATGCTCCATAATAGGTTGAAGTAATCGTTTTCTATAAAAGTGGTGGAGTGACGATGCAGCATAAGGGTCAAATTTTTAACAGAGTAGAATGGCATCAAATTTCACAATAAATTTCGATCAATACACGAGGGTTGAAGAAGTTATTTAAATACTTGACTACACTTTCATAATAGAGCCACTGTATAATCTTACATATCCTTAATACATTTCGGTGATTGTTATACGAAAGTTAAACATACGACACTACACACGTCCTGAGGACATACGATAAGCGTCCTGTGCAGTATATTGCTTCTTCAGTCGGACATCCTATAATATCTGATCGTTATTCGGCAGACGTCCGTAGGGGAGCAAAAAGCGACACATACTCACGTCCTCCGAACGTCATTTTCAGCCATTCACGGGATGGCATCAGGATGCTCACAGGACGAGATAAAATGAATAGAATTGTGCATCCTCTCCTTGTTCGGTATACTGATTCATTCGGATCAGTAGCAAACGCTTTAGATAAAAATAAAATGTTGCAAAAACATTGAAATAAACTAGCATTTATTTTTAATACTTACTTTTAAATGAATATTTTAAGTGTGATTCAGAAATCATACTTAAGATTTAAGTGTAATTAGGAATTATTATTATGTTTGCGAAAAACAACAGCAATAATGATCATTTAAAAAGAAATCTAATGATAAAGTAATAATAATAAAGAAAAGAATAAGAAAATTACTGTCTGAATCAGGGGCGTATTTAAGCAGAAATCAGGGGGGGGGGGGCGTATATGACGATTTTGCCGACTAACTTAAAAAAATTATGCCTTATAAGTGCATTTCTTTGTCTTTATATAAATATTATCTTTGTTCTATATAAAATTCTGCACTTTAGGGTATACAGGAGAATGTAGGGTACATTTAAAAATGGACACACAGCGTAGAATGATTCTGAAAAAAAAAAAAAAAAAATCTGAAATTCACCGTAAATTCTCAAAAGTTCAGAGCAATGGAGGAAAGTGGGGGAAATAATCCATTTCCTGCACTAACTGGGTTTTTTTTTTTCAAGGTCTTTTGACAAAACTTGCATTTTTTCGCGATTTCCCAAGGGGTTCCTGGACACAAAAATCTTCAAATTTTCTTTGAAAATTGCTCTTTTTTTAATGGTGTTAAAATCATGTGTCTATCTTGATTAAAAGAGGGATTTTTTTTTTTCATTTTGGTTTATTTTCAAAATGTAGCTTTCAAGCAATGGTTGTCATGGAAATGACTTCTTGTGAAAATGCTTTGTTCCTTTATGATGGATTTTTTCACAATTTCTCATATTCAAATTCTTATAACTCAAGAACCGTTAAAGGTAAATGCTTCAAACTTGGAACATGTCTTTTTTGGTTGTTTTACTTAATTTTGATTCAGCAAATTTGAAAAAAAAAATTGCTTTTGATGATATGATTTTTTAAATATACATATTTTTTTTCTCTCAAATTTTTACAATAAATAGTTTTTTTTTAATAATATTTTTAAAAACGCTGAGTTAAAATTTAAATGTATATATTTCTGTTTATTTAAATGAAAAAAAAATTAAATTATACAAATAATATTTGAATTATAACGATTTTAAATTACCCCCACTCTTTTGAAAATTTTAAATTCAATTTTTTTTTTATCATTATTATAAGTTTTATGATGTAATTTTACTTACAAATGTTATAATTAATCACCGCCAATAAATAAATAAAAATAAATAATAAATAAAAATTATTTTACAATGCGTCCTGTAACCCCTTGAAAATTCGTTCCATAGAAATATTTATAAAACTTCTCTTTTAAAACATTTTTGATAGATGGCAGCACTCAAACTTTCGTCAAATAATTAGAATTATGAAGCATTCGAAATCCAAAAATAAGTATTTCAGTTCTTAATTTCAGAATAATAACTATTTCAAAAATCTAGAAACTATAAACAAAAAACAAAAAAAAAGGTTTTTCTTTGTTTGCTTAACAAAAAATACGCAAATTTTTTAAGAAAAAATATTGCCCTCTCTTTCTAATAAATTATATTCCACCATGCATTTAAATAAACTAATAATATAAATAGAGTCGAACCTCTATTTTGCGAAATTTTTCTTGGAACAAAATACATTTTTGCGAATTTCTTTGTAAAATAACCTACAAATAGCGAAGTGCATTCTAACGACCTTTATTTTTTTTTCTTTATTTCTCAAAATATTTCCAACTTATTCCTCCTTTTAGCTCATTTTAGGATTATCAGGACTTGAATCAGCTTTATCAGGCACCTAACTCACCTAGTAGTAAAGTAAAACCGTTGTGCATAGGAAGGGAGTGCAGGAAGTCCAGACTTTCACCTTCATTGGAGTTGTTCCGTGTCCTAGAATTAGAGTTTCATGTATTCTAGATTTTTTTTTTTTTTTTTTATTATTATTAATTGTGCTAGTAATTTTGGTTTTTATAACTCGAAAATGTCAAAGAAAAAAAAAATATTCATGATCTGATGGATAATTTTATATAACAACAACAACAACAATAATAATAATAATAATAATAATAATAATAATAAAAGAGCTGTAATTTAACAAATCACAACGACTATTTGGAAAAGAATATTTTCAAAGACTCAAATTTTAAAGACTTATAAATAAATTCTATATTTAAATTATTAATAATAATAAATATCATTTTTGAATGATCATAACGACTTATATATTACGCACGCCGTGAGTTAAACATTCATATTCCTAGACCAATGATTAAAAAAAAAAGTTGATTAAAAGTAGACAATTTTAATTGGTTAAAATGTGCATTTTCATTGGATGGAGTTAACCAGACTGACTTCCGATCGCCTCCTATTACGTACGACATGAATTAAATATAAATATTCCTGGACCCATCACAAACAAATTTTAAATGAAATTTCAGTTTTATAATTTCTGTAACTGGAAATTTTTATGCTTCTAAACATCGCATATTTTAAATTTTTACAACGTTCCATAGAGAAAAAAAATGCAATTTTAAATGAAATTTCTTTGAAATCTTTAGTACGTTCTTAGCAGCTAAAATTTAATACATTAGCCTGAAAGTTTTAAGCAAAATTCCTTTTACTAATGTCGAATAATAGAGGCAAAATTCGAAAAAACATTAAAAATTACATTAAATAATTCCCTAAAAATCCAAACATCGTTGCACGAAATCCAAATAAATTATATTGAAAAGAGAACAAAATTCACTAAATAAGGTCGAAAGAACGAAACCGCTTTCTTTTTGTGTGGAAAAATCGCCTCGAAAACCACTAAAAATCGCATATGCATTAAATTAAAGAAAACTTAAAAATCGACCTTCAAGGTGTAAAAATTCCTACATAACTTCGTGCAGCGGTCTCTCCAGAGCATCGCCAGTACTTTAAAAATTTTAACATGCATTATAAACTACTTTAAAGTGCAAAACAGATCTCCATGTTACATTTCCTAATTTTGTTCGCGTCCCTCCTCTCACGCACCCTGATATGTGTCACACCATTCTTTTTTTAAAATTTGTTATCATGTATTATAAACCATTTTAAATTTAAAACAAAGCACATTGTTATATTTCCAAATTTTAACAAAATCGCATTCTGTTAGTTCAATTTTCCACCACCAGGTAGCGCACTCTTCAAAAACTTTATCAAAACGATACTCTGTTAAACAATCTATCAGGTGATATATTACTCGAGGGGGTATCAAGAATTTAAGATATTTTATTAAATTGCTATTCGAAAAAAGTGGTACATAAATTTTGACATTTTAGGTAGATTTTGCAAAAAAATACTACTTATTGCATTCTCAACAGTTCAAGTTTTTGATAGAACAACAACTGTGAAAAAAATAGATGCTAAACGCAAAAAATCTTGAAAAAGCTTTAAAAAATGCATTGAAAATCACATTAAAAATCGTTAAAATCTAAAATTCGTAACAAACACAAAATTTAGGGCATTAGGCTAAAAGTTTGAAACGATTTTCTTTTTATCAATCTCACAAAAATAGCCGCAAAAGGAGAAAAAACACTAAAAATCACATTAAAAAATTCCTTAAAAATTCAAAAATCATTGTACAAATTCCCAGTGGTGTAGTCCTGGAAAAAAAAGTGGGGGGACGCTCATGTCTCGAACATTAGGATGTCTATCACCAATACGGCTAGTTGGATTACGAATTCCAGGGATAAATAATTGAAAAATTAAATTTAAATTTAAAAAATAAATTTAATTTTTATTTTAAAATTAATTAAAAATTTTAATTTAATTAAATTTGCTTTAAAAAATTAAATAAAATGTTAAACATTTAATTATATTTAAAATTTAATTAAAATTTTAAAAACTTTAATTTAATTTAAGTTGCTTATATGAATTATTTATTTATTTATTTTGTACTTAGTTATTCAAGAAGGAAAAGAAATTCATTCAACGTAATTTATTTTATGTTACAACAATTTTAACAATTTTTTACTTCAAACACAATTTTAAATACAAGGTGATTCTAAATTCATGGTAAAAACATTAAGTAGCAATTTGGCCCCTTTCTATTCCAAAAATTTTCCTTCATACCAGAAAATTCATATACTAATCTTTCGATTATTTAAGATAGTCATTTTATGATTACAAAAAGAAAAAAATTTCTTTGAAATTTCCTGGTATAAAATCAAAAGTTTTGGATTAAAAAAAAAATAAATAAATAAAAAAAAAATAAAAAAAAGCTCAGCAAGGAAAAAGTTGAACTTTCATGGTCTCACGGACTTTTGACGAAATTTGATTTTTTTTTTTTTTTTTTTTTTTTTTTTTTTTTTTTTTGCAGCGTTTTGACGAAATTTGGGTTTTTATGCAAGTTAACAAAATTAGCATTTTTTGCAATCATTTGATGAAAAATCGCATTTTTCCACGGTCTTTTCAATGAAATCTGCATTTATCCATGATCTTATAGCGAAATTCGCGATTTTTATCACCCTTTTTGGACAAAATTAGGATATTTTCCGCGATTTTATAGAAAATTCGCATATTTCCCCCAATATTTTATTGAATTTGCATATTTTCCGCGATTTTTCGTCAAAATTTACGTATTTTCAGCTATCTTTTGTCAAAATTTGCGTATTTTCAGCTATCTTTCGTCCAAATTTGCGTATTTTCAGATTTCAAATTTGGGTTTTCCTGCAATTTAACAAAATTAGCATTTTTTTGCGATCATTTGACAAAAATCGCACTTTTACAACGGTCTTTTCAATGAAATTTGCATTTATCAATGATCTTATGCGAAATTCGCGATTTTTCTCACCCTTTTTTGGACAAAATTCGCATATTTTCCGCGATTTTTTAGAAAATTCGCATATTTCCCCTCAATTTTTTGGTAAAATTGTGTATTTTCCGCGATCTTTCGTCAAAATTTACATATTGTCCGCGATTTTTCGCCAAAATTTTGCGTATTTTCCGCGATTTTTCATCAAAACTTACGTATTTTCTGCGATTTTTTGTCAAAATTAGCGTATTTTCAACTATCTTTCGTCAAAATTAGCGTATTTTTCCCGATCTTTCGACAAAATTCGCATATTTTGCGTGGTCTTACTACAAAATAGAATTATTTACTGCAATCTTTATACAAAACGTGTCTATTTCCCTCGATTTTCGTCAAAATTCGCGTATTTTCTGCGATCTTTCGAGAAAATTCGAATATTTCCCCCAATCTGAGAAAGTTAGCATATTTTCCTCGATCTTTCGTCAAAGTTCTCGTATTTTCACGATATTTTGGCGAAATTCGCATATTTTCTCAAGATTTTTCTACAAAATTTCGTGTATTTTCCATGATCTTTCGATAAAATTCGAGTATTTTTTATGATTCTTTGACAAAATTAGAGTATTTTTCTGCGACCTGTTCACGAAAATCGCGTTTTCCTCGCAATCCTTTCACGAAAATCGCGTCTTGCTCCTGATCCTTTAACAAAAATCGTGTCTTTTAATGGAATCTTTTGACGGAAATCGAGTTATCTTCCGCGATCCCCTGAAGAAAATTGTATTTTTTCTGCGATCGTTTGATGAATTTAGTTTTTTTTATCCTTTGGAGAAATTTGCGCTTTTTTCTGCAGTCATTTGAAGAAATTTGCTTAATTTGGCGCGGTTTGTGCTAGCGGTTTTGTTATATGTTTTCGTTACGCTCCCCTCCCCCCCCCGCCCGACGATAAAAATGTCAACAAATTTTAATGCATATTTACATCGATCCCAGGAATAATAAAATTCATCGCTGAAAAAGCGGGATTCCGCGTTTCCGCGGAAAAGTAGCATGTCTGAGAAAAGAAAAAAAAAAAAAAAGAATATTGCCCAGTTAAACTGATGGCATTGAGCTCACAGGCTACGCATACTAATTGTACATTACAGCCCTGTATTTTCGTTAATTCCGTTCGAAAAAAAAATTAAGAAGGGGAAACAGCTCTCCCCTTTCTCCTTTTTTATACTTAATCATTGAACCTCCTAAACTATCAAGTACATGCTTTATCATATTAAAAAACCTATATCCAAAATTCAGAGCAAATCGGATAATTCTTAATAAAAACCCATATAGCATTTATATAATTTAAGAGGAGTTATTCTCCTCTTTTATACTTAACCATTAAACTTCCAAAACTATTCAGAGATTTGAATGAAATCTGACAATTCTGTTTGAAAAATCCATTTATACAAGTTAAGGGGAGGGGCATTAGAACCCCCGTTCCCCCTGTTTATACTTATTCAATGAACACCTAATAACAGCCACGGACTCGCCTCATCAGAATGATCCTATATCTAAATTTTGAACGAAAACTGTTAGTTCTGCATGAAAATCCCGTTTATATCTATTAAGGGGAGGGGCATGAGCCCCCCGTTCCCCCTGTTTATACTTATTCTATGAACACCTAATAACAGCCACGGTATCGCCTCATCAGAATGATCCTATATCTAAATTTTGAACGAAAACTGTTAATTCTGCATAAAAATTCCGTGTATATCAATTAAGGTGAGGGGCATGAGCCCCCCGTTCCCCCTGTTTATACTTATTCAATGAACACCTAATGACAGTCACGGAATCGCCTCATCAGAATGATCCTATATCTAAATTTTGAACGAAAACTGTTAATTCTGCATAAAAATTCCGTTTATATCAATTAAGGGGGGGAAGCATGAGCCCCTCGTTCCCCCTGTTTATACTTATTCAATGAACACCTAATGACAGTCACGGAATCGCCTCATCAGAATGATCCTATATCTAAATTTTGAACGAAAACTTAATTCTGCATGAAAATCTCATTTGTATCAATTAAGAGGAGGAACATGAGCCCCCCGTTCCCCCTCTTATACATATCGAAGGAACTCCAAAAACTAATCAGGGAAGCACCTTATCAGGATATACCTATATACAAAATTTCAAGTGGATCCGATATTTTTATCATGAGTTATCGCGTTACGCACGAACGAACATACGAACGTACATACAGAACGGACGGGCACATAAGCTCTCAGGCTATGATAGCCTGTGAGCTAAAAACTAGCAAATACAGAAAATGCATGAAAAAAAAAAAGAATAGAAATAGATTTTTTTTTTTTTTTTAAATAAGAAGATTTCATGCCAGAATTTTTCAAAGAAGATTTTTTTCTTTATATAATCATAAAACGTCTCTCATAAATAAGAATTAATAGCATAGGAATTTTCTGATGTGAATGAGAAAACTTGAAATAATAAAAAGGGACAAGTTGAGCCCCTGGTGTTTGTGTTTGTACCCCAACACGTCACATGCGCCCACACATTCTTACACAGTAAATTATTGTTACGGTGTCCACAACCTTAACCAGCCAAAAGGGCATTCAAATTCCAGGCTCGAGCCCGATCCGATCCATAGAAAAAAAAGCCCGGCTCGTTATTAAAGTTAAAATTTCGGCCAGAGCCCGACCCGGCCCGTAGAGAAAATAAATTGACGGCCTGACCAGGCCCGATATAATAGCTAAACACAAGGCCCGAGCTTAGCCTGGACCAGAAAAGTAGCTAAAATTTCGGCCCTGTCCGAGTAAATTTCTACAGAATATTGATCTTTACTCTTGCGGAAGAATTCTCACCAAAAAAAACTTATCTTAGACTTTTTTTTTCATGTTTATAATCTTCATTTATCCAGAAGTGCCGTGGGCTGCGATATATATGCTTTTAATGAACCTTTGTTTATATGTAACTAGCTTTCCGCCCGCGGCTTCGCCCGCGTGGAATTCGGTTATATTGCGGTATAAAGCACAACTATAAGAAAACTTCTCATTTCCACGGAAAAATGTAAGAAGCGCGATGTAACCCTGGATACGATTAGTTGTTAAACCAAAACTGAATGGTACACTATATTATATGTTTTCCCTTGTGGAGCAAAAACATGCAGATTTTGGGCACTGGAACCCCGGGAACACGCTCATAGAGCTGACCATGCTGACGTTGAGCCTGTTGCGATAAACGTACTTGAAGTACGAATATCATTCTCAGAAGCCCTCAAAGAAGCTTGGCGAGCGGCTTGCTCCTCAAGTCTTTGCTGGCGCTGAGATGGTAGCTCAGCAGCTCTCGAAACAGTCTGACGCTCTGCTTGTTCGCGCCTTCTTAATTCAGCATGGAGAGACGATTCTTGAGATGACAAATTAGATTTACGTTTGCGTGGCATTGTGAAAATATGAGTAAACTATAAACCTAAACTAAACTAAAATCCCAAACTAAACTACAACAATCTAAGCGACGTAATTACCTATCGAAAAAACAATAACTACTTTAGATATCTACCTAGAAAAAAAGTACTAAACTAACCTAATCTAACTATTATACAGCTACTGCACATCGTTACCACGTTTTAAAAACACCCAGCGCCATCTATCGCATACCTCAAGAACTAAATAACGTAACTAATACTTATACCAATTAGTAATTCGTTGACTTATAGTTATTTCAGGATAAGTAGATATAAAAAAAAACATTTTAGACTATAAAACAAATAGTACGTCATCCCTCGGGAATTCCTCATTTTCGAGGATTCATTATCGTATCATTTAGCTTCTAAATTTACATGTTCATATTCGTTTGCAATATATAAGTAGATGTAAAAAAAACAGTTTAGACGATAAAACAAATTGTACGTCATCCCTCGGGAATTCCTCATTTTCGGGGATTCATTATCGTATCATTTAGCTTCTAAAGTTACATGTTTATATTGGTTTGCAATATTTTATCTTGTTTTAAACGACACACAGCGCCATCTCCAATCCATCAATCAAGCAAACTATATTTTTGTTTTCCCTCGGGAATATCAATTTTTTCCGGGATAAAAAGTACCCTATTATTTAATCCGGACTTCTAACTTTACGTCTGCAAAATTTCAAAGCAATCGGTTCAGTAGTTACGGCGTGAAAGCGGAACAAACAAACAAACAAACAAACAAACTCACTTTCCGATTTATAATATTAGTAAGGATTGTTTCAGTTTTCTTTAGTATTTCTTTAGTATTTCATGTAATGGAGACATAAAAGTCCAAAATATGATATATGGTAAAAGTAAAATCTTCTAAGACGGAATCGCATTGGAAAGAAAAAATACATTCTCTTCTTAGCAGGCGTAAATGTTTAGCATATTTCTTCTCGCGCATTATTGTATTTAATTTGCATGGATGAACAGTTCAAAAGAAATTTCCAGTTTTCAGTTTAAAAGAAAATTCCGTCATAAACAGGGTTTTTTTTTTTTTTTCATGCGTTTAACTCTATTGTAATAAGCCTAGAAATCTACGACTCTTCAAAAAGAATAAATTCTAATATTTAATTGTAGAATAATGACGACTTAAAAGTATATGCGTTTTTGTGAAAATTTTTAAACTAAGGCAAATTTTACTGATTTATGAACAGACTTGGCCACGTCGAGAAAGACATTTTCATATGGTATGATTCAACTGGAACTGATTATTTTAGTTCGTGAAGATTAGGAAGAATCCCGGCATTGTACGGAAAAATTAAGTTAAGCCCGACTTGGCCCGATACTCCGGGAAAAAAGAAGGGCTGAGAGTGTCCTGAATGCCGTTAATGGAAAACGGCCCGAACCCCGGCCCGTGAAATCTCTAGTTTCCTGTACCAACTCTGAAATGTTTATTTCCACAATGCCCGTGTTTCACTTTTTCGATTTTGTTCAGTCTTTTTTTAATGAGGATATTTTGACTTTCGAAACCGGTTCCAAAAATGAAATTATCCAAACAAAATAAAAAAGGTGTAAATATAATTGAAAAAGTAAAAAACGGCCATTGTAGCAATAGGCCTCAGATATCAATGCAAAGATAGTTTTAAAATAATTAAATGCAAACGAGATATAAAAAAAAAAGAAATATATATTCTATCTTCAGAAAGGGGTGTTTTCGCGTGAGTGAATTAAGTAGTCCTTCACATGTAAATTCTTATGTATAATATTTGTATTTTTTACATACCACACAGTAAAACTAACTGTGTAACTAAATAAAAAAAGTATAAAACAATTAAGAAAAGGTTTTCTGACAATTAACGTTCATTGCAGTCCTATATATGAATTTATTTGTATCATATTTTCACAATAAAACTTATTTATGCTAGAAAGAGATAATATTCCTGGAACTCAATTTTTCTCAAATCTCGGCCACATAAGTTAAATAACTCTACTTGTTGAAGCTTCAGGTGAACAATACTTCTCCCTAATGAATAATTCTTGGTTACTTTTCTTTTACTGTTCAATTACTTTAAATCCTCTGAAAAAAATAAGCTGTATTATTTTTTGGAAATTTTGAGAGAGAAAGAAAATTCATTTAATTAAATTTGAAAATTTAGACGGACAATTCTGCTCAACTACCATTGATGACGCCCATGTTTCTTTTCCGTCCCTCCCCCCCTCTTTTTTTTTTTTTTTTTTTTTTTGAATCCCGTTTGTTTAAAAACACAGTTTTATAACAAAAACCTATTGATGTTTGGCAAATATATAACCCTTATCAAAAAATCAAAATATAGCAAATAATTAACGATATTATTGATCAAAACTTAAAAAATACTTACATTTCTGTTGGATATGACTTTTGATCAGCAACTGTGGTCGGTGATATCGCATCTGTTTTTGCACAGCAACGTTTGGAAGAAATTGCAGAACATTTCAGTTTTGGCTGCCTACATCGTTTCATTGTTATTTTACCCTCAAAAATTTAAATTACGATATAAAATATTTATGGCTAAAAAAAACGAGGCAACTCAGAGATACTCACTCTACTTTAAACTAGTCCAATGCTTGTATCTAATCAAGAAATAATTGTCAATGTGAACGAGAGAAGGGAGGATAATCGCTCTGGGGGATTCTTTCACTGAACACTGAACAGTATCAGAAGTTGTCGGTCTTTTGTTTTGACTGTCCTTTTATTGACTGTATTCAACTGCAGACCAGGACTATAGAATAAGTTCCGAATAGAATAAGGACTATAGAGTAATAATTACTTTATAGTCCTGTTGCAGACGAAATACACAGGCCGATTGATGAAGACTACTAACTAGCAGTAAGGGACAGCCAATGACTTAAGATATACCGTATATTAGAAAGTCAATGGGGACAGCTATGGCGATCAGATTAACGGAAACATGTTGGTGCTAATTGTTGTGTGAGTAAAAAATGACCCGGCTTTCAATAGTCGAACATCTGGATATTTTTTTAACTGAGACTGCGGTGTGCCCAAGGTCTTCTTCGGGAGCATGTGTGATCTTTCTGTTAGGAAAAAGGAAGGGGATAATAGACTTCCGAGTAAAACTAATGTATGCCTTTGAAAAAATGAGTGTTAGCGCGGTATTTCATTACTGGTAATTGGTATTTTTGAGTGCCGCTGTTATGTTGTTAAAGAAAACTAAAATAGTTTTAAATATCAATTCCATTACAAAAATGTTAATTTTTGATGTTTTTAATTTTAATCATTTAACGAATCAGGAAGATTTGCGTCCCCTCGCGTCCCCCTTGCAATAAAAAAGTAAGGGGACGCTTGAAAGAAAATAAAAAAGTGGGGGACGCCGTCCCCCCTCGACTACACCACTGCAAATTCCGAATAAACTTTGATGAAAAGAGAAAAAAAAATAGCTATATTGGGTTAAAAGAATGAAACCGTATTCCTTTCACTAATGGGATAAAACTGCGAAAAGAACGCTAAAAATCGCCTAAAAAATTATTTTAAAAAAAACTATTAAAAAAATCGAAAATCGGGCTTCGAGGTGCAAAACTGCATGTATAAAAGTACCTTCCCTCCACATTTTGTAACTCTATGTACAGCAGACTCTTCAGAACAGCGCTGACACACACAAAAACTTGTCTCTTTATCATTAGATTAAACAAAATCACATTCTATTAGTTTCATTTTCCACCACCAGATAGCGCACTCTACTCTTCAAAAACTTTAGTTACTCTGTTAAACAACCTATTACTTATTTTACATTTAAAAATGCCTTAAAAATTCAAAAATCATTGTACAAATTACGAATAAACTTTGATGAAAAGAGAAAAAAAATTGCTATATTGGGTTAAAAGAATGAAACCGTATTCCTTTCACTAATGGGATAAAACTGCGAAAAGAACGCTAAAAATCGCCTAAAAAATTATTTAAAAAAAACTATTAAAAAAATCGAAAATCGGGCTTCGAGGTGCAAAACTGCATGTATAAAAGTACCTTCCCTCCACATTTTGTAACTCTATGTACAGCAGACTCTTCAGAACAGCGCTGACACACACAAAAACTTGTCTCTTTATCATTAGATTAAACAAAATCACATTCTATTAGTTTCATTTTCCACCACCAGATAGCGCACTCTACTCTTCAAAAACTTTAGTTACTCTGTTAAACAACCTATTACTTATTTTACATTTAAAAATTCCTTAAAAATTCAAAAATCATTGTACAAATTACGAATAAACTTTGATGAAAAGAGAAAAAAAATTGCTATATTGGGTTAAAAGAATGAAACCGTATTCCTTTCACTAATGGGATAAAACTGCGAAAAGAACGCTAAAAATCGCCTAAAAAATTATTTAAAAAAAACTATTAAAAAAATCGAAAATCGGGCTTCGAGGTGCAAAACTGCATGTATAAAAGTACCTTCCCTCCACATTTTGTAACTCTATGTACAGCAGACTCTTCAGAACAGCGCTGACACACACAAAAACTTGTCTCTTTATCATTAGATTAAACAAAATCACATTCTATTAGTTTCATTTTCCACCACCAGATAGCGCACTCTACTCTTCAAAAAATTTAGTTACTCTGTTAAACAACCTATTACTTATTTTACATTTAAAAATTCCTTAAAAATTCAAAAATCATTGTACAAATTACGAATAAACTTTGATGAAAAGAGAAAAAAAATTGCTATATTGGGTTAAAAGAATGAAACCGTATTCCTTTCACTAATGGGATAAAACTGCGAAAAGAACGCTAAAAATCGCCTAAAAAATTATTTAAAAAAAACTATTAAAAAAATCGAAAATCGGGCTTCGAGGTGCAAAACTGCATGTATAAAAGTACCTTCCCTCCACATTTTGTAACTCTATGTACAGCAGACTCTTCAGAACAGCGCTTACACACACAAAAACTTGTCTCTTTATCATTAGATTAAACAAAATCACATTCTATTAGTTTCATTTTCCACCACCAGATAGCGCACTCTACTCTTCAAAAACTTTAGTTACTCTGTTAAACAACCTATTACTTATTTTACATTTAAAAATTCCTTAAAAATTCAAAAATCATTGTACAAATTACGAATAAACTTTGATGAAAAGAGAAAAAAAAATTGCTATATTGGGTTAAAAGAATGAAACCGTATTCCTTTCACTAATGGGATAAAACTGCGAAAAGAACGCTAAAAATCGCCTAAAAAATTATTTAAAAAAAACTATTAAAAAAATCGAAAATCGGGCTTCGAGGTGCAAAACTGCATGTATAAAAGTACCTTCCCTCCACATTTTGTAACTCTATGTACAGCAGACTCTTCAGAACAGCGCTGACACACACAAAAACTTGTCTCTTTATCATTAGATTAAACAAAATCACATTCTATTAGTTTCATTTTCCACCACCAGATAGCGCACTCTACTCTTCAAAAACTTTAGTTACTCTGTTAAACAACCTATTACTTATTTTACATTTAAAAATTCCTTAAAAATTCAAAAATCATTGTACAAATTACGAATAAACTTTGATGAAAAGAGAAAAAAAATTGCTATATTGGGTTAAAAGAATGAAACCGTATTCCTTTCACTAATGGGATAAAACTGCGAAAAGAACGCTAAAAATCGCCTAAAAAATTATTTAAAAAAAACTATTAAAAAAATCGAAAATCGGGCTTCGAGGTGCAAAACTGCATGTATAAAAGTACCTTCCCTCCACATTTTGTAACTCTATGTACAGCAGACTCTTCAGAACAGCGCTGACACACACAAAAACTTGTCTCTTTATCATTAGATTAAACAAAATCACATTCTATTAGTTTCATTTTCCACCACCAGATAGCGCACTCTACTCTTCAAAAACTTTAGTTACTCTGTTAAACAACCTATTACTTATTTTACATTTAAAAATTCCTTAAAAATTCAAAAATCATTGTACAAATTACGAATAAACTTTGATGAAAAGAGAAAAAAAATTGCTATATTGGGTTAAAAGAATGAAACCGTATTCCTTTCACTAATGGGATAAAACTGCGAAAAGAACGCTAAAAATCGCCTAAAAAATTATTTTAAAAAAACTATTAAAAAAATCGAAAATCGGGCTTCGAGGTGCAAAACTGCATGTATAAAAGTACCTTCCCTCCACATTTTGTAACTCTATGTACAGCAGACTCTTCAGAACAGCGCTTACACACACAAAAACTTGTCTCTTTATCATTAGATTAAACAAAATCACATTCTATTAGTTTCATTTTCTACCACCAGATAGCGCACTCTACTCTTCAAAAACTTTAGTTACTCTGTTAAACAACCTATTACTTATTTTACATTTAAAAATTCCTTAAAAATTCAAAAATCATTGTACAAATTACGAATAAACTTTGATGAAAAGAGAAAAAAAATTGCTATATTGGGTTAAAAGAATGAAACCGTATTCCTTTCACTAATGGGATAAAACTGCGAAAAGAACGCTAAAAATCGCCTAAAAAATTATTTAAAAAAAACTATTAAAAAAATCGAAAATCGGGCTTCGAGGTGCAAAACTGCATGTATAAAAGTACCTTCCCTCCACATTTTGTAACTCTATGTACAGCAGACTCTTCAGAACAGCGCTTACACACACAAAAACTTGTCTCTTTATCATTAGATTAAACAAAATCACATTCTATTAGTTTCATTTTCCACCACCAGATAGCGCACTCTACTCTTCAAAAACTTTAGTTACTCTGTTAAACAACCTATTACTTATTTTACATTTAAAAATTCCTTAAAAATTCAAAAATCATTGTACAAATTACGAATAAACTTTGATGAAAAGAGAAAAAAAATTGCTATATTGGGTTAAAAGAATGAAACCGTATTCCTTTCACTAATGGGATAAAACTGCGAAAAGAACGCTAAAAATCGCCTAAAAAATTATTTAAAAAAAACTATTAAAAAAATCGAAAATCGGGCTTCGAGGTGCAAAACTGCATGTATAAAAGTACCTTCCCTCCACATTTTGTAACTCTATGTACAGCAGACTCTTCAGAACAGCGCTGACACACACAAAAACTTGTCTCTTTATCATTAGATTAAACAAAATCACATTCTATTAGTTTCATTTTCCACCACCAGATAGCGCACTCTACTCTTCAAAAACTTTAGTTACTCTGTTAAACAACCTATTACTTATTTTACATTTAAAAATTCCTTAAAAATTCAAAAATCATTGTACAAATTACGAATAAACTTTGATGAAAAGAGAAAAAAAATTGCTATATTGGGTTAAAAGAATGAAACCGTATTCCTTTCACTAATGGGATAAAACTGCGAAAAGAACGCTAAAAATCGCCTAAAAAATTATTTAAAAAAAACTATTAAAAAAATCGAAAATCGGGCTTCGAGGTGCAAAATTGCATGTATAAAAGTACCTTCCCTCCACATTTTGTAACTCTATGTACAGCAGACTCTTCAGAACAGCGCTTACACACACAAAAACTTGTCTCTTTATCATTAGATTAAACAAAATCACATTCTATTAGTTTCATTTTCCACCACCAGATAGCGCACTCTACTCTTCAAAAACTTTAGTTACTCTGTTAAACAACCTATTACTTATTTTACATTTAAAAATTCCTTAAAAATTCAAAAATCATTGTACAAATTACGAATAAACTTTGATGAAAAGAGAAAAAAAATAGCTATATTGGGTTAAAAGAATGAAACCGTATTCCTTTCACTAATGGGATAAAACTGCAAAAAGAACGCTAAAAATCGCCTAAAAATTTATTTAAAAAAATCTAATTAAAAAATCGAAAATCGGGCTTCGAGGTGCAAAACTACATGTATAAAAGTACCTTCCCTCCAAATTTTGTAACTCTACGTGCGGCAGTCTCTTCAGAACAGCGCTGACAGACAAATATAGTTGTCTCTTTATTATTATAGAAGATTACAATAATCCTTCATTCAACCGAGCCTATTTATAATAGAAACGAGGGTATGATAAAATAAGCAATTTACACATTAATATTTTCGGGCCTTCTGTACTATTAATAGTACACAACTGTTTAGTTACTTTCTACATATGGAAATAATAGTATATGGGCCATGCCTTTCTTACTATGACTTCATTTATGGTTTGATATTTGGTAAACAATAAAAGTTTACTTAATTCTCTCTGCACTGTTGACGATTCTTTTATTTTATGTCTATGTTTCCACCTTTGAATTTTAAATATAAGTTATGTTTCTCAACGAGTCATTTGTGATTAAATACAAAAAACATTAGAAATTGCGAATTACAGGAAAACGAATTTGAATTCTGGTTGTTAGATTTTAGAACTCTCAAGTAAAGGGAACTAGAATTTATAAGGTTGACATGCAACTATTTTTTCTAGAGCTACAATTTAGGTTCTAGATTCAAGAACTATATTTTTTCCCCATTGAAGTTACTTGAAAGATCAATCAGTGTTTCAATTGATTCAATATTTCACCCATTATCGTGATGACGAATTTTGCATATTTAGCTTTGTACGTCCCTATAAAGAAATTGTTACATCTACCTATTTGATGTGCAAACTCATCTATGATATTTGCAAGATTAATAAATAGACTGTCCCAACTAAGTTCGAATCAATTCGGTATTTCGAACGAAATACAGAATAAAATAACGTGAATAAAATACGTGATAAAATTTGCATTACATATAAATAGGTCCAAATATAAAATAAAAGTGGTTTTATAAAAAAAGAAAAAAAAAATTAGCAAAATATCTTAAGATGAATATATCTGGTGCCCTAAAATGGACTGACTGATTTTAAAATCCAATAATATGAAAATGGTATAACAGCTTTTAAAAAGGAATAAATAAATAAGTATGCACGAGGATTATGTAAGATGACAGGAGTATTTTTTAATACGATTCTCTATTTTAATTTAAAATAGCAGCGATAGATGATGCTGAAATAGATAATTGCTAAATAGGGACCCTATTTTTCGTTTCTCTTTCTTCTCTCAATATTAATACGAAAGAAGGAGTGGTTCTGAGACGCCAATGCAACTTTATTCCAGAGGTGCAAAATATGTTCGACCAGGTGATCTAGGATCGGGAGAAATTTTAATCACCTGGGGAAATTTTGCAAAAAACATATGAAATTGATCTCGATTTTAACAACGAATTCCATAATTCCCTGAGATAGAAAAATTCCACTACAAATAAAAAGATCCGTACGGCAATCTTCACAAAATAGAGCTCTGAATAGTATGTTTCGTATATCGGGGTTAATTCTGTTCCGAATTTTTCGAAAATAAAAGCCAATCTGTTCAAAAAAAAAAAAAAAAAAAAAAAAAAAAAAAAATCAGTCATCAATCTAAAAATTTGGACACAAAAATGCCGCAAATTTTATCCAGGAATTACAGAACAAACACGAAATTTGTCCAGAAATCGCAAATTTCGGCAAAAAATCGCGAAAGAACGGCATGTTTTTCAAAAGATCGCGAAAGTACCGCAAGTTTCTCCAAAAGAACGCGAAAGAGCGACAAGTTTCGTCAAAAAAAGTGTGAAATGGATAAGGATGCACCGGATATCCGGCATATCCGGCTGATTTTTCCATATCCGAAATATCATCGGATATCCGGATCACAATCACCGGATATCCGACTTCTCTATCGGATATCCGGCAGAATGCAACATAACAAATACAGATGAATAACAGTAATCGTTTGATCCCAAACAATGCCTAAAAACTTTTGTTTATAATGCAAAAAGATGAAATATTATAATAACTTCCCTATCAATGAGTAAAAGGTAACTCTCATAACTTTAAAGAATTGCCAGCTTTCCTACTATTTATATTTAAACTCTGTAATAAATTCAAGAATTTACATTTATATCTTTAAGAAAATTGTATCTTTATTTTCAGATTACAAAACAAAATTTGAAGTCAAAATAGCAAAAAAGTCTTTTTGAAAAAATGCATAAACAGAAAACCAACATTTAGAAATGCACAAATAATGCATGAAAAGGATTTCAAACAGCCGTTTCTAATCTACTATCGAGATTCTTCATCAGTACAAGACTCAGCGTGCTAGAAAAAGCTAAGCTGAGCAAAGCGACAGAGAAGCGCAGGCTTATTACGGGAGCGAATAATAGTAGATTCGAAATGGCTGTTTGCTACCTTTACATGCATTATTTGTGCTTCTCTAAACGTTTTTATTTTGTCTTTAGTCTTTATAAAATTTGAAATTGTTTATTAAACTATTTTTTTATTAATTTTCTTTATTTTAAT
Source organism: Maratus speculifer (assembly GCA_964019185.1). NCBI lineage: Eukaryota > Metazoa > Arthropoda > Arachnida > Araneae > Salticidae > Maratus > Maratus speculifer. The sequence continues at coordinate 419,501,078 of OZ025294.1, read as the reverse complement.
TTAAACAAAGGGTTAGTTTGTTTTTAAGTTAAACAACTAAACAGATCTATTTCGACGAATTTACATGTTTTAGGGATATCCCAAAAATTATGTTTATTCAAAACTTCTGTCTGTCCCAGTGTTGCCATCCTAAGATCATACCATCAAAAAGTGTATGAAGTTATACATAGAAGGAACCAAATATTTTGTGCATGTTTTTGGCAGTAGCCACCAGGTCCATTTTCAATATGGCAACATTTCGCTGTAAGGCGGTGCTGTAATCACAACTTTTGTGTCATTTTTATTATTTTAACATCAAACACTGTACAAAATTATGCATAGAATTGAACCAAATTTCTATGGATACGTTTCTGGGCATGGCTTTCGGCTATTCTTTCAATTTGAAAATATTTCAGCAAAAGATGGTACTGTAATAATGATTTTTAGCTCACAGGCTATCAAAGCCTGAGAGCTTATGTGCCTGAGAGATTATGCCTATGCTGGGTGCTCATTGGATAAGTATAAAGTGGCAAAATGAGGGGCTAATTCCCCACTCTTAATTTCGATAATGGTTTTTCATCAGCTTTATCAGATTTCATTCAAATTTTAGACATAGGATCATTCTGATGAGCACATTGCAATGATTTGTTTGGGGAGTTCATTGGATAAGTATAAAGAGGGGCATGGGGGTTAATCCTCCCACCCTTAATTTCGACCAATGGGTTTTTCATACAAATTTATCAGATTTCATTCAAATTTTAAACATAGGATCATTCTGATGAGGATACCGCCACGATTAGTTTTGGGAGTTCATTGGATAAGTATAAAGAGGGGGAATAGGGGAGCTAATGCCCCGCCTTTAATTTAGATAAATGGGTTTTTCATGTAAAATTATCAGATTTCATTCAAATTTTAGGCATAGGATCATTTTGATGAGGACACCTCCATGATCAGTTTTGCAAGATCACTGGATAAGTCTAAGGGGGGGGGGAAATGGGAAGTACCCCTCCCTTCTTAATTTAGTTTAATGGGTTTTTCATGCAGAATTTACTGATTTGTTTCAAAATTTGGATATAGGTTCATTGTGATAAGGCACTTCCCTGATTTTTTTGGGAGTTCATTGGATAAGTATAAATGGAGGATCGGTGGGACTAATCCTCTTAATTTAGGTAAATGATTTTTCTTGCAGAATTAACTGATTTGTTTTAATATTTGGATACAGGTTCATAGTGACAAGATACTTCCCTAAATAGCTGTGGGGTTCTTTTGTTAAACATAAAAGGGATACAGGCGATTACCCAACCCCCCCCCCCCCTTAAATTTGATAAATGAGTTTTTATGCAGAATTATCCGATTTGCTCTAAATTTTGGATGTACATTCTTTCTGATAAGGCGAATATCTGAATAGTTTTGGAATTTTAATGGTTAAGTATAAAGAAGGGGGATAACTCCTCTTAAATTATATAAATGGGTTTCTATGAAGAATTATTCGATTTGCTATGAATTTTGTATATAGGTTTTTTTATGTGATAAAGCATATCCCCGGTTAGTTTAGGGAATTCAATGATTAAGTATAAATAGGGGAAATGGGAGGGAAGCTATCCCTCCCCCCTTAGTTTGTTTTTCGAACAGCATTAACCCTTGAAAATATGAGGCTGTAATATACAATTAGTATGCGTAGCCTGTGAGTTCAATGCCATCAGTTAAACTGGACAATATTCTTTTTATTGTAATTTTTTTTCATAATCCTTTAATACAATGAATTGACGGTGCGAGCAGCAATGTCAACTTTGTATCTTGCTAAATCTGGCTATTTGCAAACAGCTGATGTATAGCAGAATAACAAAAAAATATTTATTTTAATAAATATCACGATCAAGATTAACTCATTCCTAATTTAATTAATTGACTGCAGCAAAAATTCTAGATTAAAATCAAAGTTGGTATAATATTGAACTAACAATATTGAAATAGTATTAATATTTATTTGTAAATATTTTTTGAAAATTGAGATCTATGAAATAGAAGAGAGTTTTGGCATTGGTGCATCCAACTAGTTATTTTCGTGACTTCATTATAAATATTTAAAATTAATAGTTTTTTTTTTTGCTTATAATTTTCAATTTAAAATAAAATTAAATAAGTAATATGTAGTATGTAAGTATAGTAGTATGTAAATATGTAGCTTAGGGTAAAAGAGTATTAAATAATTAAAACATGGAAAAAAAATCATCAATTAAACATTTGTTTAAGATAACTCTTCAACCATTCGTATATTAGTAAGACATTTTATGTTTATATCATAAAAAGATGCTCTGTATTTCTTTGAGAAAATATTTTACAATTATAGACATATTAATAAACGTGTAAAATTTGTTGTAAAAATTATCAGCATTTCATTGTACAAATTATTAGCAATTATCAGCAGTTCATTGACAAAAAAGCAGAGTATTTAAATACTATTCAATATTATTAATATACAAATCTAGGGTTTGAATTTTGGGATGGGATGGCCGGATTCATGCCCTAAAAAATATTGTGGGCAAGACATTCCTGTTTAAAAACACTTCCTTTTTTTTTTTTTTTTTTTTTTTTGTGTGTGTGTGTGTGTGTGTGTGAAGTGACATTGAGTCTCAGGACTGACTGAATATTTTCGTGATATTTTCTGCTATCGATTGACAAATCTCACAGTTTGCTCTTACGACAATTATTCAAAATTCATGATTGTTTTTCTGCATTTGACTAAAAATTTTGCAATTTTTCTCACAGATTTTTCTTGCTTGCTCGTCTCACAAAATTTTGCAAATTTTTTTTTCTCTGGAGACTAACTGGCAAATTTCTCAATTTATTTCTCTCAACTGATTGACAAACTTAGCTATTTTATTCTGCGACTGATCAAATTTTCACTTTTTGTTTTTGTGGCATTCTGATGAAATTAACAATTATTTTCCTGTGTCCTGCTGAAAAATTTGTGTTTTATCTTTGTTATTCGCTGACGAATTTCATGATATTTCTTTGTGACAGATTAACAAATTTCATGAAATTTTACTGTAATTGATTGACGAATTTCGCCATATTTTCCCACTGGCTAAGTTCCCTGAAAGTTAAAATTTTTTCAGACCGGTCGACAATTTTTAAAAATTTATTTTTGCCATGGTGGACAAAATCAGCAATATTTTTTCTATGACCGATTTACGTATTTTGCAAATTTTTTTCCTGTGCCGAAGCAAGAAATAACTAAAAAAAAACAGTAATGGTCTCTAGTCTGAGCTCTATCACATGAGCCTGGAATTAACACTCAATAAAATGAGATTAAATCTTGTGTTGCACATTGGAAAAAAAAAAGAAAGAAAAAAGAAAACATGTGTTTTACAATTAATGGTTTAACATTAGATTTTTTTTCATTTTTCAAAATTTATTGCACATTTTGTCATCAATGGGCTAAATAATCATACCTCTTTTTTTATTTTATTTAAAATATGATCTTTCATACAGTGTTTCTGTTTATATTCTTTTTTTTCTATATCTGATAGTTTGCACCTGCCCATTTTGTAACTTTTCTCCTCTCTTCTGATGACATTTTGATTTACTATTCAAATAAAAATTCTTCTAAATTTAAAGAATGTCATAAAATAAATAAATAAAATGCAGACATCCATTGTCCAAAGCAAGATGTTTAAATGTTTCCCATTGAGTTATTGAAAATCAATAAAACCATCATTTTTATGATGATCAAAACATGATTTATGTAATAAGAGTCATATATATTACGTACATCATGGATTAAACATTAATATTCCTCGACGAATCATAAACAAAATAAAATGCGTACACCAAAGTCCATTCTCAACCGATAACAACAACCGCTTTCCAAATAATTAAAAAAAAAAAAATAACTTCAAGTAAACACATTTAGAAACAATAAATAGTTGATGTGTGTTCACAGAAATTAGAACATGATTTTTTTAAATAAACCATTTCTCATGTAATAGGAGAAACCTACTGACTAAGTCCTTTTCAGATTTTCGTATGGTTTTAAAATTCCAATGCATAGGTGAACTTAATTCAATTAGCTAAAATGCCAGGGATTACAGTATTGACGATAATTCCACCAAGTGATACACAATCACCTAAGGAAATTGGCAATACAATCACCTTCATGCATTATTCTTGCAAGCAAATTAAAAATGAATGCACATCAGATTTTACAAAATTAAGAACAAAAATTAGGTGAAAAAAGCATAACCAAGTATTTCGGATAATTTAATGTGTTAGAAAAGTTGCTCTGTTCTGTTTGTCAAAAGTGTAACCTATAAAAGATTTTACCACACAAAATCGAATAAGATCTAAATTAAAAAATTCATTTAGTAACTCAGTTATTAATTGCCCATAACACTGAGTGCAAATTGAAAAATAGATATGATATATATGAGGCTTGATTCTTTTCTTTTGTTTTAATTAAAATTTTCAATAAATATCTTGAGTTGTTGATTTAAATTATTTCAATGGAATTTTGTCATGTCAGTATAAATTATGAATATTTGTAAATGTGAAGTGGCATGTAAAAAATAATAGGGTTTAAAAAAATATTTTTTCCTCTCATATAGTTTAACTCTTCTGCATTTACAAATGTTATGTGGGAAACTCTCTCCTCCTGGGAAAACCTGAATTTCAAGCTCTGATAGTTAAAGAGATATAGTTTTTGGAAAATATATTTCAATACATTTAAAATGCTATAATAGTGTGTGAAACATGTTTGCAATTTATTATTTGAGATGGCATTGTATAAAGAAATAAACATTCACCATAACTTAAAACATATTTAGCACCGGATATCCGAATCCGGCAGACAAATCGGATACCGGATATCCGTTATCCGGCAAAACCAGTATCCGGTGCATCCCTAGAAATGGAGGCAAATTTTGTCAAAAAATCGCGAAATAAATGCACATTTCATCAAAAAAAAAAAAAATCGCAAAATCCACCAACAAATCGCGAAAGAACCGCAAATTTTGTCAAAAAATTGCAAAACTGCAAATACTATCAAAAGATCGCAAAAAAATGCAAATTTTATCGAAAGATCCCGGAATAATGTCAAATTGCGTTAAAAAATCATGAAACAACCGCAAATTTTTTCAAAAGATCGCTAAACAATTGCAAATTTTGTCAAAAAATCGCGAAACAAATGCAGACTTCGTCAAAAAACCGCGAAACAATTGCAGACTTCGTCAAAAAATCGCGAAACAATTGCAGAATTCGTCAAAAAATCGCAAAATGCACGCTAATATTATTAAAAGGTGCAAAATAACCACAAATTTCGTTAAAGAGCGCAAAAAACCATAAACTTCATCAAGCGATCGCAAAAAACGCAAATTTCACAAAAGGACAAAACAACCGCGAATTTCGTCAAAGTCACGAAAGACTATCAAAGGCGAAATAATCGCAAAACTCGTCAAAAAATCACAATATAACCGCAAATTTCACCAAACAATCGCTAAAAACTCAAATTCCGTCAAAGAATTGCAAAGAAACCATAGTTAGTGTTAGTAGTGAACCCCCCCTTCCTTCCCTTTTCCACTCAGCTGTAACTTTCAGAAAATTTGCTATGAATTTCAGAATTTTTGTTTTTTCACTCAGAATCACCCTTGCCATATATACTCGCTCGTAAGTTGAAATTTACTATAGAAATAAACTTTCTATACCTACAGCATTCACTTATAACGTATTGTATAACTTTGGGGAAATTTTCATGTGGATTGGGGGGAAATGTTGGGAGTAAAAACATTTTCTGCACCCCTGCTTTATTCTTCCCTTCAGGGGGGGCCTTCTTTAGGTATTCAAGGGCTTCGAACTCCGGGCACCTGAGTGATCTTTCTCGTTTCCTTTTATTTTTCTTGTCTTACTTTACTCTTTGTTTCACTCTCATTATGGTTGAGGCGAGGACAATTCTATATGAGCTGATATCAACCTGTATATCGACTCATAGAGAATTAATTGTAAACCAGCCACGTGTTAGCCGTGCGTGGCGACCCGTGTCCCTGGAAAGGGGGATCCTAGCAGTTGAGGGATACCAACACACTGCTTTGACCTCTGCTTCAGGTAGACGGGAGGTGCATATTGGTCCCATATGCATCAATCGGCTGGTCAGGTAACGTATGTGACGGACATGGGATCAAGTAAGTGCACTGTAAAAAAAAATTGGGAGAATTACAAAAAATTTTTTAGTAGAATTGTATTCCAAGAACTTTTTATGTAATGGCAACAATAAAAATTCATGTAACAGATACAGATTTGCACTTTGAATCAAACAAATTTTAAGGTTACTAAGAATTTTTTTGGGAAATCGTATTCCAAGAACTTTTTAAGTGACGATAACAAGCATTATAGATAAAATTTTAGTAAAGTTACCAAAATTTTAGTAAATTCTTTTGTAAAGTTACAGATGGTTTTAGTTTTGCTTACAAGTTTTGTAGATTGACATCATTTTCTTGTATAGTGTACACATAAAATTTTAGTAAGCATAAGAGATTTCGGTTAATTTAGATTACTAAGGTTACAGATTTTTTTTACAGTGTGGGCACTTACTAGTCACCTAGAAAGTAGAAAGGGCCATAGAAGTATCTCGTGACCATATGGGCCCTGGTGAAAACAATGGTGCACGAATGTGCAGTGCATCCCTTTATAGGATTCGGTAGAGGGTGATACGGCCGGGCTCTGAAATGTATTTTTTTCAAATAAGGATGGAATTAATTTCCTCCTATATCTCTCCCGTGTGGAGAGCAACAAAATGTACAGAATATTTCATTCACTCGATTTTTTATAATTAAACGCACTGTTAACCTAACTAATAGCTATTAAGAAAAAAAAAACTTCACCATTTTTTATTTTCAAAATATTCTAGTCTGTTTTCGGTGATAGCTATTCACTCAAAAAATCGCAGTCTGGGGATTTACTGGTTGAAAATTAGTTACAACTTCTGTTAAACTGCAATACAACTGTTTTTTTTTTCTGATTTTGTTAAAGCGCATCAAACTCCAAATATTTGTAGTGGTGTAATATCATAAACAGACTTTTTTACTTTCCACAAAAGAACTTCTGATAAATTTAAAAGATCAAAATGTCTTAGAAGCACACCGTATCACTATCTGTCAAAATGGTCAAGTACTTCCGACAAAACACATTATTCTAAGATTCAATAGTCTGACATTACTAACCAGACTTAAAGCTGCCTACTTAAGCTGTTTTACCCGGCCCTACATACCTAATCCGCTCCATTATTTTAAATGCCAACATTATGGCCATACAAACACCACCTGTGGTGGGTCTGTTACACTGTAAAAAAAAATTCAAGAGGTTACTAAAAATTTTTTAGTAAATTTGTATTCCACAGAATTTTTTAGTAACCATTACAAACTTTTTTTTTTTGCAAGCGAAACAAGCATTTCTTTTGTAAACTGAACAAAAGAATTTTTTGCATAACTAACTTAAAATTTTTTAGTATGAGCCACCAAGCAAATTTTAGTAATAGCTCTAAAATTATTTTTAATAACCATTACGTGGGCTCGAAGGGCAGGAGTTTCCTTCGAGCTGAATCCAGACTTCTGGAGTGGAAGATTTTCGGCAAAACTGCAATAGATGGCAGCACCAAACATTGTTACTGCTCCGTCAGGATATTCATAATGCCTTTATTAACGAGTTCTTACACTGCGAACATTCGGGGCGTATTTGGCAGCGGCCAGTATCGAATCCGGGACCTTTTAGCCTGGAGTCCGTTACTATAATCTCTATGCTATCAAGGCCCAACCAAGTGAGTTTTAGTAATAGCTATTAAAAATATAAAATTATTAACTCTATTCGTTGCTAACTTTTTTCTAGTAATTCTTACAGATTTTCTTGTAACCGACTAAGATTACTAAAAATTTTTTAGTAATTACAAGGATCACTAAAGTTTTTTTAGTAGATCGACACTTTTTTTTTTACAGTGTACCTGTGCTCAAATTATTTATCATCAGCAATCAGAAATTGGCCGTGATAAGTCTTGAAATAATTCTGAACGCTGTGCAAACCTATAAAGTTGACAACACAGGGTTCTTTGTCTGTTGGCAAAATGAAACCGTAAAAAACAAATTATTGCTGCTAAAATGAACCAAAGACTTCAATTCTTTGAAGCTCGCAAACTTTTTGAACCTAAAACCCCGTCTCCAGTTTACTCAAACAACAATCAAAATCCGTAAGCACCCAGACTGAAACTTCATTCGCCCCCGAGTAATTCGCTTATGACATCTAACGAACTAGATTATTAGAATAATCGGGTGTTCTCAACCGCTTTGCTCATAACGTCTCTAAACGTTTTGATACAAAAACGAACTCATTTTTTAACAGAAATATAGAAAATTGCAAAGCCTGACTATTCAAACCGAACTCGGTTTTCCATTTTATGATCATTCAATTACTTATCGAGTAACAAGCGATTTCGATCACGTGATCATGTGATTTTCTCTCTTTCGTCAACTGGTTTTTCTGCTTTCATCGGAAAATGCGGTATAAAACGTCCACTTTGATGGCTTGTTCCAGGGCCGGACTGGGTCAGTGTAAAGGGCGCAGACCTTGGATTTTCAGTTGGCGCCAAAATTTTAACGAACTTTTACTTCCTTGTGCTGTATATAGCTTGCCAAAATTTAGCATACTCGCATAGCACCAAGTAATAATATGAGTACCAAGCAATAGTATGAATTTAACTTATATCACTAGTTCTAATTCTATAGATAGAAGACTTTGCATTCACCATATGTGTTTAACTCTTTGAGGGGCAAAGCACTTCCATTCTTAAAATGCTGAAATGACTGATTGACACCAGAAATGAAAAATCAATTTTCTTTCTAAAAAGATGAAAGCTTTTTTTAAGTACTTGATAAGATTAAAATTTTCATATCAAAATTCTGGTGTCAATATGGCATTTCACAATTAAAATTAAGTGGGATATATTTTATCCCATCGCCCTTCAAGGATTTGAAAGTTCAATCAAACCTACACAATAATACACAATTTTTAAAAACAAATCATGTGATATCTAAAAGCTTCAGCAAGCTACGCAAATTATCTTGTTGTTGAAGAGTGTAGGGCTTTATTTTCTTTTATCCATAGATACCTTGGAAGAAAAAAATCCTCACCCCAGCCAATTTTGTCGAGTCTTTTCAAATGTTATGAAAGTCGGATGCATAGATCACTTACAGGGACAATCAAAAGTATTCCATTACATTACGGTCAATGGGAAAAAGTTTCGAATGCATTTTAATGATGCTACACTCATTCGAATGACACGAACTCATTTTTTACCTATGTTTGTACCTATTTTATACATATGTTTTTTCCGAAAAGCAGATATTTTTGTAGACTTATCAGTAGCATGACCCCTTAAATATTAAAATTGAGATTCAATATTTTTTAAAAAATTATAGAACGTAGATTGTGAAAAAGTATTTAAAAAAATTCTCAAAACAATTCATAGAAAACATTGTTATTGCAACATTGCAATTTATATATTTAAATTCAATATGAATATAGAACATAAAATAAGACAACACATAAAAAGTGACAACATAAAAACGGTCTTTTCGACGGGTTTGTAAACATTGCAATTCATTGCGAAAAAAAAAAAAAAAAAAAAGATAGTATTTGGTTATTTTGTCGACTAATTTCGCCAAATTATACAAATCGCCATACTCATAGCAAATTATACATATTGACACAATTTTAATTTTAAATAACGAAAAAACAAATAATTAGTGGAATATTAATAAAAACGAAAATTAAAAGTTGAAATAAAAATCACTTAATGATGTTTTAAATATGTGTATCGTGAGTATGACATTAAAGATCATCCATTATTGGCGTTTAATCTTACAGTTTGGCGAAAATTGTCCAGTCGACGGGATAACCAAGTAGAGTCAAAAAGATAATAGGGAAAGTGAAACATACATAAGCTCCTAAAAAATACCTAAAGCACTTCAAATTGAGTTTCAAAAAATTCGATAATTAAGTCAAATACCTAAGGGTTTCTACTAAATGTAATGTTTTGAATCACTGTTTTGTAACAGTTTTATTTTACGACGCTGATCTTATTTTCATAGGCAAATTTTTATTTTTATTTTGTTCCATTTATTAGCTGTATTCGTAACTATGTACATACGTAGAAGCTATATAGTCGTCATTCAGTCTGTCCGTCTATTCGCTAATAGCAAAGCGAAAAACTACCCAGCCGAATCATTTAAAATTTATAATATATAACTGTTCATAATTTTGTCGAGTCGTTTCAAATTTTATGAAAATCGGATGCATGCAGTTACAGGGACAAATGTATTCCGTTACGTTACGGCCAATGGGAAAACATAGTTTCATGTCCATTTTAATAATGTTACACCTTTTTCGAACATAATAAAATTTACATGTATCTATGAAGTATATACTAAAATATACATTCTGCACAATCTGTGGTGCAAAGAATATTTATTATTAATTTGCAGGGCCACACAAAAGTATTCCTTTACATCATTGTATGGGGGGATTGTTGGAATTCATTACTTATTTTGCGTGAAAATTTTAAAATTATCTAGAACAGTGGTACTTTGAAAATAAATATTAAGCATTTTGATATTTAAAAAATAAAAACCAAACACAATAAAACCTCCGAATAAGGTACTTTTCGAGAGCGTGGAATTTGTCCACAATTCGAAGATGTCCTGTATTTGGAGATGGAAATGTATAAATACATAGGAGTTGGGGATCGAAAAAGTGTCCGCTAAATAGAGGTGTCCGTTATTGGGGAGAGTCCACTATCAAGGTTCCACTGCATATGAAAATATCAAAAATCTTGATATATTACAAATAAATATACATCAAGATATATACCCTAATATATATCCATTGTTATGTATCAACGAAACCTGAGCAACTGTCGATCATTTTTGACATTTAATTTGCCACATGTATGAAAGTCATCGATGCTAAAATTGTTTGCAGATATGTGACGCTGCAAGCCAGGCTATTACTTTTACAAATGGTTTCTTGATAAACGCATAAACAGTATTCCATTTCATGTGGCAACGAAAGTACACTCGAACCTCGTTAACATGAACCTCAAGGGGAATCAAAATTTTGTTCATGTTAACAGTCATTCATGTAATCAGTATCAATTCTTACGTATTCGTTTTAATAGGGGACTCTGAAAACAATTCATGTTAAGCGAGCTCATGTTAACGAGGTTTGACTGTAGTTGCTTCTATCGAAATTTTTGTGAATAACTCTTTTACGGTGACCTTCATATGATGAAGTCAAATAATGCCTCTTGAATTAAAATAACATATTAAGACGCAACACTAGTTACTGAAAATGATCCGGATCATAATGTTAAGTCTATAGGGCGTTCTTTTTAAATATCTCGCTCAAATTTTCATATTTTTTCATGATTTATTTATTTATTTATTTATTTTGTGCGTGCATAAGTTAGCTGAAGACAATCCACAACAGGACTAGTTTTTACTTTTTCAATTTTGGTTTCAGATTAAGAAAAAAAAATAATTTTAGTTTCAAAACAGGTTTAAACCGGTTCTGAAATTGAAACTATTATAATATAAAAAAAAACATTTAACCAAATTTGTAAAAGTAAAAACTAGCCCTCTTGTAGATTGTCCTCATATATGCAATACAAAATAAAATAATGTAAAAACATTAAAACTGGAGCGAGATATTTGAAAACAACGCCCCATTAGACTTAACATTATCATCCGGGTCTTTTTCAGAAACTATAGTGTGGGGCCTTAAAAAAATTTAAAACACATTCACAAAAAAAAAAAAAAAAAAAATTGATTCGAGTCACGTGTAGTCCATTTTGTACAGTTGTAGGTATATACAGGATGAGTAGATCCAAACACTTAATTTCATAAAACGAAGCTGTTTCCGCAGAAACCACTCTAAGTCTTTGTGCCGTCACGTGGTCGGAGGCTGTCGAAGTCGGAAATGACGAAAGGGTCCGTGTGGTGCGTGAGACATCTTGTCTTTGGGGGACACTGGCACAAGGTGCTTGTTGTCACTTCTTCGACAGGAAACCGTTTCCGGACGGTGAACAGTCTGCACGGTTCCTTCCTGCGGCATCTTCTATTCTATAAGCGAAAGAATAAAAATAAATAAATAATAATAAATTAAATTTAACACATATAGGAAAATTGCACCATAAGATATAATAATTATGAACGTATCCGTCAAAAACACATAGGCTTGCTCAACGGAACACAAAAACTTTAATATAAATTTGTACAGATAAAATAAATAAATAAATAAATAAAATCTACGTTTCGAGCTGCATCTGCAATTGTCCTCAGGATGAGCAGGTTTATGTGTTTATAACGAATATGTCCTGAGTTAAATCAAATCTATATACATTCAATTTTTATTTTAACCTCTTCACACCTAATGTACACATCCCTATAGGATACACTATACTTCTTAACAATTCTTTTCTTTTTTTCATGTATATAAATAATGTTAAAAGAAGATAAATTGTTTTGAATGGAGCCTTACAGATTACAGAACAAAACAAAATAATAAATTGTTTCTTACAGCGCTTTTTAGGTGCGTTCGTAATTATGTAAATACGTAGCACCTATTGTTGTCGCTCAGTCCGTCCGTCCGTCTGTTTGTCCGTCCGTCTGTCCGTCTGTCCGCATATAACAACGCAAAAACTACCCAACCGAATCGTTTGAAATTTAAAATACATAATTATAACATAATTTTGTCGAGTCATTTCAAATTTTATGAAAATCCGATGGATAGATCAATTACAGGGACAATCAAAAGGATTCCGTTACATTACGGTCAATAGGGAAAAAAGTTTCAAATGCATTTTAATCGTTTGAAATTTAAAAATATAATTATAACGTAATTTTGTCGAGTCATTTCAAATGTTATGAAAGTTGGATGCATAAATCATTTACAGGGACAATCAAAAGTATTCCATTACATTACGGTCATTTGGGAAAAAGTTTCAAATGCATTTTAATGATGTTACATTCATTCGAACATAATAGAATTGGCATGAATCTATGAAATATATACTAAAATATGCATTCTGTACAATCTGTGATGCAAAGAATTTTTGTTATTAAATTACAGGGCCACACAAAAGTATTCCACTACATAATGCTATACGGGGAAACATTGTTTGGTACGTGTTTTAATTATATTCAACTATTTCACATTTCTTGAATAGGATTTACGTTGCTGAGGTGTAATAAAAATTACTTCCTGCATATTTACAGAAACGTAAAGATTTCGACTACTGTACTGTATCCGGAGTACGCTCTACTATATCAGCAAGATCTGAATATTTTTAAAACTTCGTTATCGTAACAACGCATCTCATTTGCTACGTTCACGTGCAATTTCCAACTTGTTTTTTAATGAGCTACGTGTTGCGTAAAAATGGCTTACATCAGAAATGTGCTGAATGTTCAAAAATGAAAATGTAAATAATTTTACTGTGCGTTAAGATATTATTTGTAGAGTACATTAGTAATAAAAAAGTATTAAATATGTATTTGTTTTATGTTTTTCACTATTTGCAATGAAAAAAAAAATCCTAAGAAATTTTCAAAAAGTGTAAGTCACGAGTCCCCGTGCATCATCAAATTTTATATACAAAAAATAAATTTGAATTTTTTTCGCTGTTCAGTCTTTCCAAATTTGAAATTTAAAAAAAGTACTTAAATAGTACTTAAAAAAGTATTTAATCTTGGAGTCTAAAGAGATTAAACAAAAATGAAAAAAAAAAATCATGCGTCAAATACAGATTATGAAAGACTTTCCTACACATTCAGATTAATATAACACAATTGTATCTTTAATAAGCAAAAATATTATGTGTAATTCAACCATATGGATACGAATAACACATTTGAATACCTAATTTCAGCTGCTTCCATCTAAAGCCGGAAAATTATCTGAATTCTTTGAGCAGCCCTGTATATGATACATAACTTTGTATCTATTAACCACATATGCAAGCAAAAGTTTAGTCCAGTTAAGAGATACATATTGAGTAAATGTGTCAGTAATGGACACCCTTCAAATTTTTGGTTTATAAGAAAATAATGAAAAAAAAGGAACATTTATTCTTTTCATAACTAACCCTTGTATATTTTATAATCTTGCATTATTGTTTGCACTCTTAATCAAATCAATAAGGAAGCAGAAAATAATGTTTGGAAGTTCCACTGTTTTACAGTGAAAATCTCAATGAACATGTTAAGAGCTGGCTTCATTTAATAAATTTATATATTCTTTATTTTATAGCAAAATTTGCAGCTTTTTTGATTTGGTAGTAATATAAAACTTTTGGTATTCTATAATAGAATTTTATATACTAATAGAATTTTATGTACTAACAGCCATTTATAAAATTTCAAAGATGATTAATTTGCCATTTTCCAGTTATGGACACTCCATTTAGACATTGCTAAAAATTCAATTTCCGTAATGTTTTTTAGCGCATAAAATATTTTGACTTAATTACAAACTTAAATAATCAAATTTAATTTTTAAATTACACTTACTAAAATGTAATAACACCAAAACTTTTATAAATAGCTGCTTTTAAATTACTTTATGTTGATAAAAAAATTCTGCATTTTATACATTTTTTTAAAAAATGTACGTAATTCTGCCTTGCATATTTTATAATCTGGCAATTGAAACAGTCAGGAAGCAGAAAATATTGTTCATGAGCAAAGATGGGCTCTCATAGGGCTTAATTCCCCCCCCCCCCCATTTAAATAAGGGTGTTTGTTCTCAGCTACCCTGCTCAATAATTTCAAAACGTTTTGGCACATTAACAAATTCGTTTTTTAACGGACAAGATTTAAAACTGGACGGTCTGGCTATGGAAGCACTTTCGAATCGAACTCACAAGGAAGGTCTCCATACGAGCATACTCCGAAAAATCTGAAAAAATTACAGAATGATGTTCGCATGAGGATATATACGTTTATAAGAAAAATTTCGGCGGAACCTCCGTACAATTTCCGTAAAAAAATAGTGAAAATTTCGTTATTTGGCGATTTATCATCGGTTGGCGTTGAAAAACAATTTTAAAAAATGTTTAGGTCAAACGCATTTTAAAAAGAAAAAAGTTTCATGTTCAAAGTGTTTAGATAAATTAAATATCTTTTGTTTTGTCAGCTTTAGTTTTTTTTTTAAAGTATAATTTCGTTATATTAATATTTATATGTATTTATATTCGAATTTAAACATAAAAATTTGAGATTTAAAACGAAACAAATTTAAATTGATTAAAATTGTTTCAAGTTCAAAGTTCTGTTGAGCTTTGTCAATTCGATTTTGTTGCTATGGAAACATCGCCTTTTATTTTTGAATACGCCTAAATGTCTGAAAATAATTTTACTGAATAAGAATTTTTTATTATATAAAAATATTTTTTCCAGAGGTAAATTAAATAACTACACCAACAAATAATATATACATATGCAATTAAATATATATATGTGTATAAAATATATCAAACTCTCTCATTGTTTATGTTTAAATTCATCAAACACCATTTATGCGGATTCTAAAAATCCAAAAGTTTTCAGTTACATTAAAATCGTTTGCTTTTGGTGGGGAAAAGTGCTGCTCGCCAAATCGTGTGACACTTTTGTCTTTTCACGTCAAATATTCGAAAGTATTTTATTTTTTTTACATGTTTTCTTCTGTAATTCCGCCGCTAATTTTCACTGATCCTTTATTACATACATGAGTAGCTTAATTAGTTTTTAAAAAAATAAATCTGAATATGCCCAGTATGGAGATCTTCCTTGTAAGTTTTCCATTTTAGGATCATTCAATTACCTACCGAGTTATAAGCTATTTTAATCACGTGGCCATGCGATTTTTCTCTTTCGTCGAGTGTTTTTTCTGCTTTCGTCGTAAAATGCAGTTTAAAACATCATTTTTGACGGCTTGTTCTGAAATATCTATTGCGTTAACAGAAAAATTAGTGTGATTCGATAGTTTCTGAACAACAACAACATCTGCTATTTCCGTGCATTTCCGAACAAAAAAAGAATTAAAACTTAAGTCAAAAAGTTGCCCTGTTTGATTTAAGAACCCTCTTAATGGAGGAAAGTGTCTGAATTCAACACTGATGAAGATATAGAATGAGATTTGGAGTGTTGGATAAATTTACCTCTCTGCACAATTCACCCCTCTTCTGCGTTTGCGAAACAACAAACAGTATAATAAATACATTTTCCGTATACATGCGCGTAGCCAGGTGGGTTGGTGCCCTGGGTGCCCGGGCAGCCCCCCCCCCCCCGCTCGCGCAGATCCAAGATTGATTATTTTAAAATTTTAAAAAATAAAATTTATAAAAGAAAAAAGAAGAAAAATGTAAGCAAAGTTAGTTCAATTAGTTAATCAAAACTAACAGTCTATGTTTTGAAATGTGATAAAAAATAAAGACCTTGATTCTTTTTTTTTTTTTTTTTTTTTTTTTTTTTTTTTTTTTTTTAAGAAAATTATTTTGTTCATCTTTTTTAAAAATAGAATATTTACTAGAATCTGTATTAATCACCAGGGGCGTTCCGACCTAGTGTGCAAAGTGTGCGGCGCACACAGGCGCCGAAGCAGTAAAGGCGCCAAAAGATTTCAGTTGAAAAGCAAATATTAAAAAAAAAAATCTTTAATTTATATATACTAAAATGTATTATATTTTCTTAGCATCTGAATTATCTTTTGTAGATTTGCCTTATAAAAATTACTTATAAAATATTCATTTCCTTCTTTAAAATTTTATTTTATTCTACTTATGAGTCCTCTAATAAATCATTTAAACAAGACCTGCCCGACCTTTATAAGCAGAGCGCACCTCATATAGTTATAAATAATAAAAGGCGTCACATAGCTGAAAATATGCAACACTATAATCTCACTGCGGTGGAAAGCATAATATACAGTTTTATTACCCGTAGGAGCTAAATTTCACTTGTTTTTTTTATTATTATTTATAAGAGACTATTGTCACTTTACTTCAGAATTTATCATAAATAAGAAGAAAATTACTATTCGGAAATACTGGTAAAAGTTTCTCCTACAATATCAGTCCATGAATAGAGGTAGACTTATATGTTAGAAACGTCTTATATGATGCGCGTACATATCACGCTGATAGTTATAAGTCCCATATGGTTCAGAAACTATTTAAAAATAATTTGCAACAATAATTTAATTCAGAATAAATTTAAAATTAGATTTTCAGAGGACACTCTATCTTCAACAGTTTTGTAGATGAAGAAGCTATTGAAGTCTTAATCACTGAATAACAACTTAATAGCATTAAATAATTAAAACTTATTTAAGGTCATCGATAAGTATTACAAGAAAACTATTTAAATATTTTTTACTTTTAAAAATGCATCCCTTAAAATGGATTTTTAATTGTGATGAATTTCATTCCCACGCTTCCAAAATTACCCCCCACGTCGGGAATGCTCGGAGAATTCTTAAAAGGAGAAATCTTTCTCCACTCTCAAAGTAGACATAAGAAAGTCAGCCGAATTCCATAGAGCACTTAAAGTGAACTCTTCGACTAATGCATATGGTCGTTCCGCCGATTTTAGACCCCACGGAAGATGGACCTTTGAAGTGTTGAGAGAGACCGCTATGGCGATGATTTCCACAAGTAGGAGAAAGGTATTTCTCCCGAAAAGGCGACCGCTGTGCAAGAGCGAAAGAGGCGGGTCATCCCGGGGGATGATGGATGAGGGAAAACGGGATATACAGAGCGAGGAGATGCTCTAAGAAAAACTTGTTCTGTTCGGATACTGAGCATGGAGACGGGGGAGTTGGCTCCACGGACACAGAGAGAGTAGTGACCGGTGTCTTACTCTTGGAAACGAATTAGTAGGCAGCTAATGCCTATGGTAAAGGACTTGTGGAGAACAACTCCGGATAAACTTTTATTATATTAACGAGTGGCGGTAAAGCCATTTCAAACGGTGAACGAACAATCTTTTCAATCTGTTGTGGAGAACCCATCTTTTATTTTGTTATAAACGGAATAGATTTCCTTGCAATGAACTAAATAAATTCTAGTGAAATCTGATCCAGCCTCTTGCCGCTATTTTTCGACCCGCTACCACACAACGCCGACTGGAGGTCTTATAAATCTTAAAAATAGCTAGTATAAGAGGATACATTCGAATGGGTGCCAAGAAAACCTAAGGGCGCAATCGCGGGGGACACTTTGGAGAATCCTGAATAGAGAAACAATGTAAAAACAGAACTTGGGAGCTATGCACAGGGCCGTAGCTAAGAGGGTGCTATGGGCGGCTCAGCTTCCCCTCAAACATTTTGAGCCTCCCTGGAATAGATTCCAAAGTCACTAAATTGATTTCTATTCCAAAAATTCAAGTGAAATTCTATTTAAAAATCTAATTAAGTTTCGCGCACTTTAGAGATTGCTGTACAGCAAATTTCGTACATCCAGTGATTTTTTTTTTTTTTGTTTAAACCGGCGCGCAGCACACATACGTACTTTAATGACCGCGGCATTGACGAGTTTCGTCCATTTTAGAACCTACTGCACAGTCAGTTTCTTGTGCCCAATATATATATATATTTTTTGCCTCTATTTTAATATGCATGCAGCGCTTAGAAATCATCGTTGGAACTGTTCACGTCGTTAATTGTCTACCGAAAATTCCGCTTTGTGATTGGGGAGAATTTTAAGATTTCTAAAAATTCAGTTCGCTCGAGAGTGCTTGTCACTAAAATTGCCAAAATCCAGTGTCTGGGCTGGTTTAGATTATGTCATTAATATTTGAAAAGAATGCATTATAATTATTAATATTCTAATATTAAAAATATTATAACATGATTTCATTGTACATTCTGTAAAATAGCAATTAAAATCATCATAAAAAAATAAAATTGAAGAAATAATATTTTCATTATAACCTTTGTCTAAGTTTATAAGTGTATAACATCACTTTAACATCAATACCAAGAAAACAACTCGCCGAAACTATGTAGAGATTTTTTTATTCCCCCCCTCCCATTTCATTATTTAGTCTAAGTTTTAACATTGTTGCTTTAAGCTGTCCCTATCCGCTACTGTTCAAATTCCATTTTATAAAAGTTCCATTTTTGCAGGTAGTTACTGTACATTATCAGTGCAAAAACAATGATGTAATAATAAACGTTTATTTATCTTAACACTTTAAAACAACAATCACGTTTAGTCCAACAATTGAACGAACATTTTACAGCTCTTATTAACAATGAATATTATTCTCACTCATCTGTAGTAAACTTTTAATCGGATGGATAGGTGTAAAATATGGTAGTTCCAGAATTTAACATTGAAGCTAAAGTTGCGCTTGAAAGACAAGCATTTAGTTTCGTCTGCAATCGTTGGGAGAACGTTTTCTGGTAAATGGTGAGAGTTTACTGATGATTTCTTAATTTCAAAGCTATTTACATAAAACTATTCAGTATAAAGATGTATTAACACATTTGCATGGTACATATACTATGCTTATATAATTATGTGTATTTTCAAGACAGTAAAATCATTCTGTAAACATTTGCAGGATTTTGATGCATCAAAGCATAATTGTACATTTTTGCGAATCTAGCTGAACAAACATTAGCTTATAAATTTCATATGTATTAAAAATGCTTTTATTATAGAGGAAATGGTCTTCTAAAACATCTTTGAAAAAGTAAAATTTATTTAGAGAATTATAATTTCCTTTAATTAAAAATGTAAAGGGTGCCATTAACTTCTTAACAAAAACTTCATAAATGATAGATGTTTGATTTAACTAAGTATTGATATGAAGTAAAAGTTTCTGGCAAAATTTCAAGATTGGTCAATTAAAAAAAATAATAATAGATGGATTTTAAATAGTGCTATACGCCATTAAACATAAATCACTGTATAAGGTGATGGTCTATACGTGGTCTAGTTTGACGTGGAATCTGATCATAGAATTAGTCACATTTGACTAGTGTTTATTTCTATTTATTTATTTATTTATTCATTGTTAGAATCTCAAAAGAGTAAAGATAAACTGATACTTGTATATCAGTCCAAGAGGTGGCAGCACAAAAACCCCAAAATATCGAGCACACACAGACACACACTAAAAAAAAAAAAAAAAAAAAAAAAAAAAAGCTATTTTATGGAAGAGTAGAAATAACGGAATTTAATGATCCCTGTCTGCTGGAAATTAAATGGAACATAAGCTAAAAATTAATACCACTAGTGGTTTATTCGTAGCTTTATCGTTGTATTTGTTCTACAGTTAAAGGTATGAAATGATTTTAAGATAATAAACACAATGATAAACCTACTTACCATCCACTAATGATATTAATTTTTGGCTTCTGAATCACTTCACTTCCGGCAGGCATGGACCACTAGATTCCTCTATTACTGCTCTTCCATAAAATAAAGGTTTTTTTTTCCCCCTTGTACTCGATATCTTAGGTTTTTGTGTTGTCGGCTACTAGATTATATTTTTTTGCCCACGCTTCAGAAGTTTTAAATTGGGCAATGAATTCGTTACTAATGTGTACAAATTCAGTTCTATTCTAGTTCCATTTTGTAGGTTGTATTGTATTATCAAACTATAATATTAAAAAAAAAAAAAATACCGTTCAATTTACGGCAAAAACTTCTGGTAGCAATGTTGCCAACAGTTTTTGCCGTAAAAAATTGCTGTAAAACCAGATGTAATAAAATTTTTTACATCTAACTACCGTCTAAGTCCGTTAAATTTACGGTAAACTGCTGGTAGCAATGTCGCCGGCAGATTTTGCTGTAAAAATTGCTGTAAAGTTAGATGTAAAAAATTTTATTACATCTAATTTTACAGCAATTTTTACGGCAAAAACATTTGGCAACATTTATACCAGCAGTTTTTGCGGTAAATTCAACGGATTTTTTTTTTTTTTTGTAACTAACGGTAAATGCAACTTTTTTTTTTTTTTTTTTTTTCAGTGTAGAAACATGAAACTAACTTAATATTAGCTAAAAGTGATAAAATATATTAAAAAGGCAAATTAATGCCATTATTTTATTTATTTTTTATTTTTTTCGTCAGAGCAATGAAACAGGTCAATTTAAATATCACTTTTAAATGCGTTTGTAAATGTATTTTTATCACTTTTAGCAAATATTAAGGCACCCGCACACGTTCGAAAGTGATTTTATGAAACATTTTGCATTTTCTCTTGTTATCCATTTTTTATAACGACATTTGCCTTAAAACTTTGAAAAAATATAAAAATTTTAGCAATAACTCAGAAATAAAATTTTTTAAAGAGAAAAATAATCAAAATTATGTCTAAAATTGACATTTCCGCAAAACGTGATAATTCAAAAATAAAACAATGTATTGACATTTTGTAAATTGCACAACTTTATGTAGGATATGGCAGTTAAAGTATTAATGTAATGAAAAGTTCACAAAAATTGTCATTTATACTAGTGTGTATTTAATATATTAGCATGAGTGTAATCTATTCCACCTCAAGACATTAGTAAAAAAAGTACAGAAAATTTTGTGGCATTTCTTGCACAATTTTAGGTAGATTTTGTATGAAATACTAGCTATTGCGGTCGCTCCTATGTTGGAATTTCTGAAAAATTTTTGCAGATCTACCCCGATCATGACCTCTAGATCACAAAACTACTATTAGTAAAAAAGTTTATCTATCTATCTATCGGTCTATATCACTTTTTTTATAGACACGATAACTTCTCCAATTATGCTCAAATCTCTTTCAAACTGATACATAGAATCAAGGGGAATAAGAATTAGAATAAAATCTCGGTTAAGTTCGTTAATGGGCAAAATCGGACCAAGGGGGTGGAAATAGGGAGGATTTTTGTGAAAACCGATAAAACGTCATAACTTCTTAAGTAAAATAGATATTGAATCGGTTTAAAATTTGTTCTACTTCTAAGAAGTAGGACAAAAGTCCATTATTATGCATGACAGATATGTTATAAAATTAAAAAAGGGCTCAAGAGGCCAAAAAAAAAAAAAAAAAAAAAAAAAAAAAAAAAAACAGGATTTTGAGGAGAGAAAAATTCATAACTTCGTCAATTCTCAAGACATCAAACCCAAGTAAATTTTTTATAAATGTTCTAAACATTATCTAAAACTTTTGTATTTACAAGTTTTTTATAAGACCAACTTTTACCGATGAAAAGAATTAAAAACGAAAAAAAAGAGGGGGGGGGGGTGAAAAATGAAAAAAATCCATAACTTCGTTAATTCTTAAGCTATCAAATCCTATTAAATTTATTTTACATCTACTCAATAATATCTGCAACTTTTATACTGACAAGTTTTTTATAGGATCAATTTTTATAGCAAAAATAAATTAAAGAAAAGTAGGAGTTGAAGAAAAAAACCACAAATCCAAACTACTTATATCATGACTCATTTTTAAATTCATTTTTGATTTTAAACGCATCCAAATGGGAGGTTCTCTTATTTCGGAACTATATAATGTGACGTATAGGCTAGTTTCTCGATAAAGGCAACACATATTTTTAAAAAAAAGCTGCGAAAAAAGGCTCTTTGAACTGAATTTCCCTAAACGATTGTGATTGAAGGTTTGAGTATGTATTCAAATAACAAATTGCTTATTTTGTGACTCATTTTTAAAACCATTTTTGCTCTCAAACGCATCCAATTGACAGGTTCTCTTATTTAGAAACTGTATAATGTACCGTTTTGGTCAGTTTTTCGATAAAGGCCGAATCTATTTCAAAAAATGATGTCAAAGTAGCCATTTTGAACAAAATTTCCCGAAGCGATCGTGATTGGAAATTTGAGAATGTATTCAAAATAACAAATTGCTTATTTTATAACTCATTTTTAAAACCAATTTTGCTCTCAAATGCATTCAGTTGGCAGTTTTTCTTATTTAGGAACTATATAATTTACCAAATTGGCCATTTTGTTCATAAAGTCAGAATATATTTTTAAAAAATGCTGTCAAAATGGGCATTTGAGTCAAATATTGCTTAAGATGATTCGATAAAACCGATTCTTACAGAAAAATGAAATAAAAATTTCTTCAAAAGCGGCCAAATTAAAATTGTTAAACTGTGCTTTTCTCTAATTACATTTCATTTTTTGTTGTTGAAATGAGCACTTAACGAAATCTACCTCCGCCTATAGGCCAAGCCGACAGGGATTTTTGTTTTAGGACGTTTTTTGTTTAGTAAAAATCTGAAAAACTACAGTTTGTGAAAAAGCTAAAAATAACTAAAAAATTGAATCTGTAAATTAAAGTAATTTTAAACGACTGTAATTCGGGTTCTATGTTAGATACAGACAAAATTTAAGGAGATTTCGATAGCTAAGAGATTCAATTTTAATATTATTGCAAAAATGAAAAATCGGTATTTCGATCACATTTTATACCTTAATTTGCTACCTTAATTTGCTGCATCATCAGTACAAAAGGCGACAATTCTGATCCCGCAAGACTTCTGTTCTAGCCAAGTTCTAGCAACTCCGTTCTGATCCAACTTCAAAACCGCTCTGATTGAGCCAGATTCAGATGAAGTGGTCTGACATCCAACGACTGTTTACACATATTCGGATGTTTGTTTTCAAGTTCTTTTGTGTTTCATACTGCATAAGTTAAAATTTGAATAAATTACTTTTCATTTTCAGATGATGAAATTGCTATTTTTTACTTAAAAGCGTTCCAAAAATAAGAATTTATTTAATATATAAAATAAAATTTTCAGTTCATTTAATTATAAAAATGTAATATTTAAAAAAGTAATTAAAAGCAATTGAACTCAGACAACTCAGAATTATCACACAAGAAAACCATAGCTGCCCACTCTGTTTCATTTTACTTACCCATCATACGTAGTATAGGGTAAGTCTTGCAATCGTTTTGAAAATCGAAAAAATTTTTTTGACGGATTTACACGTTTTAGATAGTGGAGATTCCGAAAAACATATTTTTAGAAAAAAAAATTTGCCGTCCGTCTGTCTGTCTGTAAACGCTCTATCTCCCGAACAAATTGAGATAGAGACTTGAAATTTTGTATGTAGTTAATATGTAAGAATGGGACGAACCCTATTTAATATCAGCAACCTCGATTATCCGGAACTATTTTTTTCGGACTCTCGAAAAATTCGTTCTGATAAAAGGTATATAAAAATTTTCGAATTTTTTTGTTTTAAGGAATGGACATAAAAGGCAATAAAATAACACACATTTTGCATATAGAACAAAGTCGATCGGATTATTAGTTGCCGAGATATTTGTAATCTTGTTTTCCACATTCTTCGATTTTTCATGACTCTGTATTTCATTCAAATTACAATTCAGAGGTATATTTTAATTGGAAATGAGACGCTTAATCCGACGCAATTAATTGTTAGTTAATAGAATTATTATTTTTGGAGTTATAAGGATGTTTCCTTTACGCAGTTCGGTACTACTTGAGTGGTTTGGCGTTTTATGTTATTTGTCGAAATTGGTACATCAGCAGTTCTTTAATATAGCATTACTATGTATATTAACAATATTTAAATTTTGTTTATGAATTGCAATGCATTGTATAAATAGTTTCACATGTTTTATTTTCATATACATATCCATGATGGGTAAGTATTACGGTGGCCCCCAACGACTAGTTTTTTTCCCTCTGAAAAATTTAATAGAAATTTTTTTCTAAACGGCACTAAAAACGGCACTAAACGGTCTAAATTTTCGCTCTGCAGTCTGAGGGCTTTTATTATAATTAATTAATTAATTAATTAATTGCAATTATTTTTAATCAAACAACTTGTTTTATCGAATATGGATAAATCGCAAACATGGGTCTTAAAAATGCATGATATTTATCAAAACTGCAATCACTGAAGCGTATTTTTAAAATACCTTCTGCTATTAAAATCCCAACTGGGAATCTACAAAAATAAAGAACAGTGACACACTATTTAACTAATTTAATCATCTTAAAACAGCCGTTTCTAAGACATTAAAAGCCAGTATAATGTCTTGATTTCGGAATCAAGCGAACTAATCAAAGCGGCTATGAAGGCCAGGGGGCGTTGCTAGAACTCAGCTAGAACAGAAGCCTACTGGGATCGGATATGTGAAATTGTCACGTGCAAAAATAAAAATGTAACAATGAATGTTTGTTTGCCATAGCACTTTCAAATAACAATCTCATTTAATCCAACGTCTGTCAGCTCTTTTTAACAATGAACTTTTTACTGAATTAAATTATTACATCAATAATAAACTGTAATCAATTATTGGGTTAATTTCGAAACAATGCATTTTTGTTTTGAACAACAATGTAAAATAACGATCGGATTTAATTAAAAATATTTCAACAATAGGATATGCTATTTCTAACAATAAATTTTCTTCTTCGCCCATCACTGATAAAGCTTAAAATCTTCTGTTGATTAGGAGTTAGGATGACATTAAATTTTAGTTTTTACTATGCATTTTAGCACCGAGAAAATGTTTTTCATCTCTAATGTCCTCCACCGTTCTCGATGAATATGGAACACATTTCTGATAATTTTGAAAACCGTCGCGCATCTTTGAAAATCACCCCTTTGAATTCAAACTCTCCGACTGACTGGACTATGATTCATCTATATGATAAAATGTACTTCTGGGCTTTATTCTGGGCCTACTTCAAGTTTCAGACTATAAGTTAAAGTTTTGCACAGACCTTCTTATGGGATTAGGTACTTTTTTATAATATGAGCTTTGGCGAGTAGATAGATGCGAAATACGAAGATAGATACGAAAAATTTCAGGTAATCTATTTAGTGTTTTACACACGCAAGCAACTTTTTTTCATTTTTATACAATGCATTTAACTTGGAATCCATTTAACTATTTAACAGATTGGTTTAAAATAAGTAATACAAAATGAATGAAATTTTGAATGTATTTTTTCCCATTCATTTTGAAATACTCTGTATACAGTTAGAAGAAATAGTACTTTTCGGTTAGTCAGGCGCCAATGTTATACATACGTATACGTGTATATATGTATTCCCATGTATATGTATATGGGTACATATGCAATTATATTTAAATCTTATTACCATCATCTACTTACGTTAAGTATTTCTTCTAATAACTCTTTCAAAAGAAAAAAAAACTAACAATGACATAATTATAAACAATCTTAAAATTAATAGTTATTACAAATTACAAAGCATTAACTATACAACTTTAAGTATTCCTGTATCGTTCTTATATCCAAATTTCACAAGAATCCAATTAAATTTACAACTGTTACAAATGGTTGCAATACATATAATAATACAACTAATAAACTTCTAATAATTTTTTTTTTAATCAAATATATACATTTACTAAAATCATTCATAATACACATTGTATAAAGAATACCTATGAACTGGTCTATATTAGGAACAATCTTAAATGTATAAACAATATAATAACATATGATTTTAACAATCTTTTTAATAGTATAGATTCGTCAGATCTACGTAATACAATACATGCCTTATTAAAAAAAATATCATCGTGAATCGAATTTATCAACGTATATCATTGCAGATTATTTTCATACTTAAACAAATTTCATTATCTCTAATAATTTTATATTGGAAGATAACGCAAAATACCTACAAAAAGTCGGTATATTACAAAGTGGTTGTATCTATCAGACTTATATCATCATGCCTCGTGCCACGCAAAAAGTTCTTTTTTGTCTGAAATGGCTCATTATTTAAAAAATATATATATATATATGAACTACTGGAAAGGTATGAACTATTGACGGAGTCATCCTATTTTATTGTATCTGTTAAACATAACGCAGTCATGTATCATTTTAATTGTACAAGCTATGCTTCGCTTAACGAATTACTTTCGTTAGCCTAGTTGTCCATCTATTTACTGCTAGCCAAACGGTTAGACCAAAGAATGAGGTATACATTTGCATGGGTTCGAACCCAGAACTTTTTGATTACCAGTTTTGAGAATAGAACTTCCCATCTGTTGATGGTCTGATGTTCTATTTAACATTGAAAAATTCAGTTATTTAACTTTCACTCTATTCTTTGATTTTCAGGTGAAATTATCAACATAATAATCATTTCTGTCCGATAGGGGGACTGCTAAATGACGTGTGATGATCTAGAAAAGCATTCAGATGATATTTAAGGATTTCAAGATGTATGCAACACCTGGGAAAGAAAATTCTTATGTGTAAGTATAAGTCACATCGGAGGACGCTGTCGGAGATGTCTAAAGTATCCCAGGTTGTTGTGAAGACGGCACAAGGTCAGACTGCTTTCATCTTTTGATGCAGTTAAAAATGTAGATGAAAAGTTTTTATTAACGAAAATGTAGTGTGAAATATTTCTTAAAAATTGTGCATAATTACTTACACTAACAGAATAATGTTATGAGAAAAACTTTCAGATTCGTTTCCAATTTTCTTTTACATTTTAAAAGACTTTTTTTTTTTTTATCTCAAAATAACCTATATTAATAAGAAAAAAAAAAACCTTATTTAGTTTTCAGAAATTGAAATAATGAATTTGTTTTTACAACCCTTTTTCTTTTTGTTTTAAGAGAAGTGCCGACAAACAGTAATTTTCGAGGGACACCAACGCCAATTTTGTGTTTTATAGGGGAAACATTAACTGAATAAACGCCATTTTAATTAAATCGTTTTTTTTTTTTCATACTGAATAGAAATAAAGTTGTAGTTCTGCTCTATGATGAGAAATCTATGATACTTTAGCTATCTTGTACAATTTTAGTACAATAATGTATGTCATTTTTTCCTTTTTAATTTATATTTTAGCACAGAATTAAAAAAAAGACCGATCGGGAAAGAAATCTGTGTTTCTCTAGATTGTCTTTTAGATTTTTGTCAGTTCTGGCCGTAATTGCCATTTCATTTTCAACAGCAGGCTTTGCAATAAAGCTGATCGGTATTTCTATAATACGCATGAGACCTTTAGTCTGATGACAGGTCTTAGTCTTGGAGAAATGTTTGATACCATAATCAAAATTCAAAAAGCGCAAAGCACAAAAAATAAGTTATTGCCTGTTTTTTTCTTATTAATTTTTTTCAAGAGAAATTGAAATTCATTCTGCATAAAGTCATTTTTAATCTTATGTTTCTTTACGATTTTTCAGTTTTCATCCATTCTATTAAAAAAAGCTTACTTCATCATTTACAGTTAATATGAATGTGTACATATATAATTTGTTTTTCGACTCATTATAAATTGTTTCTAATCTATTTTTTCACCAATTTATAAATGCAATGGTACTATAACAACAGCGCGCATTTTTTATGTGCTTATTAATCGTTAATCGGCAGTAAATTGCCTTTATCCCTTAAATTATTAGCAAAGGTTTTAAATAACAGGCTTTCATTTTAATTAACCTATTAATTTTAATAATATTATAAGGAAAATAGAATGCTCCTAGTTGAGAACCCATAATCCCTGAAAAAAAATTTCAGGCTTGGTTTGAATGGGCTACTGCAGCATTTCTCAGAAAATGTAAGCATTGCGCAGAAGCATCGTTCAAACTTTATTGATATAGATGCGAACGATCTTCGGATCTTAATTTCTTATTTTGTAGTTACTATGCCAATCACTGGACTAACAATAAACAGGTTTCTCGCATTTTGGAATCCCTCTTTTTATGTAAAAGACAGGGGATATACATACAAATACAGGGATGAGCAGCTGAAAAGCACGATATAAATAATGAATATAAATGTTTGCACAACTGAGTTAATTTGCAAACATGAAAGACATTATTATAAAATGTTATAAAATATTTTAGTTTTAAGCTATTGCATAGCTTTTATCGCGGGCTTTGAGCGCGGTAACTGAATCCAAAAATTCCGTAACGCGAAAAAATCCTAACACATCGGTAACGAAAAAACCTAACACTCGGCTAACGTCGTTTCCTTTCGGAAAACTTCGGAACGTTATCCTTCGGTAGACTTCGGCAGACATTGACGCGGTATTTTTCATATATTAGAATATCAAGTCTCAAACTTATGTTTCTTATGATCTAATTTTCATAGCGCGGCCAAATTTTGTTTGGTAATTTATTATGAGACAGTGTTTATTTTGGTGGTCTTATTTATTTTGGTGACAAGAGACCCCCCCCCCCCACCGTGAGGGTCGAAAAATTTAAAATGCTTATAACTCGCAATCTAACTTTCGTAGCGCGGCCAAACTTTGTTTAGTAATTTATTATGAGACATTGTTAATTTCTGGTGACAGGATACACCCCACGATGAGGGTCGAAAAATTTAAAATGCTTATAACTCGCGATTTAATCTTCGTAGCGCGGCCAAACTTGTTTGGTAATTTATTAGGAGACAGTGTTAATTTTTGGTGACAGGAGACCCCAGACGGTGAGGATCGAAAAATTTAAAATGCTCATAACTCGCGATCTAATTTTTGTAGCGCGGCCAAATTTTGTTTTGTTATTTATTATGGGACAGTGTTGATTGTTGGTGACAGAAGACACCCCACGGTGAGGGTCGAAAAATTAAAAATGCTTATAACTCGCGATCTAATTTTGGTAGCTTGGCAAAATATTGTTTGGTAATTTATTATAAGACAGTGTTAATTTTTGGAGACAGGAGACCCCCCACGGTGAGGGTCGAAAAATTTAAAATGCTTATAACTCACGATCTAATTTTCGTAGCGCGGCCAAATTTTGTTTGGTAATTTATTATGAGACATTGTTAATTGTTGGTGACAGAAGACACCCTACGGTGAGGGTCGAAAAATTAAAAATGCTTATAACTCGCGATCTAATTTTGGTAGCTTGGCAAAATATTGTTTGGTAAATTATTATAAGGCAGTGTTAATTTTTGGTGACAGGAGACCCCCCACGGTGAGGGTCGAAAAATTTAAAATGCTTATAACTCGCGATCTAATTTTCGTAGCTCGGCCAAATTTTGTTTGGTAATTTATTATGAGACAGTGTTAATTTTTGGAGACATTAGACCCCCCACAATGAGGGTTGAAAAATTTAAAATGCTTATAACTCGCGATCTAATTTTCGTAGCGCGGGCAAATTTTGTTTGGTAATTTTTTATGAGACATTGTTAATTGTTGGTGACAGAAGACCCCCCCCCCCATGGTGAGGGTCGAAAAATTTAAAATGCTTATAACTCGCGATCTAATTTTCGTAGCGCGGCCAAATTTTGTTTGGTAATTTATTATGAGACATTGTTAATTGTTGGTGACAGAAGACACCCTACGGTGAGGGTCGAAAAATTAAAAATGCTTATAACTCGCGATCTAATTTTGGTAGCTTGGCAAAATATTGTTTGGTAATTTATTATAAGACAGTGTTAATTTTTGGAGACAGGAGACCCCCCACGATGAGGGTCGAAAAATTTTAAATGCTTATAACTCACGATCTAATTTTCGTAGCGCGGCCAAATTTTGTTTGGTAATTTAATATGAGACTGTTCATTTTTGGTGACAGGAGAGCCTCCACGGTGAGGGTCGAAAAATTTAAAATGCTTGTAACTCACGATCTA
Organism: Maratus speculifer; assembly: GCA_964019185.1. Taxonomy (NCBI): domain Eukaryota; kingdom Metazoa; phylum Arthropoda; class Arachnida; order Araneae; family Salticidae; genus Maratus; species Maratus speculifer. Next base: position 419,470,459 of record OZ025294.1, on the reverse strand, counting down.
ATTTTCGTAGTGCGGCCAAATTTTGTTTGGTAATTTATTATGAGACAGTGTTAATTTTTGGTGACAGGAGACCCCCCCATGGTGAGGGTCGAAAAATTTAAAATGCTTATAACTCACGATCTAATTTTCGTAGCGCGGCCAAATTTTGTTTATTCATTTATTATGAGTCAGTGTTAAGTTTTGGTGACAGGAGACCCTCACGGTGAGGGTTGAAAAATTTTAAATGCTTATGACTCGCGATCTAATTTTCGTAGCGCGGGCAAATTTTGTTTGGTAATTTTTTATGAGACATTGTTAATTGTTGGTGACAGAAGACCCCCCCCCCCATGGTGAGGGTCGAAAAATTTAAAATGCTTATAACTCGCGATCTAATTTTCGTAGCGCGGCCAAATTTTGTTTGGTAATTTATTATGAGACATTGTTAATTGTTGGTGACAGAAGACACCCTACGGTGAGGGTCGAAAAATTAAAAATGCTTATAACTCGCGATCTAATTTTGGTAGCTTGGCAAAATATTGTTTGGTAAATTATTATAAGGCAGTGTTAATTTTTGGTGACAGGAGACCCCCCACGGTGAGGGTCGAAAAATTTAAAATGCTTATAACTCGCGATCTAATTTTCGTAGCGCGGCCAAATTTTGTTTGGTAATTTATTATGAGACAGTGTTAATTTTTGGAGACATTAGACCCCCCACAATGAGGGTAGAAAAACTTAAAATGCTTATAACTCGCGATCTAATTTTCGTAGCGCGGCCAAATTTTGTTTATTCATTTATTATGAGTCAGTGTTAAGTTTTGGTGACAGGAGACCCTCACGGTGAGGGTCGAAAAATTTAAAATGCTTATAACTCGCGATCTAATTTTCGTAGCGCGGCCAAATTTTGTTTGGTAATTTATTTTGAGACTGTTAATTTTTGGTGACAGGAGAACCCCCACGGTGAGGGTCGAAAAATTTAAAATGCTTATAACTCACGATCTAATTTTCGTAGCGCGGCCAAATTTTGTTTATTCATTTATTATGAGTCAGTGTTAAGTTTTGGGGACAGGAGACCCTCACGGTGAGGGTCGAAAAATTTAAAATGCTTATAACTCGCGATCTAATTTTCGTAGCGCGGCCAAATTTTGTTTGGTAATTTATTTTGAGACTGTTAATTTTTGGTGACAGGAGACCCCCCACGGTGAGGGTCGAAAAATTTAAAATGCTTATAACTCACGATCTAATTTTCGTAGCGCGGCCAAATTTTGTTTATTCATTTATTATGAGTCAGTGTTAAGTTTTGGTGACAGGAGACCCTCACGGTGAGGGTCGAAAAATTTAAAATGCTTATAACTCGCGATCTAATTTTCGTAGTGCGGCCAAATTTTGTTTGGTAATTTATTTTGAGACTGTTAATTTTTGGTGACAGGAGACCCCCCCCCCCACACCGTGAGGGTCGAAAAATTTAAAATGCTTATAACTCGCGATCTAATTTTCGTAGCGCGACCAAATTTTTTTTGGTAATTTATTAAGCTATTGCATAGCTTTTATCGCGGGCTTTGAGCGCGGCGACCGAATTTAAGAATTCCGCAACGAGAAAAATTCCTAACAATCCGGCTAACGAAGTTTCAGTTTGGCAGACTTCGGGAAGGTTCCATAGACTTCAGCAGACATTGACTCGGTATTTTTGCATAAGTTGATAAAAAATGCTATGCAATAGCTTTACCGCAGCAGTCCCCGAGTGGCACACATATTTTTTTTTTTCAATTAAAATGAAAAGGAAGCTTATGTGTATTTTATATTGTTTCAAGTTATATTGTACCTTACTGCTAAAAATACTTGAAAATTTCATTCATTAATAATTGTTGCCACAGTGCGGAAATTATTAAAAAAACTAAATATACTTAAGTAGCAAAATAATGCTCGAAAAAACTAATCACTTGCAAAATTAAATAAAAATATCTTTTGGCATAAAAGACTTAACAGAAAAAAATTAACAAAAAATGAAAAAGTTTACTTGGTAAAAAAAATATTTAAAATTTGACTTCAAGCAAAAAAAAGAACGTCAAAAGGCTCCTAATTGCTTTCTCCGTGTATTTTACAATTTTTAAGCGTTGACCTAATAGTACAATATATTTAAAAATTTAATTTCATTACGGCCGTGGGTGTTAATGCGGATCATTCGAAAGGAATTAGAATACTCAAGTGACACAAACTCAAATTTATACGTGGTGTAACATTTCTTTGGTAATGCCAAAATGCACCCGTAGGTTATATTTCATGTATGGAGTTACATATGTTTATTGTAACATGAAACCATGCGATAAAATTATTAATCATTTTTCCGCAGGTACACAATATGTGATCACTCAAAACTTTGTGAGTTCCATGAATGTCAAATTGATTTATTGAATATTCCCACGCATATACCCGCTAAACTAAAATTGCAAGTAATTTGACAGTGTACTGTGCACAAGAAAGAATTTATGACATGGTTGATATTTCCAGGAAGAATTATTTTTCTGGACAATCTGCAACCACTATTGAAAATACAACAGTGAATTCGATAGTAATTGTTTTTCAATGTGATATTGGAAACGAATACTTTCCCTTAATTGCAAGATCACATACATGCAGATAACAGATATTCAGTTATTAGCATCAAACGATGTTAAAAAGCACACCATTTAAAACAATTTTCAACAAAATCACAAAATGAAGTACAGATATTTTTAGACAGGCTATGTTCTATAACCCAAACCTAAAACAAATGATGAATGTAACATCCCATTAAAAAAAAAAAAAAATATTTTTGAGAGCAATTTTGGGCCTTATTGATATCGTTTTTTTTTTTAAAAATAATTTATGATTAAAAAAATGGATTAGTTTATCAAATTGTAGAATTTTAGGTTTATACAGGGTAAGTATTAGTCATATTCAAAGATGTGAAGAAGATGTCGACAAAATTGGATATGGCTGGTTTTTGTGAAGACATCACAAGGTACGTCTGATTTTTTCTATTACAGGATTAAGCAATGGGATTGAAGACTGACGATTTTCTGCAATTTTTAACATAATATCAAATATTCATCAAACTTTGTTTATTTTGTATCTCTTTATGTATAAAAAAAAATCTTAAAGAAAGCAAGATAAAACTTACATATTACAGGGTAAATCTGACATTTTATATGAAATTAAGGGTAGCTTTTAAAGATTTTTAAAAACTAAGAAAAAAATAGACATGCTTAAAGAAAAGAATACTGAAAATAGAAATTTAAAATATTAATTTCCTGATGAAATATTTTGAATATAATAATGTATCAAACATCCATAAAGTAACTTTCGAAAAGGAATTCGGAAATGCAGCTTTAATTACAGACAATTGTTTTCAGAAATCATTATCTATAATCCTTTGTTTTTATATTTCTGCGACGATAGGTACCTCCAGCGCTGTCCAATTTCTTCGCTAATGTTTTCTACTTCTCATAATTTATTCATAATTTTATTTTCAGTAGATTAGGAAATTAAGGGTTAAACCCCACAATTTTAACATTATTTGGCATTATAGTTTCGAAGAGCACTCTAAAAAAATAATACATAAATTTAAAAAAAATGTAGTTTTAGTTCGGCACTATAAAAGCTACCACATTTTTCCTGATAAAATATATGGAATGTGTATTTTTTATTAATAGGTTTTGCGTTTTTTGGGTGAAACATATAATTGCATAGTAAAATATCGTACATTACTGAGAGAATAGAATTGTACAATTTGCATCCATTTTTACAAATTGCATTTTAACTCTTAAAACAAAAAACTTTGGAAACATCAAAAGTGTCGTATGCTACTCTTAGTCCATTATTCCAATTGTTTTTCTTCTTACAATTTTTAGCAAAAATGTATAGTCTTATTTGCATATATGGTTGCAATTTAATTTATACTGATAGTTATATATTTATTTTTATTTACGAATACATTTACCCTTAAGCACATTTTCTATGCTTTTCTTATATTTTCTTTGCTTGATAGTATCATATTATTCTGATTATAAATGTAATTTTTACTTTATCTCTATTTTTAATGTAATCAGTACTTTTTATTATTATGCTTTGCCTTTTGTTTCAAATGTTTGTTCTGAATTTAAGTATAAAAGTGTTTGATTTAAGTTAAACTTGTTCGATATTTTCTATATATTAATGATGATATTTTATTTATGTGATTCAGTTCAATTAAATTTTATTCGATTTAATAATCTTGTCCTATTGTTATTATTGTTTACTTTAAAATCGATTCTCAGTTTAACTATATGATGTAAACATTAATTGTTTTTTTAGTATCATTTTCATTTAAACATTCTTTCCATCTATGTATATATTTCTTATTTTACATTATTCTCTTATATATTGTTTATATAATCTATATTTTATTATGTTAAAGTGCTTTATTATGTATATTTTTATCCTTGTTATAATTTTGTTCAATTTTATTTTATTTTATTTAATAATCTTGTTTTAATTTTGTTATTTGTTTATTTTAAAATTGATTCTCAGATTAACTATATGATGTAAACATTAATTGAATTTTTTAGTATCATTTTCATTTAAACATTCTTTCCATCTATGTGTATTTCTTATTATATATTATTCTCTTTTATATTGTTTATGTAATCTATGGTTTTATTTTATTTTAACGTGTTTTATTATGTATATTTTCATTCTTGTTATAATTTTGTTATAATTAATTTTATTCGATTTAATAACTTTGTTTAATTTTTTTATTTGTTAATTTTAAAAAATTTCCTCAGTTTAACTGTATGATGTGAACATTAACTGAGTTTTTTTTAGAACGATTTTCATTCAAACATTCTTTCCCTCTATGTGTATTCCTTTTTTATATTATTTTCTTATATATTGTTTATGTAACCTATATTGTACTATCTTAACGTGTTTTATTATGTATTTTTTTATTCTTGTAATAATTTTGTTCTACTTAATTTTATTTAATTTAATAATTTTGTTTTAATTTTGTTATTTGTTTATTTTAAATTTGTTTCTCAGTTTAACTATATGATGTAAACAATAACTGATTTTTTTGTATCATTTTTATTTAAACATTCTTTTCATATCTAGCAGCACGCATCGATAATAAATTGTAATCAATTGATAGGTTAATTTCGAAACAATGCATTTTTGTTTTGTACAACAATGTAAAATAACGATTGTATTTAATTTAAAATATTTCAACAATAAGATATGCTATTTCTAACAATGAATTTTTTTCTTAGCCCATCACTATTAAAGTATTCTTCAATTGATTAGGAGTTAAGTGACACTAAATTTTAGTTTTTGCTATGAATTTTAGCACCGAGAAAATGTTTTTCATCTCCAATATCCTCCACCGTTCTCGATGAATATGGAACACGTTTCTGCTAATTTTGAAAACCTTATGGCATGCTTGAACTCCCCGACTGACAAGAGTATGATCCTTCCATTTGATAAAGAAATATTTCTTGGAACAGGGGTAATTCTTGAAGCTTCGGCTTTTAATGTATCCTGCTTCATGTTTTAGTCTATGTTTTGCTCAAACCGCCTTATGGAATTAGGCACTTTTCTGTAATATGAGCTTTGGCAATCAGATGTCTTTGCAAAAGATAAAGAGGAAATTTTTAACAAAAAATTTCAGGTAATATATTTACTGTCTTACACAAAAAAGTAACTTTTTCCATTTTTACACAATGTATTTAAGGGTGTTCTTAACTGCTCCGATCAACAAGCTCAAAACGTTTTGACACATTTACAAATTCATTTCTTAACCGAAATATATAAAATTGGAATGCCTGACTATGGAAGCGATTTCGAATCGAACTTATTTTTCCATTTTATGATAATTAAATTACTTATCCAGTTCTAAGCTATTTGGATCAAATGATCACCCGTTTTTCTCCTGCTTTTCGACCGTTTTTTCTGCTTTCGCCGGGAAATGTGCTTAAAAGTGTCAACTTTGAAGGCTTGTTATGAAAAATCTATTGTGTTTTTAGAAAAACAGAAAATTGAGTGCAATTAAACAGTTTCTGAATAACAACACCTGCTATTTTCATGCATTTCCGAACAAAAATAAATTAAAGCATGTGTCACAAAGTTGCCCTTTGTGATTTAAGAGCACCCTTCACTTAAGGAAGCTATTTAACTATTAATACACAGATATGTTCAAAATGAATAAATTTTTTGTGTATTTTTTCCGTTCGTTTTGAATCACTCTGTACATAGTCAAAAGTAATGGTACTTTTGGATTTGTTTATTGACTTCGGTGACAGTGTTATACAAACATATACGTATATATATGCACCCACATGTAATCTATATATATGTATATATATGAGGAGCCCAGAAGCCAAGGGGTATAAGTGACAAAATTTAAAAAAATGAGTTAAGTGCACAGACTATCTGGAAATAATAAGTCTATTTATTTGTAAGTAAGAAGTTGTGAATGATTTTTTAATTATATATTGCGTTTTAGGGGTCAGTTACTTAACCTCTTTCCCAACACTGTGAAACGCGTGGAGGCGAAAGGGTATAAGTACAGTTGTGTCCGTTAACGTCTACAGCAGAAGCGCGACCAACGACATACAAGGCCATTTGCTTTTTTATACATTAAATAAATGCATTTTAACTGTTAACATGTAAGAAAATCATTCGTTAAGCATAGATTATTAAACACTTTCCAATACTCTTTGAAATCTTTAAAAATCTTTTTATTTAGGGTAATAAAGTGTTACTGTCCATAGCCAAATATGTATTCTAATAATTTTGAACAGCCCTGTATTTTATCTGTCGGCTGATATATACCACATAATGGGGAAATTTAGTTTAGTAAGAAAACGCATAACAGTTTGAAATTTCTCTTTAAGCAGTTTATATTGATATATAAAAACACACTTGTTAACTTTTGTTTATCCTGTAGTTTACCTTAAACCTTTATTATTCGCCAGTATTTAGCTAAAATTTAGTTCAAACTAAAACACTCTTAAGACTACTGAAATCACATTTCCAGAAATTATCATCCATAGATGACTGTATAAAATTTTGTGCTTAACCCTGTATATCATTTTATCTGTATTTTACAAGCATTTCTTAGTAAACTGAATGCAGTTCAGCATAGAAATATATGACTTATTTAAAAGCAATCTTTAAGTAAATTAAGCTCATATTCAATAACCTTTACGAAATCTTTTGTATAGCCCTGTATATGAACTATAGCATTTATATGAATTATAGCATATATATTAATATGTATAAATTTAGTAAAACTTAAAAGCGCAAATTATAATTAAAAAGGCATTTCGTCCATCCATCAATCATCATGGATAATATACAGTACTTCGAATAGAATATACTATTGGAAATCTTTTTTGTGTCCCTGTAAATACTGCGTACTTTGTATTATGTGCGAAATAACTTATATTAAGCCTCAGAGATTTATATAAATTGTATTATACATGAAAATTGTAATATAATTAAAATATGTTGTAAAAAATTCCCTCTTTATCATTAGGTAATGCAAATATTTTGTGTAGCCCTGTAAATAAAAAACATCTATTCTTTTCACCTCATATTTTACAGAATGTTTATTTTAATGTAATTCGTAAAAGCATATAAACTTTAATATGTTACAAGGTGTAACATCTTTTAAATTCATTTGAAACGATTTTTCTCATAACCCGTAATGTAACTGAAAACTTTTGATTGTCCCTGTAAATAAACTAAGCGTGTTAGGAACTCTATTTGCAATAGGTTCGTGTTGAGATAAACGTGAATAATTCCCAAAAATTTCAGGGCAATCCGAATATATTTACGAGAGTTAGGGCGCGGACAGATGGGCAGACAAACTAAAATCATATTCACTTTTCAACTTTGTTGGAAAGTGTTATAAAAATGTAAAATTTCAATGTTTCAAAATTTATAATAAAATTTTAAAACTTACATTAGAACAAAAATTTTTCCTTTCATTCATATATAGCAACATTGTTCCTATTTTTTTCTTTTTTTCGTAAATTCATTTTTTATTTCATAATTTTTCCTTTTTTAGAACGCATATTAGAACAAAATTTTGTCCTCTCACTTATTTGTATCAACATTGTTCTTAATTGTTTCATAAATACAATTTTTTATTTCATAATTTCTCATTTTTTATGCTCATTCGGCACTTGTACTCTTTAGTTTTCAAGCACTTTTCATTACTGCTTGGAAGCCAAGGGGTACAAGTGCGGAATGATGATAAACATTGCTTAGTTATAAATAAAAAGAAAAATTCTATTCCACTTTTTTTAAAAAGTTATTGAAATAAGAGTTCAAAGATTACTAACAAGGAAGGTCTTGATTGGGGGCATACTCAGAATTTTTTGAAAAAAAAAATACGAATTAAACTACTCATGTAGGTAATAAAGGATCAGTGAAAATTAGCGGCGGAATTACATTATTAGATATGTAAAAAATAAAATAGTTTGGAATATTTGGCGTGAAAAACTAAAAGCGACGCGGGATTTGGCGAGCAGTGCATTTCCTCGCCAAAAGCAGACGATTTTAACGAATCTGAAAATTGATTTTAATTGACTTCATTGTTAAAAATCAACAGCATTTACTGCAACGTCACTCCACTACTTTTATAGAATATCTCTCTTCTGACCAATGAGAATGCTCCATAGCACGGTGAATTGACCGTGTCATACACTGTTAAAAATCTGCTGCATTTTGTTGCAACGCACTCCACCGCTTGTATATAATATCTATATTCCAACCAATGAGAAAGCTCCATTTCACGGCCAAGTAACCGTTTTCTATACAAGCAAGGGAGTGCGTGCAACAAAATGCAGCAGATTTTTAACAGTGTATTTTTCAATTTGGAACAATTTTAATCAATTTAAATTGTGTTTTAAATGATAAAATATATGAATTTAATTTTGTTATAAGTACATATAAACGTATATGACAAAATTACACTTAAAGTAAAGTAAAAATGCAAAACTAAAATTACTTAAACTAAACTTATTTAAATAAATTGAACATAGAAAGTTTTTTCTTTAAAAAGTATTCGAAGCGCATAAGCGTATTTTTCAAAATTTCGTTTTTTCGCCAACCGGAGATAAATCGCCAAATAATCGAAATTTTTATTATTTTTTTTACGGACGTTATAAGGAGGTTCCGCCGAAATTTTTTTATAAACATATATAACTATATGAGAAGAACATTCTGTAATTTTTTCAGATTTTTTTGAGTAGGCCCGTATGGAGACCTTCCTTGTAAGATATAAACAAAAGTTTATTATCTCAATTCATTCAGTTACAATTGATGCTTAACTTTGAACTCAATTTACTCGAAATCTAAATTTTGTCACTTGTACCCCTTGGCTTCTGGGGTCCTCATATATATATACATGCACATATACATACATATATACCGTATATCCCAGCATATAACACTCACTATTAACTCTGAAAAATCACTTCATTTTTCCGTTTGCGTGTTATATGCCGAATATAAAATGGTTCAAGTAAAATCATAAGAATAAAACATTCCAAATTTTTTAAATTATATAAATGCACTTATACATTACATAAACAATGAAACTTACAGTATATATTTTCTAAAAACTTAATCTTACTTATCAGATAACATGAAAAATTCATTGTACGCGTCCTCATTTATACTTTCGGGAATTCCATCTTCTTCTCCACTCTCACTTTCATGTATTTTATCACCAGTGTCGTTTTCATCTAGCCATAAATAGTCATCCTCGGTACCGTCAAGTGCATAGGAAATTCCACATTTTTAAAATGATTTGACAATTATTTCCGGTTTGATTTTATCCCCTGATGTTATAATCCATTCACATATTTGCGATAAAATTGCAAGTCGCATATTTCCTCCTTTTGTAAAGGATTTTTCTGCTTCTAGCATCCATGTGTTCATTGCCGTCTTAAATTTTCTTTGAAAGGTTTGCTTATTGAAACATCTAATGGTTGAACTAATGAAGTCAATCCACTTGGAATTACTGCTAAATCTGTATTGAATTCTTTTTTTAATTCCGGGTGTTCTATGGGGTCTAAACATATCCCAAACTAAAAGGTTTGCTGGTTTTTTAAGGCTCTTGGACGTTTTTCCCAAACATTATGTATCCATAACTTAAGCCCATTTTCGTCCATTTAGCCTTACTCAGAAAAACACTTTTTGGAAAATACCAATTGGCTTGTTTTAGGTTTGAAAATTACCATTGTTTTTTAGTACCGTATGCTAAGCAAGAAAGAACCACTGTAAAATTGGATTTTTCTTGTCCCGTAGATTTAAATGCAACAGTTTTTACTCCTTTTGTTTCCACACTTCTGTTTTCTATCATATCGAGCATTGCAGGCAATTTAATCCATATTCCCAATTCGAGACAAATCATAGTTTTTCTCCTTTCGTTTATCAAAGACAAACTTCTGGAAACTTACCAGTTTTTGTTCCAAGTCTTTTGGAAGTTTTTGGGCAACTTTCGTCTTTTGGTGAAGAACAAAATTTCTGCGATTCATAAATATATCGCATCAACTCGTTGTTGCCTTAAAGTTTTCCCTTTCTTTGGGATTCTTTTTTGTCCATTATAAGGCAAATACCGAGTGTCCCAAAAATGACTGATGGATTTTAAAATTCAATGACTTGCAAACGGCGACAGCTATTTAAAAAATTTTTGCAGGAGAGTTATGCACAATGTCAGGAATTTTTTTTACAGTAATTTCTTATTTTAGTTCGCATCTCAAACAATAGGTGACGCTGACGGCGATTGAAGGCAAGGTGATCAGTGCTGAGTGAAGCGTCGACCTGGCCTTCAATCGCCGTCAGCGCCACCTGTTGTTTGAGATGCAAACTAAAATAAGAAATTACGGTAAAAAAAACTCCTGACATTATACATAACTCTCCTGTAAACATTTTTTAAATGGCTGTCACCGTTTGCAAGTTATTGAATTTTAAAATCTATCAGTCATTTTTGGGACATCCGGTAAACGAACACTACTCTTCGTTATTATTAGTCCATTTTCGCGATTTTCTAATATCCACTGGGCAACATTGTCCTCTAAAATAGGCCACTTCCTAATGCCTGCGCGCAGTACAGATTTTCGTTTTGGCATATTTAGAATTGCAGCTTCATACTTCTTCGGTTCACGAACAGAACATCCATTAACTCCGAACATTCTAGCTGCAGTGCGGTTACCATTTTCTTTTGAAAACGCTATTATTTTACATTTAATTCCGGAATCGTATTTATTTCGCTCTAATGGTGGCATAGTTTATGATGAAGAACGGTTTTCATAATCTTTAATATCAACGCATCTAAAAGTTATGGTTTCGAACAAATGACGAGTAACAGAATAATTTTTTAGTTTTAAAAAACTAAAAAATTACTCTTGATTAAATTACTCTGGATTAAATTACTAATGGATTAAATTACTCTGTTATAATTAATTAACCGATTGAATAATCGTGTTTAAAAATTAATCAAATGACGAATGTTACATGAAACGGGAAATTTCTGTTGGTAGGATCAGCACAGATAGGAAAGGGAGGGGGTAGTGATCAGTTTGTCTCAAACGGGATTTTTTGGGGGGGACGGGTATTTAGATTCCAAAAGGTAGGAATTGAGCAGACTGGAGACGACTGGTTTTACATGTCGCAAAGAAAAGATGCTTTTATCTAAAATGGGGGGGGGGGGATTTTCTATTTATTTTTTATTTATTTTTTTTTTTTGTGGGAAAATATGATGCTTGTTATACGCCAGTTTATGCTTGAAATAAAATTATGTACGCTCAAATTAGTGGTGCGTGTTTTACGCCGGGATATACGGTATATATAATACTAGTACCCGACTAACCGAAAAGTACCGAAATTCAACTAATGTGTGTCATCAGAAGCAATTTTATGTTCGCTTTAATTATATCTTCTATCTTATGTTGCTCTTTCCGTTCTTGTCAGCATTTAGTACATAGTTTCCCAAACAAAGCAGAAGATCATCTTAAATTTGAAAAAAAAAAAAAAAAAAAAAACTCATTTATTTGGAGAATTTCTCATTTTACAATCTCTTCAATATAATTCGTGTAACAGAACGCTTTAAAGTCTCAGGAAACGAGTGCTTTTGCTGAACGATAATAATTTTCATTTTATTTTTCTAAATTGGCTAACGAATGCATATTTAAAGAACACAAAGTGACCCAAGCAGTAGTTCATAAAAGAAAGTCACTGCTACAGTGGTTTTATTCCATTTTCCTTCCTTTTAAAAGTTCCGGGACACATTTTAAAATAATTTTATTTATTGAGTTAAAATTCTGATTTTTTGTGATGGTTAACCATATGATTTATTAAAAAAAAACACATGGTAAAACATCTCATATATATTTTTTAAAACTAAAAAATTATTGAAAAAATGGGGTAATTTAGAATTGTTATTCGAACGGTAACAACTACTGACTGGATCATCCTAGTTTATTGTATTCGCACTTAAACGAAACGCAGTCACGTAGCATTTTAATTGTACGAGCATACTTTGCTTAAAGAATTATTTTATTTAGACTAGGTGTCATTTGATGTAGTGCTGGTCGAACGGATAACTTTTATTCTGTTCTATGATTTTCAGGTGAAATTATCAACATAATAATCATTTCTGTCCGATAGGGGGACTGCTAAATGACGTGTGATGATCTAGAAAAGAGTTCAGATGATATTTAAGGATTTCAAGATGTATGCAACACCTGGGAAAAAAAATTCTTATGTGTAAGTATAAGTCACATCGGAGGACGCTGTCGGAGATATCTAAAGTATCCCAGGTTGTTGTGAAGACGGCGCAAGGTCAGACTGCGTTCATCTTTTGAAGTAGTTAAAAATGTAGATGAAAAGTTTTTATTAACGAAAATGTGGTGTGAAATGTTGCTTAAAAATGGCACACGGTTACTTAGACTAACATAATAATGTTATGAGAAAAACTTTTAGATTCGTTTCCAATTATCTTTTACATTTTAAAACACTTTTTTTCTCACAAAATAACCTATGTTAATAAGAAAAAAACTTTATTTAGTTTTCAGGATTTGAACCAATGAATTTGTTATTATATCCCTTTTTGTTTTAAAACAAGTGCCTACAGACAGTAATTTTCGAGGGATACAAACAGCAATTTTGTGTTTTATAGGGAAACCTTAATTGAAGAGACGCGATTTTAATTAAATAGTTTTTTGTTACATTGAATAGAAATAAAGTTGTAGTTCTTTTCTGTGATGAAAAATCCTCGATGCTTTAGCTATCTTGTACAATTTTAGCACAAAAGCTAATTATACAATAATGTATATCGTTTTTTCCATTTTAATTTATATTTTAGCACAAAATTAATAAAAAGACCGATCAGGGAAAAAAATCTGTGTTTCTCTAGATTGTCTTTTAGATGTTTGTCTGTTCTGGCCGTAATTGCTATTTCAGTTTCAACAGCAGGCTTTGTAATAAAGTTGATCGGTATTTTTATAATACGCAATAGTCGGACGACAAATCTCAGTCTTGGAGAAATTCTTGGCTCCAACATCAAAAAGCACAAAGCACATAAAATAAATTGCCTGTTTTTTCTTATTAATTTTTTCAGGAGAAATTGAAATTCACTCTGCATAAAGTCATTTTGTTTCCTTACGATTATTCAATTTTTCCATCCATTCTATTACAAAAATGCTTACTTGATCAATTACAATTAATATGAAAGTGTACATTTATAAATTGTTTTTTAATAATTATAAATTGTTTATAATCTATGTTTTCACCACCTTATAAATGCAATTCTACTAGAACATCATGCGCACGTTTTTGATGTGCTTATTAATCGTTTGTCAGCAGTAAATTGCCTTTATCCCTTAAATTATTAACAAAGGTTTTAAATAACTCTCTTTTATTTTAACTAACATATTAATTTTAATAATATTATAAGAAAAATAGATTGCTTCTGATTGAGAAACCCATATAATCCCGGAAAACAATTCAGTCTCGGTTTGAATGAGCTACAATAGCATTTCTCAGAAAATGAAAGCATTGCGCCGAAGCATCTCTCAAACTTTATTGATATAAACGCAAATTATCTGCGGATCTTAATTTCTCATTTTGTGGCTAGAATGCCAATGTTGGACTAACAATAAACAGGTTTCGCTCATTTTGGAGTTTCTGTTAGCTCTCTTTTTCCAAAAAGATATGCTTATAAATATAGGGATGAGCAGCTGAAAAGCACGATATAAATAATGAATATAAATGTTTGCATAACTGAGTTAATTTGCCAACATGAAAGGTATTATTATAAAATGTTATAAAATATTTTAATTTTCTTTTTAATTAAAATGCAAAGGAAGCTTATGTGTATTTTATATTGTTTCAACTAAATCTGGTACGATCTAACAATAATCAAAGGAACAAAAATCGATGTTCATAGAAGAAAATTATAATTTTCAGTCCCTTTTGTTAGCCAAGTTTGTCCAGTTGAAATTTAAGTTTAATCTTTTAAAGACTATATAGCTGTATTCTTTTTACCGATGTTCTGTCTAGAGATACTTACCTTACTGCTAAAAATATTTGAAAATTTCATACATAAGTAATTGTTGCCACAGTGCGAAAATTATTAAAAAGCAAAATGTACTTATATGGCAAAAAAAAAAAAAAAAAAAAAAAAAAAGCCCTGAAATTTTTTTAAAAGAGTGCTTATTCATTCACATGCAAAATTAAATAAAACTATCTTCTGGCATAAAACACTTAACAGAAAAAAAAATAACTAAATATAAAAAAGTTTACTTGGTAAAAAAATAATATATATATATATATTTAAAATATGATTTCAAGGAAAAGAAAGAACGTCAAAAGGCTCCTAATTACTCTCTCCATGCATTTTACATTTTTTATGCGTTGACCTAATAATGCAATATGTTTGAAAGTATTAATTTCATTACGTCTGTGGGTGTTAATGACTCAAATGACCCAAGCCCAAATTTATCCGTGCTGCGACATTTCGTTGGTAATGCCACAATGCACATATAGCTTATATTTCATGTATAGAGTTACATTTTTTTATTGTAACATGAAACCCTGCTATAAAAATATTAATCATTTTTTTGTGTGTACACAATGTGTGATCACACATGCCTTTGTCAGTTGCATGAAAGTAAAATTGATTTATTGGTTACTCACACGCATTTACCAGCTGAATTCAAATTTCAAGTAATTTGACAGGGTACTGTCAAGAAACCGCAAGAAAGAAACAATGACACGGCCGATAATCGGAAGAATTATTTTTTCTAAACAATCAGCAGCCACATATTGAAATTACAACAGTGAATTCGATAGTAATCGTTTTTTAATGTTATATTGGAAATAGATACTTTCTCTTAATTGCAAGATCATGTACATACAGATAATAACATACATGCGGATAAGAGATATTGAGTTATTAGCATCAAACGATGTTAAAAAGTACATCATTTAAAACAATTTTGAACAAAATCACAAAATGAAATATAGACATGTTTAGAAAGACTATGTTCTATAATTCAGACCTAAAACAAATAATGAATGTAACACTCTATTAGAAAAATATTTTGGAGAGCAGTTTTGGGACTTTTTGATATCGTTTCTTTTAAATAGTTTATGATTAAAAAAATGTATTATTTTATCAAGTTGTAGAATTTTAGGTTTATACAGAGTAAGTATTAGTCATATTCAAAGATATGAAGAAGATGTCGACAAAAATGGATATGGGTGGGTTTTGCGAAGACATCACAAGGTACGTCTGATTTTTTTCCTTTACATGATTAAGAAATGGGATTAAAGACTGACAATTTTCTGAAATTTTCAACATAATATAAATATTCATCAAACCTTGATTTTTTTGTAACTCTTTACGTGTAAAAAATAAATAAATAAATAAATAAATAAATAAATAAAAAACTTAAAGAAAGCAAGATAAAACTTACATATTACAGAGTAAATCTGACACTTTATACAAAATTAAGCGTAGCTTTTAAATATACTTAAAAAAAAAAAAAAAATAGACATTTTGAAAGAAAAGAATACTGAAAAAGCAAATTTAAAATATTAATTTCCCGAGGAAATATTTTGAATATAATAATGCATCAAAAATCTAAAGATTTAACTTTACGGAAAGAAATTTGGAAAATGTCACTTTAATTGCAGGCAATTGTTTTCAGAAATCATTATCTACAATCCTTTTTTATTTCTGCGACGATAGGTACCTTCAGCGCTGTCCAATTTCTTCGCTAATGTTTTCTATTTTCAGTAATTTGTACATAACTTTATTTTCAGAAACAATAGGAAATGGAGGGGTTTAAGGGGAACATTATTTAGCATTATATTTTCGAAGAGCATTCTAAAAAAATGATACATAAAGTTCAAAGAAATGTATTTTTTAGTTCGGAGTTATAAAAGCTTTCACATTTTTCCATATAAAATGTTCAGCATGTGTATTTTCTATTAATCTTTTTTGCGTTTTTCGGGTGAAACATATAGTAATTGCATAGCAAAATATCGTACATTATTGAACGAATAAAACTATGCAATTTGAATTCATTTTTATTGAATTGCATTTTGATTCCTAAAATAAATAAGCTTCGCAAACATCAAGTGTCATATATTACTGTTAGTCAATTATTTCAATTATTTTTTTCTGTTACAATTTTTAGTGAAAATATATTGTCTTATTTGCATATATGGTTGCAGTTTTACATATTTCTAATAATTACATATTTATTTTTATGTAGAGCAATTTACTTTTATGCAAATTTTCTATAATTGTCTTATTTTTTCTTTGCTTGATAACAATAAATTATTTTGATTATAAATGTAATTTTTATTTTTTCTCTATTTTTAATGTAATTTAATTTAGTTATTATATAATCTTTTAATTATTATTCATTTTGATTCTGAAGTTTGTTCCGAATTTAAGTGTAAAAATGTTTGCTTTAAGTTGAAGTAATTTGTTAATCTCTATATATTAATAACAATATTTTATTCTCGATGTGATTTTGTTCAATTTAATTTTTTTCGGTTTAATAATTTTATTTTAATTTTGTTATTTGTTTATTTTAAAATTGTTTCTCAGTTTAACTATATGATGCAGACATTAACTAATTTTTTAGTATCATTTTCATTTAAACATTCTTTTCATCTATGTGTATATCTTATTTTATATTATTCTCTTATATATAGTTTATGTAATCCATATTTCATTATCTTAAAGTGTTTTATTATGTATATTTTTATTCTTGTTATAATTTGGTTCAATTAAGTTTTATTCGACTAAATAATTTTGTTATTTGATTACTTTAAAATTATTTCTCCGCGTAACTACATGATGTAAACATTAAATGATTTTTTTAGCATTATTTTCAATTAAACATTCTTTCCATCTATGTGTATTTTTCATTTTATATTATTCTCTTATATAACGTTTATGCAATCTATATTTCATTAACTTAAAGTGTTTTATTATGTATATTTTAATTCTTTTTATAATTTTGTTCAATTTAATTTTATTTGATTTGATAATTTTGTTTTAATTCTGTTATTTGTTTATTTTAAAATTATTCCTCAGTTTAATTATATGATGTAAACATTAACTGATTTTTTTAGTATAATTTTCATTTAAACATTCTTTAAATCTATGTGTATATCATATTTTATATTATTCTCTTATATATTGTATATGTAATCTGTATTTTATTATCTTAAAGTGTTTTATTATGTATTTTTTTATTCTTGTTATAATTTGGTTCAAATAAATTTTATTTAATTTGATAATTTTGATTTCATTTTATTATTTGTTAATTTTAAAATTGTTTTTTAGTTTAACTATATAACGTAAACATTAACTGATTTTTTTGTATCATTTTCTTTTAAACATTCTTTCTATCTATGTGTACTTTTCATTTTATATTATTCTTTTATATAACGTTTATGCAATATTTTTTTCATTAACTTAAAGTGTTTTATTATGTATATTTTAATTCTTTTTATAATTTTGTTTAATTTAATTTTATTTGATTTGATAATTTTTTGTTTTAATTTTGTTATTTGTTTACTTTAAAATTATTTCTCCGCTTAACTATATGATGTAAACATTAAATGATTTTTTTAGTATCATTAAACATTCTCTCTATCTATGTGTATTTTTCATTTTAAATTATTCTCTTATATAACGTTTATGCAATCTATATTTCATTAACTTAAAATGTTTTATTATGTATATTTTAATTCTTTTTATAATTTTGATCAATTTAATTTTATTTGATTTGATAATTTTGTTTTAATTTTGTTACTTGTTTATTTTAAAATTGTTTTTCAGTTTAACTATGTAACGTAAACATTAACTGATTTTTTTAGTATAATTTTCATTTAAACATTCTTTCCATATTTTATATTATTCTCTTATATACTGTTTATGTAATCTATATTTTATTATCTTAAAGTGTTTTATTATCTATATTTTTATTCTTGTTACAATTTAGCTCAATTTAATTTGATTTGATCATTTTTTTTTAAATTTTAATATTTGTCTATTTGAAATTTGTTTCTTAGTTTAATTATATGATGTAAACATTAACTGATTTTTTAGTATCATTTTCATTTAAACATTTTTTCCATCGATGTGTATTTCTTATTTTATAATATTCTCTTATATATTGTTCATGTAATCTCCATTTTAGTATCTTAAAGTGTTTTTTTTTATGTATATTTTAATTCTTCTTATAATTTGGTTTATTAATTGTATTCGATCGAACAATTTTGATTTAATTTTATTATTTGTTTATTTTAAAATTGTTTTTCAGTTTAACTATATAACGTAAACATTAACTTATTTTTTAGTATCATTTTCATTTAAACATTATTTACATCTATGTGTGTACATCTCTGTGTATTTCTTATTTTATATTATTCTCTTATATACTGTTTATGTAATCTATATTTTATTATCTTAAAGTGTTTTATTATGTATATTTTTATTCTTGTTACAATTTAGCTCAATTTATTTTGATTTGATTTGATCATTTTTTTTTAATTTTGATATTTGTCTATTTGAAATTTGTTTCTTAGTTTAATTATATGATGTAAACATTAACTGATTTTTTAGTATCATTTTCATTTAAACATTCTTTACATCTATGTGTGTACATCTCTGTGTATTTCTTATTACATATTATTCTCTTATATATTGTTCATGTAATCTATATTTTATTATCTTAAAGTGTTTTATTATGTATATTTTTATTCTTGTTACAATTTGGTTCAATTTTATTTTATTCAATTTAATAATTTTTTTAAATTTTATTATTTGTTTATTTTAAAATTATTTCTCAGTTTAATTATAGATGTAAACATTAACTGATTTTTTAGTGTCATTTTTATTTAAACATTTTGTCCATCTAAGTGCATTTCTTATTTTATATTATTCTTATTTTATTTTATATATTGTTTACGTAATCTTTATTATACTATCTTAAAGTGTTTTATTATGTATATTTTTATTCTTGTAATAATTTTGTTCAATTTAATTTTATTCGATTTTATGATTTTGTTTTAGTTTTCTTATTTGTTTATTTTAAAGTTGTTTCTTAATTTAGCTATATATTGTATACAATTATTATTTGTTATAATATCATTTTTATTTAAATGTTTTTCCATCTACATGTTTTTCTTATTTTATATTATTCCCTTTTATATTTTTTATGCAATCTATATTTTATTATCTCAATCTGTTTCATTATGTATATTTTTATTCTTAATGTAATTTTGTTCAATTTAACTTTATTCGATTTAATATTTTTTTCTATTTATTTTAAAGTTGTTTCGCTGTTTAACTATACGATGTGCACATTATCTGATTTTTTATAGCATAATTTTCATTTAAACGACTTTTCTGCTGTATGTATTTCTTTTTCTATATTATTCTTTTTTATATTATATTCTTCTTGAAAGTTTTTTATTACGCATATTTTTTAATTTATTAGTGTATACTATTTATGTATTTTATCTGTTTCATCTATTTATTTATCTGTAGTATTTATGTGTAAAGGTATCATTTCTTATTTCATATGTTATGGTTTGTTGGAATTATTTTTGTTTTTATTTTGCACAAAGTTCATTTAATTTTTTAAATATTTATTTGGAGCATTATGTGCTGTATATCAGGCCTGTCCAACATTTTATTATGCAAGGGCGCATCTCAGCTTTCGGCAAACAATGAAATAACCATTATTAAAATGGCTCAAAACATGCAGAAAAATCATCTTTTAATATTACTAACAATATATGTATGTAAATGAGACATAATGCCCCTATTGATCTCAAACACCATGCAGGAAAAAAAATGAAACATTAAATCATGATAAATTTCAAATAATACATTTTACTGCAAGGGGTTATCTGAAACATTTTTGAATTGGGGCTAGGAAATGAAATTCCATATATTATTAAAATTAAAATGGTTCTCAAAGATATAATTAGACTTATTGGGGATGCAAAAGCTCTGCAATAACAACAATTTTTTGAACGCGTAATTTTACCATTATAAAAAGGATAGAAAAAAAAAATCATGGAAGGTTCCAAAGACAGAGTCTGAAATAGATTTCATTGATGGAAATCCTTTCGCACAATTTTATGGATTAAAGAAAATACTTAAAGTTTCAAATGACTTGGGAAAAAATACAGCCCTTATCCCGTCTTGTAAAGCGACCAAATGGCCAGTGAAGCAACGTCAATAACAGTAACTTTCTTACACGAAGCTGAAGAAGGACAGTTAATTTTTTTTCTACATTTTACTTAATGTATAAGAAAAGTTATTGCCAAAATTTATTAATTATTAAAAGCATAATTTCCATAAAAAGATTGATAATACATATAAATTAGTAAAGAAATGCAACAGCATATGATTATTATTTTTTTTTTTTTACTAATCATGTACTGTTGCCTTTATTTTAAAACATTGCGTATGATAAATTTTTAAAACGTGAATTACACTTGTAGAGATTTTTCAAACAACTCGCATGAAAACGTCAAGGATTTTAAATGAAATATTTTTTAGAGTTGTATTATTTATATTTTTATCTTTTAGAATTGTATTTAGAAAAAAAGATTAGTAACGGGAAACATTTAAAAGGGAGCCAAGAAAACCAACAAAAGGCACCATGGCGCCAGAGGGAGCCGCGTTGGACAGCTCAGCTGCATAAATGTATGTGCAGTAGTATTGAGACGGAGTGAAGAATCTCTGAAGCCGGATGATGGTCAATGCCGAGAGTTCAAATTTTGGAAGTACGTATAGTGCGTATTCTCACCTCTTTACATATTTGTATGTATATAAACAGGGGTGGGAAAAAGTTTTTTTTTCTTTTTTAGGTGCACATGTTTCTGACAGGAAAATTTGGACTTCCGATACATATCCAGGAATTGGGCAGACTGTTCTTTGTATTGTGCAGCAGTATCGAGACGGAGTGAAGAATCTCTGAAGCCGGATGATGGTCAATGCCGAGAGTTCAAAGTTCGGAAGTACGTATAGTGCGTATTCTCACCTCTTTACATATTTGTATGTATATAAACAGGGGTGGGAAAAAGTTTTTTTTTCTTTTTTAGGTGCACATGTTTCTGAGAGGAAAATGTGGACTTCCGATACATATCCAGGAATTGGGCAGACTCTTCTTTCTACTGGCAGCAGTATCGAGACGGAGTGAAGAATCTTTGAAGTCGGATGATGGTCAATGTCGAGTGTTCAAATTTCGGAAGTACGTATAGTGCGTATTCTCACCTCTTTACATATTTGTATGTATATAAACAGGGGTGGGAAAAAGTTTTTTTTTCTTTTTTAGGTGCACATGTTTCTGACAGGAAAATGTGGACCTGATACATATCCAGGAATTGGGCAGACTCTTCTTTGTATTGTGCAGCAGTATCAAGACGGAGTGAAGAATCTTTGAAGTCGGATGATGGTCAATGCCGAGTGCTCAAATTTCGGAAGTACGTATAGTGCGAATTCTCACACCTTTACATATTTGTATGTATATATGCAGGGGTGGGAAAAAGTTTTTTTTCTTTTTTAGGTACACTTGTTTCTGACAGGAAAATGTGGACTTCCGATACATATCCAGGAATTGGGCAGACTCTTCTTTCTATTGTGCAGCAGTATCGAGACGGAGTGAAGAATCTCTGAAGTCCGATGATGGTCAATGCCGAGAGTTCAAATTTCGGAAGTACGCATAGTGCGTATTCTCACACCTTTACATATTTGTATGTATATAAACAGGGGTGGGAAAAAGTTTTTTTTTCTTTTTTAGGTGCACATGTTTCTGACAGGAAAATGTGGACTTCCGATACATATCCAGGAATTGGGCAGACTCTTCTTTCTATTGTGCAGCAGTATCGAGACGGAGTGAAGAATCTCTGAAGTCCGATGATGGTCAATGCCGAGAGTTCAAATTTCGGAAGTACGCATAGTGCGTATTCTCACACCTTTACATATTTGTATGTATATAAACAGGGGTGGGAAAAAGTTTTTTTTTCTTTTTTAGGTGCACATGTTTCTGACAGGAAAATGTGGACTTCCGATACATATCCAGGAATTGGACAGACTCTTCTTTCTATTGTGCAGCAGTATCGAGACGGAGTGAAGAATCTCTGAAGCCGGATGATGGTCAATGCCGAGAGTTCAAATTTCGGAAGTACGTATAGTGCGTATTCTCACATCTTTACATATTTGTATGTATATAAACAGGGGTGGGAAAAAGTTTTTTTTTTCTTTTTTAGGTGCACATGTTTCTGACAGGAAAATGTGGACTTCCGATACATATCCAGGAATTGGGCAGACTCTTCTTTCTATTGTGCAGCAGTATCGAGACGGAGTGAAGAATCTTTGAAGTCGGATGATGGTCAATGTCGAGTGTTCAAATTTCTGAAGTACGTATAGTGCGTATTCTCACCTCTTTACATATTTGTATGTATATAAACAGGGGTGGGAAAAAGTTTTTTTTTTCTTTTTTAGGTGCACATGTTTCTGACAGGAAAATTTGGACTTCCGATACATATCCAGGAATTGGGCAGACTGTTCTTTGTATTGTGCAGCAGTATCGAGACGGAGTGAAGAATCTCTGAAGCCGGATGATGGTCAATGCCGAGAGTTCAAAGTTCGGAAGTACGTATAGTGCGTATTCTCACCTCTTTACATATTTGTATGTATATAAACAGGGGTGGGAAAAAGTTTTTTTATTCTTTTTTAGGTGCACATGTTTCTGACAGGAAAATGTGGACTTCCGATACATATCCAGGAATTGGGCAGACTCTTCTTTGTACTGTGCAGCAGTATCGAGACGGAGTGAAGAATCTCTGAAGCCGGATGATGGTCAATGCCGAGAGTTCAAATTTCGGAAGTACGTATAGTGCGTATTCTCACCTCTTTACATATTTGTATGTATATAAACAGGGGTGGAAAAAAGTTTTTTTTTCTTTTTTAGGTGCACATGTTTCTGAGAGGAAAATGTGGACTTCCGATACATATCCAGGAATTGGGCAGACTGTTCTTTGTATTATGCAGCAGTATCGAGACGGAGTGAAGAATCTCTGAAGCCGGATGATGGTCAATGCCGAGAGTTCAAATTTCGGAAGTACGTATAGTGCGTATTCTCACCTCTTTACATATTTGTATGTATATAAACAGGGGTGGGAAAAAGTTTTTTTATTCTTTTTTAGGTGCACATGTTTCTGACAGGAAAATGTGGACTTCCGATACATATCCAGGAATTGGGCAGACTCTTCTTTCTACTGGCAGCAGTATCGAGACGGAGTGAAGAATCTTTGAAGTCGGATGATGGTCAATGCCGAGAGTTCAAATTTCGGAAGTACGTATAGTGCGTATTCTCACCTCTTTACATATTTGTATGTATATAAACAGGGGTGGGAAAAAGTTTTTTTTTCTTTTTTAGGTGCACATGTTTCTGAGAGGAAAATGTGGACTTCCGATACATATCCAGGAATTGGGCAGACTCTTCTTTCTACTGGCAGCAGTATCGAGACGGAGTGAAGAATCTTTGAAGTCGGATGATGGTCAATGTCGAGTGTTCAAATTTCGGAAGTACGTATAGTGCGTATTCTCACCTCTTTACATATTTTTATGTACATAAACAGGGGTGGGAAAAAGTTTTTTTTTCTTTTTTAGGTGCACATGTTTCTGACAGGAAAATGTGGACTTCCGATACATATACAGGAATTGGGCAGACTCCTCTTTGTATTGTGCAGCAGTATCAAGACGGAGTGAAGAATCTTTGAAGTCGGATGATGGTCAATGCCGAGTGCTCAAATTTCGGAAGTACGTATAGTGCGAATTCTCACACCTTTACATATTTGTATGTATATATGCAGGGGTGGGAAAAAGTTTTTTTTCTTTTTTAGGTACACTTGTTTCTGACAGGAAAATGTGGACTTCCGATACATATCCAGGAATTGGGCAGACTCTTCTTTCTATTGTGCAGCAGTATCGAGACGGAGTGAAGAATCTCTGAAGTCCGATGATGGTCAATGCCGAGAGTTCAAATTTCGGAAGTACGCATAGTGCGTATTCTCACACCTTTACATATTTGTATGTATATAAACAGGGGTGGGAAAAAGTTTTTTTTTCTTTTTTAGGTGCACATGTTTCTGACAGGAAAATGTGGACTTCCGATACATATCCAGGAATTGGGCAGACTTTTCTTTCTATTGTGCAGCAGTATCGAGACGGAGTGAAGAATCTCTGAAGCCGGATGATGGTCAATGCCGAGAGTTCAAATTTCGGAAGTACGTATAGTGCGTATTCTCACCTCTTTACATATTTGTATGTATATAAACAGGGGTGGGAAAAAGTTTTTTTTTTCTTTTTTAGGTGCACATGTTTCTGACAGGAAAATGTGGACTTCCGATACATATCCAGGAATTGGGCAGACTCTTCTTTCTATTGTGCAGCAGTATCGAGACGGAGTGAAGAATCTTTGAAGTCGGATGATGGTCAATGTCGAGTGTTCAAATTTCGGAAGTACGTATAGTGCGTATTCTCACCTCTTTACATATTTGTATGTATATAAACAGGGGTGGGAAAAAGTTTTTTTTTTCTTTTTTAGGTGCACATATTTCGGACAGGAAAATGTGGATTTCCGATACATATCCAGGAATTGGGCAGACTCTTCTTTGTATTGTGCAGCAGTATCGAGACGGAGTGAAGAATCTCTGAAGCCGGATGATTGTCAATGACGAGAGTTCAAATTTCGGAAGTACGTATAGTGCGTATTCTCACATCTTTACATATTTGTATGTATATAAACAGGGGTGGGAAAAAGTTTTTTTTTTCTTTTTTAGGTGCACATGTTTCTGACAGGAAAATGTGGACTTCCGATACATATCCAGGAATTGGGCAGACTCTTCTTTCAATTGTGCAGCAGTATCAAGACGGAGTGAAGAATCTTTGAAGCCGGATGATGGTCAATGCCGAGAGTTCAAAGTTCGGAAGTACGTATAGTGCGTATTCTCACCTCTTTACATATTTGTATGTATATAAACAGGGGTGGGAAAAAGTTTTTTTTTTCTTTTTTAGGTGCACATGTTTCTGACAGGAAAATGTGGACTTCCGATACATATCCAGGAATTGGGCAGACTCTTCTTTCTATTGTGCAGCAGTATCGAGACGGAGTGAAGAATTTCTGAAGCCGGATGATGGTCAATGCCGAGAGTTCAAATTTCGGAAGTACGTATAGTGCGAATTCTCACCTCTTTACATATTTGTATGTATATAAACAGGGGTGGGAAAAAGTTTTTTTTTCTTTTTTAGGTGCACATGTTTCTGACAGGAAAATGTGGACTTCCGATACATATCCAGGAATTGGGCAGACTCTTCTTTCTATTGTGCAGCAGTATCCAGACGGAGTGAAGAATCTTTGAAGTCGGATGATGGTCAATGTCGAGTGTTCAAATTTCGGAAGTACGTATAGTGCGTATTCTCACCTCTTTACATATTTGTATGTATATAAACAGGGGTGGGAAAAAGTTTTTTTTTCTTTTTTTAGGTGCACATGTTTCTGACAGGAAAATATGGACTTCCAATACATATCCAGGAATTGGGCAGACTCTTCTTTGTATTGTGCAGCAGTATCGAGACAGAGTGAAGAATCTCTGAAGCCGGATGATGGTCAATGCCGAGAGTTCAAATTTCGGAAGTACGTATAGTGCGTATTCTCACCTCTTTACATATTTGTATGTATATAAAGAGGGGTGGGAAAAAGTTTTTTTTTTCTTTTTTAGGTGCACATGTTTCTGACAGGAAAATGTGGACTTCCGATACATATCCAGGAATTGGGCAGACTCTTCTTTCTATTGTGCAGCAGTATCGAGACGGAGTAAAGAATCTTTGAAGTCGGATGATGGTCAATGTCGAGTGTTCAAATTTCGGAAGTACGTATAGTGCGTATTCTCACCTCTTTACATATTTGTATGTATATAAACAGGGGTGGGAAAAGTTTTTTTTTCTTTTTTAGGTGCACATGTTTCTGACAGGAAAATGTGGACTTCCGATACATATCCAGGAATTGGGCAGACTCTTCTTTCTATTGTGCAGCAGTATCGAGACGGAGTAAAGAATCTTTGAAGTCGGATGATGTCAATGTCGAGTGTTCAAATTTCGGAAGTACGTATAGTGCGTATTCTCACCTCTTTACATATTTGTATGTATATAAACAGGGGTGGGAAAAGTTTTTTTTTCTTTTTTAGGTGCACATGTTTCTGACAGGAAAATGTGCACTTCCGATACATATCCAGGAATTGGGCAGACTCTTCTTTGTATTGTGCAGCAGTATCGAGACGGAGTGAAGAATCTCTGAAGCCGGATGATGGTCAATGCCGAGAGTTCAAATTTCGGAAGTACGTATAGTGCGTATTCTCACCTCTTTACATATTTGTATGTATATAAACAGGGGTGGGAAAAAGTTTTTTTTTCTTTTTTAGGTGCACATGTTTCTGACAGGAAAATGTGGACTTCCGATACATATCCAGGAATTGGGCAGACTCTTCTTTCTATTGTGCAGCAGTATCGAGACGGAGTAAAGAATCTTTGAAGTCGGATGATGGTCAATGTCGAGTGTTCAAATTTCGGAAGTACGTATAGTGCGTATTCTCACCTCTTTACATATTTGTATGTATATAAACAGGGGTGGGAAAAAAGTTTTTTTTTCTTTTTTAGGTGCACATGTTTCTGACAGGAAAATGTGCACTTCCGATACATATCCAGGAATTGGGCAGACTCTTCTTTGTATTGTGCAGCAGTATCGAGACGGAGTTAAGAATATTTGAAGCCGGATGATGGTCAATGCCGAGAGTTCAAAGTTCGGAAGTACGTATAGTGCGTATTCTCACCTCTTTACATATTTGTATGTATATAAACAGGGGTGGGAAAAAGTTTTTTTTTCTTTTTTAGGTGCACATGTTTCTGACAGGAAAATGTGGACTTCCGATACATATCCAGAAATTGGGCAGACTCTTCTTTCTATTGTGCAGCAGTATCGAGACGGAGTAAAGAATCTTTGAAGTCGGATGATGGTCAATGTCGAGTGTTCAAATTTCGGAAGTACGTATAGTGCGTATTCTCACCTCTTTACATATTTGTATGTATATAAACAGGGGTGGGAAAAAGTTTTTTTTTCTTTTTTAGGTGCACATGTTTCTGACAGGAAAATGTGCACTTCCGATACATATCCAGGAATTGGGCAGACTCTTCTTTGTATTGTGCAGCAGTATCGAGACGGAGTGAAGAATCTCTGAAGCCGGATGATGGTCAATGCCGAGAGTTCAAATTTCGGAAGTACGTATAGTGCGTATTCTCACCTCTTTACATATTTGTATGTATATAAACAGGGGTGGGAAAAAGTTTTTTTTTTCTTTTTTAGGTGCACATGTTTCTGACAGGAAAATGTGGACTTCCGATACATATCCAGGAATTGGGCAGAATCTTCTTTCTATTGTGCAGAAGTATCGAGACGGAGTAAAGAATCTTTGAAGTCGGATGATGGTCAATGTCGAGTGTTCAAATTTCGGAAGTACGTATAGTGCGTATTCTCACCTCTTTACATATTTGTATGTATATAAACAGGTTTGGGAAAAAGTTTTTTTTTCTTTTTTAGGTGCACATGTTTCTGACAGGAAAATGTGCACTTACGATACATATCCAGGAATTGGGCAGACTCTTCTTTGCATTGTGCAGCAGTATCGAGACGGAGTGAAGAATCTCTGAAGCCGGATGATGGTCAATGCCGAGAGTTCAAATTTTGGAAGTACGTATAGTGCGTATTCTCACCTCTTTACATATTTGTATGTATATAAACAGGGGTGGGAAAAAGTTTTTTTTTCTTTTTTAGGTGCACATGTTTCTGACAGGAAAATATGGACTTCCGATACATATCCAGGAATTGGGCAGACTCTTCTTTGTATTGTGCAGCAGTATCGAGACGGAGTGAAGAATCCCTGAAGCCGGATGATGGTCAATACCGAGAGTTCAAATTTCGGAAGTACGTACAGTGCGTATTCTAACTTCTTTACATATTTGTATATATATAAACAGGGGTGGGAAAAAGTTTTTTTTTCTTTTTTAGGTGCACATGTTTCTGACAGGAAAATGTGGACTTCCGATACATATCCAGGAATTGGGCAGACTCTTCTTTCTATTGTGCAGCAGTATCGAGACGGAGTGAAGAATCTTTGAAGTCGGATGATGGTCAATGTCGAGTGTTCAAATTTCTGAAGTACGTATAGTGCGTATTCTCACCTCTTTACATATTTGTATGTATATAAACAGGGGTGGGAAAAAGTTTATTTTCTTTTTTAGGTGCACATGTTTCTGACAGGAAAATTTGGACTTCCGATACATATCCAGGAATTGGGCAGACTCTTCTTTCTATTGTGCAGCAGTATCGAGACGGAGTGAAGAATCTCTGAAGCCGGATGATGGTCAATGCCGAGAGTTCAAAGTTCGGAAGTACGTATAGTGCGTATTCTCACCTCTTTACATATTTGTATGTATATAAACAGGGGTGGGAAAAAGTTTTTTTTTCTTTTTTAGGTGCACATGTTTCTGACAGGAAAATGTGGACTTCCGATACATATCCAGGAATTGGGCAGACTCTTCTTTGTATTGTGCAGCAGTATCGAGACTGAGTGAAGAATCTTTGAAGTCGGATGATTTTCAATGTCGAGTGTTCAAATTTCGGAAGTACGTATAGTGCGTATTCTCACCTCTTTACATATTTGTATGTATATAAACAGGGGTGGGAAAAAGTTTTTTTTTCTTTTTTAGGTGCACATGTTTCTGACAGGAAAATGTGGACTTCCGATACACATCCAGGAATTGGGCAGACTTTTCTTTGTATTGTGCAGCAGTATCGAGACGGAGTTAAGAATCTCTGAAGCCGGATGATGGTCAATGCCGAGAGTACAAATTTCGGAAGTACGTATAGTGCGTATTCTCACCTCTTTACATGTTTGTATGCATATAAACAGGGGTGGGAAAAAGTTTTTTTTTCTTTTTTAGGTGCACATGATTCTGACAGGAAAATGTGCACTTCCGATACATATCCAGGAATTGGGCAGACTCTTCTTTCAATTGTGCAGCAGTATCAAGACGGAGTGAAGAATCTTTGAAGCCGGATGATGGTCAATGCCGAGAGTTCAAAGTTCGGAAGTACGTATAGTGCGTATTCTCACCTCTTTACATATTTGTATGTATATAAACAGGGGTGGGAAAAAGTTTTTTTTTTCTTTTTTAGGTGCACATGTTTCTGTCAGGAAAATGTGGACTTCCGATACATATCCAGGAATTGGGCAGACTCTTCTTTCTATTGTGCAGCAGTATCGAGACGGAGTGAAGAATCTCTGAAGTCGGATGATGGTCAATGCCGAGAGTTCAAATTTCGGAAGTACGTATAGTGCGTATTCTCACCTCTTTACATATTTGTATGAATATAAACAGGGGTGGGAAAAAGTTTTTTTTTTCTTTTTTAGGTGCACATGTTTCTGACAGGAAAATGTGGACTTCGGATACATATCCAGGAATTGGGCAGACTCTTCTTTGTATTGTGCAGCAGTATCGAGACGGAGTGAAGAATCTCTGAAGCCGGATGATGGTCAATGCCGAGAGTTCAAATTTCGGAAGTACGTATAGTGCGTATTCTCACCTCTTTACATATTTGTATGTATATAAACAGGGGTGGGAAAAAGTTTTTTTTTCTTTTTTAGGTGCACATGTTTCTGACAGGAAAATGTGGACTTCCGATACATATCCAGGAATTGGGCAGACTGTTCTTTCTATTGTGCAGCAGTATCGAGACGGAGTGAAGAATCTCTGAAGCCGGATGATGGTCAATGCCGAGAGTTCAAAGTTCGGAAGTACGTATAGTGCGTATTCTCACCTCTTTACATGTTTGTATGTATATAAACAGGCGTGGGAAAAAGTTTTTTTTTTCTTTTTTAGGTGCACATGTTTCTGTCAGGAAAATGTGGACTTCCGATACATATCCAGGAATTGGGCAGACTCTTCTTTCTATTGTGCAGCAGTATCGAGACGGAGTGAAGAATCTCTGAAGTCGGATGATGGTCAATGCCGAGAGTTCAAATTTCGGAAGTACGTATAGTGCGTATTCTCACCTCTTTACATATTTGTATGAATATAAACAGGGGTGGGAAAAAGTTTTTTTTTTCTTTTTTAGGTGCACATGTTTCTGACAGGAAAATGTGGACTTCGGATACATATCCAGGAATTGGGCAGACTCTTCTTTCTATTGTGCAGCAGTATCGAGACGGAGTAAAGAATCTTTGAAGTCGGATGATGGTCAATGTCGAGTGTTCAAATTTCGGAAGTACGTATAGAGCGTATTCTCACCTCTTTACATATTTGTATGTATATAAACAGGGGTGGGAAAAAGTTTTTTTTTCTTTTTTAGGTGCACATGTTTCTGACAGGAAAATGTGGACTTCCGATACATATCCAGGAATTGGGCAGACTCTTCTTTGTATTGTGCAGCAGTATCGAGACGGAGTGAAGAATCTCTGAAGCCGGATGATGGTCAATGCCGAGAGTTCAAATTTCGGAAGTACGTATAGTGCGTATTCTCACCTCTTTACATATTTGTATGTATATAAACAGGGGTGGGAAAAAGTTTTTTTTTCTTTTTTAGGTGCACATGTTTCTGACAGGAAAATGTGGACTTCCGATACATATCCAGGAATTGGGCAGACTGTTCTTTCTATTGTGCAGCAGTATCGAGACGGAGTGAAGAATCTCTGAAGCCGGATGATGGTCAATGCCGAGAGTTCAAAGTTCGGAAGTACGTATAGTGCGTATTCTCACCTCTTTACATTTTTGTATGTATATAAACAGGGGTGGGAAAAAGTTTTTTTTTTCTTTTTTAGGTGCACATGTTTCTGTCAGGAAAATGTGGACTTCCGATACATATCCAGGAATTGGGCAGACTCTTCTTTCTATTGTGCAGCAGTATCGAGACGGAGTGAAGAATCTTTGAAGTCGGATGATTTTCAATGTCGAGTGTTCAAATTTCGGAAGTACGTATAGTGCGTATTCTCACCTCTTTACATGTTTGTATGTATATAAACAGGCGTGGGAAAAAGTTTTTTTTTCTTTTTTAGGTGCACATGTTTCTGACAGGAAAATGTGGACTTCCGATACATATCCAAGAATTGGGCAGACTCTTCTTTCTATTGTGCAGCAGTATTGAGACGGAGTGAAGAATCTATGAAGCCGGATGATGGTGAATGCCGAGAGTTCAAATTTCGGAAGTACGTATAATGCGTATTCTCACCTCTTTACATATTTGTATGTATATAAACAGGGGTGGGAAAAAGTTTTTTTTCTTTTTTAGGCGCACATGTTTCTGACAGGAAAATGTGGACTTCCGATACATATCCAGGAATTGGGCAGACTCTTCTTTCTATTGTGCAGCAGTATCGAGACGGAGTGAAGAATCTTTGAAGTCGGATGATGGTCAATGTCGAGTGTTCAAATTTCGGAAGTACGTATAGTGCGTATTCTCACCTCTTTACATATTTGTATGTATATAAACAGGGGTGGGAAAAAGTTTTTTTTTCTTTTTTAGGTGCACATGTTTCTGACAGGAAAATTTGGACTTCCGATACATATCCAGGAATTGGGCAGACTCTTCTTTGTATTGTGCAGCAGTATCGAGACGGAGTGAAGAATCTCTGAAGTCGGATGATGGTCAATGCCGAGAGTTCAAATTTCGGAAGTACGTATAGTGCGTATTCTCACCTCTTTACATATTTGTATGAATATAAACAGGGGTGGGAAAAAGTTTTTTTTTCTTTTTTAGGTGCACATGTTTTTGACAGGAAAATGTGGACTTCCGATACATATCCAGGAATTGGGCAGACTCTTCTTTGTATTGTGCAGCAGTATCGAGACGGAGTGAAGAATCTTTGAAGTCGGATGATTTTCAATGTCGAGTGTTCAAATTTCGGAAGTACGTATAGTGCGTATTCTCACCTCTTTACATATTTGTATGTATATAAACAGGGGTGGGAAAAAGTTTTTTTTTCTTTTTTAGGTGCACATGTTTCTGACAGGAAAATGTGGACTTCCGATACATATCCAGGAATTGGGCAGACTCTTCTTTGTATTGTGCAGCAGTATCGAGACGGAGTGAAGAATGTCTGAATCCGGATGATGGTCAATGCCGAGAGTTCAAATTTCGGAAGTACGTATAGTGCGTATTCTCACCTCTTTACATGTTTGTATGCATATAAACAGGGGTGGGAAAAAGTTTTTTTTTCTTTTTTAGGTGCACATGTTTCTGTCAGGAAAATGTGGACTTCCGATACATATCCAGTAATTGGGCAGACTCTTCTTTCTATTGTGCAGCAGTATCGAGACGGAGTGAAGAATCTCTGAAGTCGGATGATGGTCAATGCCGAGAGTTCAAATTTCGGAAGTACGTATAGTGCGTATTCTCACCTCTTTACATATTTGTATGAATATAAACAGGGGTGGGAAAAAGTTTTTTTTTTCTTTTTTAGGTGCACATGTTTCTGACAGGAAAATGTGGACTTCCGATACATATCCAGGAATTGGGCAGACTCTTCTTTCTATTGTGCAGCAGTATCGAGACGGAGTTAAGAATCTCTGAAGCCGGATGATGGTCAATGCCGAGAGTACAAATTTCGGAAGTACGTATAGTGCGTATTCTCACCTCTTAACATATTTGTATGTATATAAACAGGCGTGGGAAAAAGTTTTTTTTTCTTTTTTAGGTGCACATGTTTCTGACAGGAAAATGTGGACTTCCGATACATATCCAAGAATTGGGCAGACTCTTCTTTCTATTGTGCAGCAGTATCGAGACGGAGTGAAGAATCTCTGAAGTCGGATGATGGTCAATGCCGAGAGTTCAAATTTCGGAAGTACGTATAGTGCGTATTCTCACCTCTTTACATATTTGTATGAATATAAACAGGGGTGGGAAAAAGTTTTTTTTTTCTTTTTTAGGTGCACATGTTTCTGACAGGAAAATGTGGACTTCCGATACATATCCAGGAACTGGGCAGACTCTTCTTTCTATTGTGCAGCAGTATCGAGACGGAGTGAAGAATCTCTGAAGCCGGATGATGGTCAATGCCGAGAGTACAAATTTCGGAAGTACGTATAGTGCGTATTCTCACCTCTTAACATATTTGTATGTATATAAACAGGCGTGGGAAAAAGTTATTTTTTTCTTTTTTAGGGTCACATGTTTCTGACAGGAAAATGCGGACTTCCGATACATATCCAAGAATTGGGCAGACTCTTCTTTCTATTGTGCAGCAGTATTGAGACGGAGTGAAGAATCTCTGAAGCCGGATGATGGTCAATGCCGAGAGTACAAATTTCGGAAGTACGTATAGTGCGTATTCTCACCTCTTTACATATTTGTATGTATATAAACAGGGGTGGGAAAAAGTTTTTTTTCTTTTTTAGGCGCACATGTTTCTGACAGGAAAATGTGGACTTCCGATACATATCCAGGAATTGGGCAGACTCTTCTTTCTATTGTGCAGCAGTATCGAGACGGAGTGAAGAATCTTTGAAGTCGGATGATGGTCAATGTCGAGTGTTCAAATTTCGGAAGTACGTATAGTGCGTATTCTCACCTCTTTACATATTTGCATGTATATAAACAGGGGTGGGAAAAAGTTTTTTTTTCTTTTTTAGGTGCACATGTTTCTGACAGGAAAATTTGGACTTCCGATACATATCCAGGAATTGGGCAGACTCTTCTTTGTATTGTGCAGCAGTATCGAGACGGAGTGAAGAATCTCTGAAGCCGGATGATGGTCAATGCCGAGAGTTCAAAGTTCGGAAGTACGTATAGTGCGTATTCTCACCTCTTTACATATTTGTATGTATATAAACAGGGGTGGGAAAAAGTTTTTTTTTCTTTTTTAGGTGCACATGTTTCTGACAGGAAAATGTGGACTTCCGATACATATCCAGGAATTGGGCAGACTCTTCTTTCTATTGTGCAGCAGTATCGAGACGGAGTGAAGAATCTTTGAAGTCGGATGATGGTCAATGTCGAGGGTCAAAATTTCGGAAGTACGTATAGTGCGTATTCTCACCTCTTTACATATTTGTATGTATATAAACAGGGGTGGGAAAAAGTTTTTTTTTCTTTTTTAGGTGCACATGTTTCTGACAGGAAAATATGGACTTCCGATACATATCCAGGAATTGGGCAGACTCTTCTTTGTATTGTGCAGCAGTATCGAGACGGAGTGAAGAATCCCTGAAGCCGGATGATGGTCAATACCGAGAGTTCAAATTTCGGAAGTACGTATAGTGCGTATTCTCACTTCTTTACATATTTGTATATATATAAACAGGGGTGGGAAAAAGTTTTTTTTTCTTTTTTAGGTGCACATGTTTCTGACAGGAAAATGTGGACTTCCGATACATATCCAGGAATTGGGCAGACTCTTCTTTCTATTGTGCAGCAGTATCGAGACGGAGTGAAGAATCTTTGAAGTCGGATGATGGTCAATGTCGAGTGTTCAAATTTCTGAAGTACGTATAGTGCGTATTCTCACCTCTTTACATATTTGTATGTATATAAACAGGGGTGGGAAAAAGTTTATTTTCTTTTTTAGGTGCACATGTTTCTGACAGGAAAATTTGGACTTCCGATACATATCCAGGAATTGGGCAGACTCTTCTTTGTATTGTGCAGCAGTATCGAGACGGAGTGAAGAATCTCTGAAGCCGGATGATGGTCAATGCCGAGAGTTCAAAGTTCGGAAGTACGTATAGTGCGTATTCTCACCTCTTTACATAATTGTATGTATATAAACAGGGGTGGGAAAAAGTTTTTTTTTCTTTTTTAGGTGCACATGTTTCTGACAGGAAAATGTGGACTTCCGATACATATACAGGAATTGGGCAGACTCTTCTTTCTATTGTGCAGCAGTATCGAGACGGAGTGAAGAATCTCTGAAGCCGGATGATGGTCAATGCCGAGAGTTCAAAGTTCGGAAGTACGTATAGTGCGTATTCTCACCTCTTTACATATTTGTATGTATATAAACAGGGGTGGGAAAAAGTTTTTTTTTCTTTTTTAGGTGCACATGTTTCTGACAGGAAAATGTGGACTTCCGATACATATCCAGGAATTGGGCAGACTATTCTTTGTATTGTGCAGCAGTATCGAGACGGAGTGAAGAATCTTTGAAGTCGGATGATTTTCAATGTCGAGTGTTCAAATTTCGGAAGTACGTATAGTGCGTATTCTCACCTCTTTACATATTTGTATGTATATAAACAGGGGTTGGAAAAAGTTTTTTTTTCTTTTTTAGGTGCACATGTTTCTGACAGGAAAATGTGGACTTCCGATACACATCCAGGAATTGGGCAGACTTTTCTTTGTATTGTGCAGCAGTATCGAGACGGAGTGAAGAATGTCTGAATCCGGATGATGGTCAATGCCGAGAGTTCAAATTTCGGAAGTACGTATAGTGCGTATTCTCACCTCTTTACATGTTTGTATGCATATAAACAGGGGTGGGAAAAAGTTTTTTTTTCTTTTTTAGGTGCACATGATTCTGACAGGAAAATGTGCACTTCCGATACATATCCAGGAATTGGGCAGACTCTTCTTTCTATTGTGCAGCAGTATCAAGACGGAGTGAAGAAACTTTGAAGCCGGATGATGGTCAATGCCGAGAGTTCAAAGTTCGGAAGTACGCATAGTGCGTATTCTCACCTCTTTACATATTTGTATGTATATAAACAGGGGTGGCAAAAAGTTTTTTTTTCTTTTTTAGGTGCACATGTTTCTGTCAGGAAAATGTGGACTTCCGATACATATCCAGGAATTGGGCAGACTCTTCTTTCTATTGTGCAGCAGTATCGAGACGGAGTGAAGAATCTCTGAAGTCGGATGATGGTCAATGCCGAGAGTTCAAATTTCGGAAGTACGTATAGTGCGTATTCTCACCTCTTTACATATTTGTATGTATATAAACAGGGGTGGGAAAAAGTTTTTTTTCTTTTTTAGGCGCACATGTTTCTGACAGGAAAATGTGGACTTCCGATACATATCCAGGAATTGGGCAGACTCTTCTTTCTATTGTGCAGCAGTATCGAGACGGAGTGAAGAATCTCTGAAGTCGGATGATGGTCAATGCCGAGAGTTCAAATTTCGGAAGTACGTATAGTGCGTATTCTCACCTCTTTACATATTTGTATGAATATAAACAGGGGTGGGAAAAAGTTTTTTTTTTCTTTTTTAGGTGCACATGTTTCTGACAGGAAAATGAGGACTTCCGATACATATCCAGGAATTGGGCAGACTCTTCTTTCTATTGTGCAGCAGTATCGAGACGGAGTGAAGAATCTCTGAAGTCGGATGATGGTCAATGCCGAGAGTTCAAATTTCGGAAGTACGTATAGTGCGTATTCTCACCTCTTTACATATTTGTATGAATATAAACAGGGGTGGGAAAAAGTTTTTTTTTTCTTTTTTAGGTGCACATGTTTTTGACAGGAAAATGTGGACTTCCGATACATATCCAGGAATTGGGCAGACTCTTCTTTGTATTGTGCAGCAGTATCGAGACGGAGTGAAGAATCTTTGAAGTCGGATGATTTTCAATGTCGAGTGTTCCAATTTCGGAAGTACGTATAGTGCGTATTCTCACCTCTTTACATATTTGTATGTATATAAACAGGGGTGGGAAAAAGTTTTTTTTTCTTTTTTAGGTGCACATGTTTCTGACAGGAAAATGTGGACTTCCGATACATATCCAGGAATTGGGCCGACTCTTCTTTGTATTGTGCAGCAGTATCGAGACGGAGTGAAGAATGTCTGAATCCGGATGATGGTCAATGCCGAGATTTCAAATTTCGGAAGTACGTATAGTGCGTATTCTCACCTCTTTACATGTTTGTATGCATATAAACAGGGGTGGGAAAAAGTTTTTTTTTTCTTTTTTAGGTGCACATGTTTCTGTCAGGAAAATGTGGACTTCCGATACATATCCAGTAATTGGGCAGACTCTTCTTTCTATTGTGCAGCAGTATCGAGACGGAGTGAAGAATCTCTGAAGTCGGATGATGGTCAATGCCGAGAGTTCAAATTTCGGAAGTACGTATAGTGCGTATTCTCACCTCTTTACATATTTGTATGAATATAAACAGGGGTGGGAAAAAGTTTTTTTTTCTTTTTTAGGTGCACATGTTTCTGACAGGAAAATGTGGACTTCCGATACATATCCAGGAATTGGGCAGACTCTTCTTTCTATTGTGCAGCAGTATCGAGACGGAGTTAAGAATCTCTGAAGCCGGATGATGGTCAATGCCGAGAGTACAAATTTCGGAAGTACGTATAGTGCGTATTCTCACCTCTTAACATATTTGTATGTATATAAACAGGCGTGGGAAAAAGTTTTTTTTTTCTTTTTTAGGTGCACATGTTTCTGACAGGAAAATGTGGACTTCCGATACATATCCAAGAATTGGGCAGACTCTTCTTTCTATTGTGCAGCAGTATTGAGACGGAGTGAAGAATCTCTGAAGCCGGATGATGGTCAATGCCGAGAGTTCAAATTTCGGAAGTACGTATAGTGCGTATTCTCACCTCTTTACATATTTGTATGTATATAAACAGGGGTGGGAAAAAGTTTTTTTTCTTTTTTAGGCGCACATGTTTCTGACAGGAAAATGTGGACTTCCGATACATATCCAAGAATTGGGCAGACTCTTCTTTCTATTGTGCAGCAGTATTGAGACGGAGTGAAGAATCTCTGAAGCCGGATGATGGTCAATGCCGAGAGTACAAATTTCGGAAGTACGTATAGTGCGTATTCTCACCTCTTTACATATTTGTATGTATATAAACAGGGGTGGGAAAAAGTTTTTTTTCTTTTTTAGGCGCACATGTTTCTGACAGGAAAATGTGGACTTCCGATACATATCCAGGAATTGGGCAGACTCTTCTTTGTATTGTGCAGCAGTATCGAGACGGAGTGAAGAATCTCTGAAGCCGGATGATGGTCAATGCCGAGAGTTCAAAGTTCGGAAGTACGTATAGTGCGTATTCTCACCTCTTTACATATTTGTATGTATATAAACAGGGGTGGGAAAAAGTTTTTTTTTCTTTTTTAGGTGCACATGTTTCTGACAGGAAAATGTGGACTTCCGATACACATCCAGGAATTGGGCAGACTTCTTTCTATTGTGCAGCAGTATCGAGACGGAGTGAAGAATCTTTGAAGTCGGATGATGGTCAATGTCGAGTGTTCAAATTTCGGAAGTACGTATAGTGCGTATTCTCACCTCTTTACATATTTGTATGTATATAAACAGGGGTGGGAAAAAGTTTTTTTTTCTTTTTTAGGTGCACATGTTTCTGACAGGAAAATTTGGACTTCCGATACATATCCAGGAATTGGGCAGACTCTTCTTTGTATTGTGCAGCAGTATCGAGACGGAGTGAAGAATCTCTGAAGCCGGATGATGGTCAATGCCGAGAGTTCAAAGTTCGGAAGTACGTATAGTGCGTATTCTCACCTCTTTACATATTTGTATGTATATAAACAGGGGTGGGAAAAAGTTTTTTTTTCTTTTTTAGGTGCACATGTTTCTGACAGGAAAATGTGGACTTCCGATACACATCCAGGAATTGGGCAGACTTCTTTCTATTGTGCAGCAGTATCGAGACGGAGTGAAGAATCTTTGAAGTCGGATGATGGTCAATGTCGAGTGTTCAAATTTCGGAAGTACGTATAGTGCGTATTCTCACCTCTTTACATATTTGTATGTATATAAACAGGGGTGGGAAAAAGTTTTTTTTTCTTTTTTAGGTGCACATGTTTCTGACAGGAAAATTTGGACTTCCGATACATATCCAGGAATTGGGCAGACTCTTCTTTGTATTGTGCAGCAGTATCGAGACGGAGTGAAGAATCTCTGAAGTCGGATGATGGTCAATGCCGAGAGTTCAAATTTCGGAAGTACGTATAGTGCGTATTCTCACCTCTTTACATATTTGTATGAATATAAACAGGGGTGGGAAAAAGTTTTTTTTTCTTTTTTAGGTGCACATGTTTCTGACAGGAAAATGTGGACTTCCGATACATATCCAGGAATTGGGCAGACTCTTCTTTGTATTGTGCAGCAGTATCGAGACGGAGTGAAGAATCTTTGAAGTCGGATGATTTTCATTGTCGAGTGTTCAAATTTCGGAAGTACGTATAGTGCGTATTCTCACCTCTTTACATATTTGTATGTATATAAACAGGGGTGGGAAAAAGTTTTTTTTTCTTTTTTAGGTGCACATGTTTCTGACAGGAAAATGTGGACTTCCGATACATATCCAGGAATTGGGAAGACTCTTCTTTGTATTGTGCAGCAGTATCGAGACGGAGTGAAGAATGTCTGAATCCGGATGATGGTCAATGCCGAGAGTTCAAATTTCGGAAGTACGTATAGTGCGTATTCTTACCTCTTTACATGTTTGTATGCATATAAACAGGGGTGGGAAAAAGTTTTTTTTTTCTTTTTTAGGTGCACATGTTTCTGTCAGGAAAATTTGGACTTCCGATACATATCCAGGAATTGGGCAGACTCTTCTTTCTATTGTGCAGCAGTATCGAGACGGAGTGAAGAATCTCTGAAGTCGGATGATGGTCAATGCCGAGAGTTCAAATTTCGGAAGTACGTATAGTGCGTATTCTCACCTCTTTACATATTTCTATGAATATAAAAAGGGGTGGGAAAAAGTTTTTTTTTTCTTTTTTAGGTGCACATGTTTCTGACAGGAAAATGTGGACTTCCGATACATATCCAGGAATTGGGCAGACTCTTCTTTCTATTGTGCAGCAGTATCGAGACGGAGTGAAGAATCTCTGAAGCCGGATGATGGTCAATGCCGAGAGTACAAATTTCGGAAGTACGTATAGTGCGTATTCTCACCTCTTAACATATTTGTATGTATATAAACAGGCGTGGGAAAATGTTTTTTTTTTCTTTTTTAGGTGCACATGTTTCTGACAGGAAAATATGGACTTCCGATACATATCCAAGAATTGGGCAGACTCTTCTTTCTATTGTGCAGCAGTATTGAGACGGAGTGAAGAATCTCTGAAGCCGGATGATGGTCAATGCCGAGAGTTCAAATTTCGGAAGTACGTATAGTGCGTATTCTCACCTCTTTACATATTTGTATGTATATAAACAGGGGTGGGAAAAAGTTTTTTTTCTTTTTTAGGCGCACATGTTTCTGACAGGAAAATGTGGACTTCCGATACATATCCAGGAATTGGGCAGACTCTTCTTTCTATTGTGCAGCAGTATCGAGACGGAGTGAAGAATCTTTGAAGTCGGATGATGGTCAATGTCGAGTGTTCAAATTTCGGAAGTACGTATAGTGCGTATTCTCACCTCTTTACATATTTGTATGTATATAAACAGAAGTGGGAAAAAGTTTTTTTTTCTTTTTTAGGTGCACATGTTTCTGACAGGAAAATTTGGACTTCCGATACTTATACAGGAATTGGGCAGACTCTTCTTTGTATTGTGCAGCAGTATCGAGACGGAGTGAAGAATCTCTGAAGCCGGATGATGGTCAATGCCGAGAGTTCAAAGTTCGGAAGTACGTTTAGTGCGTATTCTCACCTCTTTACATATTTGTATGTATATAAACAGGGGTGGGAAAAAGTTTTTTTTCTTTTTTAGGTGCACATGTTTTTGACAGGAAAATGTGGACTTCCGATACATATCCAGGAATTGGGCAGACTCTTCTTTGTATTGTGCAGCAGTATCGAGACGGAGTGAAGAATCTTTGAAGTCGGATGATGGTCAATGTCGAGTGTTCAAATTTCGGAAGTACGTATAGTGCGTATTCTCACCTCTTTACATATTTGTATGTATATAAACAGGGGTGGGAAAAAGATTTTTTTTCTTTTTTAGGTGCACATGTTTCTGACAGGAAAATGTGGACTTCCGATACATATCCAGGAATTGGGCAGACTCTTCTTTCTATTGTGCAGCAGTATCGAGACGGAGTGAAGAATCTTTGAAGTCGGATGATGGTCAATGTCGAGTGTTCAAATTTCGGAAGTACGTATATTGCGTATTCTCACCTCTTTACATATTTGTATGTATATAAACAGGGTTGGGAAAAAGTTTTTTTTCTTTTTTAGGCGCACATGTTTCTGACAGGAAAATGTGGACTTCCGATACATATCCAGGAATTGGGCAGACTCTTCTTTCTATTGTGCAGCAGTATCGAGACGGAGTGAAGAATCTTTGAAGTCGGATGATGGTCAATGTCGAGTGTTCAAATTTCGGAAGTACGTATAGTGCGTATTCTCACCTCTTTACATATTTTTATGTATATAAACAGGGGTGGGAAAAAGTTTTTTTTTTCTTTTTTAGGTGCACATGTTTCTGACAGGAAAATTTGGACTTCCGATACATATCCAGGAATTGGGCAGACTCTTCTTTCTATTGTGCAGCAGTATCGAGACGGAGTGAAGAATCTCTGAAGTCGGATGATGGTCAATGCCGAGAGTTCAAATTTCGGAAGTACGTATAGTGCGTATTCTCACCTCTTTACATATTTCTATGAATATAAAAAGGGGTGGGAAAAAGTTTTTTTTTCTTTTTTAGGTGCACATGTTTCTGACATTAAAATGTGGACTTCCGATACATATCCAGGAATTGGGCAGACTCTTCTTTCTATTGTGCAGCAGTATCGAGACGGAGTGAAGAATCTTTGAAGTCGGATGATGGTCAATGTCGAGTGTTCAAATTTCGGAAGTACGTATAGTGCGTATTCTCACCTCTTTACATATTTGTATGTATATAAACAGGGGTGGGAAAAAGATTTTTTTTCTTTTTTAGGTGCACATGTTTCTGACAGGAAAATGTGGACTTCCGATACATATCCAGGAATTGGGCAGACTCTTCTTTCTATTGTGCAGCAGTATCGAGACGGAGTGAAGAATCTTTGAAGTCGGATGATGGTCAATGTCGTGTGTTCAAATTTCGGA
Organism: Maratus speculifer; assembly: GCA_964019185.1. Taxonomy (NCBI): domain Eukaryota; kingdom Metazoa; phylum Arthropoda; class Arachnida; order Araneae; family Salticidae; genus Maratus; species Maratus speculifer. The sequence goes on along the minus strand of OZ025294.1, from coordinate 419,427,832 downwards.
AGTACGTATAGTGCGTATTCTCACCTCTTTACATATTTGTATGTATATAAACAGGGTTGGGAAAAAGTTTTTTTTCTTTTTTAGGCGCACATGTTTCTGACAGGAAAATGTGGACTTCCGATACATATCCAGGAATTGGGCAGACTCTTCTTTCTATTGTGCAGCAGTATCGAGACGGAGTGAAGAATCTTTGAAGTCGGATGATGGTCAATGTCGAGTGTTCAAATTTCGGAAGTACGTATAGTGCGTATTCTCACCTCTTTACATATTTTTATGTATATAAACAGGGGTGGGAAAAAGTTTTTTTTTTCTTTTTTAGGTGCACATGTTTCTGACAGGAAAATTTGGACTTCCGATACATATCCAGGAATTGGGCACACTCTTCTTTGTATTGTGCAGCAGTATCGAGACGGAGTGAAGAATCTCTGAAGCCGGATGATGGTCAATGCCGAGAGTTCAAAGTTCGGAAGTACGTATAGTGCGTATTCTCACCTCTTTACATATTTGTATGTATATAAACAGGGGTGGGAAAAAGTTTTTTTTTTCTTTTTTAGGTGCACATGTTTCTGTCAGGAAAATGTGGACTTCCGATACATATCCAGGAATTGGGCAGACTCTTCTTTCTATTGTGCAGCAGTATCGAGACGGAGTGAAGAATCTTTGAAGTCGGATGATGGTCAATGTCGAGTGTTCAAATTTCGGAAGTACGTATAGTGCGTATTCTCACCTCTTTACATATTTTTATGTATATAAACAGGGGTGGGAAAAAGTTTTTTTTTTCTTTTTTAGGTGCACATGTTTCTGACAGGAAAATTTGGACTTCCGATACATATCCAGGAATTGGGCACACTCTTCTTTGTATTGTGCAGCAGTATCGAGACGGAGTGAAGAATCTCTGAAGCCGGATGATGGTCAATGCCGAGAGTTCAAAGTTCGGAAGTACGTATAGTGCGTATTCTCACCTCTTTACATATTTGTATGTATATAAACAGGGGTGGGAAAAAGTTTTTTTTTTCTTTTTTAGGTGCACATGTTTCTGTCAGGAAAATGTGGACTTCCGATACATATCCAGGAATTGGGCAGACTCTTCTTTCTATTGTGCAGCAGTATCGAGACGGAGTGAAGAATCTCTGAAGTCGGATGATGGTCAATGCCGAGAGTTCAAATTTCGGAAGTACGTATAGTGCGTATTCTCACCTCTTTACATATTTGTATGAATATAAACAGGGGTGGGAAAAAGTTTTTTTTTTCTTTTTTAGGTGCACATGTTTCTGACAGGAAAATGTGGACTTCGGATACATATCCAGGAATTGGGCAGACTCTTCTTTCTATTGTGCAGCAGTATCGAGAAGGAGTAAAGAATCTTTGAAGTCGGATGATGGTCAATGTCGAGTGTTCAAATTTCGGAAGTACGTATAGTGCGTATTCTCACCTCTTTACATATTTGTATGTATATAAACAGGGGTGGGAAAAAGTTTTTTTTTCTTTTTTAGGTGCACATGTTTCTGACAGGAAAATGTGGACTTCCGATACATATCCAGGAATTGGGAAGACTCTTCTTTGTATTGTGCAGCAGTATCGAGACGGAGTGAAGAATGTCTGAATCCGGATGATGGTCAATGCCGAGAGTTCAAATTTCGGAAGTACGTATAGTGCGTATTCTTACCTCTTTACATGTTTGTATGCATATAAACAGGGGTGGGAAAAAGTTTTTTTTTTCTTTTTTAGGTGCACATGTTTCTGTCAGGAAAATGTGGACTTCCGATACATATCCAGGAATTGGGCAGACTCTTCTTTCTATTGTGCAGCAGTATCGAGACGGAGTGAAGAATCTCTGAAGTCGGATGATGGTCAATGCCGAGAGTTCAAATTTCGGAAGTACGTATAGTGCGTATTCTCACCTCTTTACATATTTCTATGAATATAAAAAGGGGTGGGAAAAAGTTTTTTTTTTCTTTTTTAGGTGCACATGTTTCTGACATTAAAATGTGGACTTCCGATACATATCCAGGAATTGGGCAGACTCTTCTTTCTATTGTGCAGCAGTATCGAGACGGAGTGAAGAATCTCTGAAGCCGGATGATGGTCAATGCCGAGAGTACAAATTTCGGAAGTACGTATAGTGCGTATTCTCACCTCTTAACATATTTGTATGTATATAAACAGGCGTGGGAAAATGTTTTTTTTTTCTTTTTTAGGTGCACATGTTTCTGACAGGAAAATGTGGACTTCCGATACATATCCAAGAATTGGGCAGACTCTTCTTTCTATTGTGCAGCAGTATTGAGACGGAGTGAAGAATCTCTGAAGCCGGATGATGGTCAATGCCGAGAGTTCAAATTTCGGAAGTACGTATAGTGCGTATTCTCACCTCTTTACATATTTGTATGTATATAAACAGGGGTGGGAAAAAGTTTTTTTTCTTTTTTAGGCGCACATGTTTCTGACAGGAAAATGTGGACTTCCGATACATATCCAGGAATTGGGCAGACTCTTCTTTCTATTGTGCAGCAGTATCGAGACGGAGTGAAGAATCTTTGAAGTCGGATGATGGTCAATGTCTAGTGTTCAAATTTCGGAAGTACGTATAGTGCGTATTCTCACCTCTTTACATATTTGTATGTATATAAACAGAAGTGGGAAAAAGTTTTTTTTCTTTTTTAGGTGCACATGTTTCTGACAGGAAAATTTGGACTTCCGATACATATCCAGGAATTGGGCAGACTCTTCTTTGTATTGTGCAGCAGTATCGAGACGGAGTGAAGAATCTCTGAAGCCGGATGATGGTCAATGCCGAGAGTTCAAAGTTCGGAAGTACGTATAGTGCGTATTCTCACCTCTTTACATATTTGTATGTATATAAACAGGGGTGGGAAAAAGTTTTTTTTTCTTTTTTAGGTGCACATGTTTCTGACAGGAAAATGTGGACTTCCGATACATATCCAGGAATTGGGCAGACTCTTCTTTGTATTGTGCAGCAGTATCGAGACGGAGTGAGGAATCTCTGAAGTCGGATGATGGTCAATGCCGAGAGTTCAAATTTCGGAAGTACGTATAGTGCGTATTCTCACCTCTTTACATATTTGTATGAATATAAACAGGGGTGGGAAAAAGTTTTTTTTTCTTTTTTAGGTGCACATGTTTTTGACAGGAAAATGTGGACTTCCGATACATATCCAGGAATTGGGCAGACTCTTCTTTGTATTGTGCAGCAGTATCGAGACGGAGTGAAGAATCTTTGAAGTCGGATGATTTTCAATGTCGAGTGTTCAAATTTCGGAAGTACGTATAGTGCGTATTCTCACCTCTTTACATATTTGTATGTATATAAACAGGGGTGGGAAAAAGTTTTTTTTCTTTTTTAGGTGCACATGTTTCTGACAGGAAAATGTGGACTTCCGATACATATCCAGGAATTGGGCCGACTCTTCTTTGTATTGTGCAGCAGTATCGAGACGGAGTGAAGAATGTCTGAATCCGGATGATGGTCAATGCCGAGAGTTCAAATTTCGGAAGTACGTATAGTGCGTATTCTCACCTCTTTACATGTTTGTATGCATATAAACAGGGGTGGGAAAAAGTTTTTTTTTTCTTTTTTAGGTGCACATGTTTCTGTCAGGAAAATGTGGACTTCCGATACATATCCAGTAATTGGGCAGACTCTTCTTTCTATTGTGCAGCAGTATCGAGACGGAGTGAAGAATCTCTGAAGTCGGATGATGGTCAATGCCGAGAGTTCAAATTTCGGAAGTACGTATAGTGCGTATTCTCACCTCTTTACATATTTGTATGAATATAAACAGGGGTGGGAAAAAGTTTTTTTTTTCTTTTTTAGGTGCACATGTTTCTGACAGGAAAATGTGGACTTCCGATACATATCCAGGAATTGGGCAGACTCTTCTTTCTATTGTGCAGCAGTATCGAGACGGAGTTAAGAATCTCTGAAGCCGGATGATGGTCAATGCCGAGAGTACAAATTTCGGAAGTACGTATAGTGCGTATTCTCACCTCTTAACATATTTGTATGTATATAAACAGGCGTGGGAAAAAGTTTTTTTTTCTTTTTTAGGTGCACATGTTTCTGACAGGAAAATGTGGACTTCCGATACATATCCAAGAATTGGGCAGACTCTTCTTTCTATTGTGCAGCAGTATTGAGACGGAGTGAAGAATCTCTGAAGCCGGATGATGGTCAATGCCGAGAGTTCAAATTTCGGAAGTACGTATAGTGCGTATTCTCACCTCTTTACATATTTGTATGTATATAAACAGGGGTGGGAAAAAGTTTTTTTTCTTTTTTAGGCGCACATGTTTCTGACAGGAAAATGTGGACTTCCGATACATATCCAGGAACTGGGCAGACTCTTCTTTCTATTGTGCAGCAGTATCGAGACGGAGTGAAGAATCTCTGAAGCCGGATGATGGTCAATGCCGAGAGTACAAATTTCGGAAGTACGTATAGTGCGTATTCTCACCTCTTAACATATTTGTATGTATATAAACAGGCGTGGGAAAAAGTTATTTTTTTCTTTTTTAGGGTCACATGTTTCTGACAGGAAAATGCGGACTTCCGATACATATCCAAGAATTGGGCAGACTCTTCTTTCTATTGTGCAGCAGTATTGAGACGGAGTGAAGAATCTCTGAAGCCGGATGATGGTCAATGCCGAGAGTACAAATTTCGGAAGTACGTATAGTGCGTATTCTCACCTCTTTACATATTTGTATGTATATAAACAGGGGTGGGAAAAAGTTTTTTTTCTTTTTTAGGCGCACATGTTTCTGACAGGAAAATGTGGACTTCCGATACATATCCAGGAATTGGGCAGACTCTTCTTTCTATTGTGCAGCAGTATCGAGACGGAGTGAAGAATCTTTGAAGTCGGATGATGGTCAATGTCGAGTGTTCAAATTTCGGAAGTACGTATAGTGCGTATTCTCACCTCTTTACATATTTGCATGTATATAAACAGGGGTGGGAAAAAGTTTTTTTTTCTTTTTTAGGTGCACATGTTTCTGACAGGAAAATTTGGACTTCCGATACATATCCAGGAATTGGGCAGACTCTTCTTTGTATTGTGCAGCAGTATCGAGACGGAGTGAAGAATCTCTGAAGCCGGATGATGGTCAATGCCGAGAGTTCAAAGTTCGGAAGTACGTATAGTGCGTATTCTCACCTCTTTACATATTTGTATGTATATAAACAGGGGTGGGAAAAAGTTTTTTTTTCTTTTTTAGGTGCACATGTTTCTGACAGGAAAATGTGGACTTCCGATACATATCCAGGAATTGGGCAGACTCTTCTTTCTATTGTGCAGCAGTATCGAGACGGAGTGAAGAATCTTTGAAGTCGGATGATGGTCAATGTCGAGGGTCAAAATTTCGGAAGTACGTATAGTGCGTATTCTCACCTCTTTACATATTTGTATGTATATAAACAGGGGTGGGAAAAAGTTTTTTTTTCTTTTTTAGGTGCACATGTTTCTGACAGGAAAATATGGACTTCCGATACATATCCAGGAATTGGGCAGACTCTTCTTTGTATTGTGCAGCAGTATCGAGACGGAGTGAAGAATCCCTGAAGCCGGATGATGGTCAATACCGAGAGTTCAAATTTCGGAAGTACGTATAGTGCGTATTCTCACTTCTTTACATATTTGTATATATATAAACAGGGGTGGGAAAAAGTTTTTTTTTCTTTTTTAGGTGCACATGTTTCTGACAGGAAAATGTGGACTTCCGATACATATCCAGGAATTGGGCAGACTCTTCTTTCTATTGTGCAGCAGTATCGAGACGGAGTGAAGAATCTTTGAAGTCGGATGATGGTCAATGTCGAGTGTTCAAATTTCTGAAGTACGTATAGTGCGTATTCTCACCTCTTTACATATTTGTATGTATATAAACAGGGGTGGGAAAAAGTTTATTTTCTTTTTTAGGTGCACATGTTTCTGACAGGAAAATTTGGACTTCCGATACATATCCAGGAATTGGGCAGACTCTTCTTTGTATTGTGCAGCAGTATCGAGACGGAGTGAAGAATCTCTGAAGCCGGATGATGGTCAATGCCGAGAGTTCAAAGTTCGGAAGTACGTATAGTGCGTATTCTCACCTCTTTACATAATTGTATGTATATAAACAGGGGTGGGAAAAAGTTTTTTTTTCTTTTTTAGGTGCACATGTTTCTGACAGGAAAATGTGGACTTCCGATACATATACAGGAATTGGGCAGACTCTTCTTTCTATTGTGCAGCAGTATCGAGACGGAGTGAAGAATCTCTGAAGCCGGATGATGGTCAATGCCGAGAGTTCAAAGTTCGGAAGTACGTATAGTGCGTATTCTCACCTCTTTACATATTTGTATGTATATAAACAGGGGTGGGAAAAAGTTTTTTTTTCTTTTTTAGGTGCACATGTTTCTGACAGGAAAATGTGGACTTCCGATACATATCCAGGAATTGGGCAGACTATTCTTTGTATTGTGCGGCAGTATCGAGACGGAGTGAAGAATCTTTGAAGTCGGATGATTTTCAATGTCGAGTGTTCAAATTTCGGAAGTACGTATAGTGCGTATTCTCACCTCTTTACATATTTGTATGTATATAAACAGGGGTTGGAAAAAGTTTTTTTTTCTTTTTTAGGTGCACATGTTTCTGACAGGAAAATGTGGACTTCCGATACACATCCAGGAATTGGGCAGACTTTTCTTTGTATTGTGCAGCAGTATCGAGACGGAGTGAAGAATGTCTGAATCCGGATGATGGTCAATGCCGAGAGTTCAAATTTCGGAAGTACGTATAGTGCGTATTCTCACCTCTTTACATGTTTGTATGCATATAAACAGGGGTGGGAAAAAGTTTTTTTTTCTTTTTTAGGTGCACATGATTCTGACAGGAAAATGTGCACTTCCGATACATATCCAGGAATTGGGCAGACTCTTCTTTCTATTGTGCAGCAGTATCAAGACGGAGTGAAGAAACTTTGAAGCCGGATGATGGTCAATGCCGAGAGTTCAAAGTTCGGAAGTACGCATAGTGCGTATTCTCACCTCTTTACATATTTGTATGTATATAAACAGGGGTGGGAAAAAGTTTTTTTTTCTTTTTTAGGTGCACATGTTTCTGTCAGGAAAATGTGGACTTCCGATACATATCCAGGAATTGGGCAGACTCTTCTTTCTATTGTGCAGCAGTATCGAGACGGAGTGAAGAATCTCTGAAGTCGGATGATGGTCAATGCCGAGAGTTCAAATTTCGGAAGTACGTATAGTGCGTATTCTCACCTCTTTACATATTTGTATGTATATAAACAGGGGTGGGAAAAAGTTTTTTTTCTTTTTTAGGCGCACATGTTTCTGACAGGAAAATGTGGACTTCCGATACATATCCAGGAATTGGGCAGACTCTTCTTTCTATTGTGCAGCAGTATCGAGACGGAGTGAAGAATCTCTGAAGTCGGATGATGGTCAATGCCGAGAGTTCAAATTTCGGAAGTACGTATAGTGCGTATTCTCACCTCTTTACATATTTGTATGAATATAAACAGGGGTGGGAAAAAGTTTTTTTTTTCTTTTTTAGGTGCACATGTTTCTGACAGGAAAATGAGGACTTCCGATACATATCCAGGAATTGGGCAGACTCTTCTTTCTATTGTGCAGCAGTATCGAGACGGAGTGAAGAATCTCTGAAGTCGGATGATGGTCAATGCCGAGAGTTCAAATTTCGGAAGTACGTATAGTGCGTATTCTCACCTCTTTACATATTTGTATGAATATAAACAGGGGTGGGAAAAAGTTTTTTTTTTCTTTTTTAGGTGCACATGTTTTTGACAGGAAAATGTGGACTTCCGATACATATCCAGGAATTGGGCAGACTCTTCTTTGTATTGTGCAGCAGTATCGAGACGGAGTGAAGAATCTTTGAAGTCGGATGATTTTCAATGTCGAGTGTTCCAATTTCGGAAGTACGTATAGTGCGTATTCTCACCTCTTTACATATTTGTATGTATATAAACAGGGGTGGGAAAAAGTTTTTTTTTCTTTTTTAGGTGCACATGTTTCTGACAGGAAAATGTGGACTTCCGATACATATCCAGGAATTGGGCCGACTCTTCTTTGTATTGTGCAGCAGTATCGAGACGGAGTGAAGAATGTCTGAATCCGGATGATGGTCAATGCCGAGATTTCAAATTTCGGAAGTACGTATAGTGCGTATTCTCACCTCTTTACATGTTTGTATGCATATAAACAGGGGTGGGAAAAAGTTTTTTTTTTCTTTTTTAGGTGCACATGTTTCTGTCAGGAAAATGTGGACTTCCGATACATATCCAGTAATTGGGCAGACTCTTCTTTCTATTGTGCAGCAGTATCGAGACGGAGTGAAGAATCTCTGAAGTCGGATGATGGTCAATGCCGAGAGTTCAAATTTCGGAAGTACGTATAGTGCGTATTCTCACCTCTTAACATATTTGTATGTATATAAACAGGCGTGGGAAAAAGTTTTTTTTTTCTTTTTTAGGTGCACATGTTTCTGACAGGAAAATGTGGACTTCCGATACATATCCAAGAATTGGGCAGACTCTTCTTTCTATTGTGCAGCAGTATTGAGACGGAGTGAAGAATCTCTGAAGCCGGATGATGGTCAATGCCGAGAGTTCAAATTTCGGAAGTACGTATAGTGCGTATTCTCACCTCTTTACATGTTTGTATGCATATAAACAGGGGTGGGAAAAAGTTTTTTTTTTCTTTTTTAGGTGCACATGTTTCTGTCAGGAAAATGTGGACTTCCGATACATATCCAGTAATTGGGCAGACTCTTCTTTCTATTGTGCAGCAGTATCGAGACGGAGTGAAGAATGTCTGAATCCGGATGATGGTCAATGCCGAGATTTCAAATTTCGGAAGTACGTATAGTGCGTATTCTCACCTCTTTACATGTTTGTATGCATATAAACAGGGGTGGGAAAAAGTTTTTTTTTTCTTTTTTAGGTGCACATGTTTCTGTCAGGAAAATGTGGACTTCCGATACATATCCAGTAATTGGGCAGACTCTTCTTTCTATTGTGCAGCAGTATCGAGACGGAGTTAAGAATCTCTGAAGCCGGATGATGGTCAATGCCGAGAGTACAAATTTCGGAAGTACGTATAGTGCGTATTCTCACCTCTTAACATATTTGTATGTATATAAACAGGCGTGGGAAAAAGTTTTTTTTTTCTTTTTTAGGTGCACATGTTTCTGACAGGAAAATGTGGACTTCCGATACATATCCAAGAATTGGGCAGACTCTTCTTTCTATTGTGCAGCAGTATTGAGACGGAGTGAAGAATCTCTGAAGCCGGATGATGGTCAATGCCGAGAGTTCAAATTTCGGAAGTACGTATAGTGCGTATTCTCACCTCTTTACATATTTGTATGTATATAAACAGGGGTGGGAAAAAGTTTTTTTTCTTTTTTAGGCGCACATGTTTCTGACAGGAAAATGTGGACTTCCGATACATATCCAAGAATTGGGCAGACTCTTCTTTCTATTGTGCAGCAGTATTGAGACGGAGTGAAGAATCTCTGAAGCCGGATGATGGTCAATGCCGAGAGTACAAATTTCGGAAGTACGTATAGTGCGTATTCTCACCTCTTTACATATTTGTATGTATATAAACAGGGGTGGGAAAAAGTTTTTTTTCTTTTTTAGGCGCACATGTTTCTGACAGGAAAATGTGGACTTCCGATACATATCCAGGAATTGGGCAGACTCTTCTTTGTATTGTGCAGCAGTATCGAGACGGAGTGAAGAATCTCTGAAGCCGGATGATGGTCAATGCCGAGAGTTCAAAGTTCGGAAGTACGTATAGTGCGTATTCTCACCTCTTTACATATTTGTATGTATATAAACAGGGGTGGGAAAAAGTTTTTTTTTCTTTTTTAGGTGCACATGTTTCTGACAGGAAAATGTGGACTTCCGATACACATCCAGGAATTGGGCAGACTTCTTTCTATTGTGCAGCAGTATCGAGACGGAGTGAAGAATCTTTGAAGTCGGATGATGGTCAATGTCGAGTGTTCAAATTTCGGAAGTACGTATAGTGCGTATTCTCACCTCTTTACATATTTGTATGTATATAAACAGGGGTGGGAAAAAGTTTTTTTTTCTTTTTTAGGTGCACATGTTTCTGACAGGAAAATTTGGACTTCCGATACATATCCAGGAATTGGGCAGACTCTTCTTTGTATTGTGCAGCAGTATCGAGACGGAGTGAAGAATCTCTGAAGCCGGATGATGGTCAATGCCGAGAGTTCAAAGTTCGGAAGTACGTATAGTGCGTATTCTCACCTCTTTACATATTTGTATGTATATAAACAGGGGTGGGAAAAAGTTTTTTTTTCTTTTTTAGGTGCACATGTTTCTGACAGGAAAATGTGGACTTCCGATACACATCCAGGAATTGGGCAGACTTCTTTCTATTGTGCAGCAGTATCGAGACGGAGTGAAGAATCTTTGAAGTCGGATGATGGTCAATGTCGAGTGTTCAAATTTCGGAAGTACGTATAGTGCGTATTCTCACCTCTTTACATATTTGTATGTATATAAACAGGGGTGGGAAAAAGTTTTTTTTTCTTTTTTAGGTGCACATGTTTCTGACAGGAAAATTTGGACTTCCGATACATATCCAGGAATTGGGCAGACTCTTCTTTGTATTGTGCAGCAGTATCGAGACGGAGTGAAGAATCTCTGAAGTCGGATGATGGTCAATGCCGAGAGTTCAAATTTCGGAAGTACGTATAGTGCGTATTCTCACCTCTTTACATATTTGTATGAATATAAACAGGGGTGGGAAAAAGTTTTTTTTTCTTTTTTAGGTGCACATGTTTCTGACAGGAAAATGTGGACTTCCGATACATATCCAGGAATTGGGCAGACTCTTCTTTGTATTGTGCAGCAGTATCGAGACGGAGTGAAGAATCTTTGAAGTCGGATGATTTTCATTGTCGAGTGTTCAAATTTCGGAAGTACGTATAGTGCGTATTCTCACCTCTTTACATATTTGTATGTATATAAACAGGGGTGGGAAAAAGTTTTTTTTTCTTTTTTAGGTGCACATGTTTCTGACAGGAAAATGTGGACTTCCGATACATATCCAGGAATTGGGAAGACTCTTCTTTGTATTGTGCAGCAGTATCGAGACGGAGTGAAGAATGTCTGAATCCGGATGATGGTCAATGCCGAGAGTTCAAATTTCGGAAGTACGTATAGTGCGTATTCTTACCTCTTTACATGTTTGTATGCATATAAACAGGGGTGGGAAAAAGTTTTTTTTTTCTTTTTTAGGTGCACATGTTTCTGTCAGGAAAATTTGGACTTCCGATACATATCCAGGAATTGGGCAGACTCTTCTTTCTATTGTGCAGCAGTATCGAGACGGAGTGAAGAATCTCTGAAGTCGGATGATGGTCAATGCCGAGAGTTCAAATTTCGGAAGTACGTATAGTGCGTATTCTCACCTCTTTACATATTTCTATGAATATAAAAAGGGGTGGGAAAAAGTTTTTTTTTTCTTTTTTAGGTGCACATGTTTCTGACAGGAAAATGTGGACTTCCGATACATATCCAGGAATTGGGCAGACTCTTCTTTCTATTGTGCAGCAGTATCGAGACGGAGTGAAGAATCTCTGAAGCCGGATGATGGTCAATGCCGAGAGTACAAATTTCGGAAGTACGTATAGTGCGTATTCTCACCTCTTAACATATTTGTATGTATATAAACAGGCGTGGGAAAATGTTTTTTTTTTCTTTTTTAGGTGCACATGTTTCTGACAGGAAAATATGGACTTCCGATACATATCCAAGAATTGGGCAGACTCTTCTTTCTATTGTGCAGCAGTATTGAGACGGAGTGAAGAATCTCTGAAGCCGGATGATGGTCAATGCCGAGAGTTCAAATTTCGGAAGTACGTATAGTGCGTATTCTCACCTCTTTACATATTTGTATGTATATAAACAGGGGTGGGAAAAAGTTTTTTTTCTTTTTTAGGCGCACATGTTTCTGACAGGAAAATGTGGACTTCCGATACATATCCAGGAATTGGGCAGACTCTTCTTTCTATTGTGCAGCAGTATCGAGACGGAGTGAAGAATCTTTGAAGTCGGATGATGGTCAATGTCGAGTGTTCAAATTTCGGAAGTACGTATAGTGCGTATTCTCACCTCTTTACATATTTGTATGTATATAAACAGAAGTGGGAAAAAGTTTTTTTTTCTTTTTTAGGTGCACATGTTTCTGACAGGAAAATTTGGACTTCCGATACTTATACAGGAATTGGGCAGACTCTTCTTTGTATTGTGCAGCAGTATCGAGACGGAGTGAAGAATCTCTGAAGCCGGATGATGGTCAATGCCGAGAGTTCAAAGTTCGGAAGTACGTATAGTGCGTATTCTCACCTCTTTACATATTTGTATGTATATAAACAGGGGTGGGAAAAAGTTTTTTTTCTTTTTTAGGTGCACATGTTTTTGACAGGAAAATGTGGACTTCCGATACATATCCAGGAATTGGGCAGACTCTTCTTTGTATTGTGCAGCAGTATCGAGACGGAGTGAAGAATCTTTGAAGTCGGATGATGGTCAATGTCGAGTGTTCAAATTTCGGAAGTACGTATAGTGCGTATTCTCACCTCTTTACATATTTGTATGTATATAAACAGGGGTGGGAAAAAGATTTTTTTTCTTTTTTAGGTGCACATGTTTCTGACAGGAAAATGTGGACTTCCGATACATATCCAGGAATTGGGCAGACTCTTCTTTCTATTGTGCAGCAGTATCGAGACGGAGTGAAGAATCTTTGAAGTCGGATGATGGTCAATGTCGAGTGTTCAAATTTCGGAAGTACGTATATTGCGTATTCTCACCTCTTTACATATTTGTATGTATATAAACAGGGTTGGGAAAAAGTTTTTTTTCTTTTTTAGGCGCACATGTTTCTGACAGGAAAATGTGGACTTCCGATACATATCCAGGAATTGGGCAGACTCTTCTTTCTATTGTGCAGCAGTATCGAGACGGAGTGAAGAATCTTTGAAGTCGGATGATGGTCAATGTCGAGTGTTCAAATTTCGGAAGTACGTATAGTGCGTATTCTCACCTCTTTACATATTTTTATGTATATAAACAGGGGTGGGAAAAAGTTTTTTTTTTCTTTTTTAGGTGCACATGTTTCTGACAGGAAAATTTGGACTTCCGATACATATCCAGGAATTGGGCAGACTCTTCTTTCTATTGTGCAGCAGTATCGAGACGGAGTGAAGAATCTCTGAAGTCGGATGATGGTCAATGCCGAGAGTTCAAATTTCGGAAGTACGTATAGTGCGTATTCTCACCTCTTTACATATTTCTATGAATATAAAAAGGGGTGGGAAAAAGTTTTTTTTTCTTTTTTAGGTGCACATGTTTCTGACATTAAAATGTGGACTTCCGATACATATCCAGGAATTGGGCAGACTCTTCTTTCTATTGTGCAGCAGTATCGAGACGGAGTGAAGAATCTTTGAAGTCGGATGATGGTCAATGTCGAGTGTTCAAATTTCGGAAGTACGTATAGTGCGTATTCTCACCTCTTTACATATTTGTATGTATATAAACAGGGGTGGGAAAAAGATTTTTTTTCTTTTTTAGGTGCACATGTTTCTGACAGGAAAATGTGGACTTCCGATACATATCCAGGAATTGGGCAGACTCTTCTTTCTATTGTGCAGCAGTATCGAGACGGAGTGAAGAATCTTTGAAGTCGGATGATGGTCAATGTCGTGTGTTCAAATTTCGGAAGTACGTATAGTGCGTATTCTCACCTCTTTACATATTTGTATGTATATAAACAGGGTTGGGAAAAAGTTTTTTTTCTTTTTTAGGCGCACATGTTTCTGACAGGAAAATGTGGACTTCCGATACATATCCAGGAATTGGGCAGACTCTTCTTTCTATTGTGCAGCAGTATCGAGACGGAGTGAAGAATCTTTGAAGTCGGATGATGGTCAATGTCGAGTGTTCAAATTTCGGAAGTACGTATAGTGCGTATTCTCACCTCTTTACATATTTTTATGTATATAAACAGGGGTGGGAAAAAGTTTTTTTTTTCTTTTTTAGGTGCACATGTTTCTGACAGGAAAATTTGGACTTCCGATACATATCCAGGAATTGGGCACACTCTTCTTTGTATTGTGCAGCAGTATCGAGACGGAGTGAAGAATCTCTGAAGCCGGATGATGGTCAATGCCGAGAGTTCAAAGTTCGGAAGTACGTATAGTGCGTATTCTCACCTCTTTACATATTTGTATGTATATAAACAGGGGTGGGAAAAAGTTTTTTTTTTCTTTTTTAGGTGCACATGTTTCTGTCAGGAAAATGTGGACTTCCGATACATATCCAGGAATTGGGCAGACTCTTCTTTCTATTGTGCAGCAGTATCGAGACGGAGTGAAGAATCTTTGAAGTCGGATGATGGTCAATGTCGAGTGTTCAAATTTCGGAAGTACGTATAGTGCGTATTCTCACCTCTTTACATATTTTTATGTATATAAACAGGGGTGGGAAAAAGTTTTTTTTTTCTTTTTTAGGTGCACATGTTTCTGACAGGAAAATTTGGACTTCCGATACATATCCAGGAATTGGGCACACTCTTCTTTGTATTGTGCAGCAGTATCGAGACGGAGTGAAGAATCTCTGAAGCCGGATGATGGTCAATGCCGAGAGTTCAAAGTTCGGAAGTACGTATAGTGCGTATTCTCACCTCTTTACATATTTGTATGTATATAAACAGGGGTGGGAAAAAGTTTTTTTTTTCTTTTTTAGGTGCACATGTTTCTGTCAGGAAAATGTGGACTTCCGATACATATCCAGGAATTGGGCAGACTCTTCTTTCTATTGTGCAGCAGTATCGAGACGGAGTGAAGAATCTCTGAAGTCGGATGATGGTCAATGCCGAGAGTTCAAATTTCGGAAGTACGTATAGTGCGTATTCTCACCTCTTTACATATTTGTATGAATATAAACAGGGGTGGGAAAAAGTTTTTTTTTTCTTTTTTAGGTGCACATGTTTCTGACAGGAAAATGTGGACTTCGGATACATATCCAGGAATTGGGCAGACTCTTCTTTCTATTGTGCAGCAGTATCGAGAAGGAGTAAAGAATCTTTGAAGTCGGATGATGGTCAATGTCGAGTGTTCAAATTTCGGAAGTACGTATAGTGCGTATTCTCACCTCTTTACATATTTGTATGTATATAAACAGGGGTGGGAAAAAGTTTTTTTTTCTTTTTTAGGTGCACATGTTTCTGACAGGAAAATGTGGACTTCCGATACATATCCAGGAATTGGGAAGACTCTTCTTTGTATTGTGCAGCAGTATCGAGACGGAGTGAAGAATGTCTGAATCCGGATGATGGTCAATGCCGAGAGTTCAAATTTCGGAAGTACGTATAGTGCGTATTCTTACCTCTTTACATGTTTGTATGCATATAAACAGGGGTGGGAAAAAGTTTTTTTTTTCTTTTTTAGGTGCACATGTTTCTGTCAGGAAAATGTGGACTTCCGATACATATCCAGGAATTGGGCAGACTCTTCTTTCTATTGTGCAGCAGTATCGAGACGGAGTGAAGAATCTCTGAAGTCGGATGATGGTCAATGCCGAGAGTTCAAATTTCGGAAGTACGTATAGTGCGTATTCTCACCTCTTTACATATTTCTATGAATATAAAAAGGGGTGGGAAAAAGTTTTTTTTTTCTTTTTTAGGTGCACATGTTTCTGACATTAAAATGTGGACTTCCGATACATATCCAGGAATTGGGCAGACTCTTCTTTCTATTGTGCAGCAGTATCGAGACGGAGTGAAGAATCTCTGAAGCCGGATGATGGTCAATGCCGAGAGTACAAATTTCGGAAGTACGTATAGTGCGTATTCTCACCTCTTAACATATTTGTATGTATATAAACAGGCGTGGGAAAATGTTTTTTTTTTCTTTTTTAGGTGCACATGTTTCTGACAGGAAAATGTGGACTTCCGATACATATCCAAGAATTGGGCAGACTCTTCTTTCTATTGTGCAGCAGTATTGAGACGGAGTGAAGAATCTCTGAAGCCGGATGATGGTCAATGCCGAGAGTTCAAATTTCGGAAGTACGTATAGTGCGTATTCTCACCTCTTTACATATTTGTATGTATATAAACAGGGGTGGGAAAAAGTTTTTTTTCTTTTTTAGGCGCACATGTTTCTGACAGGAAAATGTGGACTTCCGATACATATCCAGGAATTGGGCAGACTCTTCTTTCTATTGTGCAGCAGTATCGAGACGGAGTGAAGAATCTTTGAAGTCGGATGATGGTCAATGTCTAGTGTTCAAATTTCGGAAGTACGTATAGTGCGTATTCTCACCTCTTTACATATTTGTATGTATATAAACAGAAGTGGGAAAAAGTTTTTTTTTCTTTTTTAGGTGCACATGTTTCTGACAGGAAAATTTGGACTTCCGATACATATCCAGGAATTGGGCAGACTCTTCTTTGTATTGTGCAGCAGTATCGAGACGGAGTGAAGAATCTCTGAAGCCGGATGATGGTCAATGCCGAGAGTTCAAAGTTCGGAAGTACGTATAGTGCGTATTCTCACCTCTTTACATATTTGTATGTATATAAACAGGGGTGGGAAAAAGTTTTTTTTTCTTTTTTAGGTGCACATGTTTCTGACAGGAAAATGTGGACTTCCGATACATATCCAGGAATTGGGCAGACTCTTCTTTGTATTGTGCAGCAGTATCGAGACGGAGTGAGGAATCTCTGAAGTCGGATGATGGTCAATGCCGAGAGTTCAAATTTCGGAAGTACGTATAGTGCGTATTCTCACCTCTTTACATATTTGTATGAATATAAACAGGGGTGGGAAAAAGTTTTTTTTTCTTTTTTAGGTGCACATGTTTTTGACAGGAAAATGTGGACTTCCGATACATATCCAGGAATTGGGCAGACTCTTCTTTGTATTGTGCAGCAGTATCGAGACGGAGTGAAGAATCTTTGAAGTCGGATGATTTTCAATGTCGAGTGTTCAAATTTCGGAAGTACGTATAGTGCGTATTCTCACCTCTTTACATATTTGTATGTATATAAACAGGGGTGGGAAAAAGTTTTTTTTCTTTTTTAGGTGCACATGTTTCTGACAGGAAAATGTGGACTTCCGATACATATCCAGGAATTGGGCCGACTCTTCTTTGTATTGTGCAGCAGTATCGAGACGGAGTGAAGAATGTCTGAATCCGGATGATGGTCAATGCCGAGAGTTCAAATTTCGGAAGTACGTATAGTGCGTATTCTCACCTCTTTACATGTTTGTATGCATATAAACAGGGGTGGGAAAAAGTTTTTTTTTTCTTTTTTAGGTGCACATGTTTCTGTCAGGAAAATGTGGACTTCCGATACATATCCAGTAATTGGGCAGACTCTTCTTTCTATTGTGCAGCAGTATCGAGACGGAGTGAAGAATCTCTGAAGTCGGATGATGGTCAATGCCGAGAGTTCAAATTTCGGAAGTACGTATAGTGCGTATTCTCACCTCTTTACATATTTGTATGAATATAAACAGGGGTGGGAAAAAGTTTTTTTTTTCTTTTTTAGGTGCACATGTTTCTGACAGGAAAATGTGGACTTCCGATACATATCCAGGAATTGGGCAGACTCTTCTTTCTATTGTGCAGCAGTATCGAGACGGAGTTAAGAATCTCTGAAGCCGGATGATGGTCAATGCCGAGAGTACAAATTTCGGAAGTACGTATAGTGCGTATTCTCACCTCTTAACATATTTGTATGTATATAAACAGGCGTGGGAAAAAGTTTTTTTTTCTTTTTTAGGTGCACATGTTTCTGACAGGAAAATGTGGACTTCCGATACATATCCAAGAATTGGGCAGACTCTTCTTTCTATTGTGCAGCAGTATTGAGACGGAGTGAAGAATCTCTGAAGCCGGATGATGGTCAATGCCGAGAGTTCAAATTTCGGAAGTACGTATAGTGCGTATTCTCACCTCTTTACATTTTTGTATGTATATAAACAGGGGTGGGAAAAAGTTTTTTTTCTTTTTTAGGCGCACATGTTTCTGACAGGAAAATGTGGACTTCCGATACATATCCAGGAATTGGGCAGACTCTTCTTTCTATTGTGCAGCAGTATCGAGACGGAGTGAAGAATCTCTGAAGTCGGATGATGGTCAATGCCGAGAGTTCAAATTTCGGAAGTACGTATAGTGCGTATTCTCACCTCTTTACATATTTGTATGAATATAAACAGGGGTGGGAAAAAGTTTTTTTTTTCTTTTTTAGGTGCACATGTTTCTGACAGGAAAATGCGGACTTCCGATACATATCCAAGAATTGGGCAGACTCTTCTTTCTATTGTGCAGCAGTATCGAGACGGAGTGAAGAATCTCTGAAGCCGGATGATGGTCAATGTCGAGAGTTCAAAGTTCGGAAGTACGTATAGTGCGTATTCTCACCTCTTTACATATTTGTATGTATATAAACAGGGGTGGGAAAAAGTTTTTTTTTCTTTTTTAGGTGCACATGTTTCTGACAGGAAAATGTGGACTTCCGATACATATCCAGGAATTGGGCAGACTCTTCTTTCTATTGTGCAGCAGTATCGAGACGGAGTGAAGAATCTTTGAAGTCGGATGATGGTCAATGTCGAGTGTTCAAATTTCGGAAGTACGTATAGTGCGTATTCTCACCTCTTTACATATTTGTATGTATATAAACAGGGGTGGGAAAAAGTTTTTTTTCTTTTTTAGGCGCACATGTTTCTGACAGGAAAATGTGGACTTCCGATACATATCCAGGAATTGGGCAGACTCTTCTTTCTATTGTGCAGCAGTATCGAGACGGAGTGAAGAATCTTTGAAGTCGGATGATGGTCAATGTCGAGTGTTCAAATTTCGGAAGTACGTATAGTGCGTATTCTCACCTCTTTACATATTTGTATGTATATAAACAGGGGTGGGAAAAAGTTTTTTTTTCTTTTTTAGGTGCACATGTTTCTGACAGGAAAATGTGGACTTCCGATACATATCCAGGAATTGGGCAGACTCTTCTTTCTATTGTGCAGCAGTATCGAGACGGAGTGAAGAATCTCTGAAGCCGGATGATGGTCAATGCCGAGAGTTCAAAGTTCGGAAGTACGTATAGTGCGTATTCTCACCTCTTTACATATTTGTATGTATATAAACAGGGGTGGGAAAAAGTTTTTTTTTCTTTTTTAGGTGCACATGTTTCTGACAGGAAAATTCGGACTTCCGATACATATCCAGGAATTGGGCAGACTCTTCTTTGTATTGTGCAGCAGTATCGAGACGGAGTGAAGAATCTTTGAAGTCGGATGATTTTCAATGTCGAGTGTTCAAATTTCGGAAGTACGTATAGTGCGTATTCTCACCTCTTTTCATATTTGTATGTATATAAACAGGGGTGGGAAAAAGTTTTTTTTTCTTTTTTAGGTGCACATGTTTCTGACAGGAAAATGTGGACTTCCGATACACATCCAGGAATTGGGCAGACTTTTCTTTGTATTGTGCAGCAGTATCGAGACGGAGTGAAGAATGTCTGAATCCGGATGATGGTCAATGCCGAGAGTTCAAATTTCGGAAGTACGTATAGTGCGTATTCTCACCTCTTTACATGTTTGTATGCATATAAACAGGGGTGGGAAAAAGTTTTTTTTTCTTTTTTAGGTGCACATGATTCTGACAGGAATATGTGCACTTCCGATACATATCCAGGAATTGGGCAGACTCTTCTTTCTATTGTGCAGCAGTATCAAGACGGAGTGAAGAATCTTTGAAGCCGGATGATGGTCAATGCCGAGAGTTCAAAGTTCGGAAGTACGTATAGTGCGTATTCTCACCTCTTTACCTATTTGTATGTATATAAACAGGGGTGGGAAAAAGTTTTTTTTTTCTTTTTTAGGTGCACATGTTTCTGTCAGGAAAATGTGGACTTCCGATACATATCCAGGAATTGGGCAGACTCTTCTTTCTATTGTGCAGCAGTATCGAGACGGAGTGAAGAATCTCTGAAGTCGGATGATGGTCAATGCCGAGAGTTCAAATTTCGGAAGTACGTATAGTGCGTATTCTCACCTCTTTACATATTTCTATGAATATAAAAAGGGGTGGGAAAAAGTTTTTTTTTTCTTTTTTAGGTGCACATGTTTCTGACATTAAAATGTGGACTTCCGATACATATCCAGGAATTGGGCAGACTCTTCTTTCTATTGTGCAGCAGTATCGAGACGGAGTGAAGAATCTCTGAAGCCGGATGATGGTCAATGCCGAGAGTACAAATTTCGGAAGTACGTATAGTGCGTATTCTCACCTCTTAACATATTTGTATGTATATAAACAGGCGTGGGAAAATGTTTTTTTTTTCTTTTTTAGGTGCACATGTTTCTGACAGGAAAATGTGGACTTCCGATACATATCCAAGAATTGGGCAGACTCTTCTTTCTATTGTGCAGCAGTATTGAGACGGAGTGAAGAATCTCTGAAGCCGGATGATGGTCAATGCCGAGAGTTCAAATTTCGGAAGTACGTATAGTGCGTATTCTCACCTCTTTACATATTTGTATGTATATAAACAGGGGTGGGAAAAAGTTTTTTTTCTTTTTTAGGCGCACATGTTTCTGACAGGAAAATGTGGACTTCCGATACATATCCAGGAATTGGGCAGACTCTTCTTTCTATTGTGCAGCAGTATCGAGACGGAGTGAAGAAACTTTGAAGTCGGATGATGGTCAATGTCGAGTGTTCAAATTTCGGAAGTACGTATAGTGCGTATTCTCACCTCTTTACATATTTGTATGTATATAAACAGGGGTGGGAAAAAGTTTTTTTTTTCTTTTTTAGGTGCACATGTTTCTGACAGGAAAATTTGGACTTCCGATACATATCCAGGAATTGGGCAGACTCTTCTTTGTATTGCGCAGCAGTATCGAGACGGAGTGAAGAATCTCTGAAGTCGGACGATGGTCAATGCCGAGAGTTCAAATTTCGAAGTACGTATAGTGCGTATTCTCACCTCTTTACATATTTGTATGAATATAAACAGGGGTGGGAAAAAGTTTTTTTTTCTTTTTTAGGTGCACATGTTTTTGACAGGAAAATGTGGACTTCCGATACATATCCAGGAATTGGGCAGACTCTTCTTTGTATTGTGCAGCAGTATCGAGACGGAGTGAAGAATCTTTGAAGTCGGATGATTTTCAATGTCGAGTGTTCAAATTTCGGAAGTACGTATAGTGCGTATTCTCACCTCTTTACATATTTGTATGTATATAAACAGGGGTGGGAAAAAGTTTTTTTTTCTTTTTTAGGTGCACATGTTTCTGACAGGAAAATGTGGACTTCCGATACATATCCAGGAATTGGGCCGACTCTTCTTTGTATTGTGCAGCAGTATCGAGACGGAGTGAAGAATGTCTGAATCCGGATGATGGTCAATGCCGAGAGTTCAAATTTCGGAAGTACGTATAGTGCGTATTCTCACCTCTTTACATGTTTGTATGCATATAAACAGGGGTGGGAAAAAGTTTTTTTTTCTTTTTTAGGTGCACATGTTTCTGTCATTAAAATGTGGACTTCCGATACATATCCAGTAATTGGGCAGACTCTTCTTTCTATTGTGCAGCAGTATCGAGACGGAGTGAAGAATCTCTGAAGTCGGATGATGGTCAATGCCGAGAGTTCAAATTTCGGCAGTACGTATAGTGCGTATTCTCACCTCTTTACATATTTGTATGAATATAAACAGGGGTGGGAAAAAGTTTTTTTTTCTTTTTTAGGTGCACATGTTTCTGACAGGAAAATGTGGACTTCCGATACATATCCAGGTATTGGGCAGACTCTTCTTTCTATTGTGCAGCAGTATCGAGACGGAGTTAAGAATCTCTGAAGCCGGATGATGGTCAATGCCGAGAGTACAAATTTCGGAAGTACGTATAGTGCGTATTCTCACCTCTTAACATATTTGTATGTATATAAACAGGCGTGGGAAAAAGTTTTTTTTTCTTTTTTAGGTGCACATGTTTCTGACAGGAAAATGTGGACTTCCGATACATATCCAAGAATTGGGCAGACTCTTCTTTCTATTGTGCAGCAGTATTGAGACGGAGTGAAGAATCTCTGAAGCCGGATGATGGTCAATGCCGAGAGTTCAAATTTCGGAAGTACGTATAGTGCGTATTCTCACCTCTTTACATATTTGTATGTATATAAACAGGGGTGGGAAAAAGTTTTTTTTCTTTTTTAGGCGCACATGTTTCTGACAGGAAAATGTGGACTTCCGATACATATCCAGGAATTGGGCAGACTCTTCTTTCTATTGTGCAGCAGTATCGAGACGGAGTGAAGAATCTCTGAAGTCGGATGATGGTCAATGCCGAGAGTACAAATTTCGGAAGTACGTATAGTGCGTATTCTCACCTCTTTACATATTTGTATGTATATAAACAGGGGTGGGAAAAAGTTTTTTTTCTTTTTTAGGCGCACATGTTTCTGACAGGAAAAGTTGGACTTCCGATACATATCCAGGAATTGGGCAGACTCTTCTTTCTATTGTGCAGCAGTATCGAGACGGAGTGAAGAATCTTTGAAGTCGGATGATGGTCAATGTCGAGTGTTCAAATTTCGGAAGTACGTATAGTGCGTATTCTCAGCTCTTTACATATTTGTATGAATATAAACAGGGGTGGGAAAAAGTTTTTTTTTTCTTTTTTAGGTGCACATGTTTCTGACAGGAAAATGTGGACTTCGGATACATATCCAGGAATTGGGCAGACTCTTCTTTGTATTGTGCAGCAGTATCGAGAAGGAGTAAAGAATCTTTGAAGTCGGATGATGGTCAATGTCGAGTGTTCAAATTTCGGAAGTACGTATAGTGCGTATTCTCACCTCTTTACATATTTGTATGTATATAAACAGGGGTGGGAAAAAGTTTTTTTTTCTTTTTTAGGTGCACATGTTTCTGACAGGAAAATGTGGACTTCCGATACATATCCAGGAATTGGGAAGACTCTTCTTTGTATTGTGCAGCAGTATCGAGACGGAGTGAAGAATGTCTGAATCCGGATGATGGTCAATGCCGAGAGTTCAAATTTCGGAAGTACGTATAGTGCGTATTCTTACCTCTTTACATGTTTGTATGCATATAAACAGGGGTGGGAAAAAGTTTTTTTTTCTTTTTTAGGTGCACATGTTTCTGTCAGGAAAATGTGGACTTCCGATACATATCCAGGAATTGGGCAGACTCTTCTTTCTATTGTGCAGCAGTATCGAGACGGAGTGAAGAATCTCTGAAGTCGGATGATGGTCAATGCCGAGAGTTCAAATTTCGGAAGTACGTATAGTGCGTATTCTCACCTCTTTACATATTTCTATGAATATAAAAAGGGGTGGGAAAAAGTTTTTTTTTTCTTTTTTAGGTGCACATGTTTCTGACATTAAAATGTGGACTTCCGATACATATCCAGGAATTGGGCAGACTCTTCTTTCTATTGTGCAGCAGTATCGAGACGGAGTGAAGAATCTCTGAAGCCGGTTGATGGTCAATGCCGAGAGTACAAATTTCGGAAGTACGTATAGTGCGTATTCTCACCTCTTAACATATTTGTATGTATATAAACAGGCGTGGGAAAATGTTTTTTTTTTCTTTTTTAGGTGCACATGTTTCTGACAGGAAAATGTGGACTTCCGATACATATCCAAGAATTGGGCAGACTCTTCTTTCTATTGTGCAGCAGTATTGAGACGGAGTGAAGAATCTCTGAAGCCGGATGATGGTCAATGCCGAGAGTTCAAATTTCGGAAGTACGTATAGTGCGTATTCTCACCTCTTTACATATTTGTATGTATATAAACAGGGGTGGGAAAAAGTTTTTTTTCTTTTTTAGGCGCACATGTTTCTGACAGGAAAATGTGGACTTCCGATACATATCCAGGAATTGGGCAGACTCTTCTTTCTATTGTGCAGCAGTATCGAGACGGAGTGAAGAATCTTTGAAGTCGGATGATGGTCAATGTCGAGTGTTCAAATTTCGGAAGTACGTATAGTGCGTATTCTCACCTCTTTACATATTTGTATGTATATAAACAGAAGTGGGAAAAAGTTTTTTTTTCTTTTTTAGGTGCACATGTTTCTGACAGGAAAATTTGGACTTCCGATACATATCCAGGAATTGGGCAGACTCTTCTTTGTATTGTGCAGCAGTATCGAGACGGAGTGAAGAATCTCTGAAGCCGGATGATGGTCAATGCCGAGAGTTCAAAGTTCGGAAGTACGTATAGTGCGTATTCTCACCTCTTTACATATTTGTATGTATATAAACAGGGGTGGGAAAAAGTTTTTTTTTCTTTTTTAGGTGCACATGTTTCTGACAGGAAAATGTGGACTTCCGATACATATCCAGGAATTGGGCAGACTCTTCTTTCTATTGTGCAGCAGTATCGAGACGGAGTGAAGAATCTTTGAAGTCGGATGATGGTCAATGTCGAGTGTTCAAATTTCGGAAGTACGTATAGTGCGTATTCTCACCTCTTTACATATTTGTATGTATATAAACAGGGGTGGGAAAAAGTTTTTTTTTCTTTTTTAGGTGCACATGTTTCTGACAGGAAAATTTGGACTTCCGATACATATCCAGGAATTGGGCAGACTCTTCTTTGTATTGTGCAGCAGTATCGAGACGGAGTGAGGAATCTCTGAAGTCGGATGATGGTCAATGCCGAGAGTTCAAATTTCGGAAGTACGTATAGTGCGTATTCTCACCTCTTTACATATTTCTATGAATATAAAAAGGGGTGGGAAAAAGTTTTTTTTTTCTTTTTTAGGTGCACATGTTTCTGACATTAAAATGTGGACTTCCGATACATATCCAGGAATTGGGCAGACTCTTCTTTCTATTGTGCAGCAGTATCGAGACGGAGTGAAGAATCTCTGAAGCCGGTTGATGGTCAATGCCGAGAGTACAAATTTCGGAAGTACGTATAGTGCGTATTCTCACCTCTTAACATATTTGTATGTATATAAACAGGCGTGGGAAAATGTTTTTTTTTTCTTTTTTAGGTGCACATGTTTCTGACAGGAAAATGTGGACTTCCGATACATATCCAAGAATTGGGCAGACTCTTCTTTCTATTGTGCAGCAGTATTGAGACGGAGTGAAGAATCTCTGAAGCCGGATGATGGTCAATGCCGAGAGTTCAAATTTCGGAAGTACGTATAGTGCGTATTCTCACCTCTTTACATATTTGTATGTATATAAACAGGGGTGGGAAAAAGTTTTTTTTCTTTTTTAGGCGCACATGTTTCTGACAGGAAAATGTGGACTTCCGATACATATCCAGGAATTGGGCAGACTCTTCTTTCTATTGTGCAGCAGTATCGAGACGGAGTGAAGAATCTTTGAAGTCGGATGATGGTCAATGTCGAGTGTTCAAATTTCGGAAGTACGTATAGTGCGTATTCTCACCTCTTTACATATTTGTATGTATATAAACAGAAGTGGGAAAAAGTTTTTTTTTCTTTTTTAGGTGCACATGTTTCTGACAGGAAAATTTGGACTTCCGATACATATCCAGGAATTGGGCAGACTCTTCTTTGTATTGTGCAGCAGTATCGAGACGGAGTGAAGAATCTCTGAAGCCGGATGATGGTCAATGCCGAGAGTTCAAAGTTCGGAAGTACGTATAGTGCGTATTCTCACCTCTTTACATATTTGTATGTATATAAACAGGGGTGGGAAAAAGTTTTTTTTTCTTTTTTAGGTGCACATGTTTCTGACAGGAAAATGTGGACTTCCGATACATATCCAGGAATTGGGCAGACTCTTCTTTCTATTGTGCAGCAGTATCGAGACGGAGTGAAGAATCTTTGAAGTCGGATGATGGTCAATGTCGAGTGTTCAAATTTCGGAAGTACGTATAGTGCGTATTCTCACCTCTTTACATATTTGTATGTATATAAACAGGGGTGGGAAAAAGTTTTTTTTTCTTTTTTAGGTGCACATGTTTCTGACAGGAAAATTTGGACTTCCGATACATATCCAGGAATTGGGCAGACTCTTCTTTGTATTGTGCAGCAGTATCGAGACGGAGTGAGGAATCTCTGAAGTCGGATGATGGTCAATGCCGAGAGTTCAAATTTCGGAAGTACGTATAGTGCGTATTCTCACCTCTTTACATATTTGTATGAATATAAACAGGGGTGGGAAAAAGTTTTTTTTTCTTTTTTAGGTGCACATGTTTTTGACAGGAAAATGTGGACTTCCGATACATATCCAGGAATTGGGCAGACTCTTCTTTGTATTGTGCAGCAGTATCGAGACGGAGTGAAGAATCTTTGAAGTCGGATGATTTTCAATGTCGAGTGTTCAAATTTCGGAAGTACGTATAGTGCGTATTCTCACCTCTTTACATATTTGAATGTATATAAACAGGGGTGGGAAAAAGTTTTTTTTTCTTTTTTAGGTGCACATGTTTCTGACAGGAAAATGTGGACTTCCGATACATATCCAGGAATTGGGCCGACTCTTCTTTGTATTGTGCAGCAGTATCGAGACGGAGTGAAGAATGTCTGAATCCGGATGATGGTCAATGCCGAGAGTTCAAATTTCGGAAGTACGTATAGTGCGTATTCTCACCTCTTTACATGTTTGTATGCATATAAACAGGGGTGGGAAAAAGTTTTTTTTTTCTTTTTTAGGTGCACATGTTTCTGTCAGGAAAATGTGGACTTCCGATACATATCCAGTAATTGGGCAGACTCTTCTTTCTATTGTGCAGCAGTATCGAGACGGAGTGAAGAATCTCTGAAGTCGGATGATGGTCAATGCCGAGAGTTCAAATTTCGGAAGTACGTATAGTGCGTATTCTCACCTCTTTACATATTTGTATGAATATAAACAGGGGTGGGAAAAAGTTTTTTTTTTCTTTTTTAGGTGCACATGTTTCTGACAGGAAAATGTGGACTTCCGATACATATCCAGGAATTGGGCAGACTCTTCTTTCTATTGTGCAGCAGTATCGAGACGGAGTTAAGAATCTCTGAAGCCGGATGATGGTCAATGCCGAGAGTACAAATTTCGGAAGTACGTATAGTGCGTATTCTCACCTCTTAACATATTTGTATGTATATAAACAGGCGTGGGAAAAAGTTTTTTTTTCTTTTTTAGGTGCACATGTTTCTGACAGGAAAATGTGGACTTCCGATACATATCCAAGAATTGGGCAGACTCTTCTTTCTATTGTGCAGCAGTATTGAGACGGAGTGAAGAATCTCTGAAGCCGGATGATGGTCAATGCCGAGAGTTCAAATTTCGGAAGTACGTATAGTGCGTATTCTCACCTCTTTACATATTTGTATGTATATAAACAGGGGTGGGAAAAAGTTTTTTTTCTTTTTTAGGCGCACATGTTTCTGACAGGAAAATGTGGACTTCCGATACATATCCAGGAATTGGGCAGACTCTTCTTTCTATTGTGCAGCAGTATCGAGACGGAGTGAAGAATCTCTGAAGTCGGATGATGGTCAATGCCGAGAGTTCAAATTTCGGAAGTACGTATAGTGCGTATTCTCACCTCTTTACATATTTGTATGAATATAAACAGGGGTGGGAAAAAGTTTTTTTTTTCTTTTTTAGGTGCACATGTTTCTGACAGGAAAATGCGGACTTCCGATACATATCCAAGAATTGGGCAGACTCTTCTTTCTATTGTGCAGCAGTATCGAGACGGAGTGAAGAATCTCTGAAGCCGGATGATGGTCAATGTCGAGAGTTCAAAGTTCGGAAGTACGTATAGTGCGTATTCTCACCTCTTTACATATTTGTATGTATATAAACAGGGGTGGGAAAAAGTTTTTTTTTCTTTTTTAGGTGCACATGTTTCTGACAGGAAAATGTGGACTTCCGATACATATCCAGGAATTGGGCAGACTCTTCTTTCTATTGTGCAGCAGTATCGAGACGGAGTGAAGAATCTTTGAAGTCGGATGATGGTCAATGTCGAGTGTTCAAATTTCGGAAGTACGTATAGTGCGTATTCTCACCTCTTTACATATTTGTATGTATATAAACAGGGGTGGGAAAAAGTTTTTTTTTTCTTTTTTAGGTGCACATGTTTCTGACAGGAAAATGTGGACTTCCGATACATATCCAGGAATTGGGCAGACTCTTCTTTCTATTGTGCAGCAGTATCGAGACGGAGTGAAGAATCTCTGAAGCCGGATGATGGTCAATGCCGAGAGTTCAAAGTTCGGAAGTACGTATAGTGCGTATTCTCACCTCTTTACATATTTGTATGTATATAAACAGGGGTGGGAAAAAGTTTTTTTTTCTTTTTTAGGTGCACATGTTTCTGACAGGAAAATTCGGACTTCCGATACATATCCAGGAATTGGGCAGACTCTTCTTTGTATTGTGCAGCAGTATCGAGACGGAGTGAAGAATCTTTGAAGTCGGATGATTTTCAATGTCGAGTGTTCAAATTTCGGAAGTACGTATAGTGCGTATTCTCACCTCTTTTCATATTTGTATGTATATAAACAGGGGTGGGAAAAAGTTTTTTTTTCTTTTTTAGGTGCACATGTTTCTGACAGGAAAATGTGGACTTCCGATACACATCCAGGAATTGGGCAGACTTTTCTTTGTATTGTGCAGCAGTATCGAGACGGAGTGAAGAATGTCTGAATCCGGATGATGGTCAATGCCGAGAGTTCAAATTTCGGAAGTACGTATAGTGCGTATTCTCACCTCTTTACATGTTTGTATGCATATAAACAGGGGTGGGAAAAAGTTTTTTTTTCTTTTTTAGGTGCACATGATTCTGACAGGAATATGTGCACTTCCGATACATATCCAGGAATTGGGCAGACTCTTCTTTCTATTGTGCAGCAGTATCAAGACGGAGTGAAGAATCTTTGAAGCCGGATGATGGTCAATGCCGAGAGTTCAAAGTTCGGAAGTACGTATAGTGCGTATTCTCACCTCTTTACCTATTTGTATGTATATAAACAGGGGTGGGAAAAAGTTTTTTTTTTCTTTTTTAGGTGCACATGTTTCTGTCAGGAAAATGTGGACTTCCGATACATATCCAGGAATTGGGCAGACTCTTCTTTCTATTGTGCAGCAGTATCGAGACGGAGTGAAGAATCTCTGAAGTCGGATGATGGTCAATGCCGAGAGTTCAAATTTCGGAAGTACGTATAGTGCGTATTCTCACCTCTTTACATATTTCTATGAATATAAAAAGGGGTGGGAAAAAGTTTTTTTTTTCTTTTTTAGGTGCACATGTTTCTGACATTAAAATGTGGACTTCCGATACATATCCAGGAATTGGGCAGACTCTTCTTTCTATTGTGCAGCAGTATCGAGACGGAGTGAAGAATCTCTGAAGCCGGATGATGGTCAATGCCGAGAGTACAAATTTCGGAAGTACGTATAGTGCGTATTCTCACCTCTTAACATATTTGTATGTATATAAACAGGCGTGGGAAAATGTTTTTTTTTTCTTTTTTAGGTGCACATGTTTCTGACAGGAAAATGTGGACTTCCGATACATATCCAAGAATTGGGCAGACTCTTCTTTCTATTGTGCAGCAGTATTGAGACGGAGTGAAGAATCTCTGAAGCCGGATGATGGTCAATGCCGAGAGTTCAAATTTCGGAAGTACGTATAGTGCGTATTCTCACCTCTTTACATATTTGTATGTATATAAACAGGGGTGGGAAAAAGTTTTTTTTCTTTTTTAGGCGCACATGTTTCTGACAGGAAAATGTGGACTTCCGATACATATCCAGGAATTGGGCAGACTCTTCTTTCTATTGTGCAGCAGTATCGAGACGGAGTGAAGAATCTTTGAAGTCGGATGATGGTCAATGTCGAGTGTTCAAATTTCGGAAGTACGTATAGTGCGTATTCTCACCTCTTTACATATTTGTATGTATATAAACAGAAGTGGGAAAAAGATTTTTTTTCTTTTTTAGGTGCACATGTTTCTGACAGGAAAATTTGGACTTCCGATACATATCCAGGAATTGGGCAGACTCTTCTTTGTATTGTGCAGCAGTATCGAGACGGAGTGAAGAATCTCTGAAGCCGGATGATGGTCAATGCCGAGAGTTCAAATTTCGGAAGTACGTATAGTGCGTATTCTCACCTCTTTACATATTTGTATGTATATAAACAGGGGTGGGAAAAAGTTTTTTTTTCTTTTTTAGGTGCACATGTTTCTGACAGGAAAATTTGGACTTCCGATACATATCCAGGAATTGGGCAGACTCTTCTTTGTATTGCGCAGCAGTATCGAGACGGAGTGAAGAATCTCTGAAGTCGGATGATGGTCAATGCCGAGAGTTCAAATTTCGAAGTACGTATAGTGCGTATTCTCACCTCTTTACATATTTGTATGAATATAAACAGGGGTGGGAAAAAGTTTTTTTTTCTTTTTTAGGTGCACATGTTTTTGACAGGAAAATGTGGACTTCCGATACATATCCAGGAATTGGGCAGACTCTTCTTTGTATTGTGCAGCAGTATCGAGACGGAGTGAAGAATCTTTGAAGTCGGATGATTTTCAATGTCGAGTGTTCAAATTTCGGAAGTACGTATAGTGCGTATTCTCACCTCTTTACATATTTGTATGTATATAAACAGGGGTGGGAAAAAGTTTTTTTTTCTTTTTTAGGTGCACATGTTTCTGACAGGAAAATGTGGACTTCCGATACATATCCAGGAATTGAGCCGACTCTTCTTTGTATTGTGCAGCAGTATCGAGACGGAGTGAAGAATGTCTGAATCCGGATGATGGTCAATGCCGAGAGTTCAAATTTCGGAAGTACGTATAGTGCGTATTCTCACCTCTTTACATGTTTGTATGCATATAAACAGGGGTGGGAAAAAGTTTTTTTTTCTTTTTTAGGTGCACATGTTTCTGTCAGGAAAATGTGGACTTCCGATACATATCCAGTAATTGGGCAGACTCTTCTTTCTATTGTGCAGCAGTATCGAGACGGAGTGAAGAATCTCTGAAGTCGGATGATGGTCAATGCCGAGAGTTCAAATTTCGGAAGTACGTATAGTGCGTATTCTTACCTCTTAACATATTTGTATGTATATAAACAGGCGTGGGAAAAAGTTTTTTTTTCTTTTTTAGGTGCACATGTTTCTGACAGGAAAATGTGGACTTCCGATACATATCCAAGAATTGGGCAGACTCTTCTTTCTATTGTGCAGCAGTATCGAGACGGAGTGAAGAATCTTTGAAGTCGGATGATGGTCAATGTCGAGTGTTCAAATTTCGGAAGTACGTATAGTGCGTATTCTCACCTCTTTACATATTTGTATGTATATAAACAGGGGTGGGAAAAAGTTTTTTTTTCTTTTTTAGGTGCACATGTTTCTGACATTAAAATGTGGACTTCCGATACATATCCAGTAATTGGGCAGACTCTTCTTTCTATTGTGCAGCAGTATCGAGACGGAGTTAAGAATCTCTGAAGCCGGATGATGGTCAATGCCGAGAGTACAAATTTCGGAAGTACGTATAGTGCGTATTCTCACCTCTTAACATATTTGTATGTATATAAACAGGCGTGGGAAAAAGTTTTTTTTTCTTTTTTAGGTGCACATGTTTCTGACAGGAAAATGTGGACTTCCGATACATATCCAAGAATTGGGCAGACTCTTCTTTCTATTGTGCAGCAGTATTGAGACGGAGTGAAGAATCTCTGAAGCCGGATGATGGTCAATGCCGAGAGTTCAAATTTCGGAAGTACGTATAGTGCGTATTCTCACCTCTTTACATATTTGTATGTATATAAACAGGGGTGGGAAAAAGTTTTTTTTCTTTTTTAGGCGCACATGTTTCTGACAGGAAAATGTGGACTTCCGATACATATCCAGGAATTGGGCAGACTCTTCTTTCTATTGTGCAGCAGTATCGAGACGGAGTGAAGAATCTCTGAAGTCGGATGATGGTCAATGCCGAGAGTTCAAATTTCGGAAGTACGTATAGTGCGTATTCTCACCTCTTTACATATTTGTATGAATATAAACAGGGGTGGGAACAAGTTTTTTTTTTCTTTTTTAGGTGCACATGTTTCTGACAGGAAAATGCGGACTTCCGATACATATCCAGGAATTGGGCAGACTCTTCTTTGTATTGCGCAGCAGTATCGAGACGGAGTGAAGAATCTCTGAAGTCGGATGATGGTCAATGCCGAGAGTTCAAATTTCGAAGTACGTATAGTGCGTATTCTCACCTCTTTACATATTTGTATGAATATAAACAGGGGTGGGAAAAAGT
Source organism: Maratus speculifer (assembly GCA_964019185.1). Taxonomy (NCBI): domain Eukaryota; kingdom Metazoa; phylum Arthropoda; class Arachnida; order Araneae; family Salticidae; genus Maratus; species Maratus speculifer. The sequence continues at coordinate 419,395,455 of OZ025294.1, read as the reverse complement.
TTTTTTTTCTTTTTTAGGTGCACATGTTTTTGACAGGAAAATGTGGACTTCCGATACATATCCAGGAATTGGGCAGACTCTTCTTTGTATTGTGCAGCAGTATCGAGACGGAGTGAAGAATGTCTGAATCCGGATGATGGTCAATGCCGAGAGTTCAAATTTCGGAAGTACGTATAGTGCGTATTCTCACCTCTTTACATGTTTGTATGCATATAAACAGGGGTGGGAAAAAGTTTTTTTTTCTTTTTTAGGTGCACATGTTTCTGTCAGGAAAATGTGGACTTCCGATACATATCCAGTAATTGGGCAGACTCTTCTTTCTATTGTGCAGCAGTATCGAGACGGAGTGAAGAATCTCTGAAGTCGGATGATGGTCAATGCCGAGAGTTCAAATTTCGGAAGTACGTATAGTGCGTATTCTTACCTCTTAACATATTTGTATGTATATAAACAGGCGTGGGAAAAAGTTTTTTTTTCTTTTTTAGGTGCACATGTTTCTGACAGGAAAATGTGGACTTCCGATACATATCCAAGAATTGGGCAGACTCTTCTTTCTATTGTGCAGCAGTATCGAGACGGAGTGAAGAATCTTTGAAGTCGGATGATGGTCAATGTCGAGTGTTCAAATTTCGGAAGTACGTATAGTGCGTATTCTCACCTCTTTACATATTTGTATGTATATAAACAGGGGTGGGAAAAAGTTTTTTTTTCTTTTTTAGGTGCACATGTTTCTGACATTAAAATGTGGACTTCCGATACATATCCAGTAATTGGGCAGACTCTTCTTTCTATTGTGCAGCAGTATCGAGACGGAGTTAAGAATCTCTGAAGCCGGATGATGGTCAATGCCGAGAGTACAAATTTCGGAAGTACGTATAGTGCGTATTCTCACCTCTTAACATATTTGTATGTATATAAACAGGCGTGGGAAAAAGTTTTTTTTTCTTTTTTAGGTGCACATGTTTCTGACAGGAAAATGTGGACTTCCGATACATATCCAAGAATTGGGCAGACTCTTCTTTCTATTGTGCAGCAGTATTGAGACGGAGTGAAGAATCTCTGAAGCCGGATGATGGTCAATGCCGAGAGTTCAAATTTCGGAAGTACGTATAGTGCGTATTCTCACCTCTTTACATATTTGTATGTATATAAACAGGGGTGGGAAAAAGTTTTTTTTCTTTTTTAGGCGCACATGTTTCTGACAGGAAAATGTGGACTTCCGATACATATCCAGGAATTGGGCAGACTCTTCTTTCTATTGTGCAGCAGTATCGAGACGGAGTGAAGAATCTCTGAAGTCGGATGATGGTCAATGCCGAGAGTTCAAATTTCGGAAGTACGTATAGTGCGTATTCTCACCTCTTTACATATTTGTATGAATATAAACAGGGGTGGGAACAAGTTTTTTTTTTCTTTTTTAGGTGCACATGTTTCTGACAGGAAAATGCGGACTTCCGATACATATCCAAGAATTGGGCAGACTCTTCTTTCTATTGTGCAGCAGTATTGAGACGGAGTGAAGAATCTCTGAAGCCGGATGATGGTCAATGCCGAGAGTACAAATTTCGGAAGTACGTATAGTGCGTATTCTCACCTCTTTACATATTTGTATGTATATAAACAGGGGTGGGAAAAAGTTTTTTTTCTTTTTTAGGCGCACATGTTTCTGACAGGAAAAGTTGGACTTCCGATACATATCCAGGAATTGGGCAGACTCTTCTTTCTATTGTGCAGCAGTATCGAGACGGAGTGAAGAATCTTTGAAGTCGGATGATGGTCAATGTCGAGTGTTCAAATTTCGGAAGTACGTATAGTGCGTATTCTCAGCTCTTTACATATTTGCATGTATATAAACAGGGGTGGGAAAAAGTTTTTTTTTCTTTCTTAGGTGCACATGTTTCTGACAGGAAAATTTGGACTTCCGATACATATCCAGGAATTGGGCAGACTCTTCTTTGTATTGTGCAGCAGTATCGAGACGGAGTGAAGAATCTCTGAAGCCGGATGATGGTCAATGTCGAGAGTTCAAAGTTCGGAAGTACGTATAGTGCGTATTCTCACCTCTTTACATATTTGTATGTATATAAACAGGGGTGGGAAAAAGTTTTTTTTTCTTTTTTAGGTGCACATGTTTCTGACAGGAAAATGTGGACTTCCGATACATATCCAGGAATTGGGCAGACTCTTCTTTCTATTGTGCAGCAGTATCGAGACGGAGTGAAGAATCTTTGAAGTCGGATGATGGTCAATGTCGAGTGTTCAAATTTCGGAAGTACGTATAGTGCGTATTCTCACCTCTTTACATATTTGTATGTATATAAACAGGGGTGGGAAAAAGTTTTTTTTTCTTTTTTAGGTGCACATGTTTCTGACAGGAAAATGTGGACTTCCGATACATATCCAGGAATTGGGCAGACTCTTCTTTCTATTGTGCAGCAGTATCGAGACGGAGTGAAGAATCTCTGAAGCCGGATGATGGTCAATGCCGAGAGTTCAAAGTTCGGAAGTACGTATAGTGCGTATTCTCACCTCTTTACATATTTGTATGTATATAAACAGGGGTGGGAAAAAGTTTTTTTTTCTTTTTTAGGTGCACATGTTTCTGACAGGAAAATGTGGACTTCCGATACATATCCAGGAATTGGGCAGACTCTTCTTTGTATTGTGCAGCAGTATCGAGACGGAGTGAAGAATCTTTGAAGTCGGATGATTTTCAATGTCGAGTGTTCAAATTTCGGAAGTACGTATAGTGCGTATTCTCACCTCTTTACATATTTGTATGTATATAAACAGGGGTGGGAAAAAGTTTTTTTTCTTTTTTAGGCGCACATGTTTCTGACAGGAAAAGTTGGACTTCCGATACATATCCAGGAATTGGGCAGACTCTTCTTTCTATTGTGCAGCAGTATCGAGACGGAGTGAAGAATCTTTGAAGTCGGATGATGGTCAATGTCGAGTGTTCAAATTTCGGAAGTACGTATAGTGCGTATTCTCAGCTCTTTACATATTTGCATGTATATAAACAGGGGTGGGAAAAAGTTTTTTTTTCTTTCTTAGGTGCACATGTTTCTGACAGGAAAATTTGGACTTCCGATACATATCCAGGAATTGGGCAGACTCTTCTTTGTATTGTGCAGCAGTATCGAGACGGAGTGAAGAATCTCTGAAGCCGGATGATGGTCAATGTCGAGAGTTCAAAGTTCGGAAGTACGTATAGTGCGTATTCTCACCTCTTTACATATTTGTATGTATATAAACAGGGGTGGGAAAAAGTTTTTTTTTCTTTTTTAGGTGCACATGTTTCTGACAGGAAAATGTGGACTTCCGATACATATCCAGGAATTGGGCAGACTCTTCTTTCTATTGTGCAGCAGTATCGAGACGGAGTGAAGAATCTTTGAAGTCGGATGATGGTCAATGTCGAGTGTTCAAATTTCGGAAGTACGTATAGTGCGTATTCTCACCTCTTTACATATTTGTATGTATATAAACAGGGGTGGGAAAAAGTTTTTTTTTTCTTTTTTAGGTGCACATGTTTCTGACAGGAAAATGTGGACTTCCGATACATATCCAGGAATTGGGCAGACTCTTCTTTCTATTGTGCAGCAGTATCGAGACGGAGTGAAGAATCTCTGAAGCCGGATGATGGTCAATGCCGAGAGTTCAAAGTTCGGAAGTACGTATAGTGCGTATTCTCACCTCTTTACATATTTGTATGTATATAAACAGGGGTGGGAAAAAGTTTTTTTTTCTTTTTTAGGTGCACATGTTTCTGACAGGAAAATGTGGACTTCCGATACATATCCAGGAATTGGGCAGACTCTTCTTTGTATTGTGCAGCAGTATCGAGACGGAGTGAAGAATCTTTGAAGTCGGATGATTTTCAATGTCGAGTGTTCAAATTTCGGAAGTACGTATAGTGCGTATTCTCACCTCTTTACATATTTGTATGTATATAAACAGGGGTGGGAAAAAGTTTTTTTTTCTTTTTTAGGTGCACATGTTTCTGACAGGAAAATGTGGACTTCCGATACACATCCAGGAATTGGGCAGACTTTTCTTTGTATTGTGCAGCAGTATCGAGACGGAGTGAAGAATGTCTGAATCCGGATGATGGTCAATGCCGAGAGTTCAAATTTCGGAAGTACGTATAGTGCGTATTCTCACCTCTTTACATGTTTGTATGCATATAAACAGGGGTGGGAAAAAGTTTTTTTTTCTTTTTTAGGTGCACATGATTCTGACAGGAAAATGTGCACTTCCGATACATATCCAGGAATTGGGCAGACTCTTCTTTCTATTGTGCAGCAGTATCAAGACGGAGTGAAGAATCTTTGAAGCCGGATGATGGTCAATGCCGAGAGTTCAAAGTTCGGAAGTACGTATAGTGCGTATTCTCACCTCTTTACCTATTTGTATGTATATAAACAGGGGTGGGAAAAAGTTTTTTTTTTCTTTTTTAGGTGCACATGTTTCTGTCAGGAAAATGTGGACTTCCGATACATATCCAGGAATTGGGCAGACTCTTCTTTCTATTGTGCAGCAGTATCGAGACGGAGTGAAGAATCTCTGAAGTCGGATGATGGTCAATGCCGAGAGTTCAAATTTCGGAAGTACGTATAGTGCGTATTCTCACCTCTTTACATATTTGTATGAATATAAACAGGGGTGGGAAAAAGTTTTTTTTTTCTTTTTTAGGTGCACATGTTTCTGACAGGAAAATGTGGACTTCGGATACATATCCAGGAATTGGGCAGACTCTTCTTTCTATTGTGCAGCAGTATCGAGACGGAGTAAAGAATCTTTGAAGTCGGATGATGGTCAATGTCGAGTGTTCAAATTTCGGAAGTACGTATAGTGCGTATTCTCACCTCTTTACATATTTGTATGAATATAAACAGGGGTGGGAAAAAGTTTTTTTTTCTTTTTTAGGTGCACATGTTTCTGACAGGAAAATGTGGACTTCCGATACATATCCAGGAATTGGGCAGACTCTTCTTTGTATTGTGCAGCAGTATCGAGACGGAGTGAAGAATCTCTGAAGCCGGATGATGGTCAATGCCGAGAGTTCAAATTTCGGAAGTACGTATAGTGCGTATTCTCACCTCTTTACATATTTGTATGAATATAAACAGGGGTGGGAAAAAGTTTTTTTTTTCTTTTTTAGGTGCACATGTTTCTGACAGGAAAATGTGGACTTCCGATACATATCCAGGAATTGGGCAGACTCTTCTTTGTATTGTGCAGCAGTATCGAGACGGAGTGAAGAATCTTTGAAGTCGGATGATTTTCAATGTCGAGTGTTCAAATTTCGGAAGTACGTATAGTGCGTATTCTCACCTCTTTACATATTTGTATGTATATAAACAGGGTTGGGAAAAAGTTTTTTTTTCTTTTTTAGGTGCACATGTTTCTGACAGGAAAATGTGGACTTCCGATACATATCCAGGAATTGGGCAGACTCTTCTTTGTATTGTGCAGCAGTATCGAGACGGAGTGAAGAATGTCTGAATCCGGATGATGGTCAATGCCGAGAGTTCAAATTTCGGAAGTACGTATAGTGCGTATTCTCACCTCTTTACATGTTTGTATGCATATAAACAGGGGTGGGAAAAAGTTTTTTTTTTCTTTTTTAGGTGCACATGTTTCTGTCAGGAAAATGTGGACTTCCGATACATATCCAGGAATTGGGCAGACTCTTTTTTCTATTGTGCAGCAGTATCGAGACGGAGTGAAGAATCTCTTAAGTCGGATGATGGTCAATGCCGAGAGTTCAAATTTCGGAAGTACGTATAGTGCGTATTCTCACCTCTTTACATATTTGTATGAATATAAACAGGGGTGGGAAAAAGTTTTTTTTTTCTTTTTTAGGTGCACATGTTTCTGACAGGAAAATGTGGACTTCCGATACATATCCAGGAATTGGGCAGACTCTTCTTTCTATTGTGCAGCAGTATCGAGACGGAGTGAAGAATCTCTGAAGCCGGATGATGGTCAATGCCGAGAGTACAAATTTCGGAAGTACGTATAGTGCGTATTCTCACCTCTTAACATATTTGTATGTATATAAACAGGCGTGGGAAAAAGTTTTTTTTCTTTTTTAGGTGCATATGTTTCTGACAGGAAAATGTGGACTTCCGATACATATCCAAGAATTGGGCAGACTCTTCTTTCTATTGTGCAGCAGTATTGAGACGGAGTGAAGAATCTCTGAAGCCGGATGATGGTCAATGCCGAGAGTTCAAATTTCGGAAGTACGTATAGTGCGTATTCTCACCTCTTTACATATTTGTATGTATATAAACAGGGGTGAGAAAAAGTTTTTTTTCTTTTTTAGGCGCACATGTTTCTGACAGGAAAATGTGGACTTCCGATACATATCCAGGAATTGGGCAGACTCTTCTTTCTATTGTGCAGCAGTATCGAGACGGAGTGAAGAATCTTTGAAGTCGGATGATGGTCAATGTTGAGTGTTCAAATTTCGGAAGTACGTATAGTGCGTATTCTCACCTCTTTACATATTTGTATGTATATAAACAGGGGTGGGAAAAAGTTTTTTTTTCTTTTTTAGGTGCACATGTTTCTGACAGGAAAATTTGGACTTCCGATACATATCCAGGAATTGGGCAGACTCTTCTTTGTATTGTGCAGCAGTATCGAGACGGAGTGAAGAATCTCTGAAGTCGGATGATGGTCAATGCCGAGAGTTCAAATTTCGGAAGTACGTATAGTGCGTATTCTCACCTCTTTACATATTTGTATGAATATAAACAGGGGTGGGAAAAAGTTTTTTTTTTCTTTTTTAGGTGCACATGTTTCTGTCAGGAAAATGTGGACTTCCGATACATATCCAGGAATTGGGCAGACTCTTCTTTGTATTGTGCAGCAGTATCGAGACGGAGTGAAGAATCTTTGAAGTCGGATGATTTTCAATGTCGAGTGTTCAAATTTCGGAAGTACGTAAAGTGCGTATTCTCACCTCTTTACATATTTGCATGTATATAAACAGGGGTGGGAAAAAGTTTTTTTTTCTTTCTTAGGTGCACATGTTTCTGACAGGAAAATTTGGACTTCCGATACATATCCAGGAATTGGGCAGACTCTTCTTTGTATTGTGCAGCAGTATCGAGACGGAGTGAAGAATCTCTGAAGCCGGATGATGGTCAATGTCGAGAGTTCAAAGTTCGGAAGTACGTATAGTGCGTATTCTCACCTCTTTACATATTTGTATGTATATAAACAGGGGTGGGAAAAAGTTTTTTTTTCTTTTTTAGGTGCACATGTTTCTGACAGGAAAATGTGGACTTCCGATACATATCCAGGAATTGGGCAGACTCTTCTTTCTATTGTGCAGCAGTATCGAGACGGAGTGAAGAATCTTTGAAGTCGGATGATGGTCAATGTCGAGTGTTCAAATTTCGGAAGTACGTATAGTGCGTATTCTCACCTCTTTACATATTTGTATGTATATAAACAGGGGTGGGAAAAAGTTTTTTTCTTTTTTAGGCGCACATGTTTCTGACAGGAAAATGTGGACTTCCGATACATATCCAGGAATTGGGCAGACTCTTCTTTCTATTGTGCAGCAGTATCGAGACGGAGTGAAGAATCTTTGAAGTCGGATGATGGTCAATGTCGAGTGTTCAAATTTCGGAAGTACGTATAGTGCGTATTCTCACCTCTTTACATATTTGTATGTATATAAACAGGGGTGGGAAAAAGTTTTTTTTTTCTTTTTAGGTGCACATGTTTCTGACAGGAAAATGTGGACTTCCGATACATATCCAGGAATTGGGCAGACTCTTCTTTCTATTGTGCAGCAGTATCGAGACGGAGTGAAGAATCTCTGAAGCCGGATGATGGTCAATGCCGAGAGTTCAAAGTTCGGAAGTACGTATAGTGCGTATTCTCACCTCTTTACATATTTGTATGTATATAAACAGGGGTGGGAAAAAGTTTTTTTTTCTTTTTTAGGTGCACATGTTTTTGACAGGAAAATGTGGACTTCCGATACATATCCAGGAATTGGGCAGACTCTTCTTTGTATTGTGCAGCAGTATCGAGACGGAGTGAAGAATCTTTGAAGTCGGATGATTTTCAATGTCGAGTGTTCAAATTTCGGAAGTACGTATAGTGCGTATTCTCACCTTTTTACATATTTGTATGTATATAAACAGGGGTGGGAAAAAGTTTTTTTTTCTTTTTTAGGTGCACATGTTTCTGACAGGAAAATGTGGACTTCCGATACACATCCAGGAATTGGGCAGACTTTTCTTTGTATTGTGCAGCAGTATCGAGACGGAGTGAAGAATGTCTGAATCCGGATGATGGTCAATGCCGAGAGTTCAAATTTCGGAAGTACGTATAGTGCGTATTCTCACCTCTTTACATGTTTGTATGCATATAAACAGGGGTGGGAAAAAGTTTTTTTTTCTTTTTTAGGTGCACATGATTCTGACAGGAAAATGTGCACTTCCGATACATATCCAGGAATTGGGCAGACTCTTCTTTCTATTGTGCAGCAGTATCAAGACGGAGTGAAGAATCTTTGAAGCCGGATGATGGTCAATGCCGAGAGTTCAAAGTTCAGAAGTACGTATAGTGCGTATTCTCACCTCTTTACCTATTTGTATGTATATAAACAGGGGTGGGAAAAAGTTTTTTTTTTCTTTTTTAGGTGCACATGTTTCTGTCAGGAAAATGTGGACTTCCGATACATATCCAGGAATTGGGCAGACTCTTCTTTCTATTGTGCAGCAGTATCGAGACGGAGGGAAGAATCTCTGAAGTCGGATGATGGTCAATGCCGAGAGTTCAAATTTCGGAAGTACGTATAGTGCGTATTCTCACCTCTTAACATATTTGTATGTATATAAACAGGCGTGGGAAAATGTTTTTTTTTCTTTTTTAGGTGCACATGTTTCTGACAGGAAAATGTGGACTTCCGATACATATCCAAGAATTGGGCAGACTCTTCTTTCTATTGTGCAGCAGTATTGAGACGGAGTGAAGAATCTCTGAAGCCGGATGATGGTCAATGCCGAGAGTTCAAATTTCGGAAGTACGTATAGTGCGTATTCTCACCTCTTTACATATTTGTATGTATATAAACAGGGGTGGGAAAAAGTTTTTTTTCTTTTTTAGGCGCACATGTTTCTGACAGGAAAATGTGGACTTCCGATACATATCCAGGAATTGGGCAGACTCTTCTTTCTATTGTGCAGCAGTATCGAGACGGAGTGAAGAATCTTTGAAGTCGGATGATGGTCAATGTCGAGTGTTCAAATTTCGGAAGTACGTATAGTGCGTATTCTCACCTCTTTACATATTTGTATGTATATAAACAGAAGTGGGAAAAAGTTTTTTTTTCTTTTTTAGGTGCACATGTTTCTGACAGGAAAATTTGGACTTCCGATACATATCCAGGAATTGGGCAGACTCTTCTTTGTATTGTGCAGCAGTATCGAGACGGAGTGAAGAATCTCTGAAGCCGGATGATGGTCAATGCCGAGATTTCAAAGTTCGGAAGTACGTATAGTGCGTATTCTCACCTCTTTACATATTTGTATGTATATAAACAGGGGTGGGAAAAAGTTTTTTTTTCTTTTTTAGGTGCACATGTTTCTGACAGGAAAATGTGGACTTCCGATACATATCCAGGAATTGGGCAGACTCTTCTTTCTATTGTGCAGCAGTATCGAGACGGAGTGAAGAATCTTTGAAGTCGGATGATGGTCAATGTCGAGTGTTCAAATTTCGTAAGTACGTATAGTGCGTATTCTCACCTCTTTACATATTTGTATGTATATAAACAGGGGTGGGAAAAAGTTTTTTTTTCTTTTTTAGGTGCACATGTTTCTGACAGGAAAATTTGGACTTCCGATACATATCCAGGAATTTGGCAGACTCTTCTTTGTATTGTGCAGCAGTATCGAGACGGAGTGAAGAATCTCTGAAGTCGGATGATGGTCAATGCCGAGAGTTCAAATTTCGGAAGTACGTATAGTGCGTATTCTCACCTCTTTACATATTTGTATGAATATAAACAGGGGTGGGAAAAAGTTTTTTTTTCTTTTTTAGGTGCACATGTTTTTGACAGGAAAATGTGGACTTCCGATACATATCCATTAATTGGGCAGACTCTTCTTTGTATTGTGCAGCAGTATCGAGACGGAGTGAAGAATGTCTGAATCCGGATGATGGTCAATGCCGAGAGTTCAAATTTCGGAAGTACGTATAGTGCGTATTCTCACCTCTTTACATGTTTGTATGCATATAAACAGGGGTGGGAAAAAGTTTTTTTTTCTTTTTTAGGTGCACATGTTTCTGTCAGGAAAATGTGGACTTCCGATACATATCCAGTAATTGGGCAGACTCTTCTTTCTATTGTGCAGCAGTATCGAGACGGAGTGAAGAATCTCTGAAGTCGGATGATGGTCAATGCCGAGAGTTCAAATTTCGGAAGTACGTATAGTGCGTATTCTCACCTCTTTACATATTTGTATGAATATAAACAGGGGTGGGAAAAAGTTTTTTTTTTCTTTTTTAGGTGCACATGTTTCTGACAGGAAAATGTGGACTTCCGATACATATCCAGGAATTGGGCAGACTCTTCTTTCTATTGTGCAGCAGTATCGAGACGGAGTTAAGAATCTCTGAAGCCGGATGATGGTCAATGCCGAGAGTACAAATTTCGGAAGTACGTATAGTGCGTATTCTCACCTCTTAACATATTTGTATGTATATAAACAGGGGTGGGAAAAAGTTTTTTTTTTCTTTTTTAGGTGCACATGTTTCTGACAGGAAAATGCGGACTTCCGATACATATCCAAGAATTGGGCAGACTCTTCTTTCTATTGTGCAGCAGTATTGAGACGGAGTGAAGAATCTCTGAAGCCGGATGATGGTCAATGCCGAGAGTACAAATTTCGGAAGTACGTATAGTGCGTATTCTCACCTCTTTACATATTTGTATGTATATAAACAGGGGTGGGAAAAAGTTTTTTTTCTTTTTTAGGCGCACATGTTTCTGACAGGAAAAGTTGGACTTCCGATACATATCCAGGAATTGGGCAGACTCTTCTTTCTATTGTGCAGCAGTATCGAGACGGAGTGAAGAATCTTTGAAGTCGGATGATGGTCAATGTCGAGTGTTCAAATTTCGGAAGTACGTATAGTGCGTATTCTCACCTCTTTACATATTTGCATGTATATAAACAGGGGTGGGAAAAAGTTTTTTTTCTTTCTTAGGTGCACATGTTTCTGACAGGAAAATTTGGACTTCCGATACATATCCAGGAATTGGGCAGACTCTTCTTTGTATTGTGCAGCAGTATCGAGACGGAGTGAAGAATCTCTGAAGCCGGATGATGGTCAATGTCGAGAGTTCAAAGTTCGGAAGTACGTATAGTGCGTATTCTCACCTCTTTACATATTTGTATGTATATAAACAGGGGTGGGAAAAAGTTTTTTTTTCTTTTTTAGGTGCACATGTTTCTGACAGGAAAATGTGGACTTCCGATACATATCCAGGAATTGGGCAGACTCTTCTTTCTATTGTGCAGCAGTATCGAGACGGAGTGAAGAATCCTTGAAGTCGGATGATGGTCAATGTCGAGTGTTCAAATTTCGGAAGTACGTATAGTGCGTATTCTCACCTCTTTACATATTTGTATGTATATAAACAGGGGTGGGAAAAAGTTTTTTTTCTTTTTTAGGCGCACATGTTTCTGACAGGAAAATGTGGACTTCCGATACATATCCAGGAATTGGGCAGACTCTTCTTTCTATTGTGCAGCAGTATCGAGACGGAGTGAAGAATCTTTGAAGTCGGATGATGGTCAATGTCGAGTGTTCAAATTTCGGAAGTACGTATAGTGCGTATTCTCACCTCTTTACATATTTGTATGTATATAAACAGGGGTGGGAAAAAGTTTTTTTTTTCTTTTTTAGGTGCACATGTTTCTGACAGGAAAATGTGGACTTCCGATACATATCCAGGAATTGGGCAGACTCTTCTTTCTATTGTGCAGCAGTATCGAGACGGAGTGAAGAATCTCTGAAGCCGGATGATGGTCAATGCCGAGAGTTCAAAGTTCGGAAGTACGTATAGTGCGTATTCTCACCTCTTTACATATTTGTATGTATATAAACAGGGGTGGGAAAAAGTTTTTTTTTCTTTTTTAGGTGCACATGTTTCTGACAGGAAAATGTGGACTTCCGATACATATCCAGGAATTGGGCAGACTCTTCTTTGTATTGTGCAGCAGTATCGAGACGGAGTGAAGAATCTTTGAAGTCGGATGATTTTCAATGTCGAGTGTTCAAATTTCGGAAGTACGTATAGTGCGTATTCTCACCTCTTTACATATTAGTATGTATATAAACAGGGGTGGGAAAAAGTTTTTTTTTCTTTTTTAGGTGCACATGTTTCTGACAGGAAAATGTGGACTTCCGATACACATCCAGGAATTGGGCAGACTTTTCTTTGTATTGTGCAGCAGTATCGAGACGGAGTGAAGAATGTCTGAATCCGGATGATGGTCAATGCCGAGAGTTCAAATTTCGGAAGTACGTATAGTGCGTATTCTCACCTCTTTACATGTTTGTATGCATATAAACAGGGGTGGGAAAAAGTTTTTTTTTCTTTTTTAGGTGCACATGATTCTGACAGGAAAATGTGCACTTCCGATACATATCCAGGAATTGGGCAGACTCTTCTTTCTATTGTGCAGCAGTATCAAGACGGAGTGAAGAATCTTTGAAGCCGGATGATGGTCAATGCCGAGAGTTCAAAGTTCGGAAGTACGTATAGTGCGTATTCTCACCTCTTTACCTATTTGTATGTATATAAACAGGGGTGGGAAAAAGTTTTTTTTTTCTTTTTTAGGTGCACATGTTTCTGTCAGGAAAATGTGGACTTCCGATACATATCCAGGAATTGGGCAGACTCTTCTTTGTATTGTGCAGCAGTATCGAGACGGAGTGAGGAATCTCTGAAGTCGGATGATGGTCAATGCCGAGAGTTCAAATTTCGGAAGTACGTATAGTGCGTATTCTCACCTCTTTACATATTTCTATGAATATAAAAAGGGGTGGGAAAAAGTTTTTTTTTTCTTTTTTAGGTGCACATGTTTCTGACATTAAAATGTGGACTTCCGATACATATCCAGGAATTGGGCAGACTCTTCTTTCTATTGTGCAGCAGTATCGAGACGGAGTGAAGAATCTCTGAAGCCGGTTGATGGTCAATGCCGAGAGTACAAATTTCGGAAGTACGTATAGTGCGTATTCTCACCTCTTAACATATTTGTATGTATATAAACAGGCGTGGGAAAATGTTTTTTTTTTCTTTTTTAGGTGCACATGTTTCTGACAGGAAAATGTGGACTTCCGATACATATCCAAGAATTGGGCAGACTCTTCTTTCTATTGTGCAGCAGTATTGAGACGGAGTGAAGAATCTCTGAAGCCGGATGATGGTCAATGCCGAGAGTTCAAATTTCGGAAGTACGTATAGTGCGTATTCTCACCTCTTTACATATTTGTATGTATATAAACAGGGGTGGGAAAAAGTTTTTTTTCTTTTTTAGGCGCACATGTTTCTGACAGGAAAATGTGGACTTCCGATACATATCCAGGAATTGGGCAGACTCTTCTTTCTATTGTGCAGCAGTATCGAGACGGAGTGAAGAATCTTTGAAGTCGGATGATGGTCAATGTCGAGTGTTCAAATTTCGGAAGTACGTATAGTGCGTATTCTCACCTCTTTACATATTTGTATGTATATAAACAGAAGTGGGAAAAAGTTTTTTTTTCTTTTTTAGGTGCACATGTTTCTGACAGGAAAATTTGGACTTCCGATACATATCCAGGAATTGGGCAGACTCTTCTTTGTATTGTGCAGCAGTATCGAGACGGAGTGAAGAATCTCTGAAGCCGGATGATGGTCAATGCCGAGAGTTCAAAGTTCGGAAGTACGTATAGTGCGTATTCTCACCTCTTTACATATTTGTATGTATATAAACAGGGGTGGGAAAAAGTTTTTTTTCTTTTTTAGGTGCACATGTTTCTGACAGGAAAATGTGGACTTCCGATACATATCCAGGAATTGGGCAGACTCTTCTTTCTATTGTGCAGCAGTATCGAGACGGAGTGAAGAATCTTTGAAGTCGGATGATGGTCAATGTCGAGTGTTCAAATTTCGGAAGTACGTATAGTGCGTATTCTCACCTCTTTACATATTTGTATGTATATAAACAGGGGTGGGAAAAAGTTTTTTTTTCTTTTTTAGGTGCACATGTTTCTGACAGGAAAATTTGGACTTCCGATACATATCCAGGAATTGGGCAGACTCTTCTTTGTATTGTGCAGCAGTATCGAGACGGAGTGAGGAATCTCTGAAGTCGGATGATGGTCAATGCCGAGAGTTCAAATTTCGGAAGTACGTATAGTGCGTATTCTCACCTCTTTACATATTTGTATGAATATAAACAGGGGTGGGAAAAAGTTTTTTTTTCTTTTTTAGGTGCACATGTTTTTGACAGGAAAATGTGGACTTCCGATACATATCCAGGAATTGGGCAGACTCTTCTTTGTATTGTGCAGCAGTATCGAGACGGAGTGAAGAATCTTTGAAGTCGGATGATTTTCAATGTCGAGTGTTCAAATTTCGGAAGTACGTATAGTGCGTATTCTCACCTCTTTACATATTTGTATGTATATAAACAGGGGTGGGAAAAAGTTTTTTTTTCTTTTTTAGGTGCACATGTTTCTGACAGGAAAATGTGGACTTCCGATACATATCCAGGAATTGGGCCGACTCTTCTTTGTATTGTGCAGCAGTATCGAGACGGAGTGAAGAATGTCTGAATCCGGATGATGGTCAATGCCGAGAGTTCAAATTTCGGAAGTACGTATAGTGCGTATTCTCACCTCTTTACATGTTTGTATGCATATAAACAGGGGTGGGAAAAAGTTTTTTTTTTCTTTTTTAGGTGCACATGTTTCTGTCAGGAAAATGTGGACTTCCGATACATATCCAGTAATTGGGCAGACTCTTCTTTCTATTGTGCAGCAGTATCGAGACGGAGTGAAGAATCTCTGAAGTCGGATGATGGTCAATGCCGAGAGTTCAAATTTCGGAAGTACGTATAGTGCGTATTCTCACCTCTTTACATATTTGTATGAATATAAACAGGGGTGGGAAAAAGTTTTTTTTTTCTTTTTTAGGTGCACATGTTTCTGACAGGAAAATGTGGACTTCCGATACATATCCAGGAATTGGGCAGACTCTTCTTTCTATTGTGCAGCAGTATCGAGACGGAGTTAAGAATCTCTGAAGCCGGATGATGGTCAATGCCGAGAGTACAAATTTCGGAAGTACGTATAGTGCGTATTCTCACCTCTTAACATATTTGTATGTATATAAACAGGCGTGGGAAAAAGTTTTTTTTTCTTTTTTAGGTGCACATGTTTCTGACAGGAAAATGTGGACTTCCGATACATATCCAAGAATTGGGCAGACTCTTCTTTCTATTGTGCAGCAGTATTGAGACGGAGTGAAGAATCTCTGAAGCCGGATGATGGTCAATGCCGAGAGTTCAAATTTCGGAAGTACGTATAGTGCGTATTCTCACCTCTTTACATATTTGTATGTATATAAACAGGGGTGGGAAAAAGTTTTTTTTCTTTTTTAGGCGCACATGTTTCTGACAGGAAAATGTGGACTTCCGATACATATCCAGGAATTGGGCAGACTCTTCTTTCTATTGTGCAGCAGTATCGAGACGGAGTGAAGAATCTCTGAAGTCGGATGATGGTCAATGCCGAGAGTTCAAATTTCGGAAGTACGTATAGTGCGTATTCTCACCTCTTTACATATTTGTATGAATATAAACAGGGGTGGGAAAAAGTTTTTTTTTTCTTTTTTAGGTGCACATGTTTCTGACAGGAAAATGCGGACTTCCGATACATATCCAAGAATTGGGCAGACTCTTCTTTCTATTGTGCAGCAGTATCGAGACGGAGTGAAGAATCTCTGAAGCCGGATGATGGTCAATGTCGAGAGTTCAAAGTTCGGAAGTACGTATAGTGCGTATTCTCACCTCTTTACATATTTGTATGTATATAAACAGGGGTGGGAAAAAGTTTTTTTTTCTTTTTTAGGTGCACATGTTTCTGACAGGAAAATGTGGACTTCCGATACATATCCAGGAATTGGGCAGACTCTTCTTTCTATTGTGCAGCAGTATCGAGACGGAGTGAAGAATCTTTGAAGTCGGATGATGGTCAATGTCGAGTGTTCAAATTTCGGAAGTACGTATAGTGCGTATTCTCACCTCTTTACATATTTGTATGTATATAAACAGGGGTGGGAAAAAGTTTTTTTCTTTTTTAGGCGCATATGTTTCTGACAGGAAAATGTGGACTTCCGATACATATCCAGGAATTGGGCAGACTCTTCTTTCTATTGTGCAGCAGTATCGAGACGGAGTGAAGAATCTTTGAAGTCGGATGATGGTCAATGTCGAGTGTTCAAATTTCGGAAGTACGTATAGTGCGTATTCTCACCTCTTTACATATTTGTATGTATATAAACAGGGGTGGGAAAAAGTTTTTTTTTTCTTTTTTAGGTGCACATGTTTCTGACAGGAAAATGTGGACTTCCGATACATATCCAGGAATTGGGCAGACTCTTCTTTCTATTGTGCAGCAGTATCGAGACGGAGTGAAGAATCTCTGAAGCCGGATGATGGTCAATGCCGAGAGTTCAAAGTTCGGAAGTACGTATAGTGCGTATTCTCACCTCTTTACATATTTGTATGTATATAAACAGGGGTGGGAAAAAGTTTTTTTTTCTTTTTTAGGTGCACATGTTTCTGACAGGAAAATTCGGACTTCCGATACATATCCAGGAATTGGGCAGACTCTTCTTTGTATTGTGCAGCAGTATCGAGACGGAGTGAAGAATCTTTGAAGTCGGATGATTTTCAATGTCGAGTGTTCAAATTTCGGAAGTACGTATAGTGCGTATTCTCACCTCTTTTCATATTTGTATGTATATAAACAGGGGTGGGAAAAAGTTTTTTTTTCTTTTTTAGGTGCACATGTTTCTGACAGGAAAATGTGGACTTCCGATACACATCCAGGAATTGGGCAGACTTTTCTTTGTATTGTGCAGCAGTATCGAGACGGAGTGAAGAATGTCTGAATCCGGATGATGGTCAATGCCGAGAGTTCAAATTTCGGAAGTACGTATAGTGCGTATTCTCACCTCTTTACATGTTTGTATGCATATAAACAGGGGTGGGAAAAAGTTTTTTTTTCTTTTTTAGGTGCACATGATTCTGACAGGAATATGTGCACTTCCGATACATATCCAGGAATTGGGCAGACTCTTCTTTCTATTGTGCAGCAGTATCAAGACGGAGTGAAGAATCTTTGAAGCCGGATGATGGTCAATGCCGAGAGTTCAAAGTTCGGAAGTACGTATAGTGCGTATTCTCACCTCTTTACCTATTTGTATGTATATAAACAGGGGTGGGAAAAAGTTTTTTTTTTCTTTTTTAGGTGCACATGTTTCTGTCAGGAAAATGTGGACTTCCGATACATATCCAGGAATTGGGCAGACTCTTCTTTCTATTGTGCAGCAGTATCGAGACGGAGTGAAGAATCTCTGAAGTCGGATGATGGTCAATGCCGAGAGTTCAAATTTCGGAAGTACGTATAGTGCGTATTCTCACCTCTTTACATATTTCTATGAATATAAAAAGGGGTGGGAAAAAGTTTTTTTTTTCTTTTTTAGGTGCACATGTTTCTGACATTAAAATGTGGACTTCCGATACATATCCAGGAATTGGGCAGACTCTTCTTTCTATTGTGCAGCAGTATCGAGACGGAGTGAAGAATCTCTGAAGCCGGATGATGGTCAATGCCGAGAGTACAAATTTCGGAAGTACGTATAGTGCGTATTCTCACCTCTTAACATATTTGTATGTATATAAACAGGCGTGGGAAAATGTTTTTTTTTTCTTTTTTAGGTGCACATGTTTCTGACAGGAAAATGTGGACTTCCGATACATATCCAAGAATTGGGCAGACTCTTCTTTCTATTGTGCAGCAGTATTGAGACGGAGTGAAGAATCTCTGAAGCCGGATGATGGTCAATGCCGAGAGTTCAAATTTCGGAAGTACGTATAGTGCGTATTCTCACCTCTTTACATATTTGTATGTATATAAACAGGGGTGGGAAAAAGTTTTTTTTCTTTTTTAGGCGCACATGTTTCTGACAGGAAAATGTGGACTTCCGATACATATCCAGGAATTGGGCAGACTCTTCTTTCTATTGTGCAGCAGTATCGAGACGGAGTGAAGAATCTTTGAAGTCGGATGATGGTCAATGTCGAGTGTTCAAATTTCGGAAGTACGTATAGTGCGTATTCTCACCTCTTTACATATTTGTATGTATATAAACAGAAGTGGGAAAAAGATTTTTTTTCTTTTTTAGGTGCACATGTTTCTGACAGGAAAATTTGGACTTCCGATACATATCTAGGAATTGGGCAGACTCTTCTTTGTATTGTGCAGCAGTATCGAGACGGAGTGAAGATTCTCTGAAGCCGGATGATGGTCAATGCCGAGAGTTCAAATTTCGGAAGTACGTATAGTGCGTATTCTCACCTCTTTACATATTTGTATGTATATAAACAGGGGTGGGAAAAAGTTTTTTTTTCTTTTTTAGGTGCACATGTTTCTGACAGGAAAATGTGGACTTCCGATACATATCCAGGAATTGGGCAGACTCTTCTTTCTATTGTGCAGCAGTATCGAGACGGAGTGAAGAATCTTTGAAGTCGGATGATGGTCAATGTCGAGTGTTCAAATTTCGGAAGTACGTATAGTGCGTATTCTCACCTCTTTACATATTTGTATGTATATAAACAGGGGTGGGAAAAAGTTTTTTTTTCTTTTTTAGGTGCACATGTTTCTGACAGGAAAATTTGGACTTCCGATACATATCCAGGAATTGGGCAGACTCTTCTTTGTATTGCGCAGCAGTATCGAGACGGAGTGAAGAATCTCTGAAGTCGGATGATGGTCAATGCCGAGAGTTCAAATTTCGAAGTACGTATAGTGCGTATTCTCACCTCTTTACATATTTGTATGAATATAAACAGGGGTGGGAAAAAGTTTTTTTTTCTTTTTTAGGTGCACATGTTTTTGACAGGAAAATGTGGACTTCCGATACATATCCAGGAATTGGGCAGACTCTTCTTTGTATTGTGCAGCAGTATCGAGACGGAGTGAAGAATCTTTGAAGTCGGATGATTTTCAATGTCGAGTGTTCAAATTTCGGAAGTACGTATAGTGCGTATTCTCACCTCTTTACATATTTGTATGTATATAAACAGGGGTGGGAAAAAGTTTTTTTTTCTTTTTTAGGTGCACATGTTTCTGACAGGAAAATGTGGACTTCCGATACATATCCAGGAATTGGGCCGACTCTTCTTTGTATTGTGCAGCAGTATCGAGACGGAGTGAAGAATGTCTGAATCCGGATGATGGTCAATGCCGAGAGTTCAAATTTCGGAAGTACGTATAGTGCGTATTCTCACCTCTTTACATGTTTGTATGCATATAAACAGGGGTGGGAAAAAGTTTTTTTTTCTTTTTTAGGTGCACATGTTTCTGTCAGGAAAATGTGGATTTCCGATACATATCCAGTAATTGGGCAGACTCTTCTTTCTATTGTGCAGCAGTATCGAGACGGAGTGAAGAATCTCTGAAGTCGGATGATGGTCAATGCCGAGAGTTCAAATTTCGGAAGTACGTATAGTGCGTATTCTCACCTCTTTACATATTTGTATGAATATAAACAGGGGTGGGAAAAAGTTTTTTTTTTCTTTTTTAGGTGCACATGTTTCTGACAGGAAAATGTGGACTTCCGATACATATCCAGGTATTGGGCAGACTCTTCTTTCTATTGTGCAGCAGTATCGAGACGGAGTGAAGAATCTTTGAAGTCGGATGATGGTCAATGTCGAGTGTTCAAATTTCGGAAGTACGTATAGTGCGTATTCTCACCTCTTTACATATTTGTATGTATATAAACAGGGGTGGGAAAAAGTTTTTTTTTTCTTTTTTAGGTGCACATGTTTCTGACAGGAAAATGTGGACTTCCGATACATATCCAGGAATTGGGCAGACTCTTCTTTCTATTGTGCAGCAGTATCGAGACGGAGTGAAGAATCTCTGAAGCCGGATGATGGTCAATGCCGAGAGTTCAAAGTTCGGAAGTACGTATAGTGCGTATTCTCACCTCTTTACATATTTGTATGTATATAAACAGGGGTGGGAAAAAGTTTTTTTTTCTTTTTTAGGTGCACATGTTTCTGACAGGAAAATGTGGACTTCCGATACACATCCAGGAATTGGGCAGACTTTTCTTTGTATTGTGCAGCAGTATCGAGACGGAGTGAAGAATGTCTGAATCCGGATGATGGTCAATGCCGAGAGTTCAAATTTCGGAAGTACGTATAGTGCGTATTCTCACCTCTTTACATGTTTGTATGCATATAAACAGGGGTGGGAAAAAGTTTTTTTTTCTTTTTTAGGTGCACATGATTCTGACAGGAAAATGTGCACTTCCGATACATATCCAGGAATTGGGCAGACTCTTCTTTCTATTGTGCAGCAGTATCAAGACGGAGTGAAGAATCTTTGAAGCCGGATGATGGTCAATGCCGAGAGTTCAAAGTTCGGAAGTACGTATAGTGCGTATTCTCACCTCTTTACCTATTTGTATGTATATAAACAGGGGTGGGAAAAAGTTTTTTTTTTCTTTTTTAGGTGCACATGTTTCTGTCAGGAAAATGTGGACTTCCGATACATATCCAGGAATTGGGCAGACTCTTCTTTCTATTGTGCAGCAGTATCGAGACGGAGTGAAGAATCTCTGAAGTCGGATGATGGTCAATGCCGAGAGTTCAAATTTCGGAAGTACGTATAGTGCGTATTCTCACCTCTTTACATATTTGTATGAATATAAACAGGGGTGGGAAAAAGTTTTTTTTTTTTTTTTTAGGTGCACATGTTTCTGACAGGAAAATGTGGACTTCGGATACATATCCAGGAATTGGGCAGACTCTTCTTTCTATTGTGCAGCAGTATCGAGACGGAGTAAAGAATCTTTGAAGTCGGATGATGGTCAATGTCGAGTGTTCAAATTTCGGAAGTACGTATAGTGCGTATTCTCACCTCTTTACATATTTGTATGTATATAAACAGGGGTGGGAAAAAGTTTTTTTTTCTTTTTTAGGTGCACATGTTTCTGACAGGAAAATGTGGACTTCCGATACATATCCAGGAATTGGGCAGACTCTTCTTTGTATTGTGCAGCAGTATCGAGACGGAGTGAAGAATCTCTGAAGCCGGATGATGGTCAATGCCGAGAGTTCAAATTTCGGAAGTACGTATAGTGCGTATTCTCACCTCTTTACATATTTGTATGTATATAAACAGGGCTGGGAAAAAGTTTTTTTTTCTTTTTTAGGTGCACATGTTTCTGACAGGAAAATGTGGACTTCCGATACATATCCAGGAATTGGGCAGACTGTTCTTTCTATTGTGCAGCAGTATCGAGACGGAGTGAAGAATCTCTGAAGC
This sequence comes from Maratus speculifer, assembly GCA_964019185.1. NCBI lineage: Eukaryota > Metazoa > Arthropoda > Arachnida > Araneae > Salticidae > Maratus > Maratus speculifer. The sequence continues at coordinate 419,373,789 of OZ025294.1, read as the reverse complement.
CGGATGATGGTCAATGCCGAGAGTTCAAAGTTCGGAAGTACGTATAGTGCGTATTCTCACCTCTTTACATATTTGTATGTATATAAACAGGGGTGGGAAAAAGTTTTTTTTTTTCTTTTTTAGGTGCACATGTTACTGTCAGGAAAATGTGGACTTCCGATACATATCCAGGAATTGGGCAGACTCTTCTTTCTATTGTGCAGCAGTATCGAGACGGAGTGAAGAATCTCTGAAGTCGGATGATGGTCAATGCCGAGAGTTCAAATTTCGGAAGTACGTATAGTGCGTATTCTCACCTCTTTACATATTTGTATGAATATAAACAGGGGTGGGAAAAAGTTTTTTTTTTCTTTTTTAGGTGCACATGTTTCTGACAGGAAAATGTGGACTTCCGATACATATCCAGGAATTGGGCAGACTCTTCTTTGTATTGTGCAGCAGTATCGAGACGGAGTGAAGAATCTTTGAAGTCGGATGATTTTCAATGTCGAGTGTTCAAATTTCGGAAGTACGTATAGTGCGTATTCTCACCTCTTTACATATTTGTATGTATATAAACAGGGTTGGGAAAAAGTTTTTTTTTCTTTTTTAGGTGCACATGTTTCTGACAGGAAAATGTGGACTTCCGATACATATCCAGGAATTGGGCAGACTCTTCTTTGTATTGTGCAGCAGTATCGAGACGGAGTGAAGAATGTCTGAATCCGGATGATGGTCAATGCCGAGAGTTCAAATTTCGGAAGTACGTATAGTGCGTATTCTCACCTCTTTACATGTTTGTATGCATATAAACAGGGGTGGGAAAAAGTTTTTTTTTTCTTTTTTAGGTGCACATGTTTCTGTCAGGAAAATGTGGACTTCCGATACATATCCAGGAATTGGGCAGACTCTTTTTTCTATTGTGCAGCAGTATCGAGACGGAGTGAAGAATCTCTTAAGTCGGATGATGGTCAATGCCGAGAGTTCAAATTTCGGAAGTACGTATAGTGCGTATTCTCACCTCTTTACATATTTGTATGAATATAAACAGGGGTGGGAAAAAGTTTTTTTTTTCTTTTTTAGGTGCACATGTTTCTGACAGGAAAATGTGGACTTCCGATACATATCCAGGAATTGGGCAGACTCTTCTTTCTATTGTGCAGCAGTATCGAGACGGAGTGAAGAATCTCTGAAGCCGGATGATGGTCAATGCCGAGAGTACAAATTTCGGAAGTACGTATAGTGCGTATTCTCACCTCTTAACATATTTGTATGTATATAAACAGGCGTGGGAAAAAGTTTTTTTTCTTTTTTAGGTGCATATGTTTCTGACAGGAAAATGTGGACTTCCGATACATATCCAAGAATTGGGCAGACTCTTCTTTCTATTGTGCAGCAGTATTGAGACGGAGTGAAGAATCTCTGAAGCCGGATGATGGTCAATGCCGAGAGTTCAAATTTCGGAAGTACGTATAGTGCGTATTCTCACCTCTTTACATATTTGTATGTATATAAACAGGGGTGAGAAAAAGTTTTTTTTCTTTTTTAGGCGCACATGTTTCTGACAGGAAAATGTGGACTTCCGATACATATCCAGGAATTGGGCAGACTCTTCTTTCTATTGTGCAGCAGTATCGAGACGGAGTGAAGAATCTTTGAAGTCGGATGATGGTCAATGTTGAGTGTTCAAATTTCGGAAGTACGTATAGTGCGTATTCTCACCTCTTTACATATTTGTATGTATATAAACAGGGGTGGGAAAAAGTTTTTTTTTCTTTTTTAGGTGCACATGTTTCTGACAGGAAAATTTGGACTTCCGATACATATCCAGGAATTGGGCAGACTCTTCTTTGTATTGTGCAGCAGTATCGAGACGGAGTGAAGAATCTCTGAAGTCGGATGATGGTCAATGCCGAGAGTTCAAATTTCGGAAGTACGTATAGTGCGTATTCTCACCTCTTTACATATTTGTATGAATATAAACAGGGGTGGGAAAAAGTTTTTTTTTTCTTTTTTAGGTGCACATGTTTCTGTCAGGAAAATGTGGACTTCCGATACATATCCAGGAATTGGGCAGACTCTTCTTTGTATTGTGCAGCAGTATCGAGACGGAGTGAAGAATCTTTGAAGTCGGATGATTTTCAATGTCGAGTGTTCAAATTTCGGAAGTACGTATAGTGCGTATTCTCACCTCTTTACATATTTGCATGTATATAAACAGGGGTGGGAAAAAGTTTTTTTTTCTTTCTTAGGTGCACATGTTTCTGACAGGAAAATTTGGACTTCCGATACATATCCAGGAATTGGGCAGACTCTTCTTTGTATTGTGCAGCAGTATCGAGACGGAGTGAAGAATCTCTGAAGCCGGATGATGGTCAATGTCGAGAGTTCAAAGTTCGGAAGTACGTATAGTGCGTATTCTCACCTCTTTACATATTTGTATGTATATAAACAGGGGTGGGAAAAAGTTTTTTTTTCTTTTTTAGGTGCACATGTTTCTGACAGGAAAATGTGGACTTCCGATACATATCCAGGAATTGGGCAGACTCTTCTTTCTATTGTGCAGCAGTATCGAGACGGAGTGAAGAATCTTTGAAGTCGGATGATGGTCAATGTCGAGTGTTCAAATTTCGGAAGTACGTATAGTGCGTATTCTCACCTCTTTACATATTTGTATGTATATAAACAGGGGTGGGAAAAAGTTTTATTTCTTTTTTAGGCGCACATGTTTCTGACAGGAAAATGTGGACTTCCGATACATATCCAGGAATTGGGCAGACTCTTCTTTCTATTGTGCAGCAGTATCGAGACGGAGTGAAGAATCTTTGAAGTCGGATGATGGTCAATGTCGAGTGTTCAAATTTCGGAAGTACGTATAGTGCGTATTCTCACCTCTTTACATATTTGTATGTATATAAACAGGGGTGGGAAAAAGTTTTTTTTTTCTTTTTAGGTGCACATGTTTCTGACAGGAAAATGTGGACTTCCGATACATATCCAGGAATTGGGCAGACTCTTCTTTCTATTGTGCAGCAGTATCGAGACGGAGTGAAGAATCTCTGAAGCCGGATGATGGTCAATGCCGAGAGTTCAAAGTTCGGAAGTACGTATAGTGCGTATTCTCACCTCTTTACATATTTGTATGTATATAAACAGGGGTGGGAAAAAGTTTTTTTTTCTTTTTTAGGTGCACATGTTTTTGACAGGAAAATGTGGACTTCCGATACATATCCAGGAATTGGGCAGACTCTTCTTTGTATTGTGCAGCAGTATCGAGACGGAGTGAAGAATCTTTGAAGTCGGATGATTTTCAATGTCGAGTGTTCAAATTTCGGAAGTACGTATAGTGCGTATTCTCACCTCTTTACATATTTGTATGTATATAAACAGGGGTGGGAAAAAGTTTTTTTTTCTTTTTTAGGTGCACATGTTTCTGACAGGAAAATGTGGACTTCCGATACACATCCAGGAATTGGGCAGACTTTTCTTTGTATTGTGCAGCAGTATCGAGACGGAGTGAAGAATGTCTGAATCCGGATGATGGTCAATGCCGAGAGTTCAAATTTCGGAAGTACGTATAGTGCGTATTCTCACCTCTTTACATGTTTGTATGCATATAAACAGGGGTGGGAAAAAGTTTTTTTTTCTTTTTTAGGTGCACATGATTCTGACAGGAAAATGTGCACTTCCGATACATATCCAGGAATTGGGCAGACTCTTCTTTCTATTGTGCAGCAGTATCAAGACGGAGTGAAGAATCTTTGAAGCCGGATGATGGTCAATGCCGAGAGTTCAAAGTTCGGAAGTACGTATAGTGCGTATTCTCACCTCTTTACCTATTTGTATGTATATAAACAGGGGTGGGAAAAAGTTTTTTTTTTCTTTTTTAGGTGCACATGTTTCTGTCAGGAAAATGTGGACTTCCGATACATATCCAGGAATTGGGCAGACTCTTCTTTCTATTGTGCAGCAGTATCGAGACGGAGTGAAGAATCTCTGAAGTCGGATGATGGTCAATGCCGAGAGTTCAAATTTCGGAAGTACGTATAGTGCGTATTCTCACCTCTTTACATATTTCTATGAATATAAAAAGGGGTGGGAAAAAGTTTTTTTTTTCTTTTTTAGGTGCACATGTTTCTGACATTAAAATGTGGACTTCCGATACATATCCAGGAATTGGGCAGACTCTTCTTTCTATTGTGCAGCAGTATCGAGACGGAGTGAAGAATCTCTGAAGCCGGATGATGGTCAATGCCGAGAGTACAAATTTCGGAAGTACGTATAGTGCGTATTCTCACCTCTTAACATATTTGTATGTATATAAACAGGCGTGGGAAAATGTTTTTTTTTCTTTTTTAGGTGCACATGTTTCTGACAGGAAAATGTGGACTTCCGATACATATCCAAGAATTGGGCAGACTCTTCTTTCTATTGTGCAGCAGTATTGAGACGGAGTGAAGAATCTCTGAAGCCGGATGATGGTCAATGCCGAGAGTTCAAATTTCGGAAGTACGTATAGTGCGTATTCTCACCTCTTTACATATTTGTATGTATATAAACAGGGGTGGGAAAAAGTTTTTTTTCTTTTTTAGGCGCACATGTTTCTGACAGGAAAATGTGGACTTCCGATACATATCCAGGAATTGGGCAGACTCTTCTTTCTATTGTGCAGCAGTATCGAGACGGAGTGAAGAATCTTTGAAGTCGGATGATGGTCAATGTCGAGTGTTCAAATTTCGGAAGTACGTATAGTGCGTATTCTCACCTCTTTACATATTTGTATGTATATAAACAGAAGTGGGAAAAAGTTTTTTTTTCTTTTTTAGGTGCACATGTTTCTGACAGGAAAATTTGGACTTCCGATACATATCCAGGAATTGGGCAGACTCTTCTTTGTATTGTGCAGCAGTATCGAGACGGAGTGAAGAATCTCTGAAGCCGGATGATGGTCAATGCCGAGAGTTCAAAGTTCGGAAGTACGTATAGTGCGTATTCTCACCTCTTTACATATTTGTATGTATATAAACAGGGGTGGGAAAAAGTTTTTTTTTCTTTTTTAGGTGCACATGTTTCTGACAGGAAAATGTGGACTTCCGATACATATCCAGGAATTGGGCAGACTCTTCTTTCTATTGTGCAGCAGTATCGAGACGGAGTGAAGAATCTTTGAAGTCGGATGATGGTCAATGTCGAGTGTTCAAATTTCGGAAGTACGTATAGTGCGTATTCTCACCTCTTTACATATTTGTATGTATATAAACAGGGGTGGGAAAAAGTTTTTTTTTCTTTTTTAGGTGCACATGTTTCTGACAGGAAAATTTGGACTTCCGATACATATCCAGGAATTGGGCAGACTCTTCTTTGTATTGTGCAGCAGTATCGAGACGGAGTGAAGAATCTCTGAAGTCGGATGATGGTCAATGCCGAGAGTTCAAATTTCGGAAGTACGTATAGTGCGTATTCTCACCTCTTTACATATTTGTATGAATATAAACAGGGGTGGGAAAAAGTTTTTTTTTCTTTTTTAGGTGCACATGTTTTTGACAGGAAAATGTGGACTTCCGATACATATCCAGGAATTGGGCAGACTTTTCTTTGTATTGTGCAGCAGTATCGAGACGGAGTGAAGAATGTCTGAATCCGGATGATGGTCAATGCCGAGAGTTCAAATTTCGGAAGTACGTATAGTGCGTATTCTCACCTCTTTACATGTTTGTATGCATATAAACAGGGGTGGGAAAAAGTTTTTTTTTCTTTTTTAGGTGCACATGATTCTGACAGGAAAATGTGCACTTCCGATACATATCCAGGAATTGGGCAGACTCTTCTTTCTATTGTGCAGCAGTATCAAGACGGAGTGAAGAATCTTTGAAGCCGGATGATGGTCAATGCCGAGAGTTCAAAGTTCGGAAGTACGTATAGTGCGTATTCTCACCTCTTTACCTATTTGTATGTATATAAACAGGGGTGGGAAAAAGTTTTTTTTTTCTTTTTTAGGTGCACATGTTTCTGTCAGGAAAATGTGGACTTCCGATACATATCCAGGAATTGGGCAGACTCTTCTTTCTATTGTGCAGCAGTATCGAGACGGAGTGAAGAATCTCTGAAGTCGGATGATGGTCAATGCCGAGAGTTCAAATTTCGGAAGTACGTATAGTGCGTATTCTCACCTCTTTACATATTTCTATGAATATAAAAAGGGGTGGGAAAAAGTTTTTTTTTTCTTTTTTAGGTGCACATGTTTCTGACATTAAAATGTGGACTTCCGATACATATCCAGGAATTGGGCAGACTCTTCTTTCTATTGTGCAGCAGTATCGAGACGGAGTGAAGAATCTCTGAAGCCGGATGATGGTCAATGCCGAGAGTACAAATTTCGGAAGTACGTATAGTGCGTATTCTCACCTCTTAACATATTTGTATGTATATAAACAGGCGTGGGAAAATGTTTTTTTTTCTTTTTTAGGTGCACATGTTTCTGACAGGAAAATGTGGACTTCCGATACATATCCAAGAATTGGGCAGACTCTTCTTTCTATTGTGCAGCAGTATTGAGACGGAGTGAAGAATCTCTGAAGCCGGATGATGGTCAATGCCGAGAGTTCAAATTTCGGAAGTACGTATAGTGCGTATTCTCACCTCTTTACATATTTGTATGTATATAAACAGGGGTGGGAAAAAGTTTTTTTTCTTTTTTAGGCGCACATGTTTCTGACAGGAAAATGTGGACTTCCGATACATATCCAGGAATTCGGCAGACTCTTCTTTCTATTGTGCAGCAGTATCGAGACGGAGTGAAGAATCTTTGAAGTCGGATGATGGTCAATGTCGAGTGTTCAAATTTCGGAAGTACGTATAGTGCGTATTCTCACCTCTTTACATATTTGTATGTATATAAACAGAAGTGGGAAAAAGTTTTTTTTTCTTTTTTAGGTGCACATGTTTCTGACAGGAAAATTTGGACTTCCGATACATATCCAGGAATTGGGCAGACTCTTCTTTGTATTGTGCAGCAGTATCGAGACGGAGTGAAGAATCTCTGAAGCCGGATGATGGTCAATGCCGAGAGTTCAAAGTTCGGAAGTACGTATAGTGCGTATTCTCACCTCTTTACATATTTGTATGTATATAAACAGGGGTGGGAAAAAGTTTTTTTTTCTTTTTTAGGTGCACATGTTTCTGACAGGAAAATGTGGACTTCCGATACATATCCAGGAATTGGGCAGACTCTTCTTTCTATTGTGCAGCAGTATCGAGACGGAGTGAAGAATCTTTGAAGTCGGATGATGGTCAATGTCGAGTGTTCAAATTTCGGAAGTACGTATAGTGCGTATTCTCACCTCTTTACATATTTGTATGTATATAAACAGGGGTGGGAAAAAGTTTTTTTTTCTTTTTTAGGTGCACATGTTTCTGACAGGAAAATTTGGACTTCCGATACATATCCAGGAATTGGGCAGACTCTTCTTTGTATTGTGCAGCAGTATCGAGACGGAGTGAAGAATCTCTGAAGTCGGATGATGGTCAATGCCGAGAGTTCAAATTTCGGAAGTACGTATAGTGCGTATTCTCACCTCTTTACATGTTTGTATGCATATAAACAGGGGTGGGAAAAAGTTTTTTTTTCTTTTTTAGGTGCACATGTTTCTGTCAGGAAAATGTGGACTTCCGATACATATCCAGTAATTGGGCAGACTCTTCTTTCTATTGTGCAGCAGTATCGAGACGGAGTGAAGAATCTCTGAAGTCGGATGATGGTCAATGCCGAGAGTTCAAATTTCGGAAGTACGTATAGTGCGTATTCTCACCTCTTTACATATTTGTATGAATATAAACAGGGGTGGGAAAAAGTTTTTTTTTTCTTTTTTAGGTGCACATGTTTCTGACAGGAAAATGTGGACTTCCGATACATATCCAGGAATTGGGCAGACTCTTCTTTCTATTGTGCAGCAGTATCGAGACGGAGTTAAGAATCTCTGAAGCCGGATGATGGTCAATGCCGAGAGTACAAATTTCGGAAGTACGTATAGTGCGTATTCTCACCTCTTAACATATTTGTATGTATATAAACAGGGGTGGGAAAAAGTTTTTTTTTTCTTTTTTAGGTGCACATGTTTCTGACAGGAAAATGCGGACTTCCGATACATATCCAAGAATTGGGCAGACTCTTCTTTCTATTGTGCAGCAGTATTGAGACGGAGTGAAGAATCTCTGAAGCCGGATGATGGTCAATGCCGAGAGTACAAATTTCGGAAGTACGTATAGTGCGTATTCTCACCTCTTTACATATTTGTATGTATATAAACAGGGGTGGGAAAAAGTTTTTTTTCTTTTTTAGGCGCACATGTTTCTGACAGGAAAAGTTGGACTTCCGATACATATCCAGGAATTGGGCAGACTCTTCTTTCTATTGTGCAGCAGTATCGAGACGGAGTGAAGAATCTTTGAAGTCGGATGATGGTCAATGTCGAGTGTTCAAATTTCGGAAGTACGTATAGTGCGTATTCTCACCTCTTTACATATTTGCATGTATATAAACAGGGGTGGGAAAAAGTTTTTTTTTCTTTCTTAGGTGCACATGTTTCTGACAGGAAAATTTGGACTTCCGATACATATCCAGGAATTGGGCAGACTCTTCTTTGTATTGTGCAGCAGTATCGAGACGGAGTGAAGAATCTCTGAAGCCGGATGATGGTCAATGTCGAGAGTTCAAAGTTCGGAAGTACGTATAGTGCGTATTCTCACCTCTTTACATATTTGTATGTATATAAACAGGGGTGGGAAAAAGTTTTTTTTTCTTTTTTAGGTGCACATGTTTCTGACAGGAAAATGTGGACTTCCGATACATATCCAGGAATTGGGCAGACTCTTCTTTCTATTGTGCAGCAGTATCGAGACGGAGTGAAGAATCCTTGAAGTCGGATGATGGTCAATGTCGAGTGTTCAAATTTCGGAAGTACGTATAGTGCGCATTCTCACCTCTTTACATATTTGTATGTATATAAACAGGGGTGGGAAAAAGTTTTTTTTCTTTTTTAGGCGCACATGTTTCTGACAGGAAAATGTGGACTTCCGATACATATCCAGGAATTGGGCAGACTCTTCTTTCTATTGTGCAGCAGTATCGAGACGGAGTGAAGAATCTTTGAAGTCGGATGATGGTCAATGTCGAGTGTTCAAATTTCGGAAGTACGTATAGTGCGTATTCTCACCTCTTTACATATTTGTATGTATATAAACAGGGGTGGGAAAAAGTTTTTTTTTTCTTTTTTAGGTGCACATGTTTCTGACAGGAAAATGTGGACTTCCGATACATATCCAGGAATTGGGCAGACTCTTCTTTCTATTGTGCAGCAGTATCGAGACGGAGTGAAGAATCTCTGAAGCCGGATGATGGTCAATGCCGAGAGTTCAAAGTTCGGAAGTACGTATAGTGCGTATTCTCACCTCTTTACATATTTGTATGTATATAAACAGTGGTGGGAAAAAGTTTTTTTTTCTTTTTTAGGTGCACATGTTTCTGACAGGAAAATGTGGACTTCCGATACATATCCAGGAATTGGGCAGACTCTTCTTTGTATTGTGCAGCAGTATCGAGACGGAGTGAAGAATCTTTGAAGTCGGATGATTTTCAATGTCGAGTGTTCAAATTTCGGAAGTACGTATAGTGCGTATTCTCACCTCTTTACATATTTGTATGTATATAAACAGGGGTGGGAAAAAGTTTTTTTTTCTTTTTTAGGTGCACATGTTTCTGACAGGAAAATGTGGACTTCCGATACACATCCAGGAATTGGGCAGACTTTTCTTTGTATTGTGCAGCAGTATCGAGACGGAGTGAAGAATGTCTGAATCCGGATGATGGTCAATGCCGAGAGTTCAAATTTCGGAAGTACGTATAGTGCGTATTCTCACCTCTTTACATGTTTGTATGCATATAAACAGGGGTGGGAAAAAGTTTTTTTTTCTTTTTTAGGTGCACATGATTCTGACAGGAAAATGTGCACTTCCGATACATATCCAAGAATTGGGCAGACTCTTCTTTCTATTGTGCAGCAGTATCAAGACGGAGTGAAGAATCTTTGAAGCCGGATGATGGTCAATGCCGAGAGTTCAAAGTTCGGAAGTACGTATAGTGCGTATTCTCACCTCTTTACCTATTTGTATGTATATAAACAGGGGTGGGAAAAAGTTTTTTTTTCTTTTTTAGGTGCACATGTTTCTGTCAGGAAAATGTGGACTTCCGATACATATCCAGGAATTGGGCAGACTCTTCTTTGTATTGTGCAGCAGTATCGAGACGGAGTGAAGAATCTCTGAAGCCGGATGATGGTCAATGTCGAGAGTTCAAAGTTCGGAAGTACGTATAGTGCGTATTCTCACCTCTTTACATATTTGTATGTATATAAACAGGGGTGGGAAAAAGTTTTTTTTTCTTTTTTAGGTGCACATGTTTCTGACAGGAAAATGTGGACTTCCGATACATATCCAGGAATTGGGCAGACTCTTCTTTCTATTGTGCAGCAGTATCGAGACGGAGTGAAGAATCTTTGAAGTCGGATGATGGTCAATGTCGAGTGTTCAAATTTCGGAAGTACGTATAGTGCGTATTCTCACCTCTTTACATATTTGTATGTATATAAACAGGGGTGGGAAAAAGTTTTTTTTCTTTTTTAGGCGCACATGTTTCTGACAGGAAAATGTGGACTTCCGATACATATCCAGGAATTGGGCAGACTCTTCTTTCTATTGTGCAGCAGTATCGAGACGGAGTGAAGAATCTTTGAAGTCGGATGATGGTCAATGTCGAGTGTTCAAATTTCGGAAGTACGTATAGTGCGTATTCTCACCTCTTTACATATTTGTATGTATATAAACAGGGGTGGGAAAAAGTTTTTTTTTAATTTTTTAGGTGCACATGTTTCTGACAGGAAAATGTGGACTTCCGATACATATCCAGGAATTGGGCAGACTCTTCTTTCTATTGTGCAGCAGTATCGAGACGGAGTGAAGAATCTCTGAAGCCGGATGATGGTCAATGCCGAGAGTTCAAAGTTCGGAAGTACGTATAGTGCGTATTCTCACCTCTTTACATATTTGTATGTATATAAACAGGGGTGGGAAAAAGTTTTTTTTTCTTTTTTAGGTGCACATGTTTCTGACAGGAAAATGTGGACTTCCGATACATATCCAGGAATTGGGCAGACTCTTCTTTCTATTGTGCAGCAGTATCGAGACGGAGTGAAGAATCTCTGAAGCCGGATGATTTTCAATGTCGAGTGTTCAAATTTCGGAAGTACGTATAGTGCGTATTCTCACCTCTTTACATATTTGTATGTATATAAACAGGGGTGGGAAAAAGTTTTTTTTTCTTTTTTAGGTGCACATGTTTCTGACAGGAAAATGTGGACTTCCGATACACATCCAGGAATTGGGCAGACTTTTCTTTGTATTGTGCAGCAGTATCGAGACGGAGTGAAGAATGTCTGAATCCGGATGATGGTCAATGCCGAGAGTTCAAATTTCGGAAGTACGTATAGTGCGTATTCTCACCTCTTTACATGTTTGTATGCATATAAACAGGGGTGGGAAAAAGTTTTTTTTTCTTTTTTAGGTGCACATGATTCTGACAGGAAAATGTGCACTTCCGATACATATCCAGGAATTGGGCAGACTCTTCTTTCTATTGTGCAGCAGTATCAAGACGGAGTGAAGAATCTTTGAAGCCGGATGATGGTCAATGCCGAGAGTTCAAAGTTCGGAAGTACGTATAGTGCGTATTCTCACCTCTTTTCCTATTTGTATGTATATAAACAGGGGTGGGAAAAAGTTTTTTTTTTCTTTTTTAGGTGCACATGTTTCTGTCAGGAAAATGTGGACTTCCGATACATATCCAGGAATTGGGCAGACTCTTCTTTCTATTGTGCAGCAGTATCGAGACGGAGTGAAGAATCTCTGAAGTCGGATGATGGTCAATGCCGAGAGTTCAAATTTCGGAAGTACGTATAGTGCGTATTCTCACCTCTTTACATATTTGTATGAATATAAACAGGGGTGGGAAAAAGTTTTTTTTTTCTTTTTTAGGTGCACATGTTTCTGACAGGAAAATGTGGACTTCGGATACATATCCAGGAATTGGGCAGACTCTTCTTTCTATTGTGCAGCAGTATCGAGACGGAGTAAAGAATCTTTGAAGTCGGATGATGGTCAATGTCGAGTGTTCAAATTTCGGAAGTACGTATATTGCGTATTCTCACCTCTTTACATATTTGTATGTATATAAACAGGGGTGGGAAAAAGTTTTTTTTTCTTTTTTAGGTGCACATGTTTCTGACAGGAAAATGTGGACTTCCGATACATATTCAGGAATTGGGCAGACTCTTCTTTGTATTGTGCAGCAGTATCGAGACGGAGTGAAGAATCTCTGAAGCCGGATGATGGTCAATGCCGAGAGTTCAAATTTCGGAAGTACGTATAGTGCGTATTCTCACCTCTTTACATATTTGTATGTATATAAACAGGGGTGGGAAAAAGTTTTTTTTTCTTTTTTAGGTGCACATGTTTCTGACAGGAAAATGTGGACTTCCGATACATATCCAGGAATTGGGCAGACTGTTCTTTCTATTGTGCAGCAGTATCGAGACGGAGTGAAGAATCTCTGAAGCCGGATGATGGTCAATGCCGAGAGTTCAAAGTTCGGAAGTACGTATAGTGCGTATTCTCACCTCTTTACATATTTGTATGTATATAAACAGGGGTGGGAAAAAGTTTTTTTTTTCTTTTTTAGGTGCACATGTTTCTGTCAGGAAAATGTGGACTTCCGATACATATCCAGGAATTGGGCAGACTCTTCTTTCTATTGTGCAGCAGTATCGAGACGGAGTGAAGAATCTCTGAAGTCGGATGATGGTCAATGCCGAGAGTTCAAATTTCGGAAGTACGTATAGTGCGTATTCTCACCTCTTTACATATTTGTATGAATATAAACAGGGGTGGGAAAAAGTTTTTTTTTTCTTTTTTAGGTGCACATGTTTCTGACAGGAAAATGTGGACTTCCGATACATATCCAGGAATTGGGCAGACTCTTCTTTGTATTGTGCAGCAGTATCGAGACGGATGAAAGAATCTTTGAAGTCGGATGATTTTCAATGTCGAGTGTTCAAATTTCGGAAGTACGTATAGTGCGTATTCTCACCTCTTTACATATTTGTATGTATATAAACAGGGTTGGGAAAAAGTTTTTTTTTCTTTTTTAGGTGCACATGTTTCTGACAGGAAAATGTGGACTTCCGATACATATCCAGGAATTGGGCAGACTCTTCTTTGTATTGTGCAGCAGTATCGAGACGGAGTGAAGAATGTCTGAATCCGGATGATGGTCAATGCCGAGAGTTCAAATTTCGGAAGTACGTATAGTGCGTATTCTCACCTCTTTACATGTTTGTATGCATATAAACAGGGGTGGGAAAAAGTTTTTTTTTTCTTTTTTAGGTGCACATGTTTCTGTCAGGAAAATGTGGACTTCCGATACATATCCAGGAATTGGGCAGACTCTTTTTTCTATTGTGCAGCAGTATCGAGACGGAGTGAAGAATCTCTTAAGTCGGATGATGGTCAATGCCGAGAGTTCAAATTTCGGAAGTACGTATAGTGCGTATTCTCACCTCTTTACATATTTGTATGAATATAAACAGGGGTGGGAAAAAGTTTTTTTTTTCTTTTTTAGGTGCACATGTTTCTGACAGGAAAATGTGGACTTCCGATACATATCCAGGAATTGGGCAGACTCTTCTTTCTATTGTGCAGCAGTATCGAGACGGAGTGAAGAATCTCTGAAGCCGGATGATGGTCAATGCCGAGAGTACAAATTTCGGAAGTACGTATAGTGCGTATTCTCACCTCTTAACATATTTGTATGTATATAAACAGGCGTGGGAAAAAGTTTTTTTTTCTTTTTTAGGTGCATATGTTTCTGACAGGAAAATGTGGACTTCCGATACATATCCAAGAATTGGGCAGACTCTTCTTTCTATTGTGCAGCAGTATTGAGACGGAGTGAAGAATCTCTGAAGCTGGATGATGGTCAATGCCGAGAGTTCAAATTTCGGAAGTACGTATAGTGCGTATTCTCACCTCTTTACATATTTGTATGTATATAAACAGGGGTGAGAAAAAGTTTTTTTTCTTTTTTAGGCGCACATGTTTCTGACAGGAAAATGTGGACTTCCGATACATATCCAGGAATTGGGCAGACTCTTCTTTCTATTGTGCAGCAGTATCGAGACGGAGTGAAGAATCTTTGAAGTCGGATGATGGTCAATGTTGAGTGTTCAAATTTCGGAAGTACGTATAGTGCGTATTCTCACCTCTTTACATATTTGTATGTATATAAACAGGGGTGGGAAAAAGTTTTTTTTTCTTTTTTAGGTGCACATGTTTCTGACAGGAAAATTTGGACTTCCGATACATATCCAGGAATTGGGCAGACTCTTCTTTGTATTGTGCAGCAGTATCGAGACGGAGTGAAGAATCTCTGAAGTCGGATGATGGTCAATGCCGAGAGTTCAAATTTCGGAAGTACGTATAGTGCGTATTCTCACCTCTTTACATATTTGTATGAATATAAACAGGGGTGGGAAAAAGTTTTTTTTTTCTTTTTTAGGTGCACATGTTTCTGTCAGGAAAATGTGGACTTCCGATACATATCCAGGAATTGGGCAGACTCTTCTTTGTATTGTGCAGCAGTATCGAGACGGAGTGAAGAATCTTTGAAGTCGGATGATTTTCAATGTCGAGTGTTCAAATTTCGGAAGTACGTATAGTGCGTATTCTCACCTCTTTACATATTTGTATGTATATAAACAGGGGTGGGAAAAAGTTTTTTTTCTTTTTTAGGTGCACATGTTTCTGACAGGAAAATGTGGACTTCCGATACATATCCAGGAATTGGGAAGACTCTTCTTTGTATTGTGCAGCAGTATCGAGACGGAATGAAGAATGTCTGAATCCGGATGATAGTCAATGCCGAGAGTTCAAATTTCGGAAGTACGTATAGTGCGTATTCTTACCTCTTTACATGTTTGTATGCATATAAACAGGGGTGGGAAAAAGTTTTTTTTTTCTTTTTTAGGTGCACATGTTTCTGTCAGGAAAATGTGGACTTCCGATACATATCCAGGAATTGGGCAGACTCTTCTTTCTATTGTGCAGCAGTATCGAGACGGAGTGAAGAATCTCTGAAGTCGGATGATGGTCAATGCCGAGAGTTCAAATTTCGGAAGTACGTATAGTGCGTATTCTCACCTCTTTACATATTTCTATGAATATAAAAAGGGGTGGGAAAAAGTTTTTTTTTTCTTTTTTAGGTGCACATGTTTCTGACAGGAAAATGTGGACTTCCGATACATATCCAGGAATTGGGCAGACTCTTCTTTCTATTGTGCAGCAGTATCGAGACGGAGTGAAGAATCTCTGAAGCCGGATGATGGTCAATGCCGAGAGTACAAATTTCGGAAGTACGTATAGTGCGTATTCTCACCTCTTAACATATTTGTATGTATATAAACAGGCGTGGGAAAAAGTTTTTTTTTTCTTTTTTAGGTGCATATGTTTCTGACAGGAAAATGTGGACTTCCGATACATATCCAAGAATTGGGCAGACTCTTCTTTCTATTGTGCAGCAGTATTGAGACGGAGTGAAGAATCTCTGAAGCCGGATGATGGTCAATGCCCAGAGTTCAAATTTCGGAAGTACGTATAGTGCGTATTCTCACCTCTTTACATATTTGTATGTATATAAACAGGGGTGAGAAAAAGTTTTTTTTCTTTTTTAGGCGCACATGTTTCTGACAGGAAAATGTGGACTTCCGATACATATCCAGGAATTGGGCAGACTCTTCTTTCTATTGTGCAGCAGTATCGAGACGGAGTGAAGAATCTTTGAAGTCGGATGATGGTCAATGTCGAGTGTTCAAATTTCGGAAGTACGTATAGTGCGTATTCTCACCTCTTTACATATTTGTATGTATATAAACAGGGGTGGGAAAAAGTTTTTTTTTCTTTTTTAGGTGCACATGTTTCTGACAGGAAAATGTGGACTTCCGATACATATCCAGGAATTGGGCAGACTCTTCTTTGTATTGTGCAGCAGTATCGAGACGGAGTGAAGAATGTCTGAATCCGGATGATGGTCAATGCCGAGAGTTCAAATTTCGGAAGTACGTATAGTGCGTATTCTCACCTCTTTACATGTTTGTATGCATATAAACAGGGGTGGGAAAAAGTTTTTTTTTTCTTTTTTAGGTGCACATGTTTCTGTCAGGAAAATGTGGACTTCCGATACATATCCAGGAATTGGGCAGACTCTTTTTTCTATTGTGCAGCAGTATCGAGACGGAGTGAAGAATCTCTTAAGTCGGATGATGGTCAATGCCGAGAGTTCAAATTTCGGAAGTACGTATAGTGCGTATTCTCACCTCTTTACATATTTGTATGAATATAAACAGGGGTGGGAAAAAGTTTTTTTTTTCTTTTTTAGGTGCACATGTTTCTGACAGGAAAATGTGGACTTCCGATACATATCCAGGAATTGGGCAGACTCTTCTTTCTATTGTGCAGCAGTATCGAGACGGAGTGAAGAATCTCTGAAGCCGGATGATGGTCAATGCCGAGAGTACAAATTTCGGAAGTACGTATAGTGCGTATTCTCACCTCTTAACATATTTGTATGTATATAAACAGGCGTGGGAAAAAGTTTTTTTTTCTTTTTTAGGTGCATATGTTTCTGACAGGAAAATGTGGACTTCCGATACATATCCAAGAATTGGGCAGACTCTTCTTTCTATTGTGCAGCAGTATTGAGACGGAGTGAAGAATCTCTGAAGCCGGATGATGGTCAATGCCGAGAGTTCAAATTTCGGAAGTACGTATAGTGCGTATTCTCACCTCTTTACATATTTGTATGTATATAAACAGGGGTGAGAAAAAGTTTTTTTTCTTTTTTAGGCGCACATGTTTCTGACAGGAAAATGTGGACTTCCGATACATATCCAGGAATCGGGCAGATTCTTCTTTCTATTGTGCAGCAGTATCGAGACGGAGTGAAGAATCTTTGAAGTCGGATGATGGTCAATGTTGAGTGTTCAAATTTCGGAAGTACGTATAGATGCGTATTCTCACCTCTTTACATATTTGTATGTATATAAACAGGGGTGGGAAAAAGTTTTTTTTTCTTTTTTAGGTGCACATGTTTCTGTCAGGAAAATGTGGACTTCCGATACATATCCAGGAATTGGGCAGACTCTTCTTTGTATTGTGCAGCAGTATCGAGACGGAGTGAAGAATCTTTGAAGTCGGATGATTTTCAATGTCGAGTGTTCAAATTTCGGAAGTACGTATAGTGCGTATTCTCACCTCTTTACATATTTGTATGTATATAAACAGGGGTGGGAAAAAGTTTTTTTTTCTTTTTTAGGTGCACATGTTTCTGACAGGAAAATGTGGACTTCCGATACATATCCAGGAATTGGGAAGACTCTTCTTTGTATTGTGCAGCAGTATCGAGACGGAGTGAAGAATGTCTGAATCCGGATGATAGTCAATGCCGAGAGTTCAAATTTCGGAAGTACGTATAGTGCGTATTCTTACCTCTTTACATGTTTGTATGCATATAAACAGGGGTGGGAAAAAGTTTTTTTTTTCTTTTTTAGGTGCACATGTTTCTGTCAGGAAAATGTGGACTTCCGATACATATCCAGGAATTGGGCAGACTCTTCTTTCTATTGTGCAGCAGTATCGAGACGGAGTGAAGAATCTCTGAAGTCGGATGATGGTCAATGCCGAGAGTTCAAATTTCGGAAGTACGTATAGTGCGTATTCTCACCTCTTTACATATTTCTATGAATATAAAAAGGGGTGGGAAAAAGTTTTTTTTTTCTTTTTTAGGTGCACATGTTTCTGACAGGAAAATGTGGCCTTCCGATACATATCCAGGAATTGGGCAGACTCTTCTTTCTATTGTGCAGCAGTATCGAGACGGAGTGAAGAATCTCTGAAGCCGGATGATGGTCAATGCCGAGAGTACAAATTTCGGAAGTACGTATAGTGCGTATTCTCACCTCTTAACATATTTGTATGTATATAAACAGGCGTGGGAAAAAGTTTTTTTTTTCTTTTTTAGGTGCATATGTTTCTGACAGGAAAATGTGGACTTCCGATACATATCCAAGAATTGGGCAGACTCTTCTTTCTATTGTGCAGCAGTATTGAGACGGAGTGAAGAATCTCTGAAGCCGGATGATGGTCAATGCCGAGAGTTCAAATTTCGGAAGTACGTATAGTGCGTATTCTCACCTCTTTACATATTTGTATGTATATAAACAGGGGTGAGAAAAAGTTTTTTTTCTTTTTTAGGCGCACATGTTTCTGACAGGAAAATGTGGACTTCCGATACATATCCAGGAATTGGGCAGACTCTTCTTTCTATTGTGCAGCAGTATCGAGACGGAGTGAAGAATCTTTGAAGTCGGATGATGGTCAATGTCGAGTGTTCAAATTTCGGAAGTACGTATAGTGCGTATTCTCACCTCTTTACATATTTGTATGTATATAAACAGGGGTGGGAAAAAGTTTTTTTTTCTTTTTTAGGTGCACATGTTTCTGACAGGAAAATTTGGACTTCCGATACATATCCAGGAATTGGGCAGACTCTTCTTTGTATTGTGCAGCAGTATCGAGACGGAGTGAAGAATCTCTGAAGTCGGATGATGGTCAATGCCGAGAGTTCAAATTTCGGAAGTACGTATAGTGCGTATTCTCACCTCTTTACATATTTGTATGAATATAAACAGGGGTGGGAAAAAGTTTTTTTTTCTTTTTTAGGTGCACATGTTTCTGTCAGGAAAATGTGGACTTCCGATACATATCCAGGAATTGGGCAGACTCTTCTTTGTATTGTGCAGCAGTATCGAGACGGAGTGAAGAATCTTTGAAGTCGGATGATTTTCAATGTCGAGTGTTCAAATTTCGGAAGTACGTATAGTGCGTATTCTCACCTCTTTAAATATTTGTATGTATATAAACAGGGGTGGGAAAAAGTTTTTTTTTCTTTTTTAGGTGCACATGTTTCTGACAGGAAAATGTGGACTTCCGATACATATCCAGGAATTGGGCAGACTCTTCTTTCTATTGTGCAGCAGTATCGAGACGGAGTGAAGAATCTCTGAAGCCGGATGATGGTCAATGCCGAGAGTACAAATTTCGGAAGTACGTATAGTGCGTATTCTCACCTCTTAACATATTTGTATGTATATAAACAGGCGTGGGAAAATGTTTTTTTTTTCTTTTTTAGGTGCACATGTTTCTGACAGGAAAATGTGGACTTCCGATACATATCCAAGAATTGGGCAGACTCTTCTTTCTATTGTGCAGCAGTATTGAGACGGAGTGAAGAATCTCTGAAGCCGGATGATGGTCAATGCCGAGAGTTCAAATTTCGGAAGTACGTATAGTGCGTATTCTCACCTCTTTACATATTTGTATGTATATAAACAGGGGTGGGAAAAAGTTTTTTTTCTTTTTTAGGCGCACATGTTTCTGACAGGAAAATGTGGACTTCCGATACATATCCAGGAATTGGGCAGACTCTTCTTTCTATTGTGCAGCAGTATCGAGACGGAGTGAAGAATCTTTGAAGTCGGATGATGGTCAATGTCGAGTGTTCAAATTTCGGAAGTACGTATAGTGCGTATTCTCACCTCTTAACATATTTGTATGTATATAAACAGGCGTGGGAAAAAGTTTTTTTTTCTTTTTTAGGTGCATATGTTTCTGACAGGAAAATGTGGACTTCCGATACATATCCAAGAATTGGGCAGACTCTTCTTTCTATTGTGCAGCAGTATTGAGACGGAGTGAAGAATCTCTGAAGCCGGATGATGGTCAATGCCGAGAGTTCAAATTTCGGAAGTACGTATAGTGCGTATTCTCACCTCTTTACATATTTGTATGTATATAAACAGGGGTGAGAAAAAGTTTTTTTTCTTTTTTAGGCGCACATGTTTCTGACAGGAAAATGTGGACTTCCGATACATATCCAGGTATTGGGCAGACTCTTCTTTCTATTGTGCAGCAGTATCGAGACGGAGTGAAGAATCTTTGAAGTCGGATGATGGTCAATGTCGAGTGTTCAAATTTCGGAAGTACGTATAGTGCGTATTCTCACCTCTTTACATATTTGTATGTATATAAACAGGGGTGGGAAAAAGTTTTTTTTTCTTTTTTAGGTGCACATGTTTCTGACAGGAAAATTTGGACTTCCGATACATATCCAGGAATTGGGCAGACTCTTCTTTGTATTGTGCAGCAGTATCGAGACGGAGTGAAGAATCTCTGAAGTCGGATGATGGTCAATGCCGAGAGTTCAAATTTCGGAAGTACGTATAGTGCGTATTCTCACCTCTTTACATATTTGTATGAATATAAACAGGGGTGGGAAAAAGTTTTTTTTTCTTTTTTAGGTGCACATGTTTCTGTCAGGAAAATGTGGACTTCCGATACATATCCAGGAATTGGGCAGACTCTTCTTTGTATTGTGCAGCAGTATCGAGACGGAGTGAAGAATCTTTGAAGTCGGATGATTTTCAATGTCGAGTGTTCAAATTTCGGAAGTACGTATAGTGCGTATTCTCACCTCTTTACATATTTGTATGTATATAAACAGGGGTGGGAAAAAGTTTTTTTTTCTTTTTTAGGTGCACAAGTTTCTGACAGGAAAATGTGGACTTCCGATACATATCCAGGAATTGGGCAGACTCTTCTTTCTATTGTGCAGCAGTATCGAGACGGAGTGAAGAATCTCTGAAGCCGGATGATGGTCAATGCCGAGAGTACAAATTTCGGAAGTACGTATAGTGCGTATTCTCACCTCTTAACATATTTGTATGTATATAAACAGGCGTGGGAAAATGTTTTTTTTTTCTTTTTTAGGTGCACATGTTTCTGACAGGAAAATGTGGACTTCCGATACATATCCAAGAATTGGGCAGACTCTTCTTTCTATTGTGCAGCAGTATTGAGACGGAGTGAAGAATCTCTGAAGCCGGATGATGGTCAATGCCGAGAGTTCAAATTTCGGAAGTACGTATAGTGCGTATTCTCACCTCTTTACATATTTGTATGTATATAAACAGGGGTGGGAAAAAGTTTTTTTTCTTTTTTAGGCGCACATGTTTCTGACAGGAAAATGTGGACTTCCGATACATATCCAGGAATTGGGCAGACTCTTCTTTCTATTGTGCAGCAGTATCGAGACGGAGTGAAGAATCTTTGAAGTCGGATGATGGTCAATGTCGAGTGTTCAAATTTCGGAAGTACGTATAGTGCGTATTCTCACCTCTTTACATATTTGTATGTATATAAACAGAAGTGGGAAAAAGTTTTTTTTTCTTTTTTAGGTGCACATGTTTCTGACAGGAAAATTTGGACTTCCGATACATATCCAGGAATTGGGCAGACTCTTCTTTGAATTGTGCAGCAGTATCGAGACGGAGTGAAGAATCTCTGAAGCGGGATGATGGTCAATGCCGAGAGTTCAAAGTTCGGAAGTACGTATAGTGCGTATTCTCACCTCTTTACATATTTGTATGTATATAAACAGGGGTGGGAAAAAGTTTTTTTTTCTTTTTTAGGTGCACATGTTTCTGACAGGAAAATGTGGACTTCCGATACATATCCAGGAATTCGGCAGACTCTTCTTTGTATTGTGCAGCAGTATCCAGACGGAGTGAAGAATCTTTGAAGTCGGATGATGGTCAATGTCGAGTGTTCAAATTTCGGAAGTACGTATAGTGCGTATTCTCACCTCTTTACATATTTGTATGTATATAAACAGGGGTGGGAAAAAGTTTTTTTTTCTTTTTTAGGTGCACATGTTTCTGACAGGAAAATGTGGACTTCCGATACATATCCAGGAATTGGGAAGACTCTTCTTTGTATTGTGCAGCAGTATCGAGACGGAGTGAAGAATGTCTGAATCCGGATGATGGTCAATGCCGAGAGTTCAAATTTCGGAAGTACGTATAGTGCGTATTCTTACCTCTTTACATGTTTGTATGCATATAAACAGGGGTGGGAAAAAGTTTTTTTTTCTTTTTTAGGTGCACATGTTTCTGTCAGGAAAATGTGGACTTCCGATACATATCCAAGAATTGGGCAGACTCTTCTTTCTATTGTGCAGCAGTATTGAGACGGAGTGAAGAATCTCTGAAGCCGGATGATGGTCAATGCCGAGAGTTCAAATTTCGGAAGTACGTATAGTGCGTATTCTCACCTCTTTACATATTTGTATGTATATAAACAGGGGTGGGAAAAAGATTTTTTTTCTTTTTTAGGTGCACATGTTTCTGACAGGAAAATGTGGACTTCCGATACATATCCAGGAATTGGGCAGACTCTTCTTTCTATTGTGCAGCAGTATCGAGACGGAGTGAAGAATCTTTGAAGTCGGATGATGGTCAATGTCGAGTGTTCAAATTTCGGAAGTACGTATAGTGCGTATTCTCACCTCTTTACATATTTTTATGTATATAAACAGGGGTGGGAAAAAGTTTTTTTTTTCTTTTTTAGGTGCACATGTTTCTGACAGGAAAATTTGGACTTCCGATACATATCCAGGAATTGGGCACACTCTTCTTTGTATTGTGCAGCAGTATCGAGACGGAGTGAAGAATCTCTGAAGCCGGATGATGGTCAATGCCGAGAATTCAAAGTTCGGAAGTACGTATAGTGCGTATTCTCACCTCTTTACATATTTGTATGTATATAAACAGGGGTGGGAAAAAGTTTTTTTTTCTTTTTTAGGTGCACATGTTTCTGACAGGAAAATGTGGACTTCGGATACATATCCAGGAATTGGGCAGACTCTTCTTTCTATTGTGCAGCAGTATCGAGACGGAGTAAAGAATCTTTGAAGTCGGATGATGGTCAATGTCGAGTGTTCAAATTTCGGAAGTACGTATAGTGCGTATTCTCACCTCTTTACATATTTGTATGTATATAAACAGGGGTGGGAAAAAGTTTTTTTTTCTTTTTTAGGTGCACATGTTTCTGACAGGAAAATGTGGACTTCCGATACATATCCAGGAATTGGGAAGACTCTTCTTTGTATTGTGCAGCAGTATCGAGACGGAGTGAAGAATGTCTGAATCCGGATGATGGTCAATGCCGAGAGTTCAAATTTCGGAAGTACGTATAGTGCGTATTCTTACCTCTTTACATGTTTGTATGCATATAAACAGGGGTGGGAAAAAGTTTTTTTTTTCTTTTTTAGGTGCACATGTTTCTGTCAGGAAAATGTGGACTTCCGATACATATCCAGGAATTGGGCAGACTCTTCTTTCTATTGTGCAGCAGTATCGAGACGGAGTGAAGAATCTCTGAAGTCGGATGATGGTCAATGCCGAGAGTTCAAATTTCGGAAGTACGTATAGTGCGTATTCTCACCTCTTTACATATTTCTATGAATATAAAAAGGGGTGGGAAAAATTTTTTTTTTCTTTTTTAGGTGCACATGTTTCTGACATTAAAATGTGGACTTCCGATACATATCCAGGAATTGGGCAGACTCTTCTTTCTATTGTGCAGCAGTATCGAGACGGAGTGAAGAATCTCTGAAGCCGGATGATGGTCAATGCCGAGAGTACAAATTTCGGAAGTACGTATAGTGCGTATCCTCACCTCTTAACATATTTGTATGTATATAAACAGGCGTGGGAAAATGTTTTTTTTTCTTTTTTAGGTGCACATGTTTCTGACAGGAAAATGTGGACTTCCGATACATATCCAAGAATTGGGCAGACTCTTCTTTCTATTGTGCAGCAGTATTGAGACGGAGTGAAAAATCTCTGAAGCCGGATGATGGTCAATGCCGAGAGTTCAAATTTCGGAAGTACGTATAGTGCGTATTCTCACCTCTTTACATATTTGTATGTATATAAACAGGGGTGGGAAAAAGTTTTTTTTCTTTTTTAGGCGCACATGTTTCTGACAGGAAAATGTGGACTTCCGATACATATCCAGGAATTGGGCAGACTCTTCTTTCTATTGTGCAGCAGTATCGAGACGGATTGAAGAATCTTTGAAGTCGGATGATGGTCAATGTCGAGTGTTCAAATTTCGGAAGTACGTATAGTGCGTATTCTCACCTCTTTACATATTTGTATGTATATAAACAGGGGTGGGAAAAAGTTTTTTTTTTCTTTTTTAGGTGCACATGTTTCTGACAGGAAAATGTGGACTTCCGATACATATCCAAGAATTGGGCAGACTCTTCTTTCTATTGTGCAGCAGTATTGAGACGGAGTGAAGAATCTCTGAAGCCGGATGATGGTCAATGCCGAGAGTTCAAATTTCGGAAGTACGTATAGTGCGTATTCTCACCACTTTACATATTTGTATGTATATAAACAGGGGTGGGAAAAAGTTTTTTTTCTTTTTTAGGCGCACATGTTTCTGACAGGAAAATGTGGACTTCCGATACATATCCAGGAATTGGGCAGACTCTTCTTTCTATTGTGCAGCAGTATCGAGACGGAGTGAAGAATCTTTGAAGTCGGATGATGGTCAATGTCGAGTGTTCAAATTTCGGAAGTACGTATAGTGCGTATTCTCACCTCTTTACATATTTGTATGTATATAAACAGAAGTGGGAAAAAGTTTTTTTTTCTTTTTTAGGTGCACATGTTTCTGACAGGAAAATTTGGACTTCCGATACATATCCAGGAATTGGGCAGACTCTTCTTTGTATTGTGCAGCAGTATCGAGACGGAGTGAAGAATCTCTGAAGCCGGATGATGGTCAATGCCGAGAGTTCAAAGTTCGGAAGTACGTATAGTGCGTATTCTCACCTCTTTACATATTTGTATGTATATAAACAGGGGTGGGAAAAAGTTTTTTTTTCTTTTTTAGGTGCACATGTTTCTGACAGGAAAATGTGGACTTCCGATACATATCCAGGAATTCGGCAGACTCTTCTTTGTATTGTGCAGCAGTATCCAGACGGAGTGAAGAATCTTTGAAGTCGGATGATGGTCAATGTCGAGTGTTCAAATTTCGGAAGTACGTATAGTGCGTATTCTCACCTCTTTACATATTTGTATGTATATAAACAGGGGTGGGAAAAAGATTTTTTTTCTTTTTTAGGTGCACATGTTTCTGACAGGAAAATGTGGACTTCCGATACATATCCAGGAATTGGGCATACTCTTCTTTCTATTGTGCAGCAGTATCGAGACTGAGTGAAGAATCTTTGAAGTCGGATGATGGTCAATGTCGAGTGTTCAAATTTCGGAAGTACGTATAGTGCGTATTCTCACCTCTTTACATATTTGTATGTATATAAACAGGGGTGGGAAAAAGTTTTTTTTCTTTTTTAGGCGCACATGTTTCTGACAGGAAAATGTGGACTTCCGATACATATCCAGGAATTGGGCAGACTCTTCTTTCTATTGTGCAGCAGTATCGAGACGGAGTGAAGAATCTTTGAAGTCGGATGATGGTCAATGTCGAGTGTTCAAATTTCGGAAGTACGTATAGTGCGTATTCTCACCTCTTTACATATTTTTATGTATATAAACAGGGGTGGGAAAAAGTTTTTTTTTCTTTTTTAGGTGCACATGTTTCTGACAGGAAAATTTGGACTTCCGATACATATCCAGGAATTGGGCACACTCTTCTTTGTATTGTGCAGCAGTATCGAGACGGAGTGAAGAATCTCTGAAGCCGGATGATGGTCAATGCCGAGAATTCAAAGTTCGGAAGTACGTATACTGCGTATTCTCACCTCTTTACATATTTGTATGTATATAAACAGGGGTGGGAAAAAGTTTTTTTTTCTTTTTTAGGTGCACATGTTTCTGACAGGAAAATGTGGACTTCCGATACATATACAGGAATTGGGCAGACTCTTCTTTCTATTGTGCAGCAGTATCGAGACGGAGTGAAGAATCTCTGAAGCCGGATGATGGTCAATGCCGAGAGTTCAAAGTTCGGAAGTACGTATAGTGCGTATTCTCACCTCTTTACATATTTGTATGTATATAAACAGGGGTGGGAAAAAGTTTTTTTTTCTTTTTTAGGTGCACATGTTTCTGACAGGAAAATGTGGACTTCGGATACATATCCAGGAATTGGGCAGACTCTTCTTTCTATTGTGCAGCAGTATCGAGACGGAGTAAAGAATGTTTGAAGTCGGATGATGGTCAATGTCGAGTGTTCAAATTTCGGAAGTACGTATAGTGCGTATTCTCACCTCTTTACATATTTGTATGTATATAAACAGGGGTGGGAAAAAGTTTTTTTTTCTTTTTTAGGTGCACATGTTTCTGACATTAAAATGTGGACTTCCGATACATATCCAGGAATTGGGAAGACTCTTCTTTGTATTGTGCAGCAGTATCGAGACGGAGTGAAGAATGTCTGAATCCGGATGATGGTCAATGCCGAGAGTTCAAATTTCGGAAGTACGTATAGTGCGTATTCTTACCTCTTTACATGTTTGTATGCATATAAACAGGGGTGGGAAAAAGTTTTTTTTTTTTTTTTTAGGTGCATATGTTTCTGTCAGGAAAATGTGGACTTCCGATACATATCCAGGAATTGGGCAGACTCTTCTTTCTATTGTGCAGCAGTATCGAGACGGAGTGAAGAATCTCTGAAGTCGGATGATGGTCAATGCCGAGAGTTCAAATTTCGGAAGTACGTATAGTGCGTATTCTCACCTCTTTACATATTTCTATGAATATAAAAAGGGGTGGGAAAAAATTTTTTTTTCTTTTTTAGGTGCACATGTTTCTGACATTAAAATGTGGACTTCCGATACATATCCAGGAATTGGGCAGACTCTTCTTTCTATTGTGCAGCAGTATCGAGACGGAGTGAAGAATCTCTGAAGCCGGATGATGGTCAATGCCGAGAGTACAAATTTCGGAAGTACGTATAGTGCGTATTCTCACCTCTTAACATATTTGTATGTATATAAACAGGCGTGGGAAAATGTTTTTTTTTCTTTTTTAGGTGCACATGTTTCTGACAGGAAAATGTGGACTTCCGATACATATCCAAGAATTGGGCAGACTCTTCTTCCTATTGTGCAGCAGTATTGAGACGGAGTGAAGAATCTCTGAAGCCGGATGATGGTCAATGCCGAGAGTTCAAATTTCGGAAGTACGTATAGTGCGTATTCTCACCTCTTTACATATTTGTATGTATATAAACAGGGGTGGGAAAAAGTTTTTTTTCTTTTTTAGGCGCACATGTTTCTGAAAGGAAAATGTGGACTTCCGATACATATCCAGGAATTGGGCAGACTCTTCTTTCTATTGTGCAGCAGTATCGAGACGGAGTGAAGAATCTTTGAAGTCGGATGATGGTCAATGTCGAGTGTTCAAATTTCGGAAGTACGTATAGTGCGTATTCTCACCTCTTTACATATTTGTATGTATATAAACAGGGGTGGGAAAAAGTTTTTTTTTTCTTTTTTAGGTGCACATGTTTCTGACATTAAAATTTGGACTTCCGATACATATCCAAGAATTGGGCAGACTCTTCTTTCTATTGTGCAGCAGTATTGAGACGGAGTGAAGAATCTCTGAAGCCGGATGATGGTCAATGCCGAGAGTTCAAATTTCGGAAGTACGTATAGTGCGTATTCTCACCTCTTTACATATTTGTATGTATATAAACAGGGGTGGGAAAAAGTTTTTTTTCTTTTTTAGGCGCACATGTTTCTGACAGGAAAATGTGGACTTCCGATACATATCCAGGAATTGGGCAGACTCTTCTTTCTATTGTGCAGCAGTATCGAGACGGAGTGAAGAATCTTTGAAGTCGGATGATGGTCAATGTCGAGTGTTCAAATTTCGGAAGTACGTATAGTGCGTATTCTCACCTCTTTACATATTTGTATGTATATAAACAGAAGTGGGAAAAAGTTTTTTTTTCTTTTTTAGGTGCACATGTTTCTGACAGGAAAATTTGGACTTCCGATACATATCCAGGAATTGGGCAGACTCTTCTTTGTATTGTGCAGCAGTATCGAGACGGAGTGAAGAATCTCTGAAGCCGGATGATGGTCAATGCCGAGAGTTCAAAGTTCGGAAGTACGTATAGTGCGTATTCTCACCTCTTTACATATTTGTATGTATATAAACAGGGGTGGGAAAAAGTTTTTTTTTCTTTTTTAGGTGCACATGTTTCTGACAGGAAAATGTGGACTTCCGATACATATCCAGGAATTCGGCAGACTCTTCTTTGTATTGTGCAGCAGTATCCAGACGGAGTGAAGAATCTTTGAAGTCGGATGATGGTCAATGTCGAGTGTTCAAATTTCGGAAGTACGTATAGTGCGTATTCTCACCTCTTTACATATTTGTATGTATATAAACAGGGGTGGGAAAAAGATT